>OY757024.1:81811067-84211067 GCA_963580285.1 Lucinisca nassula
CCTCTCTCACTGAAAAAGTGGTCTACTCTTAAAGGAAAGAATTTGCTCCTGAGGAGCAAAGTCTTTCCCTTATAGACATGGGTGACAAAGTACTTTTGAAGGAGTTGCCTCCCCTGAAGGTGTTCTCATTCCCCTTAACACGGGTGGACATCAGGGGAGCTATTGCGAAATCGTGTAACTTAAATTTATTCCAACGACAGATCCGGGAACTCTCGCGATAGTTCCTAGAACCTGGAAATTGTAAACAGAGGTAGGTACTCTCGCGTGTTTTGATTTATTGCAGAAGAATGAACGAATAATATATAAAATTTCGGCGATGCTATTCCAGGTTAATATGATTTACCTTTCTAAGTGCCGAAAGTATACTATCATAACGAAATCGAACACAGGGATGTCTGCCTTTAGTTTTATGTCAACACAAATGAATGATGCACTTGTTTCGTAAGTTTACGCTTAGAACGAGATCTTTTGGCGCATGTTCTGGGTATTTTTGTCCTTATTCATCATTTAGATGTAGAAGTTTTAATCAGTCCGTGTACTGTGAAGGAATAATGCCGAAATTTTCAGGCGGAGTAGCTCCCACATCATTGCGGCAGCTCCCAAACCACGGATGTGTCGTGGGAACAAATATACGTTAACGCGATTTCGCGATAGCTCCCCTGATGTTTACTTGTGCTTAAAAAACTTTTTTATTTAGATGTGTGTGTGTGTTCTCATTTGTGTTCTCATTAGACTCGTCCCATTGAGGTGATGTAAATGAGTATAACAACATACCATTATTACATTGAAAGTAAAACCAAAACAATATTTCCCTAACTATTCCCTATTTATACCTCCTAGGATTAAATTTTGGTAATCGTTCACTATTATTATTCCAATCTATCAAGGGATTTGGTTAAATTTCACTGTCTAGAAGTTCATTACGTGAACAAGTCCGTGAAATGAACCCTCCCCCCCCCCCCCCCCCCCCCTCGCCTGAACCCTGTTTTATATAGAGAAAACTGGGGTTCATTTATTTTTCTTATTTCTGCTCCAATACCTAGGTTGTGGATACTCGCTAGAACCGCCTCAATGAGGCGGTTCTAACGAGCACCCACGACCTATGTTTGAAGTATAAATAAGAAACATATCATAGATTTTCATCAGAAAATTAGCCATTTTGGAGATGTGAAGAAAATGCATTATGGTGCGTTATCGTAATGTTGTCTTATTTTCTGTTCTTTTAGCATCTACAGCGGGAGAAGACGCTGACCAGAATTCACGCACTCCAAACAATGTGAGAATACGTACTACTGGAGAGCAGGTAATGACAGAAAAAAATGCAGTGAAATAAATGCAGATCTTAAACAAATGAAAATGATGTTTTCATATTGTGAAAACCTGTCAGGGTCGGCAGGAGATTGACCATAGAGCTGAAACCCACCGCACACGAGTACTGGTAAACCACTTAAAGGATCTGGGCTTGCCCAGCGCAAAAGTGATGCAAGTCTAACCGTCCATGTGGGTTGTTTGGGCGGCAGGTTTTGAGGTGTCATTTGTTCTCAGTGTCGGGTAAAAGTCCTACAAAATTGAAAGCACAATCTCAGAAATGACCTAAAAAGTGTTGACGGGGACGTAAACCCCGCAATTCAAACAAACGAACAAAAAGAAAAGTCAGTTTACGAAATCGCACTTTTTTTCTTGACATGCTTAGAAATAATGCATATTCTTTCGCCAGAAACTGACAACTGCACTTCATGTATCAGCCGAATGGAGAGAATGGCCGCACAAAAGATTTCACAATCAATATTCACTAAAGAATGGTACCGACCTATATCCCAGTAAGCATTCTACATAAATCTACAGCGGGCCGTTAGCGGCCCGTCAGGGTAGCTGACGGGCCGCTAACGGCCCGCTGTAGATTTATGTAGAATGCTAGCAGGGTATAAGGAATCGAACCTATGGCCACTTAATTACCAGACCAAGCAGTATCGGGACCAGATGCGTTTTCCTTAATATGTATTAGCCTTACTTAATATGTATTAGCCTTACTTACCAATTCATGCGGCGCACGACAAAACCAACAATAATACATTCTCATCCTACCGTTTCGTTTTCTTTTTTTTTATGTCTCCGCCATTCGAAGAATGGTGGAAGGGCATTTAGCGTTGCCCCTTTGCGTCCATTCGTCCGTCCGAAACTTAAACGCAGTGAATAACTTGTTTAATTCTGGATGGGTTTTGAAATTACTTTGTAGAAATGTTAACCATCATAAGACGATGTTACATGTGCAAACTCAAGGTCAAGATCATACTTAGAGGTCAAAGGTCAAAAAAGGGTCCGGAACTTAAACACAGTCAATAACTTTCTTATTTCTGTTTTTTTTTTTTTTTTTTTAAATTTTGTTTTGGATTCATGGCCCTTTCAAGATTATTTCAATTATTACGAGTCGATCGTTAATTAGAGGTGGGCTAAAACCGGAGTGCCCAGAGAAAAACCGCATGCCCTTCTGTTGCAGATTGGCGTCGCACATATGATCCGAACCAGGCTCGAACCTAAAGCGGTGAAAGTCCTAATTATTAAGAGTCAGCTTCTTACCCATGAAGGCACGGCGAACCGTACTATTTCAAAACTGCGTACGGTCAGTGAAGACTCTGTCTGCGCAGGCTGATCAGAGTCTTCGCTGGTCGCTCATTTCTTATTGCATGTTCTGTCGTGCGCGAAATTTTAAATTGATTGAATATTACAATTCAACAGATGATTGAGTTACACTGGGACGCTCCAAGCGATATCAACAGTGCCAGTTTCTGCGTTGTGGAATACAAGCCTGAGAACGCCGTGTTATCCATACAAGTCCCGATCGGCAAGGACAGGCTAGAGTACAGCATAGCCGGCTTGGAAAGAAACACGCTTTACAAAATTAGGCTGTTTTGCTTCTTCGGTGGTAATGAGAGTGAGATACCCACAGAATGGGTCTATGCTTCAACAAGGACGGGTATGCCATTACCATAACACACCCGTGCGACATGGTGCATTTTGTTCACATCTCCAAAATGGCTACTTTTCTGATGAAAATTTGTAATATTTTTCTTATCTATACTGCAAACATAGGTTGTGGGTGCTCGTTAGAACCGCCTCATTGAGGCGGTTCTAACGAGTGCCAACAACATATGTCCTGGAGCAGAAATACGGAAAATAATGTATACCCCCGTAAACCCCAGTTTTCTCTATATAGAGTGGGGTTTAGGGGGAGGGGGTAGTGTTAATTTCATTGATTTGTTCACGTGATGTGTTGTATATTTGGTCAACCCCCAGCCTCCCTCCAAAAAAAAAAAAAAAAAAAAAAAAACGATACAAATGTTCGAGTAAATATGGGTTAGTAACCCAAAAGATGAGCTTTGACTGTCACACAAAACGTTCACCTACAAAAAGCGTAAAATAGATATTTGTCTAACTATTTAGCTCACCAGAACCGAAGACTCCGGGGAGTTTAAATGATAGGCAGTTGTCTGTCGTCGCCCGTCAACACTTTCAAACGACATCTCCTCTGAAGCAACTAGGTCGGTTTGCCTCAAATTTCATCTTTAGCATCCTTGGGCTTGGGGATTGAAGTTTTTTTTTTCATGAAAATCGACTCATTAGTTTGCGGCTATGGCAACCTAGAGTGTCCATAGACTTAGAATAGGAAAAATTTACCAATGCCATTTGCTGCGAAGCCTTTACAGATATTTTCACAAAAAAATCTTCTTTATCACATGACGTCGCGTCTGAGAGTGTAATAACGCCATGTAATATTTTCGACAATCCACTAGTGGTTTAAATATGCAAATTAGCTAGATACGTCCCATGACGTTACATGTACGACGTCCTTAACGACGTCGAGTTTACTAACGGCGCAATATTGACATTTTTGTAAACAATCGTGAATAAAATGCGTTTTAAATATCGTATGATAAATAGAATCTTGCATTCGTGCGCATGTATTATTGAATTTATTAAACGAGTTGAGGAAAAGGGATAAAATGCGAGGCTTGGCCTCGCATTTTATCCCTTTTCCTCCACTCGTTTAATAAATTCAATAATACAAGCCTCGCATTTTATCCCTTTTCCTCCACTCGTTTAATAAATTCAATAATACATGAACACTCATGTAAGATCCTCTATATCTTGCATATTAGTCTTCTGCATTTCGCCAACATTTTAGATGTCGCGATTTATTTTTGTTATGGATAGCCGGATGGTCATTGTGTGGGAAAGTAACTGTCCGTTTGGCTGTCCGCTATTGATGTATCATTAGAGTCTAGTTATTTCATGTTTGTGTTTCTTTCCCTTTGGTGTCTCTGATGGGAGCTGTGGATTAAATACATTGATTCCTGATCATGGCCTTCATTTCTATTTTGAAGCGATACGTGGTTTCAGCTTTTCATAATAAGATCTGACAGCTTGGTGAGAAGAATGGTTTTAATAAGTTCTAGAAAGGGTTATCCTTTGGAAGCAAGGAATACACCACAGAACGGGAAAATATGGAGTATACATCTTTTCTGGGCCAGACAAGCTAGTTTCGGCCATTTAGGCCTCATCAGTGACCCTCAAACATTTTCAAAATTCCACAATGGAATCAATGATCCCAAAGGACAAGAAAATATAAACTACACTATGATGTAGGGCAGGGAGACTTTTTACGGCCGCCACACATTCCCAGACAACAGCTGTAGTGACGTTAAATAAGTTCTAGAAAGGGTTATCCTTTGGAAGCAAGGAATACACCACAGAACGGGAAAATATGGAGTGTACATCTTTTCTGGGCCAGACTAGCTAGTTTCGGCCCTTTAGGCCTCATCAGTGACCCTAAAACATTTTCAAAAATCCACAATGGAATCAATGATCCCAAAGGACAAGAAAATATAAACTACACTATGATGTAGGGCAGGGAGACTTTTTACGGTCGCCACACATTCCTAGACAACAGCTGTAGTGACGTTAAATAAGTTCTAGAAAGGGTTATCCTTTGGAAGCAAGGAATACACCACAGAACGGGAAAATATGGAGTGTACATCTTTTCTGGGCCAGACTAGCTAGTTTCGGCCCTTTAGGCCTCATCAGTGACCCTCAAACATTTTCAAAATTCCACAATGGAATCAATGATCCCAAAGGACAAGAAAATATAAACTACACTATGATGTAGGGCAGGGAGACGTTTTACGGCCGCCACACATTCCCAGACAACAGCTGTAAGTCTGGGAATGTCTGATTAACCAGCTAGACTTTATTGCCATATATTTTAAACAGCTTTACATGTTGCCAGGCTATTTAATGGCCACAGACAGTGAAGAAAAATAAATATACCATTATCCTTGTAATTTTTGCGAACAATGAGGACCCTCCTTGTCCAATTCCAATACATACAGGGAAGAATTTGCATGAAGGCGCAGTTTCTAGTGTTATATAGTGGCTAAAGTTTATATTTAACCCTTATCCCGCTGAAAATGACAACACCTACTTTTACCAACAGTGTAGATCTAGATCAGAAATGCTTTTAAAAGAGCAGTCTGATCAGGTCGTACACTGTTTATCATGCCGTTTGTGAATTGCCATGACAAAAACACGCCTATATAATTTTGACCCCTTCGAACCCCACTTTTATATAGTAAAACTGGGGTTTGCAGGGGTAAAACTGATTTTCTTATTTCTGCTCTAATATATAGATTGTGGGTACTCGTTAGAACCGCCTCAATGAGGCGGTTCTAACGAACTCCCACAGTCTCTATTTTGAGCAGAAATAAAAAAAATATCGAAAATTTTTCATCTTAAAAATCTGCATTTTTTCGGCGATAAAGGTGGCAATGTATTTGTATAGGCGTGTTTTCGTAATGATTTCCCGTAGGGTGTGCACTATAATCGCCCTGTGAGTCCTGGACGGACAGACGGACTCACAGTGTGATTATAGTGCACACCCTATAGTGTACACCCTACGGTTCGTGCAATGTCCCAAGTCTTTGTTTGCAGTAGAGAAGAGAAAGCATGCAAAAACAAAGGTCTGAATTTATAGCAAATGTACTATTTTGATGTGATCATGTCGATGAGTTTATGAGACTCGCCGAAGCCTCGTTTTATAATATCCTACCCAACGAGCACGAGTGTGTTCTGTATCTGTATGTTTTGCAGTTTCTGTGCAGGAAAGCATTTGCCCTGGAAGTCTTCCAAATGCAATACTTGAACAAGCTTGTTTGAGACAGCCAACCAGACAGTACTGTGACTATACCTGCCATGATGGCTACAAGAGGTCTATGGTTCCCGGAGTGCTCCGCGGATGGCATGACTATCACAGCGTAAAATGCGAAAACGGGACGTGGGTTACAAGGTTCGAGGACTCAGGATTCAGACTGCAAGATATTTGCATACCCGAAGGTATTTCGAAAAAAAAAACATCCGTATGGCATAGTGCATTTTTTCATATCTCCAAAATGTATATTTTTCTGATGAAAATTTGTGATAATTCCCTTACTTTTACTGCAAAACTAGGCTCAGGGTACACATTCGAACCGCCTCATTAAGGCGTATCTTAAGAGTACCCTCAACGTACAGTGTATGTGTTGGAGCAGAAATAAGAACAATAACGTATGGGCCCCGTCAAGCGATTTTGGTACTTATCGCCTATGCGAGCAGCGAAGGTTCAGTCGAGCCTGCGCATCCGCGCAGTCTCGCCAGAACCTTCGCTGCTCGCTCATACAAGCAGTGAATCAAGAGGAACCTTCAGACAGAAAGCCATATCCCTGGCCCCCTTGAATGGCTGGGCATGCGCAGTTGAAATTTGTCATGACGGAATGCTCGAAGACACAAATTCGCTTGGCGGGGCTCGTATAAAGTGTAAAGTGGAGTTAAGAGGGGAGTTCATTACACTGCCTTGTTAATGTGGTGGTAAGAATAGTTTTTAGGAAAGAAAGATATCGAACAAATGCTGTTATCATGACGAAAACTTGCCTATACAAATACATTGTAAACTGTACCGTCGAAAAATAAAACTTAAATTTTCATTTGAAAAAGTGTGATATTTTTCTTATTTCTGCACAAAATATAGATTATGGGTACTCGTAAGAATCGCCTCATCGAGGCGATTGTTAAGAGTATCCACAATCTATATTTTATTTCTGCTCAAAATATAGATTATGGGTACCCGTTAGAACCGCCTTATCGAGGCGGTTCTTACAAGTATCCAGAATTTATATTTCAGTGCAGAAATAAGAAAAATAAGATTTGCCCTTGTAAACTCCAGTTTCATTATTTAAAATTGGGGTTCAAGGGGGTTAGAATTTTATAGACATGTTTTGTCGGTTGTTTCTTTTCTTGTCTTTATGTTTTAAAGTTTATTTCCATTGATAAGATTCACATATATCTTTTACACATCCAAAAACTATTGTTGTCTACTTCCAATGATTGTGACAAAAATACAGAGTTCCGTATCACCCTACTCGGATTTCCGAGGCCGCATCACTATCCTTTGAAACGTCGACCCCGCCCACAGGGGCATAAGGAAATATATGGGCTGCATGATGCTTCCACGCAGAGCTGAATCCGGCCCCCACACTACTACTGGTAAGCCGCTTAGAGGATCTAAGCCTGTCCTGGAATTGCGGTGCGAGGCGGACCGCCCATGCTGATAAACCCTATTGGTTTCATTGGGCGACAGGGCTTGAGATGTCATTTCATCTCAATGTCGGGTAAAAGTCCCACAAAATTGGAAGCAACGTCTCCAAAATGACCTTTACAGTGTTGACGGGACGTTAAACCTTAAATCAAACAAACAAACAAAAAACTACGAAACCCGTGTGGATCTGCATTAACTGCAAGGTTAAAAAACAGCAATGTGTAACGCGGAACAAGACGCAGAAAAAAAAAATGATGACACCATTTGCAATACGTAAAGTTATGTCGGAATTTCCGCATGTTTACAATTGAAAAATTACTTGATGGGAATGGAAAACGGTACATTATAAATGCATTACCGCAGTAAAACCGCACATTATCGCGGCTCGCGGATGTTCCCAAATCTTACGCATACCTTAAATAGAAGATCCTACATGAGTGGTCATGTATTATTACATTTATTTAACTATTATACGAGTTGAAGAACAGGGATAAAATGCGAGGCATCGCCGCACATTTTACCCCTTTTCCCCAACGAGTTTAATAAATTCAATAATACATGAGCACAAATGCAAGATTATATTTATCATATGACATTTAAAACGCATTTTATTCACGATTTGTTTACAAAAATGTAATATACCGCGATTAGTAAACGCGACGTCATTAAGGACGCCGTACGTGTAATATTACCGGGGCGTATCTAACTATTTTGCATATTTAAACCACTAGTGAATTACCGTATATATTGCATGGCATTATTACATTCTCAGACGCGACGTCATATGAGACCCGCCAAGCGAATTTGTGTCTTCGAGCATTCCGTCATGACAAATTTTAACTGCGCATGCCCAGCCATTCAGAGGGGCCAGGGATAATGCTTTCTGTCTGAAGGTTCCTCTTGATTCACTGCTTGTATGAGCGAGCAGCGAAGGTTCTGACGAGATAGCGCGGATGCGCAGGCTCGCCCGAACCTTCGCTGCTCGCATAGGCGATAAGTACCAAAATCGCTTGACGGGGCCCATATGACAATCTAGAAATAGCCACTCAATCCGGCAGATCAAATTACTACAGTAACAGTGAATATTTATTATATACTCACAAAAGTCCGTCCCGCCCATCAGGGCTTGAAGAAATAGATGGGCTGCATGATGCTTCAACGCAGAGCTAAAATCGACCGCACACGAGTACTGGTAAACTGCTTAAAGTATTTAATCCTGCCCAAGCATAGCGGTGCGTGTCGGACCACCCATGCTTATAAACCCTATTTGTTTCTTTGGGCGACAGGGCTTGAGATGTCATTTCATCTCAATGTCGGGTAAAAGTCCCATAAATCTGAAAGCTTTGTCTCCAAAATGACCTATACAGTATTGACGGGGAAGTTAAATCTCAAATCAAGCAAACGAACTTACAAAAATATTTTTTTCTACCACCAGTTTTCCGACACAACAATTCAGAAACCCGTATCACCCTATTCGCGTTTTCCGATTCCGTCTCACCATTCTTGCTTGCTCAGAGCTCTGGCATTTGTTGCGACGTTAGAATGCAGCCATGTCTAACGCGGAACCAGACGTGTGGAATGATAACGACACTTACACGCAGAGCGTACATGTAACGTCATTTTCCCGCTAATTTACTTTACTTTATTGGAAGGTATATAATAAACAAAGTATCACTTTATTAACAAGATCTATCGCACAGTAGCACGTCTCTTGTATGTGTTCAGATCTTAAACATCGCATCCAACTTTCCATACCAGATGCATAAAATGGATGGATACCTAATTATATGTAATATATTTACCACAGTGCGTGTTAACCTGGTGATTCTTGATACTTCTGTATTGCAGCACTTGACGAAAAGTGTCCGAAATCAATCCCAAACGGTGTCCTGGAAACCTACTGTGGCCATGCAACGGACTGGCTGTGTGATTTTGAATGTAATGGTGGGTTCAATATGTCAACACGTGCTCACTATGGTTATCGACGTCATACTTTAATGAAAGGGCAACTAAAGAACTTCAGGAATGATCCAGAAAAATTGTTATGTGAAAACGGTGTGTGGAAAACTGGATACGAGCACCTAGGACTTGACGTGTCCGGCGTTTGTGTGGGTGTAAATGGTAAGCATCACGAGAACACGCCTGTATAATTTTGACCCCCTCATACCCCACTTTTATATAGTAAAAGTGGGGTTCAAGGGGTATATATTATTTTTCTTATTTCTGCTCAAAAACATAGATTGTGGGTACTCGATAGAACCGCCTCAACGAGGCGGTTCTATCGAGTCCCCGCAATCTATGTTTTGAGCAGAAATAAGAAAAATATCACAATTGTTCCTCTTAAAATCTCGAATTTTTGGCCAAAACGTTGGCAATGTATTTGTATAGGGCCGTTTTCGTAATGAGTGTAGCCCGAGGTTTTTACAGATACTTGGTACTGCTTGGGATGGTTGGGTGAGAAGAAGGTGTCTTGTTCCTTGCATCATTGGGGCGTCAAACTGATATGGTCTTTCAGCTGTACAATGCCTGCTGTCCTTGCAGCATGTCCGGATAGAGGGGAAAGTTTTTTCTTCTATTTTCACGCTTCCATTTATTTTCCTCGTTCTCCCGTCCCCCTTTTCAACTTCTGTATCTGCTCTTCTATCTCTTTTCTCCCTTTCTTTTGGAGGCGACACAAAATGTGCGACAAGGGTTGGTTGACGCGTCGTTTAACACCAACAGATCAAATCAGAGGTTGGGTACTACTGAAGTGACATTGCCTATCAGTTACCCCGTAGATCTGCTGAAAAATTCTCGAACTCGGACAATGCGCATTTGGAACCATGCATATTTGTTCGAGAAAGGCATCGTTCGAACCAGTGTGGGTTAATCATAGCACCAGACCAAGAGGCATAAAAAGGATGATTTAGAGATGTCGTGTTGCCCTTAAATAAAGTGGAAAACATGTCCGTGTGAAAATATGGCGTCCAACATTGTGTCAGAAATTACATATTTTGGGTAAAAATGATAGCATCTTTCTTATTTCTGTTTTCAACATAGATTCTAGGTGCTCGTTAGAACCGCCTCATCCGCCTCAATGAGGCGGTTCTAACGAGTACCCACAATCTATATTTTGAGCAGAATTAAGAAAAATGTCACAATTTTTCATCTTAAAATGTTCGTGTTTTCCGTGGTTAAGTTTACAGTGTATTTGTATAGGCGTGCTTTCGAAATGTAAAGGGGATGATTTAAAGATATTATGTCGCAATTCAATTAAATAAATCTATAGCGCGTGTACTTATTGGAATCGCCTCGTTGTGATTCCATTCAGTACAGAATGGGTTAATGGCAGTGATCCAGGTATAGTTAAAACTTCGATGGCTCGAACACCGATGGATCGTTTACCATGGCTGGGTCGAACTCATTCTTGAGCCCCTGGGGAAATCCTCAAGATAAGAAATGGTGGGGGTGATAAAGGAGATTTTAGTCTTTTATCCTGCAAATGTATGCTGTGTGTACTCATTAGAATCGCCTCGATGAGGCGATTCTAATGAGTACACACAGCATACATTTTCATTATAGAACACCGAAAAGATATCTAAAAGTATCTCGTTATGCCACATGGCAGTTAGCCTCAGTGGCTTGAACTACCCCTGTCTCGAACAGATTTTCGAGGTCTCAAAGGTGTTCGAGCCATTGAGGTTCGACTGTATATATCTATATTTCAGACCACGACTGTGGCGGGATACCACCAACGCCTAATGCCGTATATTCGGACTCCTCGTCGTACGCCCGTCCAAACGGTGTCTCGACTATGACAGGCTGCAAAGATGGTTATCACCGCCGTGCTTTGGCGAACGTTGACAGGCCTAAATGTGAAAGTGGGACATGGTTTCTTCACACCAGCAAATATGATTCAAGTATAACTCCAACGACCCTCTGCATTGGGGATGGTAGGCATAAACTTGATTAAAACTTGGTTATAATTAATTACTGCAGATGGCCTAATCACCGCCGCTACATCCGTGAGAAACGATTGCTCCATATTCAAAACAGTTTCAAAAGTTCCTCATATCTAGATGGAGCTGAAGAGAATAATTTGTAATTTCTGTCAATTTATTTCATAAACGCACATGTCTTCCTGTTTACGTTACAATAATTATAAATTTTACACATATATTCTCCGTGTACAATTTTTGAATTAATCCACCGTGGATTAATTCGCTTTGCGTCTTTTAATAGCTCAGTACAGATAAACCCATTTTGTATCGGGAAACCCGAAACGGGTAAACAGTGCAAATGTCAACAAAAGGTTAACCAGTGTGAAGTAGTACATTGTGTCGTCGTTTCAAAATCGATATGTTTCTGGTGAAAATGTATGATATGTTTCTCAATACTGCTTCAAACATAGATCATGGACGGTCGTTAGAAACATCTCTAACGAGCACCCATAATATAAAAAGCAAGCATATCCAGGTATATATCTATATTTTAGACCACCTTAGAGGACGGGGAGCCTCTAGCATGGTCATGCTCCGTTATATGTTTTCTTAGTTCTTTCGTCCGCCCGTCCATAAGTCCATAAACATCAATGGTAGCATTGGAAGCTACATTTCAGATGTGACTCCAGTAGATGTATACATGTACCATGTTAACTCCATTTTGCTTTAGATAAAGTGATGGCGAAACTGATTACGCCATCTACCCAGTAAGCATTCTACATAAATCTACAGCGGGCCGTTAGCGGCCCGTCAGGGTAGCTGACGGGCCGCTAACGGCCCGCTGTAGAGTTATGTAGAATGCTAGCAGGGTAGAAGGCATTGCTATACGACTGAAGATATAAAGCACAGTGATGTGTCATTTACGTGTTACATGGATAGCAACATCGCATCATCATCGATATCTTTCCGTTTAATAAGCAAAAACAACAAACGTGCAAGCTACTAAAGTCCGTTCAGAAAAACTGAATCATCCATTTTTCGTTTCTTGCTTTTAATATACATCACTCTGGTAAAGTTTTAGACCCGGCCGTCCGCCAACTTCTCCAGCAAGTCGCATGACTCTGCGACATTCAGGAATAAGCTGGATTATTTGAAGAAATGTAAAGTAAAGAAAGGAGACCACAGACTTCATTTGACGATGCTTGTCAGGTAAAATTATAAACATTCAAATCATGTTTAGAGGACGGGGAGCCTCTAGCATGGTCATGATCCGTTATACGTTTTCTTAGTTCGTTCGTCCGCCCGTCCATAAGTCAGCCATTTTTAAACATCAATTGGTAGCATTGGAAGCTACATTTCAGATGTGACTCCAGTAGATTTATACATGTACCATGTTAACTCCATTTTGCTTTAGATACAGTGATGGCGAAACTGATTACGCCATCTACCCAGTAAGCATTCTACATAAACCTACAGCGGGCCGTTAGCGGCCCGTCAGGGTAGCTTACGGGCCGCTAACGGCCCGCTGTAGAGTTATGTAGAATGCTAGCAGGGTAGAAGGCATTGCTATACGACTGAAGATATAAAGCACAGTGATGTCATTTAAGTGTTACATGGATAGCAACATCGCAACATCATCGATATCTTTCCGTTTAGTAAGCAAAAACAACAAACGTGCAAGCTACTAAAGTACGTTCAGAAAAACTGAATCATCCATTTTTCGTACTTGCTTTTAATATACACCACTCTGGTAAAGTTTTAGACCTGACCGTCCGCCAACTTCTCCAGCAAGTCGCATGACCCTGCGACATTCAGGAATAAGCTGGATTATTTGAAGAAATGTAAAGTAAAGAAAGGAGACCACAGACTTCATTTGACGATGATTGTCAGGTAAAATTATAAATAAAAATCAAAAATCAAGTTCCTTTAAGAGCAATGAAAACATTCATAAGAAAGAAGATGGGTCATACTACGTAGTTTCGGCTACTAAAGCCTAATCAGTGACCCTGTAATGATCCGGCAAAGAAAGCCAGAGGAAACATACTGCAATTTGCGAATTTCGAATAGGCAGTCGATTCAAAGAATGATATAAATCAAAATGGGGTCCAAATAAATAAAACCCTGTCTAGAATATGAGTCTAAACCAATAATTTATTTCTGATTTCTCAGAATATTCACGCTGATCTCAAAGGACCAAAAGTAAAATATAAACTGCACTATGGTTGATGTACGGGGAGACGGTTTACGGCCGCCACACGGCACAACACCAGCTGCAGTGAAGGCAACTACAAATCAAAAATGAGTTCCTTTAAGAGCAATGTAACATTCATAAGAAAGAAGATGGGTCATACTACGTAGTTTCGGCTAATAAAGCCTCATCAGTGACCCTGTAATGATCCGGCAAAGAAAGCCAGAGGAAACATACTGCAATTTGCGAATTTCGAATAGGCAGTCGATTCAAAGTAGAAGTAAAACAAAGATCAGGAATTGATACAATTAACTTACTCCATCCATAACAGACACCAAAGGGAAAGAAATACAAACATTAAGCGACCAGACCATAATGGAAACCTAAACAAAGGAAGGCCATATGGACAGTTACTTTCCCACAAAATGGCCATATGGCCATCCAAAATTAAAAGACACAAGTGATACACACAGTAAGTAACAAACAACAACATAAATAAATCACCACAGAAGAGCCGCCTTGGAACGGTCAGTGGAAGATTTCCACTGTGGGGCTTAAATCGATTTTACGTGGCCACAATCCTCGCCCTTACTTCCGTCGCGATTTAGACAAAAAATTTTGTTCAGTCCGCATGAAGGCCTCCTAACTAAAAGACTGATATAAATCAAAATGGGGTCCAAATAAATAAAAACCTGTCTAGAATATGAGTCTAAACCAATAATTTATTTCTGATTTCTCAGAATATTCACGCTGATCTCAAAGGACCAAAAGTAAAATATAAACTGCACTATGGTTGATGTACGGGGAGACGGTTTACGGCCGCCACACGGCACAACACCAGCTGCAGTGAAGGCAACTACAAATCAAAAATGAGTTCCTTTAAGAGCAATGAAAACATTCATAAGAAAGAAGATGGGTCATACTAAGTAGTTTCGGCTAATAAAGCCTCATCAGTGACCCTGTAATGATCCGGCAAAGAAAGCCAGAGGAAACATACTGCAATTTGCGAATCTCGAATAGGCAGTCGATTCAAAGACTGATATAAATCAAAATGGGGTCCAAATAAATAAAAACCTGTCTAGAATATGAGTCTAAACCAATAATTTCTGATTTCTCAGAATATTCACGCTGATTACAAAGGACCAAAAGTAAAATATAAACTGCACTATGGTTGATGTACGGGGAGACGTTTTACGGCCGCCACACGGCACAACACCAGCTGCAGATCAAATCATATCAAATATTCAAATCATGTTTAGAGGACGGGGAGCCTCTAGCATGGTCATGCTCCGTTATACGTTTTCTTTGTTCGTTCGTCAGCACGTCCATAAGTCAGCCATTTTTAAACATCAATTGTGGCATTGGAAGCTACATTTCAAATGGGACTCCAGTAGATTAGGGAACGAAAGTTTGTTCCAGTAGCCTGGGTCACATAAACAAGATGGACGCCACGTAAATGGTAAAAGCTTTGAAACTCGTTTTCCCTGGAACCAAAATGCCAGCGCCATTGGTACTTGGTGTGCAGCTTAAGAGATTCATTGCAAATGAAGATCCTAGGTTGGCCCTAAGCTTGTTTATTAGAGGTTACGTGGGAGGTTGGGTCGGCGTGAAAGTGCTGTGTAGCATACAGTGCCGGTGCGTTCTAGTGCTTTGGCCTCTATACGAAAATGGACTGTTGAGCTTGCAGGTGTAATTCTTTGTTGTTGTTTTTTTATTCTTTTTCTCTGTCCTTTCTTTACTTTTTATTATGTCCCATCTATTGGCAAACGGTGAGAGCTGGACGGTTGCTCGGGGACTCAGCCGGTTCTTATCAGATACTGTCAATAATATCTATCTCTTGCACGCGAGTGATAACATCCGGGATGTGTGTTTGAGAGCTTGAAGCTTTCATCGCAATCGAACTAAAATAAATTAGTACAAACTAAGGCGAAAAAAGCTGTGTTTTTACTAACATGCAAACAAAATTTTGCCTGTATGTAGAAGAAACTTTTTTTTATTGTTATTTTATCTTTTTCTCCCGCAAAAAAAGGTCGGGCTGTTTTGTTTTATGTTTTTTTGTTTTTGTACATGTCTTTGTTAATAAAGTTGTTATGTTGAGACTTGCACTGCATATACATGTATAATTATTCATTTTAGATGTTCTTAAAAGTCAGCTCTATATTTTGGAAGGTACTAAATATCTAAAACTACAAAAATGTTCTTAAAACGCAAATTTACTATGGGAAATACAAAAACGACACTGGGTATGGTCGGAAATTGAAAATGATAGGGTCAGTGTGATAACTTTTATTTTGTTCTTTTATTGATAAAAATAGTAGAATATACGAATCTTATATGGTTATGAGGGGTGGATGGAAAAAATCCGTCCCGAGGGTCACTGTCCGGCATCACGAGGCTTGCCGAGTGATGCCGGACAGTGATCCCGAGGGACGGATTTTTCTATCCACCCCTCACACCCATATAGGATTCTTTTTCTTGCATACCTTCCATTTCTATTGCGAATTTTAATGCTGCTGTCACTTCGGTTACCGACGTCCGCCATTTTGTGATGACACAACAGGAATGTTTAGTGACGTCACGCATGACGACGCCGCGCATGAGGTTGTAATCAACCAGTGCATTTATCAAACACGCGATTATATTCGATTTGGGGTCGGAACACCAGGGTCAGAACATAAATTTCTATCCCAGGGTAAAATCACGGATTTCCTAGTCTGGTGTGCAAGAATATGGGGATATGAAGCAGGGTCGGTCGGGTTAGCGGAAACGGCTGTTTTTTAGGCCTAAGACTGGTAAACCGCTTGGAGGTTCTAAGCCTGTCCAGTATCAGTGAATGTAACTGACCGGCCCTCCATGGCCTTAGTTGTTGATTAGGCAGTAAAGCCACAACACGTAGCATATACAGGTGTTACATTCACTGCCTCAACCATTTAATTACCACTGTGACAGTTTTGGCTAATCTTCGCACACAGCACGCATTATAAACCACTATTCTCTTTTAGTGAATGACTGTTGAATTAAACAGCCTGTTCAGGGGAGAGACAGATAGACAGACAGACACAGAGAGAGATAGTCAGTGAACGGAGGGAGACAGAGAGGATGAAAGAGACATTGAGAGCAAAGGATACGAAGGGCGGATGGAAAGTATGGACTGGAAGAGTGGGGGACAATAATGAGTGAGAGTAAGATTCAGGGCATATGGTGACAGACAGTGACGGAGAGAAATATACTGAAATTCCTATAATAAGACCACCTTTGGGACTGTTCAAACATTCCCAAAGGTGGTCTCTGACCAGAGGACACTGTATGCAGAAAACACAAGAAAAAAAGAATAATGGAAACTTTCCAAATAAGCTTTTTAAAGCAAAATTAGTGTCAATTTTTGGTGGTCTTAATAGCGGAATTTTACTGCAGTACTTCAGTGACTCGAACATGGGTGGCTCGCTTACCATGGCTTAGTCGGACCCGTGTTTCAGTCTCAATGGAATTCAAATATGTTTAAGATAAAATGTAGGATTTTCCTAGGAATGAATGTAGTATATATTCTACGCATTAGAATTGCATCATTGAGGCGATTATAAAGGGTAAACACAATATACGTGTGTTCCCAAGGTGTTCGTGCCATTGACGTTCGTCTGTGGGTAGCTTGATAGAGAGAGAGAGAGAGAGAGAGAGAGAGAGAGAGAGAGAGAGAGAGAGAGAGAGAGAGAGAGATTATGTGCATGAGTGAGACAGAAACGGACTGAGAGATAGACTGCTGAGGGATAGGGATACATTATTAGGAAAGTTGCGTTTTAGTATAGACAGTACTCATAAAATTGTGCCTGCAGACTTGTTATTGTACTCTGACATTTCCTCAACAGGCACGTCACACACACGTTGAAGTGGCGTTGCATATATTGAAACATGCTTGGGGCGTGCTACAAAAAGCATCCCGCAAACGTCCGAACCAAGACCTTGGAGGGAAAGGGAGGTGCATGCAGCGTACACGGTATGCCTCAGACTTTCACTGAACAGATTTTATGCCTTTTTTTTTCAAAACGTACGACACACTCGTGGCTCATACGACAGTGTGTGGCAGTCCCGTAAGTTCGAGCTGAAAAATGCGATGCGTGCATATAGTGTTTGATTTTCCATGGTTTTATCTTGCGTTTTAAACATGGACGCCCTAGCGTTTTACTCGAGCAGTAATCATTTCTATGTATGATTTTGAAGGATGTGCATAACCTGTCAGAATGTCTTAGTCTATGAAAGAAATTTAGATTTTGCAATTTTCTCCAAATAATCACAGCCATTCCTGACTGTCGCACTGACTTGCAACTTGATGGAGAAGTTGGCGAGCGGTCAGGTCTTAAACTTCCCCTCAGTGATGTATGGGCTAAAATGAGTATAAAAAACAAGAAACGAAAAAATCGATGATTCATATTTTCTGAACGGTGTTTAGTCAACAAAATTAGCAATATGGAATCTGTGTCAATTATCCAGTCTATCAAACAGCCCTGGAGGGACTTCTAACTTCTAATGTAACGACTTAAATACATGTACTACTGACTTCTGACTTCTACCTGTCCATGATACACAGTTAACAAAGTAACGTGTTCCTTGTTTTAAGAAAACTGAATAAAATTGCTGATCCTTGTGAAAAAAATGTGACACTGTGACCACACTTCTGATCGGTTGGAAGGAATATACTAAACCTCGTAGGAAATAGAACAGAGTCTATCTTAACATGTGTAGTATGATTTCCAGGAGTATTAGCATTGAACAGACGGTAAACCTTGTACTTTGTTTCAAGAAATATATATAGTGTACTATGGGCTTTACGAGTGCTTCCAATTTCTTTCTTTTGACTTCCAAGTACTAACTTCATGACATCTTACTTTACAACTTTTTACTTCCGACTTCCGTTTTCTTACTTCAGCAAGCCATATCCCAAAGGGTTTCCATACATATGCGACAGTCTTCCTGTTGCTGCAATAGACTGTAGATACCATTTGAGCCGGCGCATGACAAAACCTACCGTGTTGTCGTCGAAGACTCAGTTCAGCCAGGTCAGCCTGGTCGGAGCATTCTCGTGTTGTTCTATGAATAGTCCAGAGGATATAGAAGGCTCATGCGAACAGCGAAGACTCTGATTAGACTGCGCGGATGCGCAGACTGATCTGAGTCTTATATGGTTGCCCAGGTCTTATTGTAGATTTTGTCGTGCGCTGGCTCATTTTACAGTTGTCTTGCTAAATAAATGAATTTGCCAAACCCATTTCTGACTATCAACCAATCAAATTACTTGATGTAATGTATTCGTTCAATGGCAAACAGTGTATATTCTGATCAGATAGCTTCAGAAGGCATCTGATCCGGGTCTACACTGTTTGCATAATTAGAGACTGGACAAGGGCTAGCCGGTTCAAAAGAATGTTTGTAGTTTCAGTTTGGAGAAGACACATTTGGCCTCTGAAAAATACCATTTCACATTTAGGCCTTGAAAGATATTATTTTCTCAAAAGAGGTCTTTTTTACTAATATCCCGGGCTTCTCCAGACTTTCGGCTGGTTCTTCAAACCGAGGCCTTGTCTCCGTATGACCTTAGCTGTTGGTGAGACGTAAAACACTCACTCACTCACTTTTTTCTCCAATGTTGCAGAGGTTTTGAACACGTGTACCGGAAGCATCCAAAATGGCCAGATCACGCCTGAGGGTTGTAAGGTAGGTTATTCCTACTAAACATTAAATAAAGTCTACATGAAGAAGGAAAACGCTTTTTTCGGAAACTACAAAAGCGAAAAGAGATTTTTATCGAACAGCGACAGCTAAATAGAAGTGAATGCAATTATCAGGAATCGATACAATTATCCCACAGCTCCCATCAGAGACACCAAAGGGAAAGAAACACAAACATGGAACAACAGACCTAATGGAAACACCAATAGCGGAAAGCCAAAAGGACAGTTATTTTCCCACAAAATGGTCAATAGTCTATCCAAAATAAAATAATATAAGCGATACAAACACCAAAAGACAACCCATAACAAAAGTACACCGCGACAGAAGAACCGCCTTGAAAATGTCAGCGGAAACATATTCCACTGGGGGCTTCAATCGATTTTACGTGGCCAGAATCCTCGCCCTTACTTCCGTCGCGATTAAGACAAATAATCTGTTCAGTCTGAATCGAGGCCTCCTAAAGGCTTGTGCAACAACTAATATGGCTTGAAGCTTGACTTCTCGCATGAAGTATGCCTCACGGTCTATATTGTAGTTGGCAGGGCGGAGTTGCCTTTGGAATATTCTGCTTACAAAAAGGTAAACTAAATTCAACTGTAATACAAACAAAGCTATGGTGTATATGATCATCTGGACCGCTAGTATGCGGAAGGGACTCCACCGCATCTTGTCGTGGACTTGAATTTGATTTATACATGTACTGACAACACCTGAACTCCCCCGCCCTGCCAATCATATCTGCGATAACTATACATGTCTGCGAACAGCAAAGACCGCAGCTTGTTCACGGGTTGTGACTGTTTATGTCTTGATTTACTGTAATGGAGACTTTATTGCTTATGCATGCAATTTGCGGCCCGTTGAAAAAAAACAACACTTTGCTCAATAATGCTGATCAGGATCTACTCTGTTTTGCACTGCTTTTGAATCCTTAGTTATAACTGAAATCATGCGACAAAAATGTCTGATTATTTGGGAGAAGTGTAGCAGCATGGTGGATGTTAATATCAGTTGTGCGTCTTTCCAATGAAAACATGGAGCTTGTATTCGTATTAGAGATACGCAAAATGTCATAGTTTCCTCTGCAAAAACGGCGTTATTGCAAACATCAGTGTAGTTTGCATTTTTAGCTCACCTGTCACGTAGTGACAAGGTGAGCTTTTGTTATCACTTTTCGTCCGTCGTCAGTGCGTGCGTGCGTGTGTGCGTGTGTGCGTAAACTTTTTCTTCAAATGACATCTCCTCCTAGACCACTGATCGGATTTTGACCAAACTTCACAGGTGTGATCCTTAGGTAGTCCCCTTTCAAAGTTGTTCAAATGGTTCTGGTCCGTTGCACATCTAGGTCACAGAAGCTAAAAATAGATTTTTTAAACGAAAACTTTAAAAATCTTCTTCTCTCAAACCGCAAGGCTCAGGTCTTCGATATTTGGTATGAAGCTTCATCTAGTGGACCTCTACCAAGATTGTTCAAATTATAGCCCTAGGGGCCAAAATGCCCCCGCCCCGGGGGCCTTTGGTTTTACATAGGCTTATATAGGGAAAATGATTAAAAAATCTTCTTCTCTGAAACCACAAGGCCCAGGTCTTTAATATTTGGTGTGAAGCTTTACCTGGTGGACCTCTACTAAGATGGTTCAAATTATAGCCTTGGGGCCAAAAATGCCCCCGCCCCGGGGGCCTTTGGTTTTACATAGGCTTATACAGGGAAAATCTTTAAAAATCTTCTTCTCTGAAACCGCAAGGCCCAGATCTTTGATATTTGGTCTGAAGCTTCATCTAGTGGACGTCTTTCAAGATTGTACAAATTATAGCCCTTGGGGCCAAAGTGCCCACGCCCAGGGGGGCCTATGGTTTTACATAGGCTTATATAGGGAAAATGATTAAAAAATCTTCTTCTCTGAAACCACAAGGCCCATGTCTTTAATATTTGGTGTGAAGCTTTACCTGGTGGACCTCTACTAAGATTGTTCAAATTATAGCCTTTGGGCCGAAAATGCCCCCGCCCTGGGGGCGTTTGGTTTTACATAGGCTTATACAGGGAAAATCTTTAAAAATCTTCTTCTCTGAAACCGCAAGGCTCAGATCTTTGATATTTGGTGTGAAGCTTCATCTAGTGGACCTCTACCAAGATTGTTCAAATTATAGCACTGGGGGCCAAAATGCCCCGCCCCGGGGGCCTATGGTTTTACATAGGCTTATTAGCTCACCTGTCACGTAGTGACATGGTGAGCTTTTTGGATCACTTTTTGTCCGTCGTCCGTCTTGCGTCCGTGCGTGCGTCCGTGCGTGCGTGCGTCCGTCCGTCCGTAAACTTTTGTTCAAACGACATCTCCTCCTAAACCACTGATCGGATTTTGACCAAACTTCACAGGAATGATCCTTAGGTGGTCCCCTTTCAAAGTTGTTCAAATGGTTCCGGTCCGTTGCACATATAGGTCAAAGTAGCCAAAAATAGTTTTTTTTTTCACCGAAAACTTAAAAAATCTTCTTCTCTGAAACCGCAAGGCCCAGGTCTTTGATATTTGGTATGAAGCTTCATCTAATGGACCCCTACCAAGATTGTTCAAATTATAGTGCTGGGGCCAAAAATGCCCCCGCACGGGGGCCCTTTGGTTTTACATGGGCTTATATAGGGAAAATCTTTAAAAATCTTCTTCTCTGAAACTGCAAGGCCCAGATCTTTGATATTTGGTATGAAGCTTCATCTAGTGGACCCCTACCAAGATTGTTCAAATTATAGTGCTGGGGCCAAAAATGCCCCCGCTCCGGGGCCCTTTGGTTTTACATGGGCTTATATAGGGAAAATCTTTAAAAATCTTCTTCTCTGAAACTGCAAGACCCAGATCTTTGATATTTGGTATGAAGCTTAATCTAGTGAACCCCTACCAAGATTGTTCAAATTATAGTGCTGGAGCTAAACATGCCCCCGCACGGGGGCCCTTTGGTTTTACATGGGCTTATATAGGGAAAATCTTGAAAAATCTTCTTCTCTGAAACCGCAAGGCCCAACTCTTTGATATTTGGTATGAAGCTTTATCTAGGGGACCCCTACCAAGATTGTTCAAATTATAGTGCTGGGCCCAAAAATGCCCCCGCACGGGGGCCCTTTGGTTTTACATGGGCTTATATAGGGAAAATCTTTAAAAATCATCTTCTCTGAAACCGCAAGGCCCAGGTCTTTGATATTAGGTATGAAGCTTTATCTAGTGGACCCCTACCAAGATTGTGCAAATTATAGTGCCGAAGCTAAAAATGCCCCCGCAAGGGGGCCCTTTGGTTTTACATGGGCTTATATAGGGAAAATCTTGAAAAATCTTCTTCTCTGAAACCGCTAGGTCCCGGTCTTTGATATTTGGTATGAAGCTTCATCAAGTGGACCCCTACCAATATTGTTCAAATTATAGTGCTGGGGCCAAAAATGCCCCCGCACCAGGGCCCTTTTGTTTTACATAGGCATATATAAGGAAAATCTTTAAAAATCTTCTTCTCTGAAAGTGCAAGGCCAAGGTCTTTGATATTTGGTATGAAGCTTCATCTAGTGGACCCCTACCAAGATTGTTCAAATTATAGTGCTGGACCTAAAAATGCTCCCGCACGGGGGCCCTTTGGTTTTACATGGGCTTATATAGGGAATCTTGAAAAATCTTCTTCTCTGAAACCTCAAGGCCCAGGTCTTTGATATTTGGTATGAAGCTTCATCTAGTAGACCCCTACCAAGATTGTTCAAATTATAGTGCTGGGGCCAAAAATGCCCCTGCACGGGGGCCCTTTTGTTTTGCATAGGCTTATATAGGGAAAATCTTGAAAAATCTTCTTCTCTGAAACTGCAAGGCCCAGGTCTTTGATATTTGGTATGAAGCTTCATCTTGTGGACCTCTACCAAGATTGTTCAAATTATAGCCCTGGGGCCAAAAATGCCCCCGCTCCGGGGCCCATTGGTTTTACATAGACTTATATTGGGAAAATCTTGAAAAATCTTCTTCTCTGAAACCACAAGGCTTAGGTCTTCGATATTTGTTATGACGCTTCAGCTAGTAGACCTCTATAAAGATTGTTCAAATTATAGCCCTGAGACCAAAAATGCCCCCGCCATGTGGCCCTTTGGTTTTACATAGACTTATATAGGGAAAATCTTTAAAAATCATCTTCTCTGAAACACAAGGCTTAGGTCTTTGATATTTGTTATGAAGCATCAGCTAGTGGACCTCTACCAAGATTGTTCAAAGTATAGCACTGGGACAAAAATGCCCCCGCTTTGGGGCCCTTTGGTTTAACATAGACTTATATAGGGAAAATCTTGTTTTACATAGACTTCTATATGCAGGGTAAACCTTTAAAATCTTTTTCTCTGAAACCAGAAAGCCCTGGGGTCTTTCATATTCGATATGAAGCTTCATCTTGTGGACCTCTACCAAGATTGTTCAAATTTTAGTCCTGGGGCCAAAATTGACCCTGCCCGGGGCCTACTTGTTATGCTTTGGATCAGGTGAGCGAACCAGGGCCCTCTGGGCCCTCTTGTCTTGTCCTTTGGTGTCATTGTTTTCATTGTGAATTTTCGCCGCCGCAAATTGGGGCTTGGGGAAATAGATTGGGCTATATGTTTCTTCCTCGCAGAGCTGAAACTGACCACTCATGGGTACTGATAAACCGCTTAGAAGGTCTAAGCCTGTCCAGGAAAAGTGGTGTGTGTCAGGCCGCCCAGTGCATATCAGTATTTTGGTTCCATTGGGCAGCAGGGCTTGAGATGTCATTTAATCTCAGGATCGGGTAAAAGTCCCACAAAATTGAAAGCAACATCTGAACTAGTTTGATGGGCACGGTAAACCTGAACTCAAAATATTTTATGGTCACTGATGAGGCCGAAATTGGGCATGATTGGCCGAAACTAGCTAGTCTGGTCCAGAAATACTTTTGCACTCTATACTTTTCTGTTCTGCGGTGTATCCATTGCTTCCAGAGGATAACCCCTTTAAAATACATTTTCGGAACAAGATTCGAGACTTAACCTATATTTCATTACAGTTACATTATACAGTAGAACTTCGATGGCTCGAACACCGATGGCTCGTTTACTATGGCTGAATCGAACCCGTTCTTGAGCCCCTAGGGTAGTCCTCTACTTACGAAATGGTGCTAGATAATTTGGGAGACTTTCGTCTTTTATCTTGCAAATGTATGCTGTGTGTACTCATTAGAATCGCCTCGATGAGGCGATTCTAATGAGTACACACAGCATACATTTTCATTACAGGACACCGAAAATATGTTAAAAAGTACCTCATTATGACTCCTGGCAGTAACCCTCAGTGGCTCGAACTACACCTGTCTCGAACAGATTTTCGAGGTCCCAAAGGTGTTCGAGCCATTGAAGTTCGACTGTATATTTAATTTGGTTTGTATTTCAGTTTCTTCTAATTTTTATGTGATTCTGTGATGGTCCATTGTTTGAGTAAGTTACCTTTATGTTGACCAACTATAAAGATACACTATAGCAAGAATTAACCGCGACACAAGAACCGCCTTGGAACGATCAGTTCAAAGTATTTCACTGGCGGGAAGGGGCGGCTTTCAAAATCGACTTTACGAGCCTAAAATCCTCGCCCTTGATTTTGTGACAGCCTAGACAAATAACATGTTCATTCCGCATAAAGGATTTCTAATTTATCAGTGCAACATCTCCGAGAACATAAAAATCAAACGACTTAAGAAGTGAAACGGCAATGATGACTCGACAGAATGAAATAACTGTAATGCTCGAGCAAAGGAAAACAAACAGTTTGATTCCGATGGGCCCGACGAGAGGCACAAAACACCAGGTACCAAATAACATTACCTAAAAAATTTAAGTAATCCTCTACGCTGTAGCCGTCATAGAATCTGAGACCTGGTCCGCTGGCGAAGAATTAAAGCGGGAAGCAAAGTTATCAAACGTGACAGGCATGCAGTCTGTTGAATAACATTTATGGTGTGCCCATCTTTTTATATCGAAGAATGATTTGACGAAATCGCTTTCTGAAATCATTGCTAGCATATATTTTTCTAAATGTACACACTAAGTCACCATAAAATTAGGGGTCTGATAGGCCTTGTTGCAGAGGAGATTTAAGTCCAACATCAAAGTTTGAAACTAAATCAGAATGCCGTCTATAAAACTTAGGAAAGGCTTTTCATAGTTTATGACTCCGATAACCCTGATTAAGAAGTTTAGTAGTTAACAATTTATCATGGGTGTTGATGTCAGTTTCATGACTAGATACTCTGGCAAATCGAATTAATATTGAAATATTAACATCGTAGGATACCGAACGAAGAACATCACCATCCAAGAAAGTAAAATTTTCAAAATCCAAGTCATCAAGTTTATCACATTACGACAACACACACGTGCGACATAGTGCATTTTTCACATCTACAAAATGACTTCTTTTCTAATGAAAATTGATGATATTTTTCTTATTTATACTGCAAAAATGGATTGTGTGTGCTCGTTAGAACCGCCACATTGAGGCGGTTCTAACGAGTACCCACAGCCTATGTTCTGGAACACAAATAAGAAAAATAATGTAACACCAGTCAATTGTTTTCTCTATATAAACTGGGGTGTAAATAGGTGTTCATTTCACGTGATGATAAATTTTGCCAGGAAAAAACCCATGGTGTAAAGTCAAACACGGTGTTTCGGAATCAGAAGATGTTGATTTATTGAACTGAAGTTCTGGAGGGTAAACCATCGAGTAAGATATTGTCAATATCTCATAAATCATCCAGATATCTAGACGTCGACCTAAAAGCTTCAATGAGGTCAGGTTGATTTGCAACAGAAAGGGACATCATGAATTCTCTTTCATAGCAAAACAAGCACAAATCAGCCACCACGCGTGCGCAATTCGTACCCATCGGAATTCACACAATTTGTCTAAATGACTTAGTATCAAATCTTCAATATCAACATTATCAAGTAGAAAGGTGAGTTCACATATTTTCTGACATGACCATAATGTGTATTTTTATGCTCTTGAGAAGAGAAAAAATTCAACAACATTTCTTACATTACATGCAAGATAGAGGGCATCTTCTCAATGGAATGTCCATTCAATTAAATCATTAAAGTTTTCCTTTATAAGATTATGAGGTAGTGTAGTGTAAATAGCGGGTCAGGCCTTGGCCCCCGGGTTGATAAGGCCCGAGACAGCCTCAGGCTCGGTTCATATAAGCTCGGCGGCCCAGGCTCTGGCACTGGCCCTCGGGCAGTCCATATACCTTAATAGTGCCCTCTGCTTATGTTACTAATGTTTGTAATAACTATGTATTTTAGATTGATTGTAGACCATCGTGCAACGAAGGATATACAGTTCACGAACATCACAATCTGACGTGTGAAGACGGAAAATGGTTGACGAGGTCCAAACCATACACAGGGGACAATATTTGTTTTCCAATAGGTACACGTCCTTTTGGTCTTTTACTTTCTTATCTGCCTGCCTTCCACTCAGACACAAACTGACAAGGGTAAACTGAGAAGGTTGCGGGGAGGTAAGGATGACAGGCTTATTTGTCTGTTCTTTCGTCGTCCTTAGAATAACTCATAACGTTTTATGGTTAGCCTTCGCTGCTTTCCAATAATCGACAGAGATCTGGTAAAAAATTAAGGATCGCATACAATTGACAGTTTCAATTTTAAATACAATTAGGTTATTATTTATCTAAATCCTTCGCAACAACCCTTTTTATAAGACTATAAGAATCTGATATGGGGTTCTGATGTAGATGAGCATTTCCAACCCTCGTGATGACCGTGCTGAGCGGAACCGAGGCTACGCCGAGGTTCCGCTCAGCACGGTCATCCCGAGGGTTGGAAACGCCCATCTACAACAGAACCCCATATTGGATTCTTTTTCTTGCACAACACCTCCGGTTAGTTTTGACAGCTCGCACATGTATATTGTTTACAAAATAAAAGTAGTGCGGAGGTAGTTCCGGCAGTTGAATAGAATTGAAGCGCATTTATGTTAGTTGCCTGGGTCGGAACACCAGGGTCAGAATATAAATTTCTATCCCAGGGTAAAATCACGGATTTCCTTGTCTGGTGTGCAAGAATGTTTAATAAAAGCCCCTGAAAACACAACCTTACACAAAGAAATATGAGGTTTGCAGGGCTGTACTTCTTTTTCAACATTCTTGCTTAACAAATACATGCACTGCCCGAAATCACTCACAATCTAAGTTTAAAGCAGAAAAAAAGAAATCTTTGACAATTTTTCAAAACAAAAGCATCCATTTTAAACGATGAAAGAAAGCTATATACCACAATGATGTATTATCGTAATGCTGTAGTTTGTCTCAGCTTTTGAGTTACTAAATTACATAAAGTCTGTGCCCGCCGTCATTTAAGTAAACTCGAATGAGTACGGGTTTCTTAATGTACAAATTACATGTATTTGTATGTAACTCTATGACGGTGATGTCATCTAAGTTTCGTAACTAATCGAACAAAAATAATCAATAATCAAATACCAATATTTCCGCATTTGAATATATAGAAACAGGACGATTTACATGCATAAAAACTAATATTTGTCTCACAAATAGAGGATCTTACATGAGTGTTCATGTATTATTGAATTTATTAAACGAGTTGAGGAAAAGGGATAAAATGCGAGGCTTTGCCTTACATTGTATCCCTTTTCCTCAACGAGTTTAATAAATCCAATAGTACATGAGCACGAATGCAAGATTCTATTTACCATATCACATTTAAAACGCATTTCATTCAGGATTATTTACAAAAATGTCAATATTCCGCCGTTATTAAACACGATGTGGTTAAGGACGTCGTACATGTAACGTTACGGGACGTATCTAACTAATTTGCATATTTAATACACTACTCGATTATGGAAAATATTACATTGCCTCATATGTAAATTGTTGTAACACAGCTCACCTCTGAGATATATTATATGTGGAGAAGCATGACGAGAAAAACGGCCGTTTTATGTCATCACTCGAAAATTCTATGACGATTCACATTGAAAATGTATTTTCTTGCAACGAAAAAGTACAAAATAAACAATCAATAATGTTGTCGGGGTAACTTTTGAACACTTATACAAGCTTGCGTCAGCATTAAAAGCAAACAGACTGAAAAAAATGATCAGATTCTTATCTTCTAGGCCAAGCCTCCGTGGTGTAGTGGTTACGCTACTCGCCTTGTAAACCAGGGGTCCCAGGATCGATCCCGGGCTTCTCCAGACTTTCGTATGAGTCTTTAAACCGAGGTCCCGTCTCCGTATGACCTTAATTGTTGGTGAGACGTAAAACTCAAATACTCACTCACTCATATCTTCTAGGTATATAGGAGAAAACACAAGGTTATTTTACGACATAATGCAGTTTGCTGAAGAAATGATAGTCCTGGACTACTAGTTCTTATAGATTTTGAGAAAGAATTTGATTCATTCTCTTGGGCATTTATGTATAAAGCATTAAATGCTTTAAAATTTGGTGATGCTATTATCAAGTGGATGTCAACTTTTTCAAAAATGCTCATACCGCTATGAAAGAAGGTGGCCACCTATTTTTATGCCCCCAACTTCGAAGAAGTTGTGGGGCATATTGGTTTTGCCCTGTTCGTCCGTCCGTCCGTCCTTCCGTACTTCCGTCTGTCCCGCTTTTTTACTGCATAGCATAACTTAAGAACCATGGGTGCCAGGTTTTTTGACATTTCATATATGGATTCCTTATGAAAAAATAATTGACCCATGTTTTTTTTTCTCATCAGGATTATGCCCCTATCTTGATTTATGCCCCTTTGCAAAAACTACTTTGAAATTTTGTAAGCAAGATATCTCAAAAACTGTTTGAGATTTTGCCCTGAAACTTTACAGACTGGTTTGGGATGATGAGTAGATGAAATGATTAACTTTTGAAAAAAATCCGAAATTTTTTTCTTGAGTTATTGCCCTTTGATTTTTTTGCGTTTTAAGCTTGTAAGTAAGATGACTAAAATTGTTTGGGCTATTGCCTTGAAACTTTACAAAATGGTTGGGGATGATGAGAAGATCAACTGATTAACTTTTGACAAAAATCCAATTTTTTTTCTTGAGTTATGCCCCTTTGAAATTTTGCGCGTTTTAAGCTTGTAAGCAAGATATCTCAAAAACTGTACGAGCTATTGCCCTGAAACTTTACCGGCTTGTTTAGGATGATGAGTAGATGGACTGATTTACTTTTGAAAAAAAATCCGAAATTTTTTTCTTGAGTTAAGGCCCTTTTTTGCGTTTTAAGCTTGAAAGCAAGATAACTAAAACAAAGCCTCGCATTGTATCCTTTTCCTCATCTCGTTTAATAAATTCAATAATACACGAGCACTCATGTAAGATCCTATATGTAACCGCAAAGAACTTGGAAATCCTTTATTAATGATCAAACACAACCGTGCTCCTAACGACGACTAGGGACATGATTGTGCGCTATCTACGGCGAATATGGTATTTATTTCTTTTGCTAAATACTATAAAGTTCTAATCTGCACATCTTTTTTCTGAACGTAGACGTCATAGTCCATGGCCTCGTGTAACTGGGCGGTAACTCTCGAAACTCAAACTCATAGATATTGCGGATAATATCAGGCTTAATGCAGGCCCAGTGTACAACATTTTTTGCAGGTGGAATGCAATGCTCCGGAGGAATTCCAAATGGCGAGTTGACGCGGTCGTCTTATAATGGAGTAGATGTCGAAGGTCGAAGGACTCTTTTAAGCTACAAATGCAACGACGGATTTCGTCCTCATCGTGGAGCACTGGCTGTCGAGTGTGTCGCGGGAGAATACCGAACTTGGCAAGAAAGATTTGGCGTGTCTGTGTCGTCAGTCTGCATACCACTGGAGACGTAACTGACTGCAAACTGAAAAGATTTGGCCCCGAGGTTATAAAACTTTTTTTCATACCCCACTCTTATGGGCATGAATTCAAAATGCTCATAATTCTTAAAATACAAACAATTGGGTCCTTTTTATGCCCAGATGGGCAAAGAATGTTGTTTGTCCTGCTTATAAATTTAAAAATGCCAAAACTTGTTGGCATTTTAAAATTTATTAGCAGGACAAAACGCATGCTCAAGTGAGATGCGCATGAAAAAAGTTTTCTAACTTCAAGGCCTGTATAGAAAACTGCTGTCACTGTAAACTTGACTAAATAGATTTGGAAGAACATTAAAAAAATAACATACAAATAAAAGATGATGTTGTGTCATGTATTTCAGTGCCATTATGATCGGATGTTATTATTCTTATTAAGACAATCTGGGGGACAGTTGTTCAAAGCCTCATTAGCTTATCAAGCTCGTTAGTGGTCAGATGTTTAGCCATTCTAGCAAATACAATATCTAAACGTTTGTTATTTTTGCTTGAGAAAATGTGATCAGCTTTTGCACTGCTCACATTTTGTCAGTAGAAATATTAGTATTTTCACCAAATTGAATAATCAAAGTTTTAACAGTACGTTAGCTAACGACGTCGTTAGTTTTACACAAATGGCCCCAGGATAAGATTGTTACTGGTGAAACGTCTGTTACGAGATGGAATAGGAAACCTCTCTGGTGCTTATGCACATCTAAATTATTGTAGTAGATATATGGTAGGGCGGTGCGAGTGAAATATTTTAGGTGAAATATGGTACGCAAACTATGCGGCTCCATGAACAAGTCATGCACATATCATACGATGTATGCATGAGTGGTTTATAGAGAGCTGTTTTTACAATACAGGGGGCCGCTAAAAGGCTGAGTTCTATAGAATTTGCCTAAAAATCGCCAACCGCCAAATTGTGCCATATATGATTTTTATTCCCGTCACGTGTTGTGTTGGTGTTCGTTTTGACAGGAGTCATGTCATTGATTATAGGGTCGTTTCATCAATTTTTCCTATGGGAAATATACTATTTGAACGCAAATCCATTATCTACTCGATTTTTGCTATCTGGCTTTGTTTGTGGCCGGTATCTCCACCTCGCCACGAATTGAGCAAGGTAATATGAGAAGGCATGATTTTCCGGTAGTATTCATAGATATATAAACCCTGAAAAAAGCGGACACTTTAGCAGCAGGTCAAGTTGTAAAGAGTAAACACAACATTGTGACGGGGAAATAGAAAGTATATTGAAAGGTATGTTAAATCTATGTTTAGTATTATTTTTGTATGAACATGCTTGTAGGTTTTGGAGGGGTTTACTTCTAGTATACCCCAACTTTCTGAAGCCTATTCTGAATTCACTATTGAGGCCTGTAGTGATTAGGCTACTAGCTTTGCCAGCTAGACGTCGCAGGATCGATCCCAGGCTTCTCCAGTAGTAGAATGAGTCTTTCTAAGTGAGGTCCTGTCTCATGCTGACCCTAGATGTTGGTGAGACGTAAAGTTTGGACACCCGCTCATTCTAGATTCATTTAGGCTTTTAGACCCCTTTTGTAGAATGTAATTAATAACGCCGGGTCACTTGTTTGATCCATGACTTTTGACTAGCTGTGGTTAGAAAACCGTGGTTCCGTCCCAATATGATATTAGGTGTAGAGGGGACGTAAACTTAAGACGGGTTTAACCACATCTTCATCATCAGGGCAAACTCATACAAGAGCCTGTTGGGTTATCCGTGATGATGAACCGTAATGAATTTTATTTTACAAGCATGTTCACGTTGATTAGAAATAATTTTGTTCAAGAAGAATTACGAGTTCATTTTGTAATGATGCCGTTTTTGTCTGATAACTCAGTTTGTGCATGTATGTACATATAAAGAACGTGATGATGATAAGTGGGAGTATTTGGTCGCCACACGTCATAACGGCCTGAGCGGCGGGGATGACGTCAGCTGCGTCATCGGCGTCGCGAGGACGGTTGTGACGGGGTGCCTACCAAATAGAGAGAATTTACGGCAAACAGTGTTGGCCCATATGAGACACTAACAAATGTGTGGATTATAGATGAAAATCTTCTGTTGTAGTTTCTATCTGTTATTAATGTATTGAATTTGTGAATAGCTATATTTGTGAGCCGTGTTGCGGAGAAGGATATGAAATAGAGATTGTTATGTTTCCTGTAATTGGCGGCTGACCAGGTAGCGCAAAGGCGTGGTCTGTTCAATTGCCTCTTACTTGTGATAATATAGTGAGCACAAATTTGATGAGTATTATGCTCAGTAGTAGTGAGCATTAATTGATTTCTGTAGTGCTCAGTAAGGAAACATGAACTTTGAGTATTATTGTGTCAAGCGCTGGGTGCTGATAATTTGATGCACAGTCAAGTTGAGTTCTGCTGTACGGTTATTTGTCGCATGCACTAATCAGCCTGTATGTCTGGTCGGCGCATGCGCAATAACGGTATATGCATGAACATATTCTTACTTCTCCGGGAGGGGGATCATGATATAGCATGTATGTTTTGTGACTCGTTTCTAGTCCCGTTATCGTAATTTGCAGGCATAACAATGTGTGACCTGCTGCTCCCTGCTTCATAGCAGCAGGTACTGGTACGACGCTAGGCGTTAGGGTCCAGCAAGGGCGGACAGACCGCCGTAATCAGCGCCTACCAGGATAGAAGCAGATTCTTCTAAATCATTGTTCGTTGTAAACAAATGTGATCATGGAAGAGGTCAACTTACCTTATTTGGACGATCACTAAACGGCTGATCAGCAAACGTGATCGCTAATCCTAGGATAATCAATTATGTTGATAGACTAGTTTTACTAGTTCGCGAGAAGAAGTGTCACGCGAGTGGGGGATTCACCCAAAGTTATAAACTGGCCAGTCGCGTTTTGTGTTGTTTCTTTTTTTGTTTTTCTTGTTGTTTTTGTTGTTTGCTTCTGTAGGTATTCACGTCACCCGTTCCGAGCACAGAACAGTGTTTTGCCTTCGGAGCGGACGTCGTGAGTTGGCTACAGAAGCAACAATTTGTGATGTTTTGTGTTAGTAAGTGTTGTATGTAGATACTGTAAATAATTCATGTCAATCATTTAACATCTTTCTTGTGCCTTACCCCACAGCTGCCCGTACACCTGTCAGAGATCACGCTCGGTTGTCTTGTCAGCATGGGGGTTTGCGGGACGCCGTAAACCCACATGTAACATTTGGTGTCAGTGAAGTGAGGATTTGATCTCTGGCTGGTGTTCCCGGCTGTGGAACAGCACATTGATACTCTGAATCATCAACTTTAGAAAAAAAAATAATGCATTGACAGCCACATTTAGAAATTAACTTTAATCTTCCCTCCTGCGTTGATGAAGTGCGAAACCCATGTATTCAACTGAATGGATACTGACAAGTCGATAATTTCTGAGCAGGAAGGCAAGGCAAACCCCACTTTTTCTTGGTAACGAAAAATTTAAGTAGACCCCACTTAATTGTGTTACCTGACATTCTACTAAGTTAAACTAGAGTTACTAATTGATCTTACCCACACATGGTTCTGACGTAGTGACGTTAACAATTTACTGACGTTGACATAACGTTAGCGTTAATATTTACGCTGTGGCTTGAGGTTAGGTATGACGTAATAGAAACATTAATGGTGACTTGTTATGATCGGAGTTTTGTAATGTGATGAAACTTCGGATTGTAGCATTTTACTGTAAACGTCGTCAGTTTATGACGTCATATTAGACTACCAGTACGCAACGTCATACTTTGCTGAAAGCATTTGACATTTCAAATCGCGTGTGCTTTAAATAACTAACGTTTTAGTTAGATTAACGCGTATAACACATATCTTAACGTTTTAGTTAAGCCCATTCAATCATCACTGATCATAACTGATCAGTTTATAGTGGTTTTGATAGTAACGTGAGATTTACGTTATCAATAATGGAGCGTTTAATGCAAATGGGAAAGGACTTAGGTTATGAGGGGAAGGAGTTACAAGGTTTTGTTAAAGAGCAGCAGGATATTGAGCGGGCAGAAAGGCAAGAGCAAAGGGATTTAGAAAGGTTAAGGTCTGAGGAAAAGGAAAAGGAAAGGGTACATGAACTAGCTAAGTTAGAGGAAAAGGAAAAGGAAAGGGCACATGAACTAGCTAAGTTAGAAGAAAAGGAAAAGGAAAGGGCACATGAACTAGCTATGTTGAATGTTAATAAGGAACTTGAAATGGCACGCATTAAGACTGAAAGGGAGGCAAAAGAGATTGGTGAGGCCCATTTAGAAAAAATAAAACATGGGTTTGAGCTACAGCACCAAGAATTAAGGAATCAGTTAGAAATGCAGAGAGCGAAGCTCGAGCTAGAATTTGAAAAGCAAAAAGCTGAGAAGGTGGCGCATGCCCGGGATCCTAAGTTACCTTATTTTGAAGAGGGTAAAGATAAAATGGATAGTTATTTATCTAGGTTTGAGAAATATGCTACGGCTAATAAATGGGATAAGAGTGTTTGGGCCGCGTATTTAAGTGCATTGCTCAAAGGGCGCGCACTTGATGTATATGACCGGTTGTCAAATGAGGATGCGGCGGATTATGAAAAGTTAAAGGACGCTTTATTAAAGAATTTTGACATGACAGAGCGCGGATTTAGGAAACAGTTTCGTTATAGTAGGCCCGAGAAATCAGAAACGTTCATACAGTTCAGTAGTAGACTGAGAAGTTATTTAGAAAAATGGCTTAATATGGCAAAGATAGAAAAATCTTTTCCGGCTGTCTGTGATTTCATGGCAAGGGATCAGTTCCTGGAGTCATGTAATAGAGAACTGTATGTGCATCTGAAGCCAAAACAGTTTGGTAATTTAGATGAAATGGCTAGGGAGGCAGATTTGTTTGCAGAAGCGCGCGGGGGCGTATATAGTTGCATTAATAAGGGGCAACGCGATAATAGAGGCGCAGCGCAGGGTAAACAGGAAAAAGTTGACTCGAACAAACCGAGTGGTAGACCGGATATCAAGTGTAGCATATGCGGTAAGGGGCATTTAACAATTAAATGTTTTAAGAACCCCGACAGGAAACAATTGTATAGCGCAGAGGTAGGAGCAACTGGAGTTGGGGATAGCGGTGTTAAAGAAAATTTTAACACGCGCGTAGAGACTCAAGGTTCTCAGGTTAAGAATGAGAATACGCAGAATGTAGGTCGTGGTTATACACGTGGTCGTGGTAATTTTAGAGGGTCTTTTCGCGGACGCGGTAAAAATAATAGCACACCACGTGGCGCAGCACACCAAGTTAGTTTTTGTCAAACGGAAGTACATAGGAAAGGTGATGAGATTGGAAGTATTTTTGAAAATAAGGTTGGTGATCCTTTGATTTCGGATAGGGAGGAGTGTAGTAAGGAAACTAGGGAAGGTGTCTGTTACTTCTTAAAGGCAAGGTTACCGACGGCACAAGGTTTGGTTAATAATAAAAAGGTGGTTGTATTAAGAGATACTGGGTGTACAGGCTGTGTCGTTCGGAGAAGTTTGGTTTCGGATAGTCAGTTAATAGGAAAGGAATCAAATGTTACGTTGATTGATGAATCCACACAAAGGTATCCTTTGGCAATGATTGACATTGATTGTCCTTTTTTCACTGGGAAAACTGAAGCTTTGTGTATGGATGATACGTTGTACGATTTGGTTATCGGTAACATTGATGGATCAAAACTTCCTGATATGTCTCATTTCTCAGCTGCGGCTGTAACTAGGTCTCAAACTAGGCAGGATGAGAAGCCTTACAGAAAACTTAAGGTTCCCGATCAGATCATTAACGATGACAAGGAGGCTTTCAAGCAAGCTCAGGTTGATGATCCAACTTTGGAAAACATCAGGAAAAGGGTTGTATCTGGGAACAAGACTGTGAGTCGTGGTTTAAACCGAGGTGAAACTAGGTTTATTGAGAAAAAAGGTTTGGCATATAGGGAGTTCACCAAGGGTAACAAAGTCTCTTTCCAACTTGTGGTCCCTCAAAGTTTCCGAGGAAAGGTGTTGAAACTGGCTCATGAAACGCTTATGTCTGGACATATGGGTATTAGGAAGACATTGGATAGAGTTGTAACTGAGTTTTACTGGCCCGGTATTTGCGGTGATGTCGCTAGATTTTGTAAATCTTGTGATATTTGTCAGAGAACTATTCAGAAAGGTCGGGTCACTAAAGTACCTCTAGGAAAAATGCCATTGATTGATACGCCATTTAAGAGGGTGGCAGTGGACATAGTTGGTCCAATTGAGCCTCGATCTGATAGGAAATCTCGGTATATTTTAACCATGATAGATTATGCGACAAGGTATCCAGAGGCGATAGCTTTACCGAGTATTGAGACGGAACGTGTCGCGGAAGCGCTTATTGAAATGTTTAGTAGGGTTGGCATTCCTGATGAAATGTTGACTGATTGTGGATCACAGTTTACTGCTGAGGTAATGAAGGAAGTCAGCAGACTTCTTTCTCTTCAACAGTTAACGTGTAGTCCGAGACACCCAATTTGCAACGGACTGATAGAGCGTTTCCACGCTACGTTAAAGCAGATGTTACGTCGCATGTGTGCTGAACGTCCAAAAGATTGGGATAAATATCTTCCAGCCTTATTATTTGCGGTAAGGGAAGTCCCACAAGAGTCTTTAGGATACTCCCCTTTTGAGTTGTTATATGGACGTAACGTCAGAGGTCCAATGGCAATATTAAGAGAATTATGGGCTGAAGAGGTACGCGATGAGCAAGTTCTTTCGACGTATCAATACGTTATTGAGCTTAGGGAACGGTTAGAGCAGACATGCAAATTAGCGCGTGATAATTTAAAGAAGGTTCAGATTAAGCAGAAAGCTTATTATGATAAAGGCGCGAGGTCGCGTAATTTTGACGTCGGCGATAAAGTGCTGTTGTTACTACCGACAGACAGTAATAAATTATTGCTTCAATGGAAAGGTCCTTATGAAGTGGTTGAGGTAGTAAGCAGAATGGATTATAAAATTGACGTCAATGGAAATGTTAACACATATCACGCTAATATACTGAAGCAATATGTTGAGCGTCAGACTGTGACGTCTCATTGTCTGATCTCTGAACCTATTATGTCGACAGACAGTCATGACAGAAATGACGTCGACGAGTCTTCATTTGAAGACGGCAGTTTTGAAACTGCAGAGCAACCGGAAAGTGACGGCGACGTTAGCGTCCCACACACACTAACGTCAGAGGAGAGTGAGGAGACAGAAGGGCTGAGAGATCAGCGCCTTGCAGGACTGACATGTCAGACAGACCAAATTATATGTACCACATTTATGTCAGAACCTGTGAAATCAATCAAATCTGTTAAGCCAGAAAGGCCACCTCCAGTAAGATTAAAACGATATCCGTTTTCTAACAAACAACAGAGTGTCAGGGGAACAGGAAAATTCTGGGGCAAACCACCTTGGCTTACTAGCTAAATTTTACTTAAGAAAATTTGGGGGCAGACTACCTTAGTAGGTAATTCTTCGCACGGTTGTTGTGTAAATAGCTGTCTTGTTTAGATAGGTTCATCCTGTTCCATCTCTGTACACAAAGAAAAAACATTTCTGATTGTTTTTTCTCCAAAAGGGGAAACCTTTGTTACGAGATGGAATAGGAAACCTCTCTGGTGCTTATGCACATCTAAATTATTGTAGTAGATATATGGTAGGGCGGTGCGAGTGAAATATTTTAGGTGAAATATGGTACGCAAACTATGCGGCTCCATGAACAAGTCATGCACATATCATACGATGTATGCATGAGTGGTTTATAGAGAGCTGTTTTTACAATACAGGGGGCCGCTAAAAGGCTGAGTTCTATAGAATTTGCCTAAAAATCGCCAACCGCCAAATTGTGCCATATATGATTTTTATTCCCGTCACGTGTTGTGTTGGTGTTCGTTTTGACAGGAGTCATGTCATTGATTATAGGGTCGTTTCATCAATTTTTCCTATGGGAAATATACTATTTGAACGCAAATCCATTATCTACTCGATTTTTGCTATCTGGCTTTGTTTGTGGCCGGTATCTCCACCTCGCCACGAATTGAGCAAGGTAATATGAGAAGGCATGATTTTCCGGTAGTATTCATAGATATATAAACCCTGAAAAAAGCGGACACTTTAGCAGCAGGTCAAGTTGTAAAGAGTAAACACAACATTGTGACGGGGAAATAGAAAGTATATTGAAAGGTATGTTAAATCTATGTTTAGTATTATTTTTGTATGAACATGCTTGTAGGTTTTGGAGGGGTTTACTTCTAGTATACCCCAACTTTCTGAAGCCTATTCTGAATTCACTATTGAGGCCTGTAGTGATTAGGCTACTAGCTTTGCCAGCTAGACGTCGCAGGATCGATCCCAGGCTTCTCCAGTAGTAGAATGAGTCTTTCTAAGTGAGGTCCTGTCTCATGCTGACCCTAGATGTTGGTGAGACGTAAAGTTTGGACACCCGCTCATTCTAGATTCATTTAGGCTTTTAGACCCCTTTTGTAGAATGTAATTAATAACGCCGGGTCACTTGTTTGATCCATGACTTTTGACTAGCTGTGGTTAGAAAACCGTGGTTCCGTCCCAATATGATATTAGGTGTAGAGGGGACGTAAACTTAAGACGGGTTTAACCACATCTTCATCATCAGGGCAAACTCATACAAGAGCCTGTTGGGTTATCCGTGATGATGAACCGTAATGAATTTTATTTTACAAGCATGTTCACGTTGATTAGAAATAATTTTGTTCAAGAAGAATTACGAGTTCATTTTGTAATGATGCCGTTTTTGTCTGATAACTCAGTTTGTGCATGTATGTACATATAAAGAACGTGATGATGATAAGTGGGAGTATTTGGTCGCCACACGTCATAACGGCCTGAGCGGCGGGGATGACGTCAGCTGCGTCATCGGCGTCGCGAGGACGGTTGTGACGGGGTGCCTACCAAATAGAGAGAATTTACGGCAAACAGTGTTGGCCCATATGAGACACTAACAAATGTGTGGATTATAGATGAAAATCTTCTGTTGTAGTTTCTATCTGTTATTAATGTATTGAATTTGTGAATAGCTATATTTGTGAGCCGTGTTGCGGAGAAGGATATGAAATAGAGATTGTTATGTTTCCTGTAATTGGCGGCTGACCAGGTAGCGCAAAGGCGTGGTCTGTTCAATTGCCTCTTACTTGTGATAATATAGTGAGCACAAATTTGATGAGTATTATGCTCAGTAGTAGTGAGCATTAATTGATTTCTGTAGTGCTCAGTAAGGAAACATGAACTTTGAGTATTATTGTGTCAAGCGCTGGGTGCTGATAATTTGATGCACAGTCAAGTTGAGTTCTGCTGTACGGTTATTTGTCGCATGCACTAATCAGCCTGTATGTCTGGTCGGCGCATGCGCAATAACGGTATATGCATGAACATATTCTTACTTCTCCGGGAGGGGGATCATGATATAGCATGTATGTTTTGTGACTCGTTTCTAGTCCCGTTATCGTAATTTGCAGGCATAACAATGTGTGACCTGCTGCTCCCTGCTTCATAGCAGCAGGTACTGGTACGACGCTAGGCGTTAGGGTCCAGCAAGGGCGGACAGACCGCCGTAATCAGCGCCTACCAGGATAGAAGCAGATTCTTCTAAATCATTGTTCGTTGTAAACAAATGTGATCATGGAAGAGGTCAACTTACCTTATTTGGACGATCACTAAACGGCTGATCAGCAAACGTGATCGCTAATCCTAGGATAATCAATTATGTTGATAGACTAGTTTTACTAGTTCGCGAGAAGAAGTGTCACGCGAGTGGGGGATTCACCCAAAGTTATAAACTGGCCAGTCGCGTTTTGTGTTGTTTCTTTTTTTGTTTTTCTTGTTGTTTTTGTTGTTTGCTTCTGTAGGTATTCACGTCACCCGTTCCGAGCACAGAACAGTGTTTTGCCTTCGGAGCGGACGTCGTGAGTTGGCTACAGAAGCAACAATTTGTGATGTTTTGTGTTAGTAAGTGTTGTATGTAGATACTGTAAATAATTCATGTCAATCATTTAACATCTTTCTTGTGCCTTACCCCACAGCTGCCCGTACACCTGTCAGAGATCACGCTCGGTTGTCTTGTCAGCATGGGGGTTTGCGGGACGCCGTAAACCCACATGTAACAACGTCAAATGATATTCATTCACCAGGAGACACCGAGTATTGTTCGTTAAATAAGGTCACACAGACCGCATTTTTTGTTTCCCCAAAAAAATAAAAAAAATATGAAAACACAGACAAAAAAGAAAGAAAAACATTTATCATATGACGTCACGTCTGAGAGTGTAATAACGCCATGTAATATTTTCGATAATCCACTAGTGGATTAAATATGCAAATTACTTAGATACGTCCTGTAACGTTACATGTACGACGTCCTTAACGACGTCGCATTTGCTAACGGTGGACTATTGACATTTTTTGCAAACAATCGTGAATAAAATGCGTTTTAAATGTCATATGATAAATAGAATCTTGCATTCGTGCTCATGTATCAATGAATTTATTAAACTCGTTAAGGAAAAGGGATAAAATGCTCGGCAAAGCCTCGCATTTTATCCTTTTTCCTCAACTCGTTTAATAAATACAATAATACATGAACACTCATGTAAGATCCTCTGTATACAAGTGAGAAATCAAAGCACTGACAGGACTGGTGGATCGATTGTCTTTGAGTGTAGGCTGGGAAATGGTCCTAAACTGAGACTTTTACCGCCTCGTTAAACCATTAAGTTCTGTACTTGTGCAAACACTGTAAACCAAATGTCCCCACAGCCAAGCCATGAGCCCATTCCAGATTTTACTTTATACACAACGGTCTGTCGCCTTAAGGAGAAGCGGCCCCGCCCATAGGGGCTTGATGAAATAGGGGCTTGATGAAATATATTGACTACATGATGCTTCCACGCAGAGCTGAATCTGGCCCGCACACTAGTACTGGTTAACCGCTTAGAGGATCTAAGCCTGTCCAGGAACCGCGGTGCGAGGCCATGCTAATAAACCCTATTTGTTTTATTTGGCGACAGGGCTTGAGAAGTCATTTCATCTCAATGTCGGGTAAAAGTCCCACAAAATTGGAAGCAACATCTCCAAAATGACCTTTACAGTGTTGACGGGGACGTTAAACCTCAAATCAAACAAACTCAAGGAGAAGACTGCTATAAATATCCGGTGGCTGGCAGTTGCAGACAAGAAGCTTCTGTAGTAAGGTACTTTGCACCCCCTTCCCCCCCCCCCCCCCCCCACACACACACACACAAACTTGGTTAAATATTTTTCACTGGCAGTTCCAAGGCAGTTCTTCTCTCACGGTTTGTTTTTGTTATTCTTTGAATTTGTGTATCTCTTATATACTTTTGATTTGGATTGCGAATTGGCCATTTTGCGGGAAAGTGACTTTCCTTTTTGGCTTTCCACTAGTGATGTTTCCATTAGGGTCTAGTTATTTCATGTTTGTGTTCCTTTCCCTTTTGTGTCTCTGATTGGGTGTGTTGGTTGATTGTATCGGATATTGCCTTAACTTCAACTTACAACAACGCAATCGGCAAGTTAGCAATCGGTCTTCTCCCAGACGTACTTTTGATGTTGTTTGAGACGAATATCAAATACGTGCCGAAAGCTTTGTTGCACCGTTTTGAACTTTCCATCACGTGCTTCTGAACCGGTATTTTAGATGATTGACACACGTCTTTGGACGTTTTAAGCGTGGGCGGGATAATAGCGCTGTCAGTTAATGTTACAATCGATTTTAATACTGCTCAAAAGAAGATTGTGGATACTCGTTAAAACCTTGAAGCGGTTCTAACCAGCAGTACCCACAAACTATAGTCTGCTCAAAACAGAGATTGTGGATACTCGTTAAAACCTCTAGGTGGCGACATGACTTGAGATGTCATTTCATCTCAATGTTGGGTAAAAGTCCCACAAAATTGGAAGCAACGTCTCCAAAATGACCTATAGTGTTGACGGGGACGTTAAACCTCAAATCAAACAAAACACACAAAACCTCGAGGCGGTTCTGACCAGCAGTACCCACAAGCGAATATATATTCATCTCAAAACAGATTGTGGATACTCGTTTAAACCTCGAGGCTGTAGCAGAAACAAGAAAGAACAATGGATGAACCCCTGTATATACATGTATTAAAGTGGTCGAGCCGGCACTCGACATTGAATCAAGCGTGGTAGCTCAATGATATAGTGCACCTGCCTGTGATGCTAGAGGCCCCCGGTTTGATTCCCGGCAGCGGTAATAAAACTGCGGTGTCCGAACATGCTCCGGGTGAATGCCACAAAGTGCACCGTCCTCCGCATCGGGACGTTAACTGGGAGGCCCATCCTGTGCAGTTTAAAGATTTCTTCGTTATTACATGATTACTATGTATGTTTTCATCCTGCAGACCTGGATCGGCAATGACCGATCACACTAGAATTGAAAACGCTCCAATGTTGATTCGACCGATATAGATAGAAATAGTAGAAAGAATGAATTGGAGAGGAGCAAATTCTTTCCTTTAAGAAAATAAAATAAATAAATAAAAAAAATCAGAAAATAAATAAATAAAAAAAATATTTGTCACTTAATTGCTCGACTCGACGGTTACTGATTTTTGCGTGCCCCCCAGGAGACCTGTTGGGTCCACACTTTTAAATCTTGAAATCTTCCTGCACAACTTCATTTTCATATCTGTCTAGTGGTTACTGAGAACTTATCGGGACAAAAATTGGGCGGAAAAAAGAGAAGAAACCCAGAAAAACTAATGTCTCGTTTTGGAGACTTAACCCTTATCCTGCTGAATAAATTAATTTAGCCACACCCATTGTTGGCTACCAAAGCATCATGCAGCCCATGTATTTCTTCAAGCCCAGATGGGCGGGGGCCGCAACACTGTATAGGTCATTTTGGAGACGTCACTTCCAATTTCGTGGGACTTTTACCAGACATTGAGATGAAATGACTTCTCAAGCCCTGTCGCCCAATGAAACCTATAGGGTTTATATACATGGACGGTCTGACTCGCAACACATTTCCTAGGCAGGCTCAGAACCTTTAAGCTGTGTTCGTGTTCGGTCAGCTCTGCGTGGAAACATCATGCAGCCCAGTCTATTTTTGCAAGCCATGATGGGCGGGGCTATTCACAGAAACAGTAGGAAGTTCCAACTTTGAGCGGTAGGGGTCAAAATTAAAAAGGTGTGTTTGTATGGTTCGTATCAACTACGAGACTATGAAGATGTAATCACAGTGTTGGGAACAGAACTTTATTGAGCATCAATGATGGGAAATGCCGGATCCGGCGTATTTTTTACGCCAGTTTTGTTTGTTTGATTTGAAGTTTAACGTCCCCGTCAACACTGTAAAGGTCATTTTGGAGACGTTGCTCCCAATTTTGTGGGACTTTTACCCGACATTGAGATGAAATGACATCTCAGGCCCTGTCGCCCAATGAAACCAATAGGGTTTATTAGCATGGACGGTCCGCCTCGCACCGCGGTTCCTGGACAGACTTAGATCCTCAAAGCCGTTTACCAGTACTAGTGTGCGGGCCGGATTCAGCTCTGCGTGGAAGCATCGTGCAGCCCATATTTTTCTTCAAGCTCCTATGGGCATTTTTTACGCCAGATTTTGCGTAAAGTTTCCAGTCGTGGCCAATATTTTTTCTCCTGTCGCGTTCGTCTTTGTAAATGACAGCGAGTGCTCAATTGATCAAAGGATTTAACAGTCTCAGGTCTGTAGGCTGGTGGGTATTGCCTATCGCGACTGCGGAAAAAAATGACAGGTCCATCTTGCGACACTCGGGTGTGCTGTGACAAATCAAGCATGTGGCTGATTAACACTTATTGAATGTTTTGCTTCCCGGATTTTTGTACACACACTTGGATTATCGGTAATTTGATTGTTGAGAAAATGTCGGGGTATAATTAAAGAAAGCGCTCATTACCTATATTTTGATTTAAAAAAAAAAAAAAAAAATACAGAATCGTCGATATTGCGATTCCCTATCTAACACTATTATCCATACCATCAACAAATAACAAAATGCGTTAAACTGGCAAATAAATCAATTTTTGGCTATTAAACTTTAAAAATAGAATAACCAAACTAATCATAACTGAACTTTATTTTATCAGATGCATTAGTTTGAATTTTAAAAATTGATTCGAAAATAAACATTTTTTATGTGGAAGTTCGCCATTGCGACTGGCCGGAGAAATGACCCGAATTACATATGGTTCAAGCCCCAAAGTCTTTCAGATCCTTACGCGACACATGTTCATGGTGCTGCCTGACACAACAGCCTATAATACTGGCGCTTCAGATGTCTGTAAACTTTAGCCATAAACTCCCAAAGCCTGCCCTGGCGAGTCGGACATGCAACGCTTCAGATGTCTGTTAACTTTAGCCATAAACTCCCAAAGCCTGCCCTGGCGAGTCGGACCATCCGAGCATATAAACCATATCGGTTTAACTGGGCGGCAGGGATTGAAATGTCATTTTATCTAAACGTCGGGTAAAAATTTCACACAAAACTGGAAGTAATGTCTCCAAAATGACCTAAATAATGTTAATGGGGATGTTTAACCTCAAATCATGTAAACAAACAATCTAACAGAAAAGCAGAACTATTGGTCAATTAAAGTCCGTTATTGGTCACATGAAATCTGATGGGAATGACTTGGCAGATTTTCCACATTTTTCAAAAGGGGGCAACTTTCGGAACTTCCTGTTTGCTTTTCTATAAGCTTTGTCCCACGAAAAATGGGTCTACTCTTAAAGGAAAGAATTTGCTCCTTAGGAGCAAATTCTTTCGTTTAGAGTTGACCCTCATTGACATGGGTAGCCCCCGCCCATAGGGGCTTGCAGAAATATATGGGCTGCATGATGCTTCCACGCAGAGCTGAATCTGTCCCGCACACTAGTACTGGTAAACCGCTTGGAGGATCTAAGCCTGTCCAGGAACCGCGGTGCGAGGCGGACCGTCCATGCTAATAAACCCTATTGGTTTCATTGGGCGACAGGGCTTGAGATGTCATTTCATCTCAATGTCGGGTAAAAGTCCCACAAAATTGGAAGCAACGTCTCCAAAATGACCTTTACAGTGTTGACGGGGACGTTAAACCTCAAATCAAACAAAATCAAACAAACATTGACATGGGAGACTAAAATACGCTTGAAAGAGTTGCCTCCCCTGAAGGTGTATGCATTCCACTGAAAGTCTGAAAAAATATATTTTTCACTTAATTGCTCGACGATTAGTAAAATATTTGGGCGGATTTTTGCGTGTTATTTCGTGATTTTATGGGCCCACCCTTTTAAATTTTGAAACCTTCCTCACAACTGGACAAAAAATGGGCGGGAAAAAGAAACCCAGAAAAACCAATAAGTCTTAACCCTTATCCTGCTGAATATATATATTTAGCCTCAGCAATTGCCGACTGTCAAACATGAAAATTTCTTAACATTATTCACAAGCTGCATGGCAAACAGTGTAGGACCTCATCTGTTTGCAAAAGTAGGAGTTGTTATGGGTTAAATATACACTAAAGCCACTTTATAACTGAGCCTCCTGTTGTGCCCATTTCTGTTTGTTTGTTTGATTTGAGGTTTAACGTCACCTTCAACACTGTATAGGTCATTTTGGAGACGTTGCTTCCAATTTTGTGGGACTTTTACCCGTCATTGAGATGAAATGACATCTCAAGCCCTGTCACCCAATGAAACCAATAGGGTTTATAAGTATGGGCGGGCTGCCTCGCATCGCTTTGTATGGGCAGGCTTAGATCCTCTAAGCGCTTTACCAGTACTCGTGTAGTCTGCGTGGTAGCCTCGTGCAGCCCATCTTTATCTTCAAGCCCCGATGGGCGGGGGCCGACCATTTCTGTATGCATTGGAATTGCACAGGGAGGGTAAATTACAAGGATTCGTGTCAAAAATACATTGTGTATAAAGAAGTTGTTTTGTGAAAGCAAAATGTAGGACAAAGGGTTAATTCTTTCATGGAGGTTTGAAATATTAGGCAATAGTAATTATATATCAGTTCTCAACAAGCTGTTGTATGATAAGCACTAAATCAAGGCGAGATGCAAAGGACTAAACTCAACCATTATAGATAAAGGTATGCACATGTATGTAATCAGACCGGACAGTCGTCGGCAGTCGCGAGCGGACGACAAAGGCGACCAGCGGAAAGGGGAAGCGTTCCCGACTGCCACCGAGTGTAGGCTGGGAATTTTTTCTTTTTTTTTTTTTGGTTTTACGGCCCTTTCAAGATTATTTCACTCATATCGAGCCGATCGTTAATAAAAGGTGGGCGAAAACCGGAGTACCCGGAGAAAAATCACCTGACCTTCCGTTGCAGAACATGGCGTCTCACATGTGACCCGAGCGAGGCTCGAACCACAGCGGTGAGAGAGTCAGCGCTCTTAACCACTAGGCCACGGAGGCCCGTGTAGGCTGGGAAAATAGTCCCGGACTGAGATCCAAACTTTCGTTCAAGCCCTAAATTCCACTTTCTTTGTAAACAGTGTAGACCCCGATCAGACGGTGCGTACTGTGGCACCTGATCTGAGTCTCCATTGCTTGCCAAGCCTCTCACAGCGAACATTCTCTACTGAAATCATATACGCTAATTGGTGATTGATTTTTTACATGACCCGTGGCGTCATGCAGTAGATTTTTGACAATCGCTTAGCTCCGCCCTCTCCTGTGGGTTAACCGGTATTGGATGGTGATGTTAAGTATTGATTACGGTCAGTTTGACATTCTTGTCTCTTGATACACCTATTCTGGTGTAGCGTGTCAGTGTTTTTTGACGTATCTGCTCTTTAATGAACCGACGGGACATGACGTATTGCTAACTTGCTGGGTGCGCGGTTGTAACAGTTTCATTTAACCCTTAAATTCCTGTACTCTAAGCAAACACAGTAGACCCAAGGTTTCAATTTCCAACCCACGGGTCCATTCCAGAGTTTATTTTTTTACACAGGGCTCTGACGTCTCACGGAGAAAACTAGCAGTGCTATAAATAACAGGCATCCGGCGTTTTTGTTTATGGTCAGCTATATTCCATTACGAAAACACGCCTATACAAATACATTGACTATTTTACCACCGAAAAATCGAAAATTTTATTATGAAAATTTGTGATATTTTTCTTATTTCTGCTCAAAATATAGATTGTGGATACTCGTTAGAACCGCCTCGATGAGGCGGTTCTAACGAGTACCCACAATCTATATTTTAGAGCAGAAATAAGAAAAATAATGTATTTCCCCAAGAATGAAAAATTGTGATATTTTTCTTATTTCTGCTCAAAATATAGATTGTGGGCACCCGTTAGAACCGCCTCGTTGACGCGGTTCTAACGAGTACCCACAATCTATATTTTAGAACAGAAATAAGAAAAATAAGGTATACCCCCGGAAACCCCAGTTTTACTATATAAAAGTGGGGTTCAGGGGGGTCAAAATTATATAGGCGTGTTTTCGTGATGATATTGACAATAGCAGACGAGAAGCTTCTGAAGTTAGTTACCTTTGGGATGACTGATAAAAAATAAACCCTAAAAAGGAGTGACTATTTTATTCATAAGCAAGAATATTATAAAGTTTTACCATGGCTGTTTACAATTTATTTTATACTCTGCAGTGAAATCAATGCATATCTGAAACAAATAAAAATGATAGTATCACACTGTGAAAATATACTGTGAAAAATAAGATGACCTTGTAATTTTCGCAGAAGTAGACCGGACTACTTTTTCTCGCTATCTGTAAAATACCTTGAAAAACACTCGTTGAACTGTAAAACTGCTGTTTGCAAAATGGCGACCTGTTTATCGTTAGGACGTCATAGCCGGGTCAAAATTGTGACGTATACACACTTGATCAGTTACCCTAAATATCGCATAAAATTATAAAATAAAAACAAAATTTCCTGTATTATCGGTGGATACCAAAAACATTCCATCTCTTGTGTTGAAAACATCCGAAATTTGGATCTTTTACAACACACTCGATGATTTTTTTGGTATCCACCTCAAAAAAAGTAAATATTATCTTTATAGACAAACTATTACCCCGAGGTGCTGTGGGCGACCTAATATACTATTGTCCTCGGCCGAAAGTTATCATTAATATCAAAACTATTGCCCATCGGCGTTTGGGCGACCTGACATCACGAAAACACGCCTATATAATTTTGACCCCCTTGAACCCAACTTTTATATAGTAAAACTGGGGTTTCCGGTGGTATATCTTATTTTTCTTATTTCAGCTGTAAAATATAGATTGTGGGTACTCGTTAGAACCGCCTCAACGAGGCGGTTCTAACGAGTGCCCACAATCTATATTTTGAGCAAAAATAAGAAAAATATCACTCTTTTTCATCCTAAAATTTTCATTTTTTCGGCGATTAAGGTGGCAATGTATTTGTATAGGCGTGTTTGCGTAATGTACACTTTTCCCCTCGGCCTTCGGCTTTGGAAAAATAGTGGATCAGGTCGTCCACAGTACCTGGGGCAATAGTATAATGAGAGCTTTTACCACAAAGACAATGTGGATTTAGGAAGAACAGAGGATAATAGACTTGATTTTCACAATAAAGCAGCTTCTAGATAACTGTCAGGAACATAATGTTGACCTGTACATGACCTTTTTGACCTTACCAATGGATTTGAGACAGTTTGTGACGGGAGCTTTGGAAAAGTATGGGAGAACGTGTGGCTTCCCGACCATGTACCAATGGTTTGGTTGACCCCCGCCCATTTGGGCTTGAAGGAATATAAGTGCTGCATGATGCTTCCACGCAGAGCTGAATCCGATCCACACACGAGTACTGATAAACCACTTAGAGGATCTAAGCCTGCCCAGGTAGAACACTATGAGTGTCGGATCATCCATGCTTATACACCCTATTGGTTTCATTGGGCGACAGGGATTGAGATGTCATTTCATCTCAATGTCGGGTAAAAATCCCACAAAATTGGAAGCAACGTCTCCAAAATGACCTTTACAGTGTTGACGGGGACGTGAAAGCTCAAATCAAACAAACAAAACCAATGTTTTGGGCGTTCCATAATGGTATACTTACCCATGTACATAATGATGGACAGTTTTATGATCTTTTCGTAAGGTTGTGTAAGCGTCATAGCTGTTCAGCGTTTTGTTTTCTGGCATGCTAACAGATGCTTTGCAGGATGGTGGTTAGGTGTGCCTCTTAGCCCTTATCTTGCTGAATATTCAGTTTAGCCACACCCATTTCTGACTTTGAACCAATCAGATTACTTGATGTAATTTATTCCTACCAATTCTTAAATTGAATGTCAAACAGTGTAGATCCTGATCAGATGGCTTCTTCAGAAGCCATCTGATCTGGATCTACACTGTTTGCAAAGATAGGGGTTGTCGTGAACAGCATGATAAGAGTTAACCCCACTTTATATAGAGAAATGTGGAGTTTACGGTGGTATACATTGTTTTTGCTTATCTATTGTGGTACATAGATACTCATTGAGGCGGTTCTAACGAGCACCCACAATCTTTGTTGAAAACAGAAATAAGAAAGATGCTGTCATTTTATGCCCAAAATTTGTTATTTCTGACACTATGTTGGAGGCCATTGTGTCACACGGACATGTTTTCCTAATTGGGTGCTCCAATAGAACAGAAGATGAAAAAAGTGCGGTACATGTATCGGACTCTTTGTTTGTTTGTTTGTTTGTTTGTTTGATTTGAGGTTTAATGTCCCCGTCAACACTGTAAATGTCATTTTGGAGACGTTGCTTCCAATTTTGTGGGACTTTTACCCGACATTGAGATGAAATGACATCTCAAGCCCTGTCGCCCGATGAAACCAATAGGGTTTATTAGCATGGACGGTCCGCCTCGCACCGCGGTTCCTGGACAGGCTTAGATCCCCTAAGCTGTTTACCAGTACTAGTGTGCGGGCCGGATTTAGCTCTGCGTGGAAGCATCTTGCAGCCCATATATTTCTTCAAGCCCCTATGGGCGGGGGCTAGTCTGACTCTTTATAGCAGGTATGCAACATAATCAGCATAAAAAACTGAATGGGTATATCAAGTTATCAACCAGCATAATTTATGGAGTCTACTATCATAGAGAAAGGTGGTAGATAATCAAAATCTTACGTTGGTGTGAAGAGTTTATGGAAAAATCCGTCCCGAGGGTCACTGTCCGGTATCACGAGGCTCTGACTCTGGTCGGGCCCATCGGAGTCTAACTGTTGGGTCTTCTTTTGCTCCAGCATTTCAGTGGTTCCTTGCTGTTGTGTCCTCGCCGTTGTTTCATCTCTGTGGTTGTTTTATTTTTATGTTCACGGATATGTTGTACTGATCAATGAGTCAGGAGGCCTTCATGCGGACTGAACAAATTATTTGTCTAAAACGCGACGGAAATAAGGGCGAGGATTTAGGCCACGTAAAATCGATTTAAGCCCCCAGAGGAATTCGTTTCACTGACCGTTCCAAGGCAGTTCTTCTGTTGAGGTTTATGTTTGTTATGGGTGGTCTTAGTGTGTGTATCGCTTATATCATTTGTCCTTTTGGCTTCCCGTTTCCACCAGAGTTTGTGCTTCTTTCCCTTTGGTGTCTCTGATGGGAGTTTTGGGTTAAATATATCGATTCCTGATCATTGCCTTCATTATTTTGCTGAGTGATGCCGGGCAGGAATCTCAAGGGACGGATTTTTCTATCCACCCCTGACAGCCATGTAGGATTCTTTTTCTTGCATACCTTTCATTTCTGGCGTGGGTTTTACCACTGCAGTCATTCCGTTTGACAACGTCCGCCGTATTGTGAAGACACTACAATGAAGTTAAATGACGTCACGTAATGTGCTGTGACGTCAACCTTAACGACGGCGCATAGGAGGTCGTATTCAACTATCAAACACGAGAGAATATTCGATTTTTGCCGTGTCCCTTGGTAAGAACCCCAGGTTTAGAACAGAATTTCTATCCCAAGCTAAAACTTTGAATTTCCTTATCTGGTTTTCGCGGCCTCGGTAGCTCAGTCGGATGTTCGTCTGACTGTTGATCAGGAGGACGCGGGTTCGATACCTGCCGGGGTCGGCAACATTCTCTCGCGGAAATTGAGAATGGAATCTTTTCTACGGTCGTTCTCTCCCTTCCGCTAATTAAAGACGGGCAGTTGTCAGTTTCTGGCGAAAGAATGTGCACCGTACTGGTTAACCGCTTACGTATAAGCTTGCCCAGGAAAAGTGTGGAAAGGTAAACTGACCGGCTCAAACATGACCTAAAATAGTGTTGGCTGGGTCGTTAAACTCAAAACAAACAATTATCTGGTGTGCAACGTCGTATCAACGTCGATGCAGAGTCATGGCGTTACATTGACGTTGATGCGGCGTTGCTCAGTAGTATCCAAATCACAATTGCAATTGTCCGGATATCATAGGCAGGTCAAACGCGCCTGCCTTTAGAAATCCCAACTCGCAATAAGATTTGCCGGTAGCAGTGCAATAGTCCTATATCCAAATTTTACCTGATATTATTAATTGATTATCCTATATTACACAAGGTCAACAAATATTAAAAAATCATAAATCATGTTTTTAATTGAGTCAATTAATAAAATTGTCATTCATCAAGTAATTTCGTATTGGCCCAGTTACACTTCCACGGTCAGCTGTATTGGCCTCGGCCTTCGGCCTCGTGCCAATACAGCAGACCTCGGACCTGTAACTGGGCCAATACGAAATTATTTGATTAATAACATAATAATCTAACGCGGCACGCCTGTATAGGCCATGGAAAAGAACTGTGGGTTATTATGCAACAAATCACGGGGCGGAAGAGTGAGACCAGTAACGTCTTTAAAAGCTGGCAATTTATGGCGACACGTGCGTGTTGCTTGACGTTAGACGGTGTAACGTCACTTTTTTGCATCGAAAGCGCATAAAGTCATGTATTGCAGCCAATAGTTTTTGCGGGATTTCTTTTAAACAATGGCGAAATGTTGTGGGAATTTGAAGGAAACAACGACATTATTGCCGATTTTCAGCGTGCTAGAATCGAAATAGATCAGCTCTAGCCAGTGATTTGTTGGGAAATAAATCACAGCTTGTAGGTCAGTTGTAAATAGCTAAATCACGCGCGCTACGCGCTCATCATTTGTCTACTTTACAACCGCCCCCCCCCCCGCCCATAGGGGCTTTAAGAAATATATGGGCTGCATGATGCTGAATCCGGCCCGCACACTAGTACTGGTAAACCGCTTAGAGGATCTGAGCCTGTCCAGGAACCGCAGTGCGAGGCGGTCCGTCCATGCTAATAAACCCTATTGGTTTCATTGGGCGTCAGGGCTTTAGATGTCATTTCATCTCAATGTCGGGTAAAGTCCCACAAAATTGGAAGCAACGTCTCCAAAATGACCTTTACATTGTTGACGGGGACGTTAAACCTTAAATCAAACAAATCTACTTTACAACTGACCTCCAAGCTGTGATTTATTACCCAACAAATTACAACTAGAGCTTGGGCCAGTTGTTCAAAGCATCGTTAGCTTAACGAGCTCGTTAGTGGTCATACTGTTAACTCTTCTAGCAAGTACAATATCGTAAATTTTGTCGTTTTTGCTGAAAAGATGTGAGCAGTTTTTGCGTCCGCAAAAGCTGCTTACATTTTTCTCAGCAAAAATTTCAGTATATTTGCCATATTTAATGATCAAAGTTTTAACGATACGTTAACTAACGATGTCGTTAGTTTTGAACAACTGGTCCCTGATCTTTTTCTTAAATCAAAGCACTGACAGCACTGCTGGGTCGATGGTTTCTAAGTGTAGGCTGAGAAAAAAGGGCCTGAACGGGGACTCAGACAATTTTGGTTAATCCTTTAATTCCATGCTGGCCTTTAGATTCCCAATTCGCAATAAGTTTTACAGGTAGCAGTGAAGTAATCCGGTTTCCGAATTTATCCGATAATCAAAGCACTAGCAGCACTGTTGAGTCTATTGTTTCTAAGTGTAGGCTGAGAAAACGGACCTTTACGATAGCACATCCGTTCGACATATTATTTTTTCACGTCTTCAGAATGGCTTGTTTTCTTATGAAATCCGTGATATTTGTCTAATTTCACTGCAAACATGGGTTGTGGGTGCTCGATAGAACCGCCTCTTTGAGACGGTTCTGTCGAGTACCCACAACCTATGTATTGGAGCAGAAATAAGCAAAATAATGTATACCCCCATAAATCCCAGTTTTCTCTAAAACAAGTGGGTTTTAGGGGGTGTTAATTTCACAGACTTGTTCATGTGATGGACTGTTATGGGTTAAATATGTTCTATAAAAGGATTATCCTTTGGAAGCAAGGAATACACCACAGAACTAGAAAATATGAAGTGTACATTTTTTCTGGACCAGACTAGCTAGTTTCGGCCAATTAGGCCTCATCAGTGACCGTCAAATATTTTCCAAATTGCAGAATGGAATCAATGATCCCAAAGGACAAGAAATATAAACTACACTATGATGTTCTTCAATTCTAGTAGTTTAAACCTTCAATTCTAGTAATTTAAGCAAACAGTGGAGGCGCTGATCAGACGCCTCGTTCCGTGGTGCCTGTTTGTCATTACCCCAGTACACGAGCCCAGTCCAGAATTTACAGATGACCAACTATTTCACACAGCATATTGACTACTAAGCGCCAAGAATAGCGTGGCTATAAACAAACTTTACCTGGAATTCGTACAAATTAATGATATTTGTGCGGCCAGTGACAGTCACATGGACAAAAGCAACAAAATTACTATATCTATTTTACATCACAAAAACAAGCCTGTATGATTCTTACTCCCCGTGAACTGCATTTGTATATAGTAACACTGGGGTTTACAGGACTAGTTAAACCTTATTTTTTCTTATTTCTGCTTAAAAATATAGACTGTGAGTACTGGTCAGAATCGCCTAGATGAGGCGGTTCAACGTGGGCCCACAATCTATATTTTTAGCAGAAATAAGAAAAATATCACACTTTTTCACCTTAAAATTTCGATTTTTCGGCGGTAAAATTTACAAACTATTAGTATAGGCGTGTGTTCGAAATGATAAAGTAGCACATCACGAAAACACGCCTATACAATTTTGACCCCCTTGAACCCAACTCTTACATAAAACTGGGGTTTGCAGGGGTAAACCTTATTTTTCTTATTTCTGCTCTAAAATATAGATTGTTGGTACTCGTTAGAACCGCCTCGATGAGGCGGTTCTAACAAGAACCACAATCTATATTTTTAGCAGAAATACGAAAAATATCACAATTTTTCCTCTAAAAAAATCGTTTTTCGGTGATTAAATGTACAATGTATTAGTATAGGTATGTGTGCGTAATGTGTGGGTCGATCGATATACATTTTGCTCAAGAAGCGTGTCGTGTACAAATTAACAACACTTGCAAGTTTTTGAACTAGGTAGCTTAAAGGTCACAGGCATATAAACAAGGCTTCAGCGATTTCCATAATTGCTGTGATTTTTTCATAATATATGAAATAAGTGTGTCGGAATGTACATATATACTGACTATAAAAAGTTCATATACATGGAATTGCGTTTACCAAAATTCAAGTTTTTCTTTTCTTTTTAAATTACTTATTTAAATTACTAGATTACTAATTTTTTACGTGTGTGCTGTTTATTACATTTTTCCGCCTTTCTAAGCAGTATCACCGTCCAGGATTGCCTCAAACAGTCAATGGGTCTTGTCGTCATTTTAATATAGCAAAGGAATTAAAATACCGCATATGAATGCATGAAAAAATACCTTTTTTTCAAAGGATGTCAGCAATTTTCATTTGATACTTCAAGTGAATACCCGAAAAACCATTATAGAAACGTCAGCAGTACGTGATTGGAGTAAAAAATAGTATTGTCAGACGGGGACGTTAAACCTCAAATCAAACAAACAAACAAAACTTAATCTGTCTGCATGACATATTCAGCTGCGCAATTTGAGCAGATGCGTTCCAGGTACATATTACATAAACGCTCTGAAAAAAAAAATGCTGAACAAATTCCTTTTTGCACATTTTGTAGCTGCATTACGAAAACACGTGCATACAAATATATTGTAAATTTTACCGCCGTAACAACGAACAATTTAAGATGAAAAATTGTGATATATTTCTTATTTATACTCAAAATATAGATTGTGGGTACATGTTAGAACCGCCTCATCGAGGCGGTTCTAACATGTACCCACAATCTCATGATATTTTAGAGCAGAAATGAGAAAAATAAGGTTTGCCCCTGTGAATCCCAGTTTTCAATATAAAAGTTTGGTTCAAGGGGGCCAGAATTATACAGGCGAGTTTTCGAGACGAAAGTCAATTCAGTGTGTCAAAAGTCACCTCTTTGTGAACTTCACAAATTTACTCGATAGTTTGCATCGTTTCTTTTTTTGCCCGAGTATACATGTCGACAGCCAGCATGCTTGGAAACATAAAGTTTACTGGATGCCTGTACCAAAAATGTGGAACTTAGTCATCGCCATACTTTGGTTCACAAGTGGACACTTCATTGGAGGTAAATGAAGTTTTTTGTTTGTTTGATTGGCGGTTTAACTTCCCCGTCAACACTTAAAAGGTCATTTTGGAGACATTGCTTCCAGTTTTGATGGGATTTTTACCCGACATTGAGATGAAATGACATCTCAAGCCCAGCCGTCCACTGAAACCAGAAGGCTTATATGCATTGGACGATCTGACTCACACCGCTTTTCCTGCATGGGCAGGCTTAGTCCCAAGCGGTTAAGCAGTACTCATGTGTGGTCGGTTTCAACTCTGCGTGGAAGCGACATGCAGCCCAATCTATTTCTCCAAGCCCGATGGGCGGGGGCGAAAAGGTAAATGAAGTAAGAATTCGAATACGGGTGGCTAGTTTACAATGGTTGATTCCTACTCTTTCTTGTGCCCCGATATCTCCAGATAACCATACATTAACCCTTTTAGTACAAAATGGTATCTTCCTCCTTATATAGACATGTACCGGGAATCCACATTACGAAAACACGCCTATACAAATACATTGTAACCTTTATCGCCGACAAAATGAAAATTTTAAGATGAAAAATTGTGATTTGTTTCTTATTTCTGCTCTAAATATAGATTGTGGGTACTCGTTAGAACCGCTTTATCGAGACGACTAACGAGTACCCACAATCTATACTTTAGGTCAGAAGAATTATTTTTTCTCAAAATATATATTCCTGGTTCTAACTATACTTTAGAGCCGAAATATAAAAAAAATTAGGTTTACCACTGTAAACCCCAGTTTTACTATATAAAAGTGGGGTTCAAGAGGGTCAAAATTATATAGGCGGGTTTCGGGATGCATTCCAAATTAAGGATTATAAGGTTGTATTTTCTTAAAAAAAAATGGAAAGTGGCTTAACTCTTCGAAAACTGTGTAGGTCCCGATCAGTGTTCTGTGGCGTCTGATCAAGGCCTGCACTGTAAGCGGAGATCCGGTACAAAAAGGGTTAAATTGCCTTGAGGTTTCCTTGATTTTGTCTTGGAACAGTATGTTGTGTGTACTCATTAGAATCGCCTCTAAGATTTACAGTAATTCTAATGAGTACATAGCGATTGTACATAGCGATTTAGTGATCGCATATGAGACGCCAAGTTCTCTATCTGAAGGTCAGGGCCAGTTGTTCAAAACTAACGGCGTCATTAGTTAACGTATCGTTAAAACTTTGAATATTTATTATGGCGAATATGCTAATATTTTTGCTGAAAAAATGTGAGCAGCTTTTGCATTGCATTCGCAAAAGCTGCTCACATTTTTTTCATCAAAAATACCGATATTTTAGATATTGAACTTGCTAGAACACTTAACAATATGACCACTAACGAGCTCGTTAAGCTAAAGATGCTTTGAACAACTGGGCCCAGGTGGTTTTTCTCCGATTACACCGGTTTTCGCCCACCTCTGACTAGCGATCGGCTGGATATAAGTGATATAATTTTGGAAGGATCGTAAAAAATATGGCGATTTAAATGAACACGAGTCAGTGCATGGCGAAACCTACGATAAGAACTATTGGTCACAAAAGACAAAAGACACATCCACTCGGTATGTCAGAAGTTTTCGCTTATCTTTATTGGATAGCCCGGAGGTTAAAGAAGACTCATTCATCACGGAGGCTTCTGATGTTGAAGGAGGCTCATTCGATCAGACTGCGCGGATGCGTATGTTGATCTGAGCCTTCGTTAGTCGCACAAGGCTTAATTTAGGTTGTGATATGCTCTGGCTAACAAATACGGCGCATGAATTAAATAAATGTACCATTCATAGTTTTTCTGACGAAAATGTTGGACATTTTTGTTTTCATTTCTTCTGCAAACACAGATGATGGGTGTCCGTATTCTTCCCCTAGCTCCATTATTAATCTTACAAGTTAAGAATTTTGTATTTAGAACTAGTAAGAACAGGTCACTCAGAAAAGGCCACAATCCAAGAACGCAGCCGTCTCAAGTCACACAGAGGCACACACAGAAACAGACGAAATATGAACCAACGGCACAAAAGCAAATAACAGTTAAGACACTGCAAAAGAACGACGGCCTTGGGATGGTCAACGGTAAAACTACCAAGGGGGGGGGGGGCTTCAACTCCGGAGTTTATGAAATTTCAACCCCCGCCCTCAGTTCCAGTGCAGTATCAAACCAAATAACAAATTGTTCCACATGGAGGCTTTCTAGCTCAACAGTTACATGGTAAAACGGTCATATATAGATTAAATATAACATGAATCAGTGTTGAGGACTCAACAACAATCCGACGTCAGAGCAAAAGAAAACCATGGCTCAGTTATATCACTGAGGGAAGAACCCAGGAATATTCGACTCCACACTTCCCGAATACAAAGGATTTATGGTGGGGCCATCATCAAAGAGTCCGGAGTCCGGCCCACCGCCGTGCAACCAAAGAGCGAAGCAAAAAAAGTTGAAAACTTTGCTATGTGTACTAATTAGAATCGCTCTACTAATGGGTATCAAAGCATACCATTATTACTTCTTCTTCTTCTTGACGGGTTGCTAAGGTAAACTGGCGCTATAAATATCCCTATACCCTTTCCCACTTTCTAAAAGGCTTTCATGGAAGGATGCAACAGGGCCGATGCACCCTATTCGCCTCCATTACAAAAAACACGCCTATACAAATACATTGTAACCTTTATCACAGAAAAAATGAAAATTTTAAGATGAAAAATTGTGATATTTTTCTTATTTCTGCTCCAAAAAAAAGATTGTGTGAATTCATTAGAACCGCCTCATCGAGGTGATTTTAACGAGTATCCACAATCTATATTTTAGAGCAGAAATAAGAAAAATAAGGTTTACCCCTGCAAACCCCAGTTTTATTATATAAAAGTAGGATTCAAGGGGGTCAAAATTATATAGGCGTGTTTTCCTGATGGGTTGATGAGGTAACCTGGCGCTGTAAACACTTAAGGGCTATTCCTATACCTTTTTTCCACTTTCTAAAAGGCTTTCGCATGGAAGGATACATCGGTACCCCTGTCGCGTCAGACACGTTGAAGAGTAAAGACGAAAGTGGTCTGTAAATAACTGTTATTTCGAATGACTCTCAAAAAACGGTAGGCTGTCAATCGCGGCTATGGAACGTGGCTATGAAAGTCGATACTTAGAGATTATCACATGGGGTTTTTGTTATCGCCCACAGTATCAACCCGAGACCCGTTTATCACCCCGAGAGCGTATCACATATTGTTTCTATATTTTAATGATGGATCGCCATATTTCCGCCAAAATGATACTTTTGGCATGAGCTGTGAGTTTTGACATCGCAAGTAGTCTTCTTTTTGTACTCACATTTTTCATGTTTTCTAAATGAAATCCTTCTAAAACGCCTTTCTCTTTCTTCAACCGATAACGTAGGTTTATAGATCGAACATTGTTGATTCTGTTTGACAGCGATTCTAACATCCATTCAACTAAGGTGGTAGCTCAGTTGTCAGTGCAGTTGCCTCTGGTGCTAGAGGCCCCCTGTTCGAATTCCTGCAGGGGTAATGAATTACGGTGTCCGAACATGTTCAATTGAGCAGTGATGACTGCCACAAAGTGCACCGTCCCCCGGACCGTGGCGTTAACTGGACCACCCGCAACCCCTCGACTCCTTATCATCTCCTGTGCATGTTAAAGATCTCTACCGTAATTAAATGATTAATTATAGTGTAGGATTTCATTCTGCAAATCTGGCGTGTCCTGCGAATAACGGTCAAATGTGAAACTTCGCTGTAACATACGATAGTGTCACTGATGATTTTTGAAGTAGGTAAATCGAGTCTGAAAGTATATACGAGGTCCTACACCGGGCATGGTTACCTACCTTAACGTAAAATTACATTATTTCCGGCGGGCAAAAAACTTGTTATCAGGGACATGGTCCATAACCTTCGGTATGTTCCCGTGTTATCGCATATGCAATATTGTGGTTATTGATGTAAATATATTTTTTTTTTTTACGCCCTTTCAAGATTATTTCACTCATATCGAGCCGATCATTATCAGAGGTGGGCGAAAACCGGAGTACCCGGAGAAAAACCACCTGACCTTCCGTTGCAGACCTTGGCGTCTCACATGTGATCATTCATGTAAATGTGATAATGTAAAATATCCGTTAATTATCCCAATTTATGCCTCCTATGATTAAAACATTGTCACTATTCCCATCTATACAGGGTTATGGTTTAACCCATTTTGTACCAGAAACCCAAAAACGGGTACCCTGGCAAATAGTGCAGGCCCAGATCAGACGCCGCAAAACGCATAAAGTTTGCATAAAGTTCAGTCATTTTCCAAATAAATTTTGAAATGGAAGATTCCATTTGGTACAAAGAGGGTTAACATCAGTACTAGAACGTTCCTGTCTCGAAGAGTTACATGTATCTTATTTTCTGTTCATTCAGCATCTACAGCCAGAAGAGACTTGGACCAGAATTCACGCACTCCGAGCAATGTGAGAATACGTACTGGAGAGCAGGTAATAGCAGAGCAATTTTTCTTTTTGTTTGTTTTGGTTTTTCGGCCCTTTCAAAATTATGTCACTTAAGCAGGGCATAATATACATGTAGCTGTCTCATCACGAAAACACGCATAACCAAGCATCTGGGTATTTTCAGAACTCGTCTTATATATTTATGTGTAAAAGATAATTCGCATGCTAGTTTTATGTTATCAAGTATTTCGATCTTTTCCAATCTTCCATTCTCATCCTTGTACAGTCCTGTTGGGTCTTAAGGACTATTTTATTAAGCGTATGAGCAAGCGGCAGCGCTGTGGTTCGGTCCAGTACCCATCCAGAATTGCGTTGACATAGAAACTTGATACAAGTATCAACTTTCAAAAATTATACCTCACTGATATAACCGGTGATTTGTTTGTTTGATTTGAGGGTTAACGTCCCCGTCAACACGTTGAGACGTTGCTTCCAATTTTGTAGGACTTTTACCCGACGATGAGATGAAATGACATCTCAAGCCCAGCCGCCCAATGAAACCAATAGGGTTTATAAGCAAGGACGGGCCGACTCGCACCTCTTTGCCTGGGCAGGCTAAGATCCTCTAAGCGGTTTACCAGTACTCGTGTGCGGGTCGGTTTCAGCTTTCTTTCATGCCCCGATGGGCGGGGGCGAAATATAACCAGTGAAGAAAAGAGTTCATGGTCAGTCTCCAAGAAAGAATGGTACCTAGCCGGCAGTTACGCACCCGCAACTGCCTGGTTACCAGTCAGATGTGCGTCAGACTGAGCTATCGGGGTCAGGTATGCTCTCCTAATGCATTTGCCTTAGTTGCAAATTTAACCGGCGCACGACAAAATCTACAATACATAGGCCTTATGTTAGCCTCATCTAACCATTTCGCTGATTTCTGTTTGCATGGCCCGGGGACAGCATGAAGCTCCTGCGATCAGCTGATCATAGTCTTCACTGGTCGCTCATGTCTTATTGAAGTTTAGGCGTGCGCCGGCTCAGTTTTAAATGGATTGTATTTGTATCAGGTGATAGAGGTACACTGGGACGCTCCAAGAGATATCAATAGTGCCAGTTTCTGCGCGGTGGAATACAAGCCTGAGACGGCCGTGTTGTCCATAAAACTTCCGATCGACAAGAACAAACTGGAGTTCAGAATACTCGACTTGGAAAGAAACACGCTGTACAAACTCAGGTTGTTTTGCTTCTATGGTGCTAGCACTGAGAGTGATAAACCCACAGAATGGATCTCCGCGTCAACTAGAACGGGTAAGTGTAGTATACTTGGTTGGTCCCCCACTCCTGCCCCAACCGCTCTTCGCGCCTCTCAAAACAAAAATGAGTAAACGTAGGTTAGTATTTCAAAAGTTCTGACAGTCACACAAAACAGACGTTCAGCTGCAAAGAGCGTAAAAAGCCAGTATCAGGCCTTTGATTATCATTGAAAATTGCCATTTTGTGTGTGCTGTCAACTCACGGAAAAAATGAGATCCACGGCCGACTTTTCGCGTGTCGCCCTATCCAAATTAAACAATATTTGGGCCCCGTCAAGCGATTTTGGTACTTATCGCCTATGCGAGCAGCGAAGGTTCAGGCGGGCCTGCGCATCCGCGCAGTCTCGCCAGAACCTTCGCTGCTCGCTCATACAAGCAGTGAATCAAGAGGAACCTTCAGACAGAAAGCCATATCCCTGCCCCCTCTGAATGGCTGGGCATGCGCAGTTAAAATTTGTCATGACGGATTGCTCGAAGACACAAATTCGCTTGGCGGGGCTCATTTAATGGTTTGTTCGGCCTCTCTGGAGAGTATTCATTTGAAATATGCCAGAATTCTCTGTGATTCGTAATTCGTTTTAAACAAACACAGTGAAAATGGCTAAGGACATAAATTCGTTTAAAGAAAATGTGACGTTGTCACAACCTCGAGAGGTCACGGATGTGGCGTGTTAAAGAAATTTCGTGGTAGTTCCCCTGATTTCCACCCTTGTCATGGTCTTTCGTGCATTAATATAAGCCGGGTCCTAAGGAAGCTGTCTGAACACGAGGCCGCTAGGCCGAGTGTTTAAATATTTTCCGACTGACCCGGCAAATGTTATTGCAATAAAATAACTATGTGAGTATCGTTATTCTTGAATATCTTACGGTTCCAATGACATTCTGACGTCATCATAAAACTTTAAAATGCTACGTCCAGGACAACAACATTACGTCACTCAACGTAAACAAGCAAGGCCCATCTTGTGATATCAAAACTTCAAAATAGAAGTAGAGTCAATGATCAGGAATCGATACAATCAACCCATAGCTCCCATCAGAGACACCAAAGGGAAAGAAACACAAATATGCAACAACAGACCTAATGGAAACACCAACAGCGGAAAGCCAAAAGGACAGTTACTTTCCCACAAAATGGCCAATGGGCTATCCTATTCACCTTTGTTCAAACAGTACTTGAAATTCATGACTTAAACATGGGTTTTGTTGGTTGAACACGGCTTCTGGTATATTCAAGAATAGCTTCAAGAACAGCTCTTTTCATAGGCTTTTATTCGAACTAATAGCTTCAAGAACAGCTCTTTTCATAGGCTTTTATTCGAACTAATAGCTTCAAGAACAGCTCTTTTCATAGGCTTTTATCCGAACTAATAGCTTTAAGAACAGCTCTTTTCATAGGCTTTTATTCGAACTAATAACTTCAAGAACAGCTCTTTTCATAGGCTTTTATTCGAACCAAAGCTTCAAGAACAGCTCTTTTCATAGGCTTTTATTCGAACTAATAGCTTCAAGAACAGCTCTTTTCATAGGCTTTTATTCGAATTAATAGCTTCAAGAACAGCTCTTTTCATAGGCTTTTATTCGAACTAATAGCTTCAAGAACAGCTCTTTTCATAGGCTTTTATTGGAACTAATAGCTTCAAGAACAGCTCTTTTCATAGGCTTTTATTCGAACTAATAGCTTCAAGAAAAGCTCTTTTCATAGCTCTTTTGATAGGCTTTTATTCGAACTAAAAGCTTCAAGAACAGCTCTTTTCATAGGCTTTTATTCGAACAAATAGCTTCAAGAACAACTCTTTTCATAGGCTTTTATTCGAACAAATAGCTTCAAGAACAGCTCTTTTCATAGGCTTTTATTCGAACTAATAGCTTCAAGAACAGCTCTTTTCATAGGCTTTTATTCGAACAAATAGCTTCAAGAACAGCTCTTTTCATAGGCTTTTATTCGAACTCTACCATTCTCCGATAAATCTATGGGATACAATAAGAGCAATTTTTTCTTATTCTGTCATAAATATGTACGGGTATGCTGTGTGTACTCATTAGAATCACCTCGTCGAGGCCATTACAGTGGGAACAAATAACATACACATATTTTATAAAACATAGAAAACTACTCCTTTACTATTTTCTCATTAGGCCTAAATATTAGCTGTGTTGTCGCTAACATGCCGATGAAAATTAGAGTCGGTATGTCGAACAAAAACACAAAACACATGTATTTTGTCATTTGTATGATGAAAAAAAAGCAAACATCTTAGAATGTAATAAATGACAATCATATTACCGGAAAACGTTTAAATAATCAGGTTTGGCGCATCAAGGAAGGAAAACAACATGATTTTACATCACAAAAACACGTCTATATAATTTTGACCCTCACGAATCCCCACGAACTGGGGTTTGCAGGGGTAAACGTTATTTTTCTTATTTCTGCTCTAAAATATTTTAGAGCAGAAATAAGAAAAATATAACAATTTTTCGTTTTAAAATGTCGTTTTTTCGGCGGTAAAGTTTACAATGTATTTGTATAGGCGTGTTTTCGTAATGAGTGTTGGATATAGAGGCTATTTGATGTTTTCAGAGTAAGATGGATATTGTTTTCACTCATGAGCACCAAAAGCTGGAAAAAACATTTACACGCTGCTTCTCTTCAAAGGGAATAACGTGCGGAACAGAGTGGACGTCATCAATGTCCAAAGAGAGCCATGCTTTAGACTGGCATTACTTGATGTCACTGAAATTGTTTTTTATAGGTTTACATTAGACTTTACACTGGAAATGTTTTTGTTTGATTTGAGATTTAACGTCCCCCTCAACACTATTTAGGTAATTTTGGAGACGTCGCTTCCAATTTTGTGGGACTTTTACGCTGCATTGAGACGACATGCCATCGCAAGTCCTGTTGCCCAATAAAACCAATAGGGTTTATAAGAATAGACGGTCCGACTCGCACCGCTTTGCCTGGGCAGGCTTAACTGTTGGTTTTGTTTTGCTCCAGCATTTCAGTGGTTTCTTGCTGTCGAGTCCTCACCGCTGTCTCACCTCTGTGGTTCTTTGAATATGTGTGTTCACGGAGATGTTGCACTGATGAGTTAGGAGGCCTTCATGCGGACTGAACAAATTATTTGTCTAAATCGCGACGGAATTAAGGGCGAGGATTGTGGCCACGTACAATCGATTTAAGCCCCCCCCCCCCCCAGTGGAAATCTTTCCACTGACCGTTCCAAGGCGGTTCTTCTGTGGCGGTTCATTTATGTTGTTGTTTGTTACTTATTGTGTGTATCACTTGTGTCTTTTTATTTTGGATGGTCATATGGCCATTTTGTGGGAAAGTAACTGTCCTTATGGCCTTTCTTTGTTTAATTTAGTGTTTCTTTCCCTTTGGTGTCTTTGATGGGTGGAGTAAGTTAATTGTATCGATTCCTGGTGTTTGTTTTACTTCTACTTTTTAGATCCTCTTAGCGGTTTACCAGTATTCGTGAGCAGTCGGTTGCAGCTCTGCGTGGAAGCATCGTGCAGCCCATCTATTTCTTCAAGCCCTGATGGGCGGGGGCGGACTGGAAATGTAAATATTAATATATGAACACTCATTTCAGATTCTCCGTGTATTTTAGGCCTTATGCCACCTGACCTGGTACTATTAATAACCTCAGTGATTCGAACTACTCCTGTCTCGAACATTTTTATTGTCCCATAGAGGTTCGAACCATTCACGTTTGACTGTTTATTCATTACGATGACACACCCGTGTGTTAAAATGGCGTTATCTCTTATCTCCAGATGCTTGTTTTTTTGTTGTTGTTTTTTTCAGAGGAAATGTTGAAAATGTTCGGATTGGTTCTTATTTTTAGTCATAATATAGATTGTTAGTGCTCTTTAGAACCGGCTCAGTGAGGTGGTTCTGACGAGTACCAACAATCGATGTTTTTGAGCACAAGTAAGGAAATATTGAATACCCCGCAATACCCCCGCAAACCCCACTCTCCTCTATATAAAATTTACACGGGCTGGTTAACCTGATGTTCAGTATCTCATTACGAAAACACGCCTATTCAAATACATTGTAATTCTTACCGCCGAAAAAAAAAGAAAATTTTCAGACAAAAATTGTGATAATGGTTTTATTTCTGCTCAAAATATAGATTGAGGGTACACGTTAGAACCGCCTCATCGAGGCGGCTCTAACGAGTAGCCACAGTCTATATTTTTGAGCAGAAATAAGAAAAATAAGGTTTACCCCCGTAAACCCCAGTTTTTTCTGTATAAAAGTGGGATTCATGAGGATCAGAATTGTCTAGCGTGTTTACTTGATGTGTTTTATATATTACAGTTTCTGAGCAGGGAAATATTTGCTCTGGTGCAATTCCAAATGCGTTTCTCCATAAGTATTGCATACGACAACCAAGCGCAGAGTATTGTGCCTATAGCTGCGTTGATGGCTACAAGAAGTCTATGGTTCCCGCAGTGCTCCGCGAGAGATTGAACCACTACCATAATGTAAAATGCCAAAATGGGTCGTGGGTCACACAGTTTGAATCTTCTGGGTTTAGATTGGAAGATATCTGCATACCCGAAGGTAAGTCTTGATTTCTTGGCAAGCCATCGAATAAAGAGATATTATTAATGTCTGTTTTTAGCTCACCTGGGCCGAAGGCTCCCCCTTGAGCTTACAGGGTGGTAGTCCATCCATCTTCCGTCGTCTGTCCACACATTTGACCAGTTATATCTCTGCAACCTGCAGTCTGATCTCTAACATTTCCACTTTGTAGCACGCCTTTGGTGGGGCATTGATAAAATTAGCTTTTTATCGAAATTGAACGAAAGCCTTGATTGCTATGGCAATCACAAGGTCACATAGACTTACAATGGATGGACAAAATGGTTGTCATCAACGTAGCACCTTCATTTTTGATCGGATCTTTCTGAAACTTAAATATAAGTAGACTTGGAATGAAAGCTCGGATGACTTCGAGGTTTAAACTTTATTTCAATGTACAAATGTTACAATACTGTATACATATACATGATAATACAATGTGCAACATACAAAAAAAGAACATTGTACAAAAGGGATTCAGAAGAAAGTCTGAAAGACTTTTTTGAATCTGTCTCCCTGTATATAGTCAAGGCATAAATATCGACTCAGTGATCTTTAACAATATGTACTGGATTTTGGTAGTTTGTAATAACATTTGTATAATTTATGTCTGTCTCATATCTCGAGCCAAACGAGAGTTGTGATAGCAAAATTCTAAGTCCTCCACGTGGAAGGAGGAAAGGGTTTATACATATGATCAGTTATATAACATAGCACATACTCTTACTGGAGCCCAACAATTACACAGACGCCAACAGTTTCGAGACAACGTCAACAACGTCTCATCGACGTTGACTCGATGCTGCCTTGGCGCCATACGACTTTTCTGCCGTAACATTTTACTTATTCGTTAGAGGTTCAATGTATTGTAGGGGAAGCATCGACTCATTCCACAATGAAACGTTTAGATTTCGAGATAAATAACTGAACAGCTTTGAAAACCTGTACAATGTACATTTTAATTAAGTGAAAGGGTTTGGCTACCAAACAACAGCACCTTAAGAGTTGGTTCACATATAATCGATACACTGTTTATCAGTTCAACTCTGATGTGTTAGTAGCGATTGCAGATAAGCAAAAAGTGTCGCGTGTCTTCTATTGCACCACAGGCACAGTGGACTAGGAATGACGTTTTTTTCTAACAAGATTATTCAAATTATAACCTTGGGGCCAACCCCGCCAGGGGCACAGATGTTTACATACGCTTGTATGAGGAAACCTTAAAAAATCTTATTCTCTGAAACTGGTCTTTGATATTTGGTGTGAAGCTTTTCCAGTGGACCCCTATCACGATTATTCAGATAATAGCCTTTGGGCCAAAAAGGACCCGCCAAAAGGGCCACATGTTTTACATTGGCTTATATTGAGAAAACCATTAAGAAAACCTTTAACAGTCATTGTTCAAATTGTAGTATGGGGCAAAAAATGGCCCCGGGGCCCACATGTTCTACATTGACTAATGTAGGGAAAACCTTTAACAATCTTCTTGTTTGAAACCAGAAGGCCCAGGTCTTTGATATTTGATATGAAACTTCATCTAGTTGACCTCTTCCATGATTGTTCAAATTATAACCTTGGGGCCAAAATGGACATAGACTTATATAGGAGAAACCTTCTGTAGCAACGAGGCCCATCATTTTTTGTGGTAAATTGTTCAATATCTTTGAAAGGGCATGTTTTCGTAACGTAATTATTACAAAATGTTCGGGAACAAATATTGTCCTTTTAGTGAGGATCCCCTGTATATGTTTCTGTTGTCAGATTCACTTTCAGAATAATTGTGTCTTGCAGCCTTAGACGAAAATTGTCCAAAAGATATTCCGAATGGTAAATTAGAGACCTTCTGTGGACACGCTACTGACTGGCTTTGTAATTTCAACTGTACTGGCGGATATAATCTTACCACGCCAGCCGAATATGGTTTTCAACGTCACACGTTAATGGGTGGAAAACTAAAGAACTTCTTTAACAAGCCAGAGAAGTTATTCTGTGACAAAGGCACGTGGAAAACTGGATACGAACATCTTGGACTTGACGTGTCCGGGGTTTGTGTGCATATTAATGGTAAGTATAGTGAAATTCCGCTATTAAGACCACCTAAACTTACGACTAAATCTGCTTTTAAAAGCTTACTGAAAAGGATTCAGTTATTCTTTCTTAGTGCTTTCAACACCAAGTGTCTCCCAATGAGAGAACAACTTTGGGACTGTTGAATAGTGGTCTTTAAAAACACTTTTTAACAGTCCAAAAGGTGGTCTTAATATAGGAATTTTACTGTGTATGGTTTCAGTTAAGCCGATATGTGGTTGTTCAACTGCCTAGATTGTACTTACAAGACTATATCGTGACATTGCGTTTTGCGAAAGCTGTCCAATGTATTTACAAAAAAAAAACAAAAAAAAAAACAATAGATCTCACCGCTCGCTTGGGCAACATGTGAGAAGTGAAGGTCTGCTACTGAGAACTATGTTGTTGGTTTTTTTTTCGGGTAATCCGGTTATTCAAGACAAAAAAGGAAAATAAGCACAAGCAAAATGCAAATATAGCTAAAGGCAAACATGGTGACAAGTGAAAACTGGGGCTTGCAGGGATTGACCTTATTTTTCTTATTTCTGAGCAGAAACAAGAAAAGTATCACAATTTTTCGTCCTAAAATTTTCGTGTTTTTTTTTCCAATTGTATACGCGCGTTTTCGTAATGATTCCATCACGATAACAAGTCCGTGAAACGAAGACCCCCTAAACCCCACTTTATATAAAGAAAAGTGGGGTTTACGGGGGTATACATTATCTGCCTTATTTGTGCTCAAAAACATAGATTGTGGGTATTCGAGCACCCGCAATCTATGTTGAAAGGAGAAATAATAACGATGTTATAATTTTTACCTAATATTTATCATTTTCTGACACCATGTTGGACGCCATTATTTCTTACGGACATGTTTTCCTAATGCTTGTCTTTAGGAAACATAGCAATATGAGTTACATCAAATGGTATCCTGTATACCCATATCTTAGATTTTGTCGGTAAACAGTCGAACTTTGTAGCTAGAATACTCAGTCTGTGTTCATGAAAAGTTGTTCTAGATCGGAGAAGTTTGAATTAATGAGATTTCATTATGAGGCATATTGAGGACGAATTTCGATTTCTATAAAATAAATGCTAAGAGGATGTTCACTTTTTTGAGATGAGGCCGGCAAGTAGTAAAAGCTCCCGCGAGCTTGCGCTATTGCGCCAACTAAAAGATCTATACGCATTATATTTTGTCTGACTGTCTTCAATGTCTCCTGTACAGGTCTGCAAGCAGTAATTACTCAGGCGAGCTTGCGCTATTACGTCAACATAAAGACCTTTACGCATGCAATTTTGTCTGACTGTCTCCAATGTCTCCTGTACAGGTCTGCGAGCAGTAAATGCTCAGGCTAGCTTGCCCTATTGTGCCAACTAAAAGATCTATACGCATGTCATTTTGTCTGGCGGTCTTCAATGTCTCCTGTACAGGTCTGCGAGCAGTAAATGATCTGGCGAGCTTGCGCTTTTGCACCAACTACAAGATCTATACGCATGACATTTTGTCTGACTGTCTTCAATGTTTCCTGTACAGGTCTGCGAGCAGTAAATGCACACACCAGCTTGCGCTTTTGCGCCAACTAAAATATCTATACTTATGTCATTTTGTCTGACGGTCTTCAATGTCTCCTGTACAGGTCTGCGAGCAGTAAATGCTCTTGCGAGCTTGCGCTTTTGAACCAACTACAAGATCTATACGCATGCCATTTTGTCTGACTGTCTTCAATGTTTCCTGTACAGTTGTGCAAGCAGTAAATGCTCTGGCGAGCTTCCGCTATTACGCAAACTACAATGTAAAAGATCTATACGCATTACATTTTGTCTGACTGTCTTCACTGTCTCCTGTACAGGTCTGCAAGCAGTAAATGCTCTTGCGCTATTACGCAAACAACAATGTAAAAGATCTATACGCATTATATTTTATCTGACTGTCTTCACTGTCTCCTGTACAGGTCTGCAAGCAGTAAATGCTCTTGCGAGCTTGCGCTTTTGCGCCAACTGAAAGATCTATACGCATGGCATTTTGTCTGACGGTCTTCAATGTCTCCGGTACAGGTCTGCGAGCAGTAAATGCTCTGGCGAGCTTGTGCTTCTATAGTATGCTATTTTGTCTGACGGTCTTTAATGTCGCCTGTACAGGTCTGCGAGCAGTAAATGCTGTGGCGAGCTTGCGCTTTTGCGCCAACTAAAAAATCTATACGCATGTCATTTTGTTTGACGTCCTTCAATGTCTCCGGTACAGGTCTGCGGGCAGTAAATGCTCTGGTGAGCTTGCGCTATGGCACCAACTGAAAAATCTATACGCATGCCATGCCGTTTTGTCTGACGGTCTTCAATGTCAGCTCCACAGGTCTGCGAGCAGTAAATGCACAGGCAAGCTTGCGCTCTTTTGCCAACTAAAGGATTTATATGCAAGACATTTTGTCTGACTGTTTTCGATGTCTCGTCTACAGGTCTGCGAGCAGTAAACGCTCAGGCGAGCTTGCGCTATTGTGTCAACTAAAAGTTCTATACGCATGCCATTTTGCTTGACGGTCGTCCATGACTCTTATACAGGTCTGCGAGCAGTAAATGCTCAGGCGAGCTTGCGATGTTGCGCCATTTGAAAGATATATACGCATGTCATTTTGTCTGATGGTCTTCGATGTCTCCTCTACAGGTGTGCAAGCAGTAAATGCTCAGGCGAGCTTGCGCTATTGCGCCAACTAAACGATCTTTACGTTGTAAGATGACATTTTGTCTGACGGTCTTCGATGTCTCCACTACAGGTCTACGAGCAATAAATGCTCTGGCGAGCTTGCGCTATTGCACCATATACAGATCTTTACGCATTACATTTTGCCTGATGGTCTTCAATTATGTCTCCTGTACATGTCTGCGAGCGGTAAATGCTCAGGCGAGCTTGCGCCATTGTACCAACTAAAAGATCAGTGCGCTATAAGCATGACATTTTGCCTGCTGGTCTTCAATGTCTCCTGTACAGGTCTGCAAGCAGTAAATGCGCTAAATTCTCTGGCGAGCTTGCGCTGTTGCGCCAACTAAAAGATCAATACACATGACATTTTGTCTGACTGTCTCACCGTTGTCTCACCTTTGTGGTTCTTTGATTTCTGTGTTCACGGAGATGTTGCACTGATGAGTTAGGAGGCCTTCATGCGGACTGAACAAATTATTTGTCTAAATCGCGACGGAAGTAAGGGCGAGGATTGTGGCCACGTAAAATCGATTTAAGCCCCCCAGTGGAAATCTTCCACTGACCGTTCCAAGGCGGCTCTTCTGTGGCGATTTATTTATGTTGTTGTTTGTTACTTACTGTGTGTATCACTTGTGTCTTTTAATTTTGGATGGCCAAATGGTCATTTTGTGGGAAAGTAACTGTCCATATGGCCTTCCTTTGTTTAGGTTTCCATTATGGTCTGGTCGCTTAATGTTTGTATTTCTTTCCCTTTGGTATCTTTTATGGATGGAGTAAGTTAATTGTATCAATTCCTGATCTTTGTTTTACTTCTACCTTTAATGTCTCCTCTACAGGTCTACGAGCAGTAACTGCTCAGGCGAGCTTGCACTATTGTGCCAACTAAAAGATCTATACGCATGCCATTTTGTCTGCCGGTCTTCAATTTCTCCTGTACAGGTCTGCGAGCAGTAAATGCTCTAGCGAGCTTGCGCTATTACGCAAACTACAATGTAAAAGATCTATACGCAAGCCATTTTGTCTGACTGTCTTCACTGTCTCCTGTACAGTTCTGCGAGCAGTAAATGCTCTGGCGAGCTTGCGCTATTACGCAACTACAATGTAAAAGATCAATATGCATGACATGTTGTCTGACTGTCTTCAATGTCTCATCTACAGGTCTGCGAGCAGTAAATGCGAGCTTGCGCTATTACGCAAACTACAATGTAAAAGATCAATATGCATGACATGTTGTCTGACTGTCTTCAATGTCTCATCTACAGGTCAACGAGAAGTAAATGCTCTGGCGAGCTTGCGCTATTACGCCAAGTACAATGTAAAAGATCTACACGCATAGCATTTTGTTTGACTGTCTTCAATGTCTCCTCTACAGGTATACGAGCTGTAACTGCTCAGAGGAGCTTGAGCTATTACGTCAACTAAAAGACCTCTACGTATGACATTTTGTCTGACTGTCTGCAATGTCTCCTCAACAGGTCTGCGAGCAGTAAATGCTCAGACGAGCTTGCGCTATTGCTCGCCTGAGCTTTTGCCAATCGCTATTGGGATATTAACCCTTTCCAATGCACCGGCCCATATAACCAATATAGCCTGCCGAGTCAGTTGGGTTTGCGAGTTTCAGCATGTTCGCTTAGTGAAGATTCAAATCATCCAGCTGTCCATCACACTAAGCATACAGCCTCCCCATCTCTTCATGAAAGAGCTATGGACCGAAGTAAGGCCACTAAGCACACGCTGAAGCCGCTTACCTACAGGCTAAACTCCGCAAGTGTCCGATGATTCATTATTTTTTATTTGTTTGAATTGAGGTTTTACGTCCCCGTCTACACTATTAAGGTCATTTTGGAGACAATGCTTCCAATTTTGTCGGGCTTGTACCTGACACTGAAATGGAATGACATCTCAAGCTTTGATTCATTATTGACTGACTCTACTCGCAAACAATAACATTTCAGACCACGACATTTTAAAAACATTTCAGACCATGACTGTGGCGGGACACAGCCAACGCCTAATGCCGTTTATTCGGACGCCACATCATATACGTATCCAAATGGTGTCTCGACCATGACAGGGTGCAAAAGAGGCTATCACCGCCATGGTTTGGCACGCGACGACAAGCCAGTATGCGAAAGTGGAAGATGGTTTCTTCAGACCAGCAAATATGATTCTAGCATCACTCCAGAAACGCTTTGTGTTTCGGATGGTAGGACAAACGTTGATAACTTACTTATAAACAGTGAAATTCCTCTATTAAGACCACCAAAATTAAGACCAATTCTGCATTGAAAACCTCATTTAGTAGGTTTCAGTTATTCTTCCTTTATGTTTTCTGCACATAGTGTCCTCAGGTCGGAGACCACGTTTGGAACTGTCTTAAAGACCACTTTTGAACAGTTCCAAAGATGGTCTGAATAGAGGAATTTTACTGTTTGTTTTTGCCAGTTTCATATGAGGCTCGACAAGTCTGTTTGCTTAGTTGTTTTGTTTGGAGTTTAACGGCCCCAATCGACACTACTTAGGTTATGTCGACACTGTTAGTTAACATAATTACAGTTTTCCTTGGATAGACTTATAAATAAACAATTGAAGAGTTCAGTCCGGAAGGTGACAACTGCCCTTCTTTAAACATGAGCGGAAGGGGGAGAATGACTGTTGAAAATATGTCATTCTCATTCTCCGCAAAAGAATGTTGCCGCTCCTCGCGGCGATGGCATTTTCAACTTCCTGACACATGTGCATCGGACTTAATCACTGAGGCGGACCGGCTCATGAGCACATCAGGGACTTAAATCTGCATGCGCATCTGCAAAGTCTGATCACAGTCTTTGTAGTGCATTACATGGATATTCTAATGCACTTGCGTATGTAACGTGAGATGTGATTGGATAAATTAAACAAATTTGCGACTATACTCCCGGGAACCCGATGTTATCACGCAACGCCGCTTTTCATTGGCTGGTATTTGATTCTACGCAACCTACATGGCTTGCCGCTTTATGTTTTAAGTACAAGATTTAACAAAACAGTCAAATAAGTGCATTCGAATGGCGATAACTGTTTGTTTGTTTGTTTTTTTTTTTTTTTTGTTTTTTTTTTTTTTTTGGGGGTGGGGGGGGGGGGGGAACGGGTGCATAATTGTCGGTTTTACGTTCACAAATTCCGTTTTACGGCTCCGCTGTCGCGTCGCCGTAAAACGAAATTTCCAACCATAAAACCGCCGATTTACCTCCCCAAATGATAATTTTCGGTACAGTTATACCTAGCCTAGCCACTAGGCCTTAAACTGAATAATATGGAAGTAAAATCATCTTTTGCACTAACATGAACAGTATATAAAAGTTTAGCTAGTCTAGTCTCTCTGGCTCAATTTTAACAATCCTAGGATTTGAGACTCTACCAAATAGACTTGCACACTCCATATTTTTCAGTTCTGTGGTGTATTCCTTGCTTCCAAAGGATAACCTTTTTCTAGAACATATTTAACATTACTACAGCTGGTGTCTGGGAATGTGTGGCGGCCGTAAAAAGTCTCCCTGCCCTACACTATAGTGTAGTTTATATTTTCTTGCCCTTTGGGATCATTGATTCCATTGTGGAATTTTGAAAATATTTGAGGGTCACAGATGAGGCCTAAATGGCCGAAACTAGCTAGTCTGGCTCATAAAACATGCACACTCCATACTTTTCAGTTCTTTGGTGTATTCCTTGCTTCCAAAAGATAACCTTTTTCTGGAACATATTTGCCATTACTAAGAAGGTAATAAATTTTTAAACCAATATAATACCAAAAAATGATCAGACTTTTATTAACAGACTTAGTCTAGTAGCTAGCCTAAGTTATACACTGTTATACCCTAACCGTTTGACAAATCGCTCATTAATGCAGAGAAGGCTGTATGTCGATAGAACTGAACATAAGGACATGTTATTGAAGTTTATTTCATCTTGGCTTTTGTGGCCTTTGTTGTCATGTTAAGAAAACCAAAGTCATCCCTTGTTCCTGTTTTCGAAATGATTGAAGTAAAAGTACAGACAACATGTCCGTCGCGTTACCCAAGCCAACGGGCGAAAGTCCGGTCGGCATGAATGCGACGTTGCAAGGTCACAGCGATGTCTGTCCGATGTTGGCCCGGCATTATTTGCATGTTATGATGATTCTTGTAAATCCCAGTTTATACAGAGAAAACGTGTTTTACAAGGGTATGTATGGTTGTCTTTAGTTTTGCACAGACACTATTTTGTGATTGGTCGTTAGGACCACTTTGTTCCACTGGCGTCTGATCTGGGTCTACACCGTTTGCTTAAAGAACATTCACCTTTGTAAATGTTGCCACAAACGCATACAAACCTGAAAAGTGACCACTCCAAACTTACTAGGTGGAAGATTCCATTGTCATATATGAGTTAATGATCTAATTACATTTTTGCAAAGGGATAATGTGGAAACTAATTACCATAGAGCTATCATCACGAAAACATGCCTATTCAATTTTGACCCCCTGGAACCCCACTTTTATCTAGTAAAACTGGGGTTTGCAGGGGTAAACCTTATTTTTCTTATTTCTGCTCTAAAATATAGATTGTTGGTACTCTTTAGAACCGCCTCGACGAGGCGGTTCTAACGAGTACCTACAATCTATATTTTGAGCAGAAAAAAGAAAATTTTCATTTTTTCGGAGAAAAAGGTGACAATGTATTTGTATAGGCGTGTTTTCGTAATGTGTGCTACAAGTATTACAACGATGACCCACAGTCTATATTCGGAGAACGATAAGATACGAGTATCTTGAGTCTGAAAACTGCCATTTTTGCTGTTGAAAACAAATTAATACGTTAGCTTCACTTAATATTTCAGCGACTTTGGATACGTGTAACAGAAGCATCCCACATGGCGAGATAAGATTTGAGAGTTGTAGGGTAAGTTACCATTATACTATAAACACGTGCTACATATAATTGTGTTTCTTTCCTACTTTGTAATGAAATGTTGAGATTTCGCATTGAAAATATAAATCATATTTTCACTGTTTCAAACAGAGAAAGTCGCATGAGGTATTATAAAATAGATTCTTGCACACCAGATAAGGAAATCCGTAGTTAAAGCGTGGGATATAAATTCTGATCTTAACCTGGTATACTTGCCAAGGTACAGGGTAAAAGCTGAATATTCTCACGCGTTTGAATACGACTCAATGGCGCCGTCGTTAATGTTGACGTCACAGCACGTTACAAGACGCCACTAAAATCACACCATTGTCATCATAATATGGCGCCGGCGGCAGCCACGGTGATTGCATTATTAAAAATCCACGCTTCGAAATGAAAGGTATGCAGGAAAAAGATTCTGACATGGGTGTGATGGGTGGATAGAAAATCCATCCCTCGGGATTACAGTCCAGCAACACTCGGCAAGCCTCATGATGCCGGACTGTGACACCCGGAACGGATTTTTCTATCCACCCCTCACACCCATGTAAGATTCTTATTTTATTTATACATTATTCAAAGAGGGTAATGCTCTTACCTATACTAGCTGGTCTTCCTTGCAGCCCTCAACAAACATATTTACATGTATACAAAGCAACATTAAAGACAAATAATGACAAATATAACCTAAAATGGCAGTAAAATAACATCCTGGCCTAAAAAAAATAATATAGTTTGTTAAATAATTAAGACATACCATATACAAGCGCATAAAAATCGACAATTGTGAAAAGAAAAGGTGATAAAAAGTGAAAAAGTTTCAATCATTAAGAGAAGTACAATTTGATTAAGACATCAATGCCCAATCACAATATAAAACTTAATGAATATTGCAGTATTCACGGATATCTTCTAATAACATATAATGTGAATGGCATAGCACGCCTGCTACTCCAGTTAAGTTTCAGCATCATGTATTAGGCTTCATTGCAGTCTACATATAAAGAAACCAGTGATCATGGCAAGAAATGATGCTTTGCTAACCGTTTAAAACTTTCAATTGAAGTCGCTGATCCCATACATGTATCTTTAAGAAGCGAATTCCATACCTTGGTGCTGAACTTGAAAATGATCCATAAAAGAGAGATATTCTAGACCTAGGATTTGATAAGGAGCATTGATTTTAGCAAATCTGTAATGTATTCTGGTGTTAGACCGTTTAAGGCTTTGTAAGTTACATGCACTTTATATAAGTCGGGAAAGATACCTCTTCATTATAAGCATCTGTCCACATAACACTTAATAATATGATTGACATCCAGTGGCTCGAACTACACATTACGATACCACATCCATCTTACAAAGTGCATTCTTTCATGCTTGTTTGTTTGATGTGTGGTTTAACGTCCACGTCAACATTATTTAGGTGGAAGTTGGAGGCGTTGCTTCCAAAGTAGAAGTAAAACAAAGCTCAGGAATCGATACAATTAACTTCCTCCACCCATCAAAGACACCAAAGGGAAAGAAACACAAACATAAAGCGACCAGACCATAATGGACACCTAAACAAAGGAAGGCCATAAGGACAGTTACTTTCCCACAAAATGGCCATATGGCCATCCAAAATAAAAAGACACAAGTGATACACACATAAGTAACAAACAACAACCTAAATAAATCGCCACAGAAGAACCGCCTTGGAACGGTCAGTGGAAAGATTTCCACTGGGGGGTGGGGGGGGGTGGGGGGGGGCTTAAATCGATTTTACGTGGTCACAATCCTCGCCCTTACTTCCGTCGCGATTTAGACAAATGATTTGTTCAGTCCGCATGAAGGCCTCCTAACTCAGCAATGCAACATTTCCGTGAACACAAAAAATCAAAAGAACCACAGAGGTGAGACGGTGAGGATTCGGCAGCAAGAAACCACTGAAATGCTGGAGCAAAAGAAAACCAAAAGTTAGACTCCGATTGACCCGACCAGAGACAGAGCATCAGGCACCAACCAACATTACCTTGAATAAGATCTCTCTAATTCTCAATAAGCCTTTACGTTGGAAACGTCATAGAATCTGAGGTCTGACCCACCGGCGTGCAATTAGAGAGGGAAGCAAAGTTGCCAACCGTGATTGGGTTAACTACCATGCATGCAGTCTGTCGTATAATATCCATGTTGTACCCAATCTTTTTATATCGAAGAATGATTTTCCGAAATTGGGTGCTAAAGTCATTGCGGTTATATATTTTTCTGAATTTATATACAAAGTCACCATAAAAATCGGGTTCCGATAGACCTTGTTGCAGAAGAGATTTAAGTCCAATATTGAATTTTGAAATTTAATCAGAATGGCGTTTATAAAATTTTGAAAAGGCTTTGCGTAGTTTATGGTACCGATAACCCTGATTAAGAAGTTTAGCCGTTAATAATTTATTACGAGTGTTGAAGTCAGTTACATTACTACACACCCTAGCAAATCGAATTAATTGCAAAATATAAACGCCATAGGATGGCGCACGAGGAACCTCACCAGCCAAAAAAGGAAAATTTACAATCTCAAAATCAAAGTCATCGCGTTTATAATAATTTCTGCACGAAACAAACCCATCTACAATAGATAGATGTAAATCCGAAAGTCTGATTCTATGTCGCCGAACGACACCAGTAGGGTTTATATACATGGACGGTCCGAATTACATCACTTTGCCTGGTACAATACTCGTGTGCGTTCGGTTTCAGCTATACGTGGAAGCATCATGCAGCTCTGTCTATTTCTCCAAGCCCGGATGGGCGGAGGCAATCTTTCATGTTTCCTTAATGGTTGATTTGTTGATGAAAATTTGCGATATTTGTTTTATTTATACTTTAAACATAGGTTATAGGTGCTCATTAGAACCGCCTCAATGAGGCGGTAATAACGAGTACCCAAAACCTATGTGTGGAGCAGAAATATGAAAAAGGAATATATACCCCTGTAAAACCCGGTTTTCTCTAAATAACGTTGGGTTTACAGGGATGTTCTTTACACGGACTTGTTAACATGATGTCTATTTTGTAGACTGATTGTAACGAGTACCCAAAACCTATGTTTGGAACAGAAATACGAAAAAGGAATATATATATATATATATATATATATATATATATATATATATATATATATATATATATATATATATATATATATATATATATATATATATATACCCTTGTAAAACTTTACAGTTTCATATATATATATATATATATATATATATATATATATATATATATATATATATACAGTTATGAGGTGGTATATGGGTACTCTGTCCGTGAGGTGTTTTATGGGACATCGCCTTTCTAATAGGCCTAACAAAATGAAATTTTGTATTCGGGAGTAGTTTGATGCACAGATTGTAAATATAAAAAGATTTTATTGCTTAACCTTTAAACATAGAAAAACTGTATATAGCACTGTGGGATACCGTCACTATGGGACATTTCATATATAATATCCCATTAACTTTCCAAAAACAAAATCTATATATAAGCACTGTGGGATACCGTCACTGTGGGACATTTCATATAATATCCCATAAATCTTCCATTAACAAAAATTATATGTAAGCACTCTGGGATACTGTTTCATGTAACATCCCATAAACATTGTAGATACCGTCATTGTCAGCCATTGTCATATAAATTCCCATAACCTTCCACCAAAAAATGTTTAAAAGCACAATGGGATCCTGTCGCTGTGGGGCATTTCAACATAATATAGCAGAGCTTCCTAGCAATTATTTTTTTACAATCTTTCACACATTATCTGGCTAAGCAGATAAAACCAGAAGTAAAACTGTGTCCATATTGTTTTGTTTGTTTGTATTAAGAGTTTAACTATCCAGTCAACACTATTTAGGTCATTGTTGAGCAAGTCAGTTTTCCTATCCATACTTGTGCTGGGACGGCTTATACGAAATCTGTTTACCAGTACAGTGCACAATATTTCACCAGAAACTGACAACTGCCCTTCTTGAAACAGTGAAAGGGAGAGAATCGTCGAAGAAAAGATTTCATGATCAATCTCCATGAAATAATATTGCCGACCGCGACAGGTATCGAACCCGAGTCCACCTGATCACCAGGCAGACGTGCATCTGACTAAGCTACCGAGGCCGGCTGTGCCCAAACTGTAGTCCATAAAACACAATTGGGTGTATGTTACAAGGTTGAAGAATTCCATTTACACGCCCGTTTTGGTCACAGTAATGCAGCATTTATACTCTATGTGTTGATATTGGTGTACCTGCCAGTCCTAAATTTAATTAATGCATCCAGTATACATGTTCCTTATACAAGGTTGAACATTTTAGACAAAAACGTACATGATTGACCACGTGAGAAACAGCTACTGTTTTCATCTTGACTATCTTACAATTTGAGGGAAAAGTGAACAAATTAACTGCTAGGATGTCCTTTTTAGTGAATAAAATGACCTTCAGAGTTCGGTTTATTTTCAATGACCATGTTATTTTTTTTTCTGCACAGAAAATTACCTTTTGATCTTTCCACGATGGCCTTTTAATCGTTCACCCGAGTCATTTAAAGCAATACGACCTGATGACTTAGTCTTTAACCCGATTTAACCCATAATTCCAACTTAACCCATATTCTAACTTAAATTCTGTCTTTTCAGGACAAACACTCTGATTAAGATTTAAGACATCTTAATCCAATATTCAGGTGGAGATTCATTAAGACTGAAGCAAAAGAATGTGCACTCTACTGGTTAACCGCTTACGTATATGCCTGACAAGAAAAATTGTGGATAAAAAAACTGACCGGCTCAAAAATTACTTAAATAGTGTTGACTGGGCCGTTACATAAGCTGAACGTTTGTTTTGTTTGTCTGATTTGTGGTTTAACGTCTCCTCAACACTGTGTAGGTCATTTTGGAGGTGTTGCTTCCAATTTGGTGGGACTTTTACCCGACACTGAGATGAAATGACATCTCAAGCCCTGCCACCCAATGAAACCAACAGGGCTTATAGACATGGGCGGCCCGACTAGCACTGCTTTGCCTGGGCAGGTTTAGATCCTGTAAGTGGTTTACCAAAGTTTTGCCTGGGCAGGCTTAGATCCTGTAAGTGGTTTACCAGTACTTGGGTAAACCACTTACAGGATCTAAGCCTGCCCAGGCAAAGCAGTGCTAGTCGGCCGCCCATCTTTATAAGCCATATTGGTTTCATTGGGTGGCAGGGCTTGAGATGTCATTTCATCTCAGTCTCGGGTAAAAGACCCGCCAAACTGGAAGCAACACCTCCAAAATAACCTACACAGTGTTGAGGAGACGTCAAACCACAAATCAAACAAACGTTCAGCTTAAGTTTCATGAAGATTGAAGTCAAACTGTGGCCTCTACGGTGCACACAAGGTTTTAAATATGACCTAGTGACCTAGATTTTCACCTCACAAGACCAATATTCAAAATTGATCCAGATATCAAGTCAAACACTCTCGTGAAGTTTCAAGATTGAAGAAAAACTGCAGTTTCTAAGGTACACACAATTCTTTAACGAAATTTGACCCAGCAATCTCATTTTTGATCCGACATGACCCATATTCGAACTTAACTGAGAAATCTCAAGACAAACATTCAGGTGAAGTTTCATGAAGATTGAAACAAAACTGCGGTTTCTAGGGTGCACAGGTTTTAACAAACTTTGACCTAGTGACCTAGTTTTTGATCCAACATGACCTATATTCGTACTTGACTGAGATATCATCAAGACAAACAAATTGGTAAAGTTTCATAAAGACAAGATTAAAACTGTGGCCTCTAGAGGTTGCACAAAGTAAATGTTGACGACTTACGACGCACGACTGACGCACAGCTCACTTAGGATGATCACAATAGCTCTCCTTGTGCACTTTGTGCTCAAGTGAGCTAAAAACACTTTTTAAACAGCATGTCTATCTTTTTTATATTCCAAACTGTAGAGAACAACCAAAATATAAATAAAGGGTTATCCAATACACCACAGAACTGAAAAGCATGGAGTCTACATGTTTTCTGTGCCTGACTGGCTAGTTTTGGCCAATTAGGCCTCATCAGTGACCCTCAAGTATTTTCAAAACTCCACAATGGAATAAATGATCCAGAAAGACAAGAAAATATAAACTGCACTATGATGAAGGGCAGGAAGACATTTTACGGCCACCACACATTCCCTTAACATCAGCTGTCGTGACTTTCTTTAAAAGGGTTATCCTTTCGAAGCAAGGAATACACCACAGAACTGAAAAGTATGGAGTGCACATGTTTTCTGGGTCAGACTAGCTAGTTTCGGCCAATTAGGCCTCATTAGTGACCCTCAAATATTTTCAAAATTCCACAATGGAATCAATGATCACAAAGGACAAGAAAATATAAACTATTCTATGATGAAGGGCAGGGAGACTTTTAACTGCCATGAAACAGTCCCTTCACATCAGCTGTTGTGACTTAAAGTATGTTCTATAAAAGAGTTATCCTTTGGAAGTAAGGAATACACCTAAGAAAATTAATATAAAATTTCTAAGTCCATGACCTTGCATTTGAGGTAGGGTATTGCTGATCATACCAATTATAAACCAAATCTGTCAAACAGTTTGGAATATGTGAGCTGTTTGAAAATTTAAGGCAAAACTTTAACACTTAAGGTACAAGTCCATGACCTCGACCTTAAGTTCATTGGCATGGATGGGGGTTTGGTTAAATATAAATTTGGACCCAAATCTGACATCATAGAAAAAATAAACCAAATCCATAATATGGTCGGGTGAAAATTTCAATGTAAAACTTTAAAACTAGAGCTGCCGCCTAACGGGCGCCAATTATACCCCCGCATGCGTTGTCAGATAGTAACTCCAATATCAATCTTAAGTACTAGTAGCAAGGTGTGTGGTGTGTGAATATTAAAGAAATCGGTCAAAGAATGAGGAAGTTATGTGCAATGTTAAAGTTTTTTGTAACGGACCGACGATGACGACAAATTTTTACAAGTATTTGACCTTGAGGAAGGTCAACGTAAAGGTCAAGGTCAGGTTTGTGTATATCAATCTTAAGTACTAGTGGCAAGGTGTGTGGTGTGTGAATATTAAAGAAATCGGTCAAAGAATAAGGAAGTTATGAGCAATGTTAAAGTTTTTTGTAACGGACCGACGACGACAGACGACAAGCTGACTCCTATATACCCCCTTCAAACTTCGTTTGCGGGGGTATAATAAAAGTAAAATCAATAAACATTAATAGTCAGTGACCTTGACATTAGGGTTAGACTCAACTTGAAAGGGATTGTTGTATCATGGCGTGTGGTGCTCTAATGACCTAACAAGTTCATGGGATAGACAAGATTAAATGGAGGAATATGTATGTCCTATGGAAATTAGCTTCTAGAAGAGAATCACTCTGGCTGGTATAAGTGATTACTCTACAGAGGTAAGGATTCCACTGAAAGTCCTGTATGTATTTCTATGGTTGCAAGACAGAGAATTTTCCTTCCACAACAGTCCCAAAGATCTAGATCCATCTTATAACAGAATTACACAAGACTGACATATATCTGCAGTAATTTTGGGCGAGTTTAGCAGTCTTATAACCAAATAATTATAGGCCCCCGCCCATAGGGGCTTGAAGAAATATATGGGCTGCATGATGCTTCAACGCAGAGCTGAATCCGGCCCGCAAACCGGATTGCTCACTGGGTTACAGGCAAGAGTTCCGCTTGACATGAGTTTTCGTTCATATCTAACTAGACCCTTCATTATCATGTTGGAACGGATGCAAGACCTTATAAAAATCATCAAACCTGCATGTACAGAAGTGCAATTGCCTTAGCTTGAATCTGAGTAAGGTCTTCAAGGGGCAGCCCCTATGTGCTTATAGCGTCCGGTTACCGTAAAAACCAGTTCAGTCAGTCAGGTCTTCAAAACAATAAACAACCATTTACTAATAAAGTTTGTTTTTATTTTCATCATTTAAATTGCACATAATGTAAATTTCCTAAAAACACCCCCCTCCCTTCCACTCCCCCAACATCGGGGCTTGAAGAAACAGATGGGCTGCTTGATGCTTCCATGCAGAGCTGAAACCGACACACAAGAGTACTGGTAAACCACTTAGAGGATCTAAGGCTGCCCAGGCAAAGCGGTTGGAGTCTGACCATCCATGCTTATTAAACCCTATTGACCCTATTGGGCGACAGGGCTTGAGATGTCATTTCATCTCAATGTTAGGTAGAAGTCCAACAAAAATTGAAATCAACATATACAAATGATGTATACAGTGTTGATAGGGACATTAAACCTCAGATCAAACAAACAAAGCTGATTGTGTTTCGTTTCACTGACCGTTCCAAGGCGGTTCTTCTGTCGCGGTTTAATTTTGTTATAGTTTGTCTGAGTATCTTGGGTGTTTGTGTGGCTTATGTTATTTAGTTTGGATAGCCAGTTGGCCATTTTGTGGGATAGTGACTGTCCTTTTGGCTTTCTGCTCTGTTGATGTTTCTATTAGGGTCTGATGTTTCATGTTTGTGTTTCTTTCCTTTGGTGTCTCTGACGGGAGCTGTGGGTTGATTATATCGATTCCTGCTCATTGCCTCCACTTCTATTTTCTACATTTTGTTCAGCAGAGCAGAACCATTTTAGCAGTTTGGGTGGAGGGTCACCCAAGGATATTCCTGTGAAACTATTTTAAAATTGGCATTGTGGTTTTGGAGATGCCATTTGAAGTAATTGTTGATAAACAGACGGATGGCCGGACATTTCGACAGGGACGGACAGAAGACAGAAAAAAGGCGATCATAGTAACACACCTTGAGCACTTAGTGCTTATATGAGCTAACAATTGGCTCCCATAGGAGAACATTTTTCATTATGAGTCAGAGTAGGCCCTTTTGCAAGAGCTGTTTTGCTTTGACAAATGGTGAAAAATGAGATGCATCACACACCTTAAATATTGATAGTGAAAACAACCTAAAGCTGTCAGAGGATCTTATTATAGCCCCACTGCAGCACAATTAGGCAGTGTTGAAATATTTTCAATTCCAGCTTTATACCAGAAAACATCACTGAAGAGCTCGAGCATGGTACATGGCAACATAAAAACTTTTCAAGGGCTTTTACTCCATAATTTCTGGGCCATTAGACCTAATTACGGTATACACAATTCATCAAACCACTGTTCATATGTGTACCAGGTTTCAACTTTGTGTAACCCTTACAGTTCTTGAGAATAGGTAAAAGCTTCATCAAAAAGGACAACAAACGTAACCAGAAGACCATTGGTCCTGAGCCGCTCACCTGAGTGCTGAGAGCTTATGGAGCCATTTCATTTCTGAGAAGACGATTTTATAGGGTTTTTACCAAGTATTAATCTCAGTCTTGTGACTTGATAATGGGCCCATTGGTTCGAAGAAAAAAACCCGAAGGGTATACATGTATATGGACATGGCAGCCAATTTAGTAATGTGACCAAATTCATATTAATAAATTTTCATTTGTTTGTTCCTATAAGTTTTCAAGTGAAATTTGGCTACAAATGGAGTAGTGGTTTCTATGAAAAATAAATTTTAATTTCATCTGAATGACCTTGGGACAACGTCAGAGAATAATATTGACCTTAGTTCTATCCACTCATTTAGCTTATTGCATCTACCAATTTTCAGATCACAGGTTGCAATAGTTTCCAAAAAATACACATTTTTTTTACTTTCTCCAATACAAATGTATAGGCAACCAAATTTGACCTTTGCGTAAAACAGGTTATGGCCATCCAGGGGTCATCATTTGAAGAAACTATAGTGGGCCCAAATCCCAAATCCCAAATGCTACATACCAAGTTTAATGAAAATCGGCCCACTGGTTCTGGAGTAAACGATTTCTGAAGTGTTTTTACCTTATATGGGCATGAAGGTCATTTTGGTCATTTGAGCAAACGCATTTATTAAATCTTCATTTACTTGTTTCTACGAGCTTAGTATAAAATTTGGTCACAAACGGCACAGAGGTTCTGGTTAAAAATTAATTTTAATCTTCATATCTGAAAGGCCTTAGGCCAAGGTCAAGGAATGACCTTGACCTTGAATACGCATGTTGTTTCATCCACTCATTTAGCTAACTGCATTTATCAATTTTCAGATCAGAGACTGCAATAGTTTCCGAAAAAAACAAACATGGTTTTGACCTTTTTCCCATCCCAAAATCTATGTGACCAAATTTGACCTTGGCGTAAAATAGGTATCAGAAAGTCAGCATTTGAATAATATGTGATGAGCCCGAGACCCCAATGCTGCATATGAAATTTTTGTTACAAATGGCTCAGTGGTTTCTGAGAAAAATATGTTTTAATTCTCATATCTGGATGACCTTGAATCAAGATCAAAGAATGACTTTGACCTTGAATACTCATGTCATTTCATCCATTAATTTAGCTTACTGTATCTACCGATTTTCAGATCACCAGGTGCAATATTTTCAAAAAAGACACAGTTTTGACTTTTTCCCCATCCAAAAGTCTATGCGAAAAACTTTGACCTTGGCCTAAAATAGGTCAGGGTCATTCAGGAGTCATCATCATGGGCTCAAGTTCCCAATGCCACAAACCAAGTTATATGATTATCGGCCCACTGGTTCCAGAGAAGAAGATTTCTGAAGGGTTTTTACCTTATATGGACATGACGGCCATATTGGTCATGTGACCAAATTCATATTGATGAATTGTCAGTTCCTTGTTCTTGAAAACTTTCATATGAAATTTCATTACAAATGGCTATGTGGTTTCTGAGAAAAATAAGTTTTAATTCTCAATAACTGAATGACCTTGAACAAAGGTCAAAGAATGACCTTGACTACTCATGTAGATTCATCCACCCATTTAGCTTACTGCATCTACTAATTTTCAGATCAAAGGCTGCAATAGTTTCCAAAAAATACACGATTTGGACTTCTTCCCATACAAAAGTCTATGCAACCAAATTTGACCTTGGCCTAAAATTGGTCAAGGTCATCCAAGGGTCATAATTTGAGAAAAAAATTGATGGACCCAAGTCCCTAATGCTACATACATACACTGGTTCCGGAGAAGAAGATTACTGAAGGGGTTTACCTTATATGGGCATTACGGCCATATTGGTCATGTGACCAAATTCATATTGATTAATTGTCATTTCCTTGTTCTTAAAAACTTTCATATGAAATGTTGTTACAAATGGCTTTGTGGTTTCTGAGAAAATAAGTTTTAATTCTGATATCTGAATGACCTTGAACAACGGTCAAATAATGACCTTGACCTTGAATACTCATGTAGATTCATTCACCCATTTAGCTTACTGCATCTACTAATTTTCAGAAAACAGGCTGCAATAGTTTCCAAAAAATACAAGGTTTTGACTTTTTCCCATACAAAAGTCTAAGCCACCAAATTTGACCTAGGACTTAAATTGGTCAAGGTCATCCAAGGGTCATCATTTGAACAAAATATGATGGGCCTGAGTTCCTAATGCTACATACCAAGTTTCAGGCCAATCGGCCCGATGGTTCCGGAGAAGAAGATTTTTGAAGGGTTTTTACTTTATATAGGCATGGCGGCCATATTGGTCATGTGACCAAATGCATATTGATTAATTGTCATTCCATGTTCTTAAAAACTTTCATATGAAATTTCGTTACAAATGGCTTTGTTGTTTCTGAGAAAAATAAGTTTTAATTCTCATATCTCAATGACCTTGAACAAAGGTCAAATAATGACCTTGACCTTGAATACTCATGTAATTTCATCCACCCATTTAGCTTACTGCATCTATTAATTTTCAGATCACAAGCTGCAATAGTTTCCAAAAATACACGGTTTTAACTTTTTCCCATACAAAAGTTTATGCGACCAAATTTGACCTTGGACTAAAATTGGTCAAGGTCATCCAAGGGTCATCATTTGAACAAAATATGATGGACCCGAGTCCCTTATGCTACATACCAAGTTTCAGACCAATCGGCCTGATGGTTCCAGAGAAGAAGATTTCTGAAGTGTTTTTACCTTATATGGGCATGGTGGCCATATTGGTCACGTGACCAAATTCATATTGATTATTTGTCATTACCTTTTTCTAAAAAACTTTCATATGAAATTTCTTTACAAATGGCTTTGTGGTTTCTGATAAAAATAAGTTTTAATTCTCATATCTGAATGACCTTGAACAAAGGTCAAAGAATGACCTTGACCTTGAATCTCATGTGGTTTCATCCACCCATTTAGCTTACTGCATCTACTAATTTTCAGATCACTGGCTGCAATAGTTTCAAAAAAAAACACGGATTTACTTTTTCCCATACAAAAGTCTATGCGACCAAATTTGACTTTGGCCTAAAATTGGTCAAGGTCATCCAAGGGTCATCATTTGAACAAAATATGATGGGCCCGAGTCCCCAATGCTACATACCAAGTTTCAGGCCAATCGGCCCACTGGTTCCGGAGAAAAAGATTTTTGAAGGGTTTTTACCATATATGGGCATGGCGGCCATTTTGGTCATGTGACCTGGACCCCGCGAAGGAACTTTCGTTCCCCGATCCCACTGAGGCCCCACATGAAATTTGGCTTCAATCGGCCCAGCGGTTCCAGAGGAGAAGATGTTTGAAAATGTTGACATACATACATACATACATACAGACAGCATGACCACCCTATAAGCTCACCAATGAGCCTTCGGCTCAGGTGAGCTAAAAAGTTAAGCAAAATGTACTTCAAATAGTTGAAAACCTACTAAGGGACAAAACTCCAGGAGTGATGGACCATTGATTCTTATTCCAGCTTTCATAGTTCCTGTCAAGAAAATTTTCAAGAATAGCAAAATTTGAGAAATTACATAAATAGGTAACTCCATGGGTCATGGGCCCTTGGCAACTGTTCTGCCATTACAACTTTCTTATTTAAGAGACCAAGTGTGGTAAAAGTTTCATTGAGGCAGGACCACAAAGATAAAAAGGTATCAAACAAAATGTATTTTATTTTTCTGGAACCTATTGAGGGATATAACTCCAAGTGTTGCAGGCCCTTGGTCCCTATTAAGGTACAAAGGAAACAGCTAGTTAATGTCTGTTTATACAAACTTTCAGCATTCATATTTCCTGAGATATCTTATTAGAAAAAAATTCAAGAATGGCAAACTTTGAGAACCTATCAAGGGATATAACTCAATGAGTTATGGACCTTTAACCCCTACCCTTATATACTCAAAACATTCAATCATTGTTCATGTTTATACAAACTTTCAGCTTTCTAGCTTTAATAGTTCCTGAGGTATCTGTCACAAAAGTTCTTGTGAAAGGCACTATTGGAAAACCTAACATAGGACATAACTCAAAACACAAACGTTATGTTTTGTTTGTTTGATTTGAGGTTTAACGTCCCAGTCAACACTGTAAAGGTCATTTTTGAGACGTTGCTTCCAATTTTGTGGGACTTTTGCCCGACATTGAGATGAAATGACATCTCAAGCCCTGTAGCCCAATGAAACCAATAGGGTTTATTAGCATGGACGGTCCGCCTCGCACCGCGGTTCCTGGAAGGCTTAGATCCTCTAAGCAGTTTACCAGTACTAGTGTGTGGGCTGGATTTGGCTCTGCGTGGAAGCATCATGCAGCCCATATATTTCTTCTAGCCCCTATGGGGTTCGGGCCGACAAACTTTGTCTAAGGGGCCCCGGGGTGTGGCTTATTTGGACCCCAGGGGCATGATTGGCCGGATTTTTGTAGGTGACCACTTGACATTGTTACAAGCTAAATATCCAACCTCTGGGTCCTGTGGTTTCAGAGAAGAGGATTTTAATATTTCCTATTGTAAGTCTGTGGGAGCTTTATGTTGCCATGGCAACAAGAATTCCAATCGGATCAGCCCAAAAACCTCATGCAGCCTTTCCCCATACCTGATGATGCTTCTTATGAAATTTCATCAATATTGGCTTTTGGGTATTAGAGATATACCTACTTGAAATTGTTTGCTGACGCACGGACGCACGCACGACGGACGAAATGTGAGCACAAAAGCTCACCTTGTCACTATCGAACCGAAACAAAATTCAGGAAGTACATACTACAGATGGACAGAAAGATGAATGAGCAAGCAGAAACACAAACTGCCAAAATGAAAACATAATACCCTGCCACTAATGAGAGGCAGCATATAAAAACTTGGGTATAAAACTTTAAAGTGACACCCTTGCCATGGTGACAAAAATAGCTCCCTATATTTTTATAGACAAGCTTATATGCAAAAACAGGTTCATATAACTTGAAATGTGACTACAGGACACAGATGTCTCCGCCTGAGTGAGTGGGTGTTTGAGTTTAACATCTCACTAACAGCTAAGGTCATATGGAGACGGGACCTCGGTTTAAAGACTCATCCAAAAGTCTGGAGAAGCCCGGGATCGATCCTGTGACCCCTGATTTACAATGCGAGTAGTAGAACCACGGCACCAAGGGGGCTTCTATGTCCCCGCCTGAAAATATGTTGATGTTAGTAGTTGACCTTTGACTGATGTCTGACCTTGACCTTACAGGTACCGACCTGGGTCTCGCGTGCAACAAATTGTCTCAAGATGGTTAACATTCCTGCCAAGTAATTTCCAAGTCCATCCAGGAACAACAAAGGTATTGAGCAGACACAACAGACACATTTCTTTACCTTTGACCTCTAAGTATGACCTTGATTTTGGAGGCACCAACCTGGGACTTGCGCATGATACATCAACTCAGGATGATTAATATTTCTACCAAGTAATTTCCGAATCTATTCAGAATAACCAGACACAAGAAAAAGACATTTTCTTTACATTTGACTGCTAAGTATGACCTTGACCATAAAGGTACCAACCTGGATATTGTACATGACATATCCTCTCATGAAGGTTAACCATTCTGCCGAGTAATTTCAAAAATCCATCCAGAAATAAGGAAGTAATTGACCGTGTTTAAGTTTCTGACCCTTTTATTAACCTTTGACCTCTAATAAAACCTTGACATGGAGGTGTGGACCTGGGTTTTGTGCGAGATAGATAGTCTCATGCTGGTTAACATTTCTGCCAAGCAATTTCAAAATCCATCCAGAAATAAGAAAGTTATTGATCATGTTTAAGTTTCGGACCCAAATTTTATCTTTGACCTCTAAATACAACCTTGACCTTGGAGGTACATACCTGGATTTTGGAGGCAATACATTGTCTCATGATTTTAACATATTGACCAAGCAATTTCCAAAGCCATCTGGTAATAAGGAAGTTATTGGCCATGTTTAAGTTTCGCATAACCAAAAACACACCTATATAATTTTTACCCCCTTGAACCCCTCTTTTATATAGTAAAACTGGGGTTTACAGGGGTAATCAATTTTCTTATTTCTGCTCTAAAACATATATTGAGGGTACTCATTTGAACCGCCTCTAGAGGCAGTTCTAATGAGTGCCCAAAACATACATTGTGGGTACTCGTTAGAATCACCTTGAAGAGGTGGTTCTAATGAGTACCCACAATCTATGTTTTGAGCAGAAATAAGAACAAGAGCTGTCTCATGACAGCATAGCTTGTTAGCCACAAATTACAAAGATGTCAAAGATTTTGACCCCTAGCTGCACCCCATCCCCACTCCCAGGCATGAACCCAAGGGTGTGTTGTCTTGGAATCTCAGAAGACACACCCAGGTACCCAAGTTGTAAATATTAATGCTTTGTGAGGAGTGGCTGTTGAGATATAAGCATTTCAAAAACTTTTAACAGTTTTACAGAAGTGTTCTAGATTTTGACCCCTAGCCCCACTGCGGGGCATGAACCCAGGGGTCTGTTCTCTTTGAACATCAGAAGACACTCCCAGGTACTTTAGTTCCAAATATGAGTGGTCTGTGATGAGTGACTGTTGAGATATAAGCATTTGAAAAACTTTTAACGCAGTGTGATGGGAACGCACACACAAACGTGCATGCCGAGGTGACAACAATAGCTCTCCATGTACTTCATACTGGCAAGCTAAAACTAGCACAATTTTTCATCTTAAAATTTTCTTTTTTCTGTGGTAAAATTTACACTGTATTTGTATTGGCAGGTTTTCGTGATGGGATCAACATTTTGACCTTTAACCTTTTATACGACCTTGACCTTGGATGTACTGTCCTGGTAATTTCAAAATCATTCCAGAAATAAGCAAGTTATTGACCCTGTTTAAGTTTTGGACGGACAAAGGAATGGACAGACAAAAACGGACAGGGGCAACACTATATGTCCTTCCACCATTTTTTGAATGGTGGGGGAATAAAACAAGAGTTTTCAAACTCCTCCAATCTTTCTGCCTGACTTCCTTGTTTGTAAGTTTCATGAAGATCCGTTCAAAACTAAAGGGGCAGCAGTGATAATGTCGAAAATAGGCATTTTCAGCAATCAAAGGCACGTCACTCTATGATAAATGTGCCGACTTGGCCGGTATTCGAACTCACCTGAGGTTTTATTCCCAGCCACCTTACATGTAAGTTTCAGAAAGATCCGATCAGACTTGGCCAGTATTCAAACTCATCCAAGATTTTATTCCCAGCCACCTCACATATAAGTTTCAGAAAGATCCAATCAAAACTGAAGGGGCTACGGTGATGACAAGGTCAAAATTTGGCATTTTTAGCAATCAAAGGGATGTTACTCTAAAATAATTGAGCCGACGGCCAGTTTTCGAACTCATCCGAGGTTTCATCCCCAGCCACCTTACATATAAGTTTCAGAAAAATCCGATCAAAACTGAAGGGGCTACAGTAATGACAAGGTCAAAAATCAACATTTTCAGCCATCAAATGGACAGAACTCTACGATAAATGGGCTGACTTGGCCTGTTTTCGAACTCATCCAAGATTTTATCCCCAGCCACCTTACATATAAGTTTCAGAAAGATCCGATCAAAACTGAAGGGGCTATGGTGATGACAAGGTAAAAAATCGGCATTTTCAGCAATCAAAGGGACGAAAATCAATGATAAATGGGCCAACTTGGCCGGTATTCAAACTCATCCTAGGTTTTATCTCCAGTCACCTAAGATATAGGTTTCAGAAAGATTCGATCAAAACTGAAGGGGCTACGGTGATGACAAGGTAAAAAATCGACATTTTCAGCCATCAAAGGAACATAACTATATAGTTAATGGGGCAACTTGGCCGGTTTTGAAACTCATCCGAGGTTTTATCCCCAGCCACCTTACATATAAGTTTCAGAAAGATCCGATCAAAACTGAAGGGGCTACAGTGTGGACAAGGTCAAAAATCAACATTTTCAGCAATCAAAGGGACCTAACTCTATGATAAATAGGCCACCTTTGCCGGTATGCGAACTCATCCGAGGCTTTATCCCAAGCCACCTTGCATATAAGTTTCAGAAAGATACGATCAAAACTGAAAGGGCTACGGTGATGACAAGGTCAAAAATCGGCATTTTCAGCAATCAAAGGGACGTTACTGTGATAAATGGACCAACTTGGCTGGTTTTCGAACTCATCCAAGATTTTATCCCCAGCCACTTTACATATAAGTTTCAGAAAGATTCGATCAAAACTGAAAGGGCTACAGTGATGACAAGGTCAAAAATCAGCATTTTCAGCAATCAAAGGGACGTTACTCTACAATAAAATGGCAGACTTGGTCGGTTTTCGAACTCATCCGAGATTTTATCCACAGCCACCTTACACATAAGTTTCAGAAAGATCCGATCAAAACTGAAGGGGCTACGGTGATGACAAGGTCAAAAATCGGCATTTACAGCAATCAAAGGGACGTAACTCTCTGAAAAATCGGCGGACTTGGCCGGTTTTCGAACTCATCCGAGGTTTTATCCCCAGCCACATTACATATAAGTTTCAGAAAGATCCGATCAAACCTGAAGGGGCTACGGTGATGACAAGGTCGAAAATGGGCATTTTCAGCAATCAAAGGGACGTAACTCTATGATAAATGGGCCGACTTGGCCGGTTTTCGAACTCATCCGAGTTTTTATCCCCAGTCACCTTACATATAAGTTTCAAATATCCGATCAAAACTGAAGGCGCTACGGTGATGACAAGCATTTTCCCATAGTAAGTCTATGGGTCCTTGTGGTTGCCATAGGAACCAAAGTTTTAGAGCGATTTAAAAAAAAAAGTTTATGTCATCAATGCCCCACCAGAGGCATGCTACAGATGAGAAATGATTGAGATCAGCCTGCAGGATACAGAGATATAGCTGCTCAAAAGTGTGGACGGACGACGGACGGACGGACGACGGACGACCCACTATACTATAAGCTCCCCTGGAGCCTTCGGCCCAGGTGAGCTAAAAAGGTTTGCTACAGGAGCAAACTTCAACAATGACAAATTTTTATAGAAAAATTAATACAGATGAAAATAGCTGAATTTGAAAACAACATAGAGCCTGAAATGGCGGTTCATAATGAGTTGCCCCATCTAGATCTGAACTGTTTGCCCTCTAGTCTTTGAATTTTCAATAGGATATTGCTTTGATGAAACGTTGTTTTAATGTTGCAGAAGCAGATTTTGTTATCAACTTTTTGTGCTTGAAGGGTTGAACTCTCAAGAGTATGTCAAGGTTTCGTTTCTAAGACAGGTATGGTAGTTGTCAGCCCCTTTCTCTGTCTGTCTTGGAGTTGGATTCTCTGGTTACCAGCCAACAGCTGCCAGTGCCATAGTTCTCCATGAAAACCTATAAAAAATGTTAAATGTATTATTAATGAGTATGGATATACCTTTATGTACCGGCCCCGATAGCTTAGTTGGTAGAGTGTCCGCTCCCGGGAACAGGAGGTCACGGGTTCGATCCCGGGCCGCGATATACCAAAGCTGTTAGAAATGGTACTAGCTGCTCCTCGCTTGGCACTCAGATTTACGGGGTAGAGCTAGGCCTGGTCGACCCAGTGTCAGGATAATGTGACTGGGTGTGGTATCATGTAATGTGTCTGGGACATGATACTTCAGTGAAGCAGCACTATAAAAGTGAGCACTGAGCTCCCTGTCGCAACCAGACACCGTCGTGATATGACTGAAAAATTTTTGAAAGAACGTTAAACACGAATTCACACACACACATATACCTTCATGTTATTTTGCTTCTAAATGTAAATGCGACACAAGTTTTGAGATTTCCTGTTTGCCATCCTAACAAAGAAATGCTTCCAAATGGTGGCAACACTTAATTAAATAAAAAAACTTGCTCCCTTAAAGACTTAAGAGGCCTCAAGGGAACATGGTCTTTTAGAACAAATGCCAATGTAATGGGAGGCAAATTCTTGATAACATTAATCATCCCTGAAAGTACTCTCGTTTATATCCATGTTCTTTGCATGCATGCATACATGCATGCATTTAGAAATCCTGAGTTTAACCAAGTTGTTTTTTAAATACAGTACTAAAGTAGTTCTCACTGAAAATAAGGGAAATTCTTTTTGACAATATCTAACTCACTATCACAAAGTTCATGGAAAACAACTCTCTCACCCCTGTAGGAATTCTTTCTACTTGTAGCCTAATAGTGAATATATACTGAGACAGACATAAATGAGCAAACAGTGCAGTCCCAGATCCTTAGAACAGTCTTATCAGAGGTTACACTATCTGTCATTTGATCCCCATCTTTTGGCAAATACCTGGATTATAAAACCACACTCTTCCATTTCCAAGACAATAATCATAATGAATAGTTATTATTGTATGTGTCCAAGTCTTAAGAATTTTTAAGAAAGTATAGAACTTTCTCAGCCCCCGCCTATCGGGGCTTGAAGAAATAGATGGGCTGCATGATGCCTCCATGCAGAGCTGAAACCGCCCCACACATGAGTACTGGTAAACAGCTTAAAGTCAGACCGTCCATGCTTATAAACCCTATTGGTTTCATTGGGTGGCAGGGCTTGAAATGTCATTTCATCTCAATGTCATGTCAAAGTCCTATAAAATTGGAAGCAACGTCTCCAAAATGACCTTTACAGTGTTGACAGGGAAGTTAAACCGCAAATCAAACAAACAAAATAGAACTTTCTGTATTTGTTCTTGACTATTTAAAGACTTACTAAAAGACTTGATCACAGACAGATGTGCATTCAAGGTGCAGATCAGTGTTCCTTCATGGTGCACTTCCTCACTTATGTGGTAGGTCGAATTTTGAGCCACTGGTCTGTCGGGCACTGAAATGTTGATATCATATTATGGGTTATGTTCAAATGAAAGACTGAATACGTTAATTGCCATCATTATTGGGATGTATGGATGACTTGTTATTTTACATTCTTTTCAACAGTATTTTCGTCATACCAAGACGATCATAGGCTGATAATGAAATGTTGTGTGCAATGGAATCCAGTTGACGTTTAAGAAGATTTTGCATCAAGTGGGGTGAACTCAGGACTGCTAGATCAGTAGGCCAGCACTTAACCCACTGAGCTACCATGGTTCTGCCTCGACACTGGGAAGCTTTAATCCATTACTTCAACTTCCATTGTGGAAGTTTGAAAATACTTGAGGGTCACTGATGAGGCCTAATTGGCCGAAACTAGCTTGTCTGGCCCAGAAAACATGCACACTTCATATTTTCCAGTTCTGTGGTGTACCCCTTGCTTCCAAAGGATAACCCTTTTATAGAACATATTTAACTTCACTACAGTTGATGTCTGGGAATGTGTGGTCGCAGTAAACAGTCTTCCTGTCCTACATCATAGTGTAATTTGTATTTTCTTGTCCTTTGGGATCATTGATGCCATTGTGGAAGTTTGATAATACTTTAGGGACAATGATGAGGCCTAATTGGCTGAAACTAGCTAGTCTGGCCCAGAAAACATGCAAACTTCATATTTTTCAGTTCTGCGGTGTATTCCCTGCTTCCAAAGGATAACCCTATTATAGAACATATTTAACGTCACTGCCGCTGATGTCTAAGAATGTGTGGCGGCTGTAAAAAAGTCTCCCTGCCCTACATTATAGTGTAATTTGTATTTTCTTATACTTTATGATCATTGATTTCATTGTGGAAATTTGAAAATACTCGAGGGTCACTGATGATTGGCCGAAACTAGCTAGTCTAGCCCAGAAAACATGCACACTTCATATTCTCTAGTTCTGTGGTGTATTCCTTGCTTCCAAAGCATAACCCTTTTATAAAACGTATTTAACTTTTCCTTCAGAATTCACTTAAATAGAATGCTTCTAGAGAAATAGTCTCAACTAGTAAAGGAGCATGATTCAGATTCAGAGTCAAGCACACTTTGTCTTGATATGTGGATTCATTATAGTTTATACAGTCAATTATGGATGTCTCAAAAACAAAGTACAGCTCAAACTACTGATTTCACAAGTACATTTTCTGGTCCATTTGAGATACCAGTAGTATAAGAGTACAGTTGAACTGTAATGACTAGAGGCCCAAGTGGGCCAGAATCACTCATCTGGATGAGGATGATCATATATATTACATTGTACCTTGGTTGCCATCTTGTCTTATCAGATCACATTGCTTTAATTTAAAATTTATCAGTTCTGAATCTGCATGCTGCCTTGATGCTTCTTATTAAGTTGCCAGCCTCGGTAGCTCAGTTTGATGCGCGTCTGACTGGTGATCAGGAGGATGCAGGTTCGATTCCTGCCGGGGTCGGCAACATTCTTTCGTGGAGATTGATCATGAAATCTTTTATACGGCCATTTTCCCCCTTCCGCTGATTCAAGAAGGGCAGTTGTCAGTTTCTGGCAAAAGAATGTGCACTGTACTGGTTAACCGCTTACATATAAGCTTATCCAGGAAAGTGTGGATAGGTAAACTGACCGGCTCAAAAATGACTTAAAACAGTGTTGACTGGGCTGTTAAACTCCAAACCAACAACAACTTCTAATTAAGTTTCTGAACAGCTAAGTCTGATTTAGGATTTATGAAGAGATGATGTTGGTGCAGAGTGGGGGTGTATAGTTTGTAAGGGCAGAGCTATCGTTTGCAGCTGCTTTTGGCAGTAGATTTGGTTTGAAGGTTTTCAAAATGGCCTCCTTGCAGGCCATCCTGCATATCACAACAAAACAATTTTAGCAATTGTAGATTTCCATGTCACCCTGATGCCTCTCATTAAGTTCAATCCAACTTCTGACTTATAGTTTAGGAGATGTTATTTGAATAGTAAGGTAAATAATAAGGTTCTATCTGGTACACATACCTTTACCAGAGTCTTTAACATAAACAAATTCTAAGTCACTGACCTTGACCTTGAGGTCATGGGCATGGGTGGGAGTACTGCTGAATAAAACTTTGGCCCTATATCTGTCGTCATACCAAATATGAACCAAATCCAACTCATGGGTTGGAAAATATGAGTTCATGTTCTATCTGGCCTTAACCTGAGTTTAACATGACTTGTCAGCCCACACATATCGGGGCTTGAAGAAATAGATGGGCTGCATGATGCTTCCACGCAGAGCTAAAACTGGCCCGCACAGGAGTACTGGTAAACCGCTTAGAGGAACTAAGCCTGCCCAGGCAAAGCCATGCGAGTCGGCCCATCCATGCTTATTAATCCTGTTGGTTTCATTGGGCGGCTACCGTGTGAAATGTGTAATGCAATCGTTATTTTTTCCACCTTAATTCGCCTATCAGAGTACACCAGGCTCCGTTTCTTCATCGGTGGCATCTGACGGGCAACCAGACCTGGTTTCGCCTTCTAAAGACACTCTATCGTGTTATCTTAGAGGATCTAAGCCTGTCCAGGTCAGACCTTCCATGGTTATAAACCCTATTCGTTTCATTGGGCGGTAGGGCTTGAGATGCCATTTCATCTTAAAGTCTGGTCAAAGTCCCACAAAATTGGAAGCAACGTCTCCAAAATGACCTTTACAGTGTTGACTGCGATGTTAAACTTCAAATCAAACAAACAAACAAACATGATTTGTGTGTAAGTATGTACACATACTAGTACAGATGGAGGTTCGAATGCACAGAAAACTATATCCTCCAGGCATCATCCTATGCGGGTGAGTAATAATAAAGAGTCTATCTACCAGATAAAATTGGTTGGGTCCCTAAATGTGTCTTATCACATGGAATAAGAATATATATGGTTTATGAATGTGGATCTGAATGGTTTCTGAGATATAGGGCCCTTTATGAAGTGGAGTGGGTGGGGCATGGCCCGGGCACAAATTGGGGGACCCTGCCATTTTTTATTATTCCCCATTATAAGTCTATGGAAATCACCCGGTAAACAACAAAGAGCAAGTCTAAAAATAGAATGCCGTGTTCCATAAGATTTAACAGCTTGTGAAACTTACTTAACAAGGTAAAAGCTGGTATCATACATTGCCGACAAAAGGCACCTATGGCCGTCAGCCAGGCTGTTGACGAGAGTCCCCTATGGCAGTGAAGGGCTTAACAATACATACTCTTAGGTAGCTGATGGCCTATTCACAAATCAGATTTCCTGCAATGCCATCTATTTGCAGCAGCAAATTGTTTTCCTTAGTGCTTGTCATTTGTTTGCCAATCAGAAGATACATTGCTATGTAAGGTTGTCCCACAACTTAAATGTAAAAAAAAAACAAGAGGCCCATGGGCCACTATGCTCACCAGAGCTCAGGTGGGCACTGCCCAATGATAGCCATGTATTTTAACATGATGTGATTTTAATCTACCAATTATAAAGTCTCCCAAATGAACCCCTATATCCAAATGAGCATCCATCTGGACTCAGTATCTAAAACATTAGGCCTTTTATTAAGTAGAGGGTGTAGGGCAGGGACCCAATGGAGCTCTGGCTGGAATCACTAAACGCATATTATCATAAGGAATAAGAATATATATGGTGTAGCAGTGGGGATCTGTATACCGGAGTTATAAGGCTTCTTAAGCGGTGGAGGTGTTTCCAAGATATTGGGTCTTTAATGAAATGAAGGGGTGGGGCACGACTCCGGCACATCCTGGGGGACCCCCAGGTTAGTGTCAATGAATGCGTCATATCATAAGAAACAAAAATATATAAGGTTTTGGGGCGGGGATCTGAATGGTTTCTGATATAGATGGCCTTTCGTGAAGTGGAGGGGTGGGGCAAGGCCCCGGTGCAACCAGGAAGACCTCCAAATTGGTGTCAATGAATGAGTCTCTTCATAAGGAACAAGAATATATAGGGTTTAGGTGTGGGGATCTGTAAGGTTTCCAAAATATTGGGCCTTTAATGAAATGGAGGGGGTGAGGCATGACCCCCGCACAACCCGGGGACCCCCAGGTTGGTGTCACTGAAAGCGTCTTATCATAAGGAACAAGAATATATATGGTTTTGGGGTGGGGATCTAAATGGTTTCTGAGATATATGGCCTTTTGTGAAGAAGAAGTGGTGGTTCAAGGCCCAGGCACACCCCGGGAGACCCCCAAGTTGGTGTCAGTGAATGTATAGTTTCATAAGGAACAAGAATATATATGGTTTAGGGGTGGGGATCTGTAAGGTTTCCAAGATATTGAGCCTTTTATGGAATGGAGGGGGTGGGACATGACCCCGGTACGTACCGGGGGACTCCCAGGTTGGGGTCATTGAATGCATCTTATAATTAGGAATAAGAATATATATGGTTTAGGGGTGGGGATCTGTAAGGTTTCCAAGATATTGGGCCTTTTATGGAATGGAGGTGGTGGGGCATGACCCCAGCACATACCGGCGGACCCCCAGGTTGGTGTCACTGAATGCATCTTATCATAAGGAACAAGAATATATATGGTTTTGGGGTGGGGATCTGGATGGTTTCTGAGTTATATGGCCTTTTATGAAGTGGAGGGGGTAGGGCATGGTCCCGGCTTAACCTGGAGGACCCCCATGTTGGCATTAAAGCATATGGCTGAGAGACATTTACAAAAGGAACATTTCTATAAAAGTTTTGTCAAAATATCTGCAATGACTTGGCAGTAAATGCCAGTAAATGCCATTTTTCAGTTTTCCCCATTATAAGTCTATGGTAAATCTAAGCTGCCATAGCAACCAAACTGAAGAGTCAAATTTTATAAAAAAAATACAAAATCTGTAAAGGCAAATATGGTGAATATTTCCAAAAACTCTCAGCCTTATAGAGCATTCGGTTTCTGAGGAGATGATTTTTGAAGTATTTTTTTTCTATTTTTTTTATTTTGGTTTCCATGGCAACCAATACAAATGAGCAGTAGGCCTAAAATCATACGGCAGATAGTAGATTGCCTAAGGAACATTTTTATGTAAGTTTTGTCAAAATATCTGCAGAGGCTTGGCAGTAAATGCCATTTTTCAATTTTTCCCATTATAAGTCTATGGGAACTACAAGTTGCCATAGCAACCAAACTAATGAGACGATTTTGATAAAAAACACAAACTTTCAATCCCCCATCCCAAGGATGCTACAGATAAAATTTGAGCCCAATCAGCCCAGTGGCTTCAGAGGAGATGTCCTTTGAAAATGTTGACGTCATAGGACAGACGACGACGACGACGACGACGGACAACTGCCTATCCTATAAGCTCCCCCGGAGCCTTCGGCTCTGGTGAGCTAAAAAACACACTGAGTGATTAAATACTGAACACAACTCTAACAATTGACCTTAAGTTACTAAAGGACAAATCTGTATTAATGCTGTTGTTCATGTAACTAATGGTTATAAATAGAAAATAGTCAGACTACTTTTATCGATGGTACCTGTTATGTCGGGCCCCGCCCATCAGGTTGAAGATATAGATAGGCTGCACGATGCTTCCACGCAGAGCTTAAACCGACCCGCACACAAGTACTGGTAAAGCGCTTAGAGGATCTAAGCCTGCCCAGGCAAAGTGGTGCGAGTCGGCCCGTCCATGCTTATAAACCCTATTGGTTTCATTGAGCAGCAGGGCTTGAGATGTCATTTCATCTCAATGTCGGGTAAAGTCCCACAAAATTGGAAGCAACGTCTCCAAAATGACCTTTACATTGTTTACCGGGACGTTAAACCTTATATCAAACAAACAAAAAACCTGTTATGTCAGAGAGTTGTGTTAGAGAGCTATCTATGGAATCTGGTTGGGTTTGCCAAACACTGAATACACAGATCAGGTGTCGGGGAATGCGGTTTCCGCTCAGCCGGCTGCTCAGGACCACACTATTTGTTTAAAGAATCTGGTTAGCAATTAAAACCTCCCAGTGAAAGTATATCAGCTAAAATCAGACCAATATTTTAACTCACAGCAGGTTTATCTGTATGTTCCGCTGGAACTCAATGAGATAGCAGCCTTTGACATCATACATGTTAACTTCTATGCAAGCATGTATATTAGTTCATTGTTTAACCTACCATTTATGCCATATTTTTGTGTTTAACCCATGTCTTGCTGAACCAGGATATACTCCGCCTTTCTAAACAGTGTGGATCCAGATAGAAGCCATCTGCTAAGGATCTACACTGTGTGTGATTCTGTTTGACAGTTTGAATGAATACATTAAATTTCAAATACATGAATGCATTAATGCATCACAATAACAAATCAGAAGCAAAGGCAGTGATCTGTAGAATGAACACCCTTTTAAACCCCACTTTACATAGGTAAAAGTCGGAAGAGTAGGTGATGTCATTATTTTAATTTATTAGCAACATCTTTTTATTGGAATAGTTCTTTATTTTCTTATTGTGATTTTTTTCCTGTGACCTTTTTCTGTGACTATTTCCGTGACTTTTTTCTGCGCGCCGAAAGTACAGAGAGACAAAGTGAACATAATATATAATCTTGGCTTGCGAAGATGAGTAAATTCTTACTTTATTCCCTGATCAAATCCATTTTTAATGGCAGATTCAATCTGTCGTTTCTAGCTATCCTGCGTGTTGTAAAGTAGTTCCGGCTTTCTTACGACTTTCTTCCGGCTTTGACCGCCAAAGAAATATGAGTCCGCACAAACTGTAGTCCGGTTTGGCGCAGTTATCAAAATTGTACATCCTTTAATCGCAATACAAACTTTTGAAGCAAACGACTTGACGATTTTATCTTACCTTCAAGAGAATAGATTCAGCATTTCATATGAATCAGCTGCATCATGCGAGACTGTATACCCAGATCAAAGGGGCGTCTGCTTGGACGTCTGCTCAGGTTTTACACTGTTTTCTAACAGTGCTGTCAATATTTAATCCTTATAGACCAGCCGGTCAGCTGCAGACCAGAATATTAATGGATTTTCCGACATTCGAGGTCAAATCTAGGTCAGTAACAACTAGGTGTATATCAGACTTTGCGAGAAAGGCTGTCCCTTTCAACCCTGGAATATGGTACAGATACCTATGCAAACACTGTAGGTCCTGTGATATAATTATAGGTGCCATATTTAGCAGAATGGATAAGCCCAACTTCAGTGATGGAAGAGTACACTCCAGAAACTCAAGGCAGTGAATAAATCAAAGCACTGACACCAATCATGCCGATTGTCTCTAAATGCAGGCTGGTCATGAACGAGGACTTGGACTGATCCGTTTAAACTTAAGATGTTAGGAACTGATGCAAAAATGTAGAACAAGATCAGCACCGTGTTCTGTGGCATTTGATCTTAGTCTTCATTGTTTGCCAGATCGAACATTTGATTCAAGTGCAGTGTACCCAACACTGACAAACGACCCGGCTATGTTTGGGTTGTTTGTTTGGCATTCGACCCAAAGTTACTAATAAGAAAAGCGATTCAGAGCTAACGTCTACTGACTATCTCGGAATAACCTTTTTCTTGCAGAAAACAGCCGCAGTGAGATCAGGGTATTCCATAAGACTGAAGAGGGTCATCCTGAAATCGTAGGGTGAGCTTGGCAAACAGTGTAGACCAAGTTCAAACGCTGCAGAATGCGCTTCTTATCGAAATCTTCACTATTTGTTTGGAATTGCAGAGTTAAATTAAACAGTTTAAATCTCAGCCCAGGACTTTTACCCCAACCTGAATCCCACCAACACTTTCGGTGCTATGATTCTGAAACCAAACGATTGCATGATTACAATACGCTTATGCGCCATGCCCTTAAGCTAAAAAGGTTAAATAAATCAACCATGACGTATGGTTACCAGCCTGGCCACGATCCTGTGTTTTGTTTTGTTTGATTTGAGGTTTAACGTCCCCGTCAACACTGTATAGGTCATTTTGGAGACGTTGCTTCCAATTTTAGGGACTTTTACCCGACACTGAGATGAAATGACATCTCAAGCCCTGCACCCAATGAAACCAATAGGGTTTATATGCATGGAGGCTTTGCACCGCTTTGCCTGGGCAGGCTTAGATCGTCTAAGCAGATTACCAGTACTCGTGTGCGGGTCGGTTTCAGCTCTGCGTGGAAGCATCATGCAGCCCATCTATTTCTTTAAGTCCCGATGAGCGGGGGCCAACGATCCTGTGTATCACCTTCACACCAGCGCTGATAGAAACCACATGTTCAGGATCAAACTTTTGATGTGTGATGTAAGGTCGTGCCTAGAAAAGAAATTGTATTTTGTTCTCAAAAAGCATCACGTGAGAATGTATTGCAACATTTTTCATTAAACCCTGGACAGTTAGAGTGAGTGAGTGAGTGTTAGTGTTTTACGTCCCACCAACAGCTAAGGTCATACGGAGACGATACCTCGGTTTAAAGACTCATACAAAAGCCTGGAGAAGTTCGGGTTCGATCTTGCGATCCCTGGTTTACAAGGCGAGTAGCATAACCACTACATCACGGAGGCTTCTAATGGACAGTTAGATGCTGGACGTAAAGCGGATGGCGTTGACTCTGATTTTGGGCGCCACATGTGTGTTATCTAAATGCCTGTTGGAGTGACATCTTACTATCAACAGACGCTAAACGTCGACGTAGCGGAAGACCGACGTCATCCGACAGACACATATGCGAAGCAGATTTCCGCCGGCATATGCTACACTGTTGATAAACAAAGGGTTTCAACTACCGACTAATAAGCACTGACACTGAACTTCGCCCTTATGCGATGCACTTTTGAGAGCTAGACGTCCCTGTCATGACCAAAATTAATATGTCGACACAGTACGGAACACTTACGCTGGTGCCTGAAATACGTACATGTATATTGGCGTCTAAGCGACTAGCGTGATATGCGTTTCAGTGACACATCGCACTTCAGCGTGAATCACGCCGATTGTCGTTTCGGGATGTTTCGACATATGTGTAAGGTATGCCAAGGCGACGCGTGCGTAATAGAGAATGATATATCGGATGGAATAAGCGAAATTGTATGTCGAGCTATTGCATGTAGCTAGCGACATTAAGAACATTTAAGATCATGGCTGAGACGTTAACTGAACAGCGAGACGTTACATCAATCAAATGCGTCGGCCTCGCGTGGCTCCATTTATTTGTTTAAGCTCAAAATCCAGGATATCTAATCCAGCAGGATTGCGGGCGGGATTATAGTGCTGTTCTTATTCAAAAATGTCTTCAAGCCAATGGAATTCATGTACTGGACTGACCAGCCCTTCTCCTCCGATCTCTTTCCCATAGAGTATCTTTTTGGGGGAGGTATCCACAACCGACCAGACAAAAATGTTACTTATTGACAGTAGCATTGTTAAAACTTGAATTTTAATGTTTGGTTTTGAAAATGTAAATAGTTTCTTTCCAAAATTTGAAACATCGAATGGCATTTCATAATACCATCGGTGTATAGACATCTGCAAACATATCATACAATGGAATTTGCAGAACTACTTTTCTTAATTTTAAGATCTTTTAGAAAGGTTGTCTGTAAGTTTTCACAGTGTGTTGATTTTGTCATAGAATCTGTCATTTCAGTGCCTTTGGCGCTTTGATTAACATACTAACCTCCTGTGATGCCCACTGGAATCGGCTCTATCAGCTTGTTAGTGCAGAGCAATTAGGGCTGAAACACTGCATCTCCTTTGTGTTGCCCACATCAAATTGGTATTCTTCTACAAGAGTTTGGCATCTTGAACCATTGTTACTTTACCCTTGAAGAAAAATATTAAACAGATTAAATCTCTTGCTTTCTCCTAGAGTTCTTGCAAACTTGTGTATTTCCTAGTCTATTATTCAATTTTAAGTGTATAAGGTACTGATGCAATTTTCCAGGTAACAAATTTATGAAAACTGGTAAGTAACATGAAAATAAAACAATGTTCAGTACTTTCTCTTAACTTTGTCCTTTGGCAAAGAAAAACTTTTTATTGTTATTCAGTTACTTAATACTTCATACATAATGTCCAAAAATCGAATGAGGATAAGTTTGTTATTAGTAAGTAAAGTTATGATGTCATCAATTTCTATTAAATCTAGAATGGTTGTCTGGGGACAACTTGTCAAGCCCACTGTTTGCTTAAATGACCTATAGGCATGTGAAGAACTGATTCACTCAATTATTATACAAACACCACTCAAACAAAACCATGCTTAGACAGCAATTTCTTTTTTGTAATATTTATGAACCAAAAATTTCAATTAACAATATTTACTCTTGAGTCAATGATCATTTTATTGTCTGACCTTCAAGTGTGAACTTGACTTCAACTTACCTGAGCATATGTTTCAAATGAACAACCGTGCCAAATTGTTTTTAAATCCATGCATAAATGTAGAAGTTATGGCTCGACAAGCTCAATTTACGACCATTTTATCAGTTGACCTTCAGGTGACCTTGACCTATAACCTACATGAACAAATGTTTCTAAAAAGTAAACAACTGTGCCAGATTATTTTGAAATCCATGCATAAATGTAGAGGTTCTGGCCTGGTCAAGCTAAATTTTAAATGAAAATTTTATCAGCTGACCTTCAGTGTGACCTTGGCCTTCATCAACCCTGAAGAAATGTTTCAAATGAACATGTGTGCCAAATTATTTTTAAATCCAAGCATAAATGTAGAAGTTATGGCCTAGACAAGCTCAACTAATTACCATTATATAATCTGACTCATAACTGTGACCTTGACCTTCAGCCTACCTGATTAAATGTTTTAAATGGCACTGCTACTTCTCAAGGAGAACAACTGTGCCAAATTATTTTGAATTCCATACACAAATGTAGATGTTATGGCCGGGACAAACTCTAAATATTATTTCATTATTCATATTAAACAATCATTTTATTATTTGACCTTCAACTGTGGCCTTAACCTTCAACCTGCTGATTAAATGTTTCAAACGGCTCTGCTACTCCTCAAGGAGAACAACTGTGACAAATAATTTGGAAATCCATGCATGAATGTACAACTTATGGCCTGGACATGCTCAAATTATTATTTATTTTACCATTTACAGCCATTTCATCATTTGAACTTCAAATGTGACCTTGAGGTTCAACCTACACGTACCTGAACAAATGTTTCAAATGGCACTGCTCTGAGTGAGTCAGACTGTCCAGTGCATATAGGCCTTCTGGTTTCATTGAGCAGAAGGGCTCGAGATGTCATTTCATCTCAATGTTGGAAAAAAGTCCCAACATCTCCAAAATGACCTAAAGACAAAAGTGTTAATGGGGATGTTAAAACTCAATTCAAACAAACAAACAAACATATGGCACTGTTACACCTCAAGGAGAACAACTGCTCCAAATTATTTTGAAATCCATTCATGAATGCAGAAGCTATTGTCCGCAAGCTCCATTTATGACCATTTATCCTTTGACCTTCAAGTTAAGACCTTGACCTACAACCTACCTAAATAAATGTTTCAAATGGCACTTCTACTCATCGAGGAGAACAAAACCCAAACTATAACTGACTATAGCGCTTTTTTATGATCAAGAATATGAGATACGAGAAGCACTTTTTTATGATCAAGAATATGATATGAAAAATAATCAACCATACTTACATCAAATAGCAACAGTGATAATGAAGGAACAGCAGCAAACTGTATAAGGAGTTGCATTGACAATACACACTTTAATAAATATTGCAAATATTGCCAAGAGTTCTATATAAAGTGACACAAATTATTATGACATCTCGCCTCATAACTTGCTTTACATTTGTGTAAAGGTTTGTGAAAATATCGGAAACGGTTTCTTAGTTATGGAGTGGAAACAAATTATTACTGTACTGAGTTTATTCCAAGTTCAAAGGGCAATAACTCCAAAAGTAAGCAAACCAGAGTAACGGTTCTTCTGCTCTGCACCTCGACTCATCGTTCTTTACATTTGCTTTACAGATGCGTGAAAATATCTGAAATATTTTCAGAGTTATGGAACGGACACAAATTTTAATATTACTGTACTGGGTTTATTCGGAGTGCCATTTTTCAATGTTCAAAGGGCAATAATTCCTAAAGTAGGCAATCCAGAGTTATGGTTCATGCACTATGCAAATCATCTCATAGTGCTTTACATTTGTGTGAAGTTTCATGAAAATACCTCAAAAGGTTTTTGATGACAAGGTTAAAATTGCCATTTTTCAATGTTCAAAGGGCAATAACTCCAAAAGTTATGGTTCATGCGCTCTGCACGTTGTCTCAAAGTGCTTTACATTTGTGTGAAGTTTCATGAAAATACCTCAAACGGTTTTTGAGTTATCATGAATAACAGCATTACAGTTGGCATTTTTCAATGTTCAAAGGACAATAACTCCAAAAGTAGGCAATCCGGAGTTATGCATCCAAAGGATAACCCTTTTATAGAACATATTATGGTTTTACACTCTGCACATCGTCTTATAGCGCTTTACATTTGTGTGAAGTTTCATGAAAATACCTCGAACGGTTTTTGATGACATGGTTAAAATTGCCATTTTTCACTGTTCAAAGGGCAATAACTCCAAAAGTAGGCAATCCAGAGTTATGTTTCATGCACTCTGCACATCGTCTCATAGTGCTTTACATTAGTGTGAAGTTTCATGAAAATACCTCAAATGGTTTTTGAGTTATGATGAATAACGGAATTACTGAATCAAAGAAGGACAAGGCAAATCCAATATAGCCCCCACTTTTTTAAAGCAGGGCTATAATTATTTTGAAATCCATGTATACATTATGTAGAAAATCCAGACAGACACACAATTCATGCACAATGCACACATGCACATACACCAAACTCAAACTGTAAAAACTATGTCTTGCTCATCACAAGCAGGCTCGACAAAAGTGTGAACTTTTATGGCAATAAAATCTTACTACAAATAGTCATATATGACAACTGCATATTTCTCTTGAAGTCACTTCATTTGAAATTTATGAAACTTTCCAAAGGTTTTGTCTCTTAAATTTCGTATGAAATGCCCACTCATGTAAGATCCTTCTTTTTTTCAGAACAGAAGTACAGGTACATAAACACCGTTCAAGCACATCAGAGTTGTGCATGGCATTAGGGTCTGTACCAATTGTCAGTCAGCCATCAGTTGAATTACCTATTGTGTTTAAATACTGGAACACTATAATCCATTATTTTTTAATTGGAATAAATTGAAAATTAAGGGTTCTAGGTGTCCCAATGGTATGTTATGCTACAGTACCTCTTCTATTTCCGTTGAAAGGCCAGCAAGCAACGGTTCAACTGTCATCTGCAGTCAGCAATGCTTCTTGTCTGACTTGGCAACACAGATTCTGTCAGAAGTCTCACTAACTGTCTCTAGGTAGCTCATAACTGGTCCAGAGTTCTAAAATAATTCAATACATGTATACAGTGTTATGCACATAGCGATACTTTGCATTTCTAGCAACTATGATCTGCTATGATCTAACATACTAAACTGATGGTTCTAGAGCAGAAAATAATTGCAACACCTACAGGGTTTTCATTAAGAGGCGGTAGGATGCCAAAATGACTGCCTCAATTTATTTTCTGGTCATGTCAAATGTTTTGTTTTGTTTTTTTAATTTAAGTCTTAAGAAATTTTAGAAATTTGCCACCTCAAACTGGTGAATGGCCTCTTAAGAAAAATCTGATGGAAAACCCTGCACACAGGCTCACCAGAGTCCAGTTCCAAATTACCACCGCTTGTTTTTTGGACTGGCATGGTGATTCATGCATGTTAGATTTAAAGTTACCCAATTTGTTGACATTTTCATACAAACCATGAACTATCAATTTCACAAACCATGAATGCTAGTTGCTACAAATCAAATTTGAGCCCAACTAGGCCAGTGGCTTTAATTTAAGTTTGAAGGAGGTGTTATTTGAAATATTTCATAGACAACAAACAATGATGGACAACTGAGTCTCGTATAAGCTTTCCTAAAGCCTTTGGCTCTGGTGAGTAAGAAGCATAAAAACTGTACGATGAACAATTTTTTTAACCCATTTTGGGGGGGCAACCCCTAAATGGGTACCTCGGCAAACAGTGCAGGCCCAGATCAGATGCCGCAGAACACGGCCGCAGAACACGGCATCTGATCAGCGCCTCAATATTAGCTAACAGAATTTTTCATAGAAAATAGAATAAGGACAAAAATAGAAAATGTGTCAATACGACACAGATGCCCCTCCCTAGGGGCCCGCTTCAACCTGAAAAAATCATGTTGCGATAACAGCTGTCATTGGACAGCATAACTCATCTGGAAATGTGTGCTTTAGGTCATTGGCATAGGTGGGCAGGTATTGCCGATTCAGCCTTTGAAAAATATTCATGAGCAATTAAAACTTTAACATAAAAAAATTTCTAAGTCCGTGACCTTGACCTTCAAGTCATGGGGCAAGGGCAGGGTAATGGCTGAAAGACACTTTTAACCTGTATCTACCATCATTCCAAATATGAAGCAAATCCATTATATGGTTGGAAAAGAATGAGCTCTAAAAATCTTTAACATCAAAAATTTTTGAGTCTGTGACCTTGACCTTGATATCAGGGGGCTGTCGTATGGCTGAATAAAACTTTGGACCAGTAACTATCACCATACCAAATATGAAGCAAATCCATTTAATATGGTTTGGAAAATATGAGCTCTTAACGTACTTAAAATTTAACAAGAAATTCAGTGAAACCGAAGGATGCTTCCCGAAGATGTGCAGTAGGATGTGTGTGTGTGAATTCGGGTTTAACGTCGCTTTCAACAATTTTTCAGTCATATCACGACGGTGTCTGGTTGCGACAGGGAGCTCAATGCTCACTTTTATAGTGCTGCCTCACTGAAGTATCATGTCCTAGACACATTACATGATACCACACCCAGTCACATTATCCTGACACTGGGTCTACCAGACTACCAGTCCTAGGTCTACCCCGTAAAACTGAGTGCCAAGCGAGGAGCAGCTAGTACCATTCTTAACAACTTTGGTATGTCGCGGCCCGGGATTGAACCCGTGACCTTCCCTTCCCCGGAGCAGACACTCTACCAACTGAGCTATCGGGGCCGGTATCTTTCATTGTATAAAGTTTCACTTACTTCCTTTCTGTATGCTCCGGGCAAGCTTTTAATTAGGGAAGTAACACCATAAATACTGGTGACCGGGTTATGGTTCTTGTATTCTCTGATTCCCCTCATCGCCCTCTATCAGTATATCAAGTTTCACTTAAATACCTTTAATACTTTAAGAGATAAAGAGTATTACGGACGGACGGGCGGTCGGACAGACAGACAAAGCGGCGAGCATAAAAATTTCTATGTCTATGACCTTGACCTTGAGGTCATGTGCATAAATTGTAGGTAGGGTATTGCTGTATGTCATGTTGGACCTGTATCTATTATAATACCAAGTATAAACCCAATCCATCATATGAACTCTTAAAAAAATAATGTTAAAGATTTCTAAGTCTGTGACCTTGACCTTGAAGTCATAGGCATGGGTGGGAGTATTACTGACTAAAATTTCGGACCTGTATCTATTAGCAAACCAAATATGAACCAAATGAATCACAAAAGTTTGCCGGCCTCAGTGGCTCAGTCAGATGCGCGTCTTACTGGTGATCAGATGGACGCGGGTTCGACTCCCGCAGGGGTCGGCAACATTCTTTCGTGGAGATTGATCATGAAATCTTTTCTACGGTCATTCTCTCCCTTCCGCTGATTCAAGAAAGGCAGTTGTCAGTTTCTGGCGAAAGAATGTGCACTGTACTGGTTAACCGCTTACGTATAAGCCTGCTCAGGAAAGTGTTGATAGGTAAACTGACCGGCTCAAAAATGACATAAATAGTTTTGACTGGGCCGTTAAACTCCAATACATCGCCCCCGCCCATAGGGGCTTGAAGAAATATATGGGCTGCACGATGCTTCCATGCAGAGCTGAATCCGACCCGCACACTAGTACTGGTAAACCGCTTAAAGGATCTAAGCCTGTCCAGGAACCGCGGTGCGAGGCGGACCGTCCATGCTAATAAGTCCTATTGGTTTCATTGGGCGACAGGGCGTGAGATGTCATTTCATCTCAATGTCGGGTAAAAGTCCCACAAAATTGGAAGCAACGTCTCCAAAATGACCTTTACAGTGTTGACGGGGACGTTAAACCTCAAATCAAACAAACAAAAACAAAAACTCCAATACAAACAAACAAAACATCATAAAAGTTTAGGTTCTCCCTGGTACAAATACCTTTACCCGAGTCTAAACATAAAAAAAAATTCAAAGTCTGTGACCTTGAATTTGAGGTCATGGGTTTGGGTGGGGGTTATTGCTGAATAAAACATTGGACCTATAATCTATCATCATATCAAATATGAACCAAATTCATCACATGGTGTGGAAAATATGAGCTCAAGTTTTACCTAGTACAAATACGCCCATAGGGGCTTGAAGAAATATATGGGCTGCATGATGCTTCCACGCAGAGCTGAATCCGGCCTGCACACTAGTACTGGTAAACCGCTTAGCGGATCTAAGCCTGTCCAGGAACCGCGGTGCGAGGCGGACCGTCCATGCTAATAAACCCTATTGGTTTCATTGGGCGACAGGGCTTGAGGTGTCATTTCATCTCAATGTCAGGTAGAAGTCCTACAAAATTGGAAGCAACGTCTCAAAAATGACCTTTACAGTGTTGACAGGGACGTTAAACCTCAAATCAAACAAACAAACAAACCTAGTACAAATACCTTAACCTGTGTCTTAAACATTTAAAATTTCTAAGTCTGTGACCTTGACATTGAGGTCATGTGTATGGCTGGAGGTACATGTAGTGCTGAATAAAACGTTGGACCTATATCTATCATCATACTAAATATGAACCAAGTCCATCGCATGGTTTGGAAAATATGTCTTCAAAATTCAGGCTCTACCTGGTACAAAAACCTTAACCTGAGTCTAACAAGAGTACGTACGTACACACTTTCGTACAGAAGGACGTATATTCGGTCGCACGCATGCATGTACCCATGAACCCACGTACGGAAAACCGAAAAACTACATGTAATGATGTATATGCCCCCAACATCATCTGATGCGGGGAGCATAAAAAACTATATATGCACCCGGTATCTTCTGATGTTGGGGCATAAAAACAGGCATATCACCCAGTATATGACAAGTAGACTTGTCCCAGATATAGCAATCAAAGAGTCCATTAGTAAACAATGGGATAAAGTCTTAGCCTAGTGAGCTCTGACTCTTAATCATTAGGTCTTTCACTGTTGTGGTTCTAGCCTCACTTGAGTCATATGTGAGACACAAATTTAGGTTCTGCATCAGGTCAGGTGGTTTTTCTTTGGATCCTCCGGTTGTTGCCCACTCTGTGGCCTAGTGGATAAGAGTGCTGACTCTTAATCATTAGTTTAGTCTCACCGAGCCTGGCTCGGGTCACAGACGAGATGCCAAGTTCTGCAATGGAATGTCAGGTGGATTTTCTCTGGGTTGTCCTGTTTTCGCCCAACTCTGATTAACGATTGGCTTCATATAAGTAGTGAAATAATCTTAAGAGGGCTGTAAAACCAAAGCCAAAAAAAAGGTTTAGCCTTATAGAGCAATATGATTTCTAAAGAGATTATTTCAAGTATATTTTCCATTTATTTTTGTGGCAATATTCGCCCATTCTCCATCTTATCACATGGGAAAAGTTTTAACAGGAATCCTAAATAGCTCTGTTAAGTAGAGGAACGATAGAGTGAAAGTGGACAAAATACTTTCCACTTTAGCTATTCTGTTATACAAATCTCTAGACATTTGGTGTTTGATAGTGTAGGCTCTGATGAAACAGGATGAAAGCAAGGGGTTTGTTTGTTTGTAGTGGAGTTTAACGGCCCAGTCAACACTATTTAGGTCATTTTTGAGCCGGTCAGTTTACCTATCCACACTTTCCTGGGCAGGCTTATACGTAAGCTGTTAACCAGTACAGTGCACATTCTTTCGCCAGAAACTGACAACTGCTCTTCTTGAATCAGCGGAAGGGAGAGAATGACCGTAGAAAAGATTTCATGATCAATCTCCACGAAAGAATGTTGCCGACCCCGGCGTGAGTCGAACCCGTGTCCTCCTGATCACCAGTCAGACGTGCATCCGACTGAGCCAACAAGGCGGGCAAAGCAAGGGTTGTTTAAAGCTTAGTTATGATCTGGGTCCTGCCCTCTGGGCTTTGTCTGAGGAAGGTGGGTGCAGTTACATGTAGGAGCAGACCAAAAGAGATAAAATCTAAAAAAAAGAACCATCCTGGAAACCATCAACAATGTGTATAGTATTTCATTCAATCCCTATTTCCAAAACTACCCGTATCTCAAATTTCCGAAAGCTCCGCTCGGTTGTCTTCGTAAACATGCGGAATTTGTTGTAGTTTTGCGTAATTTGGATCGGAGAATGCGTATTTTTTCGTAGTTTGTTACGATAGTCTGCGGAAATACGCTAATTTACGAACATATCTCAGCACCAAAGTAGAAAGCACTTGTAGTTATCTACGAATGAACGGAGCTTTCTCCGATCGCTGTTCGTAGTTCTTCGTAAAACTGAAACTTAGACATTTTCCAGTATGGAAAAGTGCGTAGAATGTGGACTTAAACTCATTTTGATTCGTAAATGAGCGTAGATTAGGGAACTTAGAAATTTCTAAGACATGATGAGGACTTATTCAATTTTGGCTTCGTAACCTTTCGTAGAATTTGGAGCTGGTAGAAAGATCAACTGCCTGATGAATTTGTTGCTATGGATACAAGATGGTATCAGTTATAACAAGTCTCTTTATTGCTTTTGAACCAAATATTTCAGTTCTTTATAGCATCTGTAAGGAAGCAGTCAGCCAGTATAAGACATTTGAGATTTAAATTCTGGAATAGACATGTGCTTGTTTTTTGTGTTTTACATACAAATGGAATATTATAATAGATAAACATTGATGTAGTGCATGGGAATATCATGACAGATTTCATTTCAATGGCTTGAACATAAGGTTGGTGGTCATTTTCACTATTTCAATAGATTATAAGCAACTTGTAACTATTGTAAAGGTTCTTAGTTTTTGGACAGAGATATAAAGACCCAGATCAGACTCTGTTTCAGGAGACCCCTGACCAGGGTCTACACTGTTTGCCATTCCAGCTACACTTTATATGCTTTTCTCTTTCACAAAGCAACCTTTTTCACACTTTAGGATAATGACATGTACCTATTATTCTGGTGTTCAAATTTAAATGTTCTTACAGTTGGTCATAGTTACAGTTGGCAACTCTTGCCTGATGTCTCCAGTTGACCTGTCTCATGATCTGCGTCGGTCGGTGTGTGCTCGTAGGGGGATGTGCTGTGTTTGTCGGGACTTGTCCATCATCCGTTTCGGTTTCAGAACTTTTGGGGTTGAGACACACTGATGAAGATTAAATATCAGAAAGGCCTCTGTGTCACTGAATTTGGTATAGTTAATTGGTCCTCCTCTATCTTTTTTTTTAATTTTTCCTCCACAAACTTTGTCAAAGTATACTGCTAATGCAAAACACACCTGTAAATAACTTTTAAATAGATTTCAGTGTCTTTTGTGAATAAAAGTTCTTGCAAAATGACCCTAATATATTTCATTTCCTTTTTCTTACAAGAAAAAAGAAGCATTCCTGGTGATGATATTAATTAATTTCATTGGTTCTGCAAAATAAAAGGTACAACCTGTATTAAGCAAGCACCAATGGGGTAATCAAAATGTGCTTGCTAAAGACAGATGTTTGATTTACACAGGTTTGTTTTAAAGCATTTGCCTTTTAGGGAAAGGGATACCTGCTTGCTTAAGACAGATTGCTTGCTTAATACAGGTGACCACTTAGACAAACGTATCTTTATTAAATTAAATTTAAACGATGCAGTATAAGACTTTTGATTTTGGAATACTCAACTACATATGGAAAGTGCATATTGAACGGACTGCATGGATGAACAGTTTGATATGTCTCATTGATCGATCCATTGGTCAATCAATGGATCCATCCATCCATTCATACAGCTAAATTCCGCAGGTTCGTAGACTACTACGAAGCCATGGAGATATCTTGTGACGGGCCATTCGGAGACAACTACACAGTCAACGGAGCTAATTACGAACCAGCGGAGTATTGGGACATTTTCTACGAAGCTTATGCATGCTATGGTTCGTAAGTCTGCATAGGCATGCGTAAATATTGTGCCAATACTCCGCTCGGCTCCGCAAACTACGATCATGCGGAGACAACTACGCAGTCATATGGAGCTAAATCCAAACTAGCGGAGTGTACGGAGCAAAATACGAACTAGCGGAGTATTGGGACTTTTCCTACGAATGATCGTAGGTCTGCGTAAATTTTTTCCGCAATACTCCGCTCCCCAAACTACGATCATGCGTAGAAAAGTTCAAAGTATTTTCTGCTGTTTTTTTGTTTCTTTCTGATTTTTACATTAAAATTGCTTCGTAGAAAACGTCCCAATACTCCGCTCAATATTTGATCGTAATTGCTCGTATTTGCACGGAAGTCTTCGGAAATTTGAGGTACGGGAAGATTGGTTGCCCAGGGACAACTTGTCAAGCCCGCTGTCTGCTTTAGAACCTATAGACATGTGAAGAACTGATTCACTCATTTATTAGACAGAAGAGGAGCCCCGGTAACTCAGTGGCTTAAGCCCGGGCCTACTCATCTAATGGTCCAGAGTTTGATCCACACTCCAGGCAAAATCTTCTAAACTGTAAACGGAGTTCCACTGGACACAGCCTTTCACTATCAATCTCCCATCATCATGATATGACTGTTGAAAAGGACATAAAATCACGAGTCATCCATCCATCTATTATACAGAAGCCATGCAAACAACATCATGCTTACAGACAGCAAACTTTTTTAATATTTATGAGCCAAAAATTTCAATTTACACAAGCAAATGACCATTTTATTGCCTGACCTTCATGTGTGACCTTGACCTTCTACTTACCTGAACAAACGTTTAAAATAAACAATTTTGCCAGATTATTTTGAAATCCATGCATTAAATTAATGTAGAAGTTCTGACCATTTGATCAACTGAATTTCAAGTGTGACCTTGACCATCAACATATATGTACTTGAACAAATTATACTTGTCAAGGAGAACAACTGTGCACAATTACATGTATTTTGAAATAAATCTATGAATAAATGTAGCTCAGTTATGGCCCGGACACAAGCTCAATTTATGACTATTTTATCATTTGACCTTCAAGTGTGACCTTGACATTCAACCTACCAAAACAGATGTTTCAAATCATGGCATTCTAATCCTCAAGGAAAGCAAATGCACCAAACTATTTTGAAATCCATGCATAAATGTAGAAGTTATGACCTGAAAACCTCAGTTCATGACCATTTCATCATTTGTGACCTTGACCTTCAACCTACATGTACCCGCTCATCTGTTTCAAATGGCACTGCCAGTATACTCCTCAAGGAAAACAACTGTGCCATTTTTTTAAATCCATGAATAAACAAGAGGCCCATGGGCCACTACGCTCACCAGAGCTCAGGGGAGGCACTGGCCTCTGGTAGTCATGTATTTTAACAAGAATATATATGGTTATGGGGTGGGGACCTATAAGGTTTCCGAGATATCAGGACTTTTATGAAGTGAAGGGGGTATGGCAAGGCCCAGACGCATCCCTTGGCCCCCAGGTTGTTGTCAATGAATGCGTCTTATCATAAGGAACAAGAATATATATGGTTTAGGGGTGGGGATCTGAATGGTTTCTGAGATATATGGCCTTTTATGAAGTCGAGGGGGTGGGGCAGGGCCACAGTTAAGGCTGGCAGATAATTTATTAATTGATCAATAAATTCCACAAGAATGATTATCAGTACTGATTTGTTTGTAATCTATTTTTTGATAAGTACAATTTACTACTCAAAGCTGTGCCTAAAATCGCTGGATCAGTGGCAAACAGTGCAGGCCCTGATGAGACGCCGCATTTTGCGGCGTCTCATCTGGGTCTACACTAAGGCTGACACGATTAATCGTATAATCGATTAATTGATCGATAAACTCCACAAAAAAGATTATCATTTCTGATTTGTTTTAATCGATTATTTGATAGGTACAATTTACTACCCAAAGTTATGCATAAAATAGCTGGATGAGTGGCAAACAGTGCAGACCCTGATGAGACGCCGCATTATGCGGCGTCTCATCTGGGTCTACACTGTTTGCTCAGGCCTGTCTGTTCAAATATACATATGATAAAGTGCAACATATGGTAAGAGTCATGCTCAGACAGGAAGCCAGACAGGTAAAATAATGACAAAAACCATGGCGATTACTGATCGATTATCGATCGTAATGTCAGGACTGATAATCGATTAGCTTTTCCGCTCCGATTAGCCAGCCCTAGTCTACACTGTTTGTCCAGGCCTGTCTGTTCAAATATATTCTTATGGTAAAATACAACATATGCTGAGAGTCGTGCTCAGACAAAGCCAGACAGGTAAAATTATGATCAAATCTTCAGTGAAAACTAATCGATTATCGATCACAATGTAAGGACTGATAATCAATTGTCTTTTCAGCTCCGATTAGCCAGCCATAGCCACAGTGCATCCCAGGGGAACCCCAGCTTGGTGTCACTAAATGTGTCTTATCATAAGGAACAAGAATATATATTTTACGTACTCCTCTGACATTAGTGTCAAAACTGAGTACTGTCCCTTGTCCGAGGCTCATGACCAGCTTTCTCGGCAGGGCCTAAACTGCTTTTATCAATACGAGGGACTACCGCATGACGTATAGCATGTACTGCTCACCAAAGTGATATAAGCATTGCATGCACAAGCAGGGAACCAGTCCATTTAAGTACATATCTATTTTTAGCTTATTTGGATGCCCAAATATGTATGTATGCAGAAATCTTTTAAGATCGCTAGACCATTACTTTCATAATCAATTTTTGAAAACTCATAAGCTGTGCATGTAAGTGCTATTAAACTAGATACAAGAATACCAAGCTTGTCACGGCAAATAATGGGCTCTGATATACATGTGACTTCACACTTTGGTTATCTCGTACTATGGATAGCTCGGACTTTTTATCCGGTCCCGTAAGGTTCGAGATATCGAGCGTCGACTGTATACCTATATGTAAACACAGTGAGCTCCGGCCCCTGGGCCATTTTTGGCACTAGGGCTATAGTTTGAACAATCTTGGTAGAAGACTACTACAGGGATTTTGTTTGGGGCCGGACATCGGTCATAGTCCTTAAAAAAATTATGATTGTCAAAAAGATTTCAGGCCAGTCTGGACAAAATGTCCTGAAATGATTTTGGACTCTTCTTTATATCAATATTGTTTGTAAGAATCAATATTGTTATACAAGAGGGCCATGATGGCCCTGGATCGCTCACCTGATCCATAGAGTAACAAGTGGGCCCTGGGGAGGGCCATTATTGACCCCAGGGTAATAATGTGCATAATGTTGAGGGAGGTCTAAAAAGGTGAAGATTGATACCAAATATCAACAAAGGCTATAATTTGAACAATCTTGGCAAAGGTCCACTAGATGAAGCTACACACCAAACATTAAAGAACCGGGCCTTGCAGTTTCAGAGAAGAAGATTTTCAAAGATAATCTCTATATAAACCTATGTAAAATGTAAAACCAAAGGGCCCGGGGGGTGTGGGGGGGGGATGGCATTTGTGGCCTCAGGGCTATCATTTAAACAATCTTGCTTGGGGCCCGCTAGATGAAGCTCCATACCAAATATCAAAGACATGGGCCTTGCAGTTTCAGAGAAGAAGATTTTTAAAGATTTCCCTATATAGTCTATGTAAAACCAAAGGGTCTCGGGCGGGGGCATTGTTGGACCATGAGCTATAATTTGAACACCAAATATCAAAGACCTAAGCCTTGTGGTTTCATAGAAGAAGATTTTGGAAGATTTTCCCTATATAAGTCTATGTAAAACCAAAGGGCCACGAGGCGGGGGCATTTTTGGTCTCAGGACTATAATTGGAACAATCTTGGTAGAGAACCACTAGCTGAAGCTTCATACCAAATATCAAAGACCTAAGCCTTGTGGTTTCAGAGGAGAAGATTTTTCAAGATTTTCCCTATAGATATAAGTCTATGCAAAACCACAGGGCCCCGGAGCGGGGACATTTTTGGCCCTAGGGCTATAATTTGAACAATCTTGGTAGAGGTCCACTAGATGATGCTTCATACAAAATGGCAAAGACCTGGACCTTGCAGTTTCAGAGAAGAAGATTTTTAAAGATATTCCCTATATAAGCCCATGTAAAACCAAAGGGCCCCGGGGCGGGGGGATTTTTGGCCCCAGCACTATAATTTGAACAATCTTGGTAAGATCCACTAGATGACGCTTCATACCAAATATCAAAGACCTCGGCCTTGTTGTTTCAGAGAAGAAGATTTTTTATGTTTTCGGTAAAAAAATCTATTTTTGGCTCCTGTGACCTGTATGTGCAATGGACCGGAACCATTTGAACAAATTTGAAAGGGGACCACCTAAGGATCATTCCTGTGAGTGAGTGAGTATTTGAGTTTTACGTCCCACCAACAGCTAAGGTCATACGGAGAGGGGACCTCGGTTTAAAGACTCATCCGAAAGTCTGGAGAAGCCCGGGATCGATCCTGCGATCCCTGGTTTACAAGGCGAGTAGCGTAACCACTACACCACGGAGGCTTCTATCATTCCTGTGAAGTTTGGTCCAAATCCAATCAGTGGTTTAGGAGGAGATGTCGTTTGAAGAAATTGTTTACGCAGGGATGACAGACAAAAAGTGATCCTAATATAAAACACAAGAGGGCCATGATGGCCCTGGATCGCTCACCTGATCCATAGTGTAACAAGTTGGCCCCAGAGAGGGCCATTATTGGCCCCAGGGCTTTAATGTGCATAATGTTGAGGGAGGTCTGAAAGGTGAAGCTTCATACCAAACATCAACAAAGGCTATAATTTGAACAATCTTGGCAAAGGTCCACTAGATGAAGCTACACATCAAATATCAAAGACCTGGGCCTTGCGGTTTGAGAGAAGAAGATTTTTTTTAAAAATATTCCCAACATAAGCCTATGCAAAACCAAATGGCCCCGGGGCTATATAAATCTATGTAAAACCAAAGGGCCCCGGGGTGGGGGCATTTGTGGCCCCAGGGCTATAATTTGAACAATCTTGGTAGAGGTCCATTAGATGAAGCTTCATACCAAATTTCAAAGTCCTTACCCTTGTGGTTTCAGAGAAGAAGATTTTTAAAGATTATCCCTATATAAGCATATGTAAAACCAAAGGGCCACTTTTGGCCCCAGCACTATAATTTGAATCATCTTGGTAGGGGTCCTTTAGAAGAAGCTTCATACCAAATATAAAAGACCTAGGACTTGTGGTTTCAGAGAAGAAGATTTTTAAAGATTTTCGCTATATAAGTCTATGTAAAACCAAAAGGCCCTGGAGCAGGGGCATTTTTGGCCCAAGGGCTATAATTTGATAATTTGAACAATCTTGGTAGGGGTCCACTAGATGAAGCTTCATACCAAATATCAAAGTCCTGGGCCTTGCGGTTTCAGAAAAGAAGATTTTTAAAGATTTTCCCTATATAAGCCTATGTAAAACCAAAGGGCCCCGGGGCGGGGGCATTTTTTTCCCAAACACTATTATTTGAAATATCTTGGTAGGGGTCAACTAGATGAAGCTTCGAACCAAATATCAAAGTCCTGGGCCTTGCAGTTTCAGAGAAGAAGATTTTTAATGATTTTCCCTATATAAGCCTATGTAAAACCAAAGGGCCCTGGGGCAGGGACATATTTGGCCTCAGCATTATAATTTGAATAATATTGTTAGAGGTCCTTTAGATGAAGCTTCATACCAAATATAAAAGACCTAGGCCTTGTGGTTTCAGAGAAGAAGATTTTTAAAGATTTTCCCTATATAAGTCTATGTAAAACCAAAGGGCCCCGGGGCGGGGACATTTTTGGCCCAAGGGCTATAATTTGAACAATCTTGGTAGAGGTCCATTAGATGAGGATCATTCTTAATATCAAAGTCCTGGGCCTTGCGGTTTCAGAGAAGAAGATTTTTAAAGATTCTGCTTATATAAGCCTATGTAAAACCAAAGGGCACCGGGGCGGGAGCATTTTTCGCCCCAGCACTATAATTTGAACAATCTTGGTAGGGGTCCACTAGATGAAGCGTCATACCAAATATCAAAGACCTGGGCCTTGTGGTTTCAGAGAAGAAGATTTTTAAAGATTTTCCCTATATAAGCCAATGTAAAACCAAAGGGCCCCGTGGCGGGGGCATTTTTTGTCCCAGCACTACAATTTGAACAATCTTGGTAGGGGTCCACTAGATGAAACTTCATACCAAATATCAAAGTCCTGGGCCTTGTGGTTTCAGAGAAGAAGATTTTTAAAGATTTTCCCTATATAAGCCAATGTAAAACCAAAGGGCCCAGTGGCGGGGGCACTTTTTGTCCCAGCACTATAATTTGAAAAATCTTGGTAGGGGTCCACTAGATGAAGCTTCATACCAAATATCAAAGTCCTGGGCCTTGTGGTTTCAGAGAAGAAGATTTTTAAAGATTTTCCCTATATAAGCCTGTGTAAAACCAAAGGGCCCCGGGGCGGGGGCATTTTTCGCCCCAGCACTATAATTTGAACAATCTTGGTAGGGGTCCACTAGATGAAGCTTCATACCAAATATCAAAGACCTGGGCCTTGTGGTTTCAGAGAAGAAGATTTTTAAAGATTTTCCCTATATAAGCCAATGTAAAACCAAAGGGCCCCATGGCGGGGGCATTTTTTGTCCCAGCACTATAATTTGAACAATCTTGGTAGGGGTCCACTAGATGAAGCTTCATACCAAATATCAAAGACCTTGGCCTTGTGGTTTCAGAGAAGAAGATTTTTTAAGTTTTTGGTGAAAAAAATCTTTTTTTGGCTCCTGTGACCTAGATGTGCAACGGACCGGAACCATTTGAACAACTTTGAAAGGGGACCACCTAAGGATCATTCCTGTGAAGTTTGGTCAAAATCCGATCAGTGGTTTAGAAGGAGATGTCGTTTAAAGAAATTGTTTACGCACGGACGCACGCACGCACGCATGCACGGCGGACGACGGACCAAAAAGATATCCCAAAAGCTCACCTCGTCACTACGTGACGGTGAGCCTAAAAGTGGTAACATTGACTATTTTAGTGTAAGAAAATTTCATCTTTTCAAACTTGTCCAAATGAAATTCAGTATGTCCGATAAATTTTGAGCTGTCTGGACAATATGTCTGAACCGCATTTTGGGCCAGCAGAATCCCTGTACTAGCTTCATGACAAATATCAAAGACCTGGGCCTTCTGGTTTCAGACAAGATGATTTTTAAAGGTTTTCCCTATGTAACTCAAATATCGAATACCACTGGGCCATCTGGTTTCAGTCAAGAAGATCTTTTAGATTTATAAACATTTTGTCTATATTAGGCTATGTAAACCCATTGGGCCCCACTAGCGGTCCACTAGACATATATTTAAGCTTCACACCAAATATCAAAGACCTCCAGGGCCTTATTGTTTCAAACAAGAAGATATTTAAAGGTTTTCCCTAAATACTTCTATGTTAACGCAGTTGGGCCTGCCTCGGGCCATTTTTGGCCCCAGTGCTATAATTCGAACAATCTGGGTAGAGGTCCACTAGAAGAAGCTTCATGCCAAATATGAAATACCTCATCCTGGGCCTTCTGGTTTCATAAGAAGATTTTTTAAAGTTTTCTCTGATTTTCCCCTATTTGTGGTCATGGCAACCAGAATTCTGCATGGAATATTGAATACTTTGAACAAATTTGAGAGGATCACCCAAGGATTATTTCTGCAGAGTTTTGTCAAAATCTAGTTTAGGAGGCGATCATGTTGTTTAAAGAAATTGTGAATGGACGGACACTTGGATGGACGATCACAACGATGGGCAGTGACCAATCACAATAGCTCCCACTCTTTGCAGTGGTTTGAGCCTTGCTCAGGTCACATGTGAGATGCTAAGTTCTGCAATGGAAGGTCAGAGGGTTTTTCTCCAGATACTCAAGTTTTCACCCAATTCTGATAGGGCTGCAACGATATAGTTACCTCACGATACAATACATATTGCGATATTTGTGTCACGATACGATACATATTGCGATACACTTTCCGGCATGAAAAAGAAACTTTAAGCAAAGAAATTCCTTAAAATCAGCTTTAAGCAATACTTTAATATAAATTTAATTCTTTTGTAGAAATTAACTGTAATATACATGAACAATGGAAACAAGAGGGCCATGATGGCCCTGGATCGCTCACCTGATCCATGGAATAACAAATGGGCCCCAGGGCAGGGTCATTATTGACCCCAGGGCTATAATGTGCATAATGTTGAGGGAGGTCTAAAAAGGAGAAGCTTCATACCAAATATCAACAAAGACTATAATTAACAATCTTGGCAAAGGCCCTTTAGATGAAGCTACACACCAAATATCAAAGCCCTGGGCCTTGCGGTATTAGAGAAGATGATGTTTTTAAAGATATTCCCTACATAAGCCTATGTAAAACCAAATGGCCCCCGGGCTGGGCCATTTTAGGCCTTCATACACCAAATATCAAAGCCCTGGGCCTTGCGGTATTAGAGAAGATGATGTTTTTAAAGATATTCCCTACATAAGCCTATGTAAAACCAAATGGCCCCCGGGCTGGGCCATTTTAGGCCTCAGGGCTATAACTTGGACAATCTTCTGAGAAAAAGATTTTCAAAGATTATAAAAGTCTATGTAAAACCAAAGGGCCCTCGGGTGGGGGCATTTGTGGCCCAAGGGCTATAATTTGAACAATCTTGGTAAAGGTCCACTAGATAAAGCTCCATACCAAATATCAAAGACATGGGCCTTGCAGTCTCAGAGAAGAAGATTTTTAAAGATTTCCCCTATATAAGTCTATGTAAAACCAAAGGGCCCCGAGGTGGGGGCATATTTGGTCTCAGGGTTTTAATTTGAACAATCTTGGTAAAGGTCAACTAGATGTAGCTTCACACCAAATATCAAAGACCTAGTAGGCCTTGTGGTTTCAGAGAAGATGATTTTTAAAGATTTCCCTTTATAAGTCTATGTAAAACCTAAGGGTCTCGGGGTGGGGCATTTGTGGCCCCAGGGCTATAATTTGAACAATCTTGATAGAGATCCACTAGATGAAATTTCACACCAAATATCAAAGACCTATGCCTTGTGGTTTTACAGAAGAAGATTTTTTTTAAGATTTTCACTATATAAGTCTATTAAAACCAGGGGGCCAGAGGCGGGGACATATTTGGTCTCAGGGCTATAATTTGAACAATCTTGGTAAAAGGTCGACTAGATGTAGCTTCACACCAAATATCAAAGACCTAGGCCTTGTGGTTGCAGAGAAGATGATTTTTAAAGATTTCCCTTTATAAGTCTATGTAAAAGCAAAGGGCCCCTGAGAGGGGGCATTTTTGGCACCAGCACTATAATTTGGACAATCTTGGTAGGGATCCACTAGATGAAGAGTCATACCAAATTTCAAAGACCTGGGCCTTGCGGTTTCAGAGAAGAAGATTTTTAAATATTTTCCCAATATACGTCTATGTAAAACCAAAGGGCCTGAGGCGAGGCATATTTGTTCTCAGGCTATAATTTGAACAATCTTGGTAAAGGTCCACTAGATGTAGCTTCACACCAAATATCAAAGACCTAGGCCTTGTGGTTTCAGAGAAGATGATTTTTAAAGATTTCCCTTTATAAGTCTATGTAAAACTAAAGGGCCCTTGAGCGGGGGCATTTTTGCCCCAGCACTACAATTTTAACAATCTTGGTAGGGGTCCACTAGATGAAGCTACATACCAAATATCAAAGACGCCTTGTGGTTTCAGAAGAAGATTTTTTAAAGATTTTCCCTATATAAGCCGATGTAAAGCAAAAGGGTCCCGGGGCTGGGGCATTTTTGGCCCAGGACTATAATTTGAACAATCTTGGTAGGGGTCCACTAGATGAAGCTTCATACCAAATATCAAAGACCTGGGCCTTGCAGTTTCAGAGAAGAAGATTTTTAAAGGTTGTCCCTATATTATCCTTTGTAAAACCAAAGGACACTTCCTATTAGGCGAGGTCTGCTGACAGCCGGCTGGCACCAGACTTTTAGGTCTAGTGCCAGCCGGATGTCACCAGACCTAAAAGTCTGCTGACAGCCAGCAATAATATTTCTTCAATACTAACTAAATTTTCATATTCTTATCTTCACCATATGTCTGGAATCTGGATCCAATTATAGAACTAGAAATGTATAAAGTTTGATTAAAATTCATCAATTGGGCATGAGCTTGGGTGCAGAAAACCAATTTTTGGCTGAAAATCAAGTTTTCTGGAGCATATGACCTTAAAAGTTAGGACAAGGTCACCAGTCTAATTAAATTTTTTGTTGCTGGTATATTGAAAAGTTGGACCACAATCCATTGATTTGTTCATGAGATAGGGTGCAGTCAAACCATTTTTTGTCCAAAGTTGACAGTTTTTAGGGGCCTGTGCCTTTTAAAACCAAAATATGACTGATTTACCCCTCCATGTAAGATTGGTCCCAAATCCACAATCCATCCATAGGTTCAGTGCCTAAATCAGGATATGCCAAGCCGCTGTCGCTGATGCAAACAGGATCTGCACCTAAAACAACATATCCTTCTCCCCTGTTATTTTTTTTAGCTCACCAGAGCCGAAGCTTATGGGATAGGCAGTTGTCTGTCATCGTCTTATGTCAACACTTTTAAATGACAACTCCTCTGAAGCCACTGGGCCCATTCAGCCCAAACTTAATCTGTAGCATCCCCGGGCTGGGGATCGAAAGTTAGTGTTTTTTTTTTATGAAAATGGGCTCATTAGTTTGGTTGCTGTGGCAACTTGGAGTTTCTATGGGGAAAATAGAAAAATGGCATTTACTGCCAAGCCTTTGACAAAAAAATTATAGCAATGTTCCTTCAGTAAATTTCTTTCAGCCATATACTTTTATGCCAACCTGGGGGTCCCCCAGGGTGTGCCGAGACCATGTCCCAGCCCCTCCATTACATAAAAGGCCATGTATCTTGGAAACCATTCAGATCCCAACCCCAAATCATATATATTCTTGTTCTTTGTGATAAGACACACTCAGTGACACCAACCTGGGGATCCCTGGTTGTGCTGGGGCCATGCCCCACCCCCTCCACTTAGTTAATCCAATATCTCAGAAACCGTTCAAATCTGCACCCCTAAACCATATATATTCTAGTTCCTTATAAGACACATTCAGTGATACCAACCTAGGGGTCTCCCAGGGTGTGCCTGAGTGCCATGTCCTGACCCTCCACTTCAAAAAAGGCGAAATATCTGAGAAACTGTTCAGATTACCCCATCCCTAAACCACATTAAATTTTTTCCTTATGATAAGACGCATTCAGTGATACCAACATGTGGGCCCAGGGGGTGTTCTGGGTCCGCCGGCCCACCCCTCCACTTCATAAAAAGCCATATATTTCAGAAACCACCAAGATCCCCGCCCCTAAACCGTATATTTTCTTATTCCTTATGGTAAGACTCATTCAGTCACACCAACCTGAGGGTCTCTTTGTGCTGCAGCAATGTGCTGGGGGCATGCCCTGCCCCTCCACTTCATTAAATGCCATATATCATAGAAGACAGTCAGATCCCAGACCCATAATCATATGCATTCTTATTCCTTATAATTAGACATATTAAATCACACCAACTTGTGGGGTCCTCTCCCCTCCATTTCACAAAAGGGCCTCATATCTCAAAAACTGTTCAAATCCCCACCCTTAAACCATATATATTCTTGGTCCTTATGATAAAACACATTCAGAGACAACACAATCTAGAGCTTTTCTGGTGTCCAGCGGGGCCATGCCCCTACCCCTCCGATGCCGAAAAGGCCTTGTATCTCAAGAATCTTACAGATCCCCACCCTTAATCCATATATATTCTTGTTCCTTTTGATATGGGATACCAACCATGGCTTCATTGGGTCCATGCCCCATCCCCGCCACTTCATAAAATAACAAATATTTCAGATACAGTGTCGACATGGGTGCTCCGGATTGTGGGGGTATGTTTGGGAGACTTTAAAATCGGTATATTAAAATCATATGTTAAAATATATTGCTGCCAGTGGACAGTGACCACCTGAGATCTGGTGAGCAAAGTGGCCTATGGACCTCTTGTTTTTGTTTTGGTTTATGGCCCTTTCAAGATTTTCACTTATTTTGAGCTGGTTGCTAATCAGAGGTGGGCAAAGATAAAAACCACATTACCGTCCCTTGCAGAACCTCCTAATGATTAACAGTTGGTGCTTTTAACCACTAGGCCATGAAGTCTATTTGTTGGGGGACATAATTATGCTCATACTTGATAGTCATAACAAAGCATTGGTTCTACCTACACTCACATTATATTCTGGGATTTCTTAGAAGCTAGACTAATTATACCCCTGGCATATGAAGTATGCTATGGGGTATATAGTTTTAGCCTGTCATTCGACCATTTGTCTGTCCATCCGTCCATGTGTCAATCTGTCCGTCCATCGGGTAACATTTTGGTAAGTTTTTGTTTTGTTTGAGTTGCGATTTTACATCCCCATCAACAGGGATTTTCCTAGTGCAACTTTGGGGCCGGTAATCGGCCCCTATTTTTCCCAATTTAGAGACAGATATTCCCAAATTTTATGACAACTTTCCCAATTTCTGATGTTGTGCTACATTTTGATAAAATAATTCATGAAAAATTGAACCAAAATTGACAAAGTTACAGCTGAATTAAATTCCCAACTATAAATATTAGCGAGCTGTTTTTCCCAAACCCAGTGGCCCCTGGACCCTGATTCTGAAGGGTAGGAAAATCCCTGATCAACAGTATTAAGGTAATTTTGGAGACATTGCTTCCAATTTTGTGGGACTTTTACCCGACATTCAGAGATGAAATGATATCTCAAGCCCTACCACCCATAAAATCCGTTAAGGTTTAAGGAGCCGTCCGACTCGCATCACTTCCTAGGCAGACTTATATAGACCTAAGCTGTTTACCAGTATTCAAGTTCGATCAGTTTCAGCTTTGCGGGGAAGCACAGTGCAGCCCAATCTATTTCTCCAGGCCCTGATGGGGGGTGGTGGGGGGGTGCTTGGTTAAAGTTTTGCGTCAAAGTTTCTAAGAGATTTTATCTTCTGAACCCTTTGATAGATATAGTTGATACTTTAACTTACATTGCAGTTACATACTGGTCTCAAAATTTCTTTGATGCATGTCCCGCCCCCACAGTGACCTTGAGGTCAAGGTCACAGACTCAGAAATTTTACATTTGGTTAAAGTTTTAAGACAAAGTTTATAGATGTGTGTATGTGCTAAACGCTGAGACAAACTCAGTTGATACTTGCATCAATGTTGCATACCACTCCAAAGATTTTGTGGTGTATGTCCCTCCCCCCACCCACAGTGACCTTGACCTCAAGGTAACAGAAATTTTACATTTGGTTAAAGTTATATGACAAAGTTTATACATGTAGATGCCTGTATTTTCTAAACTCTAAGACAAATTCAATTGATACTTGCATCGATGTTGCATACCAGTCCAAAGATTTCATTGATGTATACCCACCCTGCTGCTTCAGTAACATGGATGCCCCCCACCCTTCAGTAACTTTGATGCCCTCACTCCATTGGTCCATTTAGAAATTTTATGTTTGGTTTAGCTTTTACAAGCACATTTGTAGATTCTTACATGTATAGCTTCTTGACTTCTTTATTCATAAAACATAAAGCTTGAAAGATATATCAAAGGGTGGCGCTGACTGGGGGTATGCGTGACTCTCTAGTTTTTAAGCACTCATATTTTCCAAACCATTTGATGGATTGGGTCCATATTTGGAATGTGTTTGTTTGAATTGAGGTTTAACATCCATGTCAACACTTATTTAGGTCATTTTGGAGACGTTGCTTCCAATTTTGTGGGACTTTTACCTGACATTGAGATGAAATGACATCTCAAGCCCTGCCGCCCAATGAAACCAAAAGGCTTATATGCATTGGACAGTCTGACTCATTCCACTTTACCTTGGCAGGCTTAGTCCTTCGAAGCGGTTTACCAGTACTCATGTGTGGTCAGTTTCAGCTCTGCGTGGAAGCACTATGCAGCCCAATTTATTTCTCCAAGCCCCGATGGGCGGGTACAGGTCCATATTTGGAACGATCATAGTTATTTTTATAAAGTTTAATCAGCTATACACCCCACCACCACACAAACACCTATGCCAATAACCTCACAGACACTATTCCAGGCGAGATATGCTGTCTGATGACAACTGTTGTTACATGACTTTTTTGGAGTGAGGTGAGCCCCTAGATGGGGGCATCTGTGTCGTATTGACACATTTCTAGTTCTGTCCGTGCTGTTCAAACCCAGATGAAGCGTGTGCCCACCACTCTTCTCAAGTTTGTACATGTAAGTTCTGCTGATGGTATGCCTAGAAATAACCTTATGATAAATTTATGATTTAGAACTAAGCTGCAATAATACCAGCATTGTTACACAAAGTTTGAACAAAAATACAAGTCCCCATTAGAAATTATTGCATCCTTCACTGTTCAACAAAGTTCTGTAAGCGGTATGGTAGCTCATGAAACAGGATAAGTTATATAGTTAAAAAGAATATGCTTATTATTGAGTAAATATTATAGCCGGCTGTCAGCAGACTTTTAGGTCTGGTGACAGCCGGCTGTCACTAGACCTAAAAGTCTGGTGCCAGCCGGCTGTCAGCAGACACTTCCTATTAATTATTATTTTATTCTTTAATTGTCAATGTTATTATTTCTATCTGTATATCATAATTTTCATTATTAAAATCTGAAAATGTATGTGCGATGTTGACCTTGTTATTAAATAGTGATAGATCATTCAACATGTTCAAATTAAATTTGTTGTCAAGCATATTTATTTAACCAATCAGTTCAACAGATACAAAGAAATATTAATTGGGGGAAATTATCTTGTTAGCAGGGCACACATATAGGGAATGACTCTTTCAATGTATCCGAAACATGATGAGACGAGCAGTTACCGTAATGATCCTATGTATTGGGAGAGATAGGCTTCAGCAAACAATGCAGTCCCAGATCAGACTGCTTCTGACACAGGGCCTACACTGTTTGCTATTCCATCTGCACCTTTTGGACTCATTGCTGGATTGCAATTTAACAAATTTGTTAAAATCTTAGGAGTACAACTGCAAGTCATCAAGATCCGTATTGTTTTTAGGATTTTTCATCATCATCAACGGATTTTTGATTAACGTGCAGGTACAGGGGCAACGTCCACATAAGTGGCCCCCTTCCAGGTAGCTGGCTTTGCACGCTGGCAGATCTTACACCAGATCTCCAGGCCTGTCTATAATAAGGATCGATAGCAGGGAGCTTCCATTCTCTTCAATCTCTTTCTGTCAGCTGCTTCCAGGTCATCTTGGGCCTTCCAGGCTGCCGCTTTCCACCTACCTGTATGTCACAGGCAGTCTTGACTGCACCGTTGGAGCGTTCCACATGTCCATACCAGTGGAGCCTTCTCTCTTTCAAATTCAGGATGAGGTCCAGGTCCTCAATGCCAAGACACTCAAGTAACTCACTGGACCTGATGGTGACAGTGTCCTGTGGCTTAAATTGACATTGCAGATCTGTCTGATCATAATGCCCTGTCATTCCGCTGGAGACGTTGGAGGTTTTTAAAGCACTCAATTGCAATTAGTTTTTTTTGCGATGCTTTAAATGGCCCGTTAATCAATCACCCTTGAATCACTTTTGATGGAGTTAGCTAATCCCCTTATTTTAATTTATAAGTGATCAACTATGTGGCGTTAACATAACAGTTTGAAAACACATGTTAAATGCGAGCTTCCTTAATTAGTAGCCTTTTGAGTTTGTCGGGAAATAGCGGTTCTGTAAATTTACAAACAAAATTAATAAATAAAAAAAAAAAATAATAAAAAAACAAATATGTTAAGACTGATATGCTTTAAAATTTGATTAAATGTCGGCAACCAATGTATATAAGGTGCTCCAAGACACCACCTCATCACTTAATGACTTATCTTTGAAATCGCTTTTAACGATTGTTGAAGTAAATTTCAAAATGACTGAATTGTGCATCTCATGTGACAAGGAAGTAAATAGCCGACGCCAGGCCGTTACGTGTGACGTATGTGACCGGTGGCAGCATTGCTTTTGTGGAACAGGTATTTTAATCATTATTTAATATAATTTTTATTTATTCATTTTTTGGATTCTTTATTTATGTGTACTCATGTGCGATCGGTTTCAACCCTGCATGGAAGCATCATGCAGCCCAATCTATTCTCCAGGCCCTGATGGGCGAGGGTGATTTGTTTGTTTGATTTGAGGTTTACCGTCCCCGTCAACACTGTATATAGGTCATTTTGGAGACATTGCTTCCAATTTTGCCAGACTTTTACCCGCAATTGAGATGAAATGACACCTCAAGCCCTGTCGCCCATTGAAACCAATAGGATTTATAAACATGGGCTGGCCAACTCGCAACGCTCTGCCTGGGCAGGCTTAGATCCTCTAAGCGGTTTACTAGTATTCGTGTGTGGTCTGTTTCAGCTCTGCATGAAAGCATCATGCAGCCCATCTATTTCTTCAAGCCCAGATGGGCAGGGGGGGGGGGGCGATAAATGCATGTTTGTTTGTGATTTTGCCTGTTGATTGTAGTGGTTATCAAATTCAATCATTGTTGAAAGAAAAGTATATAGTTTTAGTCCTTAAACCGTTATCCTGCTGAATAAATTAAAATAATTAAAACACTTTATTTGGGCTATTATAACCATGGCTAATGTGACAGGGCCTTTAAATAATATTCCAAATTTAACTAATAATATTTTATACAGAAAAAATGCTATCTAATAAAATTGGGTTGACACAACCCAGGGCCGAAACAACCCAGGTCCACACCGAAACGGGCCAAAACGACCCAGGTCCAAATTTAGGCCGAAACGACCGGATTCATCTACCTATATACTGAGTCGGCTACATTTGGCCACTACCTCAGTATTTGGCCATTGTACCTGAGTCAAGTCGGCCTGGGTCAACTGGTCCTGGTGCCGAGACCTGTTACAGGCCGAGTTGACCCGTTTCCAGTTTTAATGGTCGGAAATAAAAATTCATTATTAGGCCTACTGTATGCTTTCATCACGCAAAATATGGAGTGTATGTAATGTACACCTACGAGTAATCTATTGCAGTATACTATGACACTTGGTTAAAGACTGTCTGCAAATCCATTACTTTCTCACTCTCAGACCTGTTCGCCGCACTCAATGTACAGAGTAAGATTGAAAACAAAGACGTGACACGGCTGTTCATATCACACAGGCATAAAAAACACTCTGCAAATGCATTTTCTATGTCTATGAGGTTGTAATTTTGTTGTTGTGCTTTTCAATAAAAAAGAAACTTACTGCGTTTCCCCTGCGGGTAAGTTCGGCCGTAAGTTCCGCCATTTTACTTGCCCATAATGCATCATCCATGTAGAAACCTAACGCTTTGTGGGTCATTTGTAGAACAGGCAGAAGAGAAAAAATTAACGGTGTCAAGTTGGTTATTCTAAAAATAGCAACGACACTGTGGGATATTGGGCTGTTCCACACTATGGGACATTTTCTCAAATAAGTATTTTCTCATGATTTACGACTGGTTTCCAGGCATTTTTTGGACATGGTTTGTGGGACATATACAAATGTCCCATAAACCGTCCCGGATGCCCACAGTGCGGGTGTATATCAGACTAAATGACCCATACATATATATATACCCTTGTAAAACGTTTTCTTTAAATAAAGATGCATCACGAAAAGACGCCTATATAATTTTGACCCCCTTGAACCCCACTTGTATATAGTAAAAATGGGGTTAACAAGGGTAAACCTTATTTTTCTTATTTCTGCTCTGAAATATAGAATGTGGGTACTCGTTAGAACCGCCTCGATGAGGCGGTTCTAACGCATACCCACAATCTATATTTTGAGCAGAAATAAGAAAAATATCACAATTTTTCATCCAAAAATTTTAAGTTTTTCGGCGGTAAAGTGCACAATGTATTTGTATAGGCGTGTTTTCGTAATGGGTTTAGAGGGATGTTCTTTACACAGACTTGTTTCAATGATGTCTTTTTTGTAGACTGATTGTGATCCATTCTGCGAAATAAAGCATAGCGTTCATGGATCGGAAATGTTGTTGACATGCGAAGATGGAAAATGGCTAACACCCTCCAAACCGTACACTGGTGATAACATCTGTACGCCCACTGGTAAACATTATCTTATTGCCTTTTCTTTCTTTACTGTCTTCCCCAAGTTTCGGCCCCGCCCACAGAGGCTTGAAGAAATATATGGGCTGCATGATGCTTCCACACAGAGCTGAATCCGGCCCGGACACTAGTACTGTTAAACCGCTTAGAGGGTCTAAGCCTGCCCAGGAACCGCGGTGCGAGGCGGACCGTCCATGCTAATAAACCCTATTGGTTTCATTGGGAGACAGGGCTTGAGATGTCATTTCATCTCAATGTCGAGTAAGAGTCCCACAAAATTGGAAGCAACGTCTCCAAAATGACCTTTACAGTATTGACGGGGACGTTAAACCTCAAATCAACCAACCAACCAACTGTCTTCCCCAAAAGCAAGGACACACTAGGAAGGATGTAGATGGTTAAATATGACAGGCTTCGTTGGCAAATGTCGTACATTGTCATTCGTTCGTTTGTTTGTTAACGTCCTCGTCACCGCTGTATATATACCGGCCACGATAGCTCAATTGGTAGAGTGTCCGCTCCGGGGAACGGGAGGTCACGGGTTCGATCCCGGGCCGCGACATACCAAAGTCGTTAAGAATGGTACTAGCTCCTCCTCGCTTGGCACTCAGATTTACGGGGTAGAGATAGGACTGGTCGACCCAGTGTCAGGATAATGTAGCTGCTCCTCGCTTGGCACTCAGATTTACGGGGTAGAGCTAGGACTGGTCGACCCAGTGTCAGGATAGTGTGACTTGGTGTGGTATCATGGAATGTGTCTGGGACATGATACTTCAGTGAGGCAGCACTATAAAAGTGAGCATTGAGCTCCCTGTCGCAACCAGACACCGTCGTGATATGACTGAAAATTTGTTGAAAGCGACGTTAAACCCGAATTCACACACACACACACACACACACACACACACACACACACACACACACACACACACACACACACCACTGTATAGATTATTACATTGTCATTCATAGTCTTCATTTTCGAATCGCACAACAGATTCGTTTCATCTAATAAAGTAGAACTTCAATGGCTCGAACACCTTTGGAACCTCGAAAATCTGTCCGAGACAGGGGTAGTTCGAGCCGCTGAGGTTAGTGTCAGGAGGCATAACGAGATACTTTTAGACATCTTTTCGGTGTTCTATAATGAAAATGTATGCTGTGGGTACTCATTAGAATCGCCTCATCGAGGCGATTCTAATGAGTACACACAGCATACATTTGCAAAATAAAAGACTAAATTCACCTTAATTATCCCCCACTATTTCTTATGTATAGGATTTCCCTAGGGGCTCAAGAATGAGTTCGACACATCCATGGTAAACGAGCCATCGGTGTTCGAGCCATCGAAGTTCTACTGTATCTATGACAAACCCATGAATTTTGATTTCGACATTGGTGATCCTCAATTTATATACGGCGCTGTTCTCCGCGCCATTTCTTATGGTGCTTACGACTTATTCGCTTTGCCAGTATGTCTAGTCCATTGGCTGATTCAGATGCTCGTAAAGAGCTATACAGCCACATTTCACAAAAGGGTATCGGTATCATAAACTGCGGATATTTTTTATTTAAATTATATCCTAGACACTTTGTGTTGATTTCTATTTTATAATACTGGATTAGGGTCGCTTGTGCAACAGGGCTTGTCGGAACCTGAATTTTATGTTGACTTAGTGATATAAGTTTCGAAAAATTGTAGGGAAACAGAATTTTCTGATCAATTTAAGAGAATTATCATGCGAAATAAATGCACAGTCTATATTGTAGATGACAAACTTTAACTAACGGCGTCGTTTGTTTAGAACAGCTGGATCAAGATTCATTACGAAAACACTCCTATACAAATACATTGTAACCATTATCGCCGAAAATAAAATGAAAAATTTAGGATGAAAAATTTTGATATTTTTCTTATTTCTGCTCAAAATATAGATTGTGGGTACTCGTTAGATCCGCCTCATCGAGGCGGTTCTAACGAATACCAACAATCTATATTTTAGAGCAGAAAAAAATAAGGTTTACCCCCTGCAAACCCAAGTTTTGCTAGATAAAAGTGGGGTTCAAGAGTGGGGGGGGGGGGGGGGGGTGGGGTCAAAATTATGTAGGCGTGTTTTCGTGATGGTCAACTTTTCTAGCAATTGCAATATGTAAACTAGAATACTGTCGATGGCGCGCCATCGCAAATCCCCTCGCTTTCTACAGAGGGGCCAAGTACTGAAAACCCCTCACCCTGGGCCCTAATTTGACCCCAGGGTCAAAATATTACCTGTATTATATTCTACTTACCATGCCCTTCAATTTGATATGCCACATGGCTATGTTCCAAAAAACTTAAATTTTGACCCTTTGACCCCTCCCCCAGGGCCCCAATCTGACCCCAGGGTCAAAACTTTACTTGTATTGCATTTTACTAATCACCCCCTTCAATTTGATATTCAATATGACTTTATTCGGTAAAATTTGAATTTTGACCCCCTGACCCCCCCCCTCCCCCCAAGTCCGACCCCTTGGGCATGGCTCAGGGGTCGCAGGCCAAAATCACTAATGAGTACGTACAACATACAGTTTCAGTATAGAACACCGAAAAGATGTCTAAAAGTATCTCGTAATGCCTCCTGGCAGTCACCTCAGTGGCTCGAACAACACCTGTCTCGAACAGATTTTCGAAGTCCCAAAGGTGTTCGATCCATTGAAGTTCGACTGTATACAGGAATTTAAGGCTTAAACGAAACAGTATAAGTCTTAGTGCAGGACTATTTTCCCAGCCTATTCTCAGATAAAATTGACCCAACAGTATTCTCAGTGTGGGCCCCCACCCACTCGGGCTTGGAGAAATAGATTGGGTTGCATGGTGCTTCCACGCAGAGCTGAAACTCACCGCACATGAGTACTGGTAAACAGCTTGGAAGGACTAAGCCTGCCCAGACAAAGTGGTGCGAGTCGGACCGGCAAGTGCATGTGTGTTTGTTTGATTTGAGGTTTAACGTCCCCGTCAACACTGCAAAGGTCAGTTTGGAGATGTTGCTTCCATTTGGGTGGGACTTGTACCCATTATTTAGATGAAATGACATCCCAAGCACTGTCGCCCAATGAAACCAATAGGGTTTATAAGCATGGACGTCTCCAAAATGACCTGTACAGTGTTGAAGAGGACGTTAAACCTAATATCAAACAAAACAGTGATTTGATTTACAGGTGGTATATCGTGCTCCAGATACATTCCGAATGGATACATTCCGATTCCGAATGACAAGGTGTCGGGGTGGAATTATAATCCAAAGGACATCGAAGGACAACGAGTATATTTGACCTACACCTGCAACGGAGGATTTCGTCCACATTACGGAGCACTGTCTGTCGAGTGTGTCGCGGGAAAATTAACAACTTGGCAAGAAAGATTTGGGATAGATGTGTCGTCACTGTGCATACGCCAAGAGGCTTAAATGTAATTGATTGATAACCGGACAGATCTACGAGTAGAACTTCGATATTTGAACTGCACCTGCTACGGAGGATTTCGTCCACATTACGGAACAGTCTGTCGAGAGTGTCGCGGGAAAATTAACAACTTGGCAAGAAAGATTTGGGATAGATGTGTCATCACTGTGCATACGCCAAAAGACTTAAATGTAATTGATTGTTAACCGGACACTTCGATGGCTCGAACAACGGTGGCTCGTTTACCATAGCTGAGTCGAACCCATTTTCAAGCCCCTAGGGGAATCTTCTACATTAGAAATAGTGGGGGATAATTAAGGAGATTTTAGGCTATTATCTTGCAAATGTATGCTGTGTATAGTCATTAGAATCGCCTCGTAGAGGCGATTCTAATGAGTACACACAGCATACACCAAAACGATGTCCAAAAGTAGCTCGTTATGTCTCTTGGCATGCAGTAATCTTAGTGACTGGACCAACCCCTGTCTCGAACAGCTTTGGAGGTCCTAAAGGAGTTCGAGCCATTGAAGTTCGACTGTATGAATAATAACTGATTTGACAGTGCATTCGAATTACACTCCATTGCAGGACAAGAATGATACTTGTTTATCATTTAATGCTTCTTATACAAAGAAAAAAATGGTGTATTTGTTGTATAACGATCAACACAAAATTAATAATACTGCTTTGTATTTCTGTGCTAGAATCCACGCTAAAACATGCGACTTAAAACTCTGCCACCTTTATTTCCAGTCCGGTGGGTCAGACCTCAGATTCTATGACAGTTCGAGCGTGATGACTTACTTGTGCATCTGATGTTTTGTCTCTGGTTGGGCCCATCGGAGTCTAACTTTGCTCCAGCATTTCAGTGGTTTCTTGCTGTCGAGTCCTCACCCTGGTCTTTTACGATGGCGCATTAGGGCCAGGTACACTTTTATTTCTTTTGATAGGTATCTCGAAAATTCGACTTAGTAACTCGAAATTTCGACTTAGCAACTCGAAATTTCGACTTATTAACTCGCAGTTTCGATAGAATCTCGAAATTTCTACTTAGTAACTCGAAATCTCAACTTTTAAACTCGAAATTTCGACTTAATATCGTGAAATTTCGATTTAGTTACCGCAATTTTGACTTAGTATCTCGAATTTTCGACTTAGTAACTCGAAATTTCGACATAATAACTCGAAATTTAGACTTACTATCTCGAAATTGTGACTAAATAACTCGAAATTTCGACTTATTATATCGAAATTTCGACATAACAACTCGAAGCTGACTCTGTGATCTGCGACATGCATTCAACTATGAATTGGGATTAGCCATAACAGGAATCTTATTATGGTCAACTCATAGTTGAAAGAAGACCTAAGATCTCTAAGAACCAACTTTCCACAACTTCATTGTCACGGGTTTAAATATGGAATTTGGATATTTTTGCATGTTTAGCGCCAGAAGTCATGCCTCATTTTGAGAACGAACGATTTGCCACTAGACGTGTGGGCCAGAACCCGCCGTTACGGAATTGAGACTTTGGCTTGGCTAGCTAGAAGCCCGGTTTTGAATCCCCTGGAACATATTTGGGAGATTCCTGCGCGAAGAATACAGAATGTTGACCCTTCCCCCCTCCCCCTCCCCTCCCCCCCCCCCTCACCCCCCCCCCCCCCCCACACACACACACGTGGTTAGAGCTGACCAGTCATCAAATTCGACGTCTGAGTTTGACTTGTTTGATACCTAAACCACCGTAAGAGCTTAAACTTTCAAATATGACTTCTAGCCCGCTTTCATTACACTGAAACGGGATTGAATGCATGACGTCATTTTTTTTTTTTTTTTTGATTTGAGATTTAACGTCCCCGTCAACACTGTATAGGTCATTTTGGAGACGTTGCTTTCAATTTTGTGAGACTTTAACCCGACATTGAGATGAAATGACATCTCAAGCCCTGCCGCCGAATGAAATCATTAGGAATTGCAAGCATGGACTTGCCGACTCGCACCTCTTTGCCTGGGCAGGCTTAGATCTTCTAAGCGGTTTACCAGTACTCATGTGCGGTTGGTTTCAGCTCTGCGTGGAAGCATCATGCAGCCAATCTATTTCTTCAAGCTCCGATGGGCAGGGGGGCAGCATGACGTCCTAATGAGTCAAAATACCCTCTGTCTCTTACATGATACACATGTTTGGGGCCTCTAGTTTTATAGTTCTTGAAAAATATTTGATAAAAATTAACATTGACCAATATAGAGAGAAAGAAGAATGAAAGAACAAAATGGAAAAATACACCCAGAAAGGCCATTATCTTTTACACGATACAGATACAAGTAGGTTAGAAGTAAAACAAAGATCAGGAATCGATACAATTAACTTACTCCACCCATCAAAGACACCAAAGGGAAAGAAACACAAACACCAAGCGACCAGACCATAATGGAAACCCAAACAAAGGAAGGCCATAAGGACAGTTTCTTTCCCACAAAATGGCCATATGGCCATCCAAAATAAAAAGACACAAGTGATACACACAGTAAGTAACAAACAACAAAGTAAGCCGATAATAGTCTCTATACAATGTAATCACAAAATTTGCAGACGTAAACCAATATATTCGAACCTTTTTTTCAAAGGGGTCGGTGGGTGGGGGTCGGGTAATAAAGAAACGGGGGTGTTTTATGGAAGCATATCGGTACCCCACTAAAGATTTTTTCGCGACACAAATTAATATCGAGAAACACAATAATATCACGATATGTTGATATAGTTTTGTCGACAATTCATGATAAACCAATATAATGATATAATTTATCGTGTTCGCTGCATATTTGTATATTGATGTCGATATAAATAATTGCATTTGACGTTGTATAAATTGCGTGGAATTTTTATAACGAAGATTTTCTTTCGGCATTCTTCTTAAAAATAACGATGTCGTCTTATTTTACTGTAATATAGAATAAGATTTATTTCAATATCTCGAAAACTTCTGTCGTCATAAGGCATATCGGCGGAAATAAGTGACGTCACACAATAATGGCGGCTCATTCAGACTCCCATCAACAACAACGAGAAATCGGCCATCAGTCTAGAAATTTTAGTAAATTTCAAAATCTGCCAGTAATATAAAGTTTTCAACACGCCTTTTAAAATCTTACGTTGAATGGACGTCCAAGTGATATTGGCTCTACAGTGGGACAAGGTCTGATGTCTTTGCAGCAGGTTAGGGTAGAAGGAAATATTTTTGTTACTTAGGTTGCTTCACTTTCTTTTTTTTTTTATTTATTTATTTTTCATATTTCTTCCCTGTCTCTCATGTCCTTTATTATGAGAATCTTATATGGGTGTGAGGGATGGATGGAAAAATCCGTCCCGAGGGACACTGTTCGGCATCACGAGGCTTGCCGAGTGATGCCGGACAGTGATCCCGAGGGACGGATTTTTCCATCCACCCCTCACACCCATATAGGATTCTTTTTCTTGCATACCTTGCATTTCTTAGCGCGGATTTTTAATGCTGCAGTCTCTTCGGTTACCAACGTCCGCCATATTGTGTTGACACTGCAGGAGTGTTTAGTGACGTTGCTGTGACGTCAACCTTAACGACGGCGCATACGAGGTCGTAATCAACCAGTGCATTTATCAAACACGCGATTATATTCGATTTTGGGTCAGAACACCAGGGTCAGAATATATATTTCTATCCCAGGGTAAATCACGGATTTCGTTTCCTGGTGTGCAAGAATATCTCTTCTGTCTCTTTTCTACCTTCCTCTGGAAGACAAAACAAAATGACCCATTAGTATTGACATGTCGTTTAATCCAATACAATCAATCACAATGGATTGATGTAAAAGAAGAAAAGAGGCCTTAATTATTTTTTCCCATGTTTTTTTTTTTATCTCAAAAGAGGTTCGTAGTATGGTAGGTAGATGGGTAGGTAGCAGGCAGGTCTGTTTCAGTTTGTGCCCACCAACAACTGTCGTTATATTCAGGCGGGACCTCGTGCGGAAATCTTGAGAAGCTCGGAATCGATCCCACCATATCTAGTTTACAAATGGAATATGAATAGATGGCTGAATTTATGGAGGAGGCCATTTTACTGCTACCGAAAGCATGAACGCCACCAGTGAGGTGAGATAATACAATACTGGATGTTTGGACAACGCATTACACCATATAAGTTTTACGTTACGTTTATAACGAGATGACATATATAACGGAATAAATATAACGTGTTATCGTTGTAATTATCTAATAATTGCGGCTAACATTTTGTTGTAATAACCTGATCTTTACACAGTTTTACGACAAAAATTGAATACCGAGAAAACAAGATAAGGAGGGGGGGGGGGGGGGGGGGGGTACAGATACGCTACCATAATGTTTACCATTAACTATGTGCGTAGGATTTAATACCTCGTACTGACTAGATATTAAGTCGAAATTTCGAGATATTAAGTCGAAATTTCGAGTTATTGTGTTGAAATTTCGATTTCAAGATACTAAGTCGAAATTTCGAGTTTATAAGTCGAAATCTCGAGATACAAAGTCGAAATGTCGAGTTAATAAGTCGAAATTTTCAAGTTAATAAGTCGAAATTTCGAGTTAATAAGTCGAAATTTCGAGTTACTAAGTCGAAATTTTGAAATACTAAGTCGAAATGTCGAGTTAATAAGTCGAAATGTCAAGATACTAAGTCGAAAGTTCGAGTTAATAAGTCGAAATATCGAGCTACTAAGTCGAAATTTCGAGATACGTATCAAAAGAAAAAAAAAGTGTACCTGGCCCTAATGCTCTTCCGTATTTTTTTTTTATTTTCATGTTCTCGGAGATGTTGCACTGATGAATTAGGAAGCCTTCATTCGGACTGAACAAATTATTTAAATTATTTGTCTAAATCGCGACGGAATCAAGGGCGAGGATTACGGTCTCATAAAATCGATTTAAGCCCCGCCCCTCCCCCACCCCCCTAACACACACCACTGTAAAATTCTTTTCACTGACCGTGACCGTTTCAATGCGGTAACCGTTCCAAGGAGGGTCTTCTGGTTTGTCTTTGAGTGTTTGAGTCGCTAACATCTTTTTTTGTTGTTGTTTTGGCTAGCTAGTTGACCATTTTGTGGGGAAGTAACTGTCCTATTGGCTTTCCGCTATTGATATTCCATTAGGGTCTCATTCCGCAAACACGCCTATACAAATACATTGCCACCTTTATCGCCGAAAAAATGAAAATTTTATGATGAAAAATTGTGATATTTTTAGCCCACCAGTGCCGAAAGCTCCGGGGGAGCTTATAGGATAGGCAGTTGTCCGTCGTTGTCTGCGTCTGCGTCGGCATCGTCTGCGTCGTCTTCGTCAGCATTTTCAAACGACATCTCCTCTGAAGCCACTGGGCCGATTCAGACAAAAATTCATCTGTAGCATCCTGGGGCAGGGGGATTGAAAATTTGTGTATTTAATGAAAATCGGCTGATTAGTTTGGTTGCTATAGCAACTTAGAGTTTCCATAGACTTATAATCGGGAAAATAGAAAAATAGCATTTACTGCCAACCTCTGCAGATATTTTGACAAAACTTTCATAGAAATGTTCCATAGGCAATCTATTATCTGCCGTATGATTTTAGGCTTCGTTTTTATTGGTTGCCATGGAAACCAAAATGCAAAATAAAGACAAAAAATACTTAAAAAATCATCTCCTCAGAAACCATATGCTCTAGGAGGCTGAGACTTTATGAAAATATTCACAAAACTTGCCTTTACAGATTTTGTTTTTTTTTATGAAATTTGGCTTTTAGTTTTGTTGCTATGGCAAGTTAGAGTTTCCATTGACTTATAATGGGGAAAACTGAAAAATGGCATTTACTGCCAAGTCATTGCAGATATTTTAACAAAACTTACATAAGCATGTTCCTTGAGTAAACTTCTCTCAGCCATATGCTTTTATGCCCCGCCCCCTCCACTTCATAAAATGCCTTATATCTCAGAAACCTTACAGATCCCAACCCCTAAACCATATATATTCTTGTTCCTTATGATAAGATGCATTAAGTGACACCAACCTGGGGTCCCCCGGGATGTGCCGGTGACATGCCCTGCCCCCTCTATTCCATAAAATGCCATTTATCTCAGAAACCATTGAGATCCCCACACCTAAACCATATATATTCTTATTGCTTTTGATAAGATGGACTCAGTGATTGCCATGGAAACCAAAATGCAAAAAACAAACACATGCTCTAGGAGGCTGAGACTTTATGAAAATAAATTGTGTTTTTATGAAATTTGGCCTTTTAGTTTTGTTGCTATGGCAACTTAGAGTTTCCAATGACTTATGATGGGGAAAACTGAAAAATGGCATTTACTGCCAACGCATTGGTGATATTTTGACATAACTTACATAGAAATTTTCCTTGAGTAAACTTCTCTTAGCTGCATGCTTTTATGTCAACCTGGTGGTCCCCTAGGTTGTGCCGGGGCCATGCCCGCACCATCCACTTCATAAAATGCCTTCTCTCAGAAACCTTACAGATCCCCACCCCTAAGCCATATATATTCTTGTTCCTTATGATAAGATGCATTAAGTGACATCAACCTGGGGGTCCCCCGGGATATGCCGGGGACATGCCCCGACCCCTCCACTTCATAAAAGGCCATTTATCTCAGAAACCATTCAGATCCTCACCCCTAAACCATATATATTCTTGTTCCTTATGATAAGACGCATTAAGTGACACCAACCTGTGGGTCCCCCGGAATTTGCCGGGGACATACCCCACACCCTCCACTTCATCAAATGCCATATATCTCAGAAACCATTGAGATCCCCACCCCTAAACAATATATATTCTCATTCCTTATGATAAGTAAAGTAGAAGTAAAACAAAGATCAGGAATCGATACAATTAACTTACTTCACCCATCAAAGACACCAAAGGGAAAGAAACACAAACATTAAGCGACCAGACCATAATTGAAACCTAACAAAAGAAGGCCATAGACAGTTACTTTCCCACAAAATGGCCATATGGCCATCCAAAATTAAAAGGCACAAGGGATACACACAGTAAGTAACAAACAAAAACATAAATAAACCGCCACAGAAGAACCGCCTTGGAACGGTCAGTGGAAAGATTTCCACTGGGGGGCTTAAATATGATAAGTTGCATTCAGTGACACCAACTTGGGGGTCCCCCGAAATGTGCTGGGACCATGCCCAATTTCTGCTCAAAATATAGATTCTGGGACTCGTTAGAACCGCCTCATTGAGGCGGTTCTAACGAATACCCACAATCTATATTTTAGAGCAGAAATAAGGTATACCCCCGGAAACCCCAGTTTTACTATTTAAAAGTAGGGTTCACGGGGGTCAAAATTATATAGGCGTGTTTTCGTGATTGGTGGTGTGAGTGCTGATCATTGCCTTCATTTCTATTTTTTGTGTACCGTATAATTAATTGAGTGCAATAAAGCATAAACGACGCACAAGAGTATGACATTGAATTGGTATTCCCAATGTTGCCAAAACGGATGTTGGCTACATGTAAATTAGTATTCCCAGATCAGATGCCACAGAACACAGCGTTTGATCAGGGTCTACACTGTTTGGGGCTTAAATTAAGCATTCTAAATACACGTTCAGGGCCATTTTTTCAAGCCCAACTCATAGGCCATCACGAAAACACACCTATATAATTTTGACCCCCTTGAACCCAACTTTTTTTATACAAAAAAATGGGGTTTACAGGGGTAAAGCTTATTTTTCTTTTTTCCGCTCTAATATATAGATTCTTGGTACTTGTTAGATTTGTTTGTATTGCAGTTTTACGACCCATTCAACACAGTTTATGTCATTTTAGAGCCGGTTAGTTTACCTTCCACACTTTACCTGGGCAGGCTTATACGTAAGCGGTTAACCAGTACAGCGCACATTCATTCACCAGGAACTGACCGCTGCCCTTCTTGAATCAGCGGAATGGAGAGAATGACCGTAGAAAAGATTTCATGATCAATCTCCACGAAAGAATGTTGCCGACCCCGGCAGGTATCGAACCCGCGGCCTCCTGATCACCAGTCAGACGCGCATCCGACAGAGCTACCGAGGCCGGTAGGTTACTCCATAGAATCATCTCGATGACGCCGTTTAAACGAATACCACAGTCTATATTTTGAGCAGAAATAAGCAAAATATCACAATTTTTCATGATAAAATATTCGTTTTTTCGGCGGTAAAATTTAAATGTATTTGTATAGGCGTGTTTCATAATGCGGTGTCCGTGCTTTGATATATTTAGGTACCAGCCGCTTGTTAATGATCATTATATGTAAAGATATAAAAAATCCCTTTGTAAGCGAAGTACACACCTTCCAGATAGAACACAGGAGTCCATTTTTAATAAACTTCTTCAGTCACATCACCTTAATAGGTTCCTGTATGAACCCCACTTATATAGCAAAAACTGAAGTTTACAGGGGTACATATTATCACAGGTCAAAGATTCGGGGGCGACTGTATTAAGCTGGGGTTCCAGAGGGTAAAAATTTTATAGGTCTGTTTTCGTGATGAGTAGCTCAGTTGGATGTGCGTCTGATTAATGATCCGGAGATCGCATGTTCAAATCCCCGCCTGGGTCTGCCACATTCTTTCGTGGAGATCATCAAAGTTGATCATGACATCTTTTCTATGGTCACTCTCTCCCAACCGCTGATTCAAGAAGGGCAGTTGTCAGATTCTGACGAAAAAATGTGCACTGTACTGGGTAACCGCTTACGTGGAAAATGGATGCATGCACAATCGCCAGCCTGTTATACACGTCTGCATTGACAGACCAGGACGGTTTGAGAGCACAATTCCAACACATGTTTCTCAGAAAACTTGTATTTTGAGAGAAATGAAAGACATTATTTTACCGACATAGTCGTCGATCAGCTGTATTGACCTCCGCATTCGGCCTCGGGCCAATACAACAGAGCTCGGACCTGTAACTTGTCCAATACGAAATTACTTGATTCAAGGTCAATATAGCTGATCGAGGACCTGTAACTGAGACAATACGAAATTACTTGATTAATAACATCATATTATTTATTGACTGTCCTGTATATACACCAGGCCAAACAATATTAACCGGAGGCAAAAGTCATAAATATGTTTTTTTAATGCGTCCATTAATAAAATTACACTTAGTCAAGTAATTTAGAACTGGTCAAGTTAATGGTCCTCGGTCAGCTGTATTGGACTCGGCCTTTAGCCTCGGGCCAAAACAGCAGACATCGGACCTGAAATTGTGATTAGTAACATTATGCAACAAACCCATTAGGCAAACACGTCTATACAAATACATTGCCACCTTTATCGCCGAAATAAATGGAATTTTTTTATGATGAAAAATTGTTATATTTTTCTTATTTCTGCTCAAAATATAGATTGTGGGCACTCGTTAGAACCGCTTCATCGAGGTGGTTCTAGCGAGTACCCACAATCTATATTTTAGAACAGAAATAAGAAAAATAAGGGATACCCCCGGAAAACCCAGTTTTACTATATAAAAGGGGGGTTCAAGGGGGTCAAAATTATATAGGTGTGTTTTCGTGATGCAAATGGTGTTCAGGATAATGTGAGCTTAGCGAAGACTCAAATCAGTCGGGGTTTGTACGTTCGTTGTTAGAGACAATACTATTTTGGTCATATCGAGCGGATCAGAACAACAGGTTTCCCTGGCAGGCCTATACGCAAGCGATAAACCAGTACAGTGTTCATTATTTCGCTAGATACTGGCAACAGCTTTCTTTAATCAGCGGAAGAGAAAGAATGATCGTAGAAAAGATTTCCCGATCAATCTCCGCGACAAAAAAAAAAATGTTGCCAACCGGCGGGTATCGAACCTGTGACCTTCTGCTCACCAGCCAGACGCACATCCGACTTGGCTACCAGGGCCGGCAGCACCGTGGATACCATCAAAATAGGTATATAGCCATCACAGTCTCCGAACACACTCCCGTGCGACATAGTGTATTTTTTCAAATCTCCAAAATGGCTACTTTTTTTTAGGAAAATCCTCGGTATTATTTTTTTTTCTCATTTATACTGCAAACAGATTGTGGGTGCGACATAATGCATTCTTTTATATCTCCAGTATGGTGATTTTTTTCATGAAAAATTGTGATCTGTTTTCTTATTTTTACGTCAATTATAGGTTGTGCGTACTTGTGAGAACCGCCTCATTAAGGCGGTTCTAACAAGTATTTCGGAGCGGAAATTACAAATAGCGTATACATTACGAGAACACGCCTATATAATTTTTACCCCCTCATACCCCACTTTTATATAGTAAAACTGGGGTTTAAGGGGTACACATTATTTTTCTTATTTCTACTCAAAAAACATAGATTGTGGGTACTCGATAGAACCGCCTCGTCGAGGCGGTTCTGTCGAGTCCCCGCAATCTATGTTTTGAGCAGAAATAAGAAAAATATCACAATTTTTCATCTAAAAATGTCAAAGTTTTGGCAAAAAAATTGGCAATGTATTTGTATAGGCGTGTTTTCGTAATGATTTCACGGACTTGTTCACGTGGTGAGGCGACTTTTTTCTTCTTGCGGCGAGTGTGTCTTATTCCGGTCACACCCAGACACATTCTGCTGTACGTTATTTACACATCTCAGTATAAACAGTAAATTTCCTATAAGCAAAGACTGATCAGTCTGCGCATATGCACATAAATGGTGACATAACCTTGTACCTCTCATTACGCAAACACGCCTATACAAATACATTGCCACCTTTATCGCCGAAAAAATGAAAATTTTATGATGAAAAATTGTGATATTTTTGTTATTTCTGCTCAAAATATAGACTGTGGGCACTTGTTAGAACCGCCTCATTGAGGCGGTTCTAACGAGTACCCACAATGCATATTTTAGAGCAGAAATAAGAAAAATAAGGTATATCCCCGGAAACCTCAGTTTTTCTATATAAAAGTGGGGTCCAAGGGGGTCAAAGTTATATAGGCGTATTTTTGTGATGATATGCACAGGCTTATCTGAGTCTCCGATGAGCGCACATTCTCATTCGGATTAAGTAAATGTCCCACAAAATCGGAAGCAACTTATTCAAAATGACCTACATAGTGTAGACAGGGACATAAATCCTCAAAACAAGCAAACTCGAAGCAGCCTTTTTCTCTTAATGAATGCAGCTCTTGATGTGTCATATTCTGGACATACACTCATTCAAAAATCTCGGTATGTACAGTAACATTCCTATATTAAAACCAAATGTGGGACTGTGCAAAAGACCATTTAGAACAATCCCAACGGTAAAAGCTTACCGGAGGACAGCATGTGCGTGTTGTGGTATTACGGTCCAGTCAATAGCTAAGGTCGTGTCGGACCGGTCAGTTCCCCCCACTGTTCCTGGACAGGCTTATAACAGAAGCCTCCGTAATGTAGTAGTAAAGCTAATAGTTCGTAGGTCATTACAGACAATGACCAATCTTAATCATATTTGAGAAATGTTACTATTTGTCTGTTCTAAGATGGCTGATTTTGTTTGTTTGATTTGAGGTTTAACGTCCTCTTCAACACTGTAAAGGTCATTTTGGAGACGCTGCTTCCAATTTTGTGGGCATTTTACCCGACATTGAGATGAAATGACATCTCAAGCCCTGTCGCCCAATGAAACCAGTAGGGTTTAATAGCATGGATGGTCCGCCTCGCACCGCGGTTCCTGGACCGGCTTAGATCCTCTAAACGGTTTACCAGTACTAGTGTGCGGGCCGGATTCAGCTCTGCGTGGAAGCATCATGCATCCAATATATTTCTTCAAGCCCCTATTGGCGGGGGCCAACTAAGATGGCTGAAGCTCTGAACTGTCTGTTGCAAATAGAGCAACAGAGGCTAGAGGAAGACAGCTCTGTTGGTGATGCCTTAGCTCTGGCTTTGCGCTGTGTATCATAATACGTTCAAAGTGGTAAAGCTACTTGCCTTGTAAACCAGGAGTTTTGAGTTCGATTACGGGCTTCTCCAGACTTTCGGTTGAGAAACCGAGGTCCCGTCTCCATATTGCCATAGTTGTTGGCTGGACGTGAAACTCAGACACACACACGGGACTAGATCCTCTAAGCGGTTTACTTGTACTTAGTGTGTACGTAGTGAGATCGCCACGATAGGGGCAGTCGGCAGGGAACTCTTCAGTAAAACGAAACAAAGAACGGTTATCTTTCCCGCCATTTTCCTCATTTGATGGAGGTGAAAGCTTTGGTTTTTATCGCTAAAATTTGATCATTTTTAAACAGTTTTAAAAGCAAAATGTGTCTGCTTTTTGTATCGACAATCATTAGAAATAAAAGGAAATATACGGAACAATAATATAGAGTAAGTCTTTGTCAGAGGTTTGAGACTGATTTAAAATATTTCTTGTGCACATTTGGTAAGGTCATATAGCAGAATATCTTTGTTTATACCTCCGAAAATGGCGGACCTAAGCGGAAGTGACGTCACGTTCTAACGGGTACCCACAATCTATATTTTAGAGCAGGATGAGGCGCTTCTAACGTGTACTCACAATCTATATTTTGAGCAGAAATAAGAAAAATAAGGACGCTAGAACCGTCTCATTGAGGCGGTCCTAAGGAGAACCCACAATATATATTTAAGGCAGAAATAAGAAAAATAGGTTTACCCCTGTAAATCCCAGTTTTCTATACGAAATGCAAAATAAAGGAATGAAAAAGGAAGATGTGCGCGATAATGGTTGAAAAGGCACCAGTCCGAGAAAGAAGAAGGTGCGTGTGATAAGGATAAACACGAAGAAAAATGTACACTGACGTGAAAGAAAAATAGCTTAGATAAGGCAACAATCCGTCCAAAAAGTGGACATCCGTGAAAAAAGTGGACATAAAGAAATACAAAGAAAAGGAGTGAGTGAGTTTTAGTTTTACGTCCCACCAACAGCTAAGGTCATATGGAGACGGGACCTCGGTTTAAAGACTCATCCGAAAGGCTGGAGAAGCCCGGGATCGATCCTGCGGTCCCTGGTTTACAAGGCGAGTAGCGTAATCACTGCACCATGGAGGCTTCTACAAAGAAAAGGAATGAAAAAGAGAAGATGTGCGTGAAAAGGGTTGAAAAGGTACCAGTCCGCCATGCCCTGTTATGGTGAAAACCTTAAAAAATCTTCACCTCCGGAATCACTTGACTGATTGTCTTGAAACTTGGTTTATAGCATCAGGTGATTGAGTACTACCAAATTTGCACAGGGCTCAGGGGAGCGACCAGGACCTCATGGGCCTCTTGTTTTTTTGTGTGTTTTTTTGTGTTGTTTTGCTTTGATTTTTCTGCGGCCTTTCCCTCTGTTTCTGTCGAGTGAATGTGCATTGTACTGGTCAACCACTGATGTGCATGTCTGCCCAAGGTAAGATGGCCTGCTCGGCGTTGTCTCAATGGTGTTGACAAGGCCGTTAAACTTCACACAAACTGCAGAACAAATACTCAGACCCCGCCCATCAGGGTTGGCAGAATAGATTGGGCTGCATGATGTTTCCATGCAAGGCTGAAACCACTGGTAAGCCGCTTAGAGGGTCTGAGCTTGCACATGTCAAGTGGTGCGAGTCAAACCATCCGTGCATATTAACCCTATTGGTCTCATTGGGCGGCAGTGCTTGAGATTACATTATATCTCTATGTCGGGTAAAAGTAGCAACGTCCCAAATACGACCTATATAGTGTTGGTGGGGACGTTAAACATCAAACAAGCAAACAAACGAACGAACAAAATTACTAGCAAGTATTTGGTTATCCTGCACTCTTATTACGTTTTGTCAATAATAAAACAGTGTATACTGCCTTTTTGGAGCCTTCATGGTCTAGTGGATAAAAGCTTTGACTCTTAATCACCTTGCATGTGTGATGCAAAGTTAAGGTCATATATTTTTCAGGTGCTCCAGTTGTCGCCCACCTTTAATTAATGGTCTGCTCGAAAACCAATGGGTCTTAAAACCAGAAAAAAATCGCCTGGTTTTACTCATACGTAGTGTATAAGGCCTTAGACGAATTGAACATAACAGCGCAGTAAAAGATATGTGGCTCGTACAAACAATATGTGAAGAAACCTTGGCAACAGGCTGATTTTAGGCTATATAAAGTGAATCTGAAATGTCTTGAAGAGGGATGGCGGGTTTACCACGGATAATTCGAACTCGTTCTTAGACCCTAGAGAATTAATCCTATAGCTTCCGTTAGTTTCTCCATATATAAAGAATAGTTCATTTAGTCTAAAAAGGTATGTATGTTGCGTGTAATCACCAGATTCGCCTAAATGAGTACTCACAGTATTCCTTTAACCATAACCCTTTTTGTAACAAATGGAATATTCCTCCTTATATATAGCAGGAGTCCATTCCAAATTTAGGGGCTTACAGGTTGTGTTTTCTTCAACATTTATTTGGAAGATGGCTGAGCTTTTTGTAAACAGTGTAGGCCCCGATCAGATGCCGCGTTCTGATCTGGACCTGCACTGTTTGCCAGGCTACCAGTTTTAGGGTTTCTGTTAACTTAGAGAAGACTGCTAAGATATCCTCCTCTCATCACCATTATATCTCAAGACCAGGGCCCCCGCCCATCGGGGCTTCAGGAAATAGATGAGCTGCATGATGTGCCCACGCAGAGCTGAAACACACAAGTACTGGTAAACCGATTAGAGGTTCTAAGCCTGCCCAGGCAAAGCAATGCGAGTCGGTTTCATTGAACGACAGGGCTTGAGATGTCATTTCATCTCAATGTCGGGTAAAAGTCCCACAAAATTGGAAGCGAAGTCTTCAAAGTGACCTATACAGTGTTGACGGGGACGTTAAACCTCAAATCAAACAAACAAAGTTATACCTATATTTAAGTTTACATTGACGGACGGCGATTGACGCCGCCATTTTGAAAGTGGCGCTGCAGTGTGAGACGTAACGTCTTTCGCAACGCACTTCAATAATTGTGCCATTTATTTGCGTATTCTTGACCTTTAATAGTGGAAAAAAAAATAAAAGTAAAAACAATTATCAACTGTCATTTTGGCATCCAAAAGTCGTGATTTCTTACCCTAAACGACCTGCGTTTGATGGAGGTCTCGTAACCTCACACTGCAATCTACTCTTGCTAGTGCACATCACGATCAGATATTCCTATACTGATATACGACTACTGTCTCTGTTATAGGTGAGGTGAGTGTTTGAGTTTTACGTCCCACCAACAACTAAGGTCATACGGAGACTGGACCTCGGTTTAAAGACTCATCCGAAAGTCTGTCTCTGTAATATAATATAATAGGAGATACGTAAACCGTGCATCGGTTTAACCCATATACGCCTAGAAGCCTCTGTGGTATAGTACCTTTTCCCTGTGGCCTTGGCGAACATTGGCTAAGGAGCGTCTGATCTAGATCTGCACTGTTTTCGTAGTGTCCATACATAGAGAGTTTGGTATGATATGAATTAATGGGCATCTGATCTGGGTCTGCAATGTTTCCTAGTGTCCTTTATTTTAGATGTTGGGTTAAATGGGTTAACCGACATCTGAGCCGGGTCTGCGAGGATCTGCGCTGTATCCATTTGGCCTTAAATAGAGGTGATGTGCTTATTTGGTTTACGATTGAATAAACCAGCTCTAGCGGTGATTTGTTGAGTAATATATCACTGTTTGGAGGTCCGTTGTATTGTAGATCACATCACGAGCACGTAACAATAGAGCTGATAACACACTGAAAGTCTACTAAAATGCTGTTGTTTCCTTCATAATCTCTCAACATTCCGCCACTGTTTGAAGAAATCCCGCCGACATGTTTGACTGTAACGCATGTTTAACGTACTGAAAAAGACGTTACACGGTCTAACGTCAAGGAAAGGATCGATAACGTCGCAAAACTTCATAAAACGGCGGCTCTACACGTCACGCTTTTTCGCCTAGTGATTTATCACGCAATATATCACATGATTTAACCATTGGCTGTATAAGCGACTAGTGATAGATAAGCTCTAGCTGTGATTTGTTGAGTAATAAATCACATTTTGGAGGTCCGTATCACGAGCGCGTAGCGCGTGTGATTTGTCTACTTAGAACTGACCGACAAACTGTGATTTATCACCCAACAAATCACTTGCTAGAGCAGAGTTATTTCGATTCTAGCACGCTGAAACTCTTAGATAATGTTGTTGTTTCCTTCAAATTCTCAAACATTTTCACCATTGTTAAAAGAAATCGACTGTAACACATGCATTTATGTCCTTTTGAAACGTTGTCGGTGCTAGACAGTGACGTTACACCGTCTAACGTCTACGAATCTACGTATGGCATCATAAATTTGCAGCTTTTAATGATTTCACTCGGCCCGCTTTTCCGCACCGTGATTTGTTGCATAATAGACACAGTTCTTTCCCATTGCCGGTGTAAAAGTACGGGGCATCATCTGGTCTGCACTGTTTGCCTTTGTCATTAAACAGATATGCTGCGCTTAATTGGGTTGAGGAACATCTGAGCTACGTCTGCACTGTTTTCGTATGTCCTAAGAGACACTTAGCTTATATGGGTTGTGTATGTCTTTGAGAATTACGTCCTAACAACAGCTAAGGTCATAATGATACGGGATCTCGGTTTAATATCCGCAAGTCTGGAGAAGCCCGAGATGGAACCAACTAACCCTGGTCAATGATGCGAGTAGTATAACCATTTCAAGGCTTAGGCAAACAATGCAGACCGAGATCAGGCATTGCTTAACCAGCGTTAGCCTTTCGCTTCTACTTTAGGACTAAGGCAAATGGCACAGACCCAGGTCAGACGCCGCTTTAACGTCGTAAGCTAAGCGTTTCTTTCAGGACTGGCAAACAATGCAAACCCAGGTCAGACGCCGATTAACCCGTATTAGCCTGGCATATCAAATTTAGACTATAGACTAACAGTTCCGATGCCGCAAAATATGTTGTTTAATCGGGTGCTTCACTTTTTAGTCACGATGCTTCCACGCAGAGCTGAATCCGGCCCGCACACTAGTACTGGTAAACCGCTAAGATGATCTAAGCCTGTCCAGTAACCGCGGTGCGAGGCGGACCGTCCATGCTTATAAACCCTTTTGGTTTCATTGGGCGACATGGCTAGAGATGTTATTTCATCTCAGTGTTGGGTAAAAGTCCAACAAAATTGGAAGCAACGTCTCCAAAATGACCTTTACAGTGTTGACTTGGACGTTAAACCTCAAATCAACCAACAAACACGAGGTGAAGAATATAATCTTGGCAACACAATATCTCTAACACCTTTCTTCATGTTAACAAGTCCGTGAAATTAAAACCCTCTAAACCCCATTTTATTTAGAGAAAACTGAGGTTTACAGGGGTATAAGTTATTTTGCTTTTTTCTGTTCTAAGACATAGGTCATGGGTACTCGTACGAGCACCCGCAACCTATTTTAGGAGTAAAAATAAGACAAATATCACAAATTTGTATGGAAAAAGATATTTCACGGGTGTGTCATCGTAATGTGAGAATAATGATGGGTCGTTGTACAGAAGGTTAAGAAGGTGCGTGCGTGCGTGCGTGCGTGCGTGCGTGTGTGTGTGTGTGTGTGTGTGTGTGTGTGTGTGTGAACTCGGGTTTAACGTCGCTTTCAACAATTTTTCAGTCATATCACGACGGTGTCTGGTTGTGACAGGGAGCTCATTGCTCACTTTTATAGTGCTGCCTCGCTGATGTATCATGTCCCTGACACATGATGCTTCTTCTAATACATGCTGCAAAAGAATACAAAAGAAACTGATGTGAGAAGTTTAAGAAGTCATACATTGTTACAGACTTTAAAACTGAAAGTGACTTGGTGGTGGTGTCTGTTCCATCTGCAAACGCTGTTACAAGGAAAACTCACCTTAAAGCTCGCTAACAGGGCGAATGAGGGGAGGTAACTGCAAGACTACACGATAATTAAGCAAATAGCAATCCGATAAAACGTATCTAAGGTAGGCGGAGCAAATGTGTTGCGCGTGCGCACTGGCGGAAATGTCTCATTTTTTCACGGTCCACTTTTTTTACGTTACACCGCCTCATCGAGTCGGTTCTAATGAGTACCCACAATCTATATTTCAGAACAGAAATAAGAAAAACAAGGTTTACCCCTGTAAACCCCAGTTTTCCAGTATGAAAGTGGGGTTCAAGGGGGTCATCATTGTACAGGCATGTTTTCCTGATGTGAAAACAGCCTGTGGCTCAACGGCCAGGTTTTCAAAATGAGACATTGAGGAAAGAAGGACAGATTAAGAGAAAACAAGAAAACGCATCACGAAAATACGTCTATATACTTTTGACTCCCTTCACGAAAACACGCCTATATAATTTTGACCACCTAGAACCCTACTTTTATATAGTAAAACTGGGGTTTCCGGGGGTATACCTTATTTTTCTTAATTCTGCTCTAAAATATAGATTGTGGGTACTCGTTAGAAATGCCTCGATGAGGCAGTTCTAACGAGTGCCCACAATCTATATTTTGAGCAATCTATATTTTGAGCAGAAATAAGAAAAATATCACAATTTTTCATCATAAAATTTTCATTTTTTCGGCGATAAAGGTGGCAATGTATTTGTATAGGCGTGTTTGCGTAATGCCTTGAACCTCACCTTTGTTTTGTTAAACTGGGTTTAAAAGACGCAAACCTTATTTTTCTTATTTTTGCTCTTAAATATAGATTGTGGGTACTCTCTAACGTTTACCCTCAATCTATATTTAGAGCAGAAATTTGTCTATGCGTGTTTTCATAATGAGAAAAAGACCAGCCAGCACATGTTGCAAGCACAACACGCCATTGTCCTCCTGAAATCAAAGCATCGACCCATCCTTCCACAGAGGACTCTGTGTAGATAGAACCTTTTGAATATTCTAGGTGGTCTCACATTACGAAAACATGCCTATTCAAATATTTTGAGAAAAAATGAAACGTTTCCAATAAAAAAATTCTATATTGTTCATATTTCTGCTCTAAAAATAGATTGTGGGTACTCGCCGGAGCTGCCTCGCTGAGGCGGTTCCAATTAATATCCACAATCTATGTTTAGGAGTAGAAATAAGAAAAAATAATGGGTACCTCTGTAAACCCCAGTTTTACCATATGAAAGTGGGCTTCAAAGGGGTCAAACTTATAAATGCGTGTTTTCCTAATAGAGTCGAACTTCAATGGCTCGAACACCTTTGGGACCATGAAAATCTGTTCGGGACAGGGGTAGTTCGAGCCACAGAGGGCTAATGCCAGGAGGCATAACGACATACTTTAGGACATCTTTTTCTGTGTTCTATAATGAAAAATGTATGCTGTGTGTACTCATTAGAATCGCCTCATCGAGGCGATTCTAATGAGAACACACAGCATACATTTGCAAGATAAAAGACGAAAATATCCTAATTTTTACCCTCCCTATTTCTTATGTACAGAAATTCCCTAGGGACTCAAGAACGGGTTCGACTCAGCCATGGTAAACGAGCCATCGGTGTTCGGGCCATCGAAGTTCTACTGTAATGGGGTCAACGGCCTAGTCGTCAAACCGTCTAAGAGATGAGGCATTTAGGAAAGATAGGGCAGTTTACTGAGAAGAAAAAACCCAAGAAACAGACCAACCCATTACGATAACACATCCGTGCGAAATAATGCATTCTTTCATATCTCCAAAATGGTGAAATTTCTCATGAAAAATTGTGATATTTTTCTTATTTTTACTCCAAACATAGGTTGTGGGTGCTCGTTAGAACCGCCTCGTTGAGGCGGTTCTAACGAGTACCAACAACCCATCTCTTGGAGAAGAAATAAGAAAAATAATGAATACCCCCTAAACCCCCGTTTTCTCTATATAAAGTGGGGTTTAGTGGGGGTCTTCATTTCACGGACTTGTTCACGTGATGCTGAGAAGAAAAAACACAGGAAAACATACCAGCCTACATCTGTTGCAAGCACAATATGACATTGCCTCAATTAAATCAAAGCACCGACCCATCCTCCTACAGAGGACTCTAAATAGGAGGTCTCAATAGCGAAATTCGCTGTAATTGAAAAATGACTATAATATGATAATTTCATGTGACAAGAAAATTGCATGTATCACGATTTGGGTCTATCCGTTATCTGTTGGCATTTGCTTTATAGGAATATTAGGGCTACATTTGCTTGAAATCAACACGAATCAGAGTAACGTACATAAAACTGTGTTAGAAATGAAGATTGGGATCATACTTGTCGTGGTGAATTGGTACATGTGCAACTACATGTGTTTATTAGAAGGTAATGTAACACATATGAGCCCCGCCAAGCGAATTTGTGTTTTCGAGCATTCCGCCATGACAAATTTTAACTGCACATGCCAAGCCATTCGGAGGGGCCATGGATATGGCTTTCTGTCTGAAGGTTCCTCTTGATTCACTGCTTGTATGAGAGAGCAGTGAAGGTTCTGGCGAGACTGCGCGTATGCGCAGGCTCGCCTGAACCTTCGCTGCTCGCATAGGCGATAAGTACCAAAATCGCTTGACGGGGCCCATATCACGAAAACAAACGCCTATATAATTTTGGACCCCTTAAACCCCACTTTTATATAGTAAAATTGGAGTTTACAGGGGTATACATTAGTTTTCTTATTTCTGCTTAGAAAATAAAACATAGATGGTGTGTACTCGTTAGAACCGCCTCGCCGAGGCGGTTCTAACGAGTTCCCACAGTCATGTTTTAAGCAGCAATATGAAAACTATCGGATTTTTTTTTTATCTGAAAATTTTCAATTTCTTTATTAATATATTTGAAAAGGCGTATTTTCGGAATTCAGTAACTCGAATACTTTTTGGACCTCCGCCCCCACCCATCGGGGATTGGAGAAAAAGATCGGGCAGCATTGCGCTGCACGCAGAGCTGAAACCGACCACACATGAGAACTGGTAAACCGCTTAGAAGGACTAAGCCTGCCCAGGCAAATCTTCGGGAGTCAGACCGTCCAATGCGCATAAGCCTTTTGGTTTCATTGGGCGGCAGGGCTTGAGATTTCATTTCATCTCAGTGTCGGGAAAGTCCCTCAAGGCGCCCCCGCCCATCGGGGCCTGGAAAAAAAGATTGGGCTGCAGAGCTGAAACCGACCAAACTTGAATACTGGTGTACAGCTTAGATCTAAGCCTGCCCAGGAAAAGTGAAGCGAGTCGGATCGCTCCTTAAACCCTAGCGGTTTCTATGGGCGATAGGGCTTGATATTTCATTTCATCTCAATGTCGGGTAAAAGTCCAACAAAATCGGAAGCAACGTCTTCAAAATGAGCCTAATAGTGTTGACGGGGAGGTAACACCTCAACTCCAACAAACAAACAAACAAAAGTCCAACAATATTGGAATCGGAGTATCCAAATGACATAAATAGTGTTGACGGGGACTATAAGCCTCAATTCAACAAACAAAACCTTTGGGACAACGATTCGTTTCGAGATGTTCGAACCCATGACGTCAGACAATAATGCATTATGAGGATAACATAAAGGTTTCCCTTCGATCTTCTATAAAATTTAATAATGTTGTGTAAACACATTAGAATCGCCTCATAGATGCGATTCTAATGTATACAAAAACAAATATGTCACACCTATGAGGCGACTCTAATGAGTACACACACAGCAAACCTTTTCAAGACAAAATCAGAAGAAGTAAAAACGCCCTAAGTTATCCTAAATATATAGATAATCTTAAATGAGTGTTCATGTATTATTGAATTTATTAAACGAGTTGAGGAGAAGGCATAAAATGCGAGGCTATGCCGAGCATTTTATCTCTTTTCCTCAACGAGTTTAATAAAATTGCAAGATTCTGTTTTATCATATGGCATTTAAAATGCATTTTATTCAGAATTTTGCACAAAAATGTCAGTAGTCCGCCATTAGTAAACGCTACGTCGTTAAAGACATCGTACATGTAACTAATTTGCATATTTAATCCGCTAGTGGATTATCGAATTAACTACATGGCGTTATTACATTCTTGGACGTGACATCATATGTTAAAAATAGATTAACTGGAGCTATGGTAAGAATTCTCGAAGAACTCTCAAGATACAGTTCGAATTATCTATTGTAAACGAGCTATCTGAGTTCCGGTTAATGAAGTTCCTCTGACTAGGGCACACAAGTGAAAAGAGATCTTCAAACAAGTCCGCCCAACGATGACACAGGTCTACTTGTGTAGCCGCGCAGTCAACTGAGAGCCTTCGCTCTTAGCTATATAGCTGCCCATACACCCATTTCTCTTTTTCATTACGCAAATACGCCTATACAAATACATTGCCACCTTTATCGCCGAAAAAAATGAAAATTTTATGATGAAAAATTGAAATATTTTTCTTATTTCTGCTCAAAATATAGATTGTGGTAACTCGTTAGATCGAGGCGGTTCTAACGAGTACCCACAATCTATATTTTAGAGCAGAAATAAGAAAAATAAGGTATACCCCTGGAAACCCCAGTTTTACAATATAAAAGTAGGGTTCAAGGGGGTCAAAATTATATAGGCGTGTTTTCGTGATGTCATACAGACTATGAACATTGCCATAATACATTCTTGTGCATTCCTTTATAGCCGGCCTCGGTAGCTCAGTCGAATGCGCGTCTGACCGGTGATTAGGAGGACGCGGGTTAGCTACCTGCCAGCGTCGGCAACACTCTTTCGTTGAGATTTATCATGAACTCTTTTCTACGGTCATTCTCTCCCTTCCGCTGATTCAAGAAGGGCAATTGTCAGTTTCTGGTGAAAGAATATGCACTGTATTTGTTAACCGCTTACATATAAGCCTGTCCTGGAAAAGTGTGGATAGGTAAACAGACCGGCTCAGAAATGACCTGAATATTGTTAACTGGGCCGCTAAGTCCCAATACAAACAAACAATCACAAACATAGACTGAGGGAACTGGTTAGAACCGCCTCCACGGCGAGGCGGTTCTAACGAGTACCCTCAATCTATGTTTTCTAAGCAGAAATAAGAAAAATATTGCATACCCTGTAAACCCTAGATTTACCATAAAAAGTGGGGTTTATGGGGATCAAAATTATATAGGCGTGTTTTTCGTGATATGGGCCCCGTCAAGCGATTTTGGTACTTATCGCCTATGCGAGCAGCGAGGGTTCAGGCGAGCCTGCGCATCCGCGCAGTCTCGCCAGAACCTTCGCTGCTCGCTCATACAAGCATTGAATCAAGAGGAACCTTCAGGCAGAAAGCCATATCCCTGGCCCCTCTGAATGGCTGGGCATGCGCAGTTAAAATTTGTTATGACGGAATGCTCGAAGACACAAATTCGCTTGGCGGGGCACATATGACCGTGTTACATTACTTTCTAATAAACACATGTAGTTGCATATGTACCAATTCATCACGACAAGTATGATCCCAATCTTCATTTCTAACACAGTTTTATGTACGTTACTCTGATTCTTGTTGATTTCAAGCAAATGTAGCCCTAATATTCCTAGAAAGCAAATGCCAGCAGATAGACCCAAATCGTGATACATGCAATTTTCTTGTCACATGAAATTATCATATTATGCGTATAAAGCATTCCTTTATAATTCCAATTCTCTATCATTATACACATTTCGAGCGATTTGATTGGCTGAAATAGAAGTTTTATACTTCGATAAATTCCATGATCTGTTTCATAGGTAGTAATATAATGTGACGTCAAAGAGCACGCTTAGATCTCGCGCGTTACGTCATTGTATTATGAAGTAACGTTCGATTCAATGAAAAAGTAACTGTTAGAAGAGGAATAAATTGGATTTAAAGACTTGAAACGTTTTCGCTTTGGTTGATGGCGGCAACTTCTAATCGAGTGATCTTTCCGCCGTGACCGTTGTTTCGTTCATTACGCTTTCGAAATAATTCCTTAAAAATTACCATTTTGGTGGCATTATGAATATTTCAATGATTTGTTTTGTTTGATTTTAGGTTTAAGGTCCCCGTTAACACTGTAATGGTCATTTTGGAGACGTTGTTTCCAATTTTGTGGGACTTTTACCTGACATTGAGATCAAATGACTTCTCAAGCCCTGTCGCCCTATGAAACCAATAGGGTTTATTAGCATGGACGGTCCGCCTCGCACCGCGGTTCCTGGACAGGCTTAAATCCTCTAAGCGGTTTACCAGTACTAGTGTGCGGGCCGGATTCAGCTCTGCGTTGAAGCATCGTGCAGCCCATATATTTCTTCAAGTGGGAGCGGGAATATTTCAATGACATAGATGGAATCATAAGGAATAAAGTATCAATTTCTGTGGATTATGTCGATGTTTATCAGTTACTCCCTATATATATTGCATTGTCACGCATTGGCCTGATAAAGATATGGTATCTCAGGACAAGTGAGCTTTATCCCGTCAACGTGACATTGCACTTTTATGAATGAGGCGGACTACTGAAAACAAAATGGCATAAATGTTATTATTACTGAAAAAGAAAATGAAAAAAAAAAGAATACTTGAAAAAAATATCATAGGAAAAACTGATGTCAGCTGATACTCAATATATCGACCGCCAGAATGTTGGCACGCACTGAGGACCATCGTTCACTGATCGTAAATTGCTAATACAAGGGGATAAACTGATAAATAGAATACCAGATTCGTGTCATTTGATATCAAGTTTATCCGGCTCGGCTTCGAGAACGCATGTAGAATCGCTCGGCAAGCCTCGCGATTCTACAAGCGTTCTCAAAGCCCTGCCGGATAAACTTGATATCAAAAGAAACCTACCTGGTATTCTCTATGTAAACCCCGGATAATCGCTCACAAGCTTAGCGCTTTATGCAGTTTACGAGCATTACGATAACACACCCTTGCGATATAGTGCATTTTTTTCACATATTCAAAATGGCTACTTTTCGGATGAAAATCCATGATATTTTCGTTATTTGTACTGCTATCATAGGTTATGGTTGCTCGTTAGAACCGCCTCGATGAGGCGGTTCTAACGAGTACCTACAACCTATGTCTTGGAGTAAAAATAAGAAAAATAATGTTTACCCCCTTAAACCCCAGTTTTCTCTAAACAAAGTGGGGTGTAAGGGGTGTTCATTTCACGGACTTGTTCACGTGATGAGTGATTCGCTCGAGTTCACACATCTCTAAAATCCACAAAAATGAAATTCAATCCTATAATATTTACATTACCAGTGTAAAGCCTCATATAATTCTAAACAAAACTATGTAGTTCATACTTTTATGAACGCATCGAGTCACATGATTTTCATTGGCGTCAAGTGACGTCAGTCTTAACAATGGTTCTCTACGAACTGATTGGGCGTTGGAACCGTCAACGCTGTTCCCTCTTTGTAGTAAAAGAGGGTGTAAATGTTTTCCAGCTTTTATAAGCATTTTTCGCCCATTGCTGAGGAGCAAAGAATGTAAATAAAAGAAATATACTTAATTTTTCTGCTGTCCATGAATGTTTGAACGACAACGGGTCGCTAGCAAACTTTACATGAACGGCTTCGAAGTTCATTTACTTTGCAGGCGATCCAATGCATTCAAACTTTCATGATCAAAATTAATTTCATTTCTAAAATGTATCCAAAGCGGTTATTTTTTTTCTGATTAAAAATGGGACACATGTATCATTCTTATTTATCCCACACATAGGTTGTGAGTGCTAGTTAGAACCACCTCATTGAAGTGGTTCATACTAGTATCCACAACCAATGTCTTGGATTAGAAATACGACAAAATAATGTATTTCCCTAGAAACCTCAGTTTTCTATAAATAAAATTGGGGTTTACAGCGATGTTCATTACGCGGAATTGATAAAATCATTACGAAAACACGCCTATACAAATACATTGCAAACTTTATCGCCAATCGCCCCGCCCATAGAGGGGCTTGAAGCAATATATGGGCTGCACGATGCTTCCACGCAGAGCTGAATCCGGCCCACACACTAGTACTGGTAAACCGCTTAGAGGATCTAAGCCTGTCCAGGAACCGCGTTGCGAGGCGGACCGTCCATGCTAATAAATCCTATTGGTTTCATTGGGCGACAGGGCTTGAGATGTCATTTCATCTCAGTGTCGGGTAAAACTCCCATAAAATTGGAAGCAACGTCTCCAAAATGACCTTTACAGTGTTGATGGGGACGTTAAACCTCATATCAAACATAACAAAACCTTTATCGCCGAAAAAATGAAAAATTTAAGATGAAAAATTGTGATATTTTTCCTATTTCTGCTCAAAATATAGATTGTGGGTACTCGTTAGAACCGCCTCATTGAGGCGGTTCTAACGAGAACCCACAATCTATATATTAGAGCAGAAATAAGAAAAATACGGTCACCCCTGCAATATAAAAGTGGGGATCAAGGGGGTCAAATTTTTATAGGCGTGTTTTCGTGATGTTGTGAATTAGTTCACAGACTGATCTGCCGGTCTCGGTAGCTCAGTCGGATGCGCGTCTGACAGGTGATCAGGAGGACGCGGGTTCGATACCTGCCTGGGTCGGCAACATTATTTCGTGGACATTGGTCATGAAATTTTTTCTACGGGCATTCTCTCCCTTCCGCTGATTCAAGAAGGGCAATTGTCAGTTTCTGGCGAAAGAATGTGCGCTGTACTGGTTAACCGCTTACGTATAAGCCTGCCAAGGAAAGTGTGGGTAGATAAACTTACGGCTCAAAAATGACCAAAATAGTGTTTACGGGGCAGTTAAACTCCAATAAAAACAAGCAAACAAACAAACACCGAGTTTTCGCAAAGCTCGTGTGCTTATAATTAGAGAACTCGCGGTTGTCGCGACATCACTAAGGACAGCAAAGACAATAACACATATTGAACCGAAAACTTTCCTCACTGTACATGTATATAGCATTAGTATGGAAGCCAGGCCGAGTTTGTTTTGTTTTTGTCTGTTGATCCCCCTCTACACTATATACGTCATTTTGGAGACGATGCTTCCAATTTTGCGGGACTTTTAACCGACAATGTGATGAAATGACACCTCGAGCATGCCGCCCAATGAAACCAATAGGGTTTATCCCTGCTGGAACATGACGTAATTATGACTTTACATTATCCTCGGTGCAACGTCGACGTTTATGCAACGTCACATCTACGTCGGTGCATCGTCGTAACGTTGCACCGACGTTGATTTGACGTTGCCTTAGCGACGTGTGCCTGCTGGGATTGCTTTGTTTGCAGGCTATAGATACTGTACTCCTGCGCGACGGTTTCAGCCTTGATTGGAAGCATCATGCAGCCCAGTCTATTTCTCCAAGTCCCGATGGGCGGGGCCCCGAGTAAGGTTTAAGAAAATCATTTTGAAAGTGACTGAAGCTTTTGCTAAGAGTTAAAGCCCTGTTCTGCGGCGTTTGATCTCGGCGCGCGCTGTTTGCTTATCCGATCCCCCTTGCACCCACAAGGTTTCAGGTTATTTCCTTAACCTTTAAGATGCCATGAAAAACTGCATCTGAAAATGTCGTCTGTTTATGCCGTCTGCTGCATCTTCTTGCAAACTTTTCAAACATGTTGTTTGCATACAGGCAAACAGTGTTGACCCTTATCAGACTGCTCCTGTATGAGCAGTCTGATCTGGGTCAACACTGTTTGCAAAAATGATTTTTAAAGTTACCAGCAGACGACAAAGCAGACGACAATTGATGGGATTGGCATGTTATGGTTCAATACAATCTAGTACCAGCAGCACCGCCTATATTAGCTTGTATATTTTCTAGCAATGCAACGAGTGATCGACACTAAAGTCAAACTCTTATACATTGAGTATCTTGCATGAGTGTTCATGTGTTATTGAATTTATTAAACGAGTTGAGGAAAAAGGATAAAATATGAGGCTTTGCCGAGCATTTTACCCCTTTTCGATAACGAGTTTAATAAAATTTAATTCAATAATACACGAGCACAAATGCAAGATTCGGTTTATCATATGACATTTACACCGCATTTCTTTTCACGATTGTTTTACGAAGATGCCAATATTCAGTCCTTTGTGAACTCGACGTCGTTAAGGACGCCGTACATGTATGTACGGGGCGTATCCAACTAATTGGCATATTCAATCCAATATATAGTGGATTATCGAATTAATTAGATGGCGTTAATTCATTCTCAGACGCGAACTCATATGATTAATTTACATAAAAAAAATCGCATACAAAGTTGTACTAAAACCCGAAAACTAATACAGTTATAGAAGATAATTAACCGTTATCTTTCTGTTCACGACAACCCCTATCTTCGCAAACAGTGTAGATCCAGATCAGATGGCTTCTGAGGAAGCCATCTGATCAGGATCTACACTGTTTGTGTAGATCCAGATCAGATGGCTTCTGAAGAAGCCGTCTGATCAGGATCTACACTGTTTGGTATTCAGTTTATGCATTTGTAGCAATAAATTACATCAAGTTATTTGATTGGTTGATAGACAGAAATGGGTGTGGCTTAGATGAATATTCAGCAAGATAAGGATTAATAGGAAATGTCTTCATTTCTACATTCTGCTCGGCCTTGAAATGGGATGATTTCATGAAGACTTAAAATTAGACCATCTTCTTTGCTAACTATTACATTTGCGATCAGTTGCCGTTAACCCTTCTCTTGCTGAATATTCAGTTAAGCCACACCCATTTCTGTCTATCAACCAATCAAATTACTTGATGTAATTTATTCCAACAAATTCATAAACTGAATGCCAAACAGTGTAGATCCTGATCAGATGGCTTCTTCAGAAGCCATCTGATCTGGATCCACACTGTTTGCAAAGATAGGGGTTGTCGTGAACAGCAAGATAGGGGTTGTCGTGAACAGCAAGATAAATACATATTATTACTACAGTAACTTGATCTGACGCATTGTATCACGTCGAGTGGATGTTTCCAGATCAGCGTATCACACGAGACGCGCAGCGTCGAGTGTGATGCGTAAGATCTGGAAACATCCAAGAGACGTGATACTGTGCGACAGATCAAGTTATTTTAGTGATAATACGTTTATTATATACCTTTTTCGCTTTTAATAAAGTCTTTTGTCAACGTAAATTGGCGGGAAACTTTGACGTTACATTCTGTGTGTAAGTGACGTCATCATTTCGAACGTTTGGTTCCGCGTTATCGATGGCTGTTTTCTAACGTCGCAACAAATGCCGGGACTCAGGGTTTGCAGGAGTGTGATACGGAATCGGAAAACGCGAGTGCGTGATACGGGATTCTGTATTTTTGTGTCGGAAAACTGATAGTAGACAGCAGTATTTCTTGTAGGTATATAATAAATACATATTATTACTACAGTAACTTGATCTGACGCATTGTATCACGTCGAGTGGATGTTTCCAGATCAGCGTATCACACGAGACGCGCAGCGTCGAGTGTGATGCGTAAGATCTGGAAACATCCAAGAGACGTGATACTGTGCGACAGATCAAGTTATTTTAGTGATAATACGTTTATTATATACCTTTTTTCGCTTTTAATAAAGTCTTTTGTCAACGTAAATTGGCGGGAAACTTAGACGTTACATTCTGTGTGTAAGTGACGTCATCATTTCGAACGTTTGGTTCCGCGTTATCGATGGCTGTTTTCTAACGTCGCAACAAATGCCGGGACTCAGGGTTTGCAGGAGTGTGATACGGAATCGGAAAACGCGAGTGCGTGATACGGGATTCTGTATTTTTGTGTCGGAAAACTGATAGTAGACAGCAGTATTTCTTGTAGGTATATAATAAGGAAAGGTCTATTGCCAGTTAACTGGCAATAGCGGTTTTACGATAAAATCGCTATTGCCAGTTAACTGGTAATAGCGGTTTTACGATATAATTGCTATTGACAGTTAACTGGTAATAGCGGTTTTACGATAAAATCGCTATTGCCAGTTAACTGGTAATAGCAATTTTAACGTAAAATCGCTATTGCCAGTTGACGTGCAGAATTATTCCATTTACAGTTATGAATGTAATGGCTTAAATGCATGTTTTTGTTTTTCTGCTTTGACCAAGCATTTCCATATTTTGCATATGTAATCCATAATCGCCCCAGCTCATCGGGGCTTCAAGAGAAATAGAATGGGTTGCATAATGCTTCTATGCAGAACTGAAACCAGCCGCATGGCATATGAGTACAGGTAAACCACTTAGAAGTTTAAAGCGTGATGCGAGTCGGACCGCCCATGCATACAAACCCTATTGGTTTCATTGGACGATAGGGCTTGAGATGTCAATTCATCTCAAAGTCCGGTAACAGTCCAAGAATGCGGGTTATTGATAAAACCAGTTCTTTGAAGGGGTTCTAGTGAGTCTAGGGCAGAAATATGAAGTATATCAGTAAATTTAGACAGTAAATGTTTATAGGCGCGTTTTCATAATGAATTGTTATTCCAAACATACATTACAAAAACACGCCTATACAAGTACATTGCCAAATTTTGATCAGAAATGGAAATTTAAGAAGCTAAAAGATATTCTTCATACATCTGTTCAAAACATTGATTGCTGGGACTCGATAGAATCGCCTCGACAAGGCAGTTCTATCGAGTATCCACAATCTATGTTGTTCAACATGTATTTCATGTAATCCCAGCCAGCTAGATTACAAAGACATGTTTCATGTAAGTGAATTCCAGTTCTCGGACAAAAGTAAGACTTCTTACTCGTAGCAAAATAAAGACTGAATTGTTTTTAAATGTGTAAGTCAATGAGGACACATAGACATATTTGAGGGTGCTGCACGTACATGTACGAGTAAGAAGTCTGAAAAGAAAACAACAAGAAGAGAAAGACAGTTGGTTCTGTCAGTTTTATTACAACGAAGCTAGGGAAACTTTGAATATGTAAAGTGAAATTATCCCAATTAAGTCTAACACATTTCCGCCAGTTTAGGACTGTATCCCTAAAAAGTGATGCTAGTCGGACCCGTCCTTAAATTCTAGCGTTTTCTATGGACGGTAGGGCTTGAGATGACATTTCATTTCAATGTCGGGTAAAAGTCCAACGTCTCAAATATGACCTAATTAGTCTTGACGAGGACGTAAAATCTCATCAAACACCAAGCAAAACCCAGCGACGACTCAGATTAATATGCGCATCCACCAGTTTAATCAGTCTAAGATGTATGCGCAAGGGATAACCAAGAGACAACATATACATTCAACTAGCTAATAATCTAAAGAGTCTTTATATTTGAACCAGCACATGACAAAACCTACAAGAATGCTTGGGCGACAAGAGAAGACATAGACCAGCCTGCGCATCCGCGCTGTCTGATCAGAGTCTGCGGAAAGAGACACTCGCAAAAGTTCTTGTCATTGATGGCTGCGCAGGTTAATTTGAGTAACCTGCTTTTCGCACCGGTGTAATTGCAGGTTTTGTCATGCGCCAGTTCATTTGACAAAACATCTGATGTACAGTACCCAAATTAAAGGGGAACAATGTTTGATACTAAGTACTAATGTAATAATAACATGAAAAGGTTTTGCAACCGTGGCTTATCATTACTTCCAGTAAGTTTGCACGTGCGCCCAGCGAAGACTGACCGGCCTGTGCTACAGTGCATTCTGATCGGCCTTCATTGTCAGTGCAAGGGATAGCTAGGCAACGACGACCACCTTAGCTCAGTCGGAAGCACGTCTAACTGGTGATCAGGAGGTTGATGGTTCGATACCTGCTGTGATATCTTACTACGGCCAGTACCTCCCTTCAGTTGATTATAGAAGGGCATTCTTAGTTTCTGGCGAAAATAAGTGTATTGTCATGGTTAGCCGCTAGTGCATCGAACACATTTGAATATGTAGCTAGTGTATTCGCATATATGTATGTCTACGTGTCAGAAATTCATTCATTTGTTTATTTTCAGTAGTTCGTTTTCATTCATGCTTCAATAACAATAAAAAATTGTCATAAGATATTTTATATTAATCTTTTAACTGGTAATAGAGGTTTTACGTTAAAATGGCTATTACCAGTCAACTGGCAATAGCCACTTCGATATAATAAGGGTTAATATTCAAACATCAAACCCCACGCGATAGAAAAAAATGACCGGACAATAAACACTAACTCTTATCTGAAGTCATACTTACATGTAAACTTTCGTCCGACCGCCCCCGCCTATCGGGGTTTGAAGAAATAGATGGGCTGCATTATACTTCCACGCAGAGCTGAAACTGACCAGTACACAAGTAATGGTAAACCGCTAAGAGGTTCTAAGCCTGACCAGGCAAAGCGGTGCGAGTCGGACCGCCCATGCGTTTGTTTTTTAACGTCCCCGTCAACACTGTAAAGGTCATTTTGGAGACGTTGCTTCCAATTTTGTGGGACTTTTACCCGACATTGAGATGAAATAACATCGCTAGCCGCCTGCTGCCCAATGAAATCAATAGGGTTTATAAGCATGGACCAGCCGACTCGCACCGCTTTACTAAGGCAGCCTAAAATCCTCTAAGCGGTTTATCAGTACTCGTGTGCGTGTCTGTTTCAGCTCTGCGTGGAAGCATCATGCAGCCCATATATTTCTTCAAGCCCCGATAGGCGGGGGCTAAACCGTCCATGCGTATAAATCCTATTGGTTTCATTGCGCGACGGGGCTTGAGATGTCATTTTATCTCAGTAGTTGGTAAAAGTCTCACAAAATTGGAAGCCACGTCTCCAAAATTACCTTTACAGTGTTGACTGGGATGTTAAACCACAAATGAAACAAACAAATAAAATCTTTCGCCCGAGTGTAAATTTATGTATATTGCGACACGGCCTCGGTTATGAGACGATCATAGTTTGGGCAGTCACACAAGGGGTCTAAATAGTAGAATTGCACTGAAAATTCATGTCCTCTTTTTCAGCATCCACCGAGTTCCTGAATAAACTTGCACATAGACAGAGAAGAGGGAGAGTTTTTAGGCAATTTTCACGTATCCCCAGAAACGTGAGAGTTCTGACTGGAGAGGAGGTACCAATTATTAAAAAAAAAAAAAAAAAGAAAACACCTATTCAAATATATTGAAAATTTTCACGCGACTACCAAAAAGTGAAATTTGTCAGCCAAAAACTCTCGATATTTTTTATATTTCTGCTCAAAACATAAATTGTGGGCAGTCGTTAGAACCGCCTCGCCGAGGCGGTTCTAACGACTACCTGCAATCTATTTTTTGAGTGTGTTTGACTTTTACGTCCCATCAACAGCAGCGTCATAAGGTTTAAACACTCATCCGAAAGTCTGGAGAAGCCCAGGATCGAACCCACGGCCCCTGGTTTACGAGGCAAGTTGCTTATCCACTACACCAGGGAGGCTTCTAGAAATTTTAAGGGGTCACAATTACATGAATATAGGCATATTTTCGTGATGGGTGTTTATTTAATCACCAAGGTACGGGTTTTTATTGTGCTATGTTTTGTTTGTTTGTTTGAATTGAGGTTTAACGCCCCCGTCAACACACTCTATACGATTTAGGAGATGCTGCTTCCCATTTTCTGGGACTTCTACCCGCCATTGAGATGAAATGACATCTCAAGCCCTGCCGCCAAATGGAACCAAAAGGCTTATATACATTATAGACGGTCTGACTCAGGCTACGACTTTCTCTAAAGCGGTTTACCACTACTCACGTGTGGTCAGTTTCAGCTCTACAGGAAGCACCATTGAACACAATTAGTTTCTCCTAGCCCCAAATGACCGGTGGCCACTGGAGAGGACGTAACCATTATTACGAAAATTAGCCTATTCAAATATATTGAAAAGTTTACCACCAAAAAAGTGAAAATTTTCATATAAAAACTTTTGAAATTTTTTATATTTCTGCACATGACATAGATTGAGGGTACTCGATAGAAGCGCCTCGCGGAGGCGCTTCTTCCGAGTACCCTCAAACTATGTTTCTAACTATTTTTGAGTTTCACGCCCAACAAACAGCTAAGGACATTCGGAGACGGGACCTCGGTTTAGAGACTCACCCGAAAGTCTGGAGAAGCCTAGGATCGAACCCACGGCCCCTGGTTTACGAGGCGAGTAGCTTATCCACTACACCACTGAGCAGAAATACGAAACACGATGTATAACCATGTAAACACAAGCTTTCCTATATAAAAGTGGAGTTTAATGGGGTCAAAATTATATGTTTATAGGCCTGTTTAGGCGTGTTTCCGTGTTGGGTGCTTATTAATTACCTATTGTATGGTAAAGGCGTATGGGGCGCCGATTTACTATTTAATACGTATTTATAGATATCCATTATTATTTATCGATATCCATAATTAATTATGGATATCCATTATTCGAATTTGATATCCATAATTCGAATTATGGATATCAATAACCCGAACTAAATTAATGATATCCATAAATCGAATAATGGATATCCATTATTCGATTAATTGATATCCATAAATCAAATTATGGATATCCATTATTCTTCCGATTTATGGACATCCATAAATCAAATTATTGATATCCATAAATCGAATAATGGATATCCATAAATCGATTTATGGATATCATTAATTTAGATCGAAAAATGGATATCCATAATTCGAATTATGGATATCCTTAATTCGAATTATAGATAGCCATTATTCGGCTGATTTATGGATATCCATAAATCGAATTATGGATATCCACAATTCAACTCTGCAAATAAACCTAATGAATAATGACTGCTCCCTTTGTAAAAAAAAAAAAATAAAAAAAAAAAAAAATCGACTAGGCTTATTCGCGTCAGGTTTCCGATATAGGTGTGCAATATGTGGAGGCTTAGTGGTGACTTATGGTGTAGGAGAGATATGTTTTATTTGATTTGAGGTTAAACGTCCCCTTCAGTACTATTTATGTCATTTTGGAGACGTTGCTTCCAATTTTGTTGGGCATTAAGCCTCATTGAGATGAAATGACATATCAATCCCGCCGGCCTCGGTAGCTCAGTCGGATGCGCGTCTAACTGGTGATCAGGAGGAAGCAGGTTCGATACCTGCCAGGGTCGGAAACATTCTTTCGTGGAGATTGATCATGAACTATTTTCTACGGTCATTCTCTCCCTTTCGCTGAACCAAGAAGGGCAGCTGTCACTTTCTGGCGAAAGAATGTACATGTACACTGTACTGGTTAACTGCTTACACATAAGCCTGCCCAGAAAAGTGTGGATAATTATGTAAAAATGACCTAAATTAGTGTTGAGTGGGTCGTTAAACTTAAATACAAACATACAAACAAACATCTCAATCCCTGTCGCCCATTGACTCGCACGACTTTGTTTGGACAGGCTTAGACCATTTATATGGTTTACCAGTACTCTCAGCTCATGCTGCCAAATCTATTTCTCCAAGCCCCAATGTAGAGTAGAGTATTATATGGATATAAGTTAATACTATATACAGTGAAATTATGCTATTAAGACCACCTAAAATTAAGACTAATTCTGCTTTAAAAAGTTTATTTAGAAGTGTGCTGTTATTCTTTCTTCGTGAATTCTGCACACAATGTCCTCTGGTCAGGGACCACCTTTGGAACTGTTCAAAAGTGGTCTTAATTTAGAAATTTTACTGTATAATGACCATGTGCATTTTTCTCCAGAAAGCATGCGCGGATTGCCTGTTTGGAGCATGATAATCTTACGTCCGACTTTCAGTGTCCTTAGGTGCGCAGTCCTCATAGAGGTGATTCCAAAGGGACAGGATGTCTTGGCCGGTATTCCCAGATCTTACGGCTGGTTTCGATATTTGACTGCACACGTGGCGGGCGTTCAGCGTATGGCGTCCGTTGCTTACGAAGCCTTACGGGCTGAAAAGCTGCACGGCAGAGAGGTCCCTTAGACTGGCCATCATTTTCCAGCGATGATGAAGACCTTGAAATTTTTACATTAAACAGTCACGTGTCTTAGGGAGAAATCATTAAACCAAAAGCTTTGGCGATGATTTATGGATATCCATAATTCTAATTATGGATATCCATAAATCGATCTGAATTATGGATATCTATAAATCGCATTATGGATATGCATAATTCGAATTTTGGATTTCCATAAATCAGAGGAATAATGGATATCCATAAATCGGATTATGGATATCCATAATTCGAATTATGGAAATCCATAAATCAAATAATGGATATCCATAAATCGATCTGAATTTATGATACCCATAAATTGAATTATGGATATCCATAATTCGATTTATGGATATCCATATTTCGATTTATGGATATCCATTATTCGACTGATTTATGGATATCCATAAATCGAATTATGGATGTTCATAATTTGATTTATGGATATCTATAAATATATATGGATTAATTAGTAAAACGGCGCCCCATAAAGGCGATTCTATGCTTAAGAGAATTTTCGCAAGAGCCCTTCTTGCTCGCAAACATACATCACGAGTAGTATAGGGAGCTCTTGGCCCCCAATGACGTCACAAGCCGGTCGACAAGATGGCCGCCATTTTGACCCTCGATGACCTCGCGGGGGTCGCTCTCGATGCGGAGTTTGAGACCAAGATGGCCGCCATAAGCAGGATGAGGTGACGCGTTTAGTAGAAACGCCCTGGACCACAGGAAGGTAGCGTCACGTCCAAGGGTACGGTCGGGACTGATCAATCCGTATAATTTCTACAGGAAGTCTGATGACCTTGCGGGGGTCGCCTTTGCAGGCCAAGATGGCCGCCGGGTGACTGTTTAGACAGAGACACCATATCCATCAGATCCGTATCCCATTTGCTGTCCAGCCCTTCGACAATGACTCTAGATCTCCGAAATCTCGTTCTGGCCCCTCTCGTAAGCGAGTAGGCATCCTGTTTTGAAGCCATTTTGTTATTCTGTGCCTTTGAACCACAGTTTTATTCAGCGTCTGGGGACCCGCATAGCTCCCTGAGTCGTTCTCATTATACAGTAGATAGGTGACCAAGACTCGTACTTCATGGGCCAACGTACCAGTACGTGTACTTCCTATCCAACCCCATATTCCGCGAAGGCGTCCACTTCGATCCGAACCTGATAGGAGCGGTGAAGCTCGAACCCTTCTTCTTTTGACTGAATAAAATGCCTAGCAGACGACAATAAAATACGCGTATCCAGTATTTTGCCTACTCTCTTTGCTGCCTCGATACTAAATGATTGAAAAATGGGTAAATTCTTCGTTTAATACGTCGGCTGACCCTAGATGACCTTTCAGACCGGTGTAGGTCTTCACCACTTACTATCGGAAAATGGAACACTCCGTACTGGGAGAGTCCATTATCGTATATGGGTTAGACAATTTACGATTATAGAACGTGGATCTATAATGAGAAAAACATTCGCCCATTCCGCACTCATTACGAGCACTCACCATTTCAAGCCTAACATCCTATAAATGAAACGAGGCAAACAGCGTAGATCCTGATGACACGGCCCTAGGCAAACGGTACGGGCTACGACCCATTACGCGGGAATGTTTTGAATCATGACTGTTTTCATGAAAATGATCAAGAGGCCTAAAATCATATCGTAGATGGTACATTTCTATCAAAGTTTTATCAAAATATATGCAAAGGCGTGGCAGTAAATGCCATTTTTCAACTACCTGTCGATTCCACTCGTCTAAGATGGAAGAACTCGTTCGGCTTAAATGGCCTTTGGTCAGTTTTTATCGTGTTACAGCACTGACTCATTAAATGCGACACCATTTCAAGCCTATTTATACGCTGTTTTTTTTTTTCTAACTTCGACTAGTTTATTTATATACATCGCCATTGAAAGACGGAAAATTCTCTCCGTCGCAGATGAAATTTAATGAGAAAAACATTCGTCCCATTTCGCCCTTTGAATTGTCTTCACTCGTCTAAGAAACTCATTCGATTTAAATGGGTTTATGCCAGTTTTATCGCGTTACGGGTCATTAAAATTAGCCGCATTAATTGTTTTTCAACACTTATCCAGGTATTAACTTTTATGAATTCCGATGGTCACCGTCACTTCAGCCGCCCCCGCTCATAGGGGATTGAAGAAATAGATGAGGCTGCGCAGAGCTGAAACGACCTCATACTGGAAAGGTTCTAAGGCTGCCAAGGCAAAGCGGTGCGAGGCGGCCTCTATAAACCCTATCGGTTTCATCGGGCGACAGGTCTTGAGATGTCATTTTGTCTCCGTATCTTTTCCTTTCTTATACTGCGATCGGTCACAATTGACCATTACTCGTAGGTGTACATTACATACACTCCAGGTTGCAGGGTTGAAAGCCTACAAAGTCATCGTGTAATTACGGTGGGGGACTTGACCTGCACAGGAGATGACTCTTTCAGCATTGGGGACCTCCAGTTAACGTCCCGAACCGAAGGACGGTGCAATTTTTGGCTTTTACACCCAGCAAATGATGCCAATCGAGCGTGTTCAGACACAGACCGAATTGTCTACACTCGTCTAAGATGGAAGGACTCATTCGGCTTAAATGGGGTTAGGTGAGTTCCTTTAAACCCCGTTTGATGACCTTTGTGTATTGTAACAAATATTTTCTCAATTTCGATACACGTTTTCCGCATATGGTAGGGGTCTTTAAACTGCACCGTACCGATCCGAAGGACGGTGCACTTTTTGGCTTTCATCCCCGGGAGCGTGTTCGGACATCGAAATAATCACCGCGTCAGACATACATACAACAGAACCATCTCGTTAAAGATACGTTGTGGATGGGCGTTTAGGTGCCGAGACTCTACCTTATCGCGTATAAGGCTTGCTACGAAGAAAAATCAAAGGAATAGCAGTACCGTAATTCACAATTTAAGACAGATTACATGCATACATACATGCACCCCTCCCTCCTCTTTCTCCTCTCCTTTCCCTCATCCTCCTTTCCCTCCTCCTCCTCCATTTCTCCTTCCCCACCCTCCTCCTCTCTCCTCCTCCTCCTCCTCCCACATCCGCTTTCCCTCCTCTTCCTCCACCACCAACTCCACCATCTCCACCAACCACCACCACCCGCCGCCGCCGCCACCAACACCATCGCCACCACCCGCCAACTGATACAGTTTTTTGGACCAGGATACGGAGAAGACAAGCACTGTTTCCAGTCGGACATGTGCATCAAATATGACTTTCAAAAGACATTGAAAGTCATACTATTTGAGAAGAGTACACCTGTTTGTCTTCTCCGTATCCTGGTCCAAAAAAAACTGTATCAGTTGGCGGGTGGTGGCGATGGTGTTGGTGGCGGCGGCGGGTGGTGGTGGTTGGTGGAGATGGTGGAGTTGGTGGTGGAGGAAGAGGAGGGAAAGCGGATGTGGGAGGAGGAGGAGGAGGAGAGAGGAGGAGGGTGGGGAAGGAGTTGGTGGTGGTGGCTGTGATGGTGGTGGAGGTGGACGTGGCTTTGGTTGTGGTGGTGGCTGTGATGGTGGTGGTGGTGGAGGTGGTGGTGGCGGTGGAGGTGGTGGTGATGGAGGTGGTGGTGGTGGAGGTGGTGGTGGTGGAGGTGGTGGTGGAGGTTGTGGTGGAGATGGTGTTGGATGTGGTGGTGGTGGTGGTGGTGGAGATGGTGGTGGATTTGGTGGTGGTGATGGTGATGGAGGTGGTGGCGATGGTGGAGGTGGTGGTGGTGGAGGTGGTGGTGGAGTAGGTGGTGGTGGTGGTGGAGGTGGTGGTGGCGAGGTGGTGGTGGTGGAGGAGGTGGTGGTGGAGGCTGTGGAGGTGGAGGTGGTGGCGGTGGAGGTAGTGGTGGTGGAGATGGTGGTGGTAGTGGAGGTTGTGATGGTGATGGTGGAGGTGGTGGGAGGATGAGGGAGGAGGTGGAGGGAAAAGCGGATGTGAGAGGAGGAGGAGGGGAAGGAGAAATGGAGGAGGAGGAGGAGAGATGGATTAGGAGGAGGAGGGGGAGAGATGGATTAGGAGGGGAGGAGGAGGAGGGAAATCAGATGTATGAGGAGGAGGAGGAGGAGGAGGGAAAGCGGATGTATGAGGAGGAGGAGAGGAGGCAAAGGGAGGAGGAAGAGGAGGGAAAGCGGATGTGGGAGGAGGAGGAGGAGGAGAGAGGAGGAGGGTGGGGAAGGAGAAATGGAGAGGAGGGAAAGCGGATGTATGAGGAGGGGGAGAGGAGGCAAAGGGAGGAGGAAGAGTAGGGAAAGCGGATGTGGGAGGAGGAGGAGGAGGAGGAGAGAGGAGGAGGGTGGGGAAGGAGAAATGGAGGAGGAGGAGGAGGAGGGAAAGGAGGATCAGGGAGGAGGAGGAGGAGGAGGGAAAGGAGAGGAGAAAGAGGAGGGAGGGGTGCATGCATGTATGCATGTAATCTGTCTTAAATTGTGAATTACGGTACTGCTATTCCTTTAATTTTTCTTCGTAGCAAGCCTTATACGCGATAAGGTAGATTCTCGGTACTGCTATTACTTTGATTTTTCTTCGTAGCAAGCCTTATGCGCGATAAAGTAGATTCTCGGTACTGCTATTACTTTGATTTTTTTCGTAGCGCTCCTTATGCACGATAACGTAGATATTCGATACTGTTACTACTTTGATTTTTTACATGTCTTTGAGGGATCACCTCATTCTAACAAACGCTCGGAAAACGTGTATCGAAATTGAGAAAATATTTGTTACAATACACAAAGGTCATCAAACGGGGTTTAAAGGAACTCACCTAACCCCATTTAAGCCGAATGAGTCCTTCCATCTTAGACGAGTGTAGACAATTCGGTCTGTGTCTGAACACGCTCGATTGGCATCATTTGCTGGGTGTAAAAGCCAAAAATTGCACCGTCCTTCGGTTCGGGACGTTAACTGGAGGTCCCCAATGCTGAAAGAGTCATCTCCTGTGCAGGTCAAGTCCCCCACCGTAATTACACGATGACTTTGTAGGCTTTCAACCCTGCAACCTGGAGTGTGTGTAATGTACACCTACGAGTAATGGTCAATTGTGACCGATCGCAGTATAAGAAAGGAAAAGATACGGAGACAAAATGACATCTCAAGACCTGTCGCCCGATGAAACCGATAGGGTTTATAGAGGCCGCCTCGCACCGCTTTGCCTTGGCAGCCTTAGAACCTTTCCAGTATGAGGTCGTTTCAGCTCTGCGCAGCCTCATCTATTTCTTCAATCCCCTATGAGCGGGGGCGGCTGAAGTGACGGTGACCATCGGAATTCATAAAAGTTAATACCTGGATAAGTGTTGAAAAACAATTAATGCGGCTAATTTTAATGACCCGTAACGCGATAAAACTGGCATAAACCCATTTAAATCGAATGAGTTTCTTAGACGAGTGAAGACAATTCAAAGGGCGAAATGGGACGAATGTTTTTCTCATTAAATTTCATCTGCGACGGAGAGAATTTTCCGTCTTTCAATGGCGATGTATATAAATAAACTAGTCGAAGTTAGAAAAAAAAAACAGCGTATAAATAGGCTTGAAATGGTGTCGCATTTAATGAGTCAGTGCTGTAACGCGATAAAAACTGACCAAAGGCCATTTAAGCCGAACGAGTTCTTCCATCTTAGACGAGTGGAATCGACAGGTAGTTGAAAAATGGCATTTACTGCCACGCCTTTGCATATATTTTGATAAAACTTTGATAGAAATGTACCATCTACGATATGATTTTAGGCCTCTTGATCATTTTCATGAAAACAGTCATGATTCAAAACATTCCCGCGTAATGGGTCGTAGCCCGTACCGTTTGCCTAGGGCCGTGTCATCAGGATCTACGCTGTTTGCCTCGTTCCATTTATAGGATGTTAGGCTTGAAATGGTGAGTGCTCGTAATGAGTGCGGAATGGGCGAATGTTTTTCTCATTATAGATCCACGTTCTATAATCGTAAATTGTCTAACCCATATACGATAATGGACTCTCCCAGTACGGAGTGTTCCATTTTCCGATAGTAAGTGGTGAAGACCTACACCGGTCTGAAAGGTCATCTAGGGTCAGCCGACGTATTAAACGAAGAATTTACCCATTTTTCAATCATTTAGTATCGAGGCAGCAAAGAGAGTCGGCAAAATACTGGATACGCGTATTTTATTGTCGTCTGCTAGGCATTTTATTCAGTCAAAAGAAGAAGGGTTCGAGCTTCACCGCTCCTATCAGGTTCGGATCGAAGTGGACGCCTTCGCGGAATATGGGGGTGGATAGGAAGTACACGTACTGGTACGTTGGCCCATGAAGTACGAGTCTTGGTCACCTATCTACTGTATAATGAGAACGACTCAGGGAGCTATGCGGGTCCCCAGACGCTGAATAAAACTGTGGTTCAAAGGCACAGAATAACAAAATGGCTTCAAAACAGGATGCCTACTCGCTTACGAGAGGGGCCAGAACGAGATTTCGGAGATCTAGAGTCATTGTCGAAGGGCTGGACAGCAAATGGGATACGGATCTGATGGATATGGTGTCTCTGTCTAAACAGTCACCCGGCGGCCATCTTGGCCTGCAAAGGCGACCCCCGCAAGGTCATCAGACTTCCTGTAGAAATTATACGGATTGATCAGTCCCGACCGTACCCTTGGACGTGACGCTACCTTCCTGTGGTCCAGGGCGTTTCTACTAAACGCGTCACCTCATCCTGCTTATGGCGGCCATCTTGGTCTCAAACTCCGCATCGAGAGCGACCCCCGCGAGGTCATCGAGGGTCAAAATGGCGGCCATCTTGTCGACGGGCTTGTGACGTCATTGGGGGCCAAGAGCTCCCTATACTACTATCACGTTAACAATCCGTGTAATGAATACATCTCTCAATCCAACTTGATGCAGAAAAAATGGGGTTTACGGTGTAAACATTATTTCTTTTATTTCAGTTACAAGACATAGGTAACGGGCCTCCGTGGCCTAGTGGATAAGAGCGCTGACTCTTAGTCATTAGGTCTCTCACCGCCGTAGGTTCGAGCCTTGCTCGGGCCACGTGTGAGACGCCAAGTTCTGCAACGGAAGGTCAGGTGGTTTTTCTCCGGGTACTCAGGATTTCGCCCACCTCTGATTAACGATCGGCTCGATATGAGTGAAATAATCTTGAAAGGGCCGTAAAACCCAAACCAAAAAAAAAAAAAAAAAAAAAAAACAAGACATAGGTCGTGGGTACTCGTTAGGCGGTTCTAACGAGCACCCACAACCTATTTTTGGAGTAAAAATAAGAAGTATTTCACAAATTCTCATCAGAAAAATGACCGTCTCTGAGATATGAAAAAATGAACTATGCCTACGGTTATGTTTTCGTAATGATGCATGAAGAGGATACCGTGATGTACTGTCAAGCACCTATCTCTTCTAAAATAACAGTAGAACTTCCCTTGGTTCGATTACCATGGCTGAGTCGAACCCGTTCTTGAGTTCCTAGTGTGATTGTCTACATAAGAAATAGTGAGGGAAATTTAGGATAGTTTTAAATTCGTATTTTATCTCGCAAATATGTATGCTGTGAGTCTTCATTAGAATCGCCTCGATGAGGCGATTCTAATGAGTACACACAGCTACATTTTTATTATAGAACAACGAAAAGATGTCCAAAAGTACATGTATCTCGTTATCCGCAGTTGCAAATGTATGTTGTGTGTACTCAGTAGAATCTAATGAGTACACACAGCATACATTTCCCGCATTATAGAACACCGAAATGATGTCCAAAAGTATCTCGTTATGCCTCCTGGAAGTAACCCCTCAGTGGCTCGAACTCCCCCTGTCTCGAACAGATTTTCGAGGTCCAAATGTGTTCTAGCCATCGAAGTTCGACTGTAGATGGCTTTGTATACGCATTGGAAAAATTATAAATCGGAGAAATCTATGGTGTCGGATCAGATTTAAGAGTCAGTGACATTTGTTAAATAACCTGTTATTGCAGCAGTAGTTTGTTTGTTTGATTCCAGGTTTTTCACCCCCGTCAACACTGTATAGATCATTTTGGAAACGTTGCTTCCAATTTTGTGAGACTTTTACCCGACACTTAGATGAAATGACATCTCAAGCCCTGTAGCCCAATGAAACCAATAGGGTTTATAAGCATGGACGGACCGACTCGCACCGCTTTGCCTGGGCAGGCATAGACTCTCTAAGCGGTTTACCAGTACGCGTGTGCGGTCGGTTTTAGCTCTGCGTGGAAGCATCATGCAGCCTATCTATTTCTTGCTGTTGGTTTTGAGAGTAAAGTCCTAGTCAACATTTTTAGGGCATACTGAGCCGGTCAGTTGACCTAAACACACTTTTCTTGGCAGACTTGTACATAGGCGGTTAACCATTATACAGTATCTAATTTTCCAGCAAATATAAGTTGTCCTTCTGGCAGTAATGCGGTATTATTTATTTTATAGATGATATTTTCTCACTGTGAAAATATATGTAATGTTTACACACTACTAGGAAATATACGAGGGCAAGTCAATAAAAAGCCTAACTTATTTCTGGGTAAGCTCGATCTCTTCTTTCCCGATGTAAATTGCCCCTCTAGAATGATACACTTGGACCAACGCTGTTACAGTGCCATCAGTCCGTAACTGAAGAAACCAGGCTTCTTGTCTCCGACCCACTCCTCAACTGCCGCCACGACTTCCATTACGATAACACATCCGTGTGATATTGTGCATTTTTCAAACCTCAAAAAAGGTAATTTTTCTGATGAAAATTTGTATTATTTTTCTTATTTACACTCCAAACATAGGTTTTGGGTGCTCGTTAGAACCGCCTATGTCTAAGAGCAGAAATAAGGAAACTAATGTTTACCCCCCTAAACCCCAGTTTTCTCTATATAAAGTGGGGTTTAGGGGGGTCTTTATTTCACGGACATGTTCACGTGATGAATGACGTCCACGATATGCTTTTTCAAGTTTGGGAATAGGAAATGGTCTATATGAGCTAAGTCCAAATAAAAGGTGGGGTACGATATCAGCTCGTACACATTCCGCTCAACAGCATCCGTTGCAATTTTGCAAGTGTGGACTCTTGCATTGTTCTGTTGGAGCAGAATCCCTTCGGAGAGTTTACCTCGACGTTTTTACGGATCGCAATTCTCAGTGTGTCGAGCAAATTTGCATAATACGCACCTGTTGTCGTACTTTTCTTTGCTAGAAAGTCCAACATAACGCCTTGTGCATCCCAATTTTTTTATTCTCTGGCTCATGTTAAATGGAACACTTGTCTCATCTACAGTCATCAGACGTGAAAGACAATCATTTTCCTAAATAACTTCAACAATGCGTTGCATACCCATGCTCTGGTTGACATTTGCTCGTTATGGGACCCGCCGGGCTGTTAGCCTGCGCATACCCAAGCGATCATGTAAAATTGTTGACACGCTACCATGTGAAATGTAAAATGCATTCGCTATTTCTTCCACCTTAATTCGCCTATCAGAGTTCACCAGATCCCTTACTTTGTTAGACATTTCTTCATCGGTGGCATCTGATGGGCGTCCAGACCTGGTTTCATCTGCTTCAGGAAACAAAGATTGACATTTCAATTACTACATCTGAGCTTTTCCCTGAAATAAGTCAGTACTGTGTGTACAGAAAATATAGGAACTCTCATGGCGGTGGGGTGATGTTGCTCATTCATAGAGACATCCCTCACATGCCTTTCATGGAACTTGAAAATGACACCGAATCGGTCTGGTTTAAGGTTTTTGCAAATAAAACTTCCCACTTCGTAGCAAGTTGGTATCGACCACCAAATGGTACAATCGAAAACTACCAGTTGTTTAAAGACCAACTGTATTGCATTAAATTGCAGCATAAGGGTAAAAATCTCCCGGCTGTACATGTTCTAGGTGACCTCAACTTCAGAGACACTGCTTGGCCCGACAGGCTCAGCAAACAAGGCACAATGCTGAGTCAGTCGGAAGGACAAATATTAATTGACATTATGAACGATCATGGCCTTGAACAAATTGTTAACTTCCCCACACGTGAAAAGAACACATTGGATCTGATCCTTACGACTTTGCCAGGACAATTCGAAGACATTCATTCCCCAGATAAACTAAGTGACCACGATGTTGTCTCCGGATATTTAAAAATTCATATCCCACCAATAAAGAAACCTCGGAGGAAGGTGTACTCATATCAGAAAGGTGACTATGAAACTATGAGGAAGGATGCACTCAGATTTGCAAAGGAGAATTACTTTAATGGTCATTCAGATGCTCGGTCTGCACAGGAGAATTTTGATTTGATAACTTCTTTCATTCATACTTCGGCCGAAAATCATATCCCCTCAAAAACTAGTAGGTCTGTATCTTCTATTCCCTGGATCACTACAGAGATAAGAAGACAAATTCGCAGAAGGAATAAGATTCATGCAAAGGCAAAAAAGACGGGAAGTGGTAAACTCCGGACAAAATTTGAAAACTTGAGACGTGAAATCAAGACTGATATAAAAAAATCAGCATGATTTGTATGTGAATAACTTGGTAGGTGATGTAAAGGCAAATCCCAGAGACTCCTACAGATATATTAATAGCCAGAAGAAAGACAGGCAAGGTATCCCGCCCCTTAATAAAAGAGGAGGGGACGAGTTGCTGAATCAGACTCTGAAAGGGCAGATGAACTAGTTGGTCAATTCAATGATGCGTTTAATAAAACTGAGTTCACGGAGGTTCCATTGACTGGAAGATCGGCCCCATTCATGAATAATATTGTTGTGACAGCTGCAGGAGTGATCAAATTACTTCAAGACTTAAACCCCAGTAAGGCCTTAGGATCTGATGAGCTTCATCCTAGAGTCCTGAAGGAACTAGCAAATGAGTTGGGTCCAGTTTTTGCACACTTGTTTCAACAGTCTCTTGATACGGGTGAAATCCCCAAAGAATGGCTCTTAGCAAACATCTGTCCACTCTTCAAAAAAGGAATTAGGGCTCTTGCCCGTAATTATTGCCCTGTTTCTCTGACTTGTGTTCTGTGTAAATTGCTGGAACATATAGTCTGCTCAAACATCATGGCCCACTTGGACGAACATAAACTCTTGTCAGACAGACAACATGCATTTAGAAAAAGGCACAGTTGTGAAACTCAGCTAAGCACAGTTATTAATGACTGGGCAAAAATCTTGGACAAAGGGGGACAGGTGGACCCATTTATTCTGGACTTCGAGAAGGCTTTTGACACCCCTCCTCATGAACTACTTAAATCTAAGTTATTTGGCTATGGAATTGGGGGAAAGACCCTCAAATGAATAGATTCCTTTCTTTGCTACAGAAAACAGCGGGTTGTTGTTAATGGTGAATCTTCGGAGTGGGCTCCGGTTTTGTCTGGAGTCCCGCAAGGGACCGTTCTTGATCCACTTTTGTTCTCCCTGTACATCAATGATATTTCCACTGACAATGACTCAGAAATAAGACTGTTCGCAGATGACTGTGTTTGTTACCGGAAATTAGAGATACAGACGACTCATTGAAACTTCAGGCTGACATAGATAGATTAGGGTGTTGGGCATGTAAATGGGGCTTGAGATTTCAGCCAGTTAAATGCAATATTATGCAGATAACTGGAAAGAGATCTAATAAAGTTGAGGATTCTTACACCTTAGAGGGAACGGTCCTCGAGAATGTGGACTCCATTAAATACCGTTGGGTGACAATCTCACACAACTTGAGATGGAAAAATACTCATATTAGCAACATGTGTACTAAGGCAAATAGAACGCTTGGTTTCCTGAAGCGAAATCTTCACCAGTGCCCTCAGGATGTAAAAGAGGCAGCATTTTAAGGTCTTGTTCGCCCAATCTTGGCATATGTTGTATCTGGGACCCCAGTGGAGTGGTCCTTTACGATGAAATTGCGAAAGTTCAGAATAGAGCTGCTAGATTTGTAACAGGCAATTACTGCTTTGAAACTGTGAGCATGACTGGAATACTTGGAAAATTAAAATGGGAGTCTCTCAAGAAAAGGAGAAAAGACAGTAGGCTAATCCTTTTATACAAAGGTCTAAAGGGTGCTGCCAGCATTCCAACAGATGACCTTGTTCCCCCAGCTAGACACTGTAGAAATCACCATTCGTTGGCGTTTCAGACCCTTAGCGCAAGAACTGACATTTATAAATAGTCGTTCTTCCCCAGAACCATTAGAGATTGGAATGCCCTTCCCGATTCGATTATTTCGACAGCTGAAGGTGCTGATGATTGTGTAGCTAAATTTACCTCTTTGGTTAGAGCTAGGGACTAACTTCCCACATCACAGGTCCTGGTGTATGAATGTCATTCGACGTGTCACCAGTAACAATTCTGATTCTGATTCTGAAAGACGTTCTACTCAGTTTGAATCCCCCGACCAAGAATTTAATTTGTGCATACACCACATGGGTCCATTACTGAGCCAGAGAATAACACTCAAAATCGCCAGTGGGTTGGGCCGGGGTCTCCGAGGCCAAAGAAATTCAAAACGGAACCATCAGCTGGAAAGTTGATCGCAGCTGTGTTTTGGGACGCAAATTGTTGAACGTTCTAGCAAAGAAAAGCACAATAACAGGTGCGTATTATGCAAATTTGCTCGACCAACTGAGAACTGTCTTCTCCAACAGGACAGTACAAGAGTCCAAGTCTTGTACAATTGCAATGGCTGCTGTTGAGCGGAATGGGTACAAGCTAATACTGCATCCCGCCAATTCTCAGGACTTAGCTCCTAGATACTATTTCCTATTCCTAAACTTGAAAAAGGATATCCGTTGGGCGTCATTTCCGGCCCAACGAAGAAGTCGTGGCGGCAGTGGAGGAATGGGTCGGGGACAAAGGCCCTGGCTTCTTCATTTCTTGACTGGTGGCACTGGAACAGCGTTGGTTAAGGTGTTTCATTCTAAGGGACAATCACATCGAAAAAGAAGAGATCGATCTGACCCAGAAATAAGTTAAGCTGTTTTTTTATTGACTCGCCCTCGTAGATTTCACAGTAGACAAAATGACCACCAAGACGCAAATTTTGAATGTTATATATTATCAGCCTCATCCAGATGAGCCAGTCTGGCCCACTTGGGCCTCTAATGCTTTTTTTCTGTTCGACTCTTAAAAAGTAGCGTGGAAAGGAAAGCAATAAATAAGTCGTATAAACGACATATTTTTGTTTTCTGTTCAATTCTAATTTCATTGTTTCAAGTTCCACGCTACTTTTTCAGAGTGGAAAAGAAAACAAGAAATATGTCGTTTAAACGACATATTATATCGTTTAAACGACACATTTCTTGTTTTCTTTTCCACTCTAATTTTATTGTTTTAATTCTGTTCTGCTAGAAACTGGAACAGAAATTCTCTTCCCGGGTTCCGTAGCTGAGTGCTCGATATCATACCTTCCACTGAATGTCCTAGATATACCACAGGTAGTTTGTTTTTATTTAAGATAGCCGTTTGCCATTACGTACGGAGGATGTTTTAAGTATGGATCAGTGACTTCTTTCTATCTCGCATAATGTGCTGTATGCTGGAAGTTTTGTAAGTTCCTCTGTAACGCTCTGCAAGCTGGGTATTGTTTCAGTAGACATTTTGAAAAAAATTATACATGCATATATCTTTATTTTCTCAAGGAACATGATTTGATATTTCATGCATATTGTCTATAGGAGACAATTTCCGTGAAATGCCATCCTGTTTTCTATTAAAAAACACAAACAAAAAAAAAAAAAAAAAAAAAAAAACGAAAAATATCAAAAATTTGTCGTCTGCTTAATTAGCCCAGAGAGTGCTAAAGCCTTCTTAGGTTGCTGTATCGTGTTTTTTTTTTCTTCTTCTTAACGCTCTGCATGCTGGGAATTTTTTCTCAGCAGACGACATTTTAAAATATTTTTCTAATTTTCCCAGAAATCAGGATTTGACATCTCAAGCAAATTGTCTCCACAGGAGACAATTTGCATGAGATCTCAAGTCCTGTTTTCTGGGAAAAATAAGAAAAATATCAACCATTTGTCGTCTGCTGAATTAGCCCAGAGAGTGTTAAAGGTTAATCATAGTCTTACTACATTCCAGTGGATTCAGCTGCAATGGAACTCACCGACAGATGTCGCTAGTGCTGATTTCTGCGCACTGGAGTACAAGCCTGTGGAGGCGGTGCTGTCTATCAGAATCCCATTCGCCAAAGATACACGAACGTACATGGTTTCTGGATTGCAAAATAATACAGAATACCGCCTTAGGCTCTATTGTTTCTATGGAAACAGACGTGGTCCGCCCAGTGAATGGATATTCACGCGGACCAGAATAGGTTTGTGTATTGTATTGCTATCGATTTGTATTCACCTTATTTGCATTATCTGCTGGTTCCTAGTCTGAATGGTATCAGACTTGAAAAAACTGGTTACCTGTTTTTCCAATATTGACAATGTGAAAGCTGGGAGCCAGCAAATAATGCAAATGTTGTGAATGGTTCTAAAGAGTACCCAAATCACGAAAACACGCCTATATTTTGACCTCCTTAAACCCCACTTTTATATAATAAAACTGGGGTTTGCAGGGGTATGTATTATTGCGGGCTTAAAACATAGATTGTGAGTACTCGTTAGAACCGCCTCGTTGAGGCGGTTGAGGCGGTTCTAACGAGTATTCACAATCTATGTACTGAGCAGAAATAAGAAAAATATCGAATTTTTACTTCTGAAAAATTTATTTTTTCGGTGAATTTTCAATGTCTTTGTATAGCTTGTTTACGTATGCCTTGGAGCAGAAATAAAAATCAAGAAGACCAAGATGGCCCGGAATCATTGAAATCATTCCAAGCTAAGGTTTTTTTTTATTGTGATAATTTTTAGCTCTGGTGGCCATTTTGTCTCATCTGAGCGGAACCATTTTAGCTATTTTGGTAAATGGTCACCAACGCAACCTGCCTATGAAGTTTGAATAAAATGGACCCGGGGATATAGGAGGCGTTGTCTTTTAAAATAGACATTGTGGCCATCTTGTTCACCTAAGCGGAACGATTTCAGCTATTTTGGGGTAGCATTCCTGTGAAATAAGCAAATTTGGTCCAACGAATGGTCAGATGGTTTTTCTCTGGGTTCTCCGATTTTCGCCCGCCTCAGATAAACGATAGGCTCGATATGAGTGTAATAGTATTCAAAGGGCCGTAAAACCAAAATATAAAAAAGGAAGTGTAAATAAAATTGACCCAGGGGTATGGGAAGAGTAGTCGTTTAAGGAGTCACTATATTTAGCTCCGGTGGCCATCTCGTTCATTCGCTATTGTCTGTAGAGGGTCACCTCAGCAACATTCCTATGAGATTTAAATGAAATTGTCCCATGGGTATGGGAGAAGTAATCGTTTAAAGATGTTTGCTATTTTTAGCTCTGGTGGCCATCATGTCCATCGGAGTAGAACGTCTTAAGCTATTTTGGTAAAGCGTCATCTAGGCAACATCCTTGGGAAAATTATGTGAAATTGGTCAAAGGGTTTAGGAGGAGTCAGCATTTGAAGCAAATTATTGACCTGTTTTTTTTTTTTTTGTTTTTTTTTTTTTTGTTTTTTTTTGTTTTTTTTTTGTTTTGTTTTTCTATTTTATTTTATTTTATTTTATTGCTCAGGCGCGTACCTTGTTCATCGGAGTGTGACGATTTTAGCTATTTTAGTGGAGGGTCACTTAAGCCACATTCCTATAAAGTTTGAATGAAACTGACCAAGCGGTATGGGAAGAGTAGTCGTTTTAAGATTTTTTTTTTTATTTTTAGCTCTGGTGGTCATTTTGTTCATCGGAGCGGAATCGGTTTAGATAATTTTGGTAGATGGTCACACAAGCAACATTCCTATGAAGATTGAATGAAATTGGCCCAGCGGTCTGGGAGAAGTAGTCGTTGAAACATTTTGTCTACTTTTAGCTTTGGCGGCCATCTTGTTCATCGGAGCGGAATGATTTTAACCATTTCGACAGCTAACCGTCTAGGCAACACTCCTGTGAAGCTTAAGAAAGATTGGTCTAATGGCTTAAGAGGAGGTAGCATTTAAAGCAAATTATTGACGTTTTTCTATTTTCATCTCTGGCGGCTATCTTGCGGCTATCTTGCTCATCGGAGCAAAACGATTTTAACCATTTAGGTAGAAGGTCACCTAAGAACCATTCTTATGAAGATTGAATATAATTGGTCCAGGGGTATGGGAGTAGTAGTTGTTTGAAGATTTGTTCTATTTTTAGCTTTGGCGGCTATCTTGTTCCTCGGAGCTAAATGAGTGTAGCTGCTTTGGTAGAGAACCACCTAGGCAATATTCCTGTGAAGTTTAACTGGAATTGGCACAAGGTTTTAGGAGCAGTTAGCATTTTAAGCAAATTGTTAACGTTTTTTTTTTCTAGGTTTAGCTCTGGTGGCCATCTTGTTCATCGGAGAAAAACAAGTTTAGCTATTTTGGTAGAATTTACAATGTGTTTGTATAGGTGTGTTTGCGTAATGTCAAGAAAATCTTTCACATACATGTAAGAAATTTAGACAAGTCCACCTGAAATAAAGGTTGTCTAATTTGTTCTTATTATAGATAGTTTTACCAATATTCCTGTAATTTTAGCCAAACTTATCAGACGCCGCATCTTACTGTCTTAACTGTTTTGTTACTGTCCAGTTCGGTGGACTATTGTTTTAGCATTACAAAAACACGCCTATACACATACATTTTAAATTTTACAGCCGAAAAACGAAAACCTTAATTTGAAAAATTGTAATATTTTTCTCATTTCTGCTCCTAATACAGATTTTGGGTACTCGTTAGAACCGCCTCATCGAGGCGGTTTTACCGAGTACCCACAATCTATATTTTAGAGCAGAAATAAGAAAAAAAAATGTTTACCCCTGTGACCCCAATTTTACTATATACATGTAAATCTGGGGTTCACATTCCATCACGAAAACACGCCTATTTAAATTTGACCCCCTTGAACCCCACTTTTATATAGTAAAACTGGGGTTGTCGGGGGTCTACCTTATTTTTCTTAAATCTGCTCTAAAATATAGATTGTGGGTACTCGTTAGAACCGCCTCGATGAGGCGGTTCTAACGAGTACACACAATATATATTTAGAGCAGAAATAAGAAAAATATCAAAATTTTTCATCATAAAATTTTCTTTTTTTTTCGGCGATAAAGGATGCAATGTATTTGTATAGGCACGTTTGCGTAATGAATCCCTACTTTTCTCTGCAGACCCAAGCGGAAGATGTCCAAAATACATCCCGAACGGAGTTCTAGAATCAAACTGCGGTTCTGCTACGGACTGGCTATGTGATTTTGATTGCAATGGGGGTTTCAACGTGTTTCTCAGAGGGCCCTATGGTTACGCGCGTCACTTCATTATGTTTGGACACATGAAAGGGCAACCAAACAAACCGGAGAAATTGTTTTGCGACAGTGGCACGTGGAAAACGGGATATGAACATTTAGGGGTAGATGTGAACAACGTGTGTGTTCACGTTGAAGGTGAGAATGCACATACACTGCAAGCTCTTTATAAGACTGGTCGTCATAACACAGTTATAACACGGTTCTGGATATAATGCATTTTGCAAAATGTATAGATTATATATATGGTCTACAGAGGACCATATAACGTTAATGTATTTGTTCCCGATTACTGTACCGTTATAAAGAATTTGTCGTTAAAAGAATCCCAGTTAGGAGTATGTTTGTTTTGTTTGATTTAAGGTTTAACGTCCACGTCAACACTGTATAGGTCATTTTGAAGACGTTGTTTCCAAATTTGTGTGACTTTGAGCCGACATCGAGATGAAATGCCTTCTCAAAACCTGTTGCCCAATGAAACCAATAGGGTTTATAAGCATGGACGGCTCAACTGGCGCCGCATTGTCTGGGCAGGCTTAGATCCTCTTAAGTGGTTTACCAGTATTCGTGTGCGGTCGGTTTCAGCTCTGCGTGGAAGCATCGTGCAGCCCATATATTTCTATAAGCCCCGATGGGTTGGGGCTGATGTTATCTGTGGAATATTTAATTATGTGTAACTCCAAATAATATAATTATCTTTATTTAATTAACTTCCTTAAACCATAATTTAAGAATTCACAGAAAAACAGGTTTGTAATAAGATTCATATGTAAAATGGGTCAAGGAATGAAGGTGTATAACGCTTTTATCATTTTGTCAAGATACTAACCACTCGCGTCGACAGACAGTTTTTCTGAAAACTAAAATTGATGAAAGTTTTAGACTGCCTACAACAGTAAAATGTCCGAACATGAAATGACGTCAGTGCGAAACTCATCTTATGTTCGGCCATTTCCTCCCTGTCCGTCGTGTTTCACCGCATTAGTGGTCTAAGGGAAGGGATTGCGTTATTTTATTGCTCAATTATTTTCTATCCTTTAAACGATATTGACAGACAATGGAATACATGCAGTCTTCAGCAACTCTTTATGTTTCAGTGAGATTAAGAATAAGGCTACGTATGGGAATGCGACTTTTTTGTGTTTCATCATTTTCAAGATTTTCCTTCTGTTGGTCTTTAAATCTATATACTAAAAAGTCTCTAAATTTACAGACAGTCTTAAAATTTACAGACTGTCTTTAAATAAAATAACTTTCTTAGAAATGTTATATGCTAGTTGTTTTATGCAAGCATTGTTTTGTGTGTTATTATTATTATTATTATTATTATTATTATTATTATTATTATTATGCCACCGAAGGAGGGCATACAGTTTTTGCACTGTCCGTTTGTTTGTGTGCTTGTAAGTTCGCACTTTTTGTGATGCGAACTTCTTCCACATTTCTTCAACGATTGAGCTGAAACTTTGCACATGCATTCCTTGTGAGATGAAGGGGTGCCTAACACAATTTTCACGTTGGTCCTATCATTTTCGAAGGCGTTACGGGCCTTTTCTTTTATAAAAAAAAAATGTAGTAAAAACCTAGTGATGCGAACTACTTCAATATTTCTACACTGATTCAGCTGAAACTTTGCACATGCATTCCTTGTGAGGTAAAGGGGTGCCTAACACAATTTTCACGTTGGTCCTATCATCTCTGACGGAGTTACGGCCCTTGATTTTCTGAAAAACACGTTCGAAACCTTGTGACGTGAACTGCTTCCACATTTCTTTACCGATTGAGCTGAAACTTTGCACATGCATTCCTTGTGAGGTAAAGGGGTGCCTAGCACAATTTTCAGTTGATTCTATCACCTGCGACGAAGTTACGGCCCTTGATTTTCTGAAAAACGCATTCGAAAACCTTGTGACGCGAACCACTTCCACATTTCTTCACCGATTGAGCTGAAACTTTGCACATGCATTCCTTGTCAGGTAAAGGGGGCCTAACACAATTTTCACGTTGATCCCATCATCAGCGAAGGAGTTCCGGCCCTTTATTTTCTGCAAAACGCGTTCTTAAACCTGGTGACACGAACTACTTCCACATGTCTTCGACAATCTTGATAAATATTTGCATATGCATTTGCAATGATATGTAGATGTGCCCAGCACAAACTTCATTCTACTGGGATGAAGTGTTTTTCTGAAAAAAAAAAGCGCGTTCGAAAACCTTGTGACGCGAACTAATTTCACATTACTTCACCGATTGAGCTGATTCTTTGCAAATGCATTTCTTGTAAGGTATTGGGGTGCCTAACACAATTTTCACGTTGATCCTATCATCTTCAAAGGAGTTACGGCCCTTTATTTTCTGAAGTAAGCGTTCTCAAACCTTGTGACACGAACTACTTCCACATTTCTTCGACAATTGTGTTAAATTTTTATGCCCCCGTAGGAGGGCATATAGTTTTTGCATTGTCCGTTTCTGGGTTTGTGCGTTTGTAAGTCCGCACTTTTTTTGTGATGCGAACTACTTCCACATTTCTTCAAGGATTGAGCTGAAAGTTTGCACATGCATTCCTTGTGAGGTGAAGGGATGCCTAACACAATTTTCACGTTGGTCCTATCATTTTCGACGGCCCTTTTCTGAAATTGGCTCCCACGGGGGCATTGTCACTTATAGTGACAACTCTTGTTTCATAATTTTATGACCACAAATTATTATTTGGTGACTTACATGTTCTGTTCATGGCCTTTATGACGTAACTTTATTTCTATACGACATAGAAACATAAAAAAATATGTTGTATTTCAGAACAGAGCTGTGCAAACGAACCATTCCCTAATGCTGTGTATGGAAACACATCAACTTACATGTATCGCCATGGGGTTTCAACCATGACAGGGTGTAAAGACGGATTTCATCGTCACGCCTTAGCTGGCGACCGCAACCCTTTCTGTGAAGGTGACACGTGGTTTGTTCGTGGTAGCAAATACGACGCTACCGTTTCCCCGCAGACATTGTGTATTCCGAATGGTATGTTATCCAGCACGAAAACACGCCTATACAATTTTGACCCCCTTAAACCCCACATTTATATATTAATACTGGTGTTTACAGGGGTATATGTTATTTTTTATTTCTGCTCAAAAACATAGATTGTGGGTACTCGTTAGAACCGCCTCGTCTAGGCATTTACGAAAACACGCCTATACAAATACATTGTGACCTTTATCGCCGAAAAAGATGAAAATTTTAAGATAAAAAACTGTGATATTTTTCTTATTTATGCGCAAAATATAGATTGGGGGTACTCGTTAGAAGCGCCTCATCGAGGCAGTTCTAACGAATACCCACAATCTATATTATAGAGCAGAAATAAGAAAATTAAGGGTTACCCCTGCAAACCCCAGTTTTGCTATATAAAAGCGGGGTTCAAGGTGGTCAAAAGTATATAGGCGTGTTTTCGTGATGCGGTTCTAACGAGTATCCACAATCTACGTTTTGAGCAGAAATACGAAAAATATCAGAATTTTTACCTGAAAATTTTCCATGTTTTTGGTGGTAAAATTTTCAATAAATTTTAACAGTGTTTTCGTAATGTTTTCATTTTTGTTTTCTTTCTATGTAACTGATAAGGAAAACAGATAATAATAAATAAATGTTTGTTTGAGTTCAGCCTGAGTTTCAACGCCCCCCGGTTCTAACGAGTATCCACAATCTATGTTTTGAGCAGAAATACGAAAAATATCAGAATTTTTACCTGCAAATTTTTTACTGATTTTGGAGGTAAACTTTTCAATAAATTTTATCAGTGTTTTCGTAATGTTTTCATTTTTGTTTTCTTTCTATGTAACTGCTGATAAGAAAAACAGATAATAATAAATAAATGTTTGTTTGTGTTGAGGTTCAACGCCCCCCCCCCCCCCCCCCCCCCACCATTGCGAAAACATGCCTATACAAATACACTGATTTTTTTTTTTTTTTTTTTTTTGCCGAACAAAAAAAACTATAATTTTAGGATGAAAAATTTGGATATTTTCCGTATTTCTGCTCAAAATACAGATTGTAGGTACTCGTTAGAACCGCCTCATCGAGGCGGTTCTCAAGAGTACCCACATCTACATTTAAAGGCATTTATTCTTGAACAGTAGGATACACCGTGTGTCCATAATTGTTTTATTGCCCCATGTGGTATACTATAGCAGATCAAAGGCGGCCCTTAATAGGGTGATTAATAACTCTTGTTGTATCCCCTGACTGAGGCACTTAAGGGGAAAATCAATAATGTACACCAGTCAACAGTAAGTACATTATTGATTTTCCCCAAGGTGGCCCCTTACCTGTTGAAGACCTCAGTTTTGTTTTGTTTGTTTGATTTAAGGTTTAACGTCCCCGTCAACACTGTAAAGGTCATTTTGGAGACGTTGCTTCCAATTTTGTGGGACTTTTACCCGACATTGAGATGAAATGACATCTCATGCCCTGTCGCCCAATGAAACCAATAGGGTTTATTAGCATGGACGGTCCGCCTCGCACCGCGGTTCCTGGACAGGCTTAGATCCTCTAAGCGGTTTACCAGTACTAGTGTGTGGGCCGGATTCAGCTCTGCGTGGAAGCATCGTGCAACCCATATATTTCTTCAAGCCCCTACGGGCGGGGGCGCGTTGAAGACCTCAGTCAGCTCTGAAGGCTACATAACATTATATAATCAAATAATAGTCCTCAATAATCAAGAATAAATGCCTTTAAGAGCAGAAATAAGAAAAAATAAGATTTACCCCTGCAAACCCCCGTTTTACTTTATAAAAGCGGGGTTCAAGAGGGTCAAAAGTATATAGGCTTGTTTTCGTGATGCGGTTCTAACGAGTATCCACAATCTACGTTTTGAACAGAAATACGAAAAATATCAGAATTTTTACCTGCAAATTTTCACTGATTTTGGTGGTAAACTTTTCAATAAATTTTAACAGTGTTTTAATAATGTTTTCATTTTTGTTTTCTTTCTATGTAACTGATAAGGAAAACAGATAAGAATAAATAAATGTTTTTTGTTTTTTTTGGTTTTACGGCCCTTTCAAGATTATTTCCCTCATATCGAGCCGATCGTTAATCAGAGGTGGGCGAAAACCGGAGTACCCGGAGAAAAACCACCTGACCTTCCATTGCATAACTTGGCGTCTCACATGTGACCCGAGCGAGGCTCGAACCACAGCGGTGAGAGACCGATCAAGAGTCAGCGCTTTTAACCACTATGCCACGGAGGCCCGTCAAACGTTTTTTTGAGTTGAGGTTCAATGCTCCCCATAACGAAAACAAGCCTTTACAAATACACTGATTTTTTTTTTTTTTTTTTTTTGTTTTTTTGCCGAAAAAAACACATTAAAATTTGAGGATGAAAAATTGTGACCTTTTCCGTATTTCTGCTCAAAATATAGATTGTGGGTACTCGTTAGAACCGCCTCATCGAGGCGGTTCTCAAGAGCACCCACATCCATATTTAAGAGCAGAAATAAGAAAAATAAGGTTTACCCCTGTAAACTCCAGTTTTACTATATAAAGTTGAGTGCAGGGGGGGGGGGGGGGGGGGGTCTGAACTATATAGGTGTGTTTTCGTGATAACAACAAATGTAGCTCATGAAACATGGGAACTCATATTACATCACGTACACACGCCTATATAATTTTTACCCCCTTGAAACCCACTTTTATATAGTAAAACTGGGGTTTGCAGGGGTATACATTATTTTTCTTATTTCTGCTTAAAACATAGATTGTGGGTATTCGTTAGAACCGCCTCGTCGAGGCGGTTCTAACGAGAATCCACACTCTATGTTTTGAGCAGAAATAAGAAAAAAATCGAAATTGTTCATCCGAAAATTTTCTTTTTTTTTTGGCAGTAGAATTTCCAATGTATTTGTATAGGCGTGTTTTCGTAATGTATATATGCCCAGAAAATGACCAGTAATTGGTCAATATTTTCCATGGTGGACTTCACCTCGAAACACACAGTACGTCAAAAAGAACGACGGTATCAGCTGAACATAGACTGCTTGTACTATTGACAGGTCATGTGATCAGTATCTGCGCATGTCAGTAAAGCCAGTGATACCATTTGTTTGTAATGGAGTTTTACCGTCCAGTCAACACTATTTAGGTCATTTATGAGCCGGTCAGTTTACCTATGAACACTTTCCTGGGCAGGCTTATAGGTAAAGCTGTTAACCAGTACAGTGCACATTCTTTCGCCAGAAACTGACAACTGCCCTTCTTGAATCCTGTATATACTGATATGTATGCTGATGATACAACAATCTAAGAAATTGGGATTTCACGGTCAACAATAGAAAGCAAATTACAAGGTGCTCTGAACACCTTTCTTACTGGTGTAAAGCTAATTGTATGGTTATAAATACCTCTAAGAAAAACCTGATGTTGGTTACAACCCATCACAAATGAGCGCTTCTGGATATTAATAATATGTTTCTGAATTTGAAAAACATAGAATTAAACAGTATAAATAAAGATAAAATACTTGGGGTTACTGTTGATAATAATTTATCCTGGTCTGGTCATATAGACCAACTCTGCAAAAAGATATCATCGAATTTATGGCTTCTGACAAGAATTAAAGAATACCTTAATAATATAGAACAAAGAACTCAGTTCTATAAAACTTACATTCAACCCCACATTGATTATTGTAATCTGGTTTGGGGTGGAACGTCCCAAACGAATTTAGAGAGAATATTGCGACTTCAGAAGCGTGCATGTAAGATAATATTAGATTATAATGTTGATAATGTACTCCAAAGCATGACAAAATTAAAGATACTTACTGTGTTTGAAAGGTTATTTCTAAGAAAATCAAAGTTTATGTTTAAAGTGAAAAATCTGAAACACCTCCATATATTAATGAAATGTTTGATCAGAGAACTTATGATTAAGATATGCCACTCTTAAGATCTGCAGTTTCTTCATACTTTTTTCCACCTAGACCTAAAAAGGAAATATTTAGGCAAAGTATCATATACTCTGGGCCAATCATATGGAACAGTCTATCATCTGAACTTAAAGATCTTAATTCAGTGAGCACTTTTCATAATCATTTCATTAAATGGTTGAAACAGTAATATTGTTTCCTTGGATATGTTGTACATTTGTATATTGCTTAAGTTACATAACATGACCTAATATTACTTGACCTAATATTACTATCATGGTTTATTATTTTATTTTTTTTTTGTCTTCTCTTTTGTGTAGTTAAACATACACATTTTGGATTTGGTTTGTATCTTTTTGTACATGTATCATAACTACGTGTGAGTCTGTGAGACAGTATTATTTTGTGTGTGTGTCGGGGATGGGGGGGGGGGGGGGGGTCTGTCACTTTGTAAATGTACTTGTATGTTTATAGACCTTTCTTCTTTTTAGAGGGCCACGTGGAAGTTTTTACTAAATGTGCCTTACCCTCTATAAATAAAGTCGATTATTATTACGATTTTAATCAGCGGATGGGAGAGAATGACCGTAGAAAAGATTTCATGATCAATCTCCACGAAAAAATGTTGCCCGGCGGGAGTCGAACCCGCGTCCTCCGGATCACCAGTCAGACGCGCATCCGACTGAGCCACTGAGGCCGGCCAATGATAAGTCCGGTTTTCAAAGCATGTGCACTCATGAGCACTCTTTAAAATGGAGGTAGCAGTCTTGTGTTTAGATCGGCTGTTTATGGTTTTGCCTAACTTTGACCCTTGGCGTAGACGTGATATAGAAAAAACGGAACAGCAACCAAAGTGGCCAAAGGCAGCCATTGGCTCCTGGTGAAGTCGGCACATATTGCCCGTAGTCAAGTGCATGTTGCCGGTAGATAAGTCTCGTTTACAATAGAACTACTTTCAAATTTTCCATTTCGACATGAAAAAATGGCAGCCACCTTGTCTTGCGAATCGAATGAAAGAACGTTAAATCAAAGCAACGGGAGTGTTGATGTGGCGATTGCTTGTTAACTTTGGGTAGCATTAGGTACAGTTTATATTTGATTGACTATTTAAATCAGATTTAAAGGATATAGAAATTGTGGTTTAAATCTGCCTTGAGTGTATTACATGGTCACTGATGAGGCTTAAGTGGGCGCAATTTGCTAGTCCGGTCCGGAAAATATGTTCACTCAACAGTTTTTTCAGAGTATTCCTGGCTACCCAAAAAAATAAACCTTTATAGAACGGAAGTCTCTGTCATGTAGTGGTTATGCTACTCGCCTTATAAACCAGTTGTTAGCGGTTCGATCCCGGGCTACCTCAGACTTTCGGATGTCTCCTTATGATCGTAGCTGTTGTTGGAACGTTAAACCCAAACACAGACATACAAACCTTAAAAGAACACAAACGGTTGGTGTACATGTAAAAAGACAGTTTGTTCTTGCCATCGGTGCTTGGAGAAATAGTTTTTGCTGCATGATGCTTCCACACAGAGCTGAAACCGACCGTCCATGAGTACTGGTAAACAGCTTAGATGGTCTAAGCCTCACCACAAAAATGATACGAGTCGGAGTGCCCCTTTCTTTTGTTAGGGCGGTAGTGCTTGTGATGTCATTTCATCTCAAGGTCGGGTAAACGTTCCACAAATTTGGAAGCAGCGCCTCAAAACTAACTTAAACAGTATTGACAGAGACGTAAAACCTCAATTCAATCAAAATCAAGACTGTTTTGTCACTGTAAAATATATCCCCGCCTTTAATGACAATATAAGTCAATGCACATGTATGTCGTTGGTAATTTAATACATGTACGTCTATGTGCGAAGCGTAGACTCAAGGTTTTTGTTAAGGTTCCTCAATACATTTGCACAAGAAAAATATAGGTGTCAGATTTGCATGTTATTTTTTCCCAAAATATGATCATGATTTCCTTTTAAAATGCCTGTCCTAGAAGAAGAATGTTTGGAGGTGCTAAAGGTTATTACAACAAGTATTTTCTTGCATTAGCAACATCTCAGTGCCTTTGAAAATAAATGCTTTTCTGTATGTTTCACTTTCACCAGGAAAAAAATGAAAACGCCTACTAGACTTTTTAAAAGTTACTAAAACGGCTGCAGATCAATAGTTCACAACAAATACTAGCGACTCGGACAAAGCTTTCTATCAAAAAGCCTACCTGAATTGAAAACCAGAATTTGTTTTGACATGTTTTTCTTCATGGGCGCCGCCATCTTCCTTTTTTTGCGGTTAATTTTAACTGATCAGATTTCATCAGTTATGCCTTCCACATTCTATTTTTCCCATCAACAATGAATATACCTTGAAAATTCAACTTTATAGCCTTCTTCTTGCATATAGCATTATGACATCGCCTATCTTGGAAGCATGTCAACACTGATAAGCTATTGTAGCTGTCAAATTGAAAGAGATATCCATCTTGCCAAGGAAAAAACGTATTCATACGCCTTGGAATTAATTTCCAAAAATTACAATAGTACACCATTGTTTTTAATTTAAAACATAATATTCATTTTTGAAACTGTACTGCAACTAATTTCACGTACTTTCTTACATAATTTGTTCGTTAATTTATGTATAGTATGCATTCATTTCCGAACTATTTTTTATGTGTAACGTTTTCCAGGTTGGTGTTGTTCGGCCCAGCTTCTTGTAAACAAATTGAGAAAATCAGATTTTTGAAACTTTTTTCATCAAAACATATTGAATGCATTGGGCTTCTATGAGTTTTTACCAGCCTACACATTGGTAAGTAGGTGACATAACAGATCAATAATTGGATTAGATAAATAATAACTTTGTGTTGTCCAGAAGTTCACCTGTGCAAAAATCAATTATTTGTTTATGGCGGCTCATGTGAACCAATGTAACAAATCAATGGGTGAAAATAATTTCTATACCATTGCAGTTATTGGCTGTGATCAGAAGCCTTTTGGACAAAGTTTCTGGTGCTGAACAGGCTGCTTTCAGTCCTTCAGTTCAAATATGGGGATAAACTGTTGGCTTATCTTATTTTCAATTATTTGGTTTTGATTTATCCAATATCAAAGCACCCATCCTGTAAACACAATCAGTAACACACTGAAACTTTTGTGCAGTGATTGCATACATTGTTATAAACTGCATGAATGAAATATATAAAATGAAGTACTAAAAGCACCTAAGAAGGGCAATCATTTTACAAGCTAAATGCAAGAGATTTCAACACCTCAACCTCAATGAGCTTGTTGCCAAATTGGTAGAACTGGTCCTTTTTGGCTACCATACACTGAATTTAAAATAGTACCAGTTGAGATAATTACATTTTTTGAATTTTTGGGAATCATTAATTTTCAGTTCTATTTAGGTATTTTATTTGAAATTCCTCTGTTGCAGTGCCTAAAGGCAGCCTTGAGTCACATTTCTATGATAGTATTTTACACATTGTGGTTATGTGGACTGAGATGTCATTTTTTGCAAAACCAAGGAAAAATGCAATAATTTACTAAAACGGCGACTTTCGAATAAAAATCTTTGGCTTTCATATTCTTACATTTACATGGACTACCATCTGGTGAAAAATCTTTTTGGGTAATTATTTGCAAATATGATTTTTTCAGTACCCCAAATGTAGTGAAATAACTGTATTGAGGAACCTTAAACCTGTTAAACAATCGAAATGAGTCAACTTTGGTACATGTACGCATTTGGTATTTCTCGGCGGTGTTGTTTTGTTTGTTTATTATTGTTAAACATCCGAGCTGCAACATGCTGATGTTGCTGAAATTTTAAGACGATGTAAAATAAAATAAAATAACTTGCTAATGGAAGCCATAAAGAGTTTCTATCTCTTGAAGTTACCAAGGGAGGTAATAAATAAAAGAACTTGCTGGTTGTATTTCGGAATTCCCTTGTTTCAAACTTTGGATTGTGTTCAAATTATTTTATTCGGATTCGGATGGTGGGGCGGGGTATTAATTTGTACATTTATTGTAAAATATCCGAGCTGCAACATTTTGATATTGTCCAACACGGATGATGTTTAAAACATAAATAAATGGAAATTACATTGGTTGAAAGGGAGGTTATACATAAAGTAATATTGGAAGCGGAGTCAATTTCGGAATTCCTTGGTTTCAACTGTCATTGTTCAAATTAATATTGTTCCACTCTATCGCTGAGCAGTTATTACAACTTTTTGTTGGGAAATACAGTTAACTCGAGCAAATACCTCTGATTTGGGGAAAGACTATCGTGCTTCTACTTTAAGTATGCAAATGAATTAATGCAATTTACTAAGATTTCACAACGCTCGGTATTTGCATTTTGATCGGAGTCCATTGCTGCGATAATTACATGATTAAAATGATATCACCCTTATTTTCAGAGACTCCGGCTACTTGTCCTAGAAATATCCCTAATGGTCATATACCTCAGGACTGTGTGGTAAGGTTTTGACTTCCAGATATTTATGCATGTGTATTTTTATTTTACGGAAAAGTACATAACTTATGTGTCCAACCTAATTGCTTTGGACAGGCCTCTTTCCAATTGAAAGTGGTTCAGGTTTGTTAGAATTGTTGTTTTGACAAAAATCCACGTTCTTTAAACAAACAGCGCGGCCCCCACCCATCAGGGCTTGAAGAAATAGATGGGCTGCATGGTGCTTCCGCGCAGAGCGGAAACCGACCGCACACGAGTACTGGTAAACCCCTTAGGGGATCTAAGCCTGCCCAGGCAAAGTGGTGGGAGTCGGACCGTCCATGCCTATAAACCTTATTGGTTTCATTGGGCGACAGGGCTTGAGATGTCATTCCATCTCAATATCGGGTAAAAGTCCCACAAAATTGGAAGCAACGTCTCCAAAATGACCTACACAGTGTTGACGGGGACGTTAAACCTCAAATCAAACAAACAAACAAAAAAAAACAAAAAACAGCGAAAACCTATGTCATATGATGCGAAACGAGACATCGTCTTTGGGTCTTTCTTTTAGTGGGACATTAGGAATATATTATTAGGTAAATGAATTTCTGGTAAGGGCATAATAGGGCGGTTTTTAAAAACGACAGATTGGACGCACATAATATATTTTATGATGAAATGCTTTCCTTTCAGAATACTTCTGTGTTCCTCTTTTCGAGATGGCTCTTGTCCACAGGAACACAACAATGGAGTCATAGAATACTTATAGCAACCAAACAACGAGAGTTGGTTGCTAAGCGATAACAAGTGTATTAATTTATGGAAACATACCCCAACCATTCAAAACTTAGAAAAACTAACAGTACTAAGGTCAAATATTCGGTGAAGCTTCCGGTTTTACAAATATATATCTCTCTATATATGGAGCTACCTGTTGATTGAAGCTCCTGATTGGATAAAACTTGAACTTCCTTGTTACAATGGACGTTCATCTTTTCGAAATTTGTGAACAAGCATGACTGGGATACATCACATCACGAAAACACGCCTATATAAATATGACCCCCTTGAACCCCAGTTTTATATGATAAAACTGGGGTTTGTAGGGGTAAACCTTATTTTTCTTAATTCTGCTCTAAAATATAGATTGTGGGTACTCTTTAGAACCGGAACCGCCTCATCGAGGCGGTTCTAACGCGTTCCAACAATCTATATTTTGAGCAGAAATAAGAAAAATGTCACAATTTTTCATCTCAAAATTTTCCTTTTTTTCCGGTGATAAAATTTACTAAAGGGATCAACCATGGTTTTTCATGCATTAACATTTGCCGGGTCCCGAAGAAGCTGTTTGAACATGAGGCCGCTAGGCCGAATGTTCAAATATCTTCCGAGGGATCTGGCAAATGTAAATGCAATGAAATAACCATGGATGATCGTTGTTCTTGCATAACTTACGAAGCCGATCGCAAATTTTGACGAAAACGCCCAAAAGCTCCATATAAATTCCATATAAACTCTTCAAATGCGACAGACAAACCAAAATGGCGGCCAGTTCAGAATGTTGTTTACAATGACGTTGTCATGCAGTAACCCTCTGACGTCAACATAGAACCATAAAACGCTACGTTCAGGGCGATAAAGTTACGTCGCTCAACGTAACGTAAACAAAGCAAGCCCCGTCTTGTGATATCAAAAGCTCAAAATCCATGTTCAAACAGCACGCGAATTTCATGATTTGAACATGTTTTTTTTTGCTGTTTGAGCACGGCTTTCCGTCCATTTGACAATGGCTTCAAACAGCCATGCGCATAGGTATTTATGCAAGAATATGTATTTGTATAGGCTTGTTTTCATAATGGGGATACATCAACTGTCTGCAGGTGTACCTATTCCCTTTAAATATCAGAAAGGCCTCTGTGGGGCTAAATTAGGTAAAGTTTACAATGGTACAATCCTTTATTTCTTTTCTGGAGGTATCAATCAACAACGGATTCGACTCAGCCAAAGAAATCGATCCATCAGTGGTCAGTTAGGGCAGTTAGACTCCGGGGGAGCTTATAGGATAGGTAGTTCCCCGCCGTCGTCGTCGTCTGCGTCGCCTGCGTTCGTCTGGGTCTGCGTCGTCGTCCGTCAACACTTTCAAACGACATCTCCTCTGAAGGCACTGGACCAATTCGGCCAAACTCGCATCTGTAGCAGCCTTGGGCTGGGGGATTGAAAGTTTGTGATTTTATGAAATTCGGCTCATCAGTTTGGTTGCTATGGCAAATTAGAGTTTCCATAGACTTATAATGGGAAAAAACTGAACAAAATGGTTTGCAGATAGTTTGACAAACCTTTCATAGAAATGTTCCTTAAGCAATCTTATATCTGCCATACGATGTTAGGCCTGCTGCTCATGTTCTTTGATTGCCATGGTAACCAAAATACAAACAATAGAAAAAAACAATCTTAAAAATGTATCTCTTCAGAAACAATATCCTCTAAGTAAATATTCACCATATTTGCTTCAACAGGTTTTAGTTTTATATGCAATTCAGCTCTTTAGTTTGGTTGCTATGGCAACTTGGAGTTTCCATTGAGTTATAATGGGGAAAGCTGAAAAAGGCATCTACTGCCAATTTGACAAAACTTTCATATAATATTTTTTAAGCAGTCATCTGTCTGCCATATGATTTTAGGCCAACTGCTCACTTCTGTTGGTTGCCATGATACCAAAATGCCCCAAAATACAGAAAAGAAATTAACCCTTATCCTGCTGAATATTTAAATTAGCCACTCCCATTCCTGACCATCAGCCAATCAGATTATATGATGTAATATTTTCCTTTAAATTCACAAACTGAATGACAAATAGTGTAGATCCTGATCAGGTGGCTTCTTCAGAAGCCATCTGATCTGGATATACACTGTTTGCAAAGAAAGTGGCTGTCGGGAACAGCAGGATGAGGGTTAAATATCATCTCCTCAGAAACCGTATGCTCGATGAGGCTGAGACTTTATGGAAATAATCACCATATTTGCCTTAACAGGTTTTTATGAAATTCCGCTCTTTAGTTTGGTTGCTATCGCAACTTAGTTTCCATAGACGTGTAATGGGTAAAACTGAAAATTTGCATTTCCTGCAAAGCCTTAGCAGATATTTTGGCAAACATTTCATAGATTGTGTTTGTTTGTTTGATTTAAAGTTTAGCGTCCCCGTCAACACTGTATAGGTCATTTTAGAGACCTTGCTTCCCATTCCCGACATTGAGATGAAATAACATCTCAAGCCCTGTCGCCCAATGAAACCAATAGGGTTTATAAGCATGGAAGGCCCGACTCGCAGCGCTTTGCCTGGGCAGGCTTAGATCCTCTAAGCGGTTTACCAGTACTCGTGCGTGGTCGATTTTAGCTCTGCGTGGAAGCATCATGCAGCCCATCCATTTCTTCAAGCCCCGATGGGCGGGGGCCGTAAGCACTTCATAGAAATATTCTTTAAGCAATCTTCTATCTGCCATACAATTTTAGGTCTACTTCTCATTTAAAATCGGTTGCCATTGGGTCCAAAATTAAACAGAAAAAAAATATTGTTTGTCTTTAAATCTAGACTAAAAAGTCTTTAAATTTACAGACAGTCTTTCAAATTGTAGACTTGTCTTGAATAAAATAACTTGCTTAAGCCTGATAAATATAACACTCACGTGTTTGGAAGGGTATTTATTATTTTTTCTTATTGCTTGAATAGCCCTTTTTTAAACAGGGAACATTGGGATGTAATAGATAATTTTAAAACAAACATCGTGGGTATTCGTTTGAAAGTGGCGCCTCTAATGAGTACCCACAATCTATATTTAGAGAAAAAATGAAAGGAAAGAAAAAAGAAAACATTCGAAAAAACATCATGCGAATAAGTCGGTGAAATTAATACCCCCCCCCCCCCCCCCACACACACTAAACCCCACTTTATATAGAGAAAACTGGAGGTTTGCAGGGGTAAATAGTATTATGCTTATCTATGCTCCAAGAGATAGGTTGTGGGTACTCGTTAGAACCGCCTCAATGGGGCGGTTCTAACGAGCACCCATAACCTACATTCGGAATATAAATAAGAAAAATATAATATTTTTGTCATCGGAAAAGAAGCCAGTTTGGAGAAATGAAAGAATACACTAAAATACACAAAAACATATGTTATCGTGAAGAAATGAAAGAAATAAATTTATTCATACAGTAAAATTCCTATATTAAGACCACCTTTTGGACTGTTCAAAAGTGGTCTTTAAGACGTTGCTTCCAATTTCGTGGGAATTTTATCCGACATTGAGATGAAATGACATCTCAAGCCCTGCCGCCCAATGAAACCAATAGGGTTTATAAGCATGGACGGTCCGACTCGCACCGCTTTGCCTGGGCAGGCTTAGATCCTCTAAGCGGTTTACCAGTACTCGTGTGCAGGTCGGTGTCAGCTCTCCGTGGAAGCCTCATGCAGCCCATGTATTTCTTCAAGCCCTGATGGGCGGGGACCGGCTACAAAAATGAATAACTGAAACTTTCTGAATAAAAACTTTTAAAAACAGAATTAGTCTCAATTTTGGGTGGCCTTAATAGCGGAATTCCACTGTATAGCTCTTTAAAGAATACTCTAGGGAGAAGTATACATGGTGGGGGTTCTGGACCACTTACCGCTAGAGGGAAGTGGTCCAGAGCCCCCACCATGTATACTACTTAGGGTCTCCAGAACATGTTTGAACTAGCCGTGGTAAACGAGTCATCCGTGGTCAAGCTATCGAAGTTTCACTGTATACCAATAGGGATCGATTTTCTGGCAGGTCTGAGCTATTTATAGCTGGGCTATTCTTAGCACTCAGGGGCATCATTGTTTTCGGACAAGCAATCTTGTGCCAGTCTAGTGTCTATAGCGCGAAAACCTATTAACCCATATATGACAATGGAATATTCCATCCAGTAAGTTTGGAGTGGACCATTCCCAATTATAGGGGTGTCAGGTTTGTTATTGCTTGTAGGAAATTTTACAAAAATGAGTGTTCTTTAAGCAAATAGTGAAGACACAGATCAGACGCCGCGTTTTGCGGCGTCTGATCTGTGTCTGCACTGTTTGCCAATGTCCCAGAAAAGGGCCGCGAGGCATATATGGGTTAAACCATGTTTATTATCGCAATACCTGTACTGTTGTTGGAAGATAAGTTGAAAGTGACAACAGCGAATGTTTGATGTTATTAAGCATTGTCCACTGTTGTCAAAAGGTAACGACGCTTCGGTAATGATGATTATAACGGTATAGTCTGTCTTGCCAGCCAATGGTGGATATGATATTGATAACGGTACAATCTGTCAAACCTTCTTGTGGTGGTACACTCTTTTACGTCACCGTCAACTTATCCTCCGTCAACAGTACTGGTTGATTACTGTTGTCGGAGGATAAGTTGAAAGTGACGTCAGCGAATGTTTTTGTTGTTAAGCACTGTCCACTGTTGCAAAAAGGTAACGACGCTTCGGTTACGATAACTATAACTGTACAAACAAATGAAGGGTGTGATAATGAAAACTGTACAACCTGTCAAACCTACCTGTGATGGTTTACTCTTTTACGTCACTGTCACCTTATCTTCCGACAACAGTAGTAGACAATGCTTTAGTTGCATATTATCATGTGGTGGCACGTGCTATAACGGATTTCAAGTTATATGACGAAGGCGCGGTTGATTGCTACATGTGTTGTACTTTTCGCAGGTTGATTGTACACCAGTTTGCAATACCGGGTACCACGTTCATAGAGGAGTCGATATTTTCGCCGAAAGACTTGATCACGTGACTTGTGAAGATGGACAATGGCTGACTTCATCCGTACCTTATACCGGAGATAATATATGCTTCCCAGATGGTAAATTTTACCAGTATCTGTTCTTTGTTTCTTCTTCTTCTTCTTCTTCTTCTTCTTCTTCTTCTTCTTCTTCTTCTTCTTCTTTGCTTAATCAAAAGAAGAACATAAACTGAAAGTAATGACATTTCACAATATGGTAAATACTGACAAATTACATATTCGCTGGGTGTCATTGGTTAAAGCCAATTTATTGTCGCACCTGCTTTAGCAGGAAGACATAGGCGTGCAAGTTCCCGTCCGTCCGGTTGTCCGTCCATCCGATTGTCTGTCCGTCCGTCTTTCCGTCAACATTTTACACTCGGTGTCTTGTCTTCGCAACTCCTCTCACAGTTTTGTACAAATCATTTTGAAATTGTGCGTGTGTTTTCTCTATGGTATGAGGATGTGCATGTGGTTTGGACATACTACTCGGGACCATTTTTGACAGTTTTTTTTTCCACATTGTGAACTTAGTCATTTCTTCAATCGATATACAAAAGGTACCATATTGTCATCGCAACTCCTCTTACAGTTTTATACCAATTATTTTGAAACTTTGCATGCGTTTTCTCAAAATGTCTAGAATCAAAAACTGAGAGTGATTATAATTGATATGGATATTTTGTTGTCAAACTCAAATCTGTTCTTATTGTTTTGCTTGGTTTAAACATATTTTATTCGTATTCTACATGTACAATACAAAGGCAAAGTGAAATCAAACAAAAAGGGATTCAGACGAAAGTCAGAGACTTATGTGAATCTGTGTCCCTAAACATTTGCGATAAGACCATTGAATTGAATCTGTATAGTTGTCGATGCAAAACAGTAATTGTTGTAAGTACAGTATTAGCGACAATGTTTTTGCCATGGTATGAGGAAATGCATGTGGTTCGAACATAATTCTCGGATCAATTTTTGTCACTATTTCCACATTGTCAACTTTGTCATTTTTAACCTTCAATTGATAACAGTAGGTACCTCTTGTTATTGCAACTCCTCTTACAGTTGTATACCAATTATTTTGAAAGTTGGCATGCGTTTTCTCAAAGTGTCTAGAATCAGTAGCGGGGGGGGGGGGGGGCTCCACGGGGAATCCATCAGGGTAGAAAAATGGAGGCTTCTGCCGCTCTCATGTTAAAAGCCTGAGACATTCGAATCAAAGATGATTTGTCATGTACAAGTAAAACGTAAAACGATTTTTTCCAAGGCAGAACGTTTAGATTTGTCATTCTGAAGCTTGGATATACCGTAGGTTAATTTAAGTATCAACTTTGCGAAGCAATTCGCCAAAAACAAAATAGAAGTAACAAATAGAAATCTTTTGGTGTATATGCTGGAGAATTGCAGGAGACTATCGCAGAAAAAGCCTGGTTAGACAAGCAAACTTTCCGTATATTTAAGAAGGACATCTAGCAGCCCACACACACACAAAAAAAAAAAACAGAAGTGAAATTGTATCTGATACGGCAGAAGATGATACGTGCGTACATCGCCTAATTATGGTTGGTTTTTGGAATCTTTTAGTTTTTAAAATAAAGTTATGGACAAGGAGGACGATTTGTTTGTTCTCATTGTAATTTAGTGTTTGATCGCCATAGAGTAGTGTATTGAGAGTTGGTTGACCAAACTGAGAAACTGATCTTAGCATTTCTTCTCTAAAGTTCGTATAGCGAGGACAGTGAAGAAGAAAATGTTCTGTGTCTTCGACGAGACCACATACACGTGAAGCACTTGGGACAATGTTTCTTAAGGAGCTGCATTTGGTTCTAAGCCGGCTGTGATAAATTTGTCCGAAACGTTTCCTTACGTTGAAATGACGAGGCTCGGGGGGGGGGGGGGTAAATTAGTATTGAGGTAACGTTTAAGTGATGATAAACTGGAGCTGTTTCTGATCTCCTCAGACAGAGAGTCCCATATTCTTACTGCACTTGGAAGAAAAGAATTTAAGTAGAGCTGTGAGTGACTGTGAATAGTTCGAATGTTGGTAGAATAACGAAGGCTATATGAAACATTTTCTCCCACTGTAGGTGATAAGAGTGAAGATAGGTATGCTGGAGAAAGACCATGATACATTTTTGTAAAACATAGCAATTTTATGTTTATTTCTTCTGGGGGCCAACATGTCCCATCCAGTTTCAGCGTAAAGACGATCTAGAGAAACCAATCTGGTTGCCCCAGTAACTATACGTGCTGCCTCAATCTGTATTTTTTCAAGTTCATATGCTTCGTACTGGGTGCAATTGTCCCACACTACGTCGGCATATTCTAGAAGAGGTCTAATGAACGAAAAATAAACAGTCTGAAGGGATTTTCTGTCAAATAGAAATTTAAGTTTACGCATGATAATAATTCGATTCAATGCCTTTGATTTGATTTCGACTTGGTGTTCATGTCACGTGCAATCATTAGAAAATATAAGGCCTAGGTGTTTATGAGTGTTGACTTCAGATATTGCTTGATTGTCCATGAAAATTGGTAGGTGGTAAGCTTTATTGATTTTACGAGAGAGCAGGAGAGATTAGGACTTTATTGGGTTGAAGCTGACTAGCCACTATTTTGCCCATTGCTGTATCTTTTCTAGATCATCATTTAAGAATTGAGCAGCTTCAATCGGGTTTTCAACAATTATGTAAAGACTCGTGTCGTCTGCGAACATACGTATCGTGCAATGGATATCATCAACAATATCATTAATGTATACTAAAAACAAGAGAGGACCAAGGATAAAGCCTTGTGGGACACCAGCTTTAATTGGTTTCCAACTGGACGTATAAAGAGAAAAATGGGGTTTAGGGGGTAATTTTTTTCTTATTTCTGCTCCAAGACATGGGTTGTGGGTACTTGTTAGAACCGCCTCGTTGAGGCGGTTCTAACGAGCACCCGCAAACCATGTATGCAGTTTAAATAAGATAATTTTCATCAGAAAAGTAGCCATTCTGGAGATGTGAAAATATGCACTATTTCGCACGGGTATGTTATCATAATGAAAAGCACTTTTTACAAAGTTACTCAGGCCATATCCTCATCATTCTCTATCACATCACGTGAACAAGTCCGTGGAATGAAGACCCCCCCCCCCCTATACCCCACTTTATATATAGAAAACTGGGGTTTATGGGGGTATTGATTATTTTTCTTATTTTTGCTCCAAGACATAGGTTGTTGGTACTCGTTAGAACCGCCTCAATGAGGCGCGGAGGCGGTTCTAACGAGCACCCACAACCTATGTTTGCAGTATTTATAAGAAAAATATCTCGGATTTTCATCAGAAAAATGGCCATTTCGGAGACGCGTAACAATGCACCGATTCGCACGGGTGTGTTACCGTAATGAGACTGTCACGTTTCAAGGCAATAGTCTTCACAGCTGTTTGGATATCTTGTTAAAATGTCTAAAATATTTGAACGGTCATAACTAACAAGCAAATTTAGAATTTGTTCTAAATTTAACAAGTCATCTACTCACCACCTCAAATCTATCCACCAAGTTTCGAGGTTCTTGCTCTGATACTTTTTGGAATATTTTGCTGATAACGTAAAAAACTCAAATATGACAGGTCAGCCTCGATAGCGCAATGGTTAACGCGTTCGACTCATGATCGAGAGGTTGTGCGTTCGAACCCGGCACCCGGTATCGAGGTGTGTCCTTAGGCAAGACACATAATGACACTGCCTCACTCCACCCAGGTATAAATGGGTAGCAGTGGTGTAATAGTCACTGCCTCTCTCTCGCGCGCGTGAAAACATCCGGAATGAGTGTTCGAGAGCGATTAAAAAAGCTTGAAGCTTCCATCGCAATCGAACTAAAATAAATTAGTATAAACTAAATATAACATGGACCATAATTATTCAACTTTTTTTCAGAATTTATTTAACGATAATCTGGTCATCTATTTCATCTATTTCTTCTACCAATCTATTCACCAAGTTTCAAGTCTTTAGCTTCAATAGTTAATATGATATTTTGCTTCGAAGATTTCATCCATATTTTTCAAAAGGGCCAGAACGCAGGAACGGGGCATTGTCATGACGCGCTACAAATTGGTTTTAGCTATTTTTCCATGGGGAATCCATTTAAGATATTTCAAAACCATAGCAAGCATAATTCAAAAAATTATGCTGTGCATCAAAAAGTGTGCAATGTACAAACGCCAACAGTTAGAAAGGATTAGTATTTTCAGCATTTATTTAAAGGTAAATTAAGTCGTCTTCTACTAATCACCAAGCAATTCACTAGGTTTAAAGATTCTAGCTTTATTAGCGTTTGAGATATTTTACTGACAAGTTTTCATCCATATTTTTGAAAGGATAAAGGCTCGGGAAAGGGCCATAAGCATGACAAGGAAAAATACGTGCCAGCTATCTTTCATGAGGAATCCATACATGAAATGGCATACATAGTTCAAAAGTTATTGCATGCAAAACACACAACAAATGCTAAAATGTACAAAGGACAAGATAACAAGGATTTTTTTTTTCAACATTTTATCACGTGAACATGTCCGTGAAATGAACACTCCTCTAAACCACACTTTATAAAGAGAAAACTTGAATTTACGGGGGTAACTTTATATAAAGTAAACTGGAGTTTACGGGGGTAAACATTACTTTGCTTATTTCTACTCCATGACATAAGTTGTGAGTACTCGTTAGAACCGTTCTAACATGCACCTACTGAGTAAAATATATCGGATTTTCTTCAGAAAATTAGCCATTTTGGAGATGTGAAAAAGTGCATTATGTCGCACGGGTATGTTATCGTAATGTATTCAAGTCGTCAGGTCATCTTCTCATCCCCACATTTTAAAGGCTATAGCTTGAAAAGTTGTTGATATATGTTGATAACAAGATTTCATCCATTTTTTATAAGGCCATAACTCAGAAAAGGGGCACAATCCTGATAAGAACAAAATATGTGTGAGCTATTTTGTCATGAGGATTCCGTGTAGGAAATTTCAGAATCCTTGCTTACACCTTTCAAAAGTTATGTTGTGCATTTAAAAGTGTAATGGACGCACGAACGGGCGCACAGACAATCCGAAAGCAATATGCCCCGCTAACTTCTTCGACGTTAGAATATAATCATGGCTTTTCATACCAATGCCATTAATGGTAGAAAGAACCATTAACATGTTTTTTTTTTTTTGCGCGACGCGGCTTTATGATATGCTACATAAATAAGTGGATACAATAAACATGTCTTTCAATACATTGCAGATGGCGTACGATGCCAGAGTGGCATTCCAAACGGCGAAGTAATTGACACGGGTGGTGAATTGAGCGACCAAGACGGTGTACGCCATTACTTCCGGTACAAATGTGCCGATGGTTTCCGACCACATCGTGGAGCGCGTGATGTTGAATGTGTGGCGGGGAAACTTGTGACATGGCAAGAAAGATTTGGCATTGACATATCGACAATCTGTGTCCCCTTGAATAATAACAGATGGGCACACCATGATTACAATGCCGTGTAATGAGTATCTGTACACGTTCATGAGGGAATGACTCAACGCTTTTGTGACTTAAAAGGCAAATACAGTAAAATTCCTCTATTAAGACCACCTTTGGGACTGTTCAAAAGTGGTCTTTAAGACCACTTTTGAACAGTCCCAAAGGTGGTCCTTGACCAGATGACATTGTGTGCAGAAAACACGAAGACAGAATAACTGCGACCTTCTAAATAAGCTTTTTAAGCATTATTAGTCTTAATTTTAGGTGGTCTTAATAGCGGAATATTTCACTATACATGTACTACTGCAGATATAAAGATAGACTTGCTCATACATGTACCTTGTCAGCAAATACCTCAAAAACCATTGATTTTGTACGTCCTCGTCAACACTGTAAACATCATTTTGGAGACGTCGCTTCCAATTTTGTGGGACTTTTACCCGATCTTGAGATGAAAGGACATCTCAAGCCCTGCCGTCCAATGAAACCGATAGCGTTTATTAGCATGGACGGGCCGACTTGCACCGCTTAGCCTGGGCAGGCTTAGATCCTCTAAGCGGTTTACCAGAACTCGTGTGTGGGTCGGATTCAGCTCTGCGTGGAAGCATCATGCAGCCCATATATTTCTTCAAGCCCCGCTGGGTGGGGGCCTGAAGCTAGGGCCTTGATATTTTGTGAATGGATTGCTAGTGATAAATACACGACTTGATTAACTTTTGAATAAATTCTATAAAATACTTCATGAATTAAGGCAAATTTGTAAATTTGGACATTTTACACTGTCAGCAAAATATTTCAAAAACCATTGATGCTAGATTCTTGGTATATAGTGATTGAATTGCTAGTGATTAGAAAAGGGCCTGATTAACTTTTGAATATTTGTTTTAAATACTTCATGAGTTATGGCCGTTTGTAAATTTGAACACTTTTAACTTGTCAGCAAAGCAAACTATCTAAAAAAACAACAAAAACAAAACCATTGCATCTAGAGCCTTCATATTTGGTGATAAGATTGGTAGCGATAAGTAGTTTTGAATAAATGCTGAAAAATGCTTCATGAGTTATGGCCCATTGTAAATTGCAACATTTTACCTTGTCAGCAAAATATATAAAAACCCGTTAGAGCTAGTGACAAGTAGATTTCCTGATTAAAGTTTTGAATGAATTCTTAAAAATGCTTCATGAGTTATTGCCCTTTGTGATATTGGGAATTTTACCTTGGAAGCATTATATGAGCCCCGCCAAGCGAATTTGTGTCTTCAAACATTCCGTCATGACAAATTTTAACTGCGCATGCCTAGCCATTCCAAGGGGCCAGGGATATGGCTTTCTGTCTGAAGGTTCCTCTTGATTCACTGCTTGTATGAGCGAGCAGCGAAGGTTCTGGCGAGACTGCGCGGATGCGCAGGCTCGCCTGAACCTTTGCTGCTCGCATAGGCAATAAGTACCAAAATCGCTTGACGGGGCCCATATCTCAAAACAGTTAGAGCTAGAGCCTTGCTGTTTTTAATTAGATTGTTAGTAATTGATGATATGATTAACTTTTGAATAAATTTTGAAAAACAGTCTATGCGTTATGACCCTTTGTAAATGGTTTCTCACCTTGGCAGCAACATCTTTCAAAACTCATTACAGCTACAGCCTTGATATTTTGCGATAAGCAGATGACCTGATCAACTTTTGAATAAATTCTGAAAAATTCTTCATGAGTTATAGCCCATTTTAAATTTGGGCATTTTAAATTTTTAGCAAAATAAATAAATATAATAATAAAAATATATATATACATGTATATATTTAAGACATTGTAGCTAGAGCCTTGATTTGTATGCCCGGGGCATATTGGTTTGTATTTGTTTGTTCGTCGGTTTGTCCGTCCGTTCGTCATGCTTGTAGAAGCCTGTCATGTCTTTAAATCAGTTCATGTTTGGGTTTTGCAATTTCATATGTAGGTTTTCTATAAAAAATAACTGACCAATGGTTATCTTGTTTCTTTTATGGCCCTTTGAACAATTCGGCATTTCACAGTAACCTTTGCAGAGGTCGACACAGATGGAATTGGTACTCATTACGAAAACACGCCTATACAAATACATTGTAACCTGTATCTTCGGAAATATGAAAATTTTAAGATTAAAAATTGTGATATTTTTCTTATTTCTTCTCAAAATATAAATTATAGGTACTCGTTAGAACCGCCTCGATGAGGCGGTTCTAACGAGTACCTACAATCTATATTTTGGAGCAGAAATAAGAAAAATAAGGTTTACTCCTGTAAACACTAGTTTTATTTTATAAAAGTGGGGTTCAAGGGGGTCAAAATTATATAGGTGTGTTTTAGTGATGGTTTTTGGAGCGTAGCTGTTGCAGCGTAGCTCCAGTGAAATGAAAAGTGATTTCGGCACTACTTTCGGTGTTACTGCATATGACCCAATCATCAGTGAGAACATAGTACCCCGTGTTAACATAGTAGATTATTACGCCATGCGGTATCTTCTTATAGACTGCTTCACAGACCACCTATTTCAAACGGAATAGATGAATATTTTTAATAGATAAACTGTGTTGCAGTCTACTCTTTTTATAGTTCAGTTCATATAACCCAGTTTACAGCCCATTTGTACCATAAAATCCCAAACCTGGCAACTTGCAAACAGGACAAACCCTGATCAGATACCACAGAACGCGGAGTCTCATTTTGACCTTCACTGCATACTTACAAAAAGGTTCAGCCATTTTTGCCAAATATTTCGTGGAAGCCACAACCTGACATCCCTGATTTTAAAATGAACTCATTCCATACTGATATAAGGTGTTGAGGATTCCATTCGTTTAAAATGAGTTAAAAGTACGCAGTGTGGGTCGATAATGTATTACCAAAATAAGACGGTTGGAATGGGTTTGGACAGGTGCAACTCAAGGCTTATATTGTAAGGAGTAATTTTTTCAGTTTAGACACAGATGAGACGCCACGTGTTGTAGCGTCTGATCTGGGTCTGCTATGTTTGTCCCTTAAACGGCTGCTAGACATATACTCAGAGTATGGGTTAATGTGTGTGTGTGTGTGGGGGGGGGGGGGGAGGGACAATGTTACTTTTTTAAAGCGACCTGTCTGTGTCCTAGGCATGTGACCATAAATAAAGCAAATTATCAGCTCAGACGCAAGTTCGATACCTGCCGGGTTCGGCAACATTCTTTCCAGGAGATTGATCGTGAAATCTGTTCCACGGTGATTCTATCCCTTTCGCTGATTCAAGAAGGGCAGTTGTTGGTTTCCGGTAAAAGACTGTGCACTGTGCTGTATTGACAATATCTAACCAAAGATATTGCCTTTATGCCAGATAAATGGCCTCGTCGAGGCAATTTATTTTTATATAATAATAACGGAGTATAATGTCTAAACCTCTTCAAATATTCCTATGGATTGATATTGACAATAACTAACCCAAAAAAACTGTCGCATGCAAGATCACTTCATAAATGGCCTCACCGATGCAATATATATTTGGAAAAATGTTAACAGAGTATAATGTTCAAACCTCTCTGAATATTCCGATCATTTTTGGCATTCGGATTGATATTGACAGTACCTAACCCATGAGTCTGTTTTATGCAAGATTACTCTATGAATGGCCTCGCCGAGGCAAAATAAAATAAAAAATTAATACGGAGTATAACATCTAAACCCGGCTTTGATCATTTTCGGCATACAGGTTGATATTGACAATACATAACCCGCAAGATTGCCTAATGCCAAATTACTTTACAAACGGCCTCGCCTAGGCAAACTGAAAAATTATTTCGAAGTGTAACTTCTAATCTACTTGGAATATTTTTGACAACTGTTAGCATACAGATAGATGATGTACAGATCTAACCAACGCGATTCCTGAATGCCCAATTTCTTTATTTTAGCCTCGGCAAGGTAAAAAATTATCCCACTGATACGGTCGTATAACTTTCAAACCGACAGGTATATTTTTATAATTTTTAGATGTAAATTGACAAGATCAAGCTAATGATATTGTCTAATGCCAGATATCTTTATAAACAGCCTCACCGAGGCATATTTAAAGACTGATAACGGATGTATAACTTATAAACTGCTAGAAAAATTATGGTAATTTTTCACATGAAGATAAACATCATCAAGACGTAACCAAGGAGAATGTCTAATGCAAGATAAATAACCTCCCCAATGTAAGTTTTCAAAAACTGATTACATAAAATAACTTTTAAAGCCGCAAACAAATAGCGCAAGCCGCAGTTATTGCACGAACTATAAGCTCAGCAGAAATCTTCGAGTAAACTGTAGAACTGCATGGTTGCTGTATTGCTCAAAAACATTGATTGTGGGTACTTGATAAAACTGCCTCGTCAAGGCGGTTCAATTAAGTCCCCGCAATCAATGTTTTGAGCAGAGATAAGAAAATATCACAATTTTGTATCTTAGAATTTCCATTTTTTTTGCCGAAAAATTGACAATGTATTTGAACAGGCGTGTTTTCGGGATGGTTGTTGCGGGGTCTACACCTTAGCGTGAGTTAATTTCAATATAGGTCCTGTTGCTTTAACACGACTTCTGGCCCAGAATGGCTACAAACAGCTATGTCCATTGGATCAATATGAGCCTGAATTAAAATACAAATCAGACGCTAAATCAAATTATCAAAGCTACGCTCCATCAGCACTCTCAGTGCTTTGATTGGTATGTTTTGTTGATATGCACTCATACCAACTGCATGTTGCCTGTTGCATTTACATGAATAAAGACTTCGGATAATAAATAGATAAATAAATAAATACTATTATACTTAAAACTTAAAAAATCTCAACCATCACGAAAGCACACCTGCATAAATTTAACCCCCCCCCCCCCCCACGCCCCACCCCACCCCCACCTCCTTGAACACTGGGATTTGCAGGAGTGGACCTTATTTTTCTTATTTCTGCTCTGAAGTATGGATTGCTAGTGCCCGTTGGAGCCGCCTCATCGAGGCAGTTCTAACGGGTACCCACGGTCTGCATGTTGGGCGGAGGGGGTGGGGGGACCAGTATCACAATTTTTCATCCTAAGAATTCGTTTTTTTTTTCGGTGGTGGGGTTTGCAATGTGTTTATTTGGCCTGTTTTCGTGATAACAATTGTATTTGAAATTTAGATACTGTTTTGCAGAGATTATGCACATTGAATGTATGTCTAAGTTTTTTTTTGTGGTTGTTTGCTAAACTTAAGACAATAAGCCACAAAGGTTAAATTTCTCTCTTACTGTATCATAATTTCTGTAAGCTTACGTGTATCGGTTTAGAAGCCTCCGTGGTGCAGTGGTTACGCTACTCGCCTTGTAAACCAGGGATCGCAGGATCGATCCCGGGCTTCTCCAGACTTTCGGATGAGTCTTTAAACCGAGGTCCCGTCTCCGTATGACCTTAGCTGTTGGTGGGACGTAAAACTAAAATTCACTCACTCACTCACGTGTATCGGTCGCCGAAGAATTTTGAGTAATCCATTCACGGTTATAAATCCACGTGCCTCAATGAAAAACGTAAATGAAACAACTTTCTTGAACATGTGACAAATTGTTTGCGCTTCATTGGCCAGCGGTTTTATTATTGACCGATTTCCATCGTCAGGCAACTGCTGATTGGTCATTGAAATTGATTGTGTGGAGTTGACGAGTTATGACATAATACACGTTTACTAAAATTGTTGGAATGTATTGATGTTTGCCTAGTTTGGTTAATATTTGTCAATGTATTATCTTTACTCTCTCTCTCTCTCTCTCTCTCTCTCTCTCTCTCTCTCTCTCCAAATCTGTAATTTTTCCACGGATTTTTAACCCAGCTTAAAATAAACTTCCAGATAAGTATCACATAAAAATTCTCAAGAAAACATATACTATTTTATGACACAGATGTGTAGACTATAGCTGACCCTCGTTTTCTCAAGCACTGATATTCCAAACTATTGCTTGAGTCAAAGTAAATTTTGGCTAATGTGGCTTGCGTTTTGACATATGTGACTTATATTTAAACTCCTTTATCTCGGACTGCTGTTGTCTCCGGTCAAAGTTTCCGGTCCCTCGTGGTTTCAGACAGTTGACTGTATTTGTTAAAAAGTGAATATAATATGGATTGTTCCACTACCACTTAAACATCAAACAGTAATACATGGTGTCCAAGAGTACATATATACAGTCACTGTGGAACTTCAATGGCTCGAACACGAATATAGAAGCCTCCGTGGTGTGGTGGTTACGCTACTCGCCTTGTAAATCAGGGGTCGCAGGATCGATCCCGGGCTTCTCCAGACTTTCGGATGAGTCTTTAAACCGAGGTCCCGTCTCCGTATGACCTTAGCTGTTGGAGGGACGTAAAATTCAAACACTCACTCACTCGAACACGAATATCCGTTTACCACGGATAACCCGAACTCGCTCTGCTGCAATGCCAAGATATTTTTTTCGAACAGCTGCAGATGTCCATATATTTAAGGACCGCGTTGGCCTTTTTCTGCTTTTATCTCGAAAAGGTATGCAGAGTGCAGTCATTAGAATCGCCTTAGAGAGGCGATTATAAGGGTTGCACAAAACATTCGTTGATTCTGGAGAGCGAAAGATATACTAATTACGTACGATACCGGCCCCGATAGCTCAGTGGTAGAGTGTCCGCTTCGGGAATGGGAGGTCGCGGGTTCGATCCCCGACCGCGCCATACCAAAGGCGTGAAAAATGGTACTAGGAGCTCCCTTGGCTGACGCTCGCATTATCAGGGGTAGTCCTAGGAAGATAAATGAAGGCAGGTAAGTATTTGTTAGAGGATACTTTGTCGCAATAAAAGCTCTACAGAGCTTATGTTATTTGTTTCGAATATGCGAGGTTAAATAAAGCTTCATTATCTTTTTATCTTTTATCAATGGTTTGGTACTGTGGTTTACACTTCCTGGCTCGGGCTACTTCTGTCTCGGAAAAAATAAGGTTTCAAAAGAATCCGAGTTATTGAGGTTCGCTGTGTGTATTTTCTTACATAAGAACACATCCGTTTGTTTGTTTATTTGATTTGAGGTTTGTCGTCCCCGTCAACACTGTAAAAGTCATTTTGGAGACGTTGCTTCCAAATTTGTAGGACTTTTACCCGACATTGAGATGAAATGACATCTCAAGCCCTGCCGCCCAATGAAACCAATTGGGTTTATAAGTATGGATGGGCCGAAAAAAAACACATCCGTATCAATTAAGATAAAATAATATAATACTATATAATGTTGTAATCTGCTCCCCTGGTACTCAAAAACCATTCAAATTTACGAAACCATGCAGTCAAGTTAATTCAATACATGTTTATCTACTTTCTCTCTCTCTCTCTCTCTCTCTCTCTCTCTCTCTCTCTCTCTCTCTCTCTCTCTCTCTCTCTCTCTCTCTCTCTCTCTATGCGGAGTAAATACAGTGTTACTTAAACTTAGTTGCCGTCTGTCTTTGTTATAAAATGCATGTATACCTCATATATGATGTCCAATGATCTGAGAGAATAAAGTATATGTTCTGTTCTGTTCTGTTCTGGAAGCAATGTTTAAGCTACTGCCTTGAAACTTGACAGGTAAATAGCCCGGTAACGCTGACACTATTAATCGTATAATCGATTAATCGGTCGATTAATTCCACCAAAAAGATTATCATTTCTTATTTGCTTTTAATCGATTACTTCATATGCTACAATTTACTACCCAAAGTCATGCCTAAAATAGCTGGATGAGTGTCAAACAGTGCAGACCCTGATGAGACGCCGCATTCTGCGGCGTCTCATCTGGGTCTACACTGTTTGCTCAGGCCTACTTGTTCAAATATACATATGGTAAAGAACAACATTCGATAAGAGTCATGCTCAGAAGAAAGCCAGACAGGTAAAATTATGACAAAAACCTTAGCGACTACTTATCGATTATCTATCGCAATGACAGGACTGATAACCGATTATATTTTCAGCTCCGATTAGTCAGCCCTACAAATAGGGAATGGTGAGAAGATAACCCGATTAACTTTGAAAAATTCCGAAAATTTCTCCTCAGTTATGGCCCTTTTAAAATTTCGGCATTCGGGGCCAAGCATATGGTTGGGGACATCTGAAGTGTCATTGACACTAGATATTTCAAACAATTTTTTTTGCGACAAATGTACTCTGCAACTATTCGGTCGACCTCATATGTGGAATATTTAAATAATAACCTGAAACATATACAGCTTAATAGAACAGACCGCCTGGAAACTCATTTGGACACAGTAGGCTCACGTGTGACGAACGAGTTTAAAAAGTTAAAAGGGGGTTCAAATAAACAAAAATTCGACAGTGCGTAAACAAAGTGCGTAAGTTAGCATTATTCGAAAATGAGATGCAACCCCGCAGTTGTTCGAAGTCCGACGTGAGCCCTGTTCTTGATCATGCTTCTGAGGACGAAAGTTGCTCTACATGTTGTGTTGAAACTCAACTGGACCAAGGTGTTACTTCGGCCCCAACCATAGGGGCTTGAAGAAATAGATGGACTGCATGATGCTTCCACGCAAAGCTGAAACTCACCGCACGTACTCGTAAACCGCTTATAGAATCTTAGCCTGTCCAGGCAAAGGAGTGCGAGTCGGAACGTCCATGCTTATAAACGCTTTTGGTTTCATTGGGCTTGAGATGTCACTCATCACAATGTCGGGTTAAAGTCTCACCAAATTCAGTGGAAGCAACGTCTCCAAAATGACCTATGCAGTGTTGACGGGGACGTTAAACCTCAAATCAAACAAAACCTGTTGTGGCGATTGGTCATTTGCCCTTTCTTGAAGAAGGAGGACATTGTGTTATAATGCGTGTGTGCGTGCGTACGTGCGTGCGCGTGTGTGTTGTGTTGTGTTGTGCTGTGCTGTTTTGTTTTTTTATTGTTTTTTTTTTTTCTAAAACGCAGGTAACATTTCCTATTTGCTCTCGTAGATGTACATGTTGTGCCGAAAATCAACTGGAGCAAGACGTTACTTCATTAGTTTTTGTTCGTTTGATTTGGGGTTCACGTCCCCGTCAACACTGTAAAGGTAATGTTGGAGACGTTGCTTCCAATTTTGTGGGACTTTTACCCGACATTGAGTTGAAAAGACATCTCAAGCCCAATGAAACCAATAGCGTTTATAAACATGGACGGTCCGAGATGAAATGACTTCTCAAACCCTGCCGCCCAATGAAACAAATAGGGTTTATATCCATGGACGGACCAACTCGCACCGCTTTGCCTGGGCAGGCTTAGATCCTCTAAGCGGTTTACCAGCACTCGTGTGCGAGTCGGTTTCAGCTCTGCGCGGAAACATCACGCAGCCCATCTATTCCTTCAAGCTCCGATGGACGGGGGCGATTACTTCATTAGTTGATGAATAATTATAATTTACAGTAATATGTCCGATGTACATGTATTTTAAGAACAACCCAAATGAAATCGAACACAACTACACTGAAATTCCACAATTAAGGGGAATGGGAACACCTTCAGGGGAGGCAACTTCTGCAAAAGTATTTTTGTCTCCCATGTCAGTAGGGGTCAACTCTTAACGGAAAGAATTTGCTGCTAAGAAGAAAAATCTTTCCTTTAACAGTAGACCCCTTTTTCAATGGATGAGAGCTTATAGAAAAGCGAACAGGAAGTTCCGAAAATTGTCTCCCTTTGAAAAATGGCGGAAAAAACCTACCAGGTGTTCCATTCCCCTTAAATGCCGCTAAAATTAAGACTTATTCTGCTTCTAAAAGCATATTTTGAAGTCTTAAAGACCACTTTTGAACAGTTCCAAAGGTGGCCTTGTTATAGGAGGTTTACTAATATGAAATAGGTGCGACCTAACTGCAACCAACTGTTTTGATGCTTATAAACCTCTCATTTTGTGTATTCTATATTAGGTGGGTCTTTTTGAAATGAAAAGATTTTCTAAATGGACATTTGGAGTAGTACGGTAAAATTCTTATATTTTGACCTCCTTTTCGACTGTTCTAAAGTTTAACAGTCTCAAATGTGGTCCCTGACTGAACAACTACAGCAACAAAGTTAAACTTGAACTGTGCAGTAGTAAGTTAATCGAAAACAAAAATAATAAAAAAACAAGATGTGTTTGTGAAACACTGATGCCCCGGGACAGTGCATGTTAAATATGAAAGCAGTATCACTAAGCAGTCGGAAGGTAGGGCCAATGTTCAAGTCTTAAAAAGTAGGTCAAGGTCACAATGTCAAAAATTATGGGATCGTTTGAAAGGTCTTGTGACACAGAATGCACATGTGAAATATGAAAGCCCAAACACTTACTGATCGAAAGTTAATGTAAAAGTTTTTAAAAAGGAGGTCAAAGGTCAAGGTCACGAGGTCAAAAATTATGGTACCACTGGAAAGGTCTTTTGAAAAAGAATGCATATGTGAAATATGAAAGCCCTATCACTTACCAATCGAAAGTTATAGACTAAGTTAAAGTTTTTTAAAAGTAGGTCAAACGTTAAGGTAACTAGAGCTGTCAGTGAAACTGACTAGGGCCCCGGCAGCGCTATCAGAGGAGTAGAAAAAATTTGTGGACGGACGTACGGACAGACAGACAGACGGATGGACAGAGTGATTACTATAGGGCACCCGCACTTTCAGTGCGGGGCCCTAACGAGGTCAGACGGACAGACAGACAGACGGACGGACAGAGTGATTACTATAGGGCACCCACACTTTCAGTGCGGGGCCCTAACGAGGTCAAAATTTTTGGTACCATTAGAAAAGTCTTCTGACTAGGAATGCACTTGTGAAATGTGAAAGCCCTATCAATTATTAATCGAAAGGTATGGCCATTGTTAAAGTTTTTAAAAAGTAGATCAAACGTCAAAAATTATGGTACCGCTAGAAAGGTATTGTGACAAGGAATGCACATGTGAAATATGAAAGCTCCATCTATTACCAATCGAAAGTGATGGCCAATGTTAAAGTTTCTAAAAAAAATGAAAAAAGTAGCCTGTAGGTCAACGATCAAGGTCACGAGATCAAAAATTATGGTACCACTGGGAAGGTATTGTGATAAGGTATACACATGTGAAATATGAAAGCTCTATCTATTACCATTCAAAAGTTATGCCCAATGTTAAGGTTTTTGTAGACGGACAAACGGACAAACAGACCAAAAACTGTCATTTCATCTCAATGTCGGGTAAAAGTCCCACAAAATTGGAAGCACCGTCTCCAAAATGACAGTTACAGTGTTGACGGGGACGTTAAACCTCAAATCAAACAAACAAATCTACTATACACAAGTACGTCACATTCGGTGTACATTATTACATACACTCCGAAAGCTTACACGGTAATTCTGTAATTACGGCATCTATAACCTGCACAGGCATAGGAAATTCTTTATCAGAATATAGATGTGACTAATTCAGTATCACAGGGTTTGTAGTTGGACCGTTGATTTGTCCAGTTAACTTAGCGAATGTGTAAAAAGTCAAAATATTGGTCAAAAAATATACCTACAATGCAATCCAGTAACATTGCGTTTGCTTGATTTGAGGTTTAAAGTCCCCATCAACACTGTATAGGTCATTTTGGAGGCGTTGCTTCCAATTTTGTGGGACTGTTACCCGACATTGAGACGAAATGACATCTCAAGCCCTGTCGCCCAATGAAACCAATAGGGTTTATAAGCATGGACGGGTCGACTCGCACCATTTTGCCTTGGCATGCTTAGATCCTCTAAGCGGGTTACCAGTACTCGTGTGCGGCCGGTTCCAGCTCTGTGTGGAAGCATCATGCTGCCCATCTATTTCTTTAAGCCCCGATGGGTGAGGTCGAAGTAACATTGCCCACATTAAGTTTTGATAGCTCTTATGTGTGACTTTGCCAAAGCCACCACTAAAAATTCACAATCACAAACATTGCAACACTTTCCCTACCAACTATCTGCAATGGAAATTGGTCTCTGAAATTTTAACAAACAGGACAAAGAATTCTATGAAAAGGGATACACCCTTGAAATGGAACTACGAATTTTGTTGCCCAACACTGCACACTAAAAAAGTTTTGAATTACTTGAACATGGGGCTTGAGACAAACAAGTTGTTGATTAGTTATTCTGCAATGTTGTTAGATGCAGTGAGTTGAGATATAAAATATCTGTCCTTGGCTAGTTTAAACTCAGTCTTGACTATGGAAATCTTCGGATTTTTCTTATTTTGAGAAAAATTGAGAAGTTCTGCAAAACTGGCACATCAGCATGTGCAAGCTCATGTTCTCAAGGCTTTACACAACTTAATTCTGATGCATGTTTTTTATTTCATCTGTCCATTACTTTTATAATACATTTGTATTTCTGTCTAAATATTATATTTCGTGGAAAATGAAATACAATCGTCAATGGTTTCGAAAAGCTATCCATTTAATTATTCTGCTACTTTTATGGCATAAGAGAATAGCAAAATATGAGCGGTTGATGGTAAGATGGAAAAAATATGGTTGTAATTTGTAGGTGCGGTAGGGCTTGAGATGGCATTTAATATAAAGATCAGTTAAAAGTCCCACAAAATGTGAATCAACATCTTCAAAATGATTTAAATAATGTAAACAGGGACGTAAGGTAAATTCAAACAAAGCAAAAGGTAGCGTTATGATGCCGTTATCTGTGTGGTAATAATTAGCTGTATGATCTTACTCAGTTCCACCCTGGTTTAGTAAACAAACTGGAGTGTGATAGCCCAGTGGTTAGTGCACTTGCCTCTGATGCTAGAGGTCCCGGGTTCCGGCCCCGGCAGCGACTATAAAATTTCGGTGTCCTAACACGCTCCATTGGCATCATTTGCAGGGATGAATGTCATGAAGTGCACCGTCCTTTGGACTAGGAGGTTAGCTGGAGGCCCTGTGCAGGGAGAGATATGCCCAGTGCAGGTTAACCGTTTTTGTACCAAATGGAATCTTCTTTCTTATATATTGCAGGAGTTCATTTCAAAATTTAGGGGTGTCAGGTTGTGTTTTCATCAAAATGTACATGGAAAATGTCTGTACTTTTAACAAACATTGGAGGCCCTGATCAGACGCCACATTCTGCGGCGTCTCATCTGGGCCTGCACTGTTTGCCAGGGTACCCATTTTTGGGTTTCCGGTACTAAATTGGTTAAAGACCCCTACAATAACAGTTACAAGATTACTGTGTAGGCTTTCATCCTGCAAACCTCAGGTGTATGTAAAGTACACCTGAGAGTAATGGTCAGATGTGACCGATCGCAGTTAAAGTAGAAAGAAAAGAAACTGCTGCATACTTCAAGTATGCGAAATGAAATTAAGGTGTAATTTTTGGACGCCTCTTTTTGACCAGGTATTGAATCTTTTCTGGGCAGTATGTACAATTGGATAATCTTGGTAAGGAGGCATATTGAGACCACTTGCACTTCCACATTTCACTTGTTCTTGAATTTATAATGAAAATGGTGGCCTCAATAGAATGTTGGGAATGTAAATTACTTCAGTAGTTGAGTATGAACAAGTTATGTGACCTCCAATGCTGCTTTGTTTGAACAAGTGGTACTTTGAAATGCAACACCAAATTTGAACAAGATGTTTGCATCACAATTCACCTATTGCTGTGATTCTGACCATCAGGGTGTAGAGTTTTGTTGTTGTTGTTTTCTTCTGGAGCTAGGAGCTGCATGCTTAGATTGATCGGTCCTGATTTTCTTCGACTGCAGTGGAAAAATCCTCACTGAGCATTGTTGGCTGTATTGTTTTAACAACAGGTACATTGAACTGAAACACCAATTTTAAGCAAGATGTTTCAAGAAAAATGTACCTACCGTATCATTTTATTCACTCATTTCACAGCAGGAAATCTTTTGTTTACTTCCTCTCGCCGACACTAACCGGCTATTAGTTTTGACACGGTCTGTGACACTGTGTATGCAGTACTACCTCATGCAGTGGAATATACCAGCGAAAGGGTAAAGAAGACACGTTTTATCATCGAATTAGATGTATGTGTTAAACGGGAAAAAGCTGGATTGCTAGTTGATATTTTGTTGTTGATATAGCACAGCCAAGTTTGTTTATTTCGAAATGATGAACGTGCGTCCATGGTAAAAAGGAAGTTCCGGTTTTATCCAATCAGGTTTGCTTCCGGCAACCGGAAGCCGTAAAACAGGAAGTACGAACAAATTTTTGGCCTTAGTCCTGTTGGCTTTTGAGATTTGAATGGGTGGGGTATGTTCATAAATAAATACACGTGTTACCGTTAAGCAACCAACTCTCGTTGTTTGCCGCCTTCGGCGGCAAACAACTCGTTGGTTGGTTGCTATTAAGGTATTGCGCATGCGCAAAGTGTCTGGAACTTAACGGCACACTCAACACTATTTAGTTCATATCGAGCCGACCAGTTTCCCCGCTTGCCTTATGCGTACATGCACATAGTATAGCACACATTTTTTCGCCAGAAACTGACAACTGTCCGTCTGGAACCAGCGAATTGGAAAAAATGGTCGTAGGAAAGGTTTCATGATCAATTTCCTGGTATAGAACCCAAATTAACGCAATTCTTTTCAAGCCACAATAACTTAAAACGGACGTTTTGTAACAGCCCCCCCTCCCCCCCCCCCCCCACACACACACATACACACATACCACCACTAACTCATCCCTCAAACTCTCCACCATATAGTCCGCCCTCGCCCATAGGGGCTTGAAGAAATTGATGGCTGCATTATGCTTCCACGCAGAGCTGAAAACGTCCGCACACTAGTGCTGGTAAACCGCCTAGGGGATCTCAGCCCGTCCAGGAACCGCGGTGCGAGTCGGACCGTCCATGCTTAAAAAAACCCTCTTGGGTCATTGGACGACAGGACTTGAGATGTCATTTCATCTCAATGTCGGGTAAAAGTTCCACAAAATTGGAAGCAACGTCTCCAAAATGACCTATACTGTGTTGACGGGGAACGTTAAACCTCAAATCAACCAAACAAACAAACACATCCACCGTATAGTATGAATTTTGGTCAAGTACGAGGCTGTTCCGATTTTTATCCTCTTACAGGTTTTAAGCAGTGGAATAGTCGCACAGCAGGTTCTACAAACTGGAGTGTGAACGAATAGGGTAAGCTCGGAACAGCACGGCGAAAGCGCAGTCTGATCTGAGATTTCACTGTGCGCACGAGTCTTCCAAAGACACCAGGCCATACATAAAAGGAAACAGAACGCATAGGCTGGTCAGAATATAAGATTCTTGCAAACCAGACAAGGAAATCCGTAATTTTTCCCTGGGATAGAAATCTATGTGTTGACCCTGGTGTTCCGACCCAATATCGAATATAATCTCGTGTGTGATAAATGCACTGGTTTATTACGACCTCGTATGCGCCGTCGGTAAGGTTGACGTCACAGCACGTTACGTGACGTCACTAAACATTCCTGCAGTGTCAACACAATATGGCGGACGTTCGTAACCGAAGAGACTGCAGCATTAAAAGTCCGCGCTAAGAAATGGAAGGTATGCAAGAAAAAGAATCCTATATGGGTGTGAGGGGTGGATGGAAAAATCCGTCCCTCGGGATCACTGTTCGGCATCACTCGGCAAGCCTCGTGATGCCGGACAGTGACCCTCGGGACGGTTTTTTCCATGTACCCCTCACACCCATATAAGATACTTATATTCTTACACACCAGGGGCCAGTTCAAATAAGCTTCGTTAGCCTTGTGTTATTCGTTAAGTCTTCGTTAAGGCTTCGTTAGCTAAAATTTGATTTCAAAGTACCCATTGGACAAGCAAATCCTTGATTTTACCCTGGGATAGAAATCTATGTTCTGACCCTGGTGTTCTAACCCCAAAACGAATATTATTGCGTTTTGGATAAATGTACTGGTTGATGCGCCGTCATTAAGGTTGACGTCACGGCATGCTACGTGACGTCGCTTAACATTCCTGTAGTGTCATCACAATATGGCGGACGTCGGTAACCGAAGAGACAGCAGCATTAAAATTCTGCGCTGAGAAATGGAAGGTTTGAAAGAAAAAGAATGCTAGAATGATAGAAAAAACCGTCCCTCGGGATCACTGTCCGGCATCACTCGGCAAGCCTCGTGATTCCGGACATTGACCCTTGGGACGGATTTTTTCATCCAACCCTCACACCCATATAAGATTCTTATAATCTTATATGGGTGGAAGGGTGGATGAAAAAAATCAGTGCCGAGGGTCACTATCGGGCATCACGAGGCTTGCAGTCACTTCGGTTGCCAACGTCGATTACTAACAATATGACCACTAACGAGCTCGTTAAGCTAGCGATGCTTTGAACAACTGGACCCTGGTGTGCAAGAAGCCTTGTTTGACACGTTCTGCATCATATATTCGTTATGGTTCAGACTCAAGGTGTGTGTATTTATCCAGAAATTCGATATCTCATTCAAATTGTGTTTGTATAACTTTTTAGTTAACCCGGGTAAGCGGGCGGCCATGTAGTTTTTGTACACGTAAGTAAAAAGCTTTTGATTTAATTGTTCGTATTGTTATTTGTTCGTTTTTGTACCCTGGCATTATCTTTCTCGGTAATTATAGGTGCTATGATCTTTATATGAGCCCCGCCAAGCGAATTTGTGTCTTCGAGCATTCCGTCATGACAAATTTTAACTGCGCATGCCCAGCCATTCAGAGGGGCCAGGCATATAGCTTTCTGTCTGAAGGTTCTTCTTGATTCACTGCTTGTATGAGCGAGCAGCGAAGGTTCTGGCGAGACTGCGCGGATGCGCAGGCTCGCCTGAACCTTCGCTGCTCGCATAGGCGATAAGTACCAAAATCGCTTGATGGGGCCCATATAATAACCAAACGTTTTTTTAAATACATTTATAGAGGATCTAACATGAGTATTCATGAATTACTGAATTGAGGAAAAGGGATAAAATGCGAGGCTTTGCCGAGCATTTTATCCCTTTTCCTCATCGAGTTTAATAAATTCAATAATACATGAGCACGAATGCAAGATTCTATTTATCATATGACATTTAAAACGCATTTTATTCTCGATTGTTTACAAAAATATCAATATTCCGCCATTAGTAAACGCGACGTCGCTAAGGACGTCGTACATGTAACGTTACGGGACGTATCTAGATAATTTGCATATTTAATGCACCAGTGGATTATCGAAAATTTTACATGGCGTTATTACATACTCAGACGCGACGTCAAATGATAAAACAAGTATATAAACTGGTGAAAAAAGTTAAGCCCCACTTACAAAAATTAGAACAAGAAACTAATGACTGCCATTGATATATGCAATATTCCTCAAACGATTTGACATAGTCACGTGACAACCTTGTGCACTAAGGTACCATCATTCCACAAGTTCACATTTTTTTTGTTGTTTTGTTTTTGCAGTTTAACGGCCAAGTCAACACTATTTAGGTCGTTTTTGAGCCGGTCAGTATATCCACACCTTTCCTTGGCAGTCTCCCTGCCCTACATCATAGTGTAGTTTGTATTTTCTTGTCCTTTGGGATCATTGATTCCATTGTGGAATTTTGAAAATATCTTGAGGGTCATTGGCCGAAACTAGCTAGTGTGGTCCAGAAAACATGTACACTCCATATTTTCCGGTTTTGTGGTGTATTCCTTGCTTCCAAAGGATAACCCTTTTATAGAACATATTATACTCGTACGTAAGCAGTTAACCATTACAGTGCACATTCTTTCGCCAGAAACTGACAACTGCCCTTCTTAAATCAGCTGAGGGAGAAAGTGAGAAAATGACCGTAGAAAACATTTCATGATCAATCTCCACGAAATAATGTTGCCGACCCCAGCATGTATCGAACCCGCGTCCTCCTGATCACCAGTCAGACGCGCATCCGACTGAGCTACCGAGGCCGGCAGTTCACCGTAAGGTTTCAACGAAACACAAAAACAGTTTTAATAATGAGTATGCCCGTTATCTTTCATAAGTTCCGTACAACGTTTACGCATACTGTTTAAAAGGTTGGTGATGTCAGGCAAAGCTTCGCGCAATCCTGCTACAGTTTGTGGTAAGCCCTTTGGATACGACGCTCCAGCAAATCCCATAATGTTCTGTGCGATTCATATCAAGTGATTTCGTCGGCGAATACTGTGTTGTAACGTACTCTTGCACACCAGATAAGAAAATCCATAGTTTTAGCTGTGGATAGAAATTCTGTTCTAACTCTTGGGTGTTCTGACCCAAAATTGAATATCCTGATGTTTTTTTTTATAAATGCACTGGTTGAATACGATCTCGTATGCGCCGTACTCAAGGTTGACGACATGATATGTTTCGTGACGTGACTGAACATCACACCACGGTCATGACAATAAAGTGGACGCCGGCAACCGAGGTGACTTTATTATCAAATATCCACGCTCAGAAATTAAAGGTTTGCAAGAAAAAGAATCCTATATGGGTATGAGGGGTGGATAGAAATATTCGTCCCTCGGGATCACTGTCAAGCATCACTCGGCAAGCCTCGTGATGCCGGATAGTAACCCTTGGGACGGATTTTTCCATCCACCCCTCACATCTCTGTAAGAGTCTATTCTTTGCATAGGCAGGCAAAGCGATGTGAGTCAGATTATCCAATCCATATAAGCCTTCTAGTTTCATTGGGCGGCAGGGCTTGAGATGTCATTTCACCTCAATCCACTATATTGACACGACCATTGGTGTGCTGTTTAGTGACGTCACGTAACAATTCATGACGTCAACCTTGAGTACGGCGCATATAAGGTCTTATTCAACCAGTGCATTTATCAAAAACATCACCCTCTAAGCGGTTTACCATTACTCATGTGTGGTCGGCGTCAGCTCTGCGTGGAAGCATCATGCAGCCCAATCTATATCTCCAAGACCCGAAGGGCGGGGGCATCGCTAAACATAACCAGACGCCATTGCGCACGTGTCCAGCGGTGGTGAGTCACTACACATTGCATATGTAACTAATGTATAAACAAGAATAGTATAACATGTTTTCTAACATTTTATAATGGGCGGTTTCTTGAATGATGTGGGATTTGAAAGAAATACGAACACTCTGTAAAAGGATATTTATGGAGTGCATCTGCTAGATATGTTTTATAACACATGTCGGCCCCCGCCCATAGGGGCTTGAAGAAATATATGGGCTGCATGATGCTTCCTCGCAGAGCTGAATCCGGCCCGCACACTAGTACTGGTAAACCGCTTAGAGGATCTAAGCCTGTCCAGGAACCGCGGTGCAAGTCGGACCGTCCATGCAAATAAACCCTATTGGTTTCATCGGGCGACAGGGTTTGAGATGTCGTTTCATCTCAATGTCGGGTAAAAGTCCCACAAAATTGGAAGCAACGTCACCAAAATGACCTTTACAGTGTTGACGGGGACGTTAAACCTCAAATCAAACAAACAAACAAAACAATTTATCATATGACGTCGCGTCTGAGAGTGTAATAACGTCATGTACTATTTTCGATAATCCACTAGTGGATTAAATATGCAAATAAGCTAGATACGTCCCGTAACGTTACATGTACGACGACCTAAGTGACGTCGCGTTTACTAACGGCGGAATGTTGAAATTTTTGTAAACAATCGTGAATAAAATACGCTTTTAATGTCATATGATAAAAAGAATCTTGCATTCGTGCTCATGTTTTATTGAATTTATTAAACTCGTCGAGGAAAAGGGATAAAATGCTCGGCAAAGCCTCGCATTTTATCCCTTTTCCTTAACTCGTTTAATAAATTCAATAATACATGAGCACTCATGTAAGATCCTCTATTTATAACACATGCAGTTTGAAGAACATTCTCAATCATTTTAATCTCAACATACAGTATAGACCCTCATCAGACGTCGCGTTCTGTGGACTCTGATCTGGATCTGCACTGTTTGCAAAACTCAACAAATGCATGATTCACATCACGAAAACACGCCTATATAATTCTGACCCCCTTGAACCCCACTTTTATATAGTAAAACTGGGGTTTACAGGGGTTTACCTTATTTTTCTTATTTCTGCTCTAAAATATAGATTGTGGGTACTCGTTAGAACCGCCTCATCAAATATAGATTGTGGGTACTCGTTAGAACCGCCTCGATGAGGCGGTTCTAACGAGTGCCCACAATCTATATTTTAGAGCAGAAATAAGAAAAATATCACAATTTTAAACATAAAAATTTCATTTTTTTCGGCGAAAAAATGTGGCAATGTATTTGTATATGCAGGATTGCGTAATGCAAGCCCAGATTCTGAAGCTTACCCTATTTTGCAACAAACTAACCTCACTGCACTAAAATTAACGCTGCTTGTTACCTGAATTTCCAACAAACCAGTGACAGCCACTCAAACATATTTTGTGCTTGGTAACATGGTTGAACGCCCCTGTCCATGGGGGCTTGAAGAAATAGATTTGGCTGAATGATGCTTCAACGCAGAGGTGAAACCGAATGCACATGATTACCATAAAGTTGTCAACTGCACTGAGGTTCTAAGCATGACCAGGAAAAGTGGTGCGAGTCGGACCACCCATGCACATAAAGCCTATTGGGTCCATTGGGCGGCAGGCCTTGAGATGTCATTTCATCTTAATGTCGGGTAAAAGTCCCACAATATTAGAAGCAGCGTATACAGTGCTGATGAGGAAGTTAAACCTAAAATCAAACAAATTAAACATTGGGTCGACCATCGACGTAAAAATTATCGATTAAAATGTGAACAAAAAGCTTTACTGAAGCTTTTACTTGTAACTTAACCCTTGTCCTGCTGAATATTCATATATGCCACACCCACTACCAATTGTCAACCAATCAGATTACTTGATGCAAATTATTGCAACAAATTCATAATCTGAATGGCAAACAATGTAGATCCTGATCAGATGGCTTCGTCAGAAGCCATCTGATCTGGATCTACATTGTTTCAAAGATAAGGCATATCCGGGATTAGCAGGACAATGGTTAATATTATGACTAAGGGAAGACACTAATATTGCAACCTAATTATTGTCCATATAGCCAATTATCAGATTGCTGTTAAATAAATGATAAACTAAAATTAATTTAGCACAAATCTTTTCAAATTCGACTATTATTTTGAATCCAACATTAACTAATAAAACTACCAGGAAATATCTATCTTCTCATACTGGGTCGGTCATATTAAATTTTGGCCATTACCTCATTTAGGTGGGTGGCTAAATTTAGAATTTAGCATCATCTCATGATGAGCCGTCAAAACTATTTACAATCCGAATACAGAGGTATCCTAAAACGCATACCTCTGAGTCTCGATCTTATACTGCGCGGGCTTTGAACTCCTCTGCGGTCTTGGCATTCACCGCAGAAGATGGAAGACTTTTCCACTGAGAATAGTTCTTGGGAAGAAGAAGTTTTTCAGGGCATGGGTGAGTGAGTGTTTGAGTTTTACGTCCCACCAACAGCTAAGGTCATACGGAGACGGGACTTCGGTGTAAAGACGCATCCGAAAGTCTGGAGAAGCCCGGGATCGATCATGCGATCCCTGGTTTACAAGGCGAGTTTTCAGGGCATCACTATAGGACTGGTACCTACGGTACTGTGAGTCATTGCTCTTGATTCCCTTGTCCGGGTTGACACTGTTGCAGGGGTCAAATACCTATCCTTGTTAATTGATACTGTACCAGAATGTATCTTGTAGAAGAAGGTTAAGGAGGACTGCTCGCGACGGGTCTCCAGGGATGGCCACTCTAGCTCATCATGCATGTCACCGACGCTATATACTTCTGTTTCGCCATCGTCAGCAGGTTCTTCGAGCAGCTGTCCTCTGCACCTTCTCCACCTGCCGAATCTGAGTTTTAACATATGGATGCCAAATGGGTGATGCATATTCAAGTTGAGGGCGAACCAATGTTTTATATGCACCATCCTTTGTCTGCCGAGGGGCAAAAGCCAAATTGCGTCTAAGGAATCCTAAGGTCCTTGTTGCTTTAGATGTTATTCCAGAGATATGTTGACCCCAATCGAGATCGTCAGTGATAATGATACCAAGATAATTGGCGGAATGAACCTGCTCCAAAGTTTGCTGGTGAAGTGTGTAATCATACTTAATTTGCTTATCCTGAAGGTAGCGTGACACCCTCATTGAATGGCATTTGGCTACATTGAACTTCATTTGCCAATCATCTTCCCATTGTCCAAGTCGATCCAGGTCATCTTGTAAAATGCGACAGTCAGAAGGAGAATATATGTCCCTAAACAGGACACAACCATCAGCAAACAAACGGAAGATGTTCTGATATTATCAGGGAGATCATTGATGAATACCAAAAAGAGGTTCGGTCCAAGGACCGAATCTTGTGGGACACCAGATAGAACAGGGACTGGATCAGACGCTTGGCAATCAAGTACAACTTGTTGAGAGCGCCCGGAGGGCCATGAGCTAATCCAACTATGTGTGGATCCTCTTATCCCACAGAAGTCCAATTTGTGTAATGGCCTTCTGTGAGGTACCTTGTCAAAGGCCTTAGCGAAATCCATGATGATCAAGTCAGTCTGTTTGTGACCACGATTTATGGCCCCATCCAGATTGCTCACACTGTCATGGAAGAGTTGAACTACACTAAAAGCATTAAACACGCAACTTTTTTAAAGGTATCCCATTTTTACATTAAAATGATAACCTTATTATGCTGTCCAGAAAAAGAACGGACTATCGTCCAGCTATTGTGTGTAAAGTAGAGTGGTGTTGGTGTCCAGCACGTGCAACTCTAGACCTGGGCCCAGGATTACAATCGATACTTAAGTTAAGGTCGACTTAACGATTTAAGGAGGAATTAATATCTTAGTAAAGTATTTCCTTAAAAAGTGCATTCGAAAGCCACCTATTTCATTTACTTAGCTAAGTATTTAACTTCGGATAAAATCGTAGTTTTGACGGAAATTTTCACGACGATCAGCACGTAAGTTTCAATTACACATTGATGTAGGCGGCCCACAATTTTCCCGCGATCTGTCAAAAATCACTTCTTCTGTTTCATTGAATGGAAACAATAGAAAATATGATGGTTTAGTTTCCATTTCACCACATAAACCATGAAAAATGTTTTATACACTATAAAACGTGTTTCATTGAAGGATCACACTCGATCACGATTTGTGCGGACAAACATTGGTCACAATGTAGCACCACGCCATATTCAAAACGCTGTTTCTACGGGGTCCCTTTAGAAACAAGAAATCATACAATATTTGAATATACAAACCAAAAGGCTTATATGCAGTGGACGGTCTGACTCACATCACTTTGCCTGGGTAGGCTTAGTCCTTTTAAGCTGTTTACCAGTGCTCGTGCCAGTGTGGTCAGTTTCAGCTCTACATGGAAGCATCATGCAGCCAAATCTGAAGCCCCGAGGGGTGGGGGCGGAATCGGTTTTATAGAGTCTGTCCATGATTCAACCCTTCTCATGCCGTTAGGCGTATTGCATAATATTCAATACAATCTGGTACAGTAATAAATATATTCTGCACTATGGTGAAGAACAGGGAAGACTCCCGCAGAAACCACCCCAAACTTAACCCCGGCTACAATATTGTTTTCGGATGTCATTATTATACATGTATGTAGTTGATATAGTCATTAACGACTAGATCAAACATCGTGCAGACAAACACGGAGAAAAACCGTAGCTCCAGTCGGAGTAAAACAAAGGAAAAAAATGTGATATAAAATCTCTGTACATTCCATCTCGGATTGCCCCGTCTTTTTATGAATGTGGTCCTTATCTGCGTATTACCTTACAGTTGATGAGGCATAAAGCGCTCACTCACTCACCTCACAAACACACTCAATCACTAACATGCACAAGCTAACAAGGGGGTGGACGGCCCCCGCCCATCGAGGCTTGAAGAAATAGAGGGGCTGCTTGATGCTTCCACGCAGAGCTGAAATCGACCCGCACACGAGTACTGGTAATCCGTTTAGAGGATCTAAGTCTGCCCAGGCAAAGCGGTGCGAGAATAAAAACCCTATTGGTTTCATTGGGCGGCAGGGCTTGAGATGTCATTTCATCTCGATGTCGGGTAAAAGTCCCACAAAATTGGAAGCAACGTCTCCAAAATGACCTTTACAGTGTTGACGGGGACGTTAAACCTCAAATAATACAAAACAAACAAGGGAGGTGGTACGCCTCAAACTTATTTTTATTTAGCATTTCAAGGCAAGGAGTAGAAGCTTATGATTGGTTGCGGCCAATATCAGTTGGACACCCCAGTGACGCAAGATACACGTCACCTTGCCTCACCCAACCAGCACAAGCCGACCACACGCGACCTCCAGTAAACCACTTAGAAGGCTTAAGCCTGCCCAGGCAAAGTGGTGCAAGTCGGGCCGTCCATGCATATACGAGTTTGAGTGGGCGACAGGGCTTGAGATGTAATTTCATCTCAATGTCGGGTAAAAGTCCGACAAAATTGAAAGCAACACTTCCGAAATCAAACCTAAATAGTGTTGCGAGGACGAATCTCAAATCAACCAAAAAAAAACTTCTTTGTATTTAATAAATTTTGATATCGCGAATCTTACACAAATGGTCCTTTCATATGAAAGTTACGAAACGGGCCTTCGAATTGGATTTTAAATTGGATTTTATTGCCTCCCTCCCCAAACACCCCCATCCCCCGACACACAAACATGTCGGCCCCACCCACCCATCGGGGCATGAAGAAATAAATTTGCTGCATGACGCTTCCACGCAGAGCTGAATCCGACCGCACACGAGTACTGGTTACCCACTTAGAGGATCTAAGCCTGCCCATAGGGGTTTGAATCTTCTTTTTTTTTCATGATTCAAGCCCCTATGGCATGCCCAGGAAAAGTGGCGCGAGTCGGACCGTCCATGCTTATAAATCCTATTGGTTTCATTGGGCGTCAGGCTTGAGAAGTCATTTCATCTCAATGTCGGGTAAAAGTCCCTCAAAATAGGAGCAACGTCTCCAAAATGACCTGTATATAGTTGAAAGGGACGTTCAACATCCAATCAATCAATCAATCAAACATACACACACCTACCCTGACAAAAACAACCAAGTCGTTTAAGACCCCCTTTCGCTTGTAAGAACCTTCCTACACCAAACAATAAATTGTTACCCTGTTACCAGTATTATACAGTACTATGCAAAGGGAAGTTTTTATACAGCTCTCGGTCGAAAACTGTGACACACCAAGGGAGAAATCCCAGTTGTTTTATACCTCATCGCCAAGTCGACTTGCGCTCCAAGGAGGAAAAAAAAAGTGGCTCGACCGGGACCCGAACCCAGGGCCTCTTGAATATGATGCAAACACTTTACCGTCTGAGCTACCGAGCATGACAGGAAATTTCGGGCAAATAAAAGCTCTCGTGTTTGCCGTTGTTGATATATACATTCATGTGTCAAGGTCAAATCTTAAAAGTTAAGGTACCTACCTGGGTAACCTTAAATATTTAAGGATATTCTCTGGTTAAGTATCGACTTAAACGAAAGAAATTCTTTGTAGTTCACTTTATACGACAGTTAAGTAAATACTTAGTTTAAGTAGGTACTTAAAATTTAAGTACGCATTGTAATCCTCGGCCCTGGTATAGTCTTTCAAAACGCAGTGAGACGTGACTGCACTTTTAATTTTGGACTAGTCCGTGTTTTAGGTAAGTCGCCTTCAGTTTGGATTTTACATTTGGAGATATAGTTTTACTGAGTTTGATAATGCATCATACTAACCACTTGGCCACGGCCTCTACATAATGGCATTATCAAAGAACTTGTTTTTAATTTTAAAATCCTGTGAAAAAAGAACTCCGAAACCTGCGTCCCCTAAAACATGGAATAGTCTTGCCACGCTTGAACGTTGAACCCTCAATGGTCGTTGATAAACTAGTCTTTCGAAACGCAGTGAGACGTGACTGTACTTTTAATTTTGGACTCGTCCGTGTTTTAGGTAAGTCGCCATTAGTTGGTATTTTACGTTGGCCGATAAACTTTTAGTGAGATTCGTAGTGAATCGCATTTTTCACTTGGCAACAACTTCCACATAATGGCATTATCAAAAATCTTGTTTAGATGTTTAAAAATCTGTGAAAAAAAATATCCGAAACCTGCCTCCCCTAAAACATGGAATAATCTTGTCACGCTTGAGCTTTGAACTCTCAAAAGTGGTTGATAAACTATACGTATTGAAGTGTATCAATTAGTTTACAATATAGAGGTTTATGCATGTACACATTATCCGGTCTGACCTTCATAAAACGCCATTGGACTTACTGGAAATGAGGCTTTCTAAAATTGATCGGTCACGTGCAATTGGGCAAAATGAGACTGGTCGACGACTGAAGGATGTTGCCGCAGTCAACAAATCGACAATAACTCGGCTTCATCAACGCTACATCCAGACGGGGTCCGTCGATGATCGCCCACGCCCTGGTCAACCACGCGTGACGACCCAGCACACAGACAGAGCCATCCGCTTAGCCAATCTCCGTCAACGCTTTCGTCCGGCAAAGGAAACTGCAAACCAAACACCGGGCGCAAACGACCACGAATAAGCCCGCCAACTGTCCGGCGCCGTCTGAGAGTCGCAGGTTTACGTTGTCGACGTCCATACCAAGATAAATTTCATAGTGTGTAATGCATCGAATGCATAATACGATCATTTTCTTTTCTATCAATTTCTGCTTCGAATTGACAAGATAGTTGGAATAATGTTAAAAGATAAGGTATGTGTATTGTGCTTTGATTTTGTCTCTTGTTTGATGCCCCAATTCAGCAAAACCTCTCAGTTGCGTTTCTAATGGCTTTACATGTAAGTATAGTTTGACTTCGGAAACTATGTTGACAGTCAGCAAGAATGCTCTCAAAGGCAAAGGGCTTGTTAATGCTGCTAACTTATATACGCTCCACGGTTTTGCAACAGATGCATGTTAGTGATACTGGTCTATAATTTGCTGCATCGTATTTCCCCCTTTTGATAGACTGGGGTAGCATTTGCTTGCCGCCAATCATCTGGTACAGTGCTCTGGGTGAGTGATTCATTCGAAATAAAGGCCAGAGAAATTTCAGCACTACATTCCTTGAGCACACTGGCATTCAGGTCATCTGGCCCGGATGCCTTATGTATTTTGAGCTTACCCAACAGTTTAGCGATCCCCTTGGGGTCAACTGTTATGTCCTCCATAGAAGGGAACGGACTATTACCTTTTCCCTCACTATTCTGTATGGAAAGAAATGCGCTAAGGACTCAAGAACGGGTTCGACTCAACCATAGAAAACGAGCAATCGGAGTTCGAGCCATCAAACTTCTACTGTATAACGATGGTTTTCTTTAAATGTCAGTGAAAGGTAAGGCCTTGTTTCAGAGAATATGGCACTGAAAACCGCGTTGAAAATTGCCAAACGGTTCCAAAGATACAAAGTTTTGTAATCAAAATCCCTGTTGTCCCTGTGACAAATGCAGGCCACGTCCAAAATTCAGGTTTTTGTTTGTTTGTTTGAACTAGGATTTAACGTCCCCGTCAACACTATTTAGGTCATTTTGAAGACGTTGCTTCCAAGTTTGTGTTACTTTTACCCGAAAATGAGGTGAAATGACATCTCAAGCCCTGCCGCCCTATGAAACAAGAAAGCTTATATGCTTTGAACAATCTGACTCATATCGCTTTGCCTGGGCAGGCTTCGTCCTCTAAACGGTTTACCAGTACTCGTGTGTGGTCCGATTCAGCTCTGCATGAAAGCCCAATGCAGCCCAATCTATTATTCCAAACCCCGATGGCCGGGGTCGTAATACCCAGGTTCATGTAGTGGTTATTTTATAGTAGCGCAATTCTTCTCTCTGTGATTTCAGAGCGCTGTGTAAAAGGGTCATTGGCAAACAGTATAGACCCAGATCAGTTTGCTTACAGTACAGGAATTTAAGGATAAGAGGAAACAGTCTACGTCCCCGTTCAGGACAACACTCAATGGATAATCGACCCACCCCGCCGATCGGGGCTTGGAGAAATAGATGGGCTGCATGATGCTTCCACGCAGAGCTGAACCCGACCGCACACGAGTACTGGGACCGGCCCCGATAGCTCAGTTGGTAGAGTGTCCGCTGCGGGGAACGGGAGGTCACGGATTCGATCCCGGGCCGCGACATACGAAAGTCTTTAAAATGGTACTAGCTGCTCCTCGCTTGGCACTCAGATTTACGGGGTAGAGCTAGGACTGGTCGACCCAGTGTCAGGATAATGTGACTGAGTGTGGTATCATGTAATGTGTCTGGGACATGATACTTCAGTGAGACAGCACTATAAGAGTGAGCATTGAGCTCCCTGTCGCACTAGACACCGTCGTGATATGACTGAAAAATTGTTGAAAGCGACGTTAAAACCCGAATTCACACACACACACGAGTACTGGTAAACCGCTTAGAGGATCTAAGCTTGCCCGGGCAAAGCTGTGCGTGTTGGACCGCACATGCTTATAAATCCTATTGGTTTTCATATGGCGACAGGGCTTGAGAAGTCATTTCATCTAAACGTCGTATAAAAGTCCTACATAATTGGAAGCAACGTGTCCAAAATGACCTAAATAGTATAGACGGGGACGTTAAACCTCAAATCAAACAAACAGACGACCCACCAGTGCTGTCAATGCTTTGATTTGCAAACTATGAATTTAAACCCAATTGTTGAAACTCTAGCCTCATAAGGCAGTTAAATTTGTCACAATTCAAAACAGGTTTTCCGCAAGCAACTTGTCACACTGAAACACAGGTTACTCTCTGTGTGTGTGTGTCTGTCTGTCTGTCTGTCTCTCTAGATTAAACATAGTTTATTGTATTCCTCTAAACAATGGGATTGGACACAAGTTATACAACATTAGATAGTCCTCTCTCTCTCTCTCTCTCTCTCTCTCTCTCTCTCTCTCTCTCTCTCTCTCTCTCTCTCTCTCTCTCTCTCTCTCTCTCTCTCTGTCTGTCTGTCTGTCTGTCTGTCTGTCTGTCTCTGTCTCTGTCTCTCTCTCTCTGCAAGACGCAAGCGCACAAGAGCATTATTAGTCGTTTAAAAACATCAAAAATGGATGCGTTGGGTAGACACGTGTATGATGTTTTTTTTTTTTTCTCTTTTTTCCGATTGGTTGTAAAACAGACCCATATGAACAGCATCGAGGGGAAATGTATTCGAAATTTAGCGACCAGAACCAGATCAGCCTCCACACACGCGCAGTCTGTAAATTTGCTATTAACCCTTATCCTGCTAAATATTTGTACTAACCACACTCATTTCTGACTATCTGCCAATCAGAATACATAATGTATTTTTTCGATCAAACTCACAAACTGAATGCCAGTGTAGATTCTGATCAGATGACTGCATCTACACTGTTTGCAAAGCAGGGGATGTCGTGAACAGTAGGATCATCACATGAACAAGTCGTCCGTGAAATGAAAACCCCTCCAAACCTCACTTTATATCAAGAAAACTGGGGTTTTAGGGGGCATACATTATTTTTCTTATTTCTGCTCCAAGGCATAGGTTGTGGGTACTCGTGAGAACCGCCTCATTGCCTCAAAAAACCTGTTTGCAGTTTAAAACAGAAAACATTTCATGGATTTTCACCAAAAAGTAGTCATTTTAGAGGTGTAAAAATGCACTATGCCGCAAAGGTAATAATGGGCCCCGTCAAAAGATTTTTGTACTTATCGCCTATGCGAGCAGCGAAGGTTCAGGCGAGCCTGCGCATCCGCGCAGTCTCGCCAGAACCATCGCTGCTCGCTCATACAAGCAGTGAATCAAGAGGAACCTTCAGACAGAAAGTTAATCCCTGGCCCCTCTGAATGGCTGGGCATGCGCAGTTAAAATCTGCCATGACGGAATGCTCGAAGACACAAATTCGCTTGGCGGGGCTCTAATGAAGGGCTAATTTGTTATTTTCTTTCCATAGCTTATGTTATGCTAGTTAGAACTGCTTTGCAGTCAAATCCGCCCTGATTTTTGAGCAAAAGAAACTTCTATCCTATTGATCCCCATTTTTCTTCGTAAACATTCCTTTCCAACACAAAACAGCGGGCCAGCGTCAGCCCGACGATGGCCCGGCATCTTATAAGGTTGGGTCTACACAGGTGTGCCTTGCACCGACTTGTTTACGTCACCATGCCCATATGCCATGTTGCACTCTTTCTTGTGCCTTTTCAGGAAACCCATGTGGTTTACCATATGGACTCAGTGTTGTTCATACCTCAATATGAGTGTGTGAACTTGGCTTGGGATTCGCGGCTTGGAATATCGATTTTTTCTAACATTCACCAATATTTACTTTACTACTACGGAATAAATCGAATTCCAAACTCCATACTCCAAACTCCAAGCCAACTTCATACACTTCCTCAATATTTGCATTTCCAGTGTAAAGTCTAATGTAAACCTATAAAAAAACTAGAGCCAGTGTTTATGAAACACAATGCCCCCAACTGCTTGACCCTAACACTGCTTGTCCCTAACAGTAATTGAGATATCTTGTTTTTATGTGGCTGTAATGCTGAAATTACACAAGAAAAGCTGTAGTTAATCATCTACTCATCATCCCTGACCAGTCTGTGAAGTTTCGGGGAAAAACCTAAAATAGTTTTTTAGATATCTTGCTTACAAACTTAAAACGCGAAAAATTTCAAAGGGCCATAACTCAAGAAAAAAATTTCGGATTTTTTTCAAAAGTTAATCAGTTCATCTACTCATCATCCCCAACCAGCCTGTAAAGTTTCAGGGCAATAGCTCAAACAATTTTTGAGATATCTTGCTTACAAGCTGAAAACACGAAAAAAATCAAAGGGCCATAACTCAAGAAAAAAAAATTGGATTTTTTTCAAAAGTTAATCAGTTCATCTACTCATCATACCCAACCAGTCTGTGAAGTTTTGGGGAAAAACCTCATATAGTTTTTGAGATATCTTGCTTACAAACTTAAAACGCTAAAAATTTCAAAGGGCCATAACTCAAGAAAAAAATATAGGATTTTTTTTCAACAGTTAATCAGTTCATCTACACATCATCCCAAACCAGCTTGTAAAGTTGCAGGGCAATCGCTCAAACAATTATTGAGATATCTTGCTTACAAGCTGAAAACACGAAAAAAATCTAAGGGCCATAACTCAAGAAAAAAAATCGGATTTTTTTCAAAAGTTGATCAGTTCATCTACTCATCATCCCCGACAAGTCTGTGAAGTTTCGGGGAAAAACCTCAAATAGTTTTTTAGATATCTTGCTTACAAACTTAATACGCGAAAAATTTCAAAGGGCCATAACGCAAGAAAAAAATTTCGGATTTTTTTCAAAAGTTAATCAGTTCATCTACTCATCATCCCCAACCAGCATGTAAAGTTTCAGGGCAATAGCTCAAACAGTTTTTGAGATATCTTGCTTACAAGATTTCATAGTATTTTTTGCAAAGGGGCATAACTCAAAAAAGGGGCATAATCCTGACGAGAAAAAAAACACGGGTCAATTATTTTTTCATGAGGAATCCATATATGAAATTTCAAAAACCTAGCACCCATGGTTCTAAAGTTATGCTATGCAGTAAAAAGTGGGACGGACGTAAGGACGGAAGGACGGAAGGACGGACGGACGAACAGGGCAAAACCAATATGCCAAAACGCGAAAAATTTCAAAGGGCCATAACTCAAGAAAAAAAATTCGGATTTTTTTCAAAAGTTAATCAGTTCATCTACTCATCATCCCCAACCAGCCTGTAAAGTTTGAGGGCAATAGCTCAAACAATTTTTGAGATATCTTGCTTACAAGCTGAAAACACGAAAGAAATCAAAGGGCCATAACTCAAGAAAAAAAAATTGGATTTTTTTCAAAAGTTAATCAGTTCATCTACTCATCATACCCAACCAGTCTGTGAAGTTTTGGGGAAAAACCTCATATAGTTTTTGAGATATCTTGCTTACAAACTTAAAACGCGAAAAATTTCAAAGGGCCATAACTCAAGAAAAAAATATAGGATTTTTTTTTCAACAGTTAATCAGTTCATCTACACATCATCCCAAACCAGCTTGTAAAGTTGCAGGGCAATCGCTCAAACAATTATTGAGATATCTTGCTTACAAGCTGAAAACACGAAAAAAATCTAAGGGCCATAACTCAAGAAAAAAAAATCGGATTTTTTTCAAAAGTTGATCAGTTCATCTACTCATCATCCCCGACAAGTCTGTGAAGTTTCGGGGAAAAACCTCAAATAGTTTTTTTAGATATCTTGCTTACAAACTTAAAACGCGAAAAATTTCAAAGGGCCATAACTCAAGAAAAAAAATTCGGATTTTTTTCAAAAGTTAATCAGTTCATCTACTCATCATCCCCAACCAGCATGTAAAGTTTCAGGGCAATAGCTCAAACAGTTTTTGAGATATCTTGCTTACAAGATTTCATAGTATTTTTTGCAAAGGGGCATAACTCAAAAAAGGGGCATAATCCTGACGAGAAAAAAAACACGGGTCAATTATTTTTTCATGAGGAATCCATATATGAAATTTCAAAAACCTAGCACCCATGGTTCTAAAGTTATGCTATGCAGTAAAAAGTGGGACGGACGTAAGGACGGAAGGACGGAAGGACGCCAAAACGCGAAAAATTTCAAAGGGCCATAACTCAAGAAAAAAATTTCGGATTTTTTTCAAAAGTTAATCAGTTCATCTACTCATCATCCCCAACCAGCCTGTAAAGTTTCAGGGCAATAGCTCAAACAATTTTTGAGATATCTTGCTTACAAGCTGAAAACACGAAAAAAATCAAAGGGCCATAACTCAAGAAAAAAAAATTGGATTTTTTTCAAAAGTTAATCAGTTCATCTACTCATCATACCCAACCAGTCTGTGAAGTTTTGGGGAAAAACCTCATATAGTTTTTGAGATATCTTGCTTACAAACTTAAAACGCGAAAAATTTCAAAGGGCCATAACTCAAGAAAAAAATATAGGATTTTTTTTCAACAGTTAATCAGTTCATCTACACATCATCCCAAACCAGCTTGTAAAGTTGCAGGGCAATCGCTCAAACAATTATTGAGATATCTTGCTTACAAGCTGAAAACACGAAAAAAATCTAAGGGCCATAACTCAAGAAAAAAAATCGGATTTTTTTCAAAAGTTGATCAGTTCATCTACTCATCATCCCCGACAAGTCTGTGAAGTTTCGGGGAAAAACCTCAAATAGTTTTTTTTAGATATCTTGCTTACAAACTTAAAACGCGAAAAATTTCAAAGGGCCATAACTCAAGAAAAAAATTTCGGATTTTTTTTCAAAAGTTAATCAGTTCATCTACTCATCATCCCCAACCAGCATGTAAAGTTTCAGGGCAATAGCTCAAACAGTTTTTGAGATATCTTGCTTACAAGATTTCATAGTATTTTTTGCAAAGGGGCATAACTCAAAAAAGGGGCATAATCCTGACGAGAAAAAAAACACGGGTCAATTATTTTTTCATGAGGAATCCATATATGAAATTTCAAAAACCTAGCACCCATGGTTCTAAAGTTATGCTATGCAGTAAAAAGTGGGACGGACGTAAGGACGGAAGGACGGACGGACGAACAGGGCAAAACCAATATGCCCCCACAACTTCTTCGAAGTTGGGGGCATAAAAACATACAGTTCATACGTCCATGAACGCATCGAATCAGCTGATTTTCAGTGGCGTCAAGTGACGTCATGCTAAACCATTGTTCTCTACGGGTGTTGATGACGTCAAACCTGCTCCGCTTTCAGTTGAAAATCTGCGTGTAAATATTTTCAGCTTAATCGTCTGCCCTATAAGCATTTTTTTCGCCCAGTGATGAGGGACAAATAATGTAAATATAACAAATAAACTTTATTTTTCTGCTTTTCATGAAAATGAAAAAATGAACGACAGCGGGTCGCTAGCAAAGTTTACATGAACCCCTTCGGGGTTTCATTTACTTTGCACGCGACCCACTGCGTTCATTCTTCCACGAACTGCAGAAAAATAAATTTCATTTCTTAAATGAATACATTGACTCTTGCGTGAGGTCATTCAGTGACGTCAAAAATACAAATAGCTGTTGTTATCGTCCTGGCCAAGGATTATTGTAAGTTTTGTCGCGCGCTGTCTCAAAAATATCTTCCAGTACATTACGATAACACGCCCATGTGAAATTGTGCATACTTTCGTATCTCCAAAATTGTTACAGTAGAACTTCGATGACTCGAACACCGATGGCTCGTTTACCATGGATAAGTCGAACCCATTCTTGAGCCCCTAGTGAAATCCTCTACATAAGAAATAGTGGGGGATAATTAAGGAGATTTTAGTCTTTTATCTTGCAAATGCATGCTGTTAGTACTCATTAGAATCGCCTCGATGAGGCGATTCTAATGAGTACACACAGCATACATTTTCAATAGAACACCGAAAATATGTCTAAAAGTATCTCGTTATGCCTCCTGACAGTAACCTCAGTGGCTCGAACTACCCCTGTCTCGAACATATTTTCGAGGTCCCAAAGGTGTTCGAGCCATTGAAGATCGACTGTATTTTTCAGACGAAAATTCGTGATATTTTCCTTATTTAACCGACTCCAAACTTAGGTTGTGGGCACTCATTAGAGCATTCTCATTGAAGCGGTTCTAACGAGTACCCACAAACAAAGGCACTCGTTGAGTACCCAAAACTTATGTCTTGGAGCAGAAATAAGAAAACACTTTAAACCCCTGTAAATCCCAGTGAAGATATTAGTTCCATTCTTATTTGAAGGCTATTCCAGGCAGAACTTTGTGAACATTTACATAAACATTTATTTATTTGTGTTTTTTTTTATATTTATTTATTTAATTATTTATTTATTTATTTCCAGGCTGATGAAAAACGGATTTTCTCCGGAAGTCCGGGCATGAAGTTTATCATCTGACGTTACGGTCTCGTTCAGCCATCAATTTACCCGTACCAGTTCCTCGGTGAGTTCTATAGGTTGTTTGTCTTGTTCATTCATTGGACGAAGAAAAGAAAAACCTGAAACTGGTGAAATCTATTATTCTAACACAGCGCGCCAAAATAAGCAATGGAAAGTAACCGTGTTTTATTCTACAACAAAACAGGCAAGGAAGAGCGTGACGAGTGACGTCATCAAAATGCACTAGTCGATTTCCTTGACATTAGACGGTGTGACGTCATATTCTCGCATAGAAAACGTTAGAAAAGGATATAAATGCATGTGTTTCAGTCGATAATTTTAGCGGGATTTTTTCTAAGAATGGCGAAAAGTTGTGAGATTCTGAAGGAAACAACGGCACCATCATTGCCGATTTTCAGCGTGTTAGAATCGAAATAGATCAGCTCAAGTCTGTAATTTGTTGAGTAATAAATCACAGTTTGTCGGTCAGTTGTAAGTAGGCAAATCACGCGCGCTACGCGCTCGTGATTTGTCTACCTTACAACTGACCTCCAAACTGTGATTTATTACTCAACAAATCACAGTTAGAGCTGATCTATTTCTTAAACAAAATTTCACACCCGACTGAATGCTTATATTTATCTTACTCGCTTTCCGAAGATGACGGTTGTGTTATACAATATATAGAGGTCGGAAAAATAGGTCGCCGTTCACGAGATGCCGAAAGTTCAAGAGAAGCTTACGAAGGCCGACGTATTAGGCGATAACATTGACTAATTCATTCCTTGCATAAATGTCAGTCTCAAACCAAATTGTTCGGACTATACTTATATACATGTGCCAGTTTTTCATATAATATCGCTGTGTTTATTGACATACTCATGTCATAAAAACATATGACCACACGTGCAATAACATGATTTCTGACGGGCAACGTCATGCCGCCGCCGTCCATGACAACCATCACAAAATACGCCTATATATCTTTGACCCTCTTGTACCCCACTATTATACAGTAAATATGGGGTTTACAGGGGTGAACCTTATTTTTTCTTATTCCTGCTCTAAAATATAAATTGTGGATACTCGTTAGAAACGCCTCGATGAGGCGTTTCTAACGATAGAACCGCCTCGATGAGGCGGTTCTAACGAGTACCCACAATCTATATTTTGAGCAGAAATAAGAAAACTATCACAATTTTTCATCATAAAATGTTTTTTTTTTTTTTTTTTTTTTGTGGTGGAAAGTTTACAATGCATTTGTATTGGCGTGTTTTCGTAATGGGCAACCCTGTGCTTTCTACTGAAATAGTTTGGTAATAAAATCAGACGTAAACTCGTTACACGATAAACAAAATCTTACACTCGTGGTCATATCATATGAAATTTATAAAACTCGCCGAAGGCTCGTTTCATAAATATCATGACATGACCACTCTCGTCATATCCTCTATTTACTTTTTGATGTCTCTGATATTTATTGGTTAACGCTATGTTAAATAATATGACCATGCATGTAATACAGGTAACACATTTTTACTGGCGCGTACTGTCAGGACGCCCGTGACAACCCTATATCTTCTACTGAAACTACTTCAAACTTCTTCGGCGATAAAATCCTTTAAATATGTCGGCCTCGGTAGCTCAGTCGGATGCGCGTCTGACTGGTGATCAGGAGGACGCGGGTTCGATACCTGCCGGGGGCGGCAGCATTCTTTCGTTGAGATTAATCAAGAAATCTTTTCTACGGTCATTCTCTCCCTTCCGCTGATTCAAGAAGGGCAGCTGTCAGTTTCTGCACTGTACGGTTTAACCACTTACGTATATGCCTGCCTAGGATAAATGTGAATATGTAAACTGACCGGTTAAAAAATGACCTAAAATAGTGTTGACTGGGCCGTTAAACTCTAAATCAACCAAAACAAAACAGTATTAACGTATTATAAGCTACATGTACTTTAGAATTCTGATTGGGCGAGAGAATATCACGCGCAGGGCTATAAATTGCAATATTCTCCGCTGACGTCACTGCTCAAAAGTACAAGAGCATTCACTGAAAAAGAAGTCAGAATTCGGTGTAATAAATCAATTAAGGGGAATAGGGCGATTTGTTCACCCTCGACAGGTAATATAAGCCTTCGGACCGGTGAACAAATCGTCATATGGCAATAAATGAATAATATAAATTCATTATATGAGCCCCGCCAAGCGAATTTGTGTCTTCGAGCATTCCGTCATAACAAATTTTAACTGCGCATGCCCAGCCATTCAGAGGGGCCAGGGATATGGCTTTCTGTCTGAAGGTTCCTCTTGATTCACTGCTTGTATGAGCGAGCAGCGAAGGTTCTGGCGAGACTGCGCGGATGCGCAGGCTCGCCTGAACCTTCGCTGCTCGCATAGGCGATAAGTACCAAAATCGCTTGACGGGGCCCATATGATAAACATAATCTAACACTGGGGACCATTATGGAATGTATGAAACTCCCAAGAGGATCGTTTAATAAATATGTTCTTTGAAATGACCACTCGTGTCAGATCCTCTATGACAATGTATACTATTTTAACTCTTATCCTGCTGAATAAATTAATTTAACCACATCCATTTCTGACTATACATCAATCATATTAGTTGAAATGATGTTTTTTTGTTGTTGTTGTTTTGTTTTTTAATTCAAATCCTGCCCCTGTCCATCGGGGCTTGGAAGAATAGATTGGGTTGCACGCTGCTTCCAGGCAGAGCTGAAACCGACCGCACATGAGTAAAGTGGTGCGAATAAGACCGTCAATGCTTATAAACCCTATTGGTTTCATTGGGCGACCGGGCTTGAGATGTCATTTCATTTTAATATCGGGTACAAGTCCCAACAAATTGGAAGCAACGTCTCCAAAATGATCTATACAGTGTTGACGGGGGCGTTAAACCTCAAATCAAAACACATTGTACTGGTAAACCGCTTAGGGGATCCAAGCCTGTCCATGCAATGTAGTGCGAGTCGGTCGATCCATGTACAGTGAAATTCCGCTATTAAGACCACCTAAAATTAAGACATATTCTGATTTGAAAAGTTTTTTTAGGGGGCCGCAGCTACTCTTTCTTTGAGTTTTCTGAAAACAGTGTCCTCTGGTCAGGGACCACCTTTTGGACTGTTCAAAAGTGGTCTGTAAGACCACTTTTGAACAGACTCAAAGGTGGTCTTAATATAGGGATTTTACTGTATAGCAATGACTTGAACACTGTCATGTACACATTTCCTATATTAAGTAATGGTTGCAAGGCGGTTCTAACGAGTACCCACAATCAATGTTTTTGAACATAAATAAGAAATAATGTATACCGCTGTAAAATAGAAGTGGCGGCAATGATCAAGAACCGATAAAATTAACCCACAGGGTATGAAACACAAACATAAAATAATTAGACTCTTATGAAAAACATCAATAGTGGAAAGCCTAAAGGACAGTCACTTTGCCATATATGGCCAATTGGCTATCCAAAACATAAAGATGATATATACATGTATATAAGCGACACACAAACTCAAAGACAAACCGTAACAAACAAAAAAGCGACAGAAGAAACGCCTTGGAACGCACGCCTACGGAACGATAGAATGCGTAACCATTGGTTAAGAACGTGAAGCAATTAGAGCGACATCCGGTTAGGAATTAGATCGCTAAAAAAGGTAAAGAAACTGTGCAGTTTCTGTGTTTCATAAGTTATATAATTTTTACGAGGAAGTTATTTAAAAAACGGGGAATTACATTCAGGAGCCCATTGACATCGGCATCTTTGGAGTAAATACCAAATCCCGTACTTCACACATTTTGGCTAAATTTAGTTTCTCCTGCTGAAGGTGAACTCAAGCCTTAGAAAACGAGTGGTTTTTCTAGGTGTTTGTTGCCTTTTATTTATTACTGCGCTTTGCTACAAGTTCAGCGTATTAACATGCACACACAATAAACATATATGGTTAAATGTGTTGTGGATATTTTGCTTGTCAATGCAGCACTAGCGAGAAATCGCCACGGAAAAGGTCGAAAATGGTTGGTTACGCATTAGATCTATGGAAATGATAACAAAACTTGCATCTATAAAGCGGACCTGTTTTCATGTCCACGGCCCCAGAATCACCCGCACCTTGTTCTACGGAACCATTTTTAGCCAACCTGATAAGCAGTGCGCTATTGATTCGATAATGACATAGTATTTTATGGAAACATTTTCAGTCTCCAGAATCATAGTACCGAATGATTTTCACTGACTTTTACGCTGTGTTTGTTTTATCAATGGTCCGGTAATTGCCGGAAATGAAATAAAACAGGTTTTGGAGTTTTAATTTCTGCGAAGAACTCCTCATCTGCCAAAATTTGCTGGTTAAGCATTAGATCGTCTGGTTAAGCATTTGATAGCCAGAGAGGAGAAAATCTCACTAGTTGCTGCCTAAGTAAATGCCAGCAGCTTACTACAATAAAAGGTGGTCTACATATGATTTCTAAATTATGTTAAAATCACCAGAGAAAGAAAGCCGTGATGAAAAATACTTTTCTGGACAAGACCATTAAATGTCTGGGTATCATGCTTATCTGACCGAATGACGCACAGATTCATAAATAAGAGGTCATTACTTGCTTTTGTAGAAAACAAAATGGCCAGCTTACGCTTTTTAATGGCGATTAAATCTATATCGTGTTTCTATGGTCAAGCATTAGAGAGCCAGGTTGAGCATAAGACACCCATGATTATAAACTTGGTGCTTATAAAAAATAGAAGTAAAGCAATGATCAGGAATCAATACCAGCTGGCTATCCAAAATGCGATACATACAATCAGTGACAAACAATAACATAAATAAACCGCCAAAGAAGAACCGCCTTGTAACAGTCAGTGAAAAGAATTCCACTGGGAATTGTTTGTCAGTCGACCCAAAGGTGCTCAGAAGAAAAGCTGTCCTATGCTTAAGTATGTGTGTAATGCGCTTTCTATTTGTGAAAAAATTTTCTGAAGGCAATATTGCCTTTTGGTCGGGGGATTTGCCAACCACTCTGATGTCTATTTTTTTATAATTATAATTGATAATTAGCGAAAAAAAAGAAGAAGAAAAAAAAAGATCTTAGTTACTTGTCATGCTGGCGGACTTCTAGAGATTGCGGACATACTCGAATCCATATATTCTAATGCTTATTTCGGAAGGTGAAAACTTTTAACATGGATTTAACGTCTTTTTGTTTAATATTATTTGAAAATTAATAAACAAAAAACATGCGGTTGCATCCCTAAACGTCCGACATCCCTAAGTGTCCGACAAAATTTTAATTTCTCGCAAAATTGTTGGAAACGGTGGGGAATGTTCAATTATGACATTTTAAGGGAAAATTTCGAAAAAAAAATTTTTTGGAAATATTCGAAATTTAACTTCAATTTTTTCTTGTCGGACATTTCGGGGTGCCCCATGCATCCCTAAGTGTCCGCCATCCCTAAATGTCCGACAACATGAAAATTGACTAAGAAAGCATTTTTATTGTTAATAATCAATCAATGATAAATAAAAAGACAAATTTAACGTTAAACCTATGTTAAAAATGTTCACCTTTGGAAATAAGCATTGCAATATATGGATCCGAATATACCGGCATCCTTAGATGTCCGCCAGCATGACAAAATCTTAGTTTCTCGGGAAGATGTCCGAAACGGTGGGGAATGATCAATTGTGACATTTTAAGTGAAAACTTCACTTTTTTTCACGAAAATATTCGAAATTTAACTTAATTTTTTTTTTCTTGTCGGACACTTAGGGATGAACCATGCATCCCTAAGTGTCCGCCATCCCTTAATGTCCGACAACATGAAAATTGACTAAGAAAGCATTTTTATTGTTAATAATCAATCAATGATAAATAAAAAGACAAATTCAACGTTAAACCTATGTTAAAAATGTTCACCTTTGGAAATAAGCATTGCAATATATGGATCCGAATATGTCCGCAATCTCTAGATGTCCACCAGCATGACAAGTAACTTGGAAAATAGTTCTTACCGCTAATAATGAATAATGATTTATAAAGAAAAAGTTGAAGTAATTAAACCTATGCTAAAAAAGAATACCTTCGGAAATAAGCATCTTGATAAGGGATCCCAATATGGTCATCCCTAAGTGTCCGCCATCCCTAAATGTCCAACAACGTAAAAATTGGACGAGAACGCATGTTTTTTGTTTATTAATTTTCAAATAATATTAAATAAAAAGACGTTAAATCCATGTTAAAAATTTTCACCTTCCGAAATAAGCATTAGAATATATGGATTCGAGTATGTCCGCAATCTCTAGAAGTCCGCCAGCATGACAAGTAACTAAGATCTTTTTTTTTCTTCTTTTTTTTTTTCGCTAATTATCAATTATAATTATAAAAAAATAGACATCAGAGTGGTTGGCAAATCCCCCGACCAAAAGGCAATATTGCCTTCAGAAAATTTTTTCACAAATAGAAAGCGCATTACACACATTCTCAACCATGTGAACAATTATGCCAAGTATTGTCAATAGATCTTGAAGGGTTTTGGAGTTATGGTGATCACGAGATAGTCATAGTATTTTATTGGAAGGGGATATAACTCTAAAACCATGGTACCAAGAGTTGTGGTTCTTGTGCATGACACGCCATCTCAACCTTGTCTACAATTATGCCAACTATCATAAATATACCTTGCAGGGTATAGGAGTTATGGCGATCACAAGATAGTCATTCTATTTTATTGAAAGGGAAGATAACTCAAAAACCATTCTTACGCATGACACGCCGTCTCAACCTTGTGTACAAGTATGCCAAGTATCACCAATATTTCTCAAAGGGTATTTAAGTTATGGCCATCACAAGATTGCGTATACGGACGGACGCCAGGCTGATCGCTTTATCCCCCGAACCTTTTCGGTGGAGGGATAAAGACAAAAATATGTTATACCTGTGCTACAAACTTTACCTTAAATTACACAAACGCCTACTTAAACACATTAAAAAATTTACCTGAAACAAAAAAAATGAAAAATTTCTGTTGAAAAAAAAAGGATTTGTTTTTATTTAAGAAATAGATCAGCTCTAACTGTGATTTGTTGAGTAATAAATCACAGTTTGGAGGTCAGTTGTAAAGTAGATCAAATCACAAGCGCGTAGCGCGCGTGATTTGTCTACTTACAACTGACCGACAAACTGTGATTTATTACTCAACAAATCACAGACTAGAGCTGATCTATTTCGATTCGAACACGCTTAACATCGGCAATAATGTTGTTGTTTCCTTCCAAAGTTCACAACAATTCGCCATTGTTAGAATAAATCCCGCTAAAATTCTCGACTGAAACACATGCATTTTTATCCTTTTCTAACGTTTTCGATGTGAGAAAATGACGTTACACCGTCTAACGTCAAGAAAATCGACTAGTGACGTCATAAATTTGTAGTTTTTAATGACGTCACCCGTCACGCTCTTCCGAGCTGTGATTTGTTGCAGAATAAAACACAGTTATTTTCCATTGCCTGTATAGGCGCGCTGTGTTAGAATTCTGCTCTAAACAGATGTCGCGGGCACTTGTTCGAAACGCCTCGCCGAGACTGTACTAACTAGTACCAACGATCTATGTCGTAGAGCAGGAGTTAAGAAAATAATGTATAACCCAGCGAACCCCACTTTTACTCTTTTAAATGTGGGGTTTAAGGGTAAAAAATTTAGGCGTGTTTTATGTGATGGAAAATAAGCATCTTAATAGCGGGTCCCAATTAATATGGTCACCCAAAATGTCTGCCAACCCAAAATGTCTGACAACATTAAAAAAAAAATGAGAAACATTTGTGAGATGCCAAGTTCTGCAACGGAAAACCATGTGGTTTTTCTCCAGGTACTCCGGTTTTCACCAATCTCTGATTAACGATCGGCTCGATATGAGTGAAATAATCTTGAATGGGCCGAAAAAAACCAAAACCAAAGAGAAAAAATCTTTTTATCGTTAACAATCATAACACATACGATATAAGAGCCGGCGCATGACAAACTCTACAATTAGACCGGTGCGACCAAATCAACCTGTGCAATCATCCTCTATTACAATAGGGGGTGACAATGGGATGCGCATGCTGATCTGAATCCTCGCTGGTCGTTTAAGACTTCCTATTAGGTTTCGTCATGCGCTGGCTCATATGAAATAGACGAAATAACGTTACCATTTTATTATATGAGCCCGCGCATGAAAAAGTCTACAAGAAGGTTTGAGCGACCAGCGAAGACTCAGAACAGACCCTTTTTTAGGGTTTACTGCATCTTCCACGTTCAAGAGACAAAACTGACAAAGTTTAAGTTATACGTTGTCACGGATGAGAGACATCTCGCAATTCCTATGTAAGATCCTCGTATTGGTTTGTTGTGTGTAATATCAGTAGCTTGTTTGCTAATAGACATCATCTTACCCCCCATCGACTGAATGATATACCTTATTAATCCACAGCTCCCAGTACTTTCCTTTGATGTTGGCAGTACTGATAAATTTTGATAAATGTATTGTTGTCATGTACTGATATCATGTACTGTTATCATGTACAGTTTTGAATGGACCAATCAGCTGAGCTACAATTAAAATGGGAAGGGGCTTCTAGCTCTGCATGACAAAATTAACATTGTGGGTATTCCTTAAAATTGCCTCGCCGAGGTTATTTGAATGAGTACCCACATTTAAAACAGCTTTTACTTAATGGCAAACAGTGCAGACCCTGATCAGACTGCTCCTTCTGATCTTAAAATGGGAAGGGGCTTCTAGCTCTGCATGACAAAATTAACATTGTGGTTGTTATTCCTTAAAATAGCCTCGCCAAGGTTATTTGAATGAGTACCCACATTTAAAATAGCTTTTACTTAATGGCAAACAGTGCAGACCCTGATCAGACTGCTCCTTCTGATCTTAAAATGGGAAGGGGCTTCTAGCTCTGCATGACAAAATTAACATTGTGGGTATTCATTAAAATTGCCTCGCCGAGGTTATTTGAATGAGTACCAACATTTAAAATAGCTTTTACCGAATCAGTGCAGACCCTGATCAGACTGCTTTTCTTATTAAGTTTCTCAAATTCTCCATAAAATCAAATTGTAGGTACTCGCGTGAACCGCCTCATCTAGGCAAGTTGACGAGTACCCACAACATTTTTTGTGGGATGAGGCAGTTCAAATGAGTACCCACTACATACCTTTTTATGGAGAAAAAATATCCCTGAATTATCACAAAATACACTCCCATTTACTGGTGCCAAACATTTTATGAAACATTTGCATGCAGCAAAAGTTCAAAGTAAGTCCTTTCACTTGAAGGTTCAGCATTAAAATGCCCCAGTGATAAACATCAGGTTAAAAAAGCATGATCAAATAACCTGTGGTCAGTTGGATTTAGACCAATCAAATCCAATTGAATATTAATGAAGCAGAGAAGCTGACAGTGTCCTTTCAGACAGGAAAATCCATTTTCCAGACGGGGTAAATCAGGTCAAATAAAAGAAATTAAAATTAACAGTAAATAAAACAAATATGCTTTGATAGGTTTTATCTATTACCTTTAAGTGGAAGTTACAAAAAGCTGTGGATTAAAACAGATATATCCAATTGTTTTTGAGAAATATTGGTAAATATTTGTACTGATTGATATCTGTACAGGATAATAAGACTCGCCCTGGCGGGCTCGTCAAATTATCCTGTACAGATATCAATCAGTACAAATATTTACCAATATTTCACAAAAACAATGGATATATCTATTACATATACATGAAATTCAGACTGAAATGTGTCACCTGGACCCGAATAAACAGCAAAAAAAAAATTCTCGCAGATGGCGTCAATGCGTTTGTTCAGGTCTGGTGTAACTATAACATTTCTGTTTCAAACAAATAGTGTATATCTTGATAAGACGCCACGTTCAGCATCGTCTGATCTGGGTCTACACTGTTTGCTCATCCTGTCATTCCATGATAACCCTTTTAAGTCTTACGAAACACTCTGACATCACCGGCTATTTTCTATAAAAAGAGTTACTCTGTGATATTCACGTTGACTTTTAAAAGCAATAACTCTTTTCGTACTAATGGACAATCGACCCAAACAGAGCCATGTTATTGTCACTACCCTATCGTCCGAAGAGAGTCATAAGTAAACAACTGTTGGGCTTGGCAGACAGTGTAGACCCAGATCAGACGCCGAAGAACGCGTAGTCTTATCAGGGTGTATACTGTTTGCATAAGATGGAAGATTTTAATGATTATATAAAATAGTCCGACCCATTTCCCATCCTGCACTCAAAGACAATCGGACAAACACTCTTGTTTTGCAAACACCAACTGTTGCAGTGTTATATCAACGTTGGAGTAAAGTTAAAATTTTACAACCAAACTGGTCTGCGATCCTACATGTAGATCGCACAAAATTAAGGGTGTATGTTATTTGTAGGTAGCATTTCATCTCAATGTCGGGTAAAAGTCCCACAAAATTGGAAGCAACGTCTCCAAAATGACCTTTATAGTGTTGATGGGGACGTTAAACCTCAAATCAAACAAACAAACAAAGCATGAAAACTTATATTGTGAAAGACAATGTTCACTTGCATGCTATTCTTCACCTATTTGTATGCACGCTGAACTGTATATGCTTTTCATGCTGAAACTGACCGCGCACTAGTACAGGTAAACCTGATGAGTTTGTGTTCAACGACGCGGCAACCCTATATGTGGGTCATAAGCGTCAAACTAAACCGCTTGGAGGGTTTCCGCCTGCAAAGGCAAAGCGGCTCGAGTCGTACCGTCTATGCTGATTTACCCTATTGGTATAATTGGACTACAGGGCTTGAGAAGTCATTTCATTTCATCTTCGGTGGGAAGCCCTACAAAATCGCAAGTAACGTTTCCAAAAATGACCAATACCGTGTTGACGAGGACGTTAACCTTTAACCTGCTGAATATTCAATAAAGCCACACCCATTTCTGACTTTGAACCAATCAGATTACTTGATGCAATTTATTTCTACATATTCATAAACTGAATGTCAAACAGTGTAGACCCTGATCAGATGGCTTCTTCAGAAGCCATCTGATCTTGATCTATACTGTTTGCAAAGAAAGGGCTTGTCGCCAACAGCAGGCTAAAGGTTAAACCTCAAATCAAATACATACTCCACCTAAGTCTCGTATCCATTATTCAATCTTGGTGAATTGCAGGCCGGGGGCGGGGGCGTGGGGCTGGGGACGGGGGTGATAGTGTTAAAATGATATGCAACCTGCATATTGTCATTGCGTTTACTGTCACATTTACTTCTGTAGCAATTTTCACACCTTTACCTGTGATGCCGGTGTGACACCGAACTTCAGTTGCCAAGCAATATACACTTCTGTAACAATTTTACACAATACGAAGTTATTCTGAATCTGAACTACCGCTGCATTTGACCATAAACTGATAGCGGACTCATGCTAGCGGATTCATTTTTTGGGCGTTTTATGATCTCACTAATTTGGTATCAACCTTTTTTGTCGTTCAAATAGTTTACGCGACTATATAAAATATATGTGTATCATAATTTAATGCTGATGAATACCGGCATACGACTTTAAACCAGTTTTGGTCCAACCAAGGTACTGAGTCAAGTTTGACATCACGCCTATTCAATCATATGCGTAAGATCCCCCACCCCTAAAAATCGAAAAAAAAAAAAGAAAAAAAAGATTATAACCCAAAGCATGGATTGTGGGTATCCGTTAGAACCCGCGTCAGGGGTACGGCTATAACGGATATCCACGAGCTTCTTTTTTGTGAAGAGGTAAGAAAACTAATTTATCATATGGCGTCGCGTCTGAGAGTGTAATAACGTCATGCAATAAATTCCGTAATCCACTAATGGATTAAATATGCAAATTAGTTAGATACGCCCATATCGATACACGTACAACGTCCTTAACGACGTCGCGTTTACTTACTGATTGACATTTTTGCATACAGATTTTGAATAAAGTACGTTTTATAAGTCATATGATTTATAGACTCTTGAGACGGGCCTCCGTGGCCGAGTGGATAAGAGAGCTGACTCTTAGTCATTAGGTCTCTCACCGCCCTAGGTTCGAGCCTCGTTCGGGTCACGAGTGACGGAAGGTCAGGTGGTGTTTCCCGGGTACTCCGGTTTTTCGCCTACCTCTGATTAACGATCGGCTCGATATGAGTGAAATAATCTTGAAAGGGCCGTAAAATCCAAAACCGAAAATAAATTTAATCTTGCATTCGTGATCGTGTATTGTTGAATTTATTAGGCTCGTTGTGGGGAAAGGCATAAAATGCTCGGCAAAGCCTCGCATGTTTTACTTGTTCCTAAACTCGTTTGATAAATTCAGTTATACATGAGCACTCGTTAGATTCTCTATGTATGCCACATGGAACTCCAGTTATAAATTATAGGTTTCACGTTTTAATTTGACTTTTCAAATTAATAATATTTGATTATTAATGATAAAATTACTTTATCAGCCGTTTTTCATGTTAACGGCCCCTTAGGTGTATATCAATCAAGATGCATATGTCCGAAGGTATTCTTTTTTAGCATAGGTTTAATTACTTCACCTTTTTCTTTATAAATCATTATTCATTATTAGCGGTAAGAACTATTTTCAAAGGTACTTGTCATACTGGTGGACATCTAGAGATTGCGGACATATTCGGATCCATATATTGCAATGCTTATTTCCAAAGGTGAACATTTTTAACATAGGTTTAACGTTGAATTTGTCTTTTTATTTATCATTGATTGATTATTAACAATAAAAATGCTTTCTTAGTCAATTTTCATGTTGTCGGACATTTAGGGATGGCGGACACTTAGGGATGCATGGGGCACCCCGAAATGTCCGACAAGAAAAAAATTGAAGTTAAATTTCGAATATTTCCAAAAAAATTTTTTCGAACTTTTCCCTTAAAATGTCATAATTGAACATTCCCCACCGTTTCCAACAATTTTGCGAGAAATTAAAATTTTGTCGGACACTTAGGGATGTCGGACGTTTAGGGATGCAACACACGTGAATATCACTGACTTGTCGGGAAAACTATTAGAATGAAAATAGTCGCAGTGAGGTCAGACTGTTGTGATGGTTATCTTGGAAACATAGGATGGGCTTGGCAAAGAGTGTAGACCCTGATCAGACGCTGCAGAATCCGGCGTCTGGTGAAGATGTACACTATTTGATTGGACACTGGAATTTAAGAGATTAATGAAACAGTTTAAGACTATTTCTCCTACTTACACTCGGAGGCAATAGACCCACCAGTCCTTTGTTGTTGTTTTTTTTTTAATCACATTATATTTTGTGCAGAAATGAGAAAAATATCACAATTTTTCATCTTAAAATTTTCGTGTTTTTTTTTTGGCGATAAAGGTTACATTGTATTTGTATAGGCGTGTTTTCGTAATGATTATTCAAAGAAACAAAATGATGTGGAGAAAACAAATGTCTACAACCTTTTTAGTACTAAATACAATATTATCAATAGTCGGTCGATAGTGAACAAAAAACTGGACTTTTGGCTTAATGTAAACTGCCTAATCACTGCCTAGATACATCCGTGAGAAAATATTGCTCCATATTCAAAACGGTTTCAAAAGTTCCTCATATCTAAACATGATAGTGCAGATGGAAGAAAATATTATAACTTGTATGTTCTATCAATTTATTATATCTATATTTTTTCCTCATATCTAAAAATGACACTGCCGATGAAACAAAATGTTATAGCGTGTATGTTTTATTAAGAAGGAAGATTAGATCATGGAAGATTAGCTGAGGGCCTCGTGGAAGATTAGCTATTACATGTATTTTTGTATGTGCTAAATGTTGCTACCCTCACTAAATAAAGTCCTTACTTACTTACTGACTGACTGACTGACTTACTTACTTACTTACTTCTCTCAATTTATTTTATGAACGCACCTGTCCTCCTGTTTACTCAAAATTTAAAAATTTTACAAATGGATTCTAGTTCGTCTTGATTAACATGGTTAAGAATACATGGTGTGTCATTCTTGCGCTGTTTTATTAATAAAAAGTTGGTTTTAGACAATATCTTTATCTTATCGTTTTGACAGTTAGCATAGATTTCCGATCTGGGTTATCGATCATGATACAGACATATATTTTGGGGGCATGCGCAGTCCCAGGAGTAGGATATTCCGGCTACCTATTTGCTTTGCAGAGGCGAGCTAAAACAAATACGCCTTTCTTTTGCGTTACTATGCCTTTTTTCGCATTACTACGCCTTTTGATTCGCGTAAAAACGCCTTTGATTCGCATCACTGCGCCTTTATTTTGCGTTACTACGTTTTTCTTTTGCATTAGTATGCACTTTTTCGCGTTACTACGCCTTGTTTTTGCGTTACTACCCCTTATTTGCGAAGCTTCGCCTTCTGATTGGCGTTGCTGCGTCTTTTGTTTTGCGTTTCTACGCCTTTGTTGCGTTATTACGTCTTTTGTGTCGCGTTACTACGCCTTTACGGTATTTTATTTTCTCCTACATAAGCCAAATAGGCTTTCGTATCTGCAGTGCTAACGATCTTACCCTTAGCCTTTCATGCCTGAGTTTCTTAAACGGGTTCTCTCCATTTTTTTTTATTTTGGGCAATTCTTGTTAATAGGGGATTTAGTCAAATTCATTTACAGGATGGCGAACAGCTTTGATTCTCGGATGAGACGGTTCATTAATGGCCGTCCCATCCGGATATAGATTTAATCGCCATTACAAAGCGTAAGCTGGCCATTTTGTTTTCTACAAAAGCAAGTCATGACCTCTTATTTATGAATCGGCGCGTCATTCGGTCAGATAAGCATGATACCAAGACATTTAATGGTCTTGTCCAGAAAAGTATTTTTCATCACAGCTTTCTTTCTCTGGTGATTTTAACACAATTCAGAAATCATATGTAGACCACCTTTTATTGTAGTAAGCTGCTGGCATTTACTTAGGCAGCAACTGGTTTGATTTTCTCCTCTGGTTATCGAATGCTCAACCAGACGATCTAATGCTTAACGAGCAAATTTTGGCAGATGAGGAGTTCTTCGCAGAAATTAAAACTCCAAAACCTGTTTTATTTCATTTCAGTCAATTACCGGACCATTGATAAAACAAACACAGCGTAAAAGTCCGTGAAAATCATTCGGTACTATGATTCTGGAGACTGAAAATGTTTCCATAAAATACTATGTCATTATCGAATCAATAGCGCACTGCTTATCAGGTTGGCTAAAAATTGTTCTGTAGAACAAGGTGCGGGTGATTCTGGGGCCGTGGACATGAAAACAGATCCGCTTTATAGTTGCAAGTTCTGTTATCATTTCTATAGATCTAATGCGTAACCAACCATTTTCGACCTTTTCCGTGGTGATTTCTCGCTAGTGCTGCATTGACAAGCAAAATATCCACAACACATTTAACCATATATGTTTATTGTGTGTGCATGTTAATACGCTGAACTTGTAGCAAAGCGCAGTAATAAATAAAAGGCAACAAACACCTTGAAAAACCACTCGTTTTCTAAGGCTTGAGTTCACCTTCAGCAGGAGAAACTAAATTTAGCCAAAATGTGTGAAGTACGGGATTTGGTATTTACTCCAAAGATGCCAATATCAATGGGCTCCTGAATGTAATTCCCCGTTTTTTAAATAACTTCCTCGTAAAAATTATATAACTTATGAAACACAGAAACTGCACAGTTTCTTTACCTTTTTTAGCGATCTAATTCCTAACCGGATGTCGCTCTAATTGCTTCACGTTCTTAACCAATGGTTACGCATTCTATCGTTCCGTAGGCGTGGAACGGCAAGCGAAACGAATTTCACTTGCGGGCTTAAATCGATTTTACTCGGCCGCAATCCTCGCCCTTACTTTCGTTGCGATTTAGACAAATAATTTGTTCAGTCCGCATGAAGGCCTCCTAACTTATAACCCCGGTTTTACTTTTTTTTTTTTTTTTTTTTTTTTGGTTTGGGTTTTACGGCCCTTTCAAGATTATTTCACTCATATCGAGCCGATCGTTAATCAGAGGTGGGCGAAAACCGGAGTACCCGGAGAAAAACCACCTGACCTTCCGTTGCAGAACTTGGCGTCTCACACGTGGCCCGAGCGAGGCTCGAACCTACGGCGGTGAGAGACCTAATGACTAAGAGTCAGCGCTCTTATCCACTAGGCCACGGAGGCCCGTACACCCCGGTTTTACTATGTATTAGTGGGATTAAGGGGGTAAATATTATATAGGCGTGTTTTCGTGATGGTCGATATTTCTTCTTGCAGGAATCGCCACAATGAACCACCTTAACAGAGGACTGAGACACTGCTTATGTTCAAGGTTCATGCGAGTCCGAGCTGGCCGCCACAGACCGTACATCCTATACACTGTACTTGGTCTTTTCTGTTTAACCATGTCTTGGCAAGTGTTTTTCGCCACAAGCTTGACAAACACGGGTTTAGGTGACTGGACAATACAGCGTTCGACAATAGACCAAGCATGCATTCACCCAAAGATGCCGTTGAACAACCCTCAAATTATGCAGTCCTTCAAAAAGCTTCCCTCAATCCAGTGCAAAAGTGAAGACGATTGGGTATACACTGCAGGCGGTAGAGTGTACGTATCTCAAAACGCTACAGCTCGCAACGGTCGAATTATATGTGAGATTACATCGATTTTCAAATCCGATGACGATGATGTCGTTGCTCGAGGCGAACCGTATAATTTAGTTGACGGCTCTTTGTTGACACGTGATTCCTTTGTGGCTGAATGCAAGGCTGAAAATGGTAAAACATATACCAATGTTCACAATTCAATAAAACGACAAGATGAAATTGTCAGTAAAATAAAGGACACTTTAAACGTCAAAGGCTCTAAGAGACTTAACGTTGTAATATTGGGCATAGATTCCGTTTCAAATCTGATGTATCAGCGCCATTTACCAAAGTCACATGATTACTTTACAAAGACACTAGGAGGAATTGTTCTAGAAGGATATAACATAGTTGGAGATGGTACTCCACAGGCTTTGATTCCGCTACTGACAGGGCGTACAGAACCCGAACTACCCAATGCTATGAAAGGAGAAGCAGGGTCAGATTTTGTGGATGTTTACCCATTTATCTGGAAGGAGTTTGAGAGCCATGGCTATATTACTCACTTTGCTGAAGATCAACCCAGTAGAGGTGCTTTCAGTTTCAGATTGAAAGGGTTTCATGATCAACCAACCCACCATTTTATGCGTCCATTTTATTTGGAAGTAGATCGCTATCTTCCTTTACATTTCCTATTGGACAGACGTCCTGCTAAATTTTGTGTTGGTTCTAAGCCTATGCCCACTTTAATGTTGGACTGGGTTAAAAGTTCATATGAAGCCTACAACGATACGCCGAAGTTTTTCATGCTGTTCAACTCTGAGGTTCCTCACAGTGATCCTAATAACGCACAGCTTTTTGAGGAACATGTGCTAGATTTTTTGAAATATATGAACAATAGAAACCATTTAAATAATACCATACTGATTCTAATGAGCGATCGTGGACCGAGATTCTATACACAAAGGGCGACTGAACAAGGCAAACTTGAAGAACGAATGCCCTATTTTGGCTTCCGTTTTCCAGACTGGTTCAGAAACTCGTACCCAGATCAGTTTCAAAACTTCATCGCAAACAGCAAAAGATTGACGACGCCTTTTGACATTCATGAAACATTATTGGACTTGATCAAGAACTTTTCGCCTGCGACGATACCTCGGAAAACACACGGAATTAGTTTATTTAAGCGTATTCCTCTTGATCGGACTTGTGAAAGTGCAAACATCGAACCACATTGGTGTGCTTGTCTAAGCTGGAAGAACGCCTCCGTTGATGACGCTAATGTTGTAGCGGCAGTTAAAGTAGTTATCGATACAATAAACGACCTCCTTCAACCATTTTCAACCGACTGCGTGCCTTTATCGCTAAGTGTCATAGCAAAAGCATTCACATTCTCTACCAGTGAAGCGGTTCTAAGATTTCTGCAATCAAAGGACAGTGATGGACGGATTACGGACATGACTGATTCAATGAAATCATATGATATCTTATATTTAGTTACTTTTTACACTAAGCCTAATTCCGGCTTATTTGAAGCCACGGTCAGAAAGAGGGCTTCAGATGGACAATTTCTATCGCACATCAGGCAGATATCAAGAATTAATATGTTTGGTAATTTATCCTGGTGCATCGTTGAAAGGGCCCCGCGTCTGTCACCGTACTGTGTATGTAAAATTCCATTTAACGAAAACTCTGCAAATTAGTGGAGTACTGCTTTGTAGAACCCCAATGTGTTCCCTACAGAATATGCCCAAAGTAGGAGCATTTCGGTACCCTGCATACACAGTATGCCACCATTCGATTGGTAGCATTTTATTTAGGGTATGTAAGTAGTATAGTGTGGAGGTATGGGTACCAGATTATAGGTACCAGATTATTGGTACTAGTACCTATAATTTGTTTGGTACGTATAATCTGGCCCCCATACCACCACTGCTTGATCTAAGCTTGAATAGGCTAGCTTTCGGCCTTGGAGTGATCAGTAGTTGAGAGTGCATACCTGGTACCCATAATTCTGGGTACCTAAAATTTATGGGTTTAAGAGTAGTATAGTAGAAGTAAAACAAAGATCAGGAATTGATACAATTAACTTACTCCATCCATAAAAGACACCAAAGGGAAAGAAATACAAACATTAAGCGACCAGACCATAATGGAAACCTAAACAAAGGGCGGCAGTCTGGCGAGATTTTATAGCGAGATTTTTATAGCGAGATTTTATAGCGAGATATTTTATTGGGTAATTAATAGTTGGGAGTGGTTCACTGGTACTTTAAAGTTTTCAGTGACTGTATACCTGGTACCCATAAATTCTGGGTACCTGAAATTTATCGGTACCAGGTACCTTAAAGTTTTCAGTTTTGTGGAATTATAGCGTCATCTAGAAGAACTTAGTCTCTGGTGTGAAAAAATGTTAGACACGCATATGATTCGAACCTATGACCTCCTGCTTTCGATGCAGGCGCTCTGACCACCGAGCTGAAGTGTGTAGATATAATTTGCTTAATACTGTGGTCTCTTAACTTCCACATCTCCGTATCACAAATGTATAATCTCCACATGTCCTCATTAAAATTGTGTAACCTCCACATCTCCACATTAAAATTGTGTAGCCTTCAAACTGAAACTGTGGAATCTCCACATTCACACATTGAAATTGTGGAGGTGATGTGGACCAAATATTGATGTAATGTGGAGAATGTGGAGATTCCACATGTCCACATTCGGCAAATTTGCAACCAGCCATTTCTGGCTTTCTGGCTTCTAAGACTCAGCTTAAAAATGCTCAACGTGGAGCAATGTGGATGTGATGTGGAGAATGTCGATCCACAATGTGGAGCTTCCACATGTCCACATTCGGCAATTTTGCAACCAGCCCTTTCTGGCTTCTAAGACTCAGCTTGAAATGCTCAACGTGGAGCAATGTGGATGTGATGTGGAGAACGTGGATCCACAATGTGGAGATTCCACAATGTTGAGTGATGTATAAAATTATAAACTTGTATTTAAATTATATTTACATGTATTTCGAAAAAAAATATATTTGACCTCATTTGAGCTATAAATAGCAAAATGATGATTTTTATCATTTTTATCTGTTACGATTTTGAGAGTTCCATTTTGGAAAACCCAATAATACAAAATACTCAGAGTGGATGTTTATAGAGGCATTTTAAATTCTAAATCATATTCTTCAGAGAGATCAAGATTTATCTTTGGTTGTGGTCTGGTCGCTTCGTGTTTGTGTTTCTTTCCCTTTGGTGTCTTTGATTGGTGGAGTGGGTTAATTGTATCGATTCCTGATCTTTGTTTTACTTCTACTTTTCATATTATAGGTACCAAACAAATTATAGGTACTAGTACTTATAATCTGGTACCTATAATCTGGTACCCATACCTTCACCCTATACTTCTTATGTATGATACCAATACAGTATTAGTCCCCGCCCATCGGGGCTTGAAGAAATAGATGGGCTGCATGATTCTTCCACGCAGAGCTGAAACCAACCCGCACACGAGTACTGGTAAACCGCTTAGTTAGAAGATCTAAGCCTGCCCAGGCGATGCGGTGCGAGTCGGCCCGTCCATGCTTATAAACCCTATTGGTTTCATTGGACGGCAGGGCTTGAGATGTCATTTCATCTCAATGTCGGGTAAAAGTCCCATAAAATTGGAAGCAACGTCTCCAAAATTACCTTTACAGAGTTGACGGGGACGTTAAACTTAAAATCAAACAAACAGAACCTATACAGTATGCTCCCTACATGTAGCTCATAGACCCATACCCAAACGGAATGATTTTAGGATGTTATGGATTCATATGTGAGATCTGTGGTTGGTTGATTTGAGGTTTAACGTCCCCGTCAACACTGTATAGGTCATTTTGGAGACGTTGCTTCCAATTTGGTGGGACTTTTACCTAACATTGAGATGAAATGACATCCCAAGCCCTGTCGCCCAATGAAACTAATAAGTTTTATAAGCATGGACGGTCCGACTCGCACCGCATTGCCTGGACAGGCTTAGATCCTCTAAGCGGTTTACCAGTACTCGTGTGCGTATGGTTGAGCTCTGCGTGGAAGCATCATGCAGCCCATCTATTTCTTCAAGCCCCGATGGGCGGGTGATGTCTGTGTGTTTTCTTGTATTGCGGTTTTGCGTCTCTGCCAACAACAGTTCAGTCAATTTGAAGACCTCTCATCACGTTAACAAGTCCTTGAAACGAACAACACCGTAAACCCATCTTTATAGAACGAAAACTAGGGTTTACGCGGGTATACATTATTATTTCTGCTTCAAGGCATAGGCTGTGGGCGCTCTTTAGAACCGCCTAATTGAGGTGGTTCTAACGAGCACCCACAACCTATGTTTGGCGTGCAAATACGAAAAATATCACACATTTTCAGGAACGTTCGATGTAGCACTGCCTGTAATAGTAGTCGCAGATAAGATTGACGAGGCGGAGCTATCGTTTGTAACTGCCTTTGGAATGTTCTATTAACAAAAAGGAAAACCAAGTCACTCGATTGTGTAAAATCCGCAAAACAAACAAAGCTGGTGGCGTACATGTATATGGCCATTTGGTCTGCTTGCAGAAAGCATGCGAAAGGCACTCTACCGAATCTTCTGGTGGACTCAGCGAATTTGACTTTAAATAGCTCCGCCTAGTCAATCTTATCTGCGACTTTTGGTTTGATTTGAGGTTTATCGTCCCCGTCAACACTGTATAGGTCATTTTGGAGACGTTGCTTCCAATTTTGTGGGACTTTTACCCGGCACTGAGATGAAATGACATCTCAAGCCCTGTCGCCCAATGAAACCAATAGGGTTTATAAGCATGGACGGTCCGACTCGCACCACATTGCCTGGGCAGCTTAGATCCTCTAAGCGGTTTACCAGTACTCGTGTGGCGGGTCGGAATCAGCTCTGCGTGGAAGCATCATGCAGCCCATCTATTTCTTCAAGCCCCGATGGGCGGGGGCTAATACTGCATTGGTATCATACATAAGTAGTATAGGGTGAAGGTATGGGTACCAGATTATAGGTACCAGATTATAAGTACTAGTACCGAAAATTTGTTTGGTACCTATAATATGAAAAGTAGAAGTAAAACAAAGATTTCTCTATTTCTTTAGGCCCCGATAGGCGGGGCCGCTAATCTGCGACTACTATACCATCACGAAAACAAGCCTATATAATTTTGACCCCTTTGAACCCCACGTTTTTATACTACAACTGGGGTTTACAGGTGTAAACAGTATTTTTCTTATTTCTGCTCAAAAATATAGAGTGTGGGTACTCGTTAGAACTGCCTCGTCTAGGCGGTTCTAACGTGTACCCTCAATATATATTTTTAGCAGAACTAAGAAAAATATCACAACTTTTATCGGAAAATGTCCATTTATTTTGGCGATAAAATTCACAATGTATTTGAATAGGCGTAATGCAACCCTTATCTTTACCACGCATATGTTTGGAAGTTTTGAAAAGCAATTTGAATATTAATCTTATCAATGACAGTTTCATTAACCCCTGTATCCGTAGTAACCGGCCCCGATAGCTCAGTTGGTAGAGTGTCCGCTCCGGGGAACGGGAGGTCACGGGTTCGATCTCGGGCCGCGACATACCAAAGTCGTTAACAATGGTACTAGCTGCTCCTCGCTTGGCACTCAGATTTACGGGGTAGAGCTAGGACTGGTCGACCCAGTGTCAGGATAATGTGACTGGGTGTGGTATCATGTAATGTGTCTGGGACATGAAACTTCAGTGAGGCAGCACTATAAAAGTGAGCATTGAGCTCCCTGTCGCAACCAGACACCGTCGTGATATGACTGAAAAATTGTTGAAAGCGACGTTAAACCCGATTTCACACACACATGTATCCGTAGCGTCCCAAACGAGGGAACCTGCCAAACAATGAAGACACAGATCAGACGGCTAAACGAGGCGTCTGATCTGGATCTGCACTGTGTTGTTTAGAGAACATGCATTTTTGTAGAATTTACTAAAACCAAACCAAACCTGACATTCCTATAATTCAGCCCCCGCCCATCGGGGCTTGAAGAAATAGATTGGCTGCATGATGCTTCCACACTGAGTTGAAACCGACCCGCACACGAGTACTGGTAAACCGCTTAGAGGATCTAAGCCTGCCCAGGCAAAGCGGTGCGAGTCGGCCCGTCCATGCTTATAAACCCTATTCGTATCATTGGGCGACAGGGCTTGAGATGTCATTTCATCTCAATGTCGGGTAAAAGTCCCACAAAATTGGAAGCAACGTCTCCAAAATGACCTTTACAGTGTTGACGGGGACGTTAAACCTCCAATCAAACAAACAAATATACACTGTATTAGAATATTCTGTGCCATATTTCGGGTTTATTATTAATTGACTATCCTGTATGGATCGGAGGTCATCCGTATTAACACAAGGTCACCCAGTATTAACTGAGGTCAAGTGAGGTAAAAAAAAAATCAATAATGATGTTTTTTTTAATTGTGTCAAATAATAAAATTGTCATTAATCAAGTAATTTCGCATTGACCCAGGTACAGGTCCTCGGTCAGCTGCATTGGCCCTCTGCCTTCGGCCTCGGGGCCAATGCAGCAGACCTCGGATCTGTACCCGGGCCATTACGAAATTACTTGATTAATAAAATTATAATATTGGTTTTGTTACGCTGTATTTCAACGGTATCGTAGAGTGTTAAGAAAATTAATGTTGATTTTCGTATTTGTAAGTGCAATATGTTATAACCGGTGCATGAATAAATTGAAGAAAAACTTTTTCATGCATGTCGGTTTTATGTTCATTCAAGTAACATAAATTTTACATATTGAATACACCTTATAGCTGCATAGACCTGCCATCACGAAAACCCGCCTATATAATTCTGACCCCCTTGAACCCTACTTTAATATAGTAAAACTGGGGTTTACAGGGGTAAACCTTATTTTTCTTATTTCTACTCTAAAATATAAATTGTTGGTACTCGTTAGAACCGCCTCAATAAGGCGGTTCTAACGAGTGCCCAAAATCTATATTTTGAGCAGAAATAATAGAAAAATATCAATTTTTCATCTTGAAATTGTCATTTTTTTCGGCGATAAAGGTGACAATGTATTTGTATAGGCGTGTTTGCGTAATGATACATATGTACATGTACTATAAAACGGTTATCCTTTGGGGCCAAGTGTGTTTGAGATTTACGTCTCACCAACAGAAAAGGTCATACGGAGACGGGGACCTCGATTTAAAGACTCATCCGAAAATCTGGAGAAGCCCGGGATCGATCCTGCGACCCCTGCTTCACAAGGCGAGTAGCATAACCACTACACCGCGGAGGCTTTTAAACTTTTGGGGTCAAGCAATAAGCCACAGAACAGAAAATTGTGACGCGTACAGGATATATTCTTCATGGCCGGACTGCCTTGTTTCAGCTAATTAAGCCTCATCAGTGCTCTCAAATGGTTTCATAATTCTACAATGAAATCAATTATCCCAAATTACTTCTTTGACTATGATAATTTTGTTTTTTGATTGATTTCAGGTTTAACGTCCCCGTCAACAACGTGAAGGTCATTTTGGAGACGTTGCTTCCAATTTTGCGGGACTTTTACCCGACACTGAGATGAAATGACATCTCAAGCCCTGTCGCCCAATGAAACCAATAGGGTTTATTAGCATGGACGGTCCGCCTCGCACCGCGGTTCCTGGACAGGCTTAGATCATCTAAGCGGTTTTCCAATACTAGTGTGCGGGCCGGACTCAGCTCTGCGTGGAAGCATCATGCAGCCCATATATTTCTTCAAGCCCCTATGGGCGGGGGCCGTTGACTATGATGAAGGCCGGGGACAATTTGTACAGAAGCCAAACATTCCCATAACACATATGAAAGCTCTGGAGGGGCTTCTTACTTCATTATTCTGCTGAACATTCTAACCCTTCCTTTACATATAGCGTAGATCCAGATGAGGTGGTTCTGAAGAAGCCATCTGATCAGGATCTACATTGTTTGGCTTGCAGTTTATGAATTGAACAATGGCTCACCATTACGAAAACACGCCTATACAAATGCATTGTAAACTTTACCGCCAAAAACACGAAAACTTTACGGTGAAAAAGTGTGATATTTTTCTTATTTCTGCTAAAAAAAATATAGATTGTGTGTACTCGTTAGAACCGCCTCATCGAGACAGTTCTAACGAGGACACACAATCTATTCAGAAATAAGAAAAAAATTAGGTTTACCACTGTGAACCCCAGTTTTACTAAATAAAATTTGGGTTCAAGGGGGTCAGAATTATATAGGCGTGTTTTCATGATGATTTACTTCCCGTAATCGCGTCTTTGCCGCTAGGGGCGCCACGAATGAGTAGTTCCGGTTATAAGCAAAACGCGAAAGCACTTTCTTCAGTGCCTCTTTGTTAGTAGATGCACGCCTTTAATCGACAGGGCACATTTCTGACTTATGGTGCTGTTCCTCGTGCTAGAATTTCCCGCCACTCTGTCCAGTCCGCCATTTATATTCAGCACGTGCTCTTGTTACATAAACGAGGCCCCGAGGTTATAAAACGTTTTTCATGCTCAACTCAGCTGAGCATGAAACTTGTGGTGCTCATAAAAATTAAAATACTGAGAAGTTAAGCAATTTTTCTTTACCAGATAGCACAGAATGTTATTTGTCCTGCTCACAAATTTTAAAATGCCAACAATTGTTGGCATTTTAAAATTTGTGAGCAGGACAAATTTCATGCTCAAGTGAGTGTAGCATGAAAAAATGTATTATAACCTCGGGGGCCAGATACAGCAAACTAGTTTTCTTCTCATCATTTCAATGTCTCTGCAAGCAACAATGACCATGCCTCACAGTAAACAATGCACTGACGTACTATGCAAGCCAGCATACAAAAGACGGCGTCTGACGGTAATCTTCTCTTTTCTAAAATTATACGGTGGTTTTTGTTTGTTTAATCTGAGGTTTAACGTCCCCGTCAACACTGTCACTGTAAAGGTCATTTTGGAGACGTTGCTTCCAATTTTGTGGGACTTTTACCCGACGTTGAGATGAAATGACATCTCAAGCCCTGTCGCCCAATGAAACCAATAGGGTTTATAAGCATGGACGGTACGACTCGCACCGCTTTGCCTGGGCAGGCTTAGATCCTCTAAGCGGTTTACCAGTACTCTTGTGCGGGTCGGATTTAGCTCTGCGTGGAAGCATCGTGCAGCCCATATATTTATTCAAGCATGCATCTACAAAACGGTTGCTTCTCTGATGAAAATGTGTGATATTGCACGACCCGCAGAAAAAGCGACCGACTGAAGTCGGTTGATTTTTTAAGAGTGCCCTAAAATCACCGTGTCATTCTGTCAGTCTGTCCGTCCGTCCGTAACCCGTTTGTGAAAGTCGGTGATAGTAACTTAACCGCTAGGAATATTTAAACAATTTTTGGCATACTGATAGCTATTATTGAGATCTAACCACTGAACTTGCGAAATATTACATTCCATTTAGTATAGCCTCGCCGAGGCGAAAATGTGAAAATTTTCGAACTGCTTCTCCTCGGAAACCGTTGGGCCAATTGAAGTCAAATTTCATATGGAGCCTCTATGAAATGGGGGAAACCAAAATTTGCTCATGCAGTCCAGGTCACATGACCAAACTGGCCGCCAAGCCATATATGGTCTGTCTGTCTGTCCGTCCGTAACCCGTTTGTGAAAATTGGTGATAGTTACTTAACTGCATGGAATATTTAAACAATTTCTGGCATACTGATAGATATTAATGAGATCTAACCAATGAACTTGCGAAATATTCCATTCCATTTAGTATAGCCTCACCGAGGCGAAAATGTGAAAATTTTCGAACTGCTTCTTCTCGGAAACCGTTGGGCCGATTGAAGTCAAATTTCATATGGAGCTTCTATGGGATGGGGGAAACCAAAATTTGCTCATGGGGTCCAGGTCACATGACCAAAATGGCCGCCAAGCCATATATGGTAAAAACCCTTCAAAAATAGTCTTCTCCAGAACCACTGGGCAGATTTCCACGAAACTTGATAAATAGCATCTGGGACGTAGGCCCATCATAAATTGCTAAAATGGTGACCCTGGGTTGACCTTGACCTTCTTTGTGCCTAGGTCAAACCTTGACACATATGCTGTTGTATTGGAAAAGTGAGAATGCATTTTATCCTGCAGACGATTCAGATTACAGTACTAAAATATAAGATATATTTTTGCTCCTTACGATAATGCGCATTTATCGGGGGAACCGTTTTAGGTCCAGGTCACATGACCAAAATGGCCGCCATACCCATATATGGTAACACTCATAAAGCTAAAAGCATCCGGCGTGTCGTGCACTTCAGCTGAAGCACTGGTTTTTCTCCAAACATAGGTTAAGGGAGCTCGTTAGAACCACCTCGTTGCACTGAGGCGGTTGTTCTAACAAGTACCCACAACCTATGTCTGGGAACAGAAATAAGGAAAACAATGTATACATGTACTCCTGTAAACACATTTTTTTTTTTCAAAATACATGTAAAGCGGGTGTAGAAGGGTATTCATAACACGGGCTTGTTAACTTGATATGGCATGACAAAGGCTTCCGGTTCCATAAAAGTATCGCATACAACCATATACATGTACAAACGAACTTCAATAGCTCAAAATCTTGGAAACAAATAAATTTTTGTTCGAGCGAGGGACAGTTTGTGCCACTGAGGGTTAATCATGGCGTACTATCAGACTCCATAAAGTGGAACGTGTAGGAATTTCTTGTTGGTCTTCCGTAAAATAAAGACATGTTGTGTGTACTCATTAGAATCGCCTCATCGAGGCGATTCTAATGAGTAAACACAACATAGGTTTTCAAAGAAAAATAAGAATAAAAGCTCACTAACTCATTTCTAAAATGCTGTTACCAGGAGTCATGGAAGGGCTCTAGGGGCTCGACAGCCAGTAAACGAAACACCTGTGTTCGAATCATTTCCCGTTCACTGTATAGGTATGTGTTTCTACTCGACTTTATTGCGTCCCCGATCATCGGGGCTTTGAGAAATAGATGGATTGCATGGTGCCTCCGTGCGTAGCTGAAATCGACCAAACTTCAGTACTGGTTAACCACTAAGGTCTAAGCCAGCACAGAGAGAGGGAGAGGGAGAGAGAGAGAGAGAGAGAGAGAGAGAGAGAGATTTGCCAGCCATATATACATGTGTATGTTGGTTTATGTATGCACATGTATGTCATAGGTCTTAGATGCCTCCGTGGTGTAGTGGTTATGCTACTCGCCTTGTAAACCAGAGGTTGCAGGATCGATCCCGGGCTTCTCCAGACTTTCGGATGAGTCTTTAAACCGATGTCCCGTCTCCATATGACCTTAGTTGTTGGTGAGACTTAAACCTCAAACACTCGCTCACTCATGTCATAGATCATTTGGAGACGTTGCTTCGGATTTTGTGAGGCTTGTACACGGTATTGAGATAAAATGACATCTATAGAGTTTAAGGAGCGGTCCGGCTCGAACGGCTTTTTCTGGGCAGGAGATCGTGTTATATTCAATGTACACTGTACAGCTTGAAATGCTACACACGTACCTATTTGTTATTTCCGTCGTTTTTGCGCCCACTACAACAGCACGCCTATGAAACCTTATGAAAACATGAAAAATATTGTTGTAAACTTTGTGATTCTTTTAGCCAAACAGTATATATTTTCATCGAAATACCAGCAACACATTCCTGATATGAATGGGTTCCTGCTAAAGCTGAAAAGGACCAGGGACTATGAAAAATATATAGCTTTGTCAAAAGATAAATTAGAACTTCATAATCGAAAATGGCAAATGCTTAGAATTTAGTAAGACCTTGTTAAGCTTATTGAGAAAAGACACTGGCATTCTGAACGACATTACGAAAACGCCCCTATTCATATATATATATATATATATATATATATATATATATATATATATATATATATATATATATATATATATATATATATATATATATATATATATATATATATATATATATATATATATATATATATATATATATATATATATATATATATATATATATATATATAATTTTTTATTTATTTTTTTAAGAAGGAATTTTTCCCTTGGAAATGTCTTTTACTTTTCTTGATTCTGCTGGGAGCGTGGATTGCGGGTGCTCGATAGAAGTGTCGGATAACCGCAGTCGGTGTTTTCTTGGCGGAACTAGGACGATAAAGTTTACCCCCTGTAAACTTCAGTTTTTTTGTTTTTTTTTTTTTAATATATAAAATTTGGGTTTCGAGGGGTCAAAACCATATTGGCGCGTTTGCGTGATGAGATTGAAATATTTTAAAAAGACGTATCTTTTATTATATACGTTGATGTCTTGGATTCCTGCCTTAAACCATCTCTCTCTCTCTCTCTCTCTCTCTCTCTCTGTTTTTTTTTACAGTATTAAGCCTCTTATTCATATGATATTTATGCTGAAAATTTAATAATGTACAAACATTACGAGGATACGCCTATGCGAGTAATTTGTCGGTTTTTCGGTCAGAGCAGTTACTTTTGGGTTGAAAAATGTGATATTCATAATATTCCTGCTCGGGTCATGGATTGCGGAGACTCGGTGGGGCCGCCTCGTTGAGGTGGTTCTATCGAGAACCCGCAATCTGTGTTATGGAGCGGATATAAGTAAAAATGTTTACCCCAACAAGCCCCAGTTATACTATGTAAAAATGGGGTTTGGAGGGAAGGCCAATGTTGCATAGGCGTGTTTTTTTTGTGGTGGTCGACGTATTTCTTATTGTTACATGATAGAGAATAGCGACTATAATACTGTAAATGTCTTAGTGTGCATGCGGTGTTATATGAATACGAGATTTAATAAAGAAATAAATTACAAAAAAAACAGCACGCCTATTCGTATTTTTTATATTTCTGCTCAAGCAAAGCTTGCTGGTACTTGTTAGAACCGCCTCGTCGAGGCGGTTTCGTACGAATACCAAAAGTCTATGTTTTGTGCAGAAATAAGAATAATGATGTATACTCCTGTAATCCCCGTTTGGCTACTAGTATGAAAATGTGGTTTACGGGGGTCAAAATTATATAGGTGTGTTTTCGTGACGGAAAACTCGATTGCAAATACTCGTTAGTACCGTCTCAATGAGGCGCTTCTTCGAGCACCCACAATCTGTATTTGGGAATCAGAAAAAAAAATCACAATCTATCTCCAGAAAAAAGGTAATTTTGTGAGCCGTGGAATGAAACAGAAGCTATCACGAAAAAAAAAACACACACAAAAACACGCCTATATAATTTTGAACCCCCCCCCCACACACACACACACACACACACTCAAACCCCACTTTTCAACAGTAAAGGTGGGGTTTACAGGGGCTAATGATATTTTTCTTATTTCTGCTTAAAACAAAACAGCGGTTCTAACGAGTTCCCACAATCTATGATTTGAGCAGAAATATGAAAAATATCAAAAAAATTCAGAATTTTTATCTGAAAATGTTCATATTTTGGTGGAAAAATTTGTTTTCAAAATATTTGAATTTGAACCATTTCGTAATGGTTATCCTTACATGTACGTGTCGCTTAAAAAGTGGTCGCCTGTCTCACAATTGTAAAACTTCGTTTATAGTATATATCACTTAAAATTCTTTCGGGTGACCGCATCTAAGGTATACATGCACCATTGGAATATAAAACCAACAATATGTATTGGATTTCACAATAAAATCTTTACGTTAGCATTTTATTTTGTATCAAACTTTCATTGATTTTCATAAGATCGTTTTATACATTAAGCCGTCTTTTACTGGTATTAAGGCTTTATTTGCGCCTATTCAAGAGTTCAGTTTATTCTATAGAAAACAAAACATTTAATCTTATTTGTCTCTTAATCAATGGAGTAACGTCTAAACATGACCAGTCACTTTCTCTAGCAACGGATACACAAATGACTCTCACATTTTGTATTAGTCCGCCATCAAATAAAAAAGTTCCAAATAATGTCCATCAATTTATTACTCTTGTTGGTGTTTTTCTACATTTCAGAATTGATTCTATCTTTTCCAGATGATATTCGCATTTTAAAGCCACAAAACACATACTTATTTTGCTAAAAGTTGACAATCGCAACTTTTTCCGCGGATGTATATCCAAAGTTTGTAATCCGGTTCGCTATGTATAAATAAGCGGTGATTCCATGAAAACAGCGTTGGCAGACAAGAAACTAAAAAGGATACCTCCGAGCTTATTTACTCAAGAAACACTAAACCGCAACCATGAGAGAAATCGTCCACATCCAAGCCGGTCAGTGCGGTAACCAGATTGGTGCTAAAGTAAGTGATACATTTGTTCATCCTCATTCTTGTACATGTAACTTATTCACCATATTTGCATTATTTGCTGGCTCCCAGCTTGCACATTGTCAGCATTGGAAAAACAGGTAACCAGACCCCCCTGACCTTTGAAGGTCATGGGGGTTTGGTTACCTGTTTTTCCAACACTGATAACCTTCAGACTAGGAACCAGCAGAAAATGCAAATATGGTGAATGGGCCAAGTTTGTTTGTGTTTGTTTGATTCGAGGCTTAACGTCCCGATCAACACTGTAAAGGTCAATTTGGAGACGTTGTTTCCAATTTTGTGGGACTTTTACCCGGCAGAGAGATGAACTGACATCTCAAGCCCTGTCGTCCAATGAAACCAATAGGATTTATAAGCATGAACGGACCGACTCGCACCGCTTTGCCTGGGCAGACTTAGATTCTCTAAGCGGTTTACCAGTACTAGTGTGCGGGCCGGATTCAGCTCTGCGTGGAAGCATCATGCAGCCCATATATTTCTTCAAGCCCCTATGGGCGGGGGCCGTGATTACCTTTGGCACTGCCTGCTTCAGCAAATATACTTGGAGAATGTGTCGCATTAAGTGATACTTTTATCGTAACGTAACATTTTTGTATTTTTTTCGACAACTGGACCAGATATATCCATACATAATGACCACGAGAAAAGGAAAAAAAAAAAAAAAAAAAAACATAAAAAAATCGGATATTTTTCATATTGCTGCTCAAAACATAGATTGTGGGAACTCGTTAAAACCGCATCGGTGAGGCGGTTCTAACGAGTAACCACCATTTATTTATATATATATTTATTTTTTATTTATTTTTTATTTGGGGGGGGGGGGCTAGAAATACATGTAAGAAGAAACATGTATACCCCTATAAACCCCAGTTTTACGATATAAAAGTGTGATTTAATTGGGTCAGAATTATATTGGCGTGTTTTCCTGATGCAAACTGAAGACGAAAATATGTTTGATTACCCACATAGTCAGATCGTAGTCGTCCCTGACTACACAAGGTTGCTTTAGTTCAGGGGCCACCGTCCATCGGGGCTTGAAATAGATTGAGCGGCATGGTGCTTCCACACACAGGTAAAACCGACCGCACATGAGTACTGGTAAACCGCTTAGAGGATCTAAGCCTGCCCAGGCAAAGCGGTGCAAGTCGGACTGTCCATGCTTATAAACCCTATTGGTTTCATTGGGCAACAGGGCTTGACTGATGTCATTTCATCTCAATGTCGCGTAAAGGTCCGACAACATTGGGAGCAGCGTCTCCAAAATGACCTGAATAGTGTTGAAGGAGACGTAAAACCTCAGTTCAAGCACCCGATGATCAAGGAGCAGCATCCATATAGCCTGTGCGCATACATGTATGTCAGACCTTTGCGTTCCAGTTTAGATTAGTCATCCTGTGTGGGCTCGTATTCCTTCACGGTGGGTTCCCTGTTTCGTAATATGACTGACATGTTGACAGAAAATATAAACTAAACATTACTTCGAGGGTCTGTTATCAAAGATCATATTAGAGAAGGTTTGTTTAATGGCTTATAGATCCATATAGTATTTACATTTAAAATGCAGTTTTGATTTTTGCAATATTATAAACTTTGAAAGATGTCAAAGTGCATGTCTTCACTTATAGCTGAAGCTCAGATGGTCTAATAGCTAACGGCAAATTCAGGCATGTAAGATTTTAATGATTGTTCTAATAAGTACTTCGGTCTTAACCCTTGTCCTGCTGAATATTTATATATGCCACACCCACTACCGATTATCAACCAATCAGATTATTTGATGCAAATTATTGCAACAAATTCACAATCTGCGTGGCAAACAATGTAGACCCTGATCAGATGGCTTCGTCAGAAGCCATCTGATCTGGATCTTCATTGTTTGGAAAATAAGGCATATCCGGGCTCAGCAGGCTAAAGGATAAAAGCATTTGTGACATTTTTCTTTTTGTTTCGCTGTGGATGCGTTCGTGTACCACAGCCTGTGTATTTAACCTGACTTGACATAGCAACCCAAGCGCAATCCCTATTTTTCTCTTTAAAATTGTATTTTGCATGGTTTACATTGTATTTAAACGATGTGTAGACCACGACTGGGGATAAATAAAGTAAATTACATGTACCCGTTGCGTCATTAGTAGGGGACATCGAAAAAGAGTACATCCTAACATACATGTGAGACGCAAAGCTCTTCAACGGAAGGTCAAGTGTTTTTTAGCTCGGCTGTTTTCGAAAGAACGACGAGGTATTGTCATAGCTCTGGCGTCGTCGTCTGCGTCGTCGTCGTGCAAAAACTTGGACATTTTGTAATTTCTCTGTCATTACTGAACATATTTACTTGAAACTCGGACTAGTTGTTCATTATGAAAAGGGGAACGCATACCAATAGGTGAGGTAACTCTCAAAATATTTTATGGCACAGTTTGGGACTTACAACGTCGTGCAAAAACTCGGGCATTTGTAATTTGTCTGTCATTACTGAACATATTTACTTGAAACTTGGACTAGATGTTCATTATGAAAAGGGGAACTCATACCAATAGGCGAGGTAAACCTCAAAATATATTTGGCACAGTTATGCCCCTTTTTCGACTTAGAATTTTGTTTAACTAAAGGAAACTGCAGCCGAGCGTTGGCACCCGCTTGCGGTGCTCTTGTTTTTGTCCTCTGGTAACCTCCGATTAACGATCGACTCGAAATAACTGAAATAATCTTAAAAGGACGGTAAAACCAAAATAAAATAATAATAAAAACAACAACATTATCGTGCTTTCATGAACATGGACTTTGAGAACATGCAAAGTTTAAACATATGCATTTAACTTTAGCCCATTTAACCCATATATGACAAATGGAATATCCCGCTTAATATGATTGGTCCATATCCTGTCCTCTAGATGTGGTCAATGTTTCTTTTAGTTGTTGTAAGCTTCACAAAAATCCTATCCATTAAGCAAACAATGGAACACAAGGTATACTTAGTTTAAATTTACTTTCGCAATATTTTCACAGTGACAACGGAAACTGTATTCAACTTTTACATTTACAAAATATGAAATAGTTGTAATTCCATTAATGTGAATAACGATATTTAAAAGTTGAATTAAAGGTGATCTTGCCTTGATCGTCACTTATTCGTATTAAAGCAACCTGCTGGTTTTATTTTAAGTTGTTTGAACGAAATAAAAGATGCACTTTCTTGTTTTGACAAGTTAGTATGCTCTTTACGGGTTCCGTGTCCGGATTCTCTGGAAAAAAAAATAGTGCCTAAAGTGGGGTATTGTTTCTGACAATTATGTTGGAACTAGTGTAGCATGCATGAAAAAAAAATGATCATTAGCATCACGAAAACACGCCTATGTAATTTTGACCCCCTTGAACCCCACTTTTATATAGAGAAAACTGGGGTTTTGGGAGATAAACATTATTTTCCTTATTTCTGCTCCTTGACATAGGTTGTGGGTACTCGTTAGAACCACCTCAATGAGGTGGTTCTAACGAGCACCCAAAACCTATGTTTGAGCAGAAATAAGGGAACTATTACAAATTTTCATCCGAAAAAAAAATACATATTTTTTAGGTTTGAAAAATGCATTATATAACACGGATGTGATATCGTAAAGGGGTGCATGTGGCACAATTGTGTGACATGGTGCATTCTATCATACATATACCTCTTAAGGGGAATGGGAAAACTTGGCAGATTTTTCCGCCATTTTTCAAAGGGAGGCAACCTTCGGAACTTCCTGTTCGCTTTTGTATAAGCCATTCCCATTGAAAAATGGGTCTGCTCTTTAAGGAAAGAGTTTGCTCCTCAGGAGCAAATTCTTTCCTTTAAGAGTTGACCCAAATTGACATGGGAGACAGAAATGCTTTTGCAGGAGTGGCCTCCCCTGAATGTGTATCCGTTTCCCTTAAACGATTGTTTTTACTTGTACTGATGAAAATTTAATCGTATTTTCTTATCTGTACTTTAAACATAGGTTGTGGGTGCTCGTTAAATCGCCTCAATGAGGCGGTTCTAACGAGTACCGGTACTCATAACCAATGTCTTGGAGCAGAAATTAGAAAACTCATATATACCCCTGTAATATCCAGTTTTCTCGGTATAAAGTGGGATTTGCAGGGATGTCCAGAACAAATTTTTGTCAGCGTGATGATATGATGAAATTGTATCTTTTATCTTTCAGTTTTGGGAGGTAATCTCAGACGAGCACGGTATTGACCCCACCGGTACCTACCATGGTGACTCCGATCTTCAGCTAGAGAGAATCAACGTCTACTACAATGAGGCCACAGGTTCGAATCCTTTAGCTTTTATCACAAAGACATGACTTCTTAAATAAAGCTTTATATGCTTGAATTGAGGTTTACATTAAACACCCCTATCAATACTATTTAGGTCATTTTGGAGACGTTGCTTCCAATTTTGTGGTACTTTCGCCCGACATTGAGATGAAATGACATCTCAAGCTCTGCCGCCCAGTGTAACCAATGGGGCGTATATGCATGGACGGTCTGACTCGCACATTTGGGCCTGTGCATGCTTTGTCCTTAAGAGCGGTTTACCAGTACTAATGTGCTGTCAGTTTCAGCTCTGCGTGGAAGCACCATCTCCAGGCCCAGATGAACGGGGGCACTTATTAGCTCGTGGTTTCATTCTTACGAAAGCGTAGAAGCTTCTGTGGTGTATTAGTTATGCTACTCGCCTTGTAAACCAGGGGTCGCAAGATCGATCCCGGGCTTCTCGAGAATTTCGGATGAGTCTTTAAACCGAGGTCCCGTCTCCGTATGACCTTAGCTGTTGGTGGGACGTAAACCTCAAACACTCACACTCTTACGAAAGCGTAGGAATAAACTTACCAACGGTCACGGCGGAATGGTTATTCACTTAGAAGCTGCCATCTTTGAAAGAAACACAAGCGAAAAAAAAATCGTCACGTCTTTAAATCCACTTTATTTGTCTTCAAACATTTACGTTTTCAATAGTTCCCAATCTTTAAATCGAACGCTGTTGACGTCGTTTTAAATACAACGACGTAACACGCGGGTTCTAAACGTGCTCTTTGACGTCACGTTATATTACTGCATGTTGCTGTGTGAAATACAGTCGAACTTCGATGGCTCGAACCCCTTCGGGACCATAGAAATTTGTTCGAAACAGCGGTAGTTCGAGCCACTGTTGCATACTTCCAGAAAACATAACGGGGTTTTTTTGGACTTCTTTTCGGTGTTCTGTAACATAAATGTATGGTGTGTGTACTCATTAGAATCGCCTCATTGAGGCGATTCTAATGAGTACACACAGCATACATTTGCAAGATAAAAGTCGAAAATTTCGCTAATTATCCCACACTTTTTCTTATGCAGAGGAATTCCATAGGGACTCAAAAACGGGTTCGACTCAGCCATGGTAAACGAGCCATCGGTGTTCGAGCCATCGAAGTTCGACTGGAGTTCTGAGATTCTTGCTCATTGAATTTATGGAAGTATGAAACTAAATTTCAACCAATCAAATCGCTCGAAATGTACATAATGGTAGAGCATTGGAATTATTATATGTATACACATGACGACCTATTTTGCATCTCATGAACATGTATTTACAGTCAACCCTCTTTATACCGACATTCGTTATAACGGCAAAACTCGTTATAACGGCAATGTCAAAGGAATGACTACTTAGCTCAAGGCTTAGCCTCGGTTCCGAGCGGCGTGGGCTCCCCTCGGATTGGAAATGCACAAATCTAGGCCATAGTCATGATCGAAAGAGTCTTGCAATCTAATACTCCAAGAAACAAATGTAATATATATTTGTTAGAATCGCCTCACAGAGGCGATTCTAACAAATGTCTATAACATTTGTTTCTTGGAGTAATAATTGGGAAAATGCCTTTTATTACCTATCATAATCCTAACTGGGATTCTTTTTAACGGCAACTCCTTTATAACGGCACAATAATAGGGAACAAATACTGTCGTTATAACGATGGTCCTCTGTATATCTCATGAAGCTCCATAACTTATTGCTTATATTTTTTTTCTTCAGGAGGCAAATATGTGCCACGTGCAATCCTAGTCGATCTTGAGCCCGGTACCATGGACTCCGTCAGATCCGGACCATTCGGACAGATCTTCCGTCCCGACAACTTCGTGTTCGGACAGAGCGGAGCCGGAAACAACTGGGCCAAAGGTCACTACACAGAGGGCGCTGAACTCGTCGACTCCGTCCTTGACGTTGTCAGAAAGGAGGCTGAGAGCTGTGACTGTCTTCAGGGATTCCAGCTGACCCACTCCCTCGGCGGTGGTACCGGGTCGGGTATGGGAACCCTCCTGATCTCCAAGATACGAGAGGAGTACCCAGACAGAATCATGAACACATTCTCAGTTGTACCATCACCAAAGGTGAGCATGTTTTTCCTTTTTTTTCTTCTGTTTTTTTTTTTTTATTATTTTTCTTAAACCTATCCTGCTGTTCAGGAAAAACCCTACCTTTGCAAACAGTGTAGATTCTGATCAGATGGTTTCTTCAGAAGCCATCTGATCAGGATCTACACTGTTCGTCATATAGTTTGTGAATTGAACAAATGCACTAAAACTACTATAATAAGACCACCTTTGAGACTGTTGAAAGTTGGTCTTTGAGACCACTTTTGAACAGTCCCAAAGGTTGTCTCTTTCCAGAAGACGCTGAGTGCAGAAAACACACAGTAAGAATGACGGAACCCTTTTAAATATGCTTTTTAAAGGAGAACTAGTCCTAAATTTAGTGGTCTTAATAGCGGAATTTCACTGTTTATCATGTCAAGTAACTTGATTTGTTGTTTGTCAGCAATGGGTGTGGCTTAATTAATTTATGCAGCAGGATAAGGGTTAAGAGTCTCTGCATTTAACCCTTACACACCTTCTTTTATGAAATGGACCCTTCCCTATTCGCATTTGGGTGAGTCAATTGTTATCTGTCTGTCTGTTAAAAAGAAAAAAAAACAGAACCATAAAACCGTGTAGATCCTGATGAGACGGCTCTTTAATAGCCTTCTAATCTGGAGCTACACTGTTTACACAAATACATGTATATATCGGTCCATAGGTTTGAAAAGGGTTCATGTAACAATGAACATCTAGTCGTACAAACCTTAAGAGATTCTCCGAATCTTCCTTTAGCTTAAATATGTTCCCTAAAAAGGTTATTGAAAAGTAAGGCGTTTGCCAACTTTTCTAGGCTACTTTCGGTCAATTGGGCCTCATCAGTGACCATCAAATACTTTAAGGCTGACAATTTTACAAGGAAGACAAATTTCGAAAATTAATTATTGTCCTGTCAATTGAGTCATCTCACTTAAAATATCAGTCTTCTCTTCAAGGGAAGAATTTGTTCTTCTGGAAAAAAAATCTTTTCTTTACAAGCAGACCTACATTCATTATAGGTAAGAAATGTGTAGTTTTCATGATGATATGACGTCGGGCCTAAGGGCATTCGTGCCCCTGTGTTACTGAATTTATTAAACTCGGTGCGAAAAAGCGATAAAATGCTCTACATATCCTCGCACTTTTTCTCTTATTCTCAACTCGTTTAATGAATTCAATAATACATGAACACGCATGTAATATCCTCTATATTAATAAAACTGAAACATTCAAACGTGTTACCATACACAAATGACATATACAGTTTGTTTGTTTGATTGATTTGAGGTTTAACGTACCCGTCAACACTCTAAAGGTCATATACAGTATTGACGGAGACGTTAAACCTCAATTCTAATGCACTTTCGTATGTAACGCGGCGTCTGATTGGATAACGTCAAAAATTTGCGATATACTGTCGGAAACCCGACGTCATCACGTAACGTCGCTTTTCATTGGCTGCTATTTGGTTTTACGCAGCTCACAGCGGTTGCCGCTATGTGCAAAATAGTTCAAGTTTTAACAAAACAAGTAAATAAGTGCATTAGAATGGGGATAACTGTAATCAAAATTGTCATTTGGGGAGGTAAATCGTCGGTTTTACGGTCGCAAATTACGTTTTACGGCTCCGCTAACGCGTCGCCGTAAAACGAAATTTTCAACCGTAACACCTCCAATTTACCTCCCCAAATGACACTTTTGAATACAGTTATCCCCCAAATCAAACAAAAAACAAAAACGTTTTGAACGTTATTGAAAACATTATTGCTCATACCTGAGCTTTTTAAGTGGAATGGGTACACATTCAGGGAAGGCATCTCCTGCTAAAGTATTTTTGTCTCCATGTCAATAGGGGTCAACTCATAAAGAAAAGAATTTGCTCCTGAGGAGCAAACTCTTTCCCTTAAGAATAGACCTCTTGTTGCAGTGGGACTGAGCTTATAGAAAAGCGAACATGGAGTCCCGAAAGTTGTCTTCCTTTGAAAAATGGCGGAAAATCTGCCAGGTGTTCCCATTCCTCTTAATACTGGAAACGGTCTGTAATAACCATCATACAGCATGTGCAGCAAAGTGCCTATATTAAGACCACCTTTGGGACTGTTCAAAAGTGGTCTTTAAGACCACTTTTGAACAGCCCCAAAGGTGGTCCCTGACCAAAGGACACTGTGTTCTGAAAACTTAAAGGAAGAATAACTGAAACTTTTTTAAATAAGCTCTTTATAGCCATTACGCAAACATGCCTGTACAAATACATTGCCACCTTAAACGCCGAAAATATGAAAATTTTATGATGAAAAATTCTGATATTTTTCTTATTTCTGCTCAAAATATAGAGTGTGGGCACTCGTCAGAACCGCCCCATCGAGGCGGTTCTAACGAGTACCCACAATCTATATTTTAGAGCAGAAATAAGAAAAATAAGGTATACCCCCGGAAACCCCAGTTTTACCATATAAAAGTGGGGTACACTGAGGTCAAAAATATAGAGGCGTGTTTTCGTGCTGAGAATTAGTCTCAATTTGTGGTGGTCTTAATAGCGGAATTTCACTGTACATATGTATGTTTTTTTTTTTTTTTTGTTTTTTTTTTAAATTCCCCATTACGTGTACAATGCATTGTTATATGTTTGATATTGATTCTTCTCTTCAGGTATCTGACACCGTCGTTGAGCCTTACAACGCCACCCTGTCGGTCCACCAGCTCGTTGAGAACACCGACGAGACCTACTGTATCGACAACGAGGCTCTGTACGATATCTGCTTCAGAACCCTGAAGCTCACCACCCCAACCTACGGTGACTTGAACCATCTCGTCTCTGCCACCATGTCCGGAGTCACCACCTGTCTCCGATTCCCCGGTCAGCTCAACGCCGATCTCCGTAAACTGGCCGTCAACATGGTTCCCTTCCCCCGTCTCCACTTCTTCATGCCTGGCTTTGCTCCTCTTACATCACGTGGTAGCCAGCAATACAGAGCTCTCACTGTCCCTGAGCTCACCCAACAGATGTTCGACGCCAAGAACATGATGGCTGCCTGCGATCCTCGCCACGGCAGATATCTCACAGTCGCCGCCATGTTCCGTGGACGTATGTCCATGAAGGAGGTCGACGAACAGATGTTGAACGTCCAGAACAAGAACAGCAGCTACTTCGTTGAATGGATCCCCAACAACGTCAAGACCGCTGTCTGTGACATCCCACCACGTGGTCTCAAGATGTCCGCCACCTTCGTCGGTAACAGCACCGCCATCCAGGAACTCTTCAAGCGTATCTCTGAACAGTTCACCGCTATGTTCAGGCGTAAGGCTTTCCTTCATTGGTACACTGGTGAGGGTATGGACGAGATGGAGTTCACTGAGGCCGAGTCCAACATGAACGACTTGGTGTCGGAGTACCAACAGTACCAGGATGCTACCGCCGAGGAAGAGGGAGAATTCGACGAAGAGGGCGAAGAGGAAGAGGCCTAAATACTTATCAAAAAAAAAATGAACGGAACCATCTCAAAAACCTTTGGACTTAAAATTTAGAAAAAAATACATTTTACAGTATGTGCATTTTTACAAAATCTAGTCAAAAATTCCAGTATAAAACTTTTACAAAATTAATTTATATTTACTCTGGTTAAAGATCTTGGAACATCATGGTTGTTGTTTAATTGAAATTGCTAAAATTGTCAACAACAAGAAGAAAAAGAAAGAACGAAAATGAATTATGTTATTTTGTTTTATTCTGTTAGGTAATATGTGTTAAAGGCATTTATTCTTGATTATTGAGGACTATTATTTTATTACATAATATTATATAACCCTTAGTGCTGACTGAAGAGAAGTCATCTGTTTTCAACAAGAAATGGACCTCCTTGGCGAAAATCAATAGTATACTAACTGTTGACTAGAGTGTACATTATTGATTTTCCCTCTAGTACCTAAATCAGGGGCTGCAAGAGCTACGAATCACTCAATTAAGGGCCGCCGTTGATCTGCTATAGACAGTATATCACAAGGGGCAATAAAGCAATTATGAACACACGGTGTGTCCTACTCTTACAAGAATAAATGCCTTAAGGTCACCAAGGCCCAATTATTTAAGGCTATCAAGGCCGTTAGTTGACATGTCGTTAAAAGCACAACTGTACCTTCGTTCAGTAAAATGTTGAATAGTCAAACCCTGATGGCTCGTTTACCATGGCTTATTCGAGCAAGTTCTTGAGTCCCCAATTAACATCACGAAAACACGCCTATATAATTCTGACCCTCTCGAACCCCACTTTCATATAGTAAAAGGATAAACTTTTTTTCTTATTTCTGCTCAAAATATAGATCGTGGGTACCAGTGAGAACCGCCTCGATTAAGCGGTTCTAACGTGTACCTACAATCTATATTTTGAGCCGAAATAAAAAAATATCACAATTTTTCATCTGAAATTTTCATTTTTTCGGCGGTAAATTTTACAGTGTATTTATATAGGCGTGTTTTCGTAATTGAACCTTAGTCTTTAGTCTTAGATACGGATTTTCTTCCTTCATATGAAAAGGTATGCTGTGTGTACTCATTAGAATCGCCTCGATGAGGCGATTCTAACAAGTACACAAAGCATACCTTTATCATATAGAAGACAAGATATGACCCCTGACCTGTTGATATGATTAACTCCCAATGGCTCGAACTACCGCTAACTCAACTGTATTTGCTGATGTTGTTTGTATTGAAGTTTAAAGGCCCAGTCAACACTATTTAGGTCATTTTTGAGTCAATTAACCTATCAACAGTTTTCCTGGGCAGGCTTACATGTGCATGTAAGCGATTAATCAGTACACTGCACATTCCTCCGTCAGAAACTGACAACTGCCCTTCTTCACACCGTACAACCGGCTGCGTCGAAGACAGATTACTGTTTCTAAGACAGATCGCGGAAAACGTTTCACAGAAAGGGTAGGTGAAGTTTTGTTGTTTGTATAAATCGAGAAGGCAATCTGTTGACTTTTGCTGCTATTGGAGAAAAAACTAAATGCCTGGAGATACCGCAGCAAAATTCTGATTATATTTCAAAGCCAGATAAGGCTTTCGCAGTTCGTTGAAAAATATTTTCATTGAAAATTTTATGAATTTTTGTTTTCGGCGTCAAGTGTACGTCTACGCAACAAAATATGTTACATTCACTTACTCATGCTAAAACTACGATTATTCAGCAGCATTTCTGCCAAATTTGACCGTTTAACTCGGTTAAATAAGCAAACTACGCCCCACTAAAGACACCAGGTGTCCGAAAAAATGCTGTCTCTAACTACAGATTCTTTTGTATACGACTGTCCACAAACACAGATCAGAGATTTCGAAGGCTAACATTGATGACAGATCAGAATTTCGGTTACAATTTCAATAAAGACGAATTCTGGATGACTTAACACCGGCAACTTCGGTGGAAGCTATTTCATGCCAGCTCCAGGGCATTACTTGTAATAATGTTGCAACCGAGTAACATAGAGGCTGCTCTATAATCATTTATATTTCCTGTCAACACACAAATTGTGCAATCAGTAGAAGCCTCCGTGGTGTAGTGGTAATGCTACTTGCCTTGTAAACCAGGATTCTCGGGATCGATCCCGGACTTCTCCAGACTTTCGGATGTGTCTTTAAACCGAGGTCCCGTCTCCTTTGGTGACCTTAGCTGTAAGTGGGACGTACACCTCTCTCTCTCTCTTTCTCTCTCACTCTCTTGTGAAATCAGTAAACATCTGAGGCGTTATTTGTTTAATTTTCTTCTGCCTGTACCTGTTCTTTCCTAGATGTCACACGACTCAGCGATTTCTGTGTTATAATTAGTTAGGAATTCGATTTTGAAAGTAAACAGCTGACGTTCGTGCGAATATCTGGTTGTGCCATTTTTTACCATCAAACGCCATGTATTTTTATTGCACGAACAAGGTTGCACAATGCAATAATGAACCTTAAATAGGTCGTTATGCAAATGGTGCAGAGGCGACCATGTACAAAAAGATGGTACGTGCGTCTGTATTAACCAATTCAGTACCAGAAACCCCTAAAGAGGTACCTTTGCAAACAGTGCAGGCCCAGATCAGACACTTCAGAATGCGGTAATGCGGCGTCTGATCAGGACCTACACTGTTTGTAAAAAGCTGAACCATTTTCTGAGTAAATTATAAGAAAACACATCCCGACACCCCTAAATATCGAAATGGACTCCTGCCATATATAAGGTGGAAGATTCCATTTGGTACAAAAAGGGTTAACTTTAAATAACTCGGCGCCACTTGTGGGTTATATTGTATTTTTATAGGCGTGTTTTCTTTATGTCCACACTTTCGGCCGAGTCTTTAAAACGAATGAATTTAGCTGTTGGTGGAACACACACACAGGCACGCGCGCGCGCACGCACGCGCAAGTGCCCCTGCCCATCGGGGCTCGAAGAAATAAATGGGCTGCATAATGCTTCCACGCAGAGCTGAAACCGACCGCACACGAGTACTGGTAAACCGCTTTGAGGATCTAAGACTGCCCAGGCAAAGCGGTGCAAATCGGACCGTCCATGCTCATAAACCCAATTGGTTTCATTGGGCGACAGGACTTGAGATGTCATTTCATTTCATTTCAAGGTCGGGTAAAAGTCCCACAAGACTGGAAGCAACGTCTCCAAAATGACCTATACAGTGTTGACGGGGACATTAAACCTCAAATCAAACAAACAAAAACCTATTACTACCATCATGTTTACTCGTACTGAAGAAGTTTTTCAAACACGGACCAACTTGTAGAGTTTACTTTTTCATTTTAGTGAAGCGTAAAACAAAAGTCCTAATGCCATATATAGAGGAAAGTAGTACATTATTTGATTCAGCCACATTAACATGGAGCACTTCCCTTAACAAGTGCTAAACTAAACTGCAAAGCTACACAAACAGATCACATTACGATAACACAGCGTGTGATACAGTGCTTTCTTTCATACCTCCAAAACGGTATATTCTGGTGAAAAATTGTGATGTTTTTCTTTTCTATACTCCAAACATATGTTGAGGGTGCTCGTGAGGACTGTTGCATTGAGAAGGTATGACGAGAACCCAAAACCTATGTCTTTAAACAGAAATAAGAAAAACAATGTGTCCCCCTGTAAACAAAGGTTTTCTCTATATAAGCAAGTTGTAGAGGGGTGTTCATCACACAGACTTAACGTGATGAGAACCACAACCTCAGTTTTACTCAGATTATGACTCTTGTCTTGTATTGGGAATATAACCTACAAGCGGCGCCGAGTGAATTAAAGTTAACCCTTTTTGAACCAAATGGAATCTTCCACCTTATATATGGCAGAAGTCCATTTCGTTATTTAGGGGTGTCAGGCTGTGTTTTCTTCAGAATTTATTCAGAAAATGGTTCAGCTTTTTACAAACAGTGTAGGCCCTAATCAGACGCCGCATTACCGCATTCTGAAGTGTCTGATCTGGGCCTGCACTGTTTGCAAAGGCACCTCTTTAGGGGTTTCTGGTACTGAATTGGTTAACACAGACGCACGTACCATCTTGTTGTAAATGGTCGCCTCTGCACCGTTTGCATTCTGAAGTGTCTGATCTGCACTGTTTGCAAAGGTACCTTTTTAGGGGTTTCTGGTACTGAATTGGTTAATACAGACGCACGTACCATCTTGTTGTTCGTGGTCGCCTCTGCACCCTTTGCATAACGACCTATTTAATGTTCATTATTGCATTGTGCAAATTGTTCGTGCAATAAAAATACATGGCATTTGATGTTAAAAAATGGCACAACCAGATATTCGCACTAACGTCAGCTGTTTACTTTTAATATCGAATTCCTAACTAATTACAACACAGAGTGTCGCCCCCGCACATAGGGGCTAGAAGAAATATATGGGCTGCATGATGCTTCAACGCAGAGGTGAATCCGGCCCGCGCACTAGTACTGGTAAACCGCTTAGAGGATCTAAGCCTGTCCAGGAACCGCGGTGCGAGGCGGACCGTCCATGCTAATTAACCCTATTGGTTTCATTGGACGACAGGGCTTGAGATGTCATTTCATCGCAATGTCGGGTAAAAGACCCACAAAAATGGGAACAACGTCTCCAAAATGACGGGGACGTTACAAACAAACAAATTACAACACAGAAATCGCTGAGCCGTGTGACATCTAGGAAAGAAAAGGTACAGGCAGAAGAAAATTTAACAAATAACGCCTCAGATGTTTACTGATTTCACATGAGAGAGAAAGAGAGAGAGAGAGTTGTACGTCTCACTAACAGCTAAGGTCACCTAAGGAGACAGGATCTCAGTTTAAAGACACATACGAAAGTCTGGAGAAGCCAGGGATCGATCCCGCGAATCCTGGTTTACAAGGCAAGTAGCATAACCACTACACCACGGAGGCTTCTACTGATTGCACAATTTGTGTGTTGACAGGAAATATAAATGATTATAGAGCAGCCTCTATGTTACTCAGTTGCAGCATTATTACAAGTAATGCCCTGGAGCTAGCATGAAATAGTTTCCACCGAAGTTGCCGGTGTTAAGTCATCCAGAATTCGTCTTTATTGAAGATATAACCGAAATTCTGATCTGTCATCAATGTTAGCCTTCGAAATCTCTGATCTGTGTTTGTGGACAGTCGTATAAAAAACAATCTGTAGTTAGAGACAGCATTTTTTTGGACACCTGGTCTCTTTCGGGGAGCGTAGTTTGTTTATTAAACCGAGTTATACTGTCCAATTTGGCAGAAATACTGCTGAATAATCGTAGTTTTAGCATGAGTAAGTGAATGTAACATATTTTGTTCCGTAGACGTACACTTGACGCCGAAAACAAAAATTCATAAAATTTTCGATGAAAATATTTTTCAACGAACTGAAAAAGCCTTATCTGGCTTTGAAATATCGTCAGAATTTTGCTGCGGTATCTCCAGGCATTTAGTTTCTTCTCCAATAGCAGCATAAGCCAACAGATTGCCTTCTCGATTTATACAAACAAAAAAACTTCACCTACCCTTTCTATGAAACGTTTTGCGCGATCTGTCTTAGAGACAGTAATCTGTCTTCGACGCAGCCGGTTGTACGGTGTGTTCTTGGATCAGCGGAAGGGAGAGAATGACCGTAGAAAAAAAGCATGATCAATCTCAAAGAAAGAATGTTGCCGATCCCTTCATATATCCTGAACCCGCGTCCTCCTGCTCCCAGTCAGACGCAAATCCATCAATAAATGTACATGTAGGTGCTAGAGTGTGGACAAAGTTTAAAAAACAAAAAAAAAGGTCAGACGCGCATCCGACTAAGCTACCGAAGCGGTACTGTATTTGTTAAAAATGTGGGTACCCGCCATCATGTTAACAAGTCCGTGTAATGAATACCTCTAGACCCCACTCTATGAAGTGAAAACTAGGGTATACCGGGGTATACATTATTTCCACCCCCATCTCTTTTTTTTATTCTAAAACATAGATTGTTGGTATCGTTGGAATCGTCTCAATGAGTTATGCTAAGTTTGCTTTTGAATAACTGACTTGACTGGAGAAAAAGAGCATCCTAACACTGGTCGCCTGTTCAGCCAATAGTGAAATCTAGTGATATATTGAGTGATACATCACATCACTGAAGCATACATTTAGTATAAAATACTTAGATTTTGAATATGCGATACGAACGTGACACCAATGCACGTATCACGCTTGCACGTGCTGCCATATCGCATGGGCTTTATCATACCCCAAAAGTCCATTTCACAACCCTTTATCGCACCCCTTAGCCTTTATCATACCTCTAACGTCACCATATTCGGAACATGCGGCGTTCTTCCTTTTGCGGCATTTCGCATTTGTTGTTCAGGACGCCATTTGCAATTTGCAATATTTTCGTCTGTTCGAACTGTTTGGATGAGTCTTTGCTGACTTTAAAAGTCTCTTTTTTGCAAACAGTGTGGACCCAGATCAGACTCTAGGAGCAGTCTGATCTGGGTCCACATTGTTTGCCTGTATGCAAAAATAGTTTTGAAAAGTTTGCAAAAAAATTCAGCAGACGACATAAGCAGATGACTTTTTCAAATGTAGTTTTTCACCATTCTGTCAAATCTCAGCTAGACCGAAGATAATGAGATTCTCATTGTAACTTTGGTATAAGGCAGATGCAATTAATACAATTTATTTTGAACAACTTTTTAGCTCACCAGAGCCGAAGGCTCCGGGGGAGCTTATAGGATAGGCAGTTGTCCGTCGTCTGCGTCTGCGTCTGCGTCTGCGTCTGGTGACGTCAACACTTTTAATCGACATCTCCTCTGAAGCCGCTAAGCCGATTGGGCCCAAATTTCATCTGTAGCATCGTTGGGTTGGGGGATTGAAAGTTTGTGTTTTTTATGAAATTCCACTCATTAGTTTGGTTGCTATGGCAACTTAGAGTTTCCATAGACTTATAATGGGGAAAATTGAAAAATGGCATTTACTGCCAAGCCAATGCAGATATTTTGACAAAACTTTCATAGAAATATTCCTTAGGCAATCTACTATCTGCCATATGATTTTAGGCCTACTGCTCATTTGTATTGGTTGCCATGGAAACCAAATTGAAAGAAAAAAAAATACTTAAAAAATCATCTTCTCAGAAACCGTATGCTCTATGAGGCTGAGAGTTTATGAAAATATTCACCATATTTGCCTTTACAGGTTTTGTGTTTTTATGAAATTCGGCTCTTTAGTTTGGTTGCTATGGCAACTTAGATTTTCCATAGACTTATAATGTGGAAAATTGAAAAATGGCATTAACTACAAAGCCTTTGCAGATATTTTGACAAAACTTTCATAGAAATGTTCCTTTAGTAAACTTCTCTCAGCAATATGCTTTTATGTCAACCTGGGGATCCAGTAGGTTGTGCCAGGGCCATTCCCCGCCCCAAGTACTTCATAAAATGCCTTATATCTCAGAAACCTTACAGATCCCCACCCCTAAACCATATATATTCTTGTTCCTTATGATATGGTGCATTAAGTGACACCAACCTTGGGATCCCCCCGGATGTGCCGGGGACATGCCCCACCCCCTCCACTTCATAAAATGCCATTTATCTCGGAAACCATGCAGATCCCCGCCCGTAAAGCGTATATATTCTTGTCTTTTATGATAAGACGCACTCAGTGACACCAACCTTGGGGTCCCCAAGGATGTGCCTGGGCCATGCCCGACCCCTCCATTTCACAACAGGCCCAATATTCCAGAAACCTAACAGATCCAAACCCCTAAATGAAATATATTTTTGTTCCTTATGATAAGTTGTATTCAGTGACACCAACCTGGGGGACACCCGGGTTGTGCCGGGGACATGCCCAACCCCCTCCACTTCATAAAAGGTTGGCCCCCGCCCAAAGGGGCTTGAAGAAATATATTGGCTGCATGATGCTTCCACGCAGAGCTGAATCCGGCCCGCACACTAGTACTGGTAAACCGCTTAGAGGATCTAAGCCTGTCCAGGAACCGCGGTGCGAGGCGGACCATCCACGCTAATAAACCCTATTGGTTTCATTGGGCGGCAGGGCTCGAGATGTCATTTCAGCTCAATGTCGGGTAAAAGTCCCACAAAATTGGAAGCAACGTCCTCGAAATGACCTTTACAGTGTTGACGGGGACGTTAAACCTCAAATCAAACAAGCAAACAAAACTTCATAAAAGGCCAAATATTCCAAAACCTTACAAATCCCCACCCCTAAACCATATATATTCTTGTTCCTTATGATAAGAAGCATTAAGTGACACCAACCTGGGGCTCCCCCCCCCCCCCCCCCCCCAGATGTGCCGGAGACATGCTCCACCCCCTCCACTTCATAAAATGCCATTTATCTCAGAAACCATTCAGATCTCCACCCCTAAACCATATATATTCTTGTTCCTTATGATCAGACGCACTCAGCGACACCAAGCTGAGGGTCCCCTGGGATGTGCCGGGTCATGCCCCACCCCCTCCACTTCCAGAAACCTTACAGATCCCCACCCCTAAACCATATAGATTCTTGTTCCTTGTGATAAGACACATTCAGTGACACCAACATAGGGTTCCCCCAGGGCTCGCCTCGGCCATGCTCCATTCTTCAACTTCGCAAAAGACCATATATCTGAGAAACTGTTCAGAGCCCTACCCCTAAGCCATATATATTCTTGTTCCTTATGATAAGATGACCCCCCCCATGCCACGGGCCATGCCCCACCCCTTTACTTCATTAAAAGCCATATATCTCAGAAGCCTGTCAGATCCCCACCCCTTAACCATATATATTCTTGTTCCTTATGATAAGACCCCACTTCATAATGGACCATATATCTCAGAAACTATTCAAATCCCCACCACATAATCACATATATTCTTGTTCATTGTTATTAGACACAATTAGTCAACCCATCTTGTGGGGTCTGCAGGGGCCATTTCTCTCCCATCCACTTCATAAAAGGGCCTCATATCTCAGAAACTGTTCAGCATTAGGTTGCAACAATCTTGGGCTTTTCTGGAATCCACCATGCCCGAATCCCTCCACTGCTTAAAAGGCCTTACATCTCAGGAGCCATACATATCCCACCGCTAAACCATATATGTCTCTGTTCTTTTTTATAAGACACATTTAGTGACACCAACCAGGGCTCCATTGGGTTCATGCCCCACCCTCTCTACTATATAAAACACCTAAAACACCTAATATTTCAGATACAGTCCACATGAGTACTCATTTGGGAATTGGGAGACTTTATAATTGGTAGATTAAAATCATACCATGTTAAAATACATGTCTGCCATTGGGCAATGCCCACCTGAGCTCCGGTTTATGAAATTTGGCTCTTTGGTTTGTTTTGCCATGGCAAGTTAAGAGTTAAGAGTTTCTATTGACTTATAATGGGGAAATTTGAAAAATGACATTTATGCCTTTCAAGATATTTTGTCAAACTTACATAGAAATGTTCCTTTAATAATGTTCTTTTAGGCCTATTGGTTGCCACAGATGGGAAATTGTCAGTTGTCATCTGTTGTCCTGCAACAACACATTCAAGCAACATCAGACCTCTGAAGCCACTGGGCTGATTCGGTCCAAATTTTATCTGTAGCATCCTTGGGCGTAGGGCTTCCATGTTTAATTAAAATACTTTGCTGCCAGGAGGCAGTGCCCCCTGAGCTCTGGTGAGCATAGTGGCCCATGGGCCTCTTGTTTTAAAAGTGAAATGTATGATTCGGTCCTCGGGCTGATATGGGAGTCTCGGGCTGATATGGGGTATGATATGAAAAATGCCATATGATAATCTCTATGAAGAGCGCGCGCGACGCGAAGAGCCGCCTTTTTATCCTGCATGACGTCATTCACTGTTACCTTGACGTTAGATGGTAAAACGTCGTTTTCTTGTATCAGATATGTTATGATAACAGGCAAACGCATGTGATATTTAGAGATTATCACATGGGATTTTGGTTATCGCGCGATGTATCAACCCGAGACCCCATTATCTGCCCGAAGGCTTTAGCCTGATCCTATTCTTACTGTGTTTGACGTTCATAAATTGAAAAAAAAATGTGATAAAAAGCGTGATTCAAGCAAAAAAGCGCGTAACGTCACGCCTACCTATTCGCGTTAGGTCATGTAATTGGCAACGTCACAATAACGTCATGAGTGGGCTGATAACCGCTGTCCGTTCAAAATACACTATTTCCGGTTATCAGAACGGGCGGGCTGATAACCGGAAATGGAAACTAGCATTATCACACATGCAAAACATGGGTTATCATGTTAAATATAGTACTGAATAAGTGATAATTAGAGATTATCACATGGGATTTTGGTTATCGCCCGATGTATCAACCCGAGACCCCATTATCTGCCCGAAGGCTTTAGCCTGAGGGCAGATAATGGTCGAGGGTTGATACAGAGGGCGATAACCAAAACCGCATGTTATAATTTGTTTATCACATATTCAGATCCTATTCTTTCTGTGTTTGGCGTTCATAAATTGAAAAAAAAATGTGATAAAAAAGCGTGATTCAAGCAAAAAAGCGCGTAACGTCACGCCTAACTATTCGCGTTACGTCATGTAATTGGCAACGTCACAATAACGTCATGAGTGGGCTGATAACCGCTGTCCGTTCAAAATACACTGTTTCCGGTTATCAGACCGGGCGGGCTGATAACCGGAAATGGAAACAAGCATTATCACACATGCAAAACATGGGTGATCATGTTAAATATAGTACTGAATATGTGATAAAATCAATTATATTTGTGGGATTCCTTTAAACAATGGCGGAAGATACGGAGAATATCATTTTATGCATAAAGCGACCTTTTCTCTTGAGCTGACCCTACTTTTCCTTGATGCCAGATAAACATCCGTTGTCGTCCGTCAACTCAATCTAACTATCATCTCGTGACCAGTGCTGGACCACAACCAAATGCTACATGCGCTGCAACTGCATCAGGCTCGGCTTCGAGAAAGCATGTAGAATCGCTCGGCAAGCCTCGCGGTTCTTCAAGCGTTCTCGAAGCCTTACCTGGCAAACTTGATATCAAAAGACACGAACCTGGTATTCCTTATACATTGGGGTTTAGCGACACGTCAACCATTGTTGGTCATTTTGTGTCATCTCCTAGATGAATGGGCAAAAAAGAGACAATAGAGACAGAGGAGGGGATGAAAGCAAAGGGACAGGGGAGAATATAAGAAATAGGAAAACTAATAAAAGTGAAGAAACAGAAGAAATAACAGCTTTCTCAACTCTACCCTGACCTGCTGCAAGGACAGCAAACCTTGCCTAACTATAGGCCAATATCAGTTGGACGCCCTAGTAACGCAAGATACACGACACCCCCGCCTCATCTAACCACCCCGAACGCTGCAGCGAATTATTGTTTATCATTTACCCCCTATATTAGCTGTATTGTAACATCTTGTGCTATCCAGGACTACTGGCCAAAAAAAAAGAATGGCAAAAATGTTATTATTACGGGAAAAAAAAAAGAAAAAAAAAACTTTGCTCATTAAACACAGAGTGTGGTTGCTCGTTAAAATTGCCTCGCTGAGGCGATCCTAAGGAGCACCTACAATCTATGTTTCGAGAAGAAAATATCAAAAATTTCATATCATTAAGAAAAATGTTAGTTCTGCATGTAGTAGAATGAAAGATACTATTAAATCAAACGGTGTGGGCAACATTCTTTCGTGGCGATTGATCGTGAAAACTTTTCTACGGTTATTCGCTCCCTTCCGCTTATTCGAGAAGGGCAGTTCTTGCGAAAGAAACATACACGGTACTGAGCCTGCCCAGGACAAGTGTGGATATGTAGACTGACCGATATAGCTCGATATGGCTTAAATAGAGTTGACTTGGCCGTTAAACTTCAAATCAAACAAACAAAACCATTAAATCACACGGGTACATTCGAAGCGGCCGTGGTTTAGTGGTTATGCTACTTGCCTCATAAACCAGGGTTCGTGGGTTCAATTCCTGGCTTCCCCAGACTTAAACCGAGGTCCCGTCTCCGCATGACCTTAAACATTGGTGGCATTTTAAAATTTATTAGCAAGACAATTTTCATGCTCAAGTGAGTTGAGCATGAAGAAAGTTTTATAGCCTCGGACCCTGGGACTTGTGTCCCTAAGGACTTGATTGATTGTATTGGGGTTTTGTTTTGTTTGTTTGTGCAGTGTTTGTTTGAATTGAGGTTTAACGTCCCTGTCAACACTATTTAGGTCATTTTGGAGACGTTGCTTCCAATTTTGTTGGAATTTTACCCGACATCTCAAGCCCTTCCGCCAAAACAAACAAAAATGGTTATATGTAGGGACGGCCCGACTCGCACTACCTTGCTTGGGCAGACCCTCCATGCGGTTTACTAGTACTCATGTGCGGTCGGTTTCAGCTCTGCGTCCAAACATCATGCAGCCAAACCTATTTCTCCAAGCCCCAACGACCGGGGGCCCTGCATGTCAACCCTTGTGGGTCATTTTATGTCGTCACCCATATATATGGCCAGAGAAAAGAAAAGCATAGAACAAGTCCGTGAACAAGTCACGTGAACAAGTCCGTGAAATAAACACCCCCTAAACCCAACTTTATATAGATAAAACTGGGGTTTACGGGGGTAAATATTATTTTTCTTATTTCTGCTCCAAGTCATAGGTTGTGGGTGCTCGTTAGAACCGCCTCATTGAGGCGGTTCTAACGAGCACCCAAAACCTATGTTTGTAGTAAAAATAAGTGAAAGTCATTAAGTAGAGGAGATTAAACTGAAGGACTGGGAGAAAGAGGAAAATAAATGGAAGTGTGGAAACTGAAGTAACAATACCCCCTCTACCCTTTCCTCCTGCAAAGCCAACAGGCCTTGCCCAACTGTAAGCCACCATCAGTTGTGTGCCCCAATGACTCAATATACACGACACCTTCGCCTCACCCAAACACCCCAATACATGGATAAGCTTTGTATCTGTATGCTCTTAAGTTGAAGAGTACTCTTTCAGGCGAAGCAGCCCTTTCAAAACATTGTGGTGAAAGTTTTGAAATTCCACACAACTTTTCATCTTGCTGTATTTCCAGCAGGACGAAAATTGAGCTTTAACAGTATTATGCTTTAAAGAAGGAAAGGGGCCAAACTTTATTTCTATTTTCTTGCTTAATTTTTAAGATGCCTACAACTTGGTCGTAAAACTTATGACATTACTCGAGGTAAGAATTTGACAAAACTTAATTTACTTAAGTTTCTTGCAAGGTGATGTGGTACCTACTTTATGCTTTTTAAACACTGGGAATTTAAAACAACTTTTAACCCTGCTGTCCTGCCAACCTGCTATCATAACTTGTTTCATTCTGCTGTCCTGCTATCCTGCTAACTTATTAGTTTCATCCTGCTGTATTGGCATTCTGCCAACTTAAAAGATTCATCTTGCTGTCCTGCCATCCTGCTTATATAATCTGTTTCATCCTGCCGTCCTGCCATCATGCAAACTTTTCTGACCTAGAGGATTCTGGGGTTTACAGCCGTACAATTAGTTACCATCATAGAATATCCATTTTCTTTGTGCTTCATACTATTAAATGCAATAACTGGGTTCCTTCCTGCGGCCGGCCTTCCTTCTCGAAGTTTTGAACACGTCCAAAAAGTTCAGTGTCGGTTGAGTATCCAAGCACTCGAGAAGCCATCGTGAAGCGATCGACCTTTTGTTGAGCAGAGGTCGTGTTCGTCATAAAACGATCGCATAGAGTATTAATTCGCTCTGGATAACACACCCGTGCGATATAGTGTATTTTTTCCGATCCCCAAAATGGCTACTTTTCTGATGAAAATGTGTGATATTTTACTTATTTTTACTGCAAACATAGGTTTTGGGTGCTCGTTAGAACCGCCTCATTGAGGCGGTTCTAACGAGCACCCACAACCTATGTCTTGGAGCAGAAATAAGAAAAATAATGTTTACCCCCGTAAACCCAAGTTTTATCACTATAAAGTTGGGTTTAGGGGGTGTTTATTTCACGGACTTGTTCACGTGATGGTGATAAAACTTTTTACCGATCAGACCTCCATTTGACCAATACTCGATGGTTCATTGATCAACACGATTCATATTGGATCTGTTGCCCAGATCAAGGCGACGGCACTCGATCGATTCCCGATCGTTACTCGATCGGCAATTGCACTCAACCGCAACTTGATTCTTCATTACGAAAACACGCCTATACAAATACATTGTAAACTTTATCGCCGAAAAAAGAAAAATTTTAAGATGAAAATTGTGATATTTTTCTTATTTCTGCTCAAAATATACATTGTGGGTACTCGTTAGAGCCGTCTCAAAATATTAGAGCAGAAATAAGAAAAATAAGGTTAACCCCTGTAAACCCCAGTTTTACTATATAAAAGTGGGGTTTCAGGTGGACAAACTTATATTGTTTGTTTGATTGTATTGGGGCTTAACGGCCCAGTCAACACTAATTTAGATCATTTTTGAGCCGGTCTGTTTACCTATCCACACTTTTCCTGGGAAGACGTATACGTAAGCGGTTAACCAGTACAGTGCACATTCTTTCGCCAGAAACTGACAACTGCCCTTCTTGAATCAAAATTATATAGGCGTGTTTTCGTGATGTTTTGCAAGAGAGTGCAGATCTGACCATTACTCATTATCGGTTACGAACTCGGAAGAAAGCACAATACTCCATCACGAAATAACGCCTATATTATTTTGATCCCCTTAAACCCCACTTTTATATAGTAAAACTCAGCTTTAGAGGGGTATAAATTATCTTTCTAATTTTTTAGTACGAGGCGGTTCTAACGAGTGCGCACAATCTATGTTTTTAGCAGAAAATAGAAAAAATGTCAGAATTTTTCGTCTGAAAATTTTCATTTCTACCAATAAATTTGAATAGGAAGGTTTTCGTAATAAGTTGCCGAGGAAAGGGAAATAATCGTACCTCGTTGCTGACCTTTAAAAAGACTCCCCTTGTAACCGAAAGCTTCTATCAATATGGGGGTCTGGGGTTCTAAAGATCTAAATAAGTCTTCTAGATATATCGATGGCAGTTTAATGGTGACGGGCTAGAAGGACCAGGTCAGTGCAGCAATATGACAGAGAAACAATTAAATATACACGTTACAAATAGGCATATTACCAGTACTCGTGTGCGATCGGTTTCAGCACTGCGTGGAAGCACCGTGCAGCCCAATCTATTTCTCCAAGCCCCGAAGGGCGGAGGGCGTGAGTTTGTCGAGTAAGGATCGTGTTCGGATCATGTTCAATACATGTAAACGTGTGGGGATCTTGTTTGAATCGGGTTTTTTTTTTTTCGAGTTCATGTAGTTATCGGGTTGTCTGTCGGGTTTAAGTTCTGGAAGTCCATAGCGATCGAGTGGGTCGTATAGTCGAGTAGCGGTCGTGTTAAAGTCGTGCACAAGCCATTTGGTCGTCAAATTTTCATCACGAAAACACGCCTATATAGTTTTAACCCCCTTGAATCCCACTTTTATATAGTAGAACTGGTATGTACAGGGGTAAACATCGAGGCGGTTCTCACGAGGCTATATTTTAGAGCAGAAATAAGAACAATAACAATTTTTATCTCAACATTTTCGTTTTTTCGGCGGTAAAATTTACTATGTATTTGTATTGGTGTGTTTTCGCCAATTGTCGATCAGTACGACAGTGTTGATCTTCTCGGCAGTGTGAACATAGCATTATCTATTACAGTGCACACCCTCTGTGATATGCATGCAGTTAACACTAAGTCGCTGACCAGACTGCGCGGATACGCGGATGAGCATTCTGATCAGCATGCACCTTTGTTGTACGCATCACGAAAACACGCCTATATAATTTTGACCCCCTATAACCCCATTTTTATATAGTAAAACTGGGGTTTGCAGGGGTATACATTATTTTCCTTATTCCTGTTCTGAGACATAGGTTGTGGGTACTCGTTAGAACCGCCTCAGCGAGGCGGTTCCAACGAGAACAGACAACCTATGTTTCGAGCAGAAATAAGAAAAATATCGCAATTTTCATCAGAGATTTTCATTTTTTGGAGGTAAAATTTTCAATGTATTTGGATAGGCGTGTTTTCGTAATGGGGTGTGGTATGAGACTGGTTTTCCTTTGACTACGCCATTTTTTCCGGCAAGAACCGGGCACTGTCTACAGGATCCAAAAGAAAGACCCATTTTATTTATGCCCTGAATTTCGATTTTAAACGGCCCCCGCCCATCGGGGCTTGAAGAAATAGATGGGTTGCAAGATGCTTGCATGCAGAGCTGAAACCGACTTCGCACAAGTACTGGTAAACCGCTTAGAGGATCTAAGCCTGCCCAGGCAAAGCGATGAGAGTCGAACCATCCATGCTTATGAACCCTATTGGTTTCATTGGGCGACAAGGCTTGAGATGTCATTTCATCTCAATGTCGGGTATGCGTCCCACAAAAGTGGAAGCAACGTTTCCAAAATGACCTATACAGTGTTGACCGGGACGTTAAACCTCAAATCAATCAATCAATCATTTTTAAAGCTAAATATTCTGACATGCGATTTCGCATCGGTTGATCCCGTATGATCATCGTGTGTATATCTATATACATGAATATAGTCCGGTGCATCATAGAATGCAATACGCATTTAGAACTTTCTAAATATTTTGACGATTGTACGTTTTATATGCCATTCAATTACTTTACATGTATATATCTTATTTTAATCCGGATAGGTCTTTTATATCTGTAACGTTTCTGCGGATGTGTATTTACGAAGTGTGTGAATAGGCTGCTCAAGTTATTAAAAGGCAGTTCCCGAGCATCACGCGCTTTCATTCTGAGCTAGCAGTCAGCCAAAACAATGAGGGAAATTGTCCATATCCAGGCCGGTCAGTGTGGAAACCAGATTGGTGCTAAAGTAAGCTATTTATTTCCTTGTCTATAGTTTTATGCCCCAACTCTGAAAGCCATATTTGTAATTCCCTGTCTGTCCGTCCGTCTGTTGGCCCGTCCGTTACAAAATTGTCAACAATACGTGAACATGTATATCTCGAAAACTACGTCAAATGCTAATTAAATTAATTTTTTTAGGCAGTTTTTGACCACTATGAAGCTCTTGATTTTGGTTAGTTTTCAAAACATTTGACAGAACTATTCAATTTTGTTTTCATGCGAAATCCCACTTCATGTCACTAAAACTACATTTTCCTTATAAATTGCAATACACCTTATTTGTGCTTCAAGCATATATTGCGGGAGCTCGTTAGAACCGGTTTAAACGTGTACCCACAATCTATGGGTATGGGCAGAATTATCTTGTGAACATGTCCGTGAAACGAACACGCCTTAAACCCCACTTTATATGGAGAAATCTGGTCTTTACGGGGAAATCTTATCTACCTATTTTTGCTCAAAAAGTTTGGGGTACCCGTTAGAACCGCATCAGAGAGGCGGTTCCAACTAGCACCCACAATCTGTTGAAAGTAGAAATAAGATATTTCAATTTCAAGGTCGGGTAAAAGTCCCACAAAATTGGAAGCAACATCTCCCAAATGACCTTTACAGTGTTGACGGGGACGTTAAACCTCAAATCAAACAAACAAAACAAAACCATTTTACCCAAGATTTGTCATTTCTGACACAATGTTGCACGCCATTATTCACATGGACATGTTACCCTGATGGTAAATTATGCGTACCCTTGTAAACAACAAATACTGGGGTTTACGAAGTTTATTTCGTAGTTTTGTCAAAGAATTGATCTTTCAAGGTCAGGGTTACCCGTTTTTTCCAATATTGACAATGTGCTAGCTGGGAGCCAGCAAATAATGCAAAGATGCTGAATTAAACAGGCTAATGTTCTCCATGGTAACTGTTTAACCCAAATATGTCTGGCCAGACATTTGCCGCAAAGCGACGCAGCAGAACGCGGCGTCTGATCTGGGTCTACACTGTTTGCATAAAGAACATTCGACATTCATAGCCCCGCGCCTGCCCGGGGGATAGAAATATGGCGGCTGCCTTCGGGAGTGTGGCAGAGTGGTAAGACCCCACCGAAAACAGTCCCATTGCCGAGACCACCCGGTGCCTCGAAATAGGTGGCTGCCTTCAGGTTCTGTGGCAGTTGGGTAAAAGCCTCCAACATACAGAACAATCGTCCGTTCGACCGGTATTATTCTGTAATTCAATTTATTCAAATGCATCTTACCAATTTTTTTACAATTCACTACGCGAGATCTATCCTTTTAAACCTTTCCTATCTCATGTTACTACCACGCTGCATTTGTATGTGTATCATCATTGCTGGTGGGTCGCGCACCACAAAGAAGAAACCTCATCTGTATATGTTTGTACTGTGTATGTGTCACTTTTTCATGCTCCTTCACTCTGCACATCAATGAAAGATGCATTTTGTATACGTTATTAGATAAGTAACTTGTCATTTCATGTTACCCCAGTTATTTTATGTTACATCAATGTTAACAGAATTGGATACTTATCACGAAGTTCTGAAGTGTTCGTCATCATCTAACACAGCTTTATTCTTTATTAGTTTATAAAATCCTTTGTTCTCTCTGAAACTTATCATCTCAATAATTTCTTACCATAATCGTGGATCTCATATTTAGCAAAGGATCTCCTGTTTTCAGAGCCAAGCTTTTATTTAAGCAAACGTTTTCGGCCTCCCTTGTCTGTAGGGAATAAAATATACAGGCCACTTTCCTTCTGTAGTGAATGGGGATGAAATTCCTTGTTGAAACAGGAGCCACTTGTTTGCCGTGAGTGGCGTCTCGTATGCTGGAAGAAGGGATCCTGATGATTGAGAAAAGCCCAGGGATCTCCAGCTTTTCAACACATCATTTTGGCCCATATTTCAGATAGAAGAGGGGTTTGGGCTAGATCCGGCCTGAATCAATCGGCTCAGTCGTGCCAAGCTCTAGAATCGCACAGCTTGTCCTTATCTTCCTTCTTTCTTTTTTACGTATCTTTATGGTACAAACCGGGTGTAATTTGTCTTTTTCCTCTATCTTTGAGTGTTATTTGATGGGCGGCGGCTGATGGATCAATCGGTGGGCTTGTACTGGGGAAATTCCGCAGAAACTTCTGTGAGGGTGAGAATATGGGTGGGGATGGGTCCCAACTGTTCCTCATTTTTTCATGAAAATCTGGGTGCATAGTTGGGAGTCATAAAACAGAAGTGGAGCGAAAGGACTCTGGTCCTGTCATCGAGTATAATAGCCATGTAGCCTTGGCGTTGGAAATAGGAGATCCATTTCCATTAAACGTCCCCTTGTAGGGCTCCAAGGAGGGTGGGGCGCATAGCTATCGAATTATAAATTTTCACCATGGGATCCAACACTAGGAAAAGAGCATTTTTAGATTTATCAGATGACGACCCGGAACCGACTACTTTCAATTTCAAAGCAAATGACAATTTCGCTCGATTTTTAGTGATTTCGAGCAAGGAAGATAAAGCCGTTACAACTCTTTCTCCGTTCGTTATTGAAAAGCAAATAGAATCATTGATTGGCACACCAAAAAACGTAAAAAAACTAAAAAATGGCACACTTTTAATAGAAACAAACAGAAAATCACAAACCGAAAACCTCCTGAAAGTAAACAAATTCTTTAATATGAACGTCTCTGTCACGGAACATAAAACACTCAACTCTTGTAAAGGAATTATCCGTGACAGAATGCTAAAGCACGAATCGGAAGCCAGCATAATTGAATATCTAAAAGAACAAGGTGTAACGGCATGTAAAAGATTTAAAGTAAAAAAAGACGGAAATCTGATTGATACAAATACACTTCTACTCACTTTCAACTCTACTTCCTTGCCGAAATCGCTGAAGATCTTCTACAGGATAATACCGGTCGAAATCTACGTGCCCAATCCTCTGCGTTGTTTCAATTGTCAGAGGTTTGGGCACCATGAAAATGATTGTACCGTCCCTGACGGATCTGTTTGTGAGAAGTGTGGTGGTACCGACCATCATACTACCAACTGCAAGAACTCTCCAAAATGTGTGAACTGCGGAAAAGATCATTTGTCTAAATCCAATGTCTGTGAAGTTTGGAAAACGGAAAAAGAAATCATGAAAATTAAAGTTACACAAAACGTCACCTATTTGGAAGCAAAGAAAATACAACAAAACAAACCAGAAAACACATTCGCAAAAGTTGTCCAATCCCTTGCCAGCAAACCTGAAACAAAAGAAACCTCCACTCAATTTAATGAAAAAGATTTTGAAATTAAACCCCATTCTAAAGTAATTACCTCTACTGTTAAACCAAAACCCACATCATCACAACCTACTACATCGTCACAACCTACTTCTACTCATCATTCAAGATCAGAATCTAGACAAACTTCACAGACCAGTTCACAACCTAACGGCAAACATTCTAGCAGATCACACTCCCGATCCACGTCAGGGACGGCGGATCAAAAAGAAAAAAACGGCAAAGAAAAGCATAAAGGATCAAACCCAAACAGTAAAGGGGCGTCTGCTGATCCAGTAAAACTGGCTAATCAGTACGGCGCCCTTGAGGACATGGAGTTGGACAATGATCCCTCCACGTTCTTAAAGCCTAATAATAAAAGATAAAGGATTAAATTCCTTGTTTTAATCTTCTCTCCATTCAACCATGGATAAGAAGTCAATAATTCAATGGAATTGTCGAGGACTGAAAGCCAATTTTAACGAACTTTTAATTTTAACTACACTTTTTTCTCCTAATGTCATTTGTCTCCAAGAAACTTTTTTGAAAACTACAGATAATATTAATTTCAAAGGTTACAGTATGTACAATCATATCACAACGGATAATCAGAAGGCATCAGGGGGTACATCAATCCTGGTAAAATCTGACGTTCCTCATAGGAAAATAGATGTAAACACTAATTTACAAGCTGTTGCTGTAAACGTCACTTTATCCAAATCCATAACGATTTGTTCTGTCTACCTTCCACCACACTATAATTTTTCTAAACAAGATTTAGAAAATTTAACAAATCAATTACCTAGTCCTTATATATTATTAGGAGATTTTAATAGTCACAGCAAATTATGGGGTTGCTCGGATACAAATGACAAAGGAGAAATCATAGAAAATTTTATTGCTGAAAATGATTTATGTTTATTTAACGATAAACAACCAACATATCTTCATTCTCCCACAAGAAATTATTTTGCTTTAGATCTTTCAATTTGCTCTCCAAATATTTATCTAGATTTTGATTGGTCTGTTGTGGACGATCTCCATGGGAGCGATCATTTTCCGATAGTAATTGAAGAAATTGCATCGACCCATGAGGATCGTCACCCCAGATGGAATTTGAATAAAGCAAATTGGGAAAAGTTCAATCAATTATGTGATGAAAAACTCGACCCTGAACTTTTTAAAACTGCAAGTGATATACAAGATTTTACTGATGAATTGATTGATATTGCTGAAAAATGTATTCCTAAATCCTCGACTTTTTCAAAAAGAAACAGACCTTGGTTTAATGATGAAGTTAAAACTTCAATCAATAAAAGAAAATCTGCATTACGAAAATTCAATAAACAACCAACAAAAGAAAATCTTATCCATGCCAAACATATGCGAGCTAAAGCTCGCAAAACGATAAAATTGGCCAAAAAAGCATCTTGGCAGCAATACGTCTCCAAACTGAATACCAGAACACCAACTAAGAAAATATGGGACATGATTCGAAAAATTAGTGGCAAAAACAAATCTAATAAACATGTCCATATCAAATCGAACGGAAATATATGTTCAACGGCTAAAGACATTTCCAATGCCTTGGGGGAAAATTTTCAGAAAAACTCCTCTAGCTCGAATTATTCAGAAAATTTCCAAAATATTAAACAAGAACAAGAGAAAAAGAATTTAAATTTTTCCTCATTAAATCATGAAAAATATAATTTACCTTTCACTACTAAAGAATTATTAGATGCTCTCCATAAATCTCATGATACTGCTGTTGGTCCTGACGACATACACTATCAAATTTTAAAACATTTACCCAACAAGGCATTGGAAACATTATTAAATATTCTAAATGATATTTGGATTACTGGAAAATTCCCTGAAAACTGGAGAAAAGCTACCATTATTCCTATTCCGAAACCTAATAAAGATCATACTGAAGCCACTAATTACAGACCTATTGCTTTGACAAGTTGCTTATGTAAAACAATGGAGAGAATGATTAATGATAGGCTGGTTTGGTTCTTAGAATCAAATCAGCTTATCACTAAATTTCAAGCTGGTTTTAGAAAAAACAGCTCTACTAATGATCATTTGATTCGCTTAGAATCATTTATACGTGATGCCTTTATCAAAAAAGAACATGTCGTAGCTGTATTCTTTGACCTAGAAAAGGCCTATGATACGACTTGGAAATATGGCATCATGAAAGATTTACACAACTTGGGCCTTAAAGGCCGATTGCCACTTTTTGTTCAAAATTTCTTGTCCGATCGAACATTTAATGTTCGCATAGGAAATACATTATCGGACACATTTGATCAAGAACAAGGTGTACCACAAGGTAGTATTTTATCACCAACCTTGTTCAGCATAAAAATTAATAATATAGTTAAATGTGTAAAAGACCCAGATTGTTCGCTTTTTGTTGACGATTTTGGAATTTTTTATCGTTCCAAAAATATGGAAACCATTGAATTTAAACTGCAAAGGTGTTTAAATAATATAGAAACTTGGGCAACAGAAAATGGTTTTAAATTTTCTAAAACAAAAACTCAGTGTGTTCATTTCTGCCAAATACGAAAGTTGCATTTAGATCCTGTACTTACTATATACGGCAGTCAAATTCCAGTCGTCACTGAGGCGAAGTTTTTGGGTCTTTTATTCGATAACAAATTGTCTTTTATTCCTCATATCAAAGCTTTGAAAGCTAAATGTTTAAAAGCTCTTGATATTTTAAAAGTCCTGTCCAGTTCCGACTGGGGAGGAGATCGCACTGTTCTTTTAAATCTGTATAGATCGTTAATTCGTTCCAAATTGGACTATGGCTCCATAGTCTATGGATCTGCTAGGAAATCTTATTTAAAATCTTTGGATACTATACATCATCAAGGTTTACGTTTAGCACTAGGTGCCTTTCGCACTTCACCCGTTGATAGTCTCTATGCTGAATCTAATGAACCATCACTTTATGTTAGAAGAGAAAAATTGTCTCTTCAATATGCTACCAAATTAGCTGCAAATCCACGCAATTCAGCATATGAATGTGTTTTTAACCCGAATTATGAAAGATTTTACGAAAATAAACCCTCCGCTATTAAACCTCTTGGCCTAAGAATACGACCTTTACTTAAAGAGGCCAATATTAATGTCCAAAATATTCAATCATTTTCTTTATCATCGAAAGAACCATGGACATTAACTAATCCAAAGATTGTATTAGACTTGCATAGAAATAAGAAATCCGAAGTTGAGTCACATATTTTTAAAAATGAATTTTTAGAAATTAAATCACATTTTAAACATCACATTTCCATTTACACTGACGGTTCGAAACAAGATGAGAAAGTTGCTTGTTCTGTCATTAGTCCGAATTTCACTGATAGCATTAGACTACCCGATAATAGCTCTATTTTTACCGCTGAAGCAAAAGCAATTGATATCGCACTCTATCACATTCGAGATCAACCTGAAAGACATTTCATCATTTATTCCGATTCCCTTTCTGTACTAAAAGCTCTGAAAGATCAACAGCACAGAAACCCATTGATTCAACAAATTTTAAGAAAATACCACTATCTTTCCGTCTTAAAGGAGATCATATTCTGCTGGCTTCCCAGTCATGTAAATATCCGTGGTAATGAGTTAGCTGATTTGGAAGCCAAATCTGCATTATCGTTAGCTATTACCAATTTAAAAATTCCTTCTTCAGATTTGAAATCTAACATAAACCTATATATAAAAAATAAATGTCAATCAATTTGGGAAAAAGAAATTAATAATAAATTAAATAAAATTCAACCAAATTTTCATACCAAATGTACCTTTTTGAATTATAATAGGAAAGACCAGACTAAACTCACAAGATGCCGTATTGGACACACACGACTCACTCATTCCTACATATTAATAAACGAACAAGCACCTTTCTGTATATCTTGTAACGAACCGTTTACAGTTGAACACTTTCTCATTTCATGTGTAGAATTTCATCATATACGCTCAAAATATTTTAACGTTACAACAATGAAAGATCTTTTTAACGACATACCATCTTATCAATTAATCAATTTTCTTAAAGAAATCGGACTTTTTAACAAACTGTAATCATTAATATTTTAACTTTTAAACTTCAATAGCAATTTTATATCTAATATCTAATTATTTTTAGACGCTATATGCCCTATTAGGGTTGAGCGTCTTTAAACAAAATATCCATCCATCCATCCATCGACATTCATTTTTGTAAAATTTGCTACCAAAAAAAAAAAAAAAACCCGGACACCCCTACCAACAGCAATTCTTGGTTCAGCATCTCTCAAAAACCTGTTTTACGGCATATATATTATAGACCTGTTCCACATACTGGTGATTCCAGCATCTGGGACACTTGGCCTGTGGCCTTTTATAAAGATCTGGGGCCAGTTGTTCAAAGCATCGTTAGCTTAACGAGCCCGTTAGTGGTCATATTGTTAACTGTTCTAGCAAGTTTAATACTTAAATTTTTAGTATTATTGCCGAAAAAATGTGAGCAGCTTTTGCATCGGCAAAAGCTGCTCACATTTTTTTCAGCAAAAATATTAGCATATTTGCAATAATGAATTATCAAAGTTTTAACGATACGTTAACTAACGACGTCGTTAGTTTTGAACATTTGGCCCCTGCTATTACAAGCGTCTCTGTACATATACATATACATTACGGTCCCCGCCCATTGGGGCTTGAAGAAATATATGGGCTGCATGATGCTTCCACGCAGAGCTGAATCCGACCCGCACACGAGTACTGGTAAACCGCTTAGAGGATCTAAGCCTGCCCAAGTTGGACCGTCCATGCTTATAAACCCTAATTCTTTCATTGGGCGACAGGGCTTGTGCTGTCATTTAATCTCAATGTCGGGTAAATGTCTCACAAAATTGGAAGCAACTTCCCCAAAATGGCCTTTAGTGTTGACGGGGACGTTAAACCTCAAATCAAAGAAATAAACACCTACACATTACGTAAGCAACCCATCCAGATCCAGCGCTTTTGATGGTCTTGATCGGGACAGGGACATTACAAGTTCAAATCTATATATAAAGTCTTCTTTCTTTCTACCTTCTGTTTATGTCGCGGTGATAACAGCAGGTGTAATTTTCATTCACTCCCGATTTTGCAGGCAGAGAAGTATTCCGTAATCATACATGTAACTTTTAACCTGCACGAGGGATGACTCCTTGCACTGTGTGTGTGTGTGTGTGGGGGGGGGGTAACTTTATCATGAGGACGGCGATCTTTTAAGCGTTCATCCCTGCAAATGCCACGGGAAATGTGTGGTATTTGCTGATTTGAGCATTTGCTTTTTTTTGGGGTGGGGGGTGGGTTGGTTTTAGGACCCTTTCAAGATTATTTAACTTATATCGAGCCGACCGCTAATTAGAGGTGGGCGAAAAAAGGAGTACCCGGAGATAAAGCCCTGGTCTTCCGTTGCTGAACTTGACGTCTCGCATTGACCGAGCCAGGCTCGAACCACAGCGATGAAAGACCTAATGATTAAGTCAGCGCTCATCCGCTAGGCCACGGAGGCCCGCATGTGATTAGATAACACCCGTTCGACTTAGTTCACTGTTTCATATTTCCAAAATTGTTACTTTTCTGACCATTACGATAACACACCCGTGCGACATAGTACATGTTTTCACACCTCCAAAATGGCTATTTTTCTAATGAAAATCCGTGATATTTTTCTTATAAATACTGCAAACATAGGTTGTGGGTCTGATATATGACTTATTTTTTTATACAGAGCAAGAAAACATACCTAGACTCTTGCTTTTAGTAGATTTTGAAAAGGCCTTTGATTCTGTGTCATGGACTTTTATTGATAGTGTCTTGGACTTTTTTAATTTCGGAAAAGACTTTAAACAGTGGATAAATATCCTATATAAAAACACAAAATCATGTGTCCAAATAAATGGCCATCAATCACAATGGTTTAATTTACAGCGAGGGTGCCGACAAGGCGATCCAATTTCTCCATACCTGTTCTTATTGTGTGTGGAAATTTTGGCCATAATGATAAGAAATAATAATCTGATTAAGGGCATAAAAGTAGGAAATAAAGAATTTGTAATATCTCAGTATGCAGATGACACATCGTTTATTTTGGATGGCTCAAGACAGTCTCTTGAACAGGCTCTTGTTGTTTTAAAATTCTATGCGGAAATTTCTGGCCTTGGCGTTAATGTTGATAAGACGTCTGTTATATGGTTTGGATCAATGAAAAATTCAGAAACGATTCTTTGCGAAGAGCATAACTTACATTGGGAGAAAGGTAACTTTAAACTTTTAGGGATCAGCATGTCCACCAGATTAGCAGAAGTTGTCGGTATTAATTATGAGGCAAAACTAGAGGAAGTTGAGTCAGTTTTTAAAGCATGGACAAGAAGAATTTTAACACCAATTGGAAAAATTGCAGTAATAAAATCTATCGCGCTTCCTAAGCTGAATCACCTATTTTGGGGTCTCCCAAATCCATCAGCTGATTTGATTAAAAGATTGCAAAATATGTGCTTTAACTTCTTGTGGCAGGGTGGACCAGACAGGATTAAGAGGACAGTTATAACTCAAGGCTATGAGAACGGTGGCTTGCGGATGATCGATATTGAGAAATTTATAGACGCCCTTAAAATAAGCTGGTTAAAAAGGAAATTTAGAGATGAGAAAAAAGGTTTTAAAATACATGACATTCTATGCCCTTTTGTGGAGAAACTTTTTTTGTATGGCAGTGATTTCATTAAAAATAATATTGATGCTATTCAAAACACATTTTGGAAAGATGCGTATAAAGCCTTATATAAGTTCACTATAGCATTCCAACCTGTAACCTGGAATGACGTCCTTAGTACACCAATATGGTTTAATAACAATATCAGGGTCGGAAGAAGGAGCTGTTTTCTTCGACAGTGGAGTGAACGTGGTGTACTTTTTATTGGTGATTTGTTAGATCGAAATGGAAATTTTTACTCATTAAGGGAATTTCAAGAGCGGTACAACATCAACACAAACTTCCTTACTTTTCAAGGAATCACTGCAGCATGTTCGACGTATTTAACAAGATTGCCTGTCCAACGCTTCCCAACAAACGGTCATCGACCAGTTATTTCTGCTTTACTTTATCCTATAATTCAAAACAACCGCGGATGTAGAATTGTATATGATATTTTAATCAATCATAATATCCCAGTAACAGTTCGAAAGTGGGAACAAATTGTTGACTTTGGAGGCGTACCGGATTGGCAAAAGTTATTCAAACTCTTATTTAAGGTAACTAAAGACTCAACTCTTTTATGGTTTCAAGAAAGGATTTTTCATAGAATTTTAGCTACGAATCGTCTGCTAACTAAAATGAAAATAAAGAATAACGAAAGATGTACCTTCTGTCAGAATGCATCAGAAACTTTATCACACATGTTCTGGACCTGTTTACACGTCCAGTTAAGATCAAAAGGAATTAATTTACCTCATGATTGGAAGGAATCCGATATTTTGTTTGGCTCTACTTACTACGACTTAGTTATCAATCAACTAATACTTAAGGCAAAACTCTTTATTTACAGAAAGAGAATGGAGGAAAGTACTCCTGTTTTTAACCAGTTTGTACCAAATATCAGGAATCATTATCTGACGGAAAGGTATAATGCTACAGTATATAATTGCAACACGCAACACTATGACCTTGTCCGGAACAGTCCTTCGTGGGCACACAATGTCCGTGTTGGGGACATTGCATTTCTGTTGAATAGTTGGCGTGTCATACTAAGTTATTTATAAGAGTTTCAAGGGGCGTAACAAATCAAAACAAACAAAAAAATCAACACTCTGCATATTTTGCAATAGTTTGGTTAATCACTTTAATTTTGATTAAAGGATTTCAATTAAAAAATACATAAAAATATGCCTAACATAAAGTTTTATGAATCTATTCCAGTTTGTATTGGTGACAAAATATTTGCTGGTAATAAACCTTTTCATAGTTGAAATTATTTTGATACTAATAGTAAGTTGCGGTCCTCCGCGAAAGAAGTCACCTAACTCTCAATCGGCTAGCTGATAACTGTCAATGGCAAATGGTGTAGACCTTGATCAGATTGCTTCTGATATGGGTCTGCACTGGTTGGCTAGGACTGTCGGCCCCAATACTTAGGATCATTGCGGGAAAAATGTTGTAGTTTCAAAGAAACTAGTACTATTTTTGCACATGATAACTTACAGAAAAGTTTATAGTGTACAATATGCTTTGGCGCTGTATTGACCCTTTTTGTGTCGAATGGAATCTTCCTCCTGATGTATAGCAGTATAGCAGGAGTCCATTTCAAGGTTCGGGGGTGTCAGGTTGTGTTTTTTTTCCGAATTTATTTGGAGTATGGCTGGGCGGTTTGCGGACAGTGTAGGCCGTGATCAGATGCCTCATTCTGCGGCTCCTGATCTGGGCCTGCACTGTTTGCCAACTACCCATTTTGGGGCTTCCAGTACAAAACGGGTTAGCCCTTAATCTGCTGAGCAGGACAACCCTGACCTTTGCACACAGTGCGATTCAGATCAGGATCTGTACAGTTTAATATTCTTTTTACGAATCTGAATGAATACATTATTTCAAGCAATTTGATTGGTTGGTGGTCATAAATAGGTGTGGCAGGTTGATTTATTCGGCAGGATTAGGATTGAACATCTCATCAGGGAGTTTATACTACCTTAAGGAGGGCTTGCTGGAGTTCTCCTGAGGTTGTGACGGACTTATTTCATGGCACAGCAGGGAGTGCAGACGGAATGACAGACAGTGTAGACCCTGGTTATATTGCTCCTGATCAGGGTCTGCACTGTTTGGTTAGGACTGTCTGTCCCAATATTTGGGATCTTTGGCGGTAAAACAATGATGTGCAGAATCTGACAATTTTGATACATAAACAGGAGAAGAGTTTATAGTGCATAATATGCTTTGGCGTTATATTAAACATCTCAAGGAGTTCCTGAAGATTGGGACACCTTGAAGGCTTGTGCAATTCTTCTGAAGTTATGATTTGATAAAGATATGAAAATTTGTTTCATGACACGGCAAGGAGTGGCAGACAGTGAGGACCCTGACCAGACTGCTCCTGATCTGGGTCTGCACTGTTTGGGTAGGACTGTCTGTCCCAATACTTAGGATAATGATGATATCACCCAGATATCATTTACACTGGGTTTTCCAGTTTTTTTGTTTTTTGTTTTTTGTTTTTGTTTCATATGCCTCTGTCGTTTGGAATTCTTTCCTTGATTGTCTACTTGGTTTATCCATTATTATAATATGCCTCTTTATGTGCTCCTACGTGGGCCGAAAATTCGCAATAAAATTCTTGTATCTTGTATCTTGTCAAGCATACAGGAGTCAGCATATTGGCAGCCTAGGGAAAAGACCTACAACTAATCCCAGCTGGCGAACTGGGGGTAGCCCCTATGTGCGCTTGGCGCCCGGTTACCTTAAAACATCCGTCAAGTCATCTATTTATTTTGCCCAACACTAGGAAAAGAGCATTTTTAGATTTATCAGATGACGACCCGGAACCGACTACTTTCAATTTCAAAGCAAATGACAATTTCGCTCGATTTTTAGTGATTTCGAGCAAGGAAGATAAAGCCGTTACAACTCTTTCTCCGTTCGTTATTGAAAAGCAAATAGAATCATTGATTGGCACACCAAAAAACGTAAAAAAACTAAAAAATGGCACACTTTTAATAGAAACAAACAGAAAATCACAAACCGAAAACCTCCTGAAAGTAAACAAATTCTTTAATATGAACGTCTCTGTCACGGAACATAAAACACTCAACTCTTGTAAAGGAATTATCCGTGACAGAATGCTAAAGCACGAATCGGAAGCCAGCATAATTGAATATCTAAAAGAACAAGGTGTAACGGCATGTAAAAGATTTAAAGTAAAAAAAGACGGAAATCTGATTGATACAAATACACTTCTACTCACTTTCAACTCTACTTCCTTGCCGAAATCGCTGAAGATCTTCTACAGGATAATACCGGTCGAAATCTACGTGCCCAATCCTCTGCGTTGTTTCAATTGTCAGAGGTTTGGGCACCATGAAAATGATTGTACCGTCCCTGACGGATCTGTTTGTGAGAAGTGTGGTGGTACCGACCATCATACTACCAACTGCAAGAACTCTCCAAAATGTGTGAACTGCGGAAAAGATCATTTGTCTAAATCCAATGTCTGTGAAGTTTGGAAAACGGAAAAAGAAATCATGAAAATTAAAGTTACACAAAACGTCACCTATTTGGAAGCAAAGAAAATACAACAAAACAAACCAGAAAACACATTCGCAAAAGTTGTCCAATCCCTTGCCAGCAAACCTGAAACAAAAGAAACCTCCACTCAATTTAATGAAAAAGATTTTGAAATTAAACCCCATTCTAAAGTAATTACCTCTACTGTTAAACCAAAACCCACATCATCACAACCTACTACATCGTCACAACCTACTTCTACTCATCATTCAAGATCAGAATCTAGACAAACTTCACAGACCAGTTCACAACCTAACGGCAAACATTCTAGCAGATCACACTCCCGATCCACGTCAGGGACGGCGGATCAAAAAGAAAAAAACGGCAAAGAAAAGCATAAAGGATCAAACCCAAACAGTAAAGGGGCGTCTGCTGATCCAGTAAAACTGGCTAATCAGTACGGCGCCCTTGAGGACATGGAGTTGGACAATGATCCCTCCACGTTCTTAAAGCCTAATAATAAAAGATAAAGGATTAAATTCCTTGTTTTAATCTTCTCTCCATTCAGCCATGGATAAGAAGTCAATAATTCAATGGAATTGTCGAGGACTGAAAGCCAATTTTAACGAACTTTTAATTTTAACTACACTTTTTTCTCCTAATGTCATTTGTCTCCAAGAAACTTTTTTGAAAACTACAGATAATATTAATTTCAAAGGTTACAGTATGTACAATCATATCACAACGGATAATCAGAAGGCATCAGGGGGTACATCAATCCTGGTAAAATCTGACGTTCCTCATAGGAAAATAGATGTAAACACTAATTTACAAGCTGTTGCTGTAAACGTCACTTTATCCAAATCCATAACGATTTGTTCTGTCTACCTTCCACCACACTATAATTTTTCTAAACAAGATTTAGAAAATTTAACAAATCAATTACCTAGTCCTTATATATTATTAGGAGATTTTAATAGTCACAGCAAATTATGGGGTTGCTCGGATACAAATGACAAAGGAGAAATCATAGAAAATTTTATTGCTGAAAATGATTTATGTTTATTTAACGATAAACAACCAACATATCTTCATTCTCCCACAAGAAATTATTTTGCTTTAGATCTTTCAATTTGCTCTCCAAATATTTATCTAGATTTTGATTGGTCTGTTGTGGACGATCTCCATGGGAGCGATCATTTTCCGATAGTAATTGAAGAAATTGCATCGACCCATGAGGATCGTCACCCCAGATGGAATTTGAATAAAGCAAATTGGGAAAAGTTCAATCAATTATGTGATGAAAAACTCGACCCTGAACTTTTTAAAACTGCAAGTGATATGCAAGATTTTACTGATGAATTGATTGATATTGCTGAAAAATGTATTCCTAAATCCTCGACTTTTTCAAAAAGAAACAGACCTTGGTTTAATGATGAAGTTAAAACTTCAATCAATAAAAGAAAATCTGCATTACGAAAATTCAATAAACAACCAACAAAAGAAAATCTTATCCATGCCAAACATATGCGAGCTAAAGCTCGCAAAACGATAAAATCGGCCAAAAAAGCATCTTGGCAGCAATACGTCTCCAAACTGAATACCAGAACACCAACTAAGAAAATATGGGACATGATTCGAAAAATTAGTGGCAAAAACAAATCTAATAAACATGTCCATATCAAATCGAACGGAAATATATGTTCAACGGCTAAAGACATTTCCAATGCCTTGGGGGAAAATTTTCAGAAAAACTCCTCTAGCTCGAATTATTCAGAAAATTTCCAAAATATTAAACAAGAACAAGAGAAAAAGAATTTAAATTTTTCCTCATTAAATCATGAAAAATATAATTTACCTTTCACTACTAAAGAATTATTAGATGCTCTCCATAAATCTCATGATACTGCTGTTGGTCCTGACGACATACACTATCAAATTTTAAAACATTTACCCAACAAGGCATTGGAAACATTATTAAATATTCTAAATGATATTTGGATTACTGGAAAATTCCCTGAAAACTGGAGAAAAGCTACCATTATTCCTATTCCGAAACCTAATAAAGATCATACTGAAGCCACTAATTACAGACCTATTGCTTTGACAAGTTGCTTATGTAAAACAATGGAGAGAATGATTAATGATAGGCTGGTTTGGTTCTTAGAATCAAATCAGCTTATCACTAAATTTCAAGCTGGTTTTAGAAAAAACAGCTCTACTAATGATCATTTGATTCGCTTAGAATCATTTATACGTGATGCCTTTATCAAAAAAGAACATGTCGTAGCTGTATTCTTTGACCTAGAAAAGGCCTATGATACGACTTGGAAATATGGCATCATGAAAGATTTACACAACTTGGGCCTTAAAGGCCGATTGCCACTTTTTGTTCAAAATTTCTTGTCCGATCGAACATTTAATGTTCGCATAGGAAATACATTATCGGACACATTTGATCAAGAACAAGGTGTACCACAAGGTAGTATTTTATCACCAACCTTGTTCAGCATAAAAATTAATAATATAGTTAAATGTGTAAAAGACCCAGATTGTTCGCTTTTTGTTGACGATTTTGGAATTTTTTATCGTTCCAAAAATATGGAAACCATTGAATTTAAACTGCAAAGGTGTTTAAATAATATAGAAACTTGGGCAACAGAAAATGGTTTTAAATTTTCTAAAACAAAAACTCAGTGTGTTCATTTCTGCCAAATACGAAAGTTGCATTTAGATCCTGTACTTACTATATACGGCAGTCAAATTCCAGTCGTCACTGAGGCGAAGTTTTTGGGTCTTTTATTCGATAACAAATTGTCTTTTATTCCTCATATCAAAGCTTTGAAAGCTAAATGTTTAAAAGCTCTTGATATTTTAAAAGTCCTGTCCAGTTCCGACTGGGGAGGAGATCGCACTGTTCTTTTAAATCTGTATAGATCGTTAATTCGTTCCAAATTGGACTATGGCTCCATAGTCTATGGATCTGCTAGGAAATCTTATTTAAAATCTTTGGATACTATACATCATCAAGGTTTACGTTTAGCACTAGGTGCCTTTCGCACTTCACCCGTTGATAGTCTCTATGCTGAATCTAATGAACCATCACTTTATGTTAGAAGAGAAAAATTGTCTCTTCAATATGCTACCAAATTAGCTGCAAATCCACGCAATTCAGCATATGAATGTGTTTTTAACCCGAATTATGAAAGATTTTACGAAAATAAACCCTCCGCTATTAAACCTCTTGGCCTAAGAATACGACCTTTACTTAAAGAGGCCAATATTAATGTCCAAAATATTCAATCATTTTCTTTATCATCGAAAGAACCATGGACATTAACTAATCCAAAGATTGTATTAGACTTGCATAGAAATAAGAAATCCGAAGTTGAGTCACATATTTTTAAAAATGAATTTTTAGAAATTAAATCACATTTTAAACATCACATTTCCATTTACACTGACGGTTCGAAACAAGATGAGAAAGTTGCTTGTTCTGTCATTAGTCCGAATTTCACTGATAGCATTAGACTACCCGATAATAGCTCTATTTTTACCGCTGAAGCAAAAGCAATTGATATCGCACTCTATCACATTCGAGATCAACCTGAAAGACATTTCATCATTTATTCCGATTCCCTTTCTGTACTAAAAGCTCTGAAAGATCAACAGCACAGAAACCCATTGATTCAACAAATTTTAAGAAAATACCACTATCTTTCCGTCTTAAAGGAGATCATATTCTGCTGGCTTCCCAGTCATGTAAATATCCGTGGTAATGAGTTAGCTGATTTGGAAGCCAAATCTGCATTATCGTTAGCTATTACCAATTTAAAAATTCCTTCTTCAGATTTGAAATCTAACATAAACCTATATATAAAAAATAAATGTCAATCAATTTGGGAAAAAGAAATTAATAATAAATTAAATAAAATTCAACCAAATTTTCATACCAAATTTACCTTTTTGAATTATAATAGGAAAGACCAGACTAAACTCACAAGATGCCGTATTGGACACACACGACTCACTCATTCCTACATATTAATAAACGAACAAGCACCTTTCTGTATATCTTGTAACGAACCGTTTACAGTTGAACACTTTCTCATTTCATGTGTAGAATTTCATCATATACGCTCAAAATATTTTAACGTTACAACAATGAAAGATCTTTTTAACGACATACCATCTTATCAATTAATCAATTTTCTTAAAGAAATCGGACTTTTTAACAAACTGTAATCATTAATATTTTAACTTTTAAACTTCAATAGCAATTTTATATCTAATATCTAATTATTTTTAGACGCTATATGCCCTATTAGGGTTGAGCGTCTTTAAACAAAATATCCATCCATCCATCCTATTTATTTTGCATCAGGACAAAGAAGAAGAACAACGTTGAATTCGAAGGGATGTTTTTATTGTATCGTGATCCCAAATGAATATCAAAGGAGTCAGTAAAATGTCCATTTAAAGAAGCATTTAACCCACCTAATTAAGAATCAATTAGTCCTTACAAAAGAAACATTCTGACTAAAAGACAAAAATTATTCTATTGTGGAAGCAGGCTACAAACCGCATACAAATCCATACACTTTCCACTTGTCTGGAGCAAAATAATCCGTAATCAAAATTTGCCGCATGACGTAAAATTAAACTGGAAATTTCTTCTGACGAAACGTCAACTTTCAACGTCATTTTCCACGTTTTACGCTGATACTCGTAACCGCTGATACTCGTTTTCAGCATTTCTTTTAGGGAATACTGATGAGGCCTTGATGGCCGAAACAAGCTTGTCTGGCCCAAACAACAAATGGATTCTGCTATTTTCGTTTTTGAATGCGTTCATGGTTCTCAAAGGGCATCCCTTTTAGCCTTATTTAATACACATGATTTAAAGCAAACTAGACATTTGAACAATTTCCTGCAATTGTTTTTAGCGATTGGTGGATTCTATACATGGACTCCTTTAATAGATTGTTCCCAGCAAGGACAATTTATATAGGTATGTTTAATAGACTGTTCCCACCAAGGACACTTTCTGTAGGTATGTTTTATAGACTGTTCCAAGCACAGACACTTCTGTAGGTATGTTTATAGACTGTTCCCAGCCCGGACAATTATATAGGTATGTTAAATAGACTGTTCCCACCAAGGACACTTTTCGTAGTTACGGTTAGTAGACATTTTCCAGCACGGACACTTTCTAAAGCTTTCATTAAAAGACTGGTCCCAGCATGGACACTTTCTGTAGGTATATTTAAAAGACTGTTCCCACCACGGACACTTTCTGTAGTACGCTTCATAGTCTGTTCCCAGCACGGACACTTTCTGAAGCTATGTTTGATAGATTGTTCCCAGCACGGACATTTATGTAGATATGGTTAATAGACTGTTCACACCAAGGACACTTTCTGAAGGTATTTTAATAGATTGTTTGCAGCACGGATACTTCTGTTGGTATGTTTAATAGACTGTTTCCAACAAGGACACTTTCTATACGTATGTTTAATAAGAAGTTCCCACCAAGCACACTTTCTGTAGCTATGTTTAATAGACTGTTCCAAGCATGGACACTTACTGTTGCTATGTTTAATAGACTTTTCTCACCAAGGACACTTCTGTATATATTTTTAAGACTGTTTCCAACAAGGACTCTTTCTATACGTATGTTTAATAAACTGTTCCCACCAAGGACACTTTCTGTAGCTATGTTTAATAGAATGTCCCCACCAAGGACACTTCCTGTAGCCGTTTTTAACAGACTTTTCCCACCAAGGACACTTCATGTAGCTATGTTTAATAAACTGTTCCCAGCATGGACACTTTTTGTAGCTATGTTTAATAGAATAATCCCACCAAGGACACTTTCTGTAGCCATTTTTAACTGACTGTTCCAACCAAGGACACTTCATGTAGCTATGTTTAATAGACTGTTCCCAGCATGGACACTTTTTGTAGCTATGTTTAATAGGCTGTTTCCAGCACTGACACTTCTGTTTATATGTTTAATAGACTGTTTCAAACATGGACTCTTTCTATACGTATGTTTAATAAACTGTTCCCACCAAGGACACTTTCTGTAGCTATGTTTAATAGAATGTCCCCACCAAGGACACTTTCTGTAGCCGTTTTTAACAGACTGTTCCCACCAAGGACACTTCATGTAGCTATGTTTAATAGACTGCTACCAGCATGGACACTTTTTGTAGCTATGTTTAATAGAATGTTCCCACCAAGGACACTTTCTGAAGCCATTTTTAAAAGATTGTTCCCACCAAGGACACTTCATGTAGCTATGTTTAATAGACTGTTCCCAGCATGGACACTTTTTGTAGCTATGTTTAATAGGCTGTTTCCAGTACGGACACTTCTGTATATATGTTTAATAGACTGTTTCCAACAAGGACTCTTTCTATACGTATGTTTAATAAACTGTTCCCACCAAGGACACTTTCTGTAGCTATGTTGAATAGAATGTCCCCACCAAGGACACTTTCTGTAGCCGTTTTTAACAGACTGTTCCCATCAAGGACACTTCATGTAGCTATGTTTAATAGACTGTTCCCAGCATGGACACTTTTTGTAGCTATGTTTAATAGGCTGTTTCCAGCATGGACACTTCTGTATATATGTTTAATAGACTGTTTCCAACAAGGACTCTTTCTATACGTATGTTTAATAAACTGTTCCAACCAAGGACACTTTCTGTAGCTATGTTGAATAGAATGTCCCCACCAAGGACACTTTCTGTAGCCGTTTTTAACAGACTGTTCCCACCAAGGACACTTCATGTAGCTATGTTTAATAGACTGTTCCCAGCATGGACACTTTTTGTAGCTATGTTTAATAGGCTGTTTCCAGCATGGACACTTCTGTATATATGTTTAATAGACTGTTTCCAACAAGGACTCTTTCTATACGTATGTTTAATAAACTGTTCCCACCAAGGACACTTTTTGTAGCTATGTTTAATAGGCTGTTTCCAGCACGGACACTTCTGTATATATGTTTAATAGACTGTTTCCAACAAGGACTCTTTCTATACGTATGTTTAATAGAATGTCCCCACCAAGGACACTTCCTGTAGCCGTTTTTAACAGACTGTTCCCACCAAGGACACTTCATGTAGCTATGTTTAATAGACTGTTCCCAGCATGGACACTTTTTGTAGCCATGTTTAATAGAATAATCCCACCAAGGACACTTTCTGAAGCCATTTTTAACTGACTGTTCCAACCAAGGACACTTCATGTAGCTATGTTTTATAGACTGTTCCCAGCATGGACACTTTTTGTAGCTATGTTTAATAGGCTGTTTCCAGCACTGACACTTCTGTATATATGTTTAATAGACTGTTTCCAACATGGACTCTTTCTATACGTATGTTTAATAAACTGTTCCCACCAAGGACACTTTCTGTAGCTATGTTTAATAGAATGTTCCCACCAAGGACACTTTCTGTAGCCGTTTTTAACAGACTGTTCCCACCAAGGACACTTCATGTAGCTATGTTTAATAGACTGCTCCCAGCATGGACACTTTTTGTAGCTATGTTTAATAGAATGTTCCCACCAAGGACACTTTCTGAAGCCATTTTTAACAGATTGTTCCCACCAAGGACACTTCATGTAGCTATGTTAAATAGACTGTTCCCAGCATGGACACTTTTTGTAGCTATGTTTAATAGGCTGTTTCCAGTACGGACACTTCTGTATATATGTTTAATAGACTGTTTCCAACAAGGACTCTTTCTATACGTATGTTTAATAAACTGTTCCCACCAAGGACACTTTCTGTAGCTATGTTGAATAGAATGTCCCCACCAAGGACACTTTCTGTAGCCGGTTTTAACAGACTGTTCCAACCAAGGACACTTCATGTAGCTATGTTTAATAGACTGTTCCCAGCATGGACACTTTTTGTAGCTATGTTTAATAGAATAATCCCACCAAGGACACTTTCTGTAGCCATTTTTAACTGACTGTTCCAACCAAGGAAACTTCATGTAGCTATGTTTAATAGACTGTTCCCAGCATGGACACTTTTTGTAGCTATGTTTAATAGGCTGTTTCCAGCACTGACACTTCTGTATATATGTTTAATAGACTGTTTCCAACATGGACTCTTTCTATACGTATGTTTAATAAACTGTTCCCACCAAGGACACTTTCTGTAGCTATGTTTAATAGAATGTCCCCACCAAGGACACTTCCTGTAGCCGTTTTTAACAGACTGTTCCCACTAAGGACACTTCATGTAGCTATGTTTTATAGACTGTTCCCAGCATGGACACTTTTTGTAGCTATGTTTAATAGGCTGTTTCCAGTACGGACACTTCTGTATATATGTTTAATAGACTGTTTCCAACAAGGACTCTTTCTATACGTATGTTTAATAAACTGTTCCCACCAAGGACACTTTCTGTAGCTATGTTGAATAGAATGTCCCCACCAAGGACACTTTCTGTAGCCGTTTTTAACAGACTGTTCCCACCAAGGACACTTCATGTAGCTATGTTTAATAGACTGTTCCCAGCATGGACACTTTTTGTAGCTATGTTTAATAGGCTGTTTCCAGCACGGGCACTTTTGTATATATGTTTAATAGACTGTTTCCAACAAGGACTCTTTCTATACGTATGTTTAATAAACTGTTCCCACCAAGGACACTTTTTGTAGCTATGTTTGATAGGCTGTTTCCAGCACGGACACTTCTGTATATATGTTTAATAGACTGTTTCCAACAAGTACTCTTTCTATACGTATGTTTAATAAACTGTTCCCACCAAGGACACTTTCTGTAGCTATGTTTAATAGAATGTCCCCACCAAGGACACTTCCTGTAGCCGTTTTTAACAGACTGTTCCCACTAAGGACACTTCATGTAGCTATGTTTAATAGACTGTTCCCAGCATGGACACTTTTTGTAGCTATGTTTAATAGAATAATCCCACCAAGGACACTTTCTGTAGCCATTTTTAACTGACTGTTCCAACCAAGGACACTTCATGTAGCTATGTTTTATAGACTGTTCCCAGCATGGACACTTTTTGTAGCTATGTTTAATAGGCTGTTTCCAGCACTGACACTTCTGTATATATGTTTAATAGACTGTTTCCAACATGGACTCTTTCTATACGTATGTTTAATAAACTGTTCCCACCAAGGACACTTTCTGTAGCTATGTTGAATAGAATGTCCCCACCAAGGACACTTTCTGTAGCCGTTTTTAACAGACTGTTCCCACCAAGGACACTTCATGTAGCTATGTTTAATAGACTGCTCCCAGCATGGACACTTTTTGTAGCTATGTTTAATAGAATGTTCCCACCAAGGACACTTTCTGAAGCCATTTTTAACAGATTGTTCCCACCAAGGACACTTCATGTAGCTATGTTTAATAGACTGTTCCCAGCATGGACACTTTTTGTAGCTATGTTTAATAGGCTGTTTCCAGTACGGACACTTCTGTATATATGTTTAATAGACTGTTTCCAACAAGGACTCTTTCTATACGTATGTTAAATAAACTGTTCCCACCAAGGACACTTTCTGTAGCTATGTTGAATAGAATGTCCCCACCAAGGACACTTTCTGTAGCCGTTTTTAACAGACTGTTCCCACCAAGGACACTTCATGTAGCTATGTTTAATAGACTGTTCCCAGCATAGACACTATTTGTAGCTATGTTTAATAGGCTGTTTCCAGCACGGACACTTCTGTATATATGTTTAATAGACTGTTTCCAACAAGGACTCTTTCTATACGTATGTTTAATAAACTGTTCCCACCAAGGACACTTTTTGTAGCTATGTTTAATAGGCTGTTTCCAGTACGGACACTTCTGTATATATGTTTAATAGACTGTTTCCAACAAGGACTCTTTCTATACGTATGTTTAATAAACTGTTCCCACCAAGGAGGCCCCGCGCCTGCCCGGGGGGTAGAAATATGGCGGCTGCCTTCGGGAGTGTGGCAGAGTGGTAAGACCCCACCGAAAACAGTCCCATTGCCGAGACCACCCGGTGCCTCGAAATAGGTGGCTGCCTTCAGGTTCTGTGGCAGTTGGGTAAAAGCCTCCAACATACAGAACAATCGTCCGTTCGACCGGTATTATCTTGTAATTCAATTTATTCAAATGCATCTTACCAAATTTTTTACAATTCACTACGCGAGATCTATCCTTTTAAACCTTTCCTATCTCATGTTACTACCACGCTGCATTTGTATGTGTATCATCATTGCTGGTGGGTCGCGCACCACAAAGAAGAAACCTCATCTGTATATGTTTGTACTGTGTATGTGTCACTTTTTCATGCTCCTTCACTCTGCACATCAATGAAAGATGCATTTTGTATACGTTATTAGATAAGTAACTTGTCATTTCATGTTACCCCAAAGTTATTTTATGTTACATCAATGTTAACAGAATTGGATACTTATCACGAAGTTCTGAAGTGTTCGTCATCATCTAACACAGCTTTATTCTTTATTAGTTTATAAAATCCTTTGTTCTCTCTGAAACTTATCACCTCAATAATTTCTTACCATAATCGTGAATCTCATATTTAGCAAAGGATCTCCTGTTTTCAGAGCCAAGCTTTTATTTAAGCAAACGTTTTCGGCCTCCCTTGTCTGTAGGGAATAAAATATACAGATCACTTTCCTTCTGTAGTGAATGGGGATGAAATTCCTTGTTGAAACAGGAGCCACTTGTTTGCCGTGAGTGGCGTCTCGTATGCTGGAAGAAGGGATCCTGATGATTGAGAAAAGCCCAGGGATCTCCAGCTTTTCAACACATCATTTTGGCCCATATTTCAGATAGAAGAGGGGTTTGGGCTAGATCCGGCCTGAATCAATCGGCTCAGTCGTGCCAAGCTCTAGAATCGCACAGCTTGTCCTTATCTTCCTTCTACCTTTCTTACGTATCTTTATGGTACAAACCGGGTGTAATTTTGTCTTATTCCTCTATCTTTGAGTGTTATTTGATGGGCGGCGGCTGATGGATCAATCGGTGGGCTTGTACTGGGGAAATTCAGCAGAAACTTCTGTGAGGGAGAGAATATGGGTGGGGATGGGTCCCAACTGTTCCTCATTTTTCTTTGAAATCTGGGTGCATAGTTGGGAATCATAAAACAGAAGTGGAGCGGAAGGACTCTGGTCCTGTCATCGAGTATAATAGCAATGTAGCCTTGGCGTTGGAAATAGGAGATCCATTTCCATTAAACGTCCCCTTGTAGGGCTCCAAGGAGGGTGGGGCGCATAGCTATCGAATCATTTATTATCAACATGGGATCCAACACCAGGAAAAGAGCATTTTTAGATTTATCCGATGACGACCCGGAACCGACTTTCAATTTCAAAGCAAATGACAATTTCGCTCGATTTTTAGTGATTTCGAGCAAGGAAGATAAAGCCGTTACAACTCTTTCTCCATTCGTAATTGAAAAGCAAATAGAAGCATTAATTGGAACTCCGAAAAACGTCAAAAAACTAAAAAATGGGACACTTTTGATAGAAACTAACCGAAAAACACAAACTGAAAACCTCCTAAAAGTAAACAAATTCTTTAATATGAACGTCTCTGTCACGGAACATAAAACGCTAAACTCTTGTAAAGGAATTATCCGTGGCAGAATGCTAAAACACGAATCAGAAGCCAGCATAATCGATTATTTAAAAGAACAAGGTGTAACGGCATGCAAAAGATTTAAAGTAAAAAAAGACGGAAATCTCATTGATACCAATACACTTCTACTCACTTTCAACTCCACTTCCTTGCCGAAATCGCTGAAGATCTTCTACAGGATAATACCGGTCGAAATCTACGTGCCCAATCCTCTGCGTTGTTTCAATTGTCAGAGGTTTGGGCACCACGAAAATGATTGTACTGTCCCTGATGGGTCTATTTGTGAGAAGTGTGGTGGTTCCGACCACCACACTACAAACTGCAAGAACTCTCCAAAATGTGTGAACTGCGGAAAAGATCATTTGTCTAAATCCAATGTCTGTGAAGTTTGGAAAACGGAAAAAGAAATCATGAAAATTAAAGTTACACAAAACGTCACCTATTTGGAAGCAAAGAAAATACAACAAAACAAACCAGAAAACACATTTGCAAAAGTTGTCCAATCCCTTGCCAGCAAACCTGAAACAAAAGAAACCTCCACTCAATTTAACGAAAAAGATTTTGAAATAAAACCCCATTCTAAAGTAATTACCTCTACTGTTAAACCAAAACCCACATCATCACAACCTACATCATCACAACCTACATCTACTCATCATTCTAGATCAGAATCTAGACAAACTTCACAGACCAGTTCACAACCTAACGGCAAACATTCTAGCAGATCACACTCCCGATCCACGTCAGGGACAGCGGATCAAAAAGAAAAAAACGGCAAAGAAAAGCATAAAGGATCAAACCCAAACAGTAAAGGGGCGTCTGCTGATCCAGTAAAACTGGCTAATCAGTACGGCGCCCTTGAGGACATGGAGTTGGACAATGATCCCTCCACGTTCTTAAAGCCTAATAATAAAAGATAAAGGATTAAATTCCTTGTTTTAATCTTCTCTCCATTCAACCATGGATAAGAAGTCAATAATTCAATGGAATTGTCGAGGACTGAAAGCCAATTTTAACGAACTTTTAATTTTATCTACACTTTTTTCTCCTAATGTCATTTGTCTCCAAGAAACTTTTTTGAAAACTACAGATAATATTAATTTCAAAGGTTTCAGTATGTACAATCATGTCACAACGGATAATCAGAAGGCATCAGGAGGTACATCAGTCCTGGTAAAAGCTGATGTTCCTCATAGGAAAATAGATGTAAACACTAATTTACAAGCTGTTGCTGTAAACGTCACTTTATCCAAATCCATAACGATTTGTTCTGTCTACCTTCCACCACACTATAATTTTTCTAAACAAGAATTAGAAAATTTAACAAATCAATTACCTAGTCCTTATATATTATTAGGAGATTTTAATAGTCACAGTAAATTATGGGGTTGCTCGGATACAAATGACAAAGGAGAAATCATAGAAAATTTTATTGCTGAAAATGATTTATGTTTATTTAACGATAAACAACCAACATATCTTCATTCTCCCACAAGAAATTATTTTGCTTTAGACCTTTCAATTTGCTCTCCAAATATTTATCTAGATTTTGATTGGTCTGTTGTGGACGATCTCCATGGGAGCGATCATTTTCCGATAGTAATTGAAGAAATTGCATCGACCCATGAGGATCGTCACCCCAGATGGAATTTGAGTAAAGCAAATTGGGAAAATTTTAATCAATTATGTAACGAAAAACTCGACCCTGAACTTTTTAAAACTGCAAATGATATACAAGATTTTACTGATCAAATGATTGATATTGCTGAAAAATGTATTCCTAAATCCTCGACTTTTTCAAAAAGAAACAAACCTTGGTTTAATGACGAAGTTAAAACTTCAATCAATAAAAGAAAATCTGCATTACGAAAATTCAATAAACAACCAACAAAAGAAAATCTTATCCATGCCAAACATATGCGAGCAAAAGCTCGCAAAACAATAAAATCGGCCAAAAAAGCATCTTGGCAGCAATACGTCTCCAAACTGAATACCAGAACACCAACGAAGAAAATATGGGACATGATTCGAAAAATTAGTGGCAAAAACAAATCAAATAAACATGTCCATATCAAATCGAACGGAAATATATGTTCAACGGCTAAAGACATTTCCAATGCCTTGGGGGAAAATTTTCAGAAAAACTCCTCTAGCTCAAATTATTCAGAAAATTTCCAAAATATTAAACAAGAACAAGAGAAAAAGAATTTAAATTTTTCATCATTAAATCATGAAAAATATAATTTACCTTTCACTACTAAAGAATTATTAGATTCTCTCCATAAATCTCATGATACTGCTGTTGGTCCTGACGACATACACTATCAAATTTTAAAACATTTACCCAACAAGGCATTGGAAACATTATTAAATATTCTGAATGATATTTGGATCACTGGAAAATTCCCTGAAAACTGGAGAAAAGCTACCATTATTCCTATTCCGAAACCTAATAAAGATCATACTGAAGCCACTAATTACAGACCTATTGCTTTGACAAGTTGCTTATGTAAAACAATGGAGAGAATGATTAATGATAGGCTGGTTTGGTTCTTAGAATCAAACCAGCTTATCACTAAATTTCAAGCTGGTTTTAGAAAAAACAGCTCTACTACCGATCACTTGATTCGCTTAGAATCATTTATACGTGATGCCTTTATAAAAAAAGAACATGTCGTAGCTGTATTCTTTGACCTAGAAAAGGCCTATGATACGACTTGGAAATATGGCATCATGAAAGATTTACACAACTTGGGCCTTAAAGGCCGATTGCCACTTTTTGTTCAAAATTTCTTGTCCGATCGAACATTTAATGTTCGCATAGGAAATACATTATCGGACACATTTGATCAAGAACAAGGTGTACCACAAGGTAGTATTTTATCACCAACCTTGTTCAGCATAAAAATTAATAATATAGTTAAATGTGTAAAAGACCCAGATTGTTCGCTTTTTGTTGACGATTTTGGAATTTTTTATCGTTCCAAAAATATGGAAACCATTGAATTTAAACTCCAAAGGTGTCTAAATAATATAGAAACTTGGGCAACAGAAAATGGTTTTAAATTTTCTAAAACAAAAACTCAGTGTGTTCATTTCTGCCAAATACGAAAGTTGCATTTAGATCCTGTACTGACTATATACGGCAGTCCAATTCCAGTCGTCACTGAGGCGAAGTTTTTGGGTCTTACATTCGATAACAAATTGTCTTTTATTCCTCATATCAAAGCTTTGAAAGCTAAATGTTTAAAAGCTCTTGATATTTTAAAAATCCTGTCCAGTTCCGACTGGGGAGGAGATCGTACTGTTCTTTTAAATCTGTATAGATCGTTAATTCGTTCCAAATTGGACTATGGCTCCATAGTCTATGGATCTGCTAGGAAATCTTATTTAAAATCTTTGGATACTATACATCATCAAGGTTTACGTTTAGCACTAGGTGCCTTTCGCACTTCACCCGTTGATAGTCTCTATGCTGAATCTAATGAACCATCACTTTATGTTAGAAGAGAAAAATTGTCTCTTCAATATGCTTCCAAATTAGCTGCAAATCCACGCAATTCAGCATATGAATGTGTTTTTAACCCTAATTATGAAAGATTTTACGAAAATAAACCCTCCGCAATTAAACCTCTTGGCCTAAGAATACGACCTTTATTTAAAGAAGCCAATATTAATGTCCAAAATATTCAATCATTTTCATTTCCATCGAAAGAACCATGGACATTAACTAATCCAAAGATAGTATTAGATTTACATAAAAATAAGAAATCTGAAGTTGATTCACATATTTTTAAAAATGAATTTTTAGAAATTAAATCACATTTTAAAAATCACATTTCCATTTACACTGACGGTTCGAAACAGGATGAGAAAGTTGCTTGTTCTGTCATTAGTCCGAATTTCACTGATAGCATTAGACTACCCGATAATAGCTCTATTTTTACTGCTGAAGCAAAAGCAATTGATATCGCACTCTATCACATTCGAGATCAACCTGAAAGACATTTCATCATTTATTCCGATTCTCTTTCTGTACTAAAAGCTCTGAAAGATCAACAGCACAGAAACCCCTTGATTCAACAAATTTTAAGAAAATACCACTATCTTTCCGCCTCAAAGGAGATCATATTCTGCTGGCTTCCTAGTCATGTAAATATCCGTGGTAATGAGTTAGCTGATTTGGAAGCCAAATCAGCATTATCGTTAACTATTACCAATTTAAAAATTCCTTCTTCAGATTTAAAATCGAACATAAACCTATATATAAAAAATAAATGCCAATCAATTTGGGAAAAAGAAAATAATAATAAATTAAATAAAATTCAACCAAATTTTCATACCAAATGTACTTTTTTGAATTATAATAGGAAAGACCAGACTAAACTCACAAGATGCCGTATTGGACACACACGACTCACTCATTCCTACATATTAAAAAACGAACAAGCACCTTTCTGTATATCTTGTAACGAACCGTTTACAGTTGAACACTTTCTCATTTCATGTGTAGAATTTCATCATATACGCTCAAAATATTTTAATGTTACAACAATGAAAGACCTTTTTAATGACATACCATCTTATCAATTAATCAATTTTCTTAAAGAAATCGGACTTTTTAACAAACTGTAATCATTAATATTTTAACTTTTAAACTTCAATAACAATTTTATATCTAATATCTAATTATTTTTAGACGCTATATGCCCTATTAGGGTTGAGCGTCTTTAAACAAAATATCCATCCCATCCCATCCCACCAAGGAAACTTTCTGTAGCTATGTTTAATAGAATGTCCCCACCAAGGACACTTTCTGTAGCCGTTTTTAACAGACTGTTCCCACCAAGGACACTTCATGTAGCTATGTTTAATAGACTGTTCCCAGCATGGACACTTTTTGTAGTTATGTTTAATAGAATGTTCCCACCAAGGACACTTTCTGAAGCCATTTTTAACAGATTGTTCCCACCAAGACTGTTCCCAGCATAGACACTTTTTGTAGCTATGTTTAATAGGCTGTTTCCAGCACGGACACTTCTGTATATATGTTTAATAGACTGTTTCCAACAAGGACTCTTTCTATACGTATGTTTAATAAACTGTTCCCACCAAGGACACTTTTTGTAGCTATGTTTAATAGGCTGTTTCCAGTACGGACACTTCTGTATATATGTTTAATAGACTGTTTCCAACAAGGACTCTTTCTATACGCATGTTTAATAAACTGTTCCCACCAAGGACACTTTCTGTAGCTATGTTTAATAGAATGTCCCCACCAAGGACACTTTCTGTAGCCGTTTTTAACAGACTGTTCCCACCAAGGACATTTCATGTAGCTATGTTTAATAGACTGCTCCCAGCATGGACACTTTTTGTAGCTATGTTTAATAGAATGTTCCCACCAAGGACACTTTCTGAAGCCATTTTTAACAGATTGTTCCCACCAAGGACACTTCATGTAGCTATGTTTAATAAACTGTTCCAAGCATGGACACTTTTTGTAGCTATGTTTAATAGGCTGTTTCCAGTACGGACACTTCTGTATATATGTTTAATAGACTGTTTCCAACAAGGACTCTTTCTATATGTATTTTTAATAAACTGTTCCCACCAAGGAAACTTTCTGTAGCTATGTTTAATAGAATGTCCCCACCAAGGACACTTTCTGTAGCCGTTTTTAACAGACTGTTCCCACCAAGGACACTTCATGTAGCTATGTTTAATAGACTGTTCCCAGCATGGACACTTTTTGTAGTTATGTTTAATAGAATGTTCCCACCAAGGACACTTTCTGAAGCCATTTTTAACAGATTGTTCCCACCAAGACTGTTCCCAGCATAGACACTTTTTGTAGCTATGTTTAATAGGCTGTTTCCAGCACGGACACTTCTGTATATATGTTTAATAGACTGTTTCCAACAAGGACTCTTTCTATACGTATGTTTAATAAACTGTTCCCACCAAGGACACTTTCTGTAGCTATGTTGAATAGAATGTCCCCACCAAGGACACTTTCTGTAGCCGTTTTAACAGACTGTTCCCACCAAGGACACTTCATGTAGCTATGTTTAATAGACTGTTCCCAGCATGGACACTTTTTGTAGCTGTGTTTAATATGCTGTTTCCAGCACGGACACTTCTGTATATATGTTTAATAGACTGTTTCAAACAAGGACTCTTTCTATACGTATGTTTAATAAACTGTTCCCACCATGGACACTTTTTGTAGCTATGTTTAATAGGCTGTTTCCAGCACGGACACTTCTGTATACATGTATATGTTTAATAGACTGTTTCCAACAAGGACTCTTTCTATACGTATGTTTAATAAACTGTTCCCACCAAGGACACTTTCTGTAGCTATGTTTAATAGAATGTCCCCACCAAGGACACTTTCTGTAGCCGTTTTTAACAGACTGTTCCCACAAAGGACACTTCATGTAGCTATGTTTAATAGACTGTTCCCAGCATGGACACTTTTTGTAGCTATGTTTAATAGGCTGTTTCCAGCACGGACACTTCTGTATATATGTTTAATAGACTGTTTCCAACAAAGACTCTTTCTATACGTATGTTTAATAAACTGTTCCCACCAAGGACACTTTCTGTAGCTATGTTTAATGGAATGTCCCAACCAAGGACACTTTCTGTAGCCGTTTTTAACAGACTGTTCCCACCAAGGACACTTCATGTAGCTATGTTTAATAGAATGTTCCCAGCATGGACACTTTTTGTAGCTATGTTAAATAGAATGTTCCCACCAAGGACACTTTCTGTAGCCGTTTTTAACAGACTGTTCCCACCAAGGACACTTCATGTAGCTATGTTTAATAGACTGTTCCCAGCATGGACACTTTTTGTAGCTATGTTTAATAGAATGTTCCCACCAAGGACACTTTCTGTAGCCATTTTTAACAGACTGTTCCCAGCATGGACACTTTTTGTAGCTATGTTTAATAGGCTGTTTCCAGCACGGACACTTCTGTATATATGTTTAATAGACTGTTTCCAACAAGGACTCTTTCTATACGTATGTTTAATAAACTGTTCCCACCAAGGAAACTTTCTGTAGCTATGTTTAATAGAATGTCCCCACCAAGGACACTTTCTGTAGCCGTTTTTAACAGACTGTTCCCACCAAGGACACTTCATGTAGCTATGTTTAATAGACTGTTCCCAGCATGGACACTTTTTGTAGTTATGTTTAATAGAATGTTCCCACCAAGGACACTTTCTGTAGCCGTTTTTAACAGACTGTTCCCACCAAGGACACTTCATGTAGCTATGTTTAATAGACTGTTCCCAACATGGACACTTCATGTAGCTATGTTTAATAGACTGTTCCCAGCATGGACACTTTTTGTAGCTATGTTTAATAGAATGTTCCCGCCAAGGACACTTTCTGTAGCCGTTTTTAACAGACTGTTCCCATCAAGGACACTTCATGTAGCTATGTTTAATAAACTGTTCCCAGCATGGACACTTTTTGTAGCTATGTTTAATAGAATAATCCCACCAAGGACACTTTCTGTAGCCATTTTTAACTGACTGTTCCAACCAAGGACACTTCATGTAGCTATGTTTAATAGACTGTTCCCAGCATGGACACTTTTTGTAGCTATGTTTAATAGGCTGTTTCCAGCACTGACACTTCTGTATATATGTTTAATAGACTGTTTCAAACATGGACTCTTTCTATACGTATGTTTAATAAACTGTTCCCACCAAGGACACTTTCTGTAGCTATGTTTAATAGAATGTCCCCACCAAGGACACTTTCTGTAGCCGTTTTTAACAGACTGTTCCCACCAAGGACACTTCATGTAGCTATGTTTAATAGACTGCTACCAGCATGGACACTTTTTGTAGCTATGTTTAATAGAATGTTCCCACCAAGGACACTTTCTGAAGCCATTTTTAAAAGATTGTTCCCACCAAGGACACTTCATGTAGCTATGTTTAATAGACTGTTCCCAGCATGGACACTTTTTGTAGCTATGTTTAATAGGCTGTTTCCAGTACGGACACTTCTGTATATATGTTTAATAGACTGTTTCCAACAAGGACTCTTTCTATACGTATGTTTAATAAACTGTTCCCACCAAGGACACTTTCTGTAGCTATGTTGAATAGAATGTCCCCACCAAGGACACTTTCTGTAGCCGTTTTTAACAGACTGTTCCCACCAAGGACACTTCATGTAGCTATGTTTAATAGACTGTTCCCAGCATGGACACTTTTTGTAGCTATGTTTAATAGGCTGTTTCCAGTACGGACACTTCTGTATATATGTTTAATAGACTGTTTCCAACAAGGACTCTTTCTATACGTATGTTTAATAAACTGTTCCCACCAAGGACACTTTCTGTAGCTATGTTGAATAGAATGTCCCCACCAAGGACACTTTCTGTAGCCGTTTTTAACAGACTGTTCCCACCAAGGACACTTCATGTAGCTATGTTTAATAGACTGTTCCCAGCATGGACCCTTTTTGTAGCTATGTTTAATAGGCTGTTTCCAGCATGGACACTTCTGTATATATGTTTAATAGACTGTTTCCAACAAGGACTCTTTCTATACGTATGTTTAATAAACTGTTCCAACCAAGGACACTTTCTGTAGCTATGTTGAATAGAATGTTCCCACCAAGGACACTTTCTGTAGCCGTTTTTAACAGACTGTTCCCACCAAGGACACTTCATGTAGCTATGTTTAATAGACTGTTCCCAGCATGGACACTTTTTGTAGCTATGTTTAATAGGCTGTTTCCAGCATGGACACTTCTGTATATATGTTTAATAGACTGTTTCCAACAAGGACTCTTTCTATACGTATGTTTAATAAACTGTTCCCACCAAGGACACTTTTTGTAGCTATGTTTAATAGGCTGTTTCCAGCACGGACACTTCTGTATATATGTTTAATAGACTGTTTCCAACAAGGACTCTTTCTATACGTATGTTTAATAGAATGTCCCCACCAAGGACACTTCCTGTAGCCGTTTTTAACAGACTGTTCCCACCAAGGACACTTCATGTAGCTATGTTTAATAGACTGTTCCCAGCATGGACACTTTTTGTAGCCATGTTTAATAGAATAATCCCACCAAGGACACTTTCTGAAGCCATTTTTAACTGACTGTTCCAACCAAGGACACTTCATGTAGCTATGTTTTATAGACTGTTCCCAGCATGGACACTTTTTGTAGCTATGTTTAATAGGCTGTTTCCAGCACTGACACTTCTGTATATATGTTTAATAGACTGTTTCCAACATGGACTCTTTCTATACGTATGTTTAATAAACTGTTCCCACCAAGGACACTTTCTGTAGCTATGTTTAATAGAATGTTCCCACCAAGGACACTTTCTGTAGCCGTTTTTAACAGACTGTTCCCACCAAGGACACTTCATGTAGCTATGTTTAATAGACTGCTCCCAGCATGGACACTTTTTGTAGCTATGTTTAATAGAATGTTCCCACCAAGGACACTTTCTGAAGCCATTTTTAACAGATTGTTCCCACCAAGGACACTTCATGTAGCTATGTTAAATAGACTGTTCCCAGCATGGACACTTTTTGTAGCTATGTTTAATAGGCTGTTTCCAGTACGGACACTTCTGTATATATGTTTAATAGACTGTTTCCAACAAGGACTCTTTCTATACGTATGTTTAATAAACTGTTCCCACCAAGGACACTTTCTGTAGCTATGTTGAATAGAATGTCCCCACCAAGGACACTTTCTGTAGCCGTTTTAACAGACTGTTCCAACCAAGGACACTTCATGTAGCTATGTTTAATAGACTGTTCCCAGCATGGACACTTTTTGTAGCTATGTTTAATAGAATAATCCCACCAAGGACACTTTCTGTAGCCATTTTTAACTGACTGTTCCAACCAAGGAAACTTCATGTAGCTATGTTTAATAGACTGTTCCCAGCATGGACACTTTTTGTAGCTATGTTTAATAGGCTGTTTCCAGCACTGACACTTCTGTATATATGTTTAATAGACTGTTTCCAACATGGACTCTTTCTATACGTATGTTTAATAAACTGTTCCCACCAAGGACACTTTCTGTAGCTATGTTTAATAGAATGTCCCCACCAAGGACACTTTCTGTAGCCGTTTTTAACAGACTGTTCCCACCAAGGACACTTCATGTAGCTATGTTTAATAGACTGTTCCCAACATGGACACTTCATGTAGCTATGTTTAATAGACTGTTCCCAGCATGGACACTTTTTGTAGCTATGTTTAATAGAATGTTCCCGCCAAGGACACTTTCTGTAGCCGTTTTTAACAGACTGTTCCCATCAAGGACACTTCATGTAGCTATGTTTAATAAACTGTTCCCAGCATGGACACTTTTTGTAGCTATGTTTAATAGAATAATCCCACCAAGGACACTTTCTGTAGCCATTTTTAACTGACTGTTCCAACCAAGGACACTTCATGTAGCTATGTTTAATAGACTGTTCCCAGCATGGACACTTTTTGTAGCTATGTTTAATAGGCTGTTTCCAGCACTGACACTTCTGTATATATGTTTAATAGACTGTTTCAAACATGGACTCTTTCTATACGTATGTTTAATAAACTGTTCCCACCAAGGACACTTTCTGTAGCTATGTTGAATAGAATGTCCCCACCAAGGACACTTTCTGTAGCCGTTTTAACAGACTGTTCCAACCAAGGACACTTCATGTAGCTATGTTTAATAGACTGTTCCCAGCATGGACACTTTTTGTAGCTATGTTTAATAGAATAATCCCACCAAGGACACTTTCTGTAGCCATTTTTAACTGACTGTTCCAACCAAGGAAACTTCATGTAGCTATGTTTACTAGACTGTTCCCAGCATGGACACTTTTTGTAGCTATGTTTAATAGGCTGTTTCCAGCACTGACACTTCTGTATATATGTTTAATAGACTGTTTCCAACATGGACTCTTTCTATACGTATGTTTAATAAACTGTTCCCACCAAGGACACTTTCTGTAGCTATGTTTAATAGAATGTCCCCACCAAGGACACTTTCTGTAGCCGTTTTTAACAGACTGTTCCCACCAAGGACACTTCATGTAGCTATGTTTAATAGACTGCTCCCAGCATGGACACTTTTTGTAGCTATGTTTAATAGAATGTTCCCACCAAGGACACTTTCTGAAGCCATTTTTAACAGATTGTTCCCACCAAGGACCGCCCCGCGCCTGCCCGGGGGATAGAAATATGGCGGCTGCCTTCGGGAGTGTGGCAGAGTGGTAAGACCCCACCGAAAACAGTCCCATTGCCGAGACCACCCGGTGCCTCGAAATAGGTGGCTGCCTTCAGGTTCTGTGGCAGTTGGGTAAAAGCCTCCAACATACAGAACAATCGTCCGTACGACCGGTATTATTCTGTAATTCAATTTATTCAAATGCATCTTACCAAATTTTTTACAATTCACTACGCGAGATCTATCCTTTTAAACCTTTCCTATCTCATGTTACTACCACGCTGCATTTGTATGTGTATCATCATTGCTGGTGGGTCGCGCACCACAAAGAAGAAACCTCATCTGTATATGTTTGTACTGTGTATGTGTCACTTTTTCATGCTCCTTCACTTTGCACATCAATGAAAGATGCATTTTGTATACGTTATTAGATAAGTAACTTGTCATTTCATGTTACCCCAAAGTTATTTTATGTTACATCAATGTTAACGGAATTGGATACTTATCACGAAGTTCTGAAGTGTTCGTCATCATCTAACACAGCTTTATTCTTTATTAGTTTATAAAATCCTTTGTTTTCTCTGAAACTTATCACCTCAATAATTTCTTACCATAATCGTGGATCTCATATTTAGCAAAGGATCTCCTGTTTTCAGAGCCAAGCTTTTATTTAAGCAAACGTTTTCGGCCTCCCTTGTCTGTAGGGAATAAAATATACAGATCACTTTCCTTCTGTAGTGAATGGGGATGAAATTCCTTGTTGAAACAGGAGCCACTTGTTTGCCGTGAGTGGCGTCTCGTATGCTGGAAGAAGGGATCCTGATGATTGAGAAAAGCCCAGGGATCTCCAGCTTTTCAACACATCATTTTGGCCCATATTTCAGATAGAAGAGGGGTTTGGGCTAGATCCGGCCTGAATCAATCGGCTCAGTCGTGCCAAGCTCTAGAATCGCACAGCTTGTCCTTATCTTCCTTCTTTCTTTTTTACGTATCTTTATGGTACAAACCGGGTGTAATTTCGTCTTATTCCTCTATCTTTGAGTGTTATTTGATGGGCGGCGGCTGATGGATCAATCGGTGGGCTTGTACTGGGGAAATTCAACAGAAGCTTCTGTGAGGGAGAGAATATGGGTGGGGATGGGTCCCAACTGTTCCTCATTTTTCTTTGAAATCTGGGTGCATAGTTGGGAATCATAAAACAGAAGTGGAGCGGAAGGACTCTGGTCCTGTCATCGAGTATAATAGCAATGTAGCCTTGGCGTTGGAAATAGGAGATCCATTTCCATTAAACGTCCCCTTGTAGGGCTCCAAGGAGGGTGGGGCGCATAGCTATCGAATCATAATTTTTCACCATGGGATCCAACACTAGGAAAAGAGCATTTTTAGATTTATCCGATGACGACCCGGAACCGACTTTCAATTTCAAAGCAAATGACAATTTCGCTCGATTTTTAGTGATTTCGAGCAAGGAAGATAAAGCCGTTACAACTCTTTCTCCATTCGTAATTGAAAAGCAAATAGAAGCATTAATTGGAACTCCGAAAAACGTCAAAAAACTAAAAAATGGGACACTTTTGATAGAAACTAACCGAAAAACACAAACTGAAAACCTCCTAAAAGTAAACAAATTCTTTAATATGAACGTCTCTGTCACGGAACATAAAACACTCAACTCTTGTAAAGGAATTATCCGTGACAGAATGCTAAAACACGAATCAGAAGCCAGCATAATCGATTATTTAAAAGAACAAGGTGTAACGGCATGCAAAAGATTTAAAGTAAAAAAAGACGGAAATCTCATTGACACCAATACACTTCTACTCACTTTCAACTCCACTTCCTTGCCGAAATCGCTGAAGATCTTCTACAGGATAATACCGGTCGAAATCTACGTGCCCAATCCTCTGCGTTGTTTCAATTGTCAGAGGTTTGGGCACCATGAAAATGATTGTACTGTCCCTGACGGATCTGTTTGTGAGAAGTGTGGTGGTACCGACCACCACACTACCAACTGCAAGAACTCTCCAAAATGTGTGAACTGCGGAAAAGATCATTTGTCTAAATCCAATGTCTGTGAAGTTTGGAAAACGGAAAAAGAAATCATGAAAATTAAAGTTACACAAAACGTCACCTATTTGGAAGCAAAGAAAATACAACAAAACAAACCAGAAAACACATTCGCAAAAGTTGTCCAATCCCTTGCCAGCAAACCTGAAACAAAAGAAACCTCCACTCAATTTAACGAAAAAGATTTTGAAATAAAACCCCATTCTAAAGTAATTACCTCTACTGTTAAACCAAAACCCACATCACAACCTACATCGTCACAACCTACATCTACTCATCATTCTAGATCAGAATCTAGACAAACTTCACAGACCAGTTCACAACCTAACGGCAAACATTCTAGCAGATCACACTCCCGATCCACGTCGGGGACAGCAGATCAAAAAGAAAAAAACGGCAAAGAAAAGCATAAAGGATCAAACCCAAACAGTAAAGGGGCGTCTGCTGATCCAGTAAAACTGGCTTATCAGTACGGCGCCCTTGAGGACATGGAGTTGGATCATGATCCCTCCACGTTCTTAAAGGCTAATAATAAAAGATAAAGGATTAAATTCCTTGTTTTAATCTTCTCTCCATTCAACCATGGATAAGAAGTCAATAATTCAATGGAATTGTCGAGGACTGAAAGCCAATTTTAACGAACTTTTAATTTTAACTACACTTTTTTCTCCTAATGTCATTTGTCTCCAAGAAACTTTTTTGAAAACTACAGATAATATTAATTTCAAAGGTTACAGTATGTACAATCATATCACAACGGATAATCAGAAGGCATCAGGAGGTACATCAATCCTGGTAAAATCTGACGTTCCTCATAGGAAAATAGATGTAAACACTAATTTACAAGCTGTTGCTGTAAACGTCACTTTATCCAAATCCATAACTATTTGTTCTGTTTACCTTCCACCACACTATAATTTTTCTAAACAAGAATTAGAAAATTTAACAAATCAATTACCTAGTCCTTATATATTATTAGGAGATTTTAATAGTCACAGCAAATTATGGGGTTGCTCGGATACAAATGACAAAGGAGAAATCATAGAAAATTTTATTGCTGAAAATGATTTATGTTTATTTAACGATAAACAACCAACATATCTTCATTCTCCCACAAGAAATTATTTTGCTTTAGATCTTTCAATTTGCTCTCCAAATATTTATCTAGATTTTGATTGGTCTGTTGTGGACGATCTCCATGGGAGCGATCATTTTCCGATAGTAATTGAAGAAATTGCATCGACCCATGAGGATCGTCACCCCAGATGGAATTTGAGTAAAGCAAATTGGGAAAATTTTAATCAATTATGTAATGAAAAACTCGACCCTGAACTTTTTAAAACTGCAAGTGATATACAAGATTTTACTGATGAATTGATTGATATTGCTGAAAAATGTATTCCTAAATCCTCGACTTTTTCAAAAAGAAACAGACCTTGGTTTAATGACGAAGTTAAAACTTCAATCAATAAAAGAAAATCTGCATTACGAAAATTCAATAAACAACCAACAAAAGAAAATCTTATCCATGCCAAATACATGCGAGCTAAAGCTCGCAAAACAATAAAATCGGCCAAAAAAGCATCTTGGCAACAATACGTCTCAAAACTGAATACCAGAACACCAACTAAAAAAATATGGGACATGATTCGAAAAATTAGTGGCAAAAACAAATCAAATAAACATGTCCATATCAAATCGAACGGAAATGTGTGTTCAACGGCCAAAGACATTTCCAATGCCTTGGGGGAAAATTTTCAGAAAAACTCCTCTAGCTCAAATTATTCAGAAAATTTCCAAAATATTAAACAAGAACAAGAGAAAAAGAAGTTAAATTTTTCCTCATTAAATCATGAAAAATATAATTTACCTTTCACTACTAAAGAATTATTAGATGCTCTCCATAAATCTCATGATACTGCTGTTGGTCCTGACGACATACACTATCAAATTTTAAAACATTTACCCAACAAGGCATTGGAAACATTATTAAATATCCTGAATGATATTTGGATCACTGGAAAATTCCCTGAAAACTGGAGAAAAGCTACCATTATTCCTATTCCGAAACCTAATAAAGATCATACTGAAGCCACTAATTACAGACCTATTGCTTTGACAAGTTGCTTATGTAAAACAATGGAGAGAATGATTAATGATAGGCTGGTTTGGTTCTTAGAATCAAACCAGCTTATCACTAAATTTCAAGCTGGTTTTAGAAAAAACAGCTCTACTAACGATCACTTGATTCGCTTAGAATCATTTATACGTGATGCCTTTATAAAAAAAGAACATGTCGTAGCTGTATTCTTTGACCTCGAAAAGGCCTATGATACGACTTGGAAATATGGCATCATGAAAGATTTACACAACTTGGGCCTTAAAGGCCGATTGCCACTTTTTGTTCAAAATTTCTTGTCCGATCGAACATTTAATGTTCGCATAGGAAATACATTATCGGACACATTTGATCAAGAACAAGGTGTACCACAAGGTAGTATTTTATCACCAACCTTGTTCAGCATAAAAATTAATAATATAGTTAAATGTGTAAAAGACCCAGATTGTTCGCTTTTTGTTGACGATTTTGGAATCTTTTATCGATCCAAAAATATGGAAACCATTGAATTTAAACTCCAAAGGTGTTTAAATAATATAGAAACTTGGGCAACAGAAAATGGTTTTAAATTTTCTAAAACAAAAACTCAGTGTGTTCATTTCTGCCAAATACGAAAGTTGCATTTAGATCCAGTTTTAACAATATACGGCAGTCCAATTCCAGTCGTCACTGAGGCGAAGTTTCTGGGTCTTACATTCGATAACAAATTGTCTTTTATTCCTCATATCAAAGCTTTGAAAGCTAAATGTTTAAAAGCTCTTGATATTTTAAAAGTCCTGTCCAGCTCCGACTGGGGAGGAGATCGTACTGTTCTTTTAAATCTGTATAGATCGTTAATTCGTTCCAAATTGGACTATGGCTCCATAGTCTATGGATCTGCTAGGAAATCTTATTTAAAATCTTTGGATACTATACATCATCAAGGTTTACGTTTAGCACTAGGTGCCTTTCGCACTTCACCCGTTGATAGTCTCTATGCTGAATCTAATGAACCATCACTTTATGTTAGAAGAGAAAAATTGTCTCTTCAATATGCTTCCAAATTAGCTGCAAATCCACGCAATTCAGCATATGAATGTGTTTTTAACCCTAATTATGAAAGATTTTACGAAAATAAACCCTCCGCAATTAAACCTCTTGGCCTAAGAATACGACCTTTATTTAAAGAAGCCAATATTAATGTCCAAAATATTCAATCCTTTTCATTTCCATCGAAAGAACCATGGACATTAACTAATCCAAAGATAGTTTTAGATTTACATAAAAATAAGAAATCTGAAGTTGATTCACATATTTTTAAAAATGAATTTTTAGAAATTAAATCACGTTTTAAAAATCACATTTCCATTTACACTGACGGTTCGAAACAGGATGAGAAAGTTGCTTGTTCTGTCATTAGTCCGAATTTCACTGATAGCATTAGACTACCCGATAATAGCTCTATTTTTACCGCTGAAGCAAAAGCAATTGATATCGCACTCTATCACATTCGAGATCAACCTGAAAGACATTTCATCATTTATTCCGATTCTCTTTCTGTACTAAAAGCTCTGAAAGATCAACAGCACAGAAACCCCTTGATTCAACAAATTTTAAGAAAATACCACTATCTTTCCGCCTCAAAGGAGATCATATTCTGCTGGCTTCCCAGTCATGTAAATATCCGTGGTAATGAGTTAGCTGATTTGGAAGCCAAATCAGCATTATCGTTAACTATTACCAATTTAAAAATTCCTTCTTCAGATTTAAAATCGAACATAAACCTATATATAAAAAATAAATGCCAATCAATTTGGGAAAAAGAAAATAATAATAAATTAAATAAAATTCAACCAAATTTTCATACCAAATGTACTTTTTTGAATTATAATAGGAAAGACCAGACTAAACTCACAAGATGCCGTATTGGACACACACGACTCACTCATTCCTACATATTAAAAAACGAACAAGCACCTTTCTGTATATCTTGTAACGAACCGTTTACAGTTGAACACTTTCTCATTTCATGTGTAGAATTTCATCATATACGCTCAAAATATTTTAATGTTACAACAATGAAAGACCTTTTTAATGACATACCATCTTATCAATTAATCAATTTTCTTAAAGAAATCGGACTTTTTAACAAACTGTAATCATTAATATTTTAACTTTTAAACTTCAATAACAATTTTATATCTAATATCTAATTATTTTTAGACGCTATATGCCCTATTAGGGTTGAGCGTCTTTAAACAAAATATCCATCCATCCATCATGTAGCTATGTTTAATAGACTGTTCCCAGCATGGACACTTTTTGTAGCTATGTTTAATAGGCTGTTTCCAGCACGGACACTTCTGTATATATGTTTAATAGACTGTTTCCAACAAAGACTCTTTCTATACGTATGTTTAATAAACTGTTCCCACCAAGGACACTTTCTGTAGCTATGTTTAATGGAATGTCCCAACCAAGGACACTTTCTGTAGCCGTTTTTAACAGACTGTTCCCACCAAGGACACTTCATGTAGCTATGTTTAATAGAATGTTCCCAGCATGGACACTTTTTGTAGCTATGTTAAATAGAATGTTCCCACCAAGGACACTTTCTGTAGCCGTTTTTAACAGACTGTTCCCACCAAGGACACTTCATGTAGCTATGTTTAATAGACTGTTCCCAGCATGGACACTTTTTGTAGCTATGTTTAATAGAATGTTCCCACCAAGGACACTTTCTGTAGCCATTTTTAACAGACTGTTCCCAGCATGGACACTTTTTGTAGCTATGTTTAATAGGCTGTTTCCAGCACGGACACTTCTGTATATATGTTTAATAGACTGTTTCCAACAAGGACTCTTTCTATACGTATGTTTAATAAACTGTTCCCACCAAGGAAACTTTCTGTTGCTATGTTTAATAGAATGTCCCCACCAAGGACACTTTCTGTAGCCGTTTTTAACAGACTGTTCCCACCAAGGACACTTCATGTAGCTATGTTTAATAGACTGTTCCCAGCATGGACACTTTTTGTAGTTATGTTTAATAGAATGTTCCCAACAAGGACACTTTCTGTAGACATTTTTAACAGACTGTTCCCACCAAGGACACTTCATGTAGCTATGTTTAATAGACTGTTCCCAGCATGGACACTTCATGTAGCTATGTTTAATAGACTGTTCCCAGCATGGACACTTTTTGTAGCTATGTTTAATAGAATGTTCCCGCCAAGGACACTTTCTGTAGCCGTTTTTAACAGACTGTTCCCATCAAGGACACTTCATGTAACTATGTTTAATAAACTGTTCCCAGCATGGACACTGTTTGTAGCTATGTTTAATAGAATGTTCCCACCAAGGACACTTTCTGTAGCCATTTTTAACAGACTGTTCCCACCAAGGACACTTCATGTAGCTATGTTTAATAGACTGTTCCCTGCATGGACACTTTTTGTAGCTATGTTAAATAGGCTGTTTCCAGCACGGACACTTCTGTATATATGTTTAATAGACTGTATCCAACAAGGACTCTTTTTATACGTATGTTTAATAAACTGTTCCCACCAAGGACACTTTCTGTAGCTATGTTTAATAGAATGTCCCCACCAAGGACACTTTCTGTAGCCATGTTTAATAGACTGTTGGCACCAAGGACACTTTCTGTAATTATGTTTAATAGACTGTTCCCGACAAGGATACTTTCTGTAGCTATGAATATTAGTCTCTTCGCAGCACGGACACTTCTGAAGGTATGTTCAATAGACGGACGGACACTCCTGTAGGTATGTTTAATAGACTGTTCCCACCAAGGACACTGTCTGAACCTATGTCAGGTAGATTGTTCCCATCACGGAAACTCACTGGAGCTATGATTTATAGACTGTTCCCATCACGTTCACTTCTGTAGGTATGTTTAATAGACTGTTCCCAGCACGGACGGTTTCTGAAGCTATGTTCAATACACTGTTCCCACCAAAGACACTTGTTTCATATGTCGGGGGCTGGCAAAACGTATATGTGACGGGACAACACGAGGGAACCTCGAATCTATGTCCACTTGTGGGGCACTAACGCAAAGGAAATTCTAAGATACTTAGAATCCTTTACAATATTTATATGGAATAAGTCTAATATTTATAAACAGCACTGGTTACATAATTTTACAAAGACAAACTTAAAGGGACAGTTGACTCGCAATCTATTCCACTTAGGTTAAGACAGAATGAAAATTAGTCTGGGCCCAATTAAATTTCTGTCTTAATACAAGTGGAATACACTTGAATCACACTTGAATTACACATGAAGTACACACACTCATTCACACCCTCACATACTTAACATAATGTTCTTTCTCCCTTCCTGTTGATGATAAGGACCTGATGAGTGTTTATGGCACCATAATGTTTTATATAAACTTTATATTAACCAGTATATTCACTGTAATGACTGTTTCACCAACCAGTTTTTGCCTCTGTGTTATACCGTGGCGATTACATCTATAGCTGCTCACCGCCGAATAAAATGTAGTCACAGGGGTGGGGGACACATAAACCCCTTTACATCATTCTATACTCATCATCCATATCATCACTGCCTCATATCACTGATGCCTCATATCACTGATGCCTCGTATCACCGTTGTCTTATATCAACGATGCCTCATATTAACGATGCCTTATATCAACAATGCCTCATATCAATGATTGACGTCAGGTGAGCGATTCAGGCTGCAATGTTGATATTCTATAAGTGTAACTGCAATGTCTCCAACACGGACAGTGGGCGCCCACGAAGGACTGTTCCGGACAAGGTCATAGTGTTGCGTGTTGCAATTATATACTGTAGCCTGTATTACGTGCTATTCGACGTTTAACATTGTCAGAGTGCAAATGCCATTTGTAGTTTTGCTTTTTTGTGCTTCATGTTAGCACGTATGGACATGAAGTTGTAAAACAATAAAACAACGGGCTAAATCCCGCCCACAATATCGCAACATTTTCTGACTCCGAGAGAACGCATTGTTTGAAGAAAGGATAGGCATGCCCTCTGCCAGACTGATCAGGCTCGGAAGAGCCCAGAGGACCTAAGGTCCGTGTCAATGAATGCGTCTTAAGGAACAGGAGAATATATGATTTAAGGTTGAGGATCGGAACGGTTTCTTATATAAGGACTTTCATGATAAGAGGGGTGGGTCATGCCCAAGGGGACCCCGGTGTATCCAAGGTCAATGTCGTTAAATGCATCTTACCATAAGAAACAAGAATACATTGTTTATGGGTGGGGATCAAAAGCAGTTTCCGAGTTATTGCACATTTTATGAAATGAAGGGGTAGGACATGCCTACGGGTGACCCATTGGGAACCAAGATCTATGTCAGTATATGTGGTTTATCATAAGGAACAAGAATATAATATAGTCTATAGAGTGTTCCATTAATTCTGTCACTGTTTCGTGACCATAGTACACTAAAAGAGTAAGGGGTGCAATAAAAACAACAAGAGGACCATTATGGTCCTGTATCGCTAACCTGAGTACAAGTCTGTTCAACACTTCCTCAGAATAAACAATTTGAAGTTTTCCACAATTGGCCATTATGACCTACATAGTGGAACCAGGTGAACGAATCTGAACAAGGTCGATGTCAGGATGTATCTGACCGAGTGTGATCAAAATCCATGAGAAAAATCCGTTTGAAAATTTCCACCATGTCAGCCATAATATGACCTGCTTATGAACTGGAGCAGAAACATTTGAACAAATCTGAGAAAGATCAATGTCAGGATGCTAATGACCAAGTTTAATCAAATTCCAATCAAAGGTTCATGAGAAGTTGTTTGAAGTTTTTTATGATGTCAGCCATTTTGACCTACTTATGCACTGGATAAATTTGCATAAATTTGAGACTGGTCCATAATTATATGGATGCTTCTGACCAAGTTTCATCAAATTCTGTTTATCTGTTCATGAGAAAAAGCCATTTTATTTTTTTCAAGATTACAGCCATTTTGACCTACTTATGCAGTAAAGTGAACCTTTTGCATAAATTTGAGACTGGTCCAAATAAGGATGCTTCTGACCAAGTTTGATCTGTTCATGAGAAAAAGCCATGTAAAGTTATTTCAAGATGGCGGCCATAATGACCTACTTATTCATTGGAGAGGGCTCATTTGAATAAAACTGAGAAATGTTGATGCCAGGATGCTTCAGGTCAAGTTTGGACATTAGTTTTTGAAGAGCTGTTGTTTGAACAAAATACACTTCGTAAATACAAACTATGTCACTGTGACCTAATTTCACTACAGATTTGGATGATATGAATAACCTTGAGAACCAAGGTCCCAACGATGTCGCATACCAATTTTGAGTCGACTATACCAAGCTTTTTCGGATACGTAGTCAATATAGTTGTTTTGCTATTTTTAGCTCACTGAGACGAAGTCTCAGTGTAGCTATTGTGATCACTTTTTGTCTGTCCGTCCGTCCGTCCGTCCGTCGTCCGTAAACACTTGTTCAAACGACTTCTTCTCCGAAACCACTGCACCTACGACTCTCAAAATTTATATGCAGCATGATCAGACTCGAGACTTACAAGTTTGCGAAAATTATCCGGGTCGACAATCCAAGATGGCCGCCGTTACTAAAAATAGCAAAAACAACTAAATCGACTTTTCTCTAGAACCGCATGGTATAATTGGCTGATTTTTGGTATTGAGCTTCGATTGGCACTAGGTTCTCAAATTTATATACAAAAACTCTGTAGTGGAATTAGGTCACGGTGACCTACTTTATATTTACGACATATATTTTGTTCAAATGGCATCTCCTCGAAAACCAATGCTCAGATTTTGACCAAACTTGATCTGAAGCATTCTGATATCAGCATTTCTCAGATTTGTTCAAATGGTTCCGCCTCGATGCATAAGTAGGTCATAATTGAAAAACTTCAAACTGCTAATTCTCGTGAACTGGTGAAAGGGATTTGATCAGACATGGTCAGAAGCATCCATGCATCAACCAGTATTAGATATATTCAAATGGTTCCACTCCGATGCATAAGTAGGTAAATTGGTCGATATCGGGAAAACTTCAAACCGCTGATTCTCGTGAATGGATGAACAGAATTTGATTAAACATGGTCAGAAGCATACTTACATCAACCTGTATCAGATTTATTCGAATGGTTCCACTCCGATGCATAAGTAGGTCATAATGGCTGACATCGTGAAAAACATCAAATTGCTGATTCTCATTAATGGCTGAACGGAATTTAATCAAACTTGGTCAGAAAGATCCTTACATCAACCTGTTTCAGATTTATTCAAATGGTTCCACTCCAATGCATAACTAGGTGATAATGGCCGACATCATAAAAAATTTTAAACTGCTGATTCTCTTTAATGGATGAACAGAATTGGATCAAACTTGGAACCGTCTATTAAATATACCTACAGCAGTGTCCGTCGTAGGAAGAGAAAGTGTCCTTGTCGGGAACAGTCTATTAAACATAATTACAGAAAGTGCCCTTGGTGGGAACAGTCTATTAAACAGACCTAAAGAAGTGTCCGTTTTGGGAACAGTCTATAAAGCATACCTAAAGAAGTGTCCTTGGTGGGAACAGTCCATTAAAATACCTAAAGAAGTGTCCGTGTTGGGAACAGTCTATTAAACATAACTACAGAAAGTGTCCTTGGTGGGAACAATCTATTAAACATACCTAAAGAAGTGTCCGTGCTAGGAGCAGTCTATTAAACATAACTACAGAAAGTGTCCTTGGTAGGAACAGTCTATTAAACATACCTAAAGAAGTGTCTATGGTGGGAACAGTCTATTAAACATACCTAAATAAGTGTCCGTGCTTGGAACAGTCTATTAAACGTACTTTAAGAAGTGTCCGTGCTGGGAATAGTCTATTAAACACCACAGGACTATTGGTCCTGAATCGCTCACCTAACGTCAGTCAGCCCAGCGGTTCCAGAGGAGAAGACATTTAAAAATGTTGACACACAGACACACGACAGAAAAACTCTGACCACCCTATAAGCTCACCAATGAGCCTTCGGCTCAGGTGAGCTAATAACTACAAAAAGTGTCATTGGTGGCAACAGTCTATTAAACATGGCTACAGAAAGTGTCCTGGGTTGGAACATTCTATTAAACATAGCTACAGAAAGTGTCCTTGGTGGGAACAGTCTATTAAACATAGCAACAGTAAGTGTCGATGCTTGGAACAGTCTATTAAACATAGCTACAGAAAGTGTCCTTGGTGGGAACATAAACATGAATCCTTAAGATTTTTCTAAGAAAAAAATTTTGTGCTCAAAAAAATAATCTTACCAGATCTCAATAAAATTTTTGGAGTCTGGGTGAAAAATAGTGGGTTGTTCGGGGGACAGCAAGCAAACATTTTTTTATGGATGGCCTCAGCTCCGTTTTCAGGAATGTACACTTATTTGGACTTTCTCCTACACATAACTACAGCAGTGTCTGTGATGGGAACCGTCTATTAAACATACCTACAGCAGTGTCCGTCGTAGGAAGAGAAAGTGTCCTTGTCGGGAACAGTCTATTAAACATAACTACAGAAAGTGTCCTTGGTGGGAACAGTCTATTAAGCATCCCTACATAAGTGTCCTTGGTGGGAACAGTCCATTAAAAATACCTAAAGAAGTGTCCTTGGTGGGAACAGTCCATTAAAAATACCTAAAGAAGTGTCCGTGTTGGGAACAGTCTATCAAACATAACTACAGAAAGTGTCCTTGGTGGGAACAGTCTATTAAACATACCTAAAGAAGTGTCCGTGCTGGGAAAAGTCTATTAAACATAACTACAGAAAGTGTCCTTGGTAGGAACAGTCTATAAAACATACCTAAAGAAGTGTCTGTGCTGGAAACAGTCTATTAAACATACCTAAATAAGTGTCCGTGCTGGGAACAGTCTATTAAACATACTTTAAGAAGTGTCCATGCTGGGAATAGTCTATTAAACACCACAGGACCATTGGTCCTAAATCGCTCACCTGACGTCAACCAGCCCAGCGGTTCCAGAGGAGAAGACATTTAAAAATGTGGACACACAGGCACACGACAGACAAACTCTGACCACCCTATAAGTTCACCAATGAGCTTTCGGCTCAGGTGAGATAATAACTACAAAACGTGTCCTTGGTGGGAACATTCTATCAAACATAGCTACAGAAAGTGTTCTTGGTGGGAACAGTCTATTAAACATAGCAACAGTAAGTGTCTATGCTTGGAACAGTCTATTAAACAGAGCTGCAGAAAGTGTCCTTGGTGGGAACATAAACATTGAATCCTTAAGATTTTTCTAAGTAAAAAAGTTTGTGCTCACAAAAATAATCTTACCAGATCTCAATAAAATTTTTGTAGTCTGGTTGAAAAATAGTGGGTTGTTCGGGGGACAGCAAGCAAACATTTTTTATGGATGGCCTCAGCTCCGTTTTCAGGAATGTACACTTATTTGGACTTTCTCCTACACATAACTACAGCAGTGTCTGTGATGGGAACCGTCTATTAAACATACCTACAGCAGTGTTCGTCGTAGGAAGAGAAAGTGTCCTTGTCGGGAACAGTCTATTAAACATAACTACAGAAAGTGTCCTTGGTGGGAACAGTCTATTAAACAGACCTAAAGAAGTGTCCGTGCTGGGAACAGTCTATAAAGCAGAAAGTGTCCTTGGTGGGAACATAAACATTGAATCCTTAAGATTTTTCTAATTAAAAAGTTTGTGCTCAAAAAATAATCTTACCAGATCTCAATAAAATTTTTGGAGTCTGGGTGAAAAATAGTGGGTTGTTCGGGGGACAGCAAGCAAACATTTTTTTATGGATGGCCTCAGCTCCGTTTTCAGGAATGTACACTTATTTGGACTTTCTCCTACACATAACTACAGCAGTGTCTGTGATGGGAACCGTCTATTAAACATACCTACAGCAGTGTCCGTCGTAGGAAGAGAAAGTGTCCTTGGTGGGAACATTCTATTAAACATAGCTACAAAAAGTGTCCATGCTGGGAACAGTCTATTAAACATAGCTACATGAAGTGTCCATGCTGGGAACCATCTATTAAACATAGCTAAATAAAGTGTCCTTGGTGGGAACAGTCTGATAAAAATGTCTACAGAAAGTGTCCTTGGTGGGAACATTCTATTAAACATAACTACAAAAAGTGTCCATGCTGGGAACAGTCTATTAAACATAGCTACATGAAGTGTCCTTGGTGGGAACAGTGTGTTAAAAACGGCTACAGAAAGGGTCCTTGGTGGGGACATTCTATTAAACATAGCTACAGAAAGTGTCCTTGGTGGGAACAGTTTATTAAACATACGTATAGAAAGAGTCCTTGTTGGAAACAGTCTATTTAACATATATACAGAAGTGTCCGTGCTGGAAACAGCCTATTAAACATAGCTACAAAAAGTGTCCTTAGTGGGAACAGTCTGTTAAAAATGGCTACAGAAAGTGTCCTTGGTGGGAACATTCTATTAAACATAGCTACAGAAAGTGTTTTTGGTGGGAACAGTTTATTAAACATACGTATAGAAAGAGACCTTGTTGGAAACAGTCTATTAAACATATATACAGAAGTGTCCGTGCTGGAAACAGCCTATCAAACATAGCTACAAAAAGTGTCCTTGGTGGGAACAGTCTATTAAACATAGCTACATGAAGTGTCCTTGGTGGGAACAGTCAGTTAAAAATGGCTACAGAAAGTGTCCTTGGTGGGAACATTCTATTAAACATAGTTACAAAAAGTGTCCATGCTGGGAACAGTCTATTAAACATAGCTACATGAAGTGTCCTTGGTGGGAACAGTGTGTTAAAAACGGCTACAGAAAGGGTCCTTGGTGGGGACATTCTATTAAACACAGCTACAGAAAGTGTCCTTGGTGGGAACAGTTTATTAAACATACGTATAGAAAGAGTCCTTGTTGGAAACAGTCTATTTAGCATATATACAGAAGTGTCCGTGCTGGAAACAGCCTATTAAACATAGCTACAAAAAGTGTCCTTAGTGGGAACAGTCTGTTAAAAATGGCTACAGAAAGTGTCCTTGGTGGGAACATTCTATTAAACATAGCTACAGAAAGTGTTTTTGGTGGGAACAGTTTATTAAACATACGTATAGAAAGAGACCTTGTTGGAAACAGTCTATTAAACATATATACAGAAGTGTCCGTGCTGGAAACAGCCTATTAAACATAGCTACAAAAAGTGTCCATGCTGGGAACAGTCTATTAAACATAGCTACATGAAGTGTCCTTGGTGGGAACAGTCTGTTAAAAATGGGTACAGAAAGTGTCCTTGGTGGGAACATTCTATTAAACATAGTTACAAAAAGTGTCAATGCTGGGAACAGTCTATTAAACATAGCTACATGAAGTGTCCTTGGTGGGAACAGTGTGTTAAAAACGGCTACAGAAAGGGTCCTTGGTGGGGACATTCTATTAAACACAGCTACAGAAAGTGTCCTTGGTGGGAACAGTTTATCAAACATACGAATAGAAAGAGTCCTTGTTGGAAACAGTCTATTTAGCATATATACAGAAGTGTCCGTGCTGGAAACAGCCTATTAAACATAGCTACAAAAAGTGTCCTTAGTGGGAACAGTCTGTTAAAAATGGCTACAGAAAGTGTCCTTGGTGGGAACATTCTATTAAACATAGCTACAGAAAGTGTTTTTGGTGGGAACAGTTTATTAAACATACGTATAGAAAGAGACCTTGTTGGAAACAGCCTATTAAACATAGCTACAAAAAGTGTCCATGCTGGGAACAGTCTATTAAACATAGCTACATGAAGTGTCCTTGGTGGGAACAGTCTGTTAAAAATGGCTACAGAAAGTGTCCTTGGTGGGAACATTCTATTAAACATAGTTACAAAAAGTGTCCATGCTGGGAACAGTCTATTAAACATAGCTACATGAAGTGTCCTTGGTGGGAACAGTCTGTTAAAAACGGCTACAGAAAGTGTCCTTGGTGGGCACATTCTATTAAACATAGCTAAAGAAAGTGTCCTTGGTGGGAACAGTTTATTAAACATACGTATAGAAAGAGTCCTTGTTGGAAACAGTCTATTAAACATATATACTGAAGTGTCCGTGCTGGAAACAGCCTATTAAACATAGCTACAAAAAGTGTCCATGCTGGGAACAGTCTATTAAACATAGCTACATGAAGTGTCCTTGGTGGGAACAGTCTGTTAAAAACGGCTACAGAAAGTGTCCTTGGTGGGGACATTCTATTAAACATAGCTACAGAAAGTATCCTTGGTGGGAACAGTTTATTAAACATACGTATAGAAAGAGTCCTTGTTGGAAACAGTCTATTAAACATATACACAGAAGTGTCCGTGCTGGAAACAGCCTATTAAACATAGCTACAAAAAGTGTCCATGCTGGGAACAGTCTATTAAACATAGCTACATGAAGTGTCCTTGGTGGGAACAGTCTGTTAAAAATGGCTACAGAAAGTGTCCTTGGTGGGTACATTCTATTAAACATAGCTACATGAAGTGTCCTTGGTGAGAACAGTCTGTTAAAAATGTCTACAGAAAGTGTCCTTGGTGGGAACATTCTATTAATCATAACTACAAAAAGTGTCCATGCTGGTAACAGTCTATTAAACATAGCTACATGAAGTGTCCTTGGTAGGAACAGTCTGTTAAAAACGGCTACAGAAAGTGTCCTTGGTGGGGACATTCTATTAAACATAGCTACAGAAAGTGTCCTTGGTGGCAACAGTTTATTAAACATACGTATAGAAAGAGTCCATGTTGGAAACAGTCTATTAAACATATATACAGAAGTGTCCGTGCTGGTAACAGCCTATTAAACATAGCTACAAAAAGTGTCCATGCTGGGAACAGTCTATTAAACATAGCTACATGAAGTGTCCTTGGTGGGAACAGTCTGTTAAAAATGGCTACAGAAAGTGTCCTTGGTGGGAACATTCTATTAAACATAGCTACAAAAAGTGTCCATGCTGGGAACAGTCTATTAAACATAGCTACATGAAGTGTCCATGCTGGGAACCATCTATTAAACATAGCTAAATAAAGTGTCCTTGGTGGGAACAGTCTGATAAAAATGTCTACAGAAAGTGTCCTTGGTGGGAACATTCTATTAAACATAACTACAAAAAGTGTCCATGCTGGGAACAGTCTATTAAACGTAGCTACATGAAGTGTCCTTGGTGGGAACAGTCTGTTAAAAACGGCTACAGAAAGGGTCCTTGGTGGGGACATTCTATTAAACATAGCTACAGAAAGTGTCCTTGGTGGGAACAGTTTATTAAACGTACGTATAGAAAGAGTCTTTGTTGGAAACAGTCTATTTAACATATATACAGAAGTGTCCGTGCTGGAAACAGCCTATTAAACATAGCTACAAAAAGTGTCCTTATAGGGAACAGTCTGTTAAAAATGGCTACAGAAAGTGTCCTTGGTGGGAACATACTATTAAACATAGCTACAGAAAGTGTTTTTGGTGGGAACAGTTTATTAAACATACGCATAGAAAGAGACCTTGTTGGAAACAGTCTATTAAACATATATACAGAAGTGTCCGTGCTGGAAACAGCCTATTAAACATAGCTACAAAAAGTGTCCATGCTGGGAACAGTCTATTAAACATAGCTACATGAAGTGTCCTTGGTGGGAACAGTCTGTTAAAAATGGCTACAGAAAGTGTCCTTGGTGGGAACATTCTATTAAACATAGTTACAAAAAGTGTCCATGCTGGGAACAGTCTATTAAACATAGCTACATGAAGTGTCCTTGGTGGGAACAGTCTGTTAAAAACGGCTACAGAAAGTGTCCTTGGTGGGCACATTCTATTAAACATAGCTAAAGAAAGTGTCCTTGGTGGGAACAGTTTATTAAACATACGTATAGAAAGAGTCCTTGTTGGAAACAGTCTATTAAACATATATACAGAAGTGTCCGTGCTGGAAGCAGCCTATTAAACATAGCTACAAAAAGTGTCCATGCTGGGAACAGTCTATTAAACATAGCTACATGAAGTGTCCTTGGTGGGAACAGTCTGTTAAAAACGGCTACAGAAAGTGACCTTGGTGGGGACATTCTATTAAACATAGCTACAGAAAGTATCCTTGGTGGGAACAGTTTATTAAACATACGAATAGAAAGAGTCCTTGTTGGAAACAGTCTATTAAACATATATACAGAAGTGTCCGTGCTGGAAACAGTCTATTTAACATAGCTACAAAAAGTGTCCATGCTGGGAACAGTCTATTAAACATAGCTACATGAAGTGTCCTTGGTGGGAACAGTCTGTTAAAAATGGCTACAGAAAGTGTCCTTGGTGGGAACATTCTATTAAACATAGCTACAAAAAGTGTCCATGCTGGGAACAGTTTATTAAACATGCGTATAGAAAGAGACCTTGTTGGAAACAGTCTATTAAACATATATACAGAAGTGTCCGTGCTGGAAACAGCCTATTAAACATAGCTACAAAAAGTGTCCATGCTGGGAACAGTCTATTAAACATAGCTACATGAAGTGTCCTTGGTTGGAACAGTCTGTTAAAAATGGCTACAGAAAGTGTCCTTGGTTGGAACATTCTATTAAACATAGTTACAAAAAGTGTCCATGCTGGGAACAGTCTATTAAACATAGCTACATGAAGTGTCCTTGGTGGGAACAGTCTGTTAAAAACGGCTACAGAAAGTGTCCTTGGTGGGCACATTCTATTAAACATAGCTACAGAAAGTGTCCTTGGTGGGAACAATTTATTAAAGATACGTATAGAAAGAGTCCTTGTTGGAAACAGTCTATTAAACATATATACAGAAGTGTCCGTGCTGGAAACAGCCTATTAAACATAGCTTCAAAAAGTGTCCATGCTGGGAACAGTCTATTAAACATAGCTACATGAAGTGTCCTTGGTGGGAACAGTCTGTTAAAAACGGCTACAGAAAGTGTCCTTGGTGCGGACATTCTATTAAACATAGCTACAGAAAGTGTCCTTGGTGGGAACAGTTTATTAAACATACGTATAGAAAGAGACCTTGTTGGAAACAGTCTATTAATCATATATACAGAAGTGTCCGTGCTGGAAACAGCCTATTAAACATAGCTACAAAAAGTGTCCATGCTGGGAACAGTCTATTAAACATAGCTACAGAAAGTGTGCTTGGTGGGAACTTCTTATTAAACATACGTATAGAAAGTGTCCTTGTTGGAAACAGTCTATTAAACATACCAACAGAAGTATCCGTGCTGGGAACAATATATTAAACATACCTACAGAAAGTGTCCTTGATGGGAAGAGTCTATTAAACATAGCTACAGAAAGTGTCCTTGCTGGGAACAGACTATGAAGCGTACTACAGAAAGTGTCCGTGGTGGGAACAGTCTTTTAAATATACATACAGAAAGTGTCCATGCTAGGACCAGTCTTTTAATGATAGCTTTAGAAAGTGTCCGTGCTGGAAAATGTCTACTAACCATAACTACGAAAAGTGTCCTTGGTGGGAACAGTCTATTTAACATACCTATATAATTGTCCGGGCTGGGAACAGTCTATAAACATACCTACAGAAGTGTCTGTGCTTGGAACAGTCTATAAAACATACCTACAGAAAGTGTCCTTGGTGGGAACAGTCTATTAAACATACCTGTATAAATTGTCCTTGCTGGGAACAATCTATTAAAGGAGTCCATGTATGGAATCCACCAATCGCTAAAAACAATTGTAGGAAATTGTTCAAATGTCTAGTTTGCTTTAAATCATGTGTATTAAATAAGGCTAAAAGGGATGCCCTTTGAGAACCATGAACCATGAACGCATTCAAAAACGAAAATAGCAGAATCCATTTGTTGTTTGGGCCAGACAAGCTTGTTTCGGCCATCAAGGCCTCATCAGAAGCCCTAAAAGAAATGCTGAAAACGAGTATCAGCGGTTACGAGTATCAGCGTAAAACGTGGAAAATGACGTTGAAAGTTGACGTTACGTCAGAAGAAATTTCCAGTTTAATTTAACGTCATGCGGCAAATTTTGTTTACGGATTATTTTGCTCCATACAAGTGGAAAGTGCATGGATTTGTATGCGGTTTGTAGCCTGCTTCCACAATAGAATAATTTTTGTCTTTTAGTCAGAATGTTTCTTTTGTAAGGACTAATTGATTTTTAATTAGCTGGGTTAAATGCTTCTTTAAATGGACATTTTAATGACTCCTTTGATATTCATTTGGGATCACGATACAATAAAAAACATCCCTTCGAATTCAACGTTGTTCTTCTTCTTTGTCCTGATGCAAAATAAATAGATGACTGACGGATGTTTTTAAGGTAACCGGGCGCCAAGGGCACATAGGGGCTACCCCCAGTTCGCCAGCTGGGATTAGTTGGAGGTACTGCTCTTTTCCCTAGGCTGCCAATATGCTGACTCCTGTCTGCTTGACAGTTATCAGCTAGCCGATTGGGAGTTAGGTGACTTCATTCGCGGATTGTTGTTGTTTTCCAGTTTCCCCGTGTCGCGGGTCGTCAGCTGGTGGGGTCCCAGGGAACGAATCCATGCTGGCACTACACCGTAGCCGTTCGCTGGTACCCCTATTCCCCGTTGCCGGTGAACAGGGAGACCATCGCTCGGCTCCAGTCCCGTCCGTCCATGTTTGTCGTCTCACGTCTCAGGTGTCTCCTAGCCCACGGGCATCCCCTTGCCCTGTAGCCAATCGCCGAGCTCCGTCCTGAGAGGTTTGTGAAACGGTGCCGTGATCTTTCCAGGTCTCGGTGGGGCTTATATTTTGTCTTCCCGTTTGCTTCAGGAGTAGATGTGTCCTGTCGCTAAAGGGCATCTTTAAATGTAGGAGTTTCTGGGCTAGGCGTGCTTCATATTTCAAGGGCTGTGGATATGTTGCACAGTTCCAATGTGAGCCTTTGTTTTTGTGCAACATAGTTTAGTTGTAGTAATTTGGAACTCCATTCTAAAGGTTTGGCTGCGTGATTGCACTGCGTTTAAGTTATAGCAGTGCTGTGCCTTGGGTTTTTGCGGTTTGCCGCAAAGGGGTGTGGGTTGTTTTGTGTAACAGGGTAGGCTCCGAGTTTGAACTTATCATTAAGGGGATCGTTTAGCAGTTAATTTTGTTTGAAAGTTTCATTGCGATTTGGAAGACGTTTCTAAAGATTGCTATACACGTTTCCATGTTACGTGTTATGCACCTTATATTCAATCAGGGGATTCGAGACAAAGTTTTTTAGCCATTTTGTGGTGCTTATTTGCACCACAAAATTGTAGAGTCCATCCATTTCTTTCTTCTAGCTTGTAGCTTGAGCCGCATCTACACCCTCACGCCAGCACCATGTCTATGGATGTCGTCTACGCTTTTTGTATCAATTTTGATATTGGTATTTTTTTTTTTTTTTTTTTTTTGATTTTTGCATATTGTTGTAACGTATGTACATTTTTACATTATTTGGTCTGTGCCCCCAGCTTATTGAGTATATATGCGGGCGGATGTGCTCGCCCCGCCACGGACCTGTCGTGTTTCTTTTTCTTGTGCTTTAAAGATGGTGTTGTCCGTTTTGGGGCAAGCCCACCCGCTCTCTTATGCTGGGTAGGACAGTTTTTGTACCTGCAAGGTTGTGCTTGTAGATTATATTTTGTGATTTTTGTTTATTCTGTACATACAACATATAGTATAGTGTGACGGCCTCCGCCGTCTTGGGCCCAAGTTCGTGTTTATTTTAGTTTGTGGGTGACCTCTATCGCGGAGGATGTGGAAGTAGGTCAATCTCCTTTTCTGCATTTTTTTGTTAAAGTTAGGAAAATGTGGTGCCCTCCTCCACGTAGGATGTCATATTCTGTGGGTCATTCTGAGTCGCCATGTTTACATGTCATTATCAAATCCTACTTGAAGGAAGGCACCATAGGAGGAATTGTATTCCTACCTAGTCGTTTGAGGGCCCGAGATATCATGTGCCGATCTCGTCAGCAATGTAGTTAGTACAAATGCATATAATCATATAGGTCGCATACAAGCGTCCGCCTGCGCATGTGCGCAGTCGAGCACTCCTATGCGATCTTGTTTTTATGTGTCATTTTTACAGTTAACAATGTTTGAAATCGCTTTTTGGGAACTAAACTCTTCTTCTTCTTCTTCTATCTCCAGATTTTTGATCTCTCTTTTCCTATACTATCCTCTCTACGGGATTCCTACTCTACAACTATTCTACAACTATCGCTTTATCTACCTAATTGAGCATTGCGTGGGTGGATGTATGTTGTTTTAGTTTTGCGTGGGTGGTTGTGTGTTGATGCCCTCCTTCAGGGTTGCGCTAAGTCATGCCCTAGTTAGTTAGTTTATTTCCCTTATCTGTATAAATATATGGTCGTCTTGACCGTCCGTTTTAATTACGGTCATGGCGCGATTTGCTGTTTTTTTGGTGATTCTTATGTTAAACGACAAGGGCAGTACCGAGGGCTGTTTGATGTACCAGGCGAGGTTCGGTTTTTCGGCCATGGTGGTATGCGCGTGGCGAGCTATGATGTTGACTTGTGGGACAGCGTTTCATATTTTCCGAAGGCAAAGTTGAGACAGCGATGGCCGCCTCCACAGGCACTATTATAGGGACCGTATTCATTTGTCAAGAGAGGGACAGAAGCAATACCATGTGTGCTTAGAGAGAGCCTTCATGTGATTTTTCTGCTAGTCAGGTGTTTATAAAAGGGTCCTTTTGTGGCCCCCAGATCATTCGGTTTGGGTAACCTTATAATGTACATCCTTTATTCGAAAGCGAAAAAAAAAGAAAAACAAAGAGATGTGATAAGGCCTATTGTTTCTTATTTCTGTCCCACTAATCTATGTGCATTCCTGAAGGAGAGCCTTTTGTTTGCTTGTGTGTTGGTATGCCGTTCTCCTTTGGGTTGTGTGGCTCTCGATCAGCCAGGATTTTGACGCAACGCTGCTCAGTGCCAACGTCCTAAGACCGCAAACCCCAGCGTTACATCTCGTCCTGATTTCCCGTTTGCCTTCCCCCCTCCGGAGAGGCCGGGCGATGGATTTTCCTTGTGATGGATCCATGCCCAGTTCCGGCGTGTTCTCGTGTGATCCTATTTCGGGCAGTGTGGCTCCCGATCAGCAAGGATTTTGGTGCAGCGCTCATAAGTGCCAAGCCAGTGGGCCGCAACCACAACGCTACACCTCGTCTTAACCTCTCGCTTGCCATACCCCTTTGGAGGGTGGGTCGGGGCTATGGATTTTCCTTGTGGTGGGTCCATGCCCCGTTCTGTTATGGTCTTCTCAGTGATCCAGGGATCGCTGTCACCGTTTGGCACTAGCCGAGGCCGCAAACCACAGTGCCTACCGTTGACTTTGATCCCCTTTTTGCCGTGAGACGGCCGCCCTTTGATCACTACGCTCCTTTTTGGTTGGTAGCGTCTAAGGTGCGGTTAAATCATTTATTGTTTCTGAAATCGGGTCTGTAACGGTTTTGGTTTCAGGCATGCTTGTGTGTAACCTCGTACGGGGTGTGTCTCTCGTAACAGTGCAATAAATTTAGTCTGCGCCCTTAGCTTTCCCCTATATTTTGTCCAGGTAGTTTGTTTTCTCAAAGAAATTGAAAACCGCGTCCCTCATTTCCTGTGACATTTGATTGTGCAAAGAAATCGCGTTTATCTCCCCTTGGTATCCTAGTGCTGTCAGTTTTAGTTCCCTCCTAGCGGAGCCGTTCGCGGAGGACGCAACTTACTATTAGTATCAAAATAATTTCAACTATGAAAAGGTTCATTACCAGCAAATATTTTGTCACCAATACAAACTGGAATAGATTCATAAAACTTTATGTTAGGCATATTTTTATGTATTTTTTAATTGAAATCCTTTAATCAAAATTAAAGTGATTAACCAAACTATTGCAAAATATGCAGAGTGTTGATTTTTTTTGTTTGTTTTGATTTGTTACGCCCCTTGAAAGTCTTATAAATAACTTAGTATGACACGCCAACTATTCAACAAAAATGCGAGGCGTTATCAAATTTCATAACAGTCATAAAAATAAATAACTTTTAATAAACGACGACTGTTATTCGCTTGACCCAAATGAAGAGAATAGAACACGATACATTTAAATTAATATGCAAAGATAACCCAAATTTTACGGTTTTCTGTATCTACAAATGCTAATTTCCAGTGTCCCCACCACGGACACTTTGTTCCGGCGAACGACTGTTCCCACGAGCGACATCATGTTGTGTGTTGCAAATATACCCTACTCGTATAATGCAGTTAAAAATAGCAAGTTAGAAAATTTTGAGAAATCTTGGACACTATATAAAGTGTTAATTATTAATAACAATAGTTAGTACTTTCTATAATATTTATGATGTGTCATCTGTAGTGCTACTCTGGTTATAGTTCCTGTAAATAGTACTGGTTTTGAACTGATTGTGAGAATATTTTTTAAACAACGGACAATATTCGCCTGCATCACGTGGGCGGGCCCGTGAAATAAAGACCCCCCTAAACCCCACTTTATATTGCGAAAACTGGGGTTTACGGGGGTAAACATTTTCTTTGTTTCTGCTTCGGGACATGGGTTGTGGGTACTCGTTGGGGCCGCCTCAATGAGGCGGTTCTAGCGGGCGCCCAGGGCCTGTGCTTGGGGTGGGAATGGGAAAAATATCAAAATTGTCGTCAAAAATGCCTTTTTTTGAGGTTTGAAAAATGTACTATATCACACGGATGTGTTATCGTGATGTAGGTGGTTTTGTACTGTTATGGAGCTGGCCTTTTCACTACATCGCCGTACCGTTTAACACAACAAATATTATTGATCCTATTGTTAATTAATCGTCCTTCCAGATCTGTGGATAGAATGACGTAACTTGTTCGAAACACGTATCCATTGGTATGCGACTTTTGACCTTATGCACATTTTTTTCATGTCTGCTGATTTTTTTTTTTTTTTTTTTTTTGTTTTTTGTTTGTTTTTTGTTTTTTCTTTGCTTCCCTGCCCTCACATTTATACTACTATGATGCAACTTAAGGCGGCATATTCTGGTGGAGTTGGGCCGGGGCCGGCGGGACCTACAATAGAGCACGGGCGCCCTGTGGGGACTCTGGGTGGAGTGCGCGTATGCGCAGTCTGGTCGGGGACTTCGGTGTGCACTCCGCGGATGGCAAGGGGCCCGGTGCCCCAACGTGCTGCAGAAGAGGTCTCTGGTTAGACTGTGTGGGTGCGTGGGGCTGGTCGGTTTTTTCGCCGGGCGTGCGTGTGGGTTGTGGGGAGTGCTGTGCCCCGGCTCAATTGTCTCAGAGTGTGATCTTGCCCTTTTCAACGTTTTAAGATGTTGTACTGCAATAGTGCAACTAAGTGAGGTAGGGGAGCAAACTTTAAATATTCCACACCTGTATAGGACAGTGAGGTTAATATATACCGAGGGCGTTGGCATTAAAAGCACATGCCGGGTCCGGGGGGTGGGGCTGTTGGGCCCGCATACGCTTTGATTGGGGTCTCGTGCTGGCGTTCTTGTTTGTCTTTTGTTGGTTTGCCGGGTTTGTCTTTTAATATATTGCTATGGTTAGAGCTTGTGCCGCCGTGGGTAGATCATGAGTGTGGGGCTTTTAAATGCGGTATTGAGGAGCGTCCTTTTACCATCAGGTTGGCCTCAATCTCGCTGTCGCTTGTTGGGCCAAGCTAATTTTGTGCCGTTTCGGACGGTTGTATGTACCCCTTTTTATAAACTAGCTATCCTGTATTGTTGGAGGTCATCGTATTAATACTGAGGACGGAAATCAATAGTCAATGGTCAGGTAGTTCCGGGCTGTCCCGGCTGCAGGTCCGCGGTCAGCTGTGTGGGCCCTGGCTTTCAAGCTCGGGTCTATGAAGTGGACCTCGGACCTGTGGCTGGGCCGGTGCGAGGTTGCTTGACAGATGACATTATAATATTGCCTTTTCATCCGCTGCAATCCCTGTTATTTTGCTACGTTTTGACATCGATATGAAATAGTGAAAGTATGGTCTAAGGATACTGATATGGGCCCTGATGGTGGGGTGACGTCCACTTATATTTGACTTTCTTATTTTACTTATATATGTTTGCTGGACGTGTCTTGCGGTGGTAGGGGTGCTCCAGTTACGGCGGGGTGTAAGGATGGCTAGGGACGCTAGCGGGCGACCTGACTCCAAGCGTCTGTAGTCTGGGTACGAGGTTGATTGGAGAGTATTGAGCTTCCCCTGAGGGACCCGACGTGTGCTGTTTTATTATAAGATAACAATGGATAAATGGTGTTATTGTATTTCCATTTTAACGGTAAACTATCAAAAATATTCCAAAGACGCCACTTTGGCTCTGGGCTGTAGCCAGAGAGTCAACGCGGCGTCTGTGCCGGTTGTCGGAGGTTCGGATCCTGGGTTCGGGTGGCACGGGAACGTCGAGATTTGAGAATTGGTTTTTGATGTCTACTGTCTCCGGGCCTCAGGATGGTGGCGTCCGTCAGCCAAATTTCAAGGAAGATGATTTAACATCACATCTTTTTCAATTCACCTTTGTAACTGCCAATGCTCTGGATATGCCATGTAATATATGTTATAAATGTCTTTATGTCTCTGTGTGAATGAAAAAAATAAAAAAACAATAAATTAAAAAAAAAAAAAAAAAAAAACATAGGTTGTGGGTGCTCGTTAGAACCGCCTCAATGAGGCGGTTCTAACGAGTACCCACAACCTATGTATTGGAGCAAAAATAAGAAAAATAATTAATACCCCCGTAAACCCCAGTTTTCTCTATATAAAGTGGGGTTTAAGGGGTTCATTTCACGGACTTGTTCACGGGATGCGACCATGCGATATTTTTCTAATTCATTTTCCAAACCTGTGTTGTGGTTGCTCGTTAGAGGCGGTTCTAACGAGTACCCATAACATGTGTCTTGGAAAAATAAATTGGAAAGTAATTGGAAAGTAATTTATACCCATGTAAGCCCCCACTTTTCTCTATATAAAGTGGGGTTAAGAGGAATGTTGACTAGATGGACTTGTTGAACAAACTGGTCTAAAATCAGTGCACAATAACTTAAGTCAGAATTTAACTTTACCGGACTGTATAAACATCACGCGTACAAGTCCTTGAAATGAACATGAACGCCCCACCCCCCCACCCCCACACCACCACCACCACCAACACACACACAGACGAAACTAGGGTTTATGGGGATATACATTATTTTTCTTACTTCTGCTCCATGACATGGTTCAATGTTGCGGTTCTAACGAGCACCCACAACCTATGATTGCAGTATTATGCCCCCTACTTGGAAGACGTTGGAGGGGCATGTTCGTTACGCTTTTGATGCATAGCATACTAGGGTTTTGATATTTCATATATGGATTTTATGGGCCGCAGTTTTACTACTTATTCCCTATTTATCGATATCCATAATTACTTATGAATATCCATTTTTCGAAAAATGGACTGATGGATATCAATTATTTATGGATGTCCACAATTCGAATTAATTATATCCATCATTCGAATTATGGATATCCATAAATATATCTGAATCGTGGATATCCTTAATCGAATTATGGATATCAATTATTTAATTTATGGATATCTATAGTTCGATATATAGATGTCCATAAATCTAATTTATATCCATAATTCGATTGATGGATATCCTTCAGATCGATTTATGGATATCCATAATTCGAATGACGGATATCCTTAATTCGAATTATGGATATCCATAATTCGATCCATTCGTGGATGCCCCGCGCCTGCCCGGGGGGTAGAAATATGGCGGCTGCCTTCGGGAGTGTGGCAGAGTGGTAAGACCCCACCGAAAACAGTCCCATTGCCGAGACCACCCGGTGCCTCGAAATAGGTGGCTGCCTTCAGGTTCTGTGGCAGTTGGGTAAAAGCCTCCAACATACAGAACAATCGTCCGTTCGACCGGTATTATTTTGTAATTCAATTTATTCAAATGCATCTTGCTAAATTTTTTACAATTCACTACGCGAGATCTATCCTTTTAAACCTTTCCTATCTCATGTTACTACCACGCTGCATTTGTATGTGTATCATCATTGCTGGTGGGTCGCGCACCACAAAGAAGAAACCTCATCTGTATATGTTTGTACTGTGTATGTGTCACTTTTTCATGCTCCTTCACTCTGCACATCAATGAAAGATGCATTTTGTATACGTTATTAGATAAGTAACTTGTCATTTCATGTTACCCCAAAGTTATTTTATGTTACATGAATGTTTACAGAATTGGATACTTATCACGAAGTTCTGAAGTGTTCGTCATCATCTAACACAGCTTTATTCTTTATTAGTTTATAAAATCCTTTGTTCTCTCTGAAACTCATCACCTCAATAATTTCTTACCATAATCGTGGATCTCATATTTAGCAAAGGATCTCCTGTTTTCAGAGCCAAGCTTTTATTTAAGCAAACGTTTTCGGCCTCCCTTGTCTGTAGGGAATAAAATATACAGATCACTTTCCTTCTGTAGTGAATGGGGATGAAATTCCTTGTTGAAACAGGAGCCACTTGTTTGCCGTGAGTGGCGTCTCGTATGCTGGAAGAAGGGATCCTGATGATTGAGAAAAGCCCAGGGATCTCCAGCTTTTCAACACATCATTTTGGCCCATATTTCAGATAGAAGAGGGGTTTGGGCTAGATCCGGCCTGAATCAATCGGCTCAGTCGTGCCAAGCTCTAGAATCGCACAGCTTGTCCTTATCTTCCTTCTTTCTTTTTTACGTATCTTTATGGTACAAACCGGGTGTAATTTTGTCTTATTCCTCTATCTTTGAGTGTTATTTGATGGGCGGCGGCTGATGGATCAATCGGTGGGCTTGTACTGGGGAAATTCAGCAGAAGCTTCTGTGAGGGAGAGAATATGGGTGGGGATGGGTCCCAACTGTTCCTCATTTTTCTTTGAAATCTGGGTGCATAGTTGGGAATCATAAAACAGAAGTGGAGCGGAAGGACTCTGGTCCTGTCATCGAGTATAATAGCAATGTAGCCTTGGCGTTGGAAATAGGAGATCCATTTCCATTAAACGTCCCCTTGTAGGGCTCCAAGGAGGGTGGGGCGCATAGCTATCGAATCATAATTTTTCACCATGGGATCCAACACTAGGAAAAGAGCTTTTTTAGATTTATCAGATGACGACCCGGAACCGGCTATATTCAATTTCAAAGCTAATGAAAATTTCGCAAGGTTTTTAGTGGTTTCGAGCAACGAAGAAAAGGCCGTAACTACACTTTCACCTTTTGTCATTGAAAAACAGATTGAAGCTATTATCGGAACGCCAAAAAATGTTAAAAAATTGAAAAACGGAACCCTTTTGATAGAAACAAATCGGAAATCACAAACGGAAAATCTTCTCAAAATTAACAAATTCTACAACTTAAACGTCTCTGTCACGGAACACAAAACATTAAATTCATGCAAAGGAATAATCCGTGACAGAATGCTAAAACAGGAAACAGAAGCCAGCATTGTGGAATATTTGAAAGAACAAGGAGTTACGGCCTGTAAAAGATTCAAAATTAAAAAAGATGGAAACCTTATCGACACCAACACATTACTTCTTACATTCAACTCAACAACGTTGCCGAAATCGCTGAAAATCTTTTACAGAATAATACCGGTCGAAATCTACGTACCCAATCCTCTGCGATGTTTTAATTGTCAGAGGTTTGAGCACCATGAAAACGATTGCACTGTCCCTGACGGATCTGTTTGTGAGAAGTGTGGTGGTACCGATCACCACACTACCAACTGCAAGAATTCTCCAAAATGCGTGAACTGCGGAAAAAATCATCTCTCAAAATCCAATGTCTGTGAAGTTTGGAAAACGGAAAAAGAAATTATGAAAATCAAAGTCACTCAAAACGTCACATATTTGGAAGCCAAGAAAATTCAACAAAATAAACCAGAAACCACATTCGCCAAAGTTGTTCAATCCCTTTCCACCAAACCTGAAACCAAAGAAACATCTACACAATTTAATGAAAAAGATTTTGAAATTAAACCCCATTCTAAAGTTATCACCTCTTCTGTAAAACCCAAAACCACATCGTCACAACCTACATCTTCACAACCTACTACATCGTCACAACCTACTACATCTACTCATCATTCAAGAACAGAATCTAGACAAACTTCACAGACCAGTTCACAACCCAAACATTCTAGCAGATCTCACTCCCGATCCACGTCGGGGACAGCAGATCAAAAAGAAAAAAAACGGCAAAGAAAAGCATAAAGGATCAAACCCAAACAGTAAAGGGGCGTCTGCTGATCCAGTAAAACTGGCTAATCAGTACGGCGCCCTTGAGGACATGGAGTTGGACCATGATCCCTCCACGTTCTTAAAGCCTAATAATAAAAGATAAAGGATTAAATTCCTTGTTTTAATCTTCTCTCCATTCAACCATGGATAAGAAGTCAATAATTCAATGGAATTGTCGAGGACTGAAAGCCAATTTTAACGAACTTTTAATTTTAACTACACTTTTTTCTCCTAATGTCATTTGTCTCCAAGAAACTTTTTTGAAAACTACAGATAATATTAATTTCAAAGGTTACAGTATGTACAATCATATCACAACGGATAATCAGAAGGCATCAGGAGGTACATCAATCCTGGTAAAATCTGACGTTCCTCATAGAAAAATAGATGTAAACACTAATTTACAAGCTGTTGCTGTAAACGTCACTTTATCCAAATCCATAACGATTTGTTCTGTCTACCTTCCACCACACTATAATTTTTCTAAACAAGAATTAGAAAATTTAACAAATCAATTACCTAGTCCTTATATATTATTAGGAGATTTTAATAGTCACAGCAAATTATGGGGTTGCTCGGATACAAATGACAAAGGAGAAATCATAGAAAATTTTATTGCTGAAAATGATTTATGTTTATTTAACGATAAACAACCAACATATCTTCATTCTCCCACAAGAAATTATTTTGCTTTAGACCTTTCAATTTGCTCTCCAAATATTTATCTAGATTTTGATTGGTCTGTTGTGGACGATCTCCATGGGAGCGATCATTTTCCGATAGTAATTGAAGAAATTGCATCGACCCATGAGGATCGTCACCCCAGATGGAATTTGAGTAAAGCAAATTGGGAAAATTTTAACCAATTATGTAATGAAAAACTCGACCCTGAACTTTTTAAAACTGCAAATGATATACAAGATTTTACTGATCAATTGATTGATATTGCTGAAAAATGTATTCCTAAATCCTCGACTTTTTCAAAACGAAACAAACCTTGGTTTAATGACGAAGTTAAAACTTCAATCAATAAAAGAAAATCTGCATTACGAAAATTCAATAAACAACCAACAAAAGAAAATCTTATCCATGCCAAACATATGCGAGCAAAAGCTCGCAAAACAATAAAATCGGCCAAAAAAGCATCTTGGCAGCAATACGTCTCCAAACTGAATACCAGAACACCAACGAAGAAAATATGGGACATGATTCGAAAAATTAGTGGCAAAAACAAATCAAATAAACATGTCCATATCAAATCGAACGGAAATATATGTTCAACGGCTAAAGACATTTCCAATGCCTTGGGGAAAAATTTTCAGAAAAACTCCTCTAGCTCAAATTATTCAGAAAGTTTCCAAAATATTAAACAAGAACAAGAGAAAAAGAGTTTAAATTTTTCCTCATTAAATCACGAAAAATATAATTTGCCTTTCACTACTAAAGAATTATTAGATGCTCTCCATAAATCCCATGATACTGCTGTTGGCCCTGATGACATACACTATCAAATTTTAAAACATTTACCCAACAAGGTATTGGAAACTTTATTAAATATTTTGAATGATATTTGGATCACTGGAAAGTTCCCCGAAAACTGGAGAAAAGCTACCATTATTCCTATTCCGAAACCTAATAAAGATCATACTGAAGCCACTAATTACAGACCTATTGCTTTGACAAGTTGCTTATGTAAAACAATGGAGAGAATGATTAATGATAGGCTGGTTTGGTTCTTAGAATCAAACCAGCTTATCACTAAATTCCAAGCTGGTTTTAGAAAAAACAGCTCTACTAACGATCATTTGATTCGCTTAGAATCATTTATACGTGATGCCTTTATTAAAAAAGAACATGTCGTAGCTGTATTCTTTGACCTAGAAAAGGCCTACGATACCACTTGGAAGTATGGCATCATGAAAGATTTACACACATTGGGCCTTAAAAGCCGATTACCACTTTTTGTTCAAAATTTCTTGTCCGATCGAACATTTAATGTTCGCATGGGAAATACATTATCGGACACATTTGATCAAGAACAAGGTGTACCACAAGGTAGTATTTTATCACCAACCTTGTTCAGCATAAAAATTAATAATATAGTTAAATGTGTAAAAGACCCAGATTGTTCGCTTTTTGTTGACGATTTTGGAATCTTTTATCGATCCAAAAATATGGAAACCATTGAATTTAAACTGCAAAGGTGTTTAAATAATATAGAAACTTGGGCAACAGAAAATGGTTTTAAATTTTCTAAAACAAAAACTCAGTGTGTTCATTTCTGCCAAATACGAAAGTTGCATTTAGATCCTGTACTGACTATATACGGCAGTCCAATTCCAGTCGTCACTGAGGCGAAGTTTTTGGGTCTTTTATTCGATAACAAATTGTCTTTTATTCCTCATATCAAAGCTTTGAAAGCTAAATGTTTAAAAGCTCTTGATATTCTTAAAGTCCTGTCCAGTTCCGACTGGGGAGGAGATCGTACTGTTCTTTTAAATCTTTATAGATCATTAATTCGTTCCAAATTGGACTATGGCTCCATAGTCTATGGTTCTGCTAGGAAATCTTATTTAAAATCTTTGGATACTATACATCATCAAGGTTTACGTTTAGCACTAGGCGCCTTTCGCACTTCACCCGTTGATAGTCTCTATGCTGAATCTAATGAACCATCACTTTATATTAGAAGAGAGAAATTGTCTCTTCAATATGCTACTAAATTAGCTGCAAATCCACGCAATTCAGCATATGAATGTGTTTTTAACCCTAATTATGAACGATTTTATAACAACAAACCATCGGCGATAAAACCTCTCGGCCTAAGAATTCAATCATTACTCGAAGAGGCCAATATTAATATTAAAAATATTCAATCTTTTTCATTATCATCCAAAGAGCCATGGACGTTAAACCCTCCAAAGATTATTTTAACCTTACATAAAAATAAGAAATCCGAAGTGGAATCGCATATTTTTAAGAACGAATTTTTGGAAATCAAATCTAATTTTAAACATCATATATCCATTTACACTGACGGTTCGAAACAAGATGAGAAAGTTGCTTGTTCTGTCATTAGTCCGAATTTCACCGACAGCATTAGATTACCCGATAATAGCTCTATTTTTACCGCTGAAGCGAAAGCAATTGATATTGCACTCTATCACATTCGCGATCAATCTGAAAGACATTTTATCATATATTCCGATTCTCTTTCTGTATTGAAAGCTCTCAAAGACCAACAGCACAGAAACCCCTTGATTCAACAGATTTTAAGAAAATATCACTATCTATCAGTCTCGAAGGAGATCATATTCTGCTGGCTTCCGAGTCACGTAAATATCCGTGGAAATGAGTTAGCTGATTTGGAAGCCAAATCAGCATTATCATTAACAGTTACAAATTTAAAAATTCCTTACTCTGATTTAAAATCGAACATTAACAAATATATTAAAAATAAATGTCAATCAATTTGGGAAAAAGAAACTAATAATAAATTAAACCAAATACAACCGAATTTTCATACCAAATGCACCTTTTTGAATTATAATAGGAAAGATCAGACTAAAATCACAAGATGCCGTATTGGACACACACGACTCACTCATTCCTACATTTTAAAAAACGAACAAGCACCTTTCTGTATATCTTGTAACGAACCGTTCACAGTTAAACACTTTCTCATCTCATGTATTGAATTTAATCATATACGATCTACATATTTTAACATTACTACGATGAAAGATCTTTTTAATAATGTTCCTTTTTACCAATTAATCAATTTTCTTAAAGAAATCGGTCTTTTTAACAAACTGTAATTACTAAAATTTTAATTGTTTACTCTTGCACAATTTTATGTATAATATATAACTGTTTTAGACGCTATATGCCCTGTTAGGGTTGAGCGTCTTTAAATAAATCAGCCATCCATCCATCCATTCGTGGATATCACTGATTCGATTTATGGATATGCAAATAAATGCAATAAACAAAGTCTGAAACCAAAGGCTTTCGCGGTGAATTATGGATATCCATAATTCGAAATATGGATATCATTAATTCCGATCGATTTATAGATATCCATAAATCGAATTATGAATAAACATTTATCAGCGGAATAATGGATATCCATATTTTGATTTATTGATATCCATATTTGGAATTAGTGATATCCATAATTCGAATTATGGATATCCATAAAATTCGAATAATGGATATCCATAAATCTATCTGAATTATGGGTATCCATTTTTCTATTTATGGATATCATTTATTCGATTTATGGATATCTATAATTCAATTATGGATATTCATTAGTAGGCTGATTAATATGGATATCCATAAATCGAATTATGGATATCAGTAAATAAGGATTAAATAGTAAAACGGCACCCCATAGGATTCCTCCTCGAAAAATAGCTGACGCGTATTTTTCTCATCCGGATTATTGAAAGTTGGTGAATAGATTGGTGATAACGAGTAGATTTGACTTAAATTCCGAACAATAATACGAGTTATGGACCTTTGTCACTTTGGGTATTTGTACATTGTATGCTTTGTGATGCATAGCTTAACTTGAATCAAGTTTGCTAGGGTTCTGAAATTTCATATATTGATTCCTCATGGAAAATTAGCTGACACGTTCTTTTTTTCATCCGGATTATGCCCATTTCAAAGGTTATTGCCCTTTGAAAAAATAAAATCTTGTCAGCAAAATAGCTCAATCTGTTGGAGCTAGAGCCTTGGATTTGGTGAATACACTGCTGAAAACAATTAAAGAAGCAAACTTTTGAGCCTGTATAACATCACCGCTTGGCTGTTTTCAAACTCAACGAAAGGCACTATTTTAAAGTGACATCTCTTAACAATGTTCATGCAAACGTAAAGAAGCAAGGTTCACGTGCAAAGCAAGAATGTGAGCTACAGCATGGATAACCATATAAAACGACAAAATTCGGTATGGGGCGAGCTGTTCAAAATTTGTGTTTGGGTCAGAAACATGTCAATCCTTCGGTTATGCGTTATTTTGGGCTTCATAGTGACTTCCTATGGTGTTAGACGGTTCTTGGAAGAAGTTGAGGTCGCTCAAGCTGTCGCTTTGCTTGAAAGTGGGTACACCAAAAGGATCGTTGCTGAACGCGTTTATGTATCGAGAAGTGTTGTTGCCAGGCTATGGAGACGCTACCAAGAGACAGGCGAGTTTACTAGACGAGAAGCACCGCAAGACGTCACAAAGGGAAGATCAATATCTTCGAAATCTATCGCTACGAAATCATCAGTACACGACCAGAAGGCTATAATCGATTTTAGCATGCAATTGGTCAAAGGATATCCGATCAAACAATACTTAACAGGTTACGGGGCCATACATCTGGCAAGAGTGCCTATTCTCCCAAGGTAACAACGTGCACGGCGATATCAGTTTGCCCAAGAACATCAGAACTGACGAATGCAACACTGGCGTACAGCTGTTTACGGATGAAAGCAGATTTCACCTGAGTGTATGTGATCGACGTGTTAGAGTCTGGCGATAACCCGGAGAACGATACGAGGACTGCAAAAGTGTAAAAGTTGGGGAAACACAGATATGGAGGGGGTCAGTGATGGTATGTGGTGAAATTTCTTAAGAAGGCCGAACGGACTTGTACGCGATAAACGGAGGTACATTGACTGCATTACGGTATCGAGATGAAATTCTAGATTCTATTTTGAGGCCTTTCGCTGGGGCAATCGGTGACAATTTCATTCTGATGCAGGATAATGCGCGCCCCCATATTGTTAGTGTACATGGATTATCTTAATCCTGAGTTTATCGAAGTAATGGACTGGCCGAAACGTTCTCCCCAATAGAACACATGTGGGAAATTATTTACCGACGTATCTCACAGGGCGATCATCCACCAATGACTATTCAAAAAAACTCTTAAACATCCTTAGACATGAGTGGGAAACATTAGCTTTACAACTTGAACTGTTGAAAATTTGGTTCGTAGCAGGCCTTGGCGATGCCAGGAGTGTTGTGCTGCTGGAGGTGGTCATACACATTACTAACAGGAAAAAGTGTCTGATTGCGCATTTCTATGACATTTGAAATAATCTGACGGGAGGATGGCGATTTCTCAAACATTAATGCAGAAGCCTCCGTGGTCGAGTGGTTACGCTACTCGACTTGTAAACCAGGGGTCGCAGGTTCGATCCCGGGCTTCTCCAGACTTTCGGATGAGTCTTTAAACCGAGGTCCCGTCTCCGTATGACCTTAGCTGTTGGTGGGACGTAAAACTGAAACACTCACTCACTCACTCAAACATTAATGCAAATTCTTCATTAACAGGTTACGGGCCGTGATTTGTGAACTGGTTGCCAGTTTTTGCCATTTACATGTTGCAGATAATGGTATTCATCTTTCTGAATCGTTTTCATCATCCTTATCAAACAACTTTCTACTATGAGGAAATGTTTGCTTTGTTTTGACCAGTGTACATTTGTACGTACAGTAGAACTTCGATGGCTCGAACACCGATGGCTCGTTTTACCATGGCCGAGTCGAACCCATTGAGGCCCTAGAGAAATCCTGTACATAAGATATAGTGGGGATAGTTTAAGTGATTTTCGCCTTTTTTACTTGCAAATGTATGCTGTGTGTACTCGTTAGAATCGCCTCGATGAGGCGATTCTAATGAGTACACACAACATACATTTTTATTATAGAACACCGAAAAGAGGTCAATAGGATCTATTTATGCCTCTTGGCAGTAACCCTAAGTGGCTCGAACTACCACAGTCTCGAACAGATTTTCGAGGTCCCAAAGGTGTTCGAGCCACTGAAGTTCGACTGTATAAACATTTGACCTTTTGAGATAGAGCCTTCATGTTTGGAATGTAGGTTTCTTCAGACAAGGGCTACTTACTCCAACAAAAAAGTTTACCCGTGACCTTTATCTGTGACCTACTAAATCATAAAATTTGACCCATTTGAGATAGAGCCTACACATTTGGCATGCAGGTTCCTTGCGACACGGGTTTCCAATCCATAGAACAATATACCTGTGACTTTGACCTGTAACCTATTTTATCATTTTACTTTTAAACCATTGGCCCCCGCCCATCGGGGCTTGAAGAAATATATGGGCTGCACGATGCTTCCACGCAGAGGTAAATCAGACCCGCACACGAGTACTGGTAAAGTTAGAGGATCTAAGCCTGCCCAGGCAAAGCGGTGCAAGTCGGACCGTCCATGCTTATAAACCCTATTTGTTTCATTAGGTGACAGCGCTTGAGATGTCATTTCATCTCGAAGTCTGGTAAAAATCCCACAAAATTGGAAGCAACGTCTCCAAAATGACCTTTACAATGTTGACGGGGACGTTAAACCTCCAATCAAACAAACCTTTTTAAACCATAGAGCCTTCATATTGACACGTAGATTCCTTATGACAAGTGCTTCCCAATCATAAACATTTGCTCTGGTACCTTGACTGGTGACCTACTTTATCATTACTGTTGAACCGTTTAGGATAAAGCCTTTATATTTGGCATGTAGGTTCCCTGTGACAAGAGCTTCCCACTAATACAGAAATTTTGACCTGTGACATTAACCTGTGACCTACTTCGTCGTAACGTTTGGACAGTTTAAGATGGCGCCTTCATATTTGGCATGTTCGTCCCTTCTGACAAGGGCTTCCCGCTTACACAAAATTTTGACTTGACCTTTTACCAACTTACATGAAAACCTTGACCTGAGTTAAGCTTGATGCCACCCCACCCACCCCCAACACACTCCTTTGTCACCACCAAGCATAGTAAGTTACACCGAGCTGGTTCTTCTCCGTCTTGTGCACTAGGACCTGACCCAAATGTACACAAGGTGCCCACATAGTGACATACAAATCAGCAGTGAATTACTGACTCTGTAGTCTAGCTTCAGATGCCAACTCTCGCCCCCAACCCCATCCCGCCCCTTTGTCACCAAGAAGCATTGTAAATTACAGAGCCGGTTCATCTGTCTGGTGCATTAGGACCTGCCCTCAATGTCCACAAGGTGTCCAGATTGTGACATAAAAGTCGGCTCTGTTTTGTCAATGGGATATTTTGAAAGACTGGTCCTAAAACAAAAGCAATTTCAAAGGAATGCCAAAATTGCTCAATCCTTTCGCTCCACTCAAAATGGTAGTCACCAGACATAAAAAATATATAACCCTAAAATGACTAGTACTCCTAAATAGGTAAACTGATTTTGAAATTATTACATTTCACTGGAATGTTTTTTGGGTGCTAAAACCACCCACTCCACCTTTTTATTTGTACAGTAAGGATTAGGTGAGCGATCCAGTGCCATTATGGCCCTCTTGCTTTTCTTGTCGGGGATTATTCCCCTTCCCTGAGACATGGCCCTTTGAAAAAAATATGGATGAAATCTTGTCATCAAAATATCTGAAGCTATTGAAGCTAGAACCTTGAAAGTTGATGAATGGATTGGTAAGAAGATAACCTGAGCCCCGCCAAGCGAATTTGTGTCTTCGAGCATTCCGTCATGACAAATTTTAACTGCGCATGCCCAGCCATTCAGAGGGGCCAGGGATATGGCTTTCTGTCTGAGGGTTCCTCTTGGTTCACTACTTGTATGAGCGAGCAGCGAAGTTTCTGGGGAGACTGCGCGGATGCGCAGGCTCGCCTGAACCTTCGCTGCTCGCATAGGCGATAAGTATCAAAATCGCTTGACGTGGCCCACCCGATAACTTTTGAATAAATTCTGAAAAACTTTAGACGAAATCTTGTTCTTCAGTAATGGCCCGTTGAAAAGTTTGGCTTCTAGGGCCAAGCATATGGTAGTGGGGACAGTGTTTTACAGACACAATTTCTAGTTAAATGATCATTGGTTTAAAATAAATTACTTTTTTCAGTTTTGGGAGGTAATCTCAGACGAGCACGGTATTGACCCCACCGGTACCTACCATGGTGACTCCGACCTTCAGCTGGAGAGAATCAACGTCTACTACAATGAGGCCACAGGTTCGAATACTTTTGTTGAGCAAAATCTGTATTTTTGTGATGTGTAACTGTCCTTTCAGAGACGTTTCATTGATAGACGATCGTTAATTGGAGCTGGCCGTAATTCGCGATACCCGAGAGAAATCCGTCGGACCTTGTTTTACACGGCCGTGTGACCAAAGCATGTCACTTTGAGAAACGGGGAGACTAAACCCGTCCTCAAGTAAGGCCTGCACAATAACATACCACGATGGCCCGGACGAGTCTGTGCAGATGTGCGTTCACACTGGAGTCGAGTTACCAATGAACTCATTAAGATAACACACCCGTGCGACATCGTGCATTTTTAACATCTCCGATCATCACAAAAACACACCTATATAATTTTGACCCCCTTAAACTCCACTTTTTATATAGTAAAACTGGGGTCTTAGGGGTAAATCTTTTTTTTCTTATTTTTGGTCTAAAATATATATGGGTACTCGTCAGAACTGCCTCAATAAGCTGGTTCTAACAAGTACCCAAAATCTATTGCACGACCCGCAGAAAAAGCAACCGACTGAAGTCGGTTGATTTCTAGTGCCCTAAAATCACCGTGTCATTCTGTCATTCGGTCATTCGGTCATTCTTTTAGTCTGTCAGTCCGTCCGTAACCCTTTTGTGAAAATTGGTGATAGTGACTTAACCGCTTGGAATATTTAAACAATTTTGGCATACTGATAGATATCAATGAGATCTAACCAATGACCTTGCGAAATATTCCATTCCATTTAGTATAGCCTCGCCGAGGCGAAAAATGTGAAAATTTTCGAACTGCTTCTCCTCGGAAACCGCCCCGCGCCTGCCCGGGGGGGGGGGGGGTAGAAATATGGCGGCTGCCTTCGGGAGTGTGGCAGAGTGGTAAGACCCCACCGAAAACAGTCCCATTGCCGAGACCACCCGGTGCCTCGTAATAGGTGGCTGCCTTCAGCTTCTGTGGCAGTTGGGTAAAAGCCTCCCAACATACAGAACAATCGTCCGTTCGATTTTGTTTGTTTGATTTGAGGTTTAACGTCCCCGTCAACACTGTAAAGGTCATTTTGGAGACGTTGCTTCCAATTTTGTGGGACTTTTACCCGACTTTGAGATGAAATGACATCTCAAGCCCTGTCGCCCATAAAACCAATAGGGTTTATTAGCACGTTCGACCGGTATTATTTTGTGAATCAATTTGTTCAAATGCATCTTACCAATTTTTTTAACAATTCACTACGCGAGATCTATCCTTTTAAACCTTTCCTATCTCATGTTACTACCACGCTGCATTTGTACGTGTATCATCATTGCTGGTGGGTCGCCCACCGCAAAGAAGAAAATCTCATCTGTATATGTTTGTAATGTGTACGTGTCACTTTTTCATGCTCCTTCACTCTGCACATCAATGAAAGATGCATTTTGTATACGTTATTAGATAAGTAACTTGTCATTTCATGTTACCCCAAAGTTATTTTATGTTACATCAATGTTAACAGAATTGGATACTTATCACGAAGTTCTGAAGTGTTCGTCATCATCTAACACAGCTTTATTCTTTATTAGTTTATAAAATCCTTTGTTCTCTCTGAAACTTATCACCTCAATAATTTCTTACCATAATCGTGGATCTCATATTTAGCAAAGGATCTCCTGTTTTCAGAGCCAAGCTTTTATTTAAGCAAACGTTTTCGGCCTCCCTTGTCTGTAGGGAATAAAATATACAGATCACTTTCCTTCTGTAGTGAATGGGGATGAAATTCCTTGTTGAAACAGGAGCCACTTGTTGGCCGTGAGTGGCGTCTCGTATGCTGGAAGAAGGGATCCTGATGATTGAGAAAAGTCCAGGGATCTCCAGCTTTTCAACACATCATTTTTGCCCATATTTCAGATAGACGAGGGGTTTGGGCTAGATCCGGCCTGAATTAATCGGCTCAGTCGTGCCAAGCTCTAGAATCGTACAGCTTGTCCTTATCTTCCTTCTTTCTTTCGCCCCGCGCCTGCCCGGGGGGGTAGAAATATGGCGGCTGCCTTCGGGAGTGTGGCAGTGGTAAGACCCCATCGAAAACAGTCCCATTGCCGAGACCACCCGGTGCCTCGAAATAGGTGGCTGCCTTCAGGTTCTGTGGCAGTTGGGTAAAAGCCTCCAATATACAGAACAATCGTCCGTTCAACCGGTATCATTTTGTAATTCAATTTATTCAAATGCATCTTACCAATTTTTTTACAATTCACTACGCGAGATCTATCCTTTTAAACCTTTCCTATCTCATGTTACTACCACGCTGCATTTGTACGTGTATCATCATTGTTGGTGGGTCGCGCACCACAAAGAAGAAACCTCATCTGTATATGTTTGTACTGTGTATGTGTCACTTTTTCATGCTCCTTCACTCTGCACATCAATGAAAGATGCATTTTGTATACGTTATTAGATAAGTAACTTGTCATTTCATGTTACCCCAAAGTTATTTTGTTACATCAATGTTAACAGAATTGGATACTTATCACGAAGTTCTGAAGTGTTTGTCATCATCTAACACAGCTTTATTCTTTATTAGTTTATAAAATCCTTTGTTCTCTCTGAAACTTATCACCTCAATAATTTCTTACTATAATCTTGGATCTCATATTAAGCAAAGGATCTCCTGTTTTCAAAGCCAAGCTTTTATTTAAGCAAACGTTTTCGGCCTCCCTTGTCTGTAGGGAATAAAATATACAGATCACTTTCCTTCTGTAGTGAATGGGGATGAAATTCCTTGTTGAAACAGGAGCCACTTGTTTGCCGTGAGTGGCGTCTCGTATGCTGGAAGAAGGGATCCTGATGATTGAGAAAAGCCCAGGGATCTCCAGCTTTTCAACACATCATTTTGGCCCATATTTCAGATAGAAGAGGGGTTTGGGCTAGATCCGGCCTGAATCAATCGGCTCAGTCGTGCCAAGCTCTAGAATCGCACAGCTTGTCCTTATCTTCCTTCTTTCATTTTTACGTATCTTTATGGTACAAACCGGGTGTAATTTTTTCTTATTCCTCTATCTTTGAGTGTTATTTGATGGGCGGCGGCTGATGGATCAATCGGTGGGCTTGTACTGGGGAAATTCAGCAGAAACTTCTGTGAGGGAGAGAATACGGGTGGGGATGGATTCCAACTGTTCATCAATTTTTCTTTGAAATCTAAGTGCATAGTTGGAAGACATAAAACAGAAGTGGAGCAGAAGGACTCTGGTCCTGTCATCGAGTATAATAGCAATGTAGCCTTGGCGTTGGAAATAGGAGACCCATTTCCATTAAACGTCCCCTTGTAGGGCTCCAAGGAGGGTGGGGCGCATAGCTATCGAAACAAAAAATTCAATCATGGGATCCAACACTAGGAAAAGAGCTTTCTTAGACTTATCTGATGACGACCCGGAACCGACAACTTTCACTTTTAAAGCAAACGAAAATTTTACTAGATTCTTGGTGATTACGAGCAACGAAGGAAAGGCTGTTACTTCTCTTTCACCGTTTGTCATAGAAAAACAAATTGAAGCACTTATCGGAACTCCTAAAAATGTTAAACTAAAAAATGGTACTCTTTTGATCGAAACTAATAGAAAATCTCAAACAGAAAACCTCCTCAAAATCAATAAATTCTTTAACCTTAACGTCTCTGTCACGGAGCACAAAACCTTAAATTCATGTAAAGGAATAATCCGTGACAGAATGCTGAAACAAGAAACAGAAGCCAGTATTGTGGAATATTTAAAAGATCAAGGAGTAACAGCCTGTAAACGTTTCAAAATTAAAAAAGACGGCAATCTAATCGAAACAAATACACTTCTGACTTTCAACACCACTTCGTTGCCGAAATCACTAAGGATATTTTACCGAATAATACCGGTTGAAATGTACGTACCAAATCCTCTGCGGTGTTTTAACTGTCAGAGGTTTGGTCACCATGAAAATGACTGTTCTGTCCCTGATGGGTCGGTTTGTGAGAAATGTGGTGGAACCGATCATCACACTCAAAACTGCAAGAACCCTCCAAAGTGCGTGAACTGCGGAAAAGATCATGTATCAAAATCCAACGTCTGTGAAGTGTGGAAAACAGAAAAAGAAATTATGAAAATTAAAGTCACACAAAACGTAACATATTTGGAAGCCAAGAAAATTCAGCAAAACAAACCAGAAACCACATTCGCCAAAGTTGTTCAATCACTTACCAGCAAACCTGAAACCAAAGAAACATCAACACAATTCAACGAAAAAGATTTCGAAATTAAACCCCATTCTAAAGTCATTACTTCTACTTTTAAACCCAAAACTACATCGTCGCAACCTACTTCTACACATCAATCAAGATCGGAAATAAAACCCTCAACTTCACAGACCAGTTCACAAGCACATACCAAAAATTCAAGCAGATCTCACTCCCGACCCAAATCAGGGACAGCAGATCAAAAAGAAAAAAACGGCAAAGAAAAACATAAAGGATCAAACCCAAATAGTAAAGGGGCGTCGGCTGATCCAGTCAAATTGGCAAATCAGTACGGCACCCTAGAGGACATGGAATTGGAGGTGGACTCCTCCATGTTGTCTCAAAGTAATAGAAAATATAAGGATTAAATTCCTTATTTTAATCTTCTCTCCATTTAATCATGGATAAGAAATCAATACTACAATGGAATTGTCGAGGACTGAAAGCCAATTTTAATGAACTTTTAATTTTATCTACACTTTTTTCTCCTAATGTCATTTGTCTCCAAGAAACTTTTTTGAAAACTACAGATAATATTAATTTCAAAGGTTACAGTATGTACAATCATATCACAACGGATAATCAGAAGGCATCAGGAGGTACATCAATCCTGGTAAAATCTGACGTTCCTCATAGGAAAATAGATGTAAACACTAATTTACAAGCTGTTGCTGTAAACGTCACTTTATCCAAATCCATAACGATTTGTTCTGTCTACCTTCCACCACACTATAATTTTTCTAAACAAGAATTAGAAAATTTAACAAATCAATTACCTAGTCCTTATATATTATTAGGAGATTTTAATAGTCACAGCAAATTATGGGGTTGCTCGGATACAAATGACAAAGGAGAAATCATAGAAAATTTTATTGCTGAAAATGATTTGTTTATTTAACGATAAACAACCAACATATCTTCATTCTCCCACAAGAAATTATTTTGGTTTAGATCTTTCAATTTGCTCTCCAAATATTTATCTAGATTTTGATTGGTCTGTTGTGGACCATCTCAACGGGAGCGATCATTTTCCGATAGTAATTGAAGAAATTGCATCGACCCATGAGGATCGTCACCCCAGATGGAATTTGAATAAAGCAAATTGGGAAAAGTTTAATCAATTATGTAATGAAAAACTCGACCCTGAACTTTTTAAAACTGCAAGTGATATACAAGATTTTACTTATGAATTGATTGATATTGCTGAAAAATGTATTCCTAAATCCTCGACTTTTTCAAAAAGAAACAGACCTTGGTTTAATGATGAAGTTAAAACTTCAATCAATAAAAGAAAATCTGCATTACGAAAATTCAATAAACAACCAACAAAAGAAAATCTTATCCATGCCAAACATATGCGAGCTAAAGCTCGCAAAACAATAAAATCGGCCAAAAAAGCATCTTGGCAGCAATACGTCTCCAAACTGAATACCAGAACACCAACGAAGAAAATATGGGACATGATTCGAAAAATTAGTGGCAAAAACAAATCAAATAAACATGTCCATATCAAATCGAACGGAAATATATGTTCAACGGCTAAAGACATTTCCAATGCCTTGGGGGAAAATTTTCAGAAAAACTCCTAGCTCAAATTATTCAGAAAATTTCCAAAATATTAAACAAGAACAAGAGAAAAAGAATTTAAATTTTTCCTCATTAAATCATGAAACATATAATTTACCTTTCACTACTAAAGAATTATTAGATGCTCTCCATAAATCTCATGATACTGCTGTTGGTCCTGACGACATACACTATCAAATTTTAAAACATTTACCCAACAAGGCATTGCAAACATTATTAAATATTCTAAATGATATTTGGATCACTGGAAAATTCCCTGAAAACTGGAGAAAAGCTACCATTATTCCTATTCCGAAACCTAATAAAGATCATACTGAAGCCACTAATTACAGACCTATTGCTTTGACAAGTTGCTTATGTAAAACAATGGAGAGAATGATTAATGATAGGTTGGTTTGGTTCTTAGAATCAAACCAGCTTATCACTAAATTTCAAGCTGGTTTTAGAAAAAACAGCTCTACTAATGATCATTTGATTTGCTTAGAATCATTTATACGTGATGCCTTTATCAAAAAAGAACATGTCGTAGCTGTATTCTTTGACCTAGAAAAGGCATATGATACGACTTGGAAATATGGCATCATGAAAGATTTACACAACTTGGGCCTTAAAGGCCGATTGCCACTTTTTGTTCAAAATTTCTTGTCCGATCGACAATTTAATGTTCGCATAGGAAATACATTATCGGACACATTTGATCAAGAACAAGGTGTACCACAAGGTAGTATTTTATCACCAACCTTGTTCAGCATAAAAATTAATAATATAGTTAAATGTGTAAAAGACCCAGATTGTTCGCTTTTTGTTGATGATTTTGGAATTTTTTATCGTTCCAAAAATATGGAAACCATTGAATTTAAACTCCAAAGGTGTTTAAATAATATAGAAACTTGGGCAACAGAAAATTGTTTTAAATTTTCTAAAACAAAAACTCAGTGTGTTCATTTCTGCCAAATACGCAAGTTGCATTTAGATCCTGTACTGACTATATACGGCAGTCCAATTCCAGTCGTCACTGAGGCGAAGTTTTTGGGTCTTTTATTTGATAGCAAATTGTCTTTTATTCCTCATATCAAAGCTTTGAAAGCTAAATGTTTAAAAGCTCTTGATATTCTTAAAGTCCTGTCCAGTTCCGACTGGGGAGGAGATCGCACTGTTCTTTTAAATCTTTATAGATCTTTAATTCGTTCCAAATTGGACTATGGTTCCATAGTCTATGGATCTGCTAGGAAATCTTATTTAAAATCTTTGGATACTATACATCATCAAGGTTTACGTCTAGCACTCGGTGCATTTCGCACTTCACCTATTGAAAGTCTTTATGCTGAATCAAATGAACCATCACTTTATGTAAGAAGAGAGAAATTGTCTCTTCAATATGCTACCAAATTAGCTGCTAATCCACGAAATTCAGCATATGACTCGGTTTTTAACCCAAATTATGAAAGATTCTACAATAACAAACCATCTGCTATAAAACCTCTTGGCCTGAGAATAAAGCCGTTACTCGAAGAGGCCAATATAAATATTCAAAATATACAATCGTTCGCTTTTCCATCGAAAGAACCATGGGTGTTGAAACCACCAAGGATAATTTTAGACTTAGAAAAAAATAAAAAATCCGAAGTAGAATCTCATATATTTAAGAACGAATTTTTAGAAATCAAATCCAATTTTAAACATCACATTCCCATTTACACTGACGGTTCGAAACAGGATGAGAAAGTTGCTTGTTCTGTCATTAGTCCGAATTTCACTGATAGCATTAGATTACCCGATAATAGCTCAATTTTTACTGCTGAAGCGAAAGCAATTGATATTGCACTGTATCATATTAGAGATCAGTATGAAAAACAATTTATCATTTTTTCAGATTCTCTTTCAGTTCTAAAGGCTCTTAAAGATCAACAGCACAGAAATCCATTAATTCAACAAATTTTAAGAAAATTCCACTATCTTTCTCTCTCCAAGGAGATCATTTTCTGTTGGATTCCCAGTCACATCAATATTCGTGGAAATGAGTTGGCGGATTTAGAAGCTAAATCTGCTTTATCTTTGAATGTTACAAATTTTAAAATTCCCTTTTCAGATTTTAAATCTAACATTAATAAATATATCAAAAACAAATGTCAATCTATTTGGGAAAAAGAAACCGATAATAAATTATTCAAAATAGAACCTAATTTTCACAGTAAATGCTCTTTCTCTAATTACAGTAGGAAAGACCAGACTAAAATTACCAGATGCCGTATTGGACACACAAGACTAACTCATTCTTACATATTACAAAACGAACAAGCACCTTTCTGTGTATCCTGTAACGAACCGTTCACAGTTAATCACTTTCTCATTTCATGTGTAGAATTTTATCATATCCGCTCAAAATATTTTAATGTTACAACAATGAAAGATCTTTTTAACGACATACCATCTTACCAATTAATCAATTTTCTTAAAGAAATCGGACTTTTTAACAAACTGTAATCATTAATATTTTAATTTTTAAACTTCAATAACAATTTTATATCTAATACCTAATTATTTTTAGACGCTATATGCCCTATTAGGGTTGAGCGTCTTTAAACAAAATATCCATCCATCCATCCATTTCCATTAAACGTCCCCTTGTAGGGCTCCAAGGAGGGTGGGGCGCATTGCTATCGAATCTTTTATTATCACCATGGGATCCAACACTAGAAAAAGAGCATTTTTAGACCTATCAGAAGACGACCCGGAACCGACAACATTCAATTTTAAAGCCAATGAAAATTTCGCTCGATTTTTAGTGGTTTCGAGCAAGGAAGAAAAGGCCATTACCACTCTGTCACCATTCATTATCGAAAAACAAATTGAATCAATTATAGGAACTCCAAAAAACGTCAAAAAAATAAAAAATGGAACTCTTTTGGTCGAAACAAACAGGAAATCTCAAACAGAAAATCTACTCAAAATAAATAAATTTTTCAATTTGAATGTCTCTGTCACGGAGCATAAAACACTAAATTCTTGCAAAGGTATTATCCGTGACAGAATGTTAAAACAAGAATCTGAAACAAGCATCGTCGAATATCTCAAATATCAAGGAGTAATGGCCTGCAAACGATTTAAAATTAAAAAAAGATGGAAAACTCATTGACACAACAACGTTACTTCTAACATTCAACACTACTTCCTTGCCGAAGGCACTGAAAATATTTTACAGGATAATACCGGTTGACATTTACGTGCCCAATCCTCTGCGATGTTTCAATTGTCAGAGGTTTGGACACCACGAAAACGACTGTACTGTCCCTGACGGATCTGTTTGTGAGAAGTGTGGTGGTACCGATCACCACACTACCAACTGCAAGAATTCTCCAAAATGTGTGAACTGCGGAAAAGATCATTTGTCTAAATCCAATGTCTGTGAATTTTGGAAAACAGAAAAAGAAATCATGAAAATCAAAGTTACACAAAACGTCACCTATTTGGAAGCAAAGAAAATTCAACAAAACAAACCAGAAAACACATTCGCCAAAGTTGTACAATCCCTTACCAGCAAACCTGAAACAAAAGAAACATCCACACAATTTAACGAGAAAGATTTTGAAATTAAACCCCATTCTAAAGTTATTACCTCTTCTGTAAAACCCAAAACCACATCGTCACAACATACATCTTCACAACCTACTACATCGTCACAACCTACTACATCTACTCATCATTCAAGAACAGAACCTAGACAAACTTCACAGACCAGTTCACAACCTAACGGCAAACATTCTAGCAGATCTCACTCCCGATCCATGTCGGGGACAGCAGATCAAAAGAAAAAAACGGCAAAGAAAAGCATAAAGGATCAAACCCAAACAGTAAAGGGGCGTCGGCTGATCCAGTAAAACTGGCTAATCAGTACGTCGCCCTTGAGAACATGGAGTTGGACGTTGATCCCTCCACGTTCTCAAAGCCTAATAAAAGATAAAGGATTAAATTCCTTGTTTTAATCTTCTCTCCATTCAACCATGGATAAGAAGTCAATAATTCAATGGAATTGTCGAGGACTGAAAGCCAATTTTAACGAACTTTTAATTTTAACTACACTTTTTTCTCCTAATGTCATTTGTCTCCAAGAAACGTTTTTGAAAACTACAGATAATATTAATTTCAAAGGTTACAGTTTGTACAATCATATTACAACGGATACTCAGAAGGCATCAGGAGGTACATCAATCCTGGTAAAATCTGACGTTCCTCATAGGAAAATAGATGTAAACACTAATTTACAAGCTGTTGCTGTAAACGTCACTTTATCCAAATCCATAACGATTTGTTCTGTCTACCTTCCACCACACTATAATTTTTCTAAAAAAGAATTAGAAAATTTAACAAATCAATTACATAGTCCTTATATACTATTAGGAGATTTTAATAGTCACAGCAAATTATGGGGTTGCTTGGATACAAATGACAAAGGAGAAATCATAGAAAATTTTATTGCTGAAAATTATTTATGTTTATTTAACGATAAACAACCAACATATCTTCATTCTCCCACAAGAAATTATTTTGCTTTAGATCTTTCAATTTGCTCTCCAAATATTTATCTAGATTTTGATTGGTCTGTTGTGGACGATCTCCATGGGAGCGATCATTTTCCAATAGTAATTGAAGAAATTGCATCGACCCATGAGGATCGTCATCCCAGATGGAATTTGAGTAAAGCAAATTGGGAAAATTTTAATCAATTATGTAATGAAAAACTCGACCCTGAACTTTTTAAAACTGCAAGTGATATACAAGATTTTACTGATGAATTGATTGATATTGCTGAAAAATGTATTCCTAAATCCTCGACATTTTCAAAAAGAAACAGACCTTGGTTTAATGACGAAGTTAAAACTTCAATCAATAAAAGAAAATCTGCATTACGAAAATTCAATAAACAACCAACAAAAGAAAATCTTATACAGCCAAACACATGCGAGCTAAAGCTCGCAAAACAATAAAATCGGCCAAAAAAGCATCTTGGCAGCAATACGTCTCCAAACTGAATACCAGAACACCAACTAAGAAAATATGGGACATGATTCGAAAAATTCGTGGCAAAAACAAATCAAATAAACATGTCCATATCAAATCGAACGGAAATATGTGTTCAACGGCTAAAGACATTTCTAATGCCTTGGGGAAAAATTTTCAGAAAAACTCATCTAGCTTAAATTATTCAAAAAATTTCCAAAATATTAAACAAGAACAAGAGAAAAAGAATTTAAATTTTTCCTCATTAAATCATGAAATATAATTTACGTTTCACTTCTAAAGAATTATTAGATGCTCTCCATAAATCTCATGATACTGCTGTTGGTCCTGACGACATACACTATCAAATTTTAAAACATTTACCCAACAAGGCATTGGAAACATTATTAAATATTCTGAATATTTGGATCACTGGAAAATTCCCTGAAAACTGGAGAAAAGCTACCATTATTCCTATTCCAAAACCTAATAAAGATCATACTGAAGCCACTAATTACAGACCTATTGCTTTGACAAGTTGCTTATGTAAAACAATGGAGAGAATGATTAATGATAGGCTGGTTTGGTTCTTAGAATCAAACCAGCTTATCACTAAATTTCAAGCTGGTTTTAGAAAAAACAGCTCTACTAACGATCATTTGATTCGCTTAGAATCGTTTATACGTGATGCCTTTATCAAAAAAGAACATGTCGTAGCTGTATTCTTTGACCTAGAAAAGGCCTATGATACGACTTGGAAATATGGCATCATGAAAGATTTACACAACTTGGGCCTTAAAGGCCGATTGCCACTTTTTGTTCAAAATTTCTTATCCGATCGAACATTTAATGTTCGCATAGGAAATACATTATCGGACACATTTGATCAAGAACAAGGTGTACCACAAGGTAGTATTTTATCACCAACCTTGTTCAGCATAAAAATTAATAACATAGTTAAATGTGTAAAGGACTCGGATTGTTCGCTTTTTGTTGACGATTTTGGAATCTTTTATCGATCAAAAAATATGGAAACCATTGCATTCAAACTACAAAGGTGTTTGAATAATATAGAAACTTGGGCAACAGAAAATGGTTTCAAAATTTCAAAAACAAAAACGCAGTGTGTTCATTTCTGCCAATTACGAAAGTTACATTTAGATCCTGTTCTAACTATATATGGCAGTCCAATTCCAGTCGTCACTGAAGCGAAGTTTTTGGGTCTTTTATTCGATAGCAAATCGTCTTTTATTCCTCATATCAAAGCGTTGAAAGCTAATTGTTTAAAAGCTCTTGATATTCTTAAAGTAGAAGTAAAACAAAGATCAGGAATTGATACAATTAACTTACTCCACCCATAAAAGACACCAAAGGGAAAGAAATACAAAGATTAAGCGACCAGACAAAAATGGAAACCTAAACAAAGGAAGGCCATAAGGACAGTTACTTTCCCACAAAATGGCCATATGGCCATCCAAAATTAAAAGACACAAGTGATACACACAGTAAGTAACAAACAACAACATAAATAAATCGCCACAGAAGAGCCGCCTTGGAACCGTCAGTGGAAGATTTCCACTGGAGGGCTTAAATCGATTTTACGTGGCCACAATCCTCGCCCTTACTTCCGTCGCGATTTAGACAAATAATTTGTTCAGTCCGCATGAAGGCCTCCTAACTCATCAGTGCAACATCTCCGTGAACACAAAAATCAAAGAACCACAGAGGTGAGACAACGGTGAGGACTCGACAGCAAGAAACCACTGAAATGCTGGAGCAAAAGAAAACCAACAGTTAGACCCCGATGGGCCCGACCAGAGACAGAGCATCAGTCACCAACCAACATTACCTTGAATTAGATCTAATTCTAATTAAGCCTTTACGTTGGAGCCGTCATAGAATCTGAGGCCTGACCCACCGGCGTGCAATTAAAGAGGGAAGCAAAGTTGCCAACCGTGATTGGGTTAACTACCATGCATGCAGTCTGTCGTATAATATCCATGTTGTACCCAATCTTTTTATATCGAAGATTGATTTTACGAAATTGGGTGCTGAAGTCATTGCGGTTATATATTTTTCTGAATTTATATACTAAGTCACCATAAAACTCTGGTTCCGATAGACCTTGTTGAAGAAGAGATTTAAGTCCAATATTGAATTTTGAAATTAAATCAGAATGGCGTCTATAAAATTTTGAAAAGGCTTTGCGTAGTTTATGGTACCGATAAAGTCCTGTCCAGTTCCGACTGGGGAGGAGATCGCACTGTTCTTTTAAATCTTTATAGATCTTTAATTCGTTCCAAATTGGACTATGGTTCCATAGTCTATGGATCTGCTAGGAAATCTTATTTAAAATCTTTGGATACTATACATCAAGGTTTACGTCTAGCACTAGGTGCCTTTCGCACTTCACCCGTTGAAAGTCTTTATGCTGAATCGAATGAACCATCACTCTATGTAAGAAGAGACAAATTGTCTCTTCAATATGCTACTAAATTAGCCGCCAATCCACGAAATTCAGCATATGACACTGTTTTTAATCATAATTACGAAAGATTTTAAAACAACAAACCATCAGCTATTAAACCGCTTGGCCTCAGAATCAAACCGTTGTTGGAGGAGGCCAATATAAATATTAATAATATCCAATCTTTTTCTTTATCATCAAAAGAGCAATGGACGTTAAACGTTCCAAAGATTATTTTAGATTTAAATAAAAAAAAGAAAATCGAAGTAGACGCTCATATTTTTAAGAACGAATTTTTAGAAATCAAATCCAATTTTAAACGTCACATTTCCATTTACACTGACGGTTCGAAGCAAGATGAGAAAGTTGCTTGTTCTGTCATTAGTCCGAATTTCACGGATAGCATTAGACTACCCGATAATAGCTCTATTTTTACCGCTGAAGCGAAAGCAATTGATATAGCACTCTATCATATACGAGATCAATCCGAAAAAAACAATTTATCATTTATTCCGATTCCCTTTCTGTATTAAAAGCTCTGAAAGACCAACAGCACAGGAACCCCTTGATTCAACAAATTTTACGAAAATATCACTATCTTTCTGTCTGCAAGGAGATTATTTTCTGCTGGCTTCCAAGTCATGTTAATATTCGTGGAAATGAATTGGCTGACTTGGAAGCCAAGTCGGCATTATCGTTAACTGTTACAAATTTAAAAATTCCTTTCTCTGATTTCAAATCAAACATCAATCAATATATAAAGAAAAAATGTCAATCTATTTGGGACAACGCCCCGCGCCTGCCCGGGGGGTAGAAATATGGCGGCTGCCTTCGGGAGTGTGGCAGAGTGGTAAGACCCCACCGAAAACAGTCCCATTGCCGAGACCACCCGGTGCCTCGAAATAGGTGGCTGCCTTCAGGTTCTGTGGCAGTTGGGTAAAAGCCTCCAACATACAGAACAATCGTCCGTTCGACCGGTATTATTTTGTAATTCAATTTATTCAAATGCATCTTACCAAATTTTTTACAATTCACTACGCGAGATCTATCCTTTTAAACCTTTCCTATCTCATGTTACTACCACGCTGCATTTGTATGTGTATCATCATTGCTGGTGGGTCGCGCACCACAAAGAAGAAACCTCATCTGTATATGTTTGTACTGTGTATGTGTCACTTTTTCATGCTCCTTCACTCTGCACATCAATGAAAGATGCATTTTGTATACGTTATTAGATAAGTAACTTGTCATTTCATGTTACCCCAGTTATTTTATGTTACATCAATGTTAACAGAATTGGATACTTATCACGAAGTTCTGAAGTGTTCGTCATCATCTAACACAGCTTTATTCTTTATTAGTTTATAAAATCCTTTGTTCTCTCTGAAACTTATCATCTCAATAATTTCTTACCATAATCGTGGATCTCATATTTAGCAAAGGATCTCCTGTTTTCAGAGCCAAGCTTTTATTTAAGCAAACGTTTTCGGCCTCCCTTGTCTGTAGGGAATAAAATATACAGGTCACTTTCCTTCTGTAGTGAATGGGGATGAAATTCCCTGTTGAAACAGGAGCCACTTGTTTGCCGTGAGTGGCGTCTCGTATGCTGGAAGAAGGGATCCTGATGATTGAGAAAAGCCCAGGGATCTCCAGCTTTTCAACACATCATTTTGGCCCATATTTCAGATAGAAGAGGGGTTTGGGCTAGATCCGGCCTGAATCAATCGGCTCAGTCGTGCCAAGCTCTAGAATCGCACAGCTTGTCCTTATTTTCCTTCTTTCTTTTTTACGTATCTTTATGGTACAAACCGGGTGTAATTTTGTCTTATTCCTCTATCTTTGAGTGTTATTTGATGGGCGGCGGCTGATGGATCAATCGGTGGGCTTGTACTGGGGAATTTCAGCAGAAGCTTCTGTGAGGGAGAGAATACAGGTGGGGATGGGTCCCAACTGTTCCTCATTTTTTCATTGAAATCTGGGTGCATAGTTGGGAGTCATAAAACAGAAGTGGAGCGGAAGGACTCTGGTCCTGTCATCGAGTATAATAGCAATGTAGCCTTGGCGTTGGAAATAGGAGATCCATTTCCATTAAACGTCCCCTTGTAGGGCTCCAAGGAGGGTGGGGCGCATAGCTATCGAATTATAATTTTTCACCATGGGATCCAACACAAGAAAAAGAGCATTTTTAGACCTATCAGATGACGACCCGGAACCGACAACATTCAATTTTAAAGCCAATGAAGCTTTCGCTCGATTTTTAGTGATTTCGAGCAAGGAAGAAAAGGCCATTACCACTTTATCACCTTTTATAATCGAAAAGCAAATTGAATCAATTATAGGAACACCCAAAAACGTCAAAAAATTAAAAAATGGAACTCTTTTGGTCGAAACAAACAGGAAATCACAAACAGAAAATCTACTCAAAATAAATAAATTTTACAATTTGAATGTCTCTGTCACGGAACATAAAACACTAAATTCTTGCAAAGGTATTATCCGTGACAGAATGTTAAAACAAGAATCTGAAACTAGCATCGTCGAATATCTCAAAGATCAAGGAGTAATGGCCTGCAAACGATTTAAGATTAAAAAAGATGGAAAACTCATTGACACAAATACGTTACTTCTAACATTCAACACTACTTCCTTGCCGAAGTCACTGAAAATATTTTACAGGATAATACCGGTTGACATTTACGTGCCCAATCCTCTGCGATGTTTCAATTGTCAGAGGTTTGGACACCACGAAAACGACTGTACTGTCCCTGACGGATCTGTTTGTGAGAAGTGTGGTGGTACCGATCACCACACTACCAACTGCAAGAATTCTCCGAAATGTGTGAACTGCGGAAAAGATCATTTGTCTAAATCCAATGTCTGTGAAGTTTGGAAAACCGAAAAAGAAATCATGAAAATTAAAGTTACACAAAACGTCACCTATTTAGAAGCAAAGAAAATTCAACAAAACAAACCAGAAAACACATTCGCCAAAGTTGTACAATCCCTTACCAGCAAACCTGAAACAAAAGAAACATTCACACAATTTAATGAGAAAGATTTTGAAATTAAACCCCATTCTAAAGTTATTACCTCTTCTGTAAAACCCAAAACCACATCGTCACAACCTACATCTTCACAACCTACTACATCGTCACAACCTACTACATCTACTCATCATTCAAGATCAGAATCTAGACAAACTTCACAGACCAGTTCACAACCTAACGGCAAACATTCTAGCAGATCTCACTCCCGATCCACGTCGGGGACAGCAGATCAAAAAGAAAAAAACGGCAAAGAAAAGCATAAAGGATCAAACCCAAACAGTAAAGGGGCGTCTGCTGATCCAGTAAAACTGGCTAATCAGTACGGCGCCCTTGAGGACATGGAGTTGGACCATGATCCCTCCACGTTCTTAAAGCCTAATAATAAAAGATAAAGGATTAAATTCCTTGTTTTAATCTTCTCTCCATTCAACCATGGATAAGAAGTCAACAATTCAATGGAATTGTCGAGGACTGAAAGCCAATTTTAACGAACTTTTAATTTTAACTACACTTTTTTCTCCTAATGTCATTTGTCTCCAAGAAACTTTTTTGAAAACTACAGATAATATTAATGTCAAAGGTTACAGTATGTACAATCATATCACAACGGATAATCAGAAGGCATCAGGAGGTACATCAATCCTGGTAAAATCTGACGTTCCTCATAGGAAAATAGATGTAAACACTAATTTACAAGCTGTTGCTGTAAACGTCAATTTATCCAAATCCATAACGATTTGTTCTGTCTACCTTCCACCACACTATAATTTTTCTAAACGAGAATTAGAAAATTTAACAAATCAATTACCTAGTCCTTATATATTATTAGGAGATTTTAATAGTCACAGCAAATTATGGGGTTGCTCGGATACAAATGACAAAGGAGAAATCATAGAAAATTTTATTGCTGAAAATGATTTATGTTTATTTAACGATAAACAACCAACATATCTTCACTCTCCCACAAGAAATTATTTTGCTTTAGATCTTTCAATTTGCTCTCCAAATATTTATCTAGATTTTGATTGGTCTGTTGTGGACGATCTCCATGGGAGCGATCATTTTCCGATAGTAATTGAAGAAATTGCATCGACCCATGAGGATCGTCACCCTAGATGGAATTTGAATAAAGCAAATTGGGAAAATTTTAATCAATTATGTAATGAAAAACTCGACCCTGAACTTTTTAAAACTGCAAGTGATATACAAGATTTTACTAATGAATTGTTTGATATTGCTGAAAAATGTATTCCTAAATCCTCGACTTTTTCAAAAAGAAACAGACCGTGGTTTAATGACGAAGTTAAAACTTCAATCAATAAAAGAAAATCTGCATTACGAAAATTCAATAAACAACCAACAAAAGAAAATCTTATCCATGCCAAACATATGCGGGCTAAAGCTCGCAAAACAATAAAATCGGCCAAAAAAGCATCTTGGCAGCAATACGTCTCCAAACTGAATACCAGAACACCAACGAAGAAAATATGGGACATGATTCGAAAAATTAGTGGCAAAAACAAATCAAATAAACATGTCCATATCAAATCGAACGGAAATATGTGTTCAATGGCTAAAGACATTTCCAATGCCTTGGGGGAAAATTTTCAGAAAAACTCCTCTAGCTCAAATTATTCAGAAAGTTTCCAAAATATTAAACGAGAACAAGAGAAAAAGAATTTAAATTTTTCCTCATTAAATCACGAAAAATACAATTTACCTTTCACTACTAAAGAATTATTAGATGCTCTCCATAAATCCCATGATACTGCTGTTGGCCCTGATGACATACACTATCAAATTTTAAAACATTTACCCAACAAGGCATTGGAAACATTATTAAATATTCTGAATGATATTTGGATCACTGGAAAATTCCCTGAAAACTGGAGAAAAGCTACCATTATTCCTATTCCGAAACCTAATAAAGATCATACTGAAGCCACTAATTACAGACCTATTGCTTTGACAAGTTGCTTATGTAAAACAATGGAGAGAATGATTAATGATAGGCTGGTTTGGTTCTTAGAATCAAACCAGCTTATCACTAAATTTCAAGCTGGTTTTAGAAAAAACAGCTCTACTAACGATCATTTGATTCGCTTAGAATCATTTATACGTGATGCCTTTATTAAAAAAGAACATGTCGTAGCTGTATTCTTTGACCTAGAAAAGGCCTACGATACCACTTGGAAGTATGGCATCATGAAAGATTTACACACATTAGGCCTTAAAGGCCGATTACCACTTTTTGTTCAAAATTTCTTGTCCGATCGAACATTTAATGTTCGCATAGGAAATACATTATCGGACACATTTGATCAAGAACAAGGTGTACCACAAGGTAGTATTTTATCACCAACCTTGTTCAGTATAAAAATTAATAATATAGTTAAATGTGTTAAAGACCCAGAATGTTCGCTTTTTGTTGACGATTTTGGAATATTTTATCGTTCCAAAAATATGGAAACCATTGAATGTAAACTCCAAAGGTGTCTAAATAATATAGAAACTTGGGCAACAGAAAATGGTTTTAAATTTTCTAAAACAAAAACTCAGTGTGTTCATTTCTGCCAAATTCGAATGTTGCATTTAGATCCAGTTTTAACAATATACGGCAGTCCAATTCCAGTTGTCACTGAGGCGAAGTTTTTGGGTCTTTTATTTGATAGCAAATTGTCTTTTATTCCTCATATCAAAGCTTTGAAAGCTAAATGTTTAAAAGCTCTTGATATTCTTAAAGTCCTGTCCAGTTCCGACTGGGGAGGTGATCGTACTGTTCTTTTAAATCTTTATAGATCTTTAATTCGTTCCAAATTGGACTATGGTTCCATAGGCTATGGTTCTGCTAGGAAATCCTATTTAAAATCTTTGGATACTATACATCATCAAGGTTTACGTTTAGCACTTGGCGCCTTTCGCACTTCACCCGTTGATAGTCTCTATGCTGAATCTAATGAACCATCACTTTATATTAGAAGAGAGAAATTGTCTCTTCAATATGCTACTAAATTAGTTGCAAATCCACGCAATTCAGCATATGAATGTGTTTTTAACCCCAAGTATGAACGATTTTATAACAACAAATCATCAGCGATTAAACCTCTTGGCCTAAGAATTCAATCATTACTCGAAGAGGCAAATATTAATAATAAAAATATTCAATCTTTTTCATTATCATCCAAAGAGCCATGGACGTTAAACCCTCCAAAGATTATTTTAACCTTACATAAAAATAAGAAATCCGAAGTGGAATCGCATATTTTTAAGAACGAATTTTTAGAAATCAAGTCCAATTTTAAACATCATATATCCATTTACACTGACGATTCGAAACAAGATGAGAAAGTTGCTTGTTCTGTCATTAGTCCGAATTTCACCGACAGCATTAGATTACCCGATAATAGCTCTATTTTTACCGCTGAAGCGAAAGCAATTGATATTGCACTCTATCACATTCGAAATCAATCTGAAAGACATTTTATCATTTATTCCGATTCTCTTTCTGTATTAAAAGCTCTCAAAGACCAACAGCACAGAAACCCCTTGATCCAACAAATTCTTAGAAAATATCACTATCTTTCCGTCTCGAAGGAGATCATATTCTGCTGGCTTCCGAGTCACGTGAATATCCGCGGAAATGAGCTAGCTGATTTGGAAGCCAAATCAGCTTTATCGTTAACAGTTACAAATTTAAAAATCCCTTACTCTGATTTAAAATCGAACATTAACAAATATATAAAAAATAAATGTCAATCAATTTGGGAAAAAGAAACTAATAATAAATTAAACCAAATACAACCGAATTTTCATACCAAATGCACTTTTTCGAATTATAATAGGAAAGATCAGACTAAAATCACAAGATGCCGTATTGGACACACACGACTCACCCATTCCTACATTTTAAAAAACGAACAAGCACCTTTCTGTATATCTTGTAACGAACCGTTCACTGTTAAACACTTTCTCATCTCATGTATTGAATTTAACCATATTCGTTCTAAATATTTTAACATTACTACGATGAAAGATCTTTTTAATAATGTACCTTTTCACCAATTAATCAATTATCTTAAAGAAATCGGTCTTTTTAACAAACTGTAATTATTAAAATTTTAATTGTTTAATCTTGCAAAATTTTATGTATAATATATAACTGTTTTAGACGCTATATGCCCTGTTAGGGTTGAGCGTCTTTAAATAAATCATCCATCCATCCATCCATCTATTTGGGACAATGAAACTAATAATAAATTAAATAAAATTCAACCAATTTTTACAGTAAATGCTCATTTTTGAACTATAGCCGAAAAGATCAGACAAAAGTTACACATCACAGATGCCGTATTGGACACACAAGACTCACTCATTCCTACATTTTAAAGAACGAACAAGCACCTTTCTGTATATCTTGTAACGAACCGTTTACAGTTAAACACTTTCTCATCTCATGTATTGAATTTAACCATATTCGTTCTAAATATATTAACATTACTACGATGAAAGATCTTTTTAATAAATTACAAATGTACTTTTTTACCAATTAATCAATTTTCTTAAAGAAATCGGTCTTTTTAACAAACTGTAATTATTAAAATTTTAATTGTTTAATCTTGCACAATTTTATGTATAATATACATTAATCAATTTTCTTAAAGAAATCGGTCTTTTTAACAAACTGTAATTATTAAAATTTTAATTGTTTAATCTTGCACAATTTTATGTATAATATACAACTGTTTTAGACGCTATATGCCCTGTTAGGGTTGAGCGTCTTTAAAGAAATCATCCATCCATCTATCCATCCATCTCCTCGGAAACCGTTGGGCCGATTGAAATAAAATTTCATATGAAGCCACTATGGGATGGAGGAAACCAAAATTTGCTCATGGGGTCCAGGTCACATGACCAAAATGGCCGCCAAGCCATATATGGTAAAAACCCTCAAAAATAGTCTTCTCCAGAACCACTCGGCAGATTTCCACGAAACTTGATAAAAAGCATCTGGGACGTAGGCCCAACATAAATTGCTAAAATGGTGACCCTGGGTTGACCTTGACCTTCTTTGTTCCTAAGTCAAACTTTGACACATATGCTTTTGTATTGGAAAAGTGGGAATGCATTTTATCCTGCAAACGATTCAGAATACAGTACTAAAGTATAAGATATATTTTTGCTCCGTACGATAAGGCGCATTTATTGGGGAACCGTTTTAGGTCCAGGTCACATGACCAAAATGGCCGCCATACCCATATATGGTAACTCACAAAGCTAAAAGCATCCGGCGGGTCGTGGGCCCCGCGCCTGCCCGGGGGGTAGAAATTTGGCGGCTGCCTTCGGGAGTGTGGCAGAGTGGTAAGACCCCACCGAAAACAGTCCCATTGCCGAGACCACCCGGTGCCTCGAAATAGGTGGCTGCCTTCAGCTTCTGTGGCAGTTGGGTAAAAGCCTCCAACATACAGAACAATCGTCCGTTCGACCGGTATTATTTTGTTATTCAATTTATTCAAATGCATCTTACCATTTTTTTTTCTTTTTTCAATTCACTACGCGAGATCTATCCTTTTAAACCTTTCCTATCTCATGTTACTACCACGCTGCATTTGTACGTGTATCATCATTGTTGGTGGGTCGCGCACCACAAAGAAGAAAACCTCACCTGTATGTTTGTACTGTGTATGTGTCACTTTTTCATGCTCCATCACTCTGCACATCAATGAAAGATGCATTTTAAATACGTTATTAGTTAAGTAATTTGTCGTTTCATGTTACCTCAAATTTATTTCATGTTATCCCAAAGTTAGCAGAATCGGATACTTATCACTAAGTTCTGAAGTGTACGTCATCATCTAACACAGCTTATTTCTTTAGTAGTTTATAAAATTCTTTGTTCTTTCGGAAACTTATCACCTCAATAATTTTTTATCATAATCATGGATCTCATATTTAGCAAAGGATCTCCTGTTTTCAGAGCCAAGGTTTTATTTAAGCAAACGTTTTCGGCCTCCCATGTCTGTAGGGAATAAAATATACATGTCACTTTCCTTCTGTAGTGAATGGGGATGAAATTCCTTGTGGAAACAGGAGCCACTTGTTTGCCGTGAGTGGCGTCTCGTATGCTGGAAGAAGGGATCCTGATGATTGAGAAAAGCCCAGGGATCTCCAGCTTTTCAACACATCATTTTGGCCCATATTTCAGATAGAAGAGGGGTTTGGGCTAGATCCGGCCTGAATCAATCGGCTCAGTCGTGCCAAGCTCTAGAATCGCACAGCTTGTCCTTATCTTCCTTCTTTCTTTTTTACGTATTTTTATGGTACAAACCGGGTTTAATTTTGTCTTATTCCTCTATCTTTGAGTGTTATTTGATGGGCGGCGGCTGATGGATCAATCGGTGGGCTTGTACTGGGGAAATTCAGCAGAAACTTCTGTGAGGGAGAGAATACGGGTGGGGATGGGTCCCAACTGTTCCTCATTTTTTCCATCGAAATCTGTGTGCATAGTTGGGAATCATAAAACAGAAGTGGAGCGGAAGGACTCTGGTCCTGCCATCGAGTATAATAGCAATGTAGCCTTGGCGTTGGAAATAGGAGATCCATTTCCATTAAACGTCCCCTTGTAGGGCTCCAAGGAGGGTGGGGCGCATAGCTATCGAATCATAAATCATCATCATGGGATCCAACACAAGGAAAAGAGCTTTTTTAGACTTATCGGATGATGACCCGGAACCGGCTACTTTTAATTTCAAAGGAAATGACAATTTTTCTCGATTTTTAGTGATTTCGAGTAAGGATGAAAAGGCCGTTACGACTCTATCACCATTCGTAATTGAAAAACAAATTGAATCATTAATAGGCACTCCAAAAACGTAAAAAAAATTGAAAAATGGAACACTTCTAGTTGAAACGAATCGAAAAACGCAAACAGAAAAACTTCTCAAAATCAGCAAATTCTTTAATATGAATGTCACTGTCACAAAAAACGTTAAATTCCTGCAAAGGCATCGTCCGTGACAGAATGTTGAAACATGAATCAGAAACAAGCATTGTCGAATACTTAAAGGACCAAGGAGTAACGACCTGCAAACGCTTCAAAATCAAAAAAGACGGAAATCTAATTGAAACCAACACTCTTCTGCTAACATTTAATTCAACATCCTTGCCGAAATCGCTGAAAATCTTTTACAGGAAAATACCGGTCGAAATCTATGTGCCCAATCCACTGCGTTGTTTCAATTGTCAGAGGTTTGGGCACCATGAAAATGATTGTACTGTCCCTGACGGATCTGTTTGCGAGAAGTGTGGTGGTACCGATCATCACACTATCACTTGCAAGAATTCTCCAAAGTGCGTGAACTGCGGAAAAAGTCATCTCTCAAAATCCAATGTCTGTGAAGTTTGGAAAACAGAAAAAGAAATCATGAAAATCAAAGTAACCCAAAACGTAACATATTTAGAAGCAAAGAAAATTCAACAAAATAAACCAGAAACCACATTTGCAAAAGTTGTTCAATCCCTCGCCAGCAAACCTGAAACCAAAGAAACATCTACACAATTCAACGAAAAAGATTTTGAAATTAAACCCCACTCTAAAGTTATAACCTCTTCTGTTAAACCCAAAACTACATCGTCACAACCTTCTACATCGTCACAACCTTCTACATCGTCACAACCTACTACATCTACTCATCATTCAAGAACAGAATCTAGACAAACTTCACAGACCAGTTCACAACCTAACGGCAAACATTCTAGCAGATCTCACTCCCGATCCACGTCAGGGACAGCAGATCAAAAAGAGAAAAACAGCAAAGAAAAGCATAAAGGATCAAACCCAAACAGTAAAGGGGCGTCGGCTGATCCAGTTAAACTGGCTAATCAGTACGTCGCCCTTGAGGACATGGAGTTGGACGTTGATCCCTCCACGTTCTCAAAGCCTAATAAAAGATAAAGGATTATATTCCTTGTTTTAATCTTCTCTCCATTCAATCATGGATAAGAAGTCAATAATTCAATGGAATTGTCGAGGACTGAAAGCCAATTTTAACGAACTTTTCATTTTAACTACACTTTTTTCTCCTAATGTCATTTGTCTCCAAGAAACTTTTTTGAAAACTACAGATAATATTAAAGCCCCCGCCCATAGGGGCTTGAAGAAATATATGGGCTGCATGATGCTTCCACGCAGAGCTGAATCTGGCCCGCACACTAGTACTGGTAAACCGCTTAGAGGATCTAAGCCTGTCCAGGAACCGCGGTGCGAGGCGGACCGTCCATGCTAATAAACTCTATTGGTTTCATTGGGCGACAGGGCTTGAGATGTCATTTCATCTCAATGTCGGGTAAAAGTCCCACAAAATTGGAAGCAACGTCTCCAAAATGACCTTTACAGTGTTGACGGGGACGTTAAACCTCAAATCAAACAAACAAACAAACAGATAATATTAATTTCAAAGGTTACAATATGTACAATCATATCACAACGGATAATCAGAAGGCATCAGGAGGTACATCAATCCTGGTAAAATCTGACGTTCCTCATAGGAAAATAGACGTAAACACTAATTTACAAGCTGTTGCTGTAAACGTCATTTTATCCAAATCCATAACGATTTGTTCTGTCTACCTTCCACCACACTATAATTTTTCTAAACAAGAATTAGAAAATTTAACAAATCAATTACCTAGTCCTTATATATTATTAGGAGATTTTAAGTCACAGCAAATTATGGGGTTGCTCGGATACAAATGACAAAGGAGAAATCATAGAAAATTTTATTGCTGAAAATGATTTATGTTTATTTAATGATAAACAACCAACATATCTTCATTCTCCCACAAGAAATTATTTTGCTTTAGATCTTTCAATTTGCTCTCCAAATATTTATCTAGATTTTGATTGGTCTGTTGTGGACGATCTCCATGGGAGCGATCATTTTCCGATAGTAATTGAAGAAATTGCATCGACCCATGAGGATCGTCACCCCAGATGGAATTTGAGTAAAGCAAGATTTTACAAGATTTTACTGATGAATTGATTGATATTGCTGAAAAATGTATTCCTAAATCCTCGACTTTTTCAAAAAGAAACAGACCTTGGTTTAATGACGAAGTTAAAACTGCAATCAATAAAAGAAAATCTGCATTACGAAAATTCAATAAACAACCAACAAAAGAAAATCTTATCCATGCCAAACATGTGCGAGCTAAAGGTCGCAAAACAATCAAATCGGCCAAAAAAGCATCTTGGCAGCAATACGTCTCCAAACTGAATACCAGAACACCTACGAAGAAAATATGGGACATGATTAGAAAAATTAGTGGCAAAAAGAAATCGAATAAACATGTCCATATCAAATCGAACGGAAATATATGTTCAACGGCTAAAGGCATTTCCAATGCCTTGGGGGAAAATTTTCAGAAAAACTCCTCTAGCTCAAATTATTCAGAAAGTTTCCAAAATATTAAACAAGAACAAGAGAAAAAGAATTTAAACTTTTCCTCATTAAATCACGAAAAATATAATTTACCTTTCACTACTAAAGAATTATTAGATGCTCTCCATAAATCTCATGATACTGCTGTTGGCCCTGATGACATACATTATCAAATTTTGAAACATTTGCCCAACAAGGCATTGGAAACATTATTAAATATTTTGAATGATATTTGGATCACTGGAAAGTTTCCTGAACACTGGAGAAAAGCTACCATTATTCCTATTCCGAAACCTAATAAAGATCATACTGGAGCCACTAATTACAGACCTATTGCTTTGACAAGTTGTTTATGTAAAACAATGGAGAGAATGATTAATGATAGGCTGGTTTGGTTCTTAGAATCAAACCAGCTTATCACTAAATTTCAAGCTGGTTTTAGAAAAAACAGCTCTACTAACGATCATTTGATTCGCTTAGAATCATTTATACGTGATGCCTTTGTCAAAAAAGAACATGTCGTAGCTGTATTCTTTGACCTCGAAAAGGCCTATAATACGACTTGGAAATATGGCATCATGAAAGATTTACACAACTTGGGCCTTAAAGGCCGATTGCCACTTTTTGTTCAAAATTTCTTGTCCGATCGAACATTTAATGTTCGCATAGGAAATACATTATCGGACACATTTGATCAAGAACAAGGTGTACCACAAGGTAGTATTTTATCACCAACCTTGTTCAGCATAAAAATTAATAATATAGTTAAATGTGTAAAAGACCCAGATTGTTCGCTTTTTGTTGACGATTTTGGAATTTTTTATCGTTCCAAAAATATGGAAACCATTGAATTTAAACTCCAAAGGTGTTTAAATAATATAGAAACTTGGGCAACAGAAAATGGTTTTAAATTTTCTAAAACAAAAACTCAGTGTGTTCATTTCTGCCAAATTCGAAAGTTGCATTTAGATCCAGTTTTAACAATATACGGCAGTCCAATTCCAGTCGTCACTGAGGCGAAGTTTTTGGGTCTTTTATTCGATAGAAAATTGTCTTTTATTCCTCATATCAAAGCTTTGAAAGCTAAATGTTTAAAAGCTCTTGATATTCTTAAAGTCCTGTCCAGTTCCGACTGGGGAGGAGATCGCACTGTTCTTTTAAATCTTTATAGATCTTTAATTCGTTCCAAATTGGACTATGGTTCCATAGTCTATGGATCTGCTAGGATATCTTATTTAAAATCTTTGGATACTATACATCAAGGTTTACGTCTAGCACTAGGTGCATTTCGCACTTCACCTGTTGAAAGTCTTTATGCTGAATCAAATGAACCTTCACTTTATGTTAGAAGAGAGAAATTGTCTCTTCAGTATGTTACAAAATTAGCCGCAAATCCACGTAATTCAGCATATGACTCTGTTTTTAACCCTAACTATGAAAGATTTTATAACAACAAACCATCAGCGATAAAACCTCTTGGCCTAAGAATTAAACCATTACTCGAAGAGGCCAATATTAATATAAACAATATTCAGTCTTTCTCTTTACCATCTAAACAACCATGGACGTTAAACTCCCCAAAGATAATTTTAGACTTAAACAAAAATAAGAAATCCGAAGTAGAATCACATATTTTTAAGAACGAATTTTTAGAAATCAAATTAAATTTTAAACATCATGTATCCATTTACACTGACGGTTCGAAACAAGATGAGAAAGTTGCTTGTTCTTTCATTAGTCCAAATTTCACTGACAGCATTAGATTACCTGATAACAGCTCTATTTTTACTGCTGAAGCGAAAGCAATTGATATCGCACTTTATCACATTAAGAGATCAACTTGAAAGGCATTTTATCATTTATTCAGATTCTCTTTCTGTATTGAAATCTCTCAAAGATCAACATCACAGAAACCCCTTGATTCAACAAATTTTAAGAAAATATCATTACCTTTCCGTCTCAAAGGAGATCGTATTCTGCTGGCTTCCCAGTCACGTAAATATCCGTGGAAATGACTTAGCCGATTTAGAGGCCAAAATCGGCATTGTCGTTAAATATAACTAATTTTAAACGGGCCTCCGTGGCCTAGTGGATAAGAGCGCTGACTCTTAGTCATTAGGTCTCTCACCGCCGTAGGTTCGAGCCTCGCTCGGGCCACGTGTGAGACGCCAAGTTCTGCAACGGAAGGTCAGGTGGTTTTTCTCCGGGTACTCCGGTTTTCGCCCACCTCTGATTAACGATCGGCTCGATATGAGTGAAATAATCTTGAAAGGGCCGTAAAACCCAAACCAAAAAAAAAAAAAAAAAAAAAAAAAATAACTAATTTTAAAATTCCGCATTCAGATTTTAAATCCAACATAAATAAATATATAAATAATAAATGTCAATCTATTTGGGAAAAAGAAACCAATAATAAATTAAATAAAATACAACCAAATTTTCATAGCAAATGCTCTTTTTCGAATTATAGTAGGAAAGATCAGACAAAAATCACAAGATGCCGCATTGGCCACACACGGCTCACTCATTCCTTTATATTAAAAAACGAACAAGCACCTTTCTGCATATCTTGTAACGAACCGTTCACAGTTAAACACTTTCTCATTTCATGTATAGAATTTTATCATATACGCACAAAATATTTTAATGTTTCAACAATGAAAGAGCTTTTTAACGATATACCATCTTATAAATTAATCAATTTTCTTAAAGAAATCGGCCTTTTTAACAAACTGTAATAGTAAATATTTGAACTTTTAAATTTTCATAACAATTTTATATTTAATACCTTAATTATTTTTAGACGCTATATGCCCTATTAGGGTTGAGCGTCTTTAAACAAAACATCCATCCATCGATCCATCCGGCGGGTCGTGCACTTCAGCTGAAGCACTGGTTTTGAGCAGAATTCAGAAAAATATCACATTTTTTCAGCCGACAATTTTCGTTATTTTGGCGATAACATTTACGGTGATTAAGTATAGGCGTGTTTTCGAAATGATGGCTACTTTTGTTGAAATTCCGTTGTATTTTTCTTATTTATACTGCAAACATAGGTTGTTGGTGCTCGTTAGAACAGCCTCATTGAGGCGGTTCTAACGAGTACCAACAACCTATGTCTTGGAGCGTTAATAAGAAAAATAATGTATACCCATTAAACCCCAGTTTTCTCTATATACGGTGGGGTTTAGGGGGTGTTCATTTCACGCACTTGTTAACGTGATGTGAAAAACCGGTACCTCTAGTTCGAATGCAAACCGCTTAATCATACACCACGCGGGAAAAGCGTGGTCCAGCAAGTACTAGCAAAGGGTTGTTTTTTATGCCTCTAACGTCAAAGAAGGTGGAGGGGCATATTGCTTCTGAGGCGTTCGTTACACTTTCGATGCAAAGCATAACGTAAGAATCGTGTATGCTAGGGTTTTGAAATTTAATGTATGAATTTATGGAAAAATAGCTAACACGTATTTTTTTCTCATCCGGATTTTGACCCTTTCAAGAGTTATTGCCCTTTGAATAAAAATATTCATAAAATCTTGTCAGCAAACTGTCAAACTATGAGCTAGAGCCTTTAAAGTAGAAGTAAAACAAAGATCAGGAATCGATACAATTAACTTACTCCATCCACCAAAGACACCACAGGGAAAGAAATACAAACATTAAGCGACCAGAACATAATGGAAACCTAAACAAAGGAAGGCCATAAGGACAGTTACTTTCCCACAAAATGGCCATATGGCCATCCAAAATTAAGACACAAGTGATACACACAGTAAGTAACAAACAACAACATAAATAAATCGCCACAGAAGAACCGCCTTGGAACGGTCAGTGGAAAGATTTCCACTGGGGGGGGGGGGGGGTGGGGGTGCTTAAATCGATTTTACGTGGCCACAATCCTCGCCCTTACTTCCGTCGCGATTTAGACAATTTGTTCAGTCCTCATGAAACTGGTGAATACATTGGTGGTGATGAGTAGATGACCTGATTAACTTTTAACTAAATTCCAAAAAATACTTTGTCCCTTTGTCATTTTGGGTATTTGTGGATTGTATTTTTATGATGCATGGCATAAACTTTAGAACAGTGTATACTAGGGTTTTGAAATTTCATATATGAATTCCTCGTGGAGCCTTGATATTTCGAATACTAATTGGGAGTGAAGGAGATCACCTGACTAAATGATTATACGATCAGTCTCCATCGAATTTTGCCTATCAGACAGGTGTCGAAACCTGCAACCTCGAGATCACCAGCCAGACAACGCACCTCCGTGACCTAGTGGGTAAGAGTGATGTCTCTTAATCATTATACCCCCGGCATACGAAGTATGCTATGGGGGTATGTATACTACTCAAAGTTTGATAGGGATCACTTTTTATGTACCAAATTTTGCACAGAAAATTTAAGTTCTTGACAGAATTTGTACTCAGTATATTGATAAATATCTTAAGCAGAAACTCGTGTGCAGTTCAGTACTCATAAAAGCAGAAACTCGTGTGCAGTTCAGTACTCATAAAAGTGTACACTTTTCACAATTCGCAAATGAATTCATGCACCCCCAAAATCTTGCGTAGCACTGCTTTCCAACAGACCAATCAAACTTGTCAGTGTTCCTTTACCAAGCGTAAAAAGGACTTCATTTGATTTGTGAAACACTAAAATGCCTAGGGGACAATTAAGAAACCGTCTGAGCCCCGAAGAAATGAATCGTTGCGTCGGAATGTTGGAATCTTGCGTCTCTCAACGTCGTGTTGCTGGGATTCTGAATGTGTCCCAGAGCGTGGTTTCACGAATGTGGAGTCGGCATCTTACCCACGGAAATCCTTCACACAGCCGCGGCGGGGTCGAGAAAGGGCTACAACTCAACGTCAGGGCCGTTTCTTGTTGATTCAGTCTCGACGTCAACGGTTCCTGAACGCTACGCGTTTGCATAACGAGCTTATGAACGGAACTGGAGTACGAATGTCTACACAAACTGTCAGAAACGGACTCCACGACGTGTCCCGTTGACGAGACGGCACGTGCTAGACCGGTTAGACTTTGTCAGAACTCACGTCAGGTGGACGGTTCGTGACTTGACGCCAGTACTGTTTACTGAGGGGTCCAGATTCTGTCTAGACTTCACTTATAAACGTCAATTAGTGTGGCGAATGTCTAAACAGCGATTCGATGACTTGGATGTAGCAGAGCATGATCGCTATGGAAAGGGGTCAGTCATGGTTTGGGCTGGGATAAGCGTGAACGGTAAACCTGACTTGTACGTCGTTGAAAACGGAACGTTAATGGCAGTGAGGTACTGTAATGAGATTCTTGATGAGTTTGTGAGACCATATGCAGATGCTATCGGCCCGGACTTTATTCTGATGGATGATAATGCCCGTCCCAACCCTGCCAACGTCACTGATTCCTACCTGGAACGTGAGACAATCGTTCGTATGGACTGGACTGCTCGGTCACCGCACTTAAATCCGATTGAGCATGCGCGGGACATGCTACAGTGCTGTTTCAGCCCGACCTGTGCATACGAGGACTTTACAGGAGCTCAAAGATGCATTGGTTGCTGAATGAAAGCCGATTTCACAAAACCGGATACAGACTCGGATTACGAGCATGCGCAAGCGATGTCGTACTGTAATTGATGCCCTTGTACGCCATACACGTTATTAAGCACGTTTGTCTAAACAAATTTGGAAATTTGTGAAAAATCAGTTGTCCAAATCCCTCCGTAGTACGGCAAATTTTGGGGGTGCCAAAACGTTTGCTGTTGTCACGCCTGAATGCAGTACCAGTTGACAAAATTAATCACTAGGTTTTGTGAAGGATACGTTTTCTATCATTATGTATCAAATTTGGATTCAGCTGATTAATTCATCCAAAAATTATTTTGCATTAAAAAAGTGATCCCTATCAAACTTTGAGTAGTATAGTTTTCGTCGTACCATCCGCCCGTCCGTTAACATTTTGGTTAAAGTTTTGCGTTAGTTTCTAAGAGATTGTATCTTCTGAACCCTTTGATAGATTTAGTTGATACTTACACTGAAGTTACATACTGGTCAAAGAATTCATTGATGCATGCCCGTCCCCGTCACAGTGACCTTGAGTAGACTTAGAAATTTTGCGTTTGGTTAGTTTTATGAAAGTTTATAGATGCCTGTATGTTCTAAACTTCAAGACAAATTCATTTGATATTTGCATCGATGTTGCATACCAGTCCAAAGATTTCATTGATGCATACCCACCCTGCTGCTTCAGTAACATTGATGCCCACACCCCTTTTGTTACTTTGATGCCCTCACTCCCTTGGTCCATTTAGAAATTGTTTGTTTGTTTTAGCTTTCACAAGCACATGTATAGCTTCTTATAGCTTCTTGACTTCATTCATATTACATACAAGCTGCAAAGATTTATCAGAGTATGGCGCTGGCCGGGGGTATACGTGATCCACTGGTCGCTTTCTCTTGTTTTTCATCGTTGTGGGTTCGAGCCACGCTCGAGTCACGAGGTAGATTCTTCAGCTGAAGGGCAGATGGTATTTCACCAACCTGATTAAAATATCGTCTCGAATCGAGTGAAATGATCTTGAAGTGGCCGTACCCACTCCCCTTACCTGCATCCCCACCCCGATCCAACTGCACCCACTCCCCCCCCCCCCCCCCCACACACACACACTTGAAAAAAAAGACGCGCATCCGACTGAGGGCGGCGGGGATTTGGTAAAAGCCCCGCTGTTTATCTACGAATGGTTACGTTTCTTGCATTAAAACCTATTAACATAGCTGTTTGGAGCTTGCAGGAAGCAGTCTCAAGACAACGAAACCCATTTGTTCAAATCATGAAATTCAGCTTGGCTGTTTGAACATGGGTTTTGAACTTTTGGTATCAGAAGGTTGGTCTTGCTAAGTTACATTAAGCGACGTAACGCTGTCGCCCCGAACGTAGTATTTTAAAATGACCAAGATCAAACATAGATGCTTGCATAAAAAGGCTTGTACTAAGTATCATTAATGAAGTTCAAATAATTCTTGAGAAATGAACTTAACCATTAGGGTGAATGCTAGGGTGGGGGTAATATTTTACAAAGTCAGTGAACCATGAAATGTAGGTCAAGGTCAAATATGGATGCTTGCATTTAAGTTGCTATCCCGAGATATAAGTTTGTACCAAGTATCATTAATGAAGCTCTTATGGTTCTTGAGAAATTAACTTGACCAGTAGGGTGAACGCTAGGGTGGTCGCAATGTTTTACAAAGTGAACCATGAAATGTAGGTCAAGGTCACATATGAATGCTTGCATGTAAGTTGCCATCCCCAGACACAAGTTTGTATGAAGTATCATTAATGAAGCTCTAATAGTTCTTGAGAAATAAACTTGACCATTAGGGTGAACGCTAGGGTGGTCACAATATTTTACAGTCAGTGAATCATGAAATATAGGTCAAGGTCAAATATGGATGCTTGCATGTAAGTTGTCATCCCCAGACACAAGTTTGTACCAAGTATCATTAATGAAGCTCTTATAGTTCTTGAGAAACGGGCCTCCGTGGCCTAGTGGTTAAGAGCGCTGACTCTTGATCATTAGGTCTCTCACCGCTGTGGTTCGAGCCTCGCTCGGGTCACATGTGAGACGCCAAGTTTTGCAACGGAAGGTCAGGTGGTTTTTCTCCGGGTACTCCGGTTTTCGCCCACCTCTGATTAACGATCGGCTCGATATGAGTGAAATAATCTTGAAAGGGCCGTAAAACCAAAACCAAAAAAAAAAAAAGTTCTTGAGAAATAAACTTGAGCATTAGGGTGAACGCTAGGGTGGTCGCAAATGTTGACGCCTTGACGAACGGACGGACGAACGAACGGACGGACGAACGGACGGAAAACCGGGCGCCATATCGCGCCATGCTAATAGCAGGCGCGACAAGTCATTCATGGTAATTGTATTGCAATAAAATTTGCCGGGTCCCTCGGAAGGTATTTGAACAGTCGGCTGCGTATTCAAACAGCTGCCTCGGGACCCGGCAAATGTTAATATAACGTCATGTAATAAATTTGATAAGCCACTAATGGATTAAATAGGCACAGTAGTTAATACGCCCCGTAACGTTACACTAACGCCGTCCTTAACGACGTCGCGTTTATTGACATTTTTTGTACACATATCGTAAATTGAATTAAATGAGTTTTAATGTCATGAATTCGTGCTCTCGTATTACTGAAATTATTAAACTCGTTGAGGAAAAGGGATAAAATGCTTTTTATCCATAATACAGGAACACTCATGTACGAATCTCAATAAACACACTGGTTATGCGCGAAATCAAAACCACCGCATTCAATCGCTTTGTTTGGGCAAGGCAAAATGGGTCGCAAAATGAGCATTCTACCCCCCCCTCCCCCCACCACCACCCCCAAGTCAATTTTCTAGCTGTGATCCGAGCTGCACGGGAAGGAATAGATTACGAAGGACTAGACTATTATAAACTGAAGCATGTGAAAGACTACAGTATTCCAGATTGTGCTGCATGCTTTCACGCAGTGTTGAATCTGATCACACACGAGTACTGGTAAACCGCATAGGACTAAGCCTGCCCAGGCAAAGCGGAATTTCACCTCGATGTCGGGTAAAAGTCCCACAAATTTGGAAGCAACGTCTCCAAAATGACCTAAATAGTGGGGCATTAAACCCCAATTCAAACAAAGACTACAGTGTTCTATAACTAATCCTTAAATCGATTACAGTTCGGGGCTTAATGACCTTATTCCTCGCATTAGGAAAACATATCCGTAAGAAATAATGACGTCCAACATGGTGTCAGAAAATGATAAATATAAGGTAAAAATGATAACATCTTTATTATTCTGCTTTCAACATAGATTGTGGGTGCTCGCTCGTTAGAACCGCCTCAATGAGGCGGTTCTAACGAGTACCCACAATCTTTGTTTTAGATGAAAAATAAGGAAGATAATGTATACCCCGTAAACCCCCATTTTTCTCTATACACAGTGGGGTTTAGGGGGTCTTCATTTCACGGATTCGTTATCGTGATGTCAACAAAAATATCAGTCGGTTACAGGACTTCCCGTTCGACGGTGTTTTTCAGATCTCCATAATGGTGACTTTTCTGGAGAAATTTTTTAAATTTTTCTTATTTGTACTCCAATCATTGGTTGTAGGTGCTCGTTAGAAGAAAAAAATAATTAAGGGGAATAAAGAACCAAATTAACAATCGCCTCGTTTTGTGATTCTTGCTCACCAGACAAGGAAATCCGTAATTTTACCCTGGGATAGAAATTTATGTCCCCAAATCGAATATAATCGCGTGTTTGATAAATGCACTGGTTAATTACAACCTCATGCGCGGCGTCGTCATGAGTGACGTCACTAAACATTCCTGTTGTGCCATTACAAAATGGCAGACGTCGGTAACCGAAATGACAGCAGCATTAAAAATTCGCAATAGAAATGGAAAGTATGCAAGAAAAAGAATCCTGTATGGGGTGTGAGGGGTGGATAGAAAAATCCGTCCCTCGGGATCACTGTCCGGCATCACTCGGCAAGCCTCGTGATGCCGGACAGTGTACCTCGGGACGGATTTTTCCATCCAGCCCTCACACCCATATTAGATTCTTATATTATTACACGGATTTATTATGACGGTACACCCCTACAAACCCCAGTTTTTTTATATAAAGCGTTTAGAGGGGAAGTCATTACACGGGTTTGTTAACATGTTGCATTATGGTTTAAGGGGAACGGATACGCCTTCAGGGGAGGCAACTGCTGCAAAAGTATTTTTTGTGACCCATGTCAATAAGGGGTCAACTCTAAAGGACAGAATTTGTTGCTGAGGAGCAAATTCTTTCCTTTAGGGAGTAGACCTCTTTTTCAGTGAAACAGAGCTTATAGAAAAGCGAACAGGAAGTCCCGAACGTTGCCTCCCTTTGAAAAATGGCGGAAAAATCTGCAAGGTGTTAATTCCCCTTAAACTGTATGCGTTTATTTGACTTTACAGCAAGTATATGCAATATCGCACATGATTCGACGGTACACACTTGCCAGAAGCCTCCGTGGTGTAGTGGTTTTGCTACTCGCCTCATAAACCGGCGGTCGTGGCTTCGACCCCGGACTTCCCCCAGTCTTTCGGACGAGTCTTTAAACCGAGGTCCCGTCTCCTTATGACCTTAGCTGTAGGTCGGACGTAAATTCAAACACATAAACACACTATAGCTTATGGTATTTGAATCATCTAAAAAACCGGGATCGTCTGATAAATGGGAGCATTGTAAAAACCTTTGTTGCGTTTTAAGAATGGTCTCTCAAAAGGATGCGTCTTGAGGTTTTCCAAACTATATTTTAAAACGGAATGAATAGCCTTGAAATAAAACTTGGCTTTTCCGACATTAAGGGTTAAGTTCATGCCCAGCAGGCACTCAACGTTGAACTAACGTTGAACTAACGTTGAAACAACGTTGAAAACGTTGTTTCAACGTTAGTTCAACGTTGAGTCTGACGTTTCGTGCCTGCAGGGTACTGAGTACTGCTAAGTAAATCGCTGGGAACCAAATTAATCCTGCAGTCATATACATGTCTATGCAAATAGTGTAGATCCAGATAAAAACTTGGCCCATGAGTAGCCACCTCATCAAAATCTACACTGTCGACCTGCAACGATATTGTTTAAAACCCTGTTTACAAGACCGCATGCCTTACGAAAACACGCCTATTCGGTGTCCGAATTCAAATGTGAAACTGGTGTGAAATGGGCATATCCGTTGATCAAAACTAAACACTACGTTTCGTGCTAGTTTGGTCTTTACACTGTTGAGAAGAACTGAATCTTAAAATGTCATCTGTCGTCTTTTGAATCTTCTTGCAAACTTTTAAAATCGTGACGATAGTTTTTCACACAGGCAAATAATGTGGACTCTGATCAGACTGCTCCTGGAGCAGTCTGATCCGGCTCCACGCTGTTTGCAGTATTGACTTATAAAGTAATCAGCAAAGGACACATTTGCGTTTGCATGGCATCTTAAGGGTTAATACTTTAATTTCAACTCTTCAGGAGGCAAATATGTGCCACGTGCAGTACTGGTTGATCTGGAACCCGGTACCATGGACTCGGTCCGATCCGGACCATTCGGGCAGATCTTTCGTCCAGACAACTTTGTGTTCGGACAGAGCGGAGCCGGAAACAACTGGGCCAAAGGTCACTACACAGAGGGCGCTGAACTAGTCGACTCCGTCCTTGACGTGGTTCGAAAGGAGTCTGAGAGCTGTGACTGTCTACAAGGCTTCCAGTTGACCCATTCTCTTGGCGGTGGAACCGGCTCTGGTATGGGGACTCTCCTTATCTCCAAGATCCGAGAGGAGTACCCGGATAGGATAATGAACACCTTCTCGGTTGTACCATCACCAAAGGTAAATAATCCTTTATCAGAATTACTTCGCTATAATATACATCAGTCCCGGTCCCAAGGTTATAATATAAGAATCTCGTATGGATGTGAGGGGTGGATAGAAAAATCCGTCCCGAGGGTCAGTGTCCGGCATCAGGAGGCTTGACGTGTGATGCCGGACAGTGATCCCGAGGGACGGATTTTTCTATGCACCCCTCACGCCCATATAGGATTCTTTTTCTTGCTTACCTTACATTTGTTAGCACGGATTTTTATTCGGTTAGCGATGTCCGCCATATTGTGATGACAGTACAGGGATGTTTAGTGACGTCACGTAACGACGGCGCATATGCAGTCGTATTCAATCGGTGCATTTATAAAACACGTGAGAATTTTCGATTTGGGGCAAGAACACCAGGGTTAGAACAAATTTTCTATCCCAAGCTAAAACTATGGATTTCCTAATCTGCTGTGCAAGAAAACCATTTTCGTGCTCAAGTCACTTGATCACGAAATTTGTCCTGCTCACAAATTTTAAAATACCAACAATTGTTGTCATTTTGAAAATTATGAGCCGGACAAATAATACTACTGTTTTGAATAGGAATACTGCCGTTTGTATTTTAAAATTTGATCATGACAAATTTCAGTTTCAGTGAGTTGACCATGAAGTTTTATAACCCCAGGGCCAGGTCCGTTGGATTTAATATGCTGTTTATTTCATTACAAGCTTTTATTTACCCAAACATTCCAGCCATGCAGCCCTTACGAGTAACATAGGCAAACACTGTAGATCCAGATAAGATGGGCCGGGCCATCTTATCTGGATCTACACTGGCATTATGTCGATGTTGACGGACGGTCCCCAACAAACACCTTTACTGGTCACGACTGCTTAAGAAAGATTTGGTCCGCCCCCGCCCATCGGGGCTTGAAGAAATAAGATTGAGCTGCATGCTTCTACGCAGAGCTGACTGGTCCCCGCCCATCGGGGCTTGAAGAAATATATGGGCTGCATTATGCTTCCACGCAGAGCTGAAACCGACCCGCACACGAGTACTGGTAAACCGCTCAGAGGATCTAAGCGTGCCCAGGCAATGCGGTGCGAGTCGGCCCGTCCATGCTTATAAACCATATTGGTTTCATTGGGCGGCAGGGCTTGAAATGTCATTTCATCTCGATGTCTGGTAAAAGTCCCATAAAATTGGAAGCAACGTTTCCAAAATGACCTTTACAGTGTTGACGGGGACGTTAAACCTCAAATCAAACAGAGCTGACACCGACATTAGTATTGGTAAACCGCTTAGAGCGTCTAAGCCTGCCCAGGAAAAGTGGTGCAAATCCATGCTTATAAACCCTATTGGTTTCAATGAGCGACAGGGCTTGAGGTGACATTTCATCTCAATGTCGGGTAAAAGTCCCTTAAAAATTGGAAGCGTCTACAAAATGACCTATAGTGTTGACGGGGACGTTAAACATAAAATCAAACAAACAAAACAAAGGGATCACTATCATGCGTTGTCGTCGTTGGAGCCGACGGCGTCAATTATCGAACACAGAGGCTGCCATGACGTACAATGTATTGCTTAGCCGTTTCCTGTATGCCAAGAGCAGTCGCGACATAACTGTTTGGCGAAAGTATTTTTTTCTAACTACTGCTATGTCCGAATTCAATGATATAGGCAACCATCTTTAAACCGACATTCGTTATAACGGCAAAGCTCGTTATAACGATAATTTCAGTGGACTGAATTCTTTGCTCCAGGCTTAGCCTCGATTCCGAGCGACTATGCTCAAATCGAATCTATAGTCCTGAAAGATTCTTGTAATTTAACTCCAAGAAACAAATGTTATACATATTTGCTAGAATCGCCTCGGAGTAATGTGAAAAAGACCTTTAATAACCAATCATACTCCTAACTGGGATTATTTATAACGGTAAATTCATTATAAGGGCTCAATAATAGGGAACAAATACTGTCGTTAAAACGCGGGTCTTCTGTATATTGAGTCATTTTGAGACTGGGGCTGATTGGTTAGAAATACCAAAACCGTTTAAAACTCGGGATAGCTACTCTGTAAACAAAACATAAGAAAACAATGATATACAAGTTATCTCCGGGGTGATCTTTTCGACATGAAAGTGGAGGCACTGGAGAGAAATAATTCACAAGCGCCTCTACAATACATTATAAACTTTACCGCCGAAAAAAAAAAACAATAGAATTTTAAGATGATAAATTATTACTTTTGTTATTTCTGCTCAAAATATAAATAGTGGGTACTCGTTAGAACCGCCTCATCGGGCGGTTCTAACGAGTATCCTCAATCTATATTTTAGAGCAGAAATGTTTGTTTGATTTGAAGTTTAACGTCCCCGTCAACACTGTAAAAGGTCATTTTGGAGACGTCGCTTCCAATTTTGTGGGGCTTTTACCAGACATTGAGATGAAATGACATCTCAAGCCCTGTTGCCCAATGAAACCAATAGGATTTATAAGCATGGACGGTCCAACTCGAACCGCTTTGCCTGGACAGGCTTAGATCCTCTAATCGGTTTACCAGTACTCATTTGCTGTCGAATTCAGCTCTGCGTGGAAGCATCATGCAGCCCATCTATTCAAGCCCCGGTGGGAGCAGAAATAAGTAAAATAAGGTATACCCATGTAAATCCCAGTTTTACTCTATAAAAATGGGGTTCAAGGGGGTCAAATTATACAGGCGTTTTTTCCATGGCCGTCAAACTCTTTTAACTCCTGTGCAAGTTCTAGTAAAGTTGGAAATGATGGGACATTTAAACTTACATATAACACTCATTCTGCTTAATATGGTTGAGTCTGATGTAAATGTGTGCCTACCACAAATTACAGGTGCACAATAAGTGGTAGCTCTTTGGGGGATGAATACAAACATTTAATAAGCTGCAAATCCCGCTTACTTCATGTACATATATCATCGATGTACAGTAGAACTTCAATGGCTCGAACACCTTTGGGACCTCGAAAATCTGTTCGAGACAGGGGTAGTTCGAGCCACTGAGGGTAACTGTCAGGAGGCATAACGAGATACTTTTAGACATCTTTTCGGTGTTTCATAATGAAAATGAATGTTGTGTGTACTCATTAGAATCAAATGAGTACACACAGCATTCATTTGCAAGATAAGAGTAAAATCTTAATTATCACCCACTATTTATGTTGAGGAATTCCCTAGGGACTCAAAAATGGGTTCTACTCAGCCATGGTAAACGAGCCATTGGTGTTCGAGCCATCGAAGTTTCACTGTACAAGTTTTTACAAAGGGCCCACGTTATAACGAAAGTATTAGTTCTCTATTATAATGAATTCTGACATTTTTGTTCCTTGGAGTATTACATCACAAGACTCTTCATCGGGGCTTCAAGAAATAGATGGGCTGCATGATGCATCCACGCAGAGGTGAAACCGACCCGCACACGAGTACTGGTTTGTTTGTTTCGTTTGAATTGAGGTTTAACGTCCCCGTCAACACTATTTAGGTCATTTTGGAGATGCTGCTTCCAGTTTTGTGGGACTTTTACCCGCCATTGACATGAAATGACATCTCAAGCCCTGCTCCCCCCCAATGATTGTTTGTTTTGGAGTTTAACGGCCCAGTCAACACTATTTAGGTCATTTTTGAGCCGGTCAGTTTACCTAGCCACACTTTCCTGGGCAGGCTTATACGTAAGCGGTTAACCAGTACAGTGCACATTCCTGACAACTGCCCTTCTTGAATCAGAGGAAGGAAGAGAATGACCGTAGAAAAGATTTCATGATCAATCTCCACGAAAGAATGTTACCGACCCCGGCGTGAGTCGAACCCGCGTCATCCTGATCACCAGTCAGACGCGCATCCGACTGAGCTACCGAGGCCGGCTGCCCCCCCCCCCCCCCAATGAAACCAAAAGGCTCTTATGCATTGGGCAGTCTGACTCGTACTGCTTTACTTGGGCAGGCTTGGTCCTTCTAGCAGTTTACCAGTACTCATGTGTGGTCAGTTTCAGCTCTGCGTGGTAGAACCCTTCAGCCCAATCTATTTCTCCAAGCATAGATTTCTTTGGAGTTCGAGCCATTGAAGTTCGACTGTACTGATATTTGTAAAATTATTACCAATGCCAACAAGGGCCTGTTTATTTTCATCACGAAAACACGCTTATATAATTTTGAGCCCTTGAAACCCACTTTGATATACTAAAACTGGGGTTTACAGGAGTATTTTTTCTTATTTTTGCTATAAAATATAGTCTGTGGGTACTCGTTAGAACCGCCTCGATGAGGCGGTTCTAATGAGTACAACAATCTTTATTTTGAGTGGAAATAAGATAAATAGCTTAATTTTCATCTTAAAATGTTCGTTGTTTTCGGCGAAAAAGTTTACAATGTATTTGTATAGGCGTACATGTACTTTCGTAATGTGGCATGCGCAGCCGATTCTTACAAATATGGTCAAATAACCGATACATGTATGTAGTTAACCTACAGCATCGCAAACGCGATCAAGGCTAATCGCACGGACCCCTACATCTGACAATTGAAGCGAAGGGTAAGTTAATATTGTTATTTAATTTGAAGTGAACGTTTGCAGGTATCTGACACCGTCGTAGAGCCTTACAACGCCACCCTGTCGGTCCACCAGCTCGTTGAGAACACAGACGAGACCTACTGTATCGACAACGAGGCTCTGTACGACATCTGCTTTAGAACCTTGAAACTCACCACCCCAACCTATGGTGACTTGAACCATCTCGTCTCTGCCACCATGTCCGGAGTCACCACCTGTCTCCGATTCCCAGGTCAGCTCAACGCCGATCTCCGTAAACTGGCCGTCAACATGGTTCCCTTCCCTCGGCTCCACTTCTTCATGCCTGGTTTTGCTCCCCTTACATCGCGTGGTAGCCAGCAGTACAGGGCTCTCACCGTCCCGGAGCTCACCCAACAGATGTTCGACGCCAAGAACATGATGGCTGCCTGCGATCCTCGCCACGGCAGATACCTCACCGTCGCCGCCATGTTCCGAGGACGCATGTCTATGAAGGAGGTCGACGAACAGATGTTGAACGTCCAGAATAAAAACAGCAGCTACTTCGTTGAATGGATCCCTAACAACGTCAAGACCGCTGTCTGCGACATCCCACCACGTGGTCTTAAGATGGCTGCCACTTTCGTCGGAAACAGCACCGCCATCCAAGAGCTCTTCAAGCGTATTTCTGAACAATTCACCGCTATGTTCAGGCGTAAGGCTTTCCTCCATTGGTACACCGGTGAGGGTATGGACGAGATGGAGTTCACCGAGGCCGAGTCCAACATGAACGACTTGGTGTCTGAGTACCAACAATACCAGGATGCTACTGCCGAGGAGGAGGGAGAATTCGACGAAGAGGGCGAAGAGGAAGACGCTTAAATTGACATATTGCACAAAGATCGACTTGGTTCATAGATGAAATGTTAAAGCTTCAGTGACTAACACCAACAGGTCATTTGCCAGGGTTGATTCGAACGTTTCCTGGACTTACAAGCGAATTCTTCCCTACGCTCTATATGACCATTATTTGAGTATAATCTAGGGAGACTGTCCAAATTTATCTTTAACATTGCTATTTCGAAGACGGTATCCTTGCATAACCCTAATTAAGTATTCTGGCGCTGTGTTTATTAATAAGTCAACTTGGCTACAGCCTCGCTTTTCTAGAAATTTTAATAGTACCAAACTGCATAGCAACAGATAAGGTAAGAATTGTGATAATTGAAGGATAGCTTTCCTTATTTCTCCTTGTTAACCTATGCTGTAGGTACAATGTACTCATTAGAACCGCTTATCAGAGGCGGTTCTAATGAATAACCACAACATAGGTTTTTATGGAGAATTAACAACTATCCTTCAATTATCACAAAAATACTTACATTATCTGTTGCTATGCCAAAGTTGTTGGAGTCATTGAAGTTCCACTTAACCATACAAATATCTACATCCGGGAACTGGATCTGAAGTAATCAAAACACTCCCAGACTATGGATAATTACAAAATGGAATGAATACAATGATAGTTTATCAGCGATAATTGCATATTTTGCGACACTACCCTCTTCCTCCTTCTACCCCTCCTCCTTCTTCTTCTTCCACTTCTTCTTCTTGTTCGTTCTGTTTTCTTCGTCTTTTTCTTCCTCTTCGTCCTCTTCTTTCTCTTCCTCCTCTTCTTCCTCATCTTCATTCTTCCATTTCTTCTTCCTCCTTCAACCTTCTTCTTCCTTCTTCTTTACGCCCCAGTATGATGTCAGTTGTTTATTCATTCATCTGGTAGAAGGCAAAACTGGCAGGGGAATTAAGTTTTCTTTATGCCGTAGGCTATAGGCCTGAGATAATATATCATTGTTCATATGTTAGCAAAAATTAAGCATACAGCCAAATACAATAAGGCTCTCTGGTTGGTTTAAACAGTTTTGTTTAAAACATTTCAACAGTACAACCAATACTATAAGAACAGGGATCTGGCAGTCGGCGGAATGTCTTGTCCAGCACTAGTAGTCATTTATAGGTAGGACAAATTGCACTTAGGGAACTTGCGCACGAAAACTTTCATTATCGGGGCCAGCTTAACAGAAGGCGATTCACATGGAATTGCAAGCCTGCCTTTCTTAGCAGTTAAGAAAATAAAGTAGAATGTCTCCTGTTATACAGTTTAGTTTGGCGCAACAAGTGGTACTGTTAACCGTTCTGATCTTCTCATTGAGTTTCTGGCAAGTAAAATTAAAAATATAAAAGGAAAACTGTTTCTCATGTTTTATACTTGTCTCTTTTTTGGTTACATTGGGCGACAGGGCTTGGGATGTCATTTCATATCCATGTCTGGTATAGTTCGAACAAATTGACCCGAGACTGGTGAACTATATTAGCATAATTTCACACCCGGCTGAATGCATGTATTTATCTTCGCCGTCTCCCGAAAATGGCGATACATAGAGGTCGGTAAATGGGTCGCAATTCACGAGAAGTTTACGAAAGCCGACGTATTAGGCGATAACATTGACAAATTTATTCCATGCATAAAGGTTAGTCTCGGGTCAAATTGTTCGAACTATAAAAGTCCCACAAAATTGGAAGCAACGTCTCCAAAATGACCTTTACAGTGTTGACGGGGGCGTTAAACCTGAAATCAAACTAACAAATACTATAATGTTAGTAATCAAGTAATTTCTTATTGGCCATGGTACCGGTCCGAGGTCTGCTGCATTGGCCCGAGGCCGAAGGCCGAGGGCTAATGCAGCTGACTGAGGACCTGTAACAGGATCAATGCGAAATTACTTGATCAATGACAATTTTATTAATTGACACAATTAAAAAATCATGATTATTGATTTTTTTACCTCACTTGACCTCAGTGAATATTGGTTGACCTGGTGTTAATACGGATGACCTCCGATCAATACAGGATAGTCAATTAATAATAAGTTGTAATATTTCTGCAGTTGTAATATTTCTGCAGTTAGAATCGATAACGTTCATCAAAATATCACACCTATGCGCTACAATGGTATTTCGTAGGATTAGAATTTTACATACGTTTTTACTGATTTCTGCTCCAAATATATATTCTGGGTGCTCGTTAGAACCGCCTCATTGTAACAGTACGAGTACCCACAATCTGTTTAATGCGAAAATGAAAGTTCTCCGTCTAAATCACTAAGTCAGTGAAACTTCGATAGCTCGAACACATATGGCTCGTTTTCCATGGCTAATTCGAACTCATTCTTGCGTCCCGTGGAAATTGTTTCCGAAGTCATACATGTAGTTAGGTATAATAGGAAGATATTTTAATACGGGCCTCCTTGGCCTAGTGGTTAAGAGCGCTGACTCTTGATCATTAGGTCTCTCACCGCTGTGGTTCGAGCCTCGCTCGGGTCACATGTGAGACGCCAAGTTCTGCAACGGAAGGTCAGGTGGTTTTTCAGGTGGTTTTTCTCCGGGTACTCCGGTTTTCGACCACCTCTGATTAACGATGGGCTCGATATGAGTGAAATAATCTTGAAAGGGCCGTAAAACCAAAACCAAAAAGATATTTTAATTATGAAAATGGTATAATTTAGGATATTTTAGTTATGTAAAGGTATGCTGTGGGTACTCATTAGAATCGCCTCCTTGAGGCGATTCTAATGAGTACACACAGCATACCTTTATTTCATATAAGCACTATGCCTCCGGACAGGGCTCAATGAATAACCCTCAGAGGCTGGAACTAGTCTCGAAACAATTTCCATTGTGCCAAAAGTGTTTGCGTCATAGAAGTTTCACTCTAAATAAAGTGAAGTTTACAAATTCGAACCTGTATGAAGTGGTTTTGTTTGTTTCATTTGAGGTTTTAACGTCCCCGTCAACACTCTATAGAGCATTCAGGGACGTTGCTTCGTATATTTGGGACTTTTACCCGAGATTGAGATGAAATGACATCTCAAGCCCTACCGCCCAATGAAACCAGAAGGTATATGCATTGGACGATCCGACTCGCATCACTTTTCCTGGGCAGGATAAGAACCTCAAAGCGGGCTACCAGTACTCATGTGCGGTCGGTTTCTGTTGTGTGGAGGCTCCATGAAGCCCAGTTTATTTCTTCAAGCCCCGATGGGCGGGGCCGCCTATATAGTGTTGTTTACCAAACTTTTACGTATATAGTGAGATTTACAAAATTTGTTACCGATTTGTTAACGTGGTGAACACAAAACTAACCAGACACTGGTTGTATGTGTGTTTAGTTTTCATCCCGCCATCAACTGTGGTCATAGAGATGGAACCTCGGTTAAAATCGAATGTCTGGAAAAGCCTGTAATCGAACCCACGACCCTGGTTTGAGGCGAGTAGCTAACCGCAACACCAGTGGTTTGTGACGCTGACTATGGTTTAAGATCTGTAATGCAGATGCACGCAGTTTGTCGGGTGGGTGTTTGAGTTTTACGTCTCACCAACAGCTAGGGCCATACAGAGACGGGACCTCTGTTTAGACACATCCGAAAGTTTGGAGAAGCCCGGGATCGATCCTGCTGTCCTTGGTTTACAAGGCGAGTAGCATAACCACTACACCACGGCGGCTTCTACGCAGTTTCTTGGTAAACGCCCTTAGAATATAGAAAAAACTGGCCTCTGTGACCTACAGCTTACGTGTGCTGACTAAGATCTTAAACAGTGGGAATCACTCGAGCCAAATACTGCAGAAGTCTACGTGCTTTTTATATACGGTTACGCTGGTTTTCGCCAGTCTGATTTACGATTATTTCGGAAAGCAATCAACCAACCAAAGATGCAGGGTATCTTAGGATCTGCAATGCACAAATGCTTGAAATTCTTTGGGTCATGTCAACCTCATAAGCTCGGTACTGGGGAAATTCAGCAGAAACTTCTGTGAGGGAGAGAATACGGGTGGGGATGGATTCCAACTGTTCATCAATTTTTCTTTGAAATCTAAGTGCATAGTTGGAAGACATAAAACAGAAGTGGAGCGGAAGGACTCTGGTCCTGTCATCGAGTATAATAGCAATGTAGCCTTGGCGTTGGAAATAGGAGATCCATTTCCATTAAACGTCCCCTTGTAGGGCTCCAAGGAGGGTGGGGCGCATAGCTATCGAAACAAAAATTTCAACCATGGGATCCAACACTAGAAAAAGAGCTTTCTTAGACTTATCTGATGACGACCCGGAACCGACAACTTTCACTTTTAAAGCAAACGAAAATTTTGCTAGATTCTTGGTGATTACGAGCAACGAAGGAAAGGCTGTTACTTCTCTTTCACCGTTTGTCATAGAAAAACAAATTGAAGCACTTATCGGAACTCCTAAAAATGTTAAAAAAACTAAAAAATGGTACCCTTTTGATCGAAACTAATAGAAAATCTCAAACAGAAAACCTCCTCAAAATCAATAAATTCTTTAACCTTAACGTCTCTGTCACGGAGCACAAAACCTTAAATTCATGTAAAGGAATAATCCGTGACAGAATGCTGAAACAAGAAACAGAAGCCAGTATTGTGGAATATTTAAAAGATCAAGGAGTAACAGCCTGTAAACGTTTCAAAATTAAAAAAGACGGCAATCTAATCGAAACAAATACACTTCTTCTGACTTTCAACACCACTTCGTTGCCGAAATCACTAAGGATATTTTACCGAATAATACCGGTTGAAATGTACGTACCAAATCCTCTGCGGTGTTTTAACTGTCAGAGGTTTGGTCACCATGAAAATGACTGTTCTGTCCCTGATGGATCGGTTTGTGAGAAATGTGGTGGAACCGATCATCACACTAAAAACTGCAAGAACCCTCCAAAGTGCGTGAACTGCGGAAAAGATCATGTATCAAAACCCAACGTCTGTGAAGTGTGGAAAACAGAAAAAGAAATTATGAAAATTAGTCACACAAAACGTAACATATTTGGAAGCCAAGAAAATTCAGCAAAACAAACCAGAAACCACATTCGCCAAAGTTGTTCAATCACTTACCAGCAAACCTGAAACACAAGAAACATCAACACAATTCAACGAAAAAGATTTTGAAATAAAACCACATTCTAAAGTCATTACTTCTACTTTTAAACCCAAAACTACATCGTCGCAACCTACTTCTACACATCAATCAAGATCGGAAATAAAACCCTCAACTTCACAGACCAGTTCACAAGCACATACCAAAAATTCAAGCAGATCTCACTCCTGACCCAAATCAGGGACAGCAGATCAAAAAGAAAAAAACGGCAAAGAAAAACAAAGGATCAAACCCAAATAGTAAAGGGGCGTCGGCTGATCCAGTCAAATTGGCAAATCAGTACGGCACCCTTGAGGACATGGAATTGGAGGTGGACTCCTCCATGCTGTCTCAAAGTAATAGAAAATATAAGGATTAAATTCCTTATTTTAATCTTCTCTCCATTTAATCATGGATAAGAAATCAATACTACAATGGAATTGTCGAGGACTGAAAGCCAATTTTAACGAACTTTTAATTTTATCTACACTTTTTTCTCCTAATGTCATTTGTCTCCAAGAAACTTTTTTGAAAACTACAGATAATATTAATTTCAAAGGTTACAGTATGTACAATCATATCACAACGGATAATCAGAAGGCATCAGGAGGTACATCAATCCTGGTAAAATCTGACGTTCCTCATAGGAAAATAGATGTAAACACACTAATTTACAAGCTGTTGCTGTAAACGTCACTTTATCCAAATCCATAACGATTTGTTCTGTCTACCTTCCACCACACCATAATTTTTCTAAACAAGAATTAGAAAATTTAACAAATCAATTACCTAGTCCTTATATATTATTAGGAGATTTTAATAGTCACAGCAAATTATGGGGTTGCTCGGATACAAATGACAAAGGAGAAATCATAGAAAATTTTATTGCTGAAAATGATTTATGTTTATTTAACGATAAACAACCAACATATCTTCATTCTCCCACAAGAAACTATTTTGCTTTAGATCTTTCAATTTGCTCTCCAAATATCTATCTAGATTTTGATTGGTCTGTTGTGGACGATCTCCATGGGAGCGATCATTTTCCGATAGTAATTGAAGAAATTGCATCGACCCATGAGGATCGTCACCCCAGATGGAATTTGAATAAAGCAAATTGGGAAAAGTTTAATCAATTATGTGATGAAAAACTCGACCCTGAACTTTTTAAAACTGCAAGTGATATACAAGATTTTACTGATGAATTGATTGATATTGCTGAAAAATGTATTCCTAAATCCTCGACTTTTTCAAAAAGAAACAGACCTTGGTTTAATGATGAAGTTAAAACTTCAATCAATAAAAGAAAATCTGCATTACGAAAATTCAATAAGCAACCAACAAAAGAAAATCTTATCCATGCCAAACATATGCGAGCTAAAGCTCGCAAAACAATAAAATCGGCCAAAAAAGCATCTTGGCAGCAATACGTCTCCAAACTGAATACCAGAGCACCAACTAAGAAAATATGGGACATGATTCGAAAAATTAGTGGCAAAAACAAATCAAATAAACATGTCCATATCAAATCGAACGGAAATATATGTCCAACGGCTAAAGACATTTCCAATGCCTTGGGGGGGGGGGGGGGGTGGAATTTTCAGAAAAACTCCTCTAGCTCGAATTATTCAGAAAATTTCCAAAATATTAAACAAGAACAAGAGAAAAAGAATTTAAAATTTTCCTCATTAAATCCTGAAAAATATAATTTACCTTTCACTACTAAAGAATTATTAGATGCTCTCCATAAATCTCATGATACTGCTGTTGGTCCTGACGACATACACTATCAAATTTTAAAACATTTACCCAACAAGGCATTGGAAACATTATTAAATATTCTGAATGATATTTGGATCACTGGAAAATTCCCTGAAAACTGGAGAAAAGCTACCATTATTCCTATTCCGAAACCTAATAAAGATCATACTGAAGCCACTAATTACAGACCTATTGCTTTGACAAGTTGCTTATGTAAAACAATGGAGAGAATGATTAATGATAGGCTGGTTTGGTTCTTAGAATCAAACCAGCTTATCACTAAATTTCAAGCTGGTTTTAGAAAAAACAGCTCTACTAATGATCATTTGATTCGCTTAGAATAATTTATACGTGATGCCTTTATCAAAAAAGAACATGTCGTAGCTGTATTCTTTGACCTAGAAAAGGCCTATGATACGACTTGGAAATATGGCATCATGAAAGATTTACACAACTTGGGCCTTAAAGGCCGATTGCCACTTTTTGTTCAAAATTTCTTGTCCGATCGAACATTTAATGTTCGCATAGGAAATACATTATCGGACACATTTGATCAAGAACAAGGTGTACCACAAGGTAGTATTTTATCACCAACCTTGTTCAGCATAAAAATTAATAATATAGTTAAATGTGTAAAAGACCCAGATTGTTCGCTTTTTGTTGACGATTTTGGAATTTTTTATCGTTCCAAAAATATGGAAACCATTGAATTTAAACTCCAAAGGTGTTTAAATAATATAGAAACTTGGGCAACAGAAAATGGTTTTAAATTTTCTAAAACAAAAACTCAGTGTGTTCATTTCTGCCAAATTCGAAAGTTGCATTTAGATCCAGTTTTAACAATATACGACAGTCCAATTCCAGTCGTCACTGAGGCGAAGTTTTTGGGTCTTTTATTCGATAGCAAATTGTCTTTTATTCCTCATATCAAAGCTTTGAAAGCTAAATGTTTAAAAGCTCTTGATATTCTTAAAGTCCTGTCCAGTTCCGACTGGGGAGGTGATCGCACTATTCTTTTAAATCTTTATAGATCTTTAATTCGTTCCAAACTGGACTATGGTTCCATAGTCTATGGATCTGCTAGGAAATCTTATTTAAAATCTTTGGATACTATCCATCATCAAGGTTTACGTCTAGCACTAGGTGCATTTCGCACTTCACCTGTTGAAAGTCTTTATGCTGAATCAAATGAACCTTCACTTTACGTTAGAAGAGAGAAATTGTCTCTTCAGTATGTTACAAAATTAGCCGCAAATCCACGTAATTCAGCATATGACTCTGTTTTTAACCCTAACTATGAAAGATTTTATAACAACAAACCATCAGCGATAAAACCTCTTGGCCTAAGAATTAAACCATTACTCGAAGAGGCCAATATTAATATAAACAATATTCAGTCTTTCTCTTTACCATCTAAACAACCATGGACGTTAAACTCCCCAAAGATAATTTTAGACTTAAACAAAAATAAGAAATCCGAAGTAGAATCACATATTTTTAAGAACGAATTTTTAGAAATCAAATCAAATTTTAAACACCATATATCCATTTACACTGACGGTTCGAAACAAGATGAGAAAGTTGCTTGTTCTGTCATTAGTCTCAATTTCACTGACAGCATAAGATTACCTGATAACAGCTCTATTTTCCCTGCTGAAGCGAAAGCAATTGATATCGCACTTTATCACATTAGAGATCAACCTGAAAGGCATTTTATCATTTATTCAGATTCTCTTTCTGTATTGAAATCTCTCAAAGATCAACATCACAGAAACCCCTTGATTCAACAAATTTTAAGAAAATATCATTACCTTTCCGTCTCGAAGGAGATCGTATTCTGCTGGCTTCCCAGTCACGTAAATATCCGTGGATATGAGTTAGCCGATTTAGAGGCCAAATCGGCATTGTCGTTAAATATGACTAATTTTAAAATTCCGCATTCAGATTTTAAATCCAACATAAATAAATATATAAATAACAAATGTCAATCTATTTGGGAAAAAGAAACCAATAATAAATTAAATAAAATACAACCAAATTTTCATAGCAAATGCTCTTTTTCGAATTATAGTAGGAAAGATCAGACGAAAATCACAAGATGCCGCATTGGCCACACACGGCTCACTCATTCCTTTATATTAAAAAACGAACAAGCACCTTTCTGCATATCTTGTAACGAACCGTTCACAGTTAAACACTTTCTCATTTCATGTATAGAATTTTATCATATACGCACAAAATATTTTAATGTTTCAACAATGAAAGAGCTTTTTAACGATATACCATCTTATAAATTAATCAATTTTCATAAAGAAATCGGCCTTTTTAACAAACTGTAATAGTAAATATTTTAACTTTTAAATTTTCATAACAATTTTATATTTAATACCTTAATTATTTTTAGACGCTATATGCCCTATTAGGGTTGAGCGTCTTTAAACAAAACATCCATCCATCCATCCATCCATCCATCATAAGCTCGGTCGAATGTGCGTCTGACTGGAGATCAGGATCGGTCATTCTTTCATTATGAAAACACGCCTTTTCAAAAATTAAATTTTACCACCAAAAATTCAGGCAAGCAATTCTGTTAACATTACTAATTTCTGCTTAAACAGATTGTGGGTGCTCGTTAGAACCGCCTCGGCGAGGCGGTTCTAACGAGTACCAACAACCTATGCCTTGGAGCAGAAATGAGAATGTTTACCCCCGTAAAAAAAACAACACTTTTCTCTAGTTGGGTTTAGTAGGTGTGTATTTCATGGACCTGTTAACGTGTTGCATATCATTCCCAAGGTCATTCGCACTTCCGCTGATTCAAGAAGGGCAGTTGTCAATTTCTGTTGAAAGAATGTGCTATGTACTGGTAAACCACTTGTGTATAAGCTTGCCCAGGAAGTGTGGCTAGGTAAACTTGACCGGCTTGATGACCTAAATAGTGTTGACTGGGTCAGAACTCTCAAACACACGAAAAACGTGATCATCGGGGTGTTAGTGGTACCCTGAACGCCGCTTTTTGCTCAGATGAAAGTATAACAGTGTAGCTGTTACCAGTTCTTTGCTGTTTGAAAATGCTTAAACGTGCACTCAGCGATCGAACATTGTTTCAATGTTGAGTCACCGCTGTGAGCCTGGCATCTTGATACAGTAGATAAATCCACTTCGCCAATTATATTTGTTTGTATTTGGGTTTAGTATTGCCCAGTAGCTCATTTTAAGCCGGTCAGTTTACCTATCAACACTTTTGCTGGACAGGCTTATACGTAAGCGGTGTACAAGTACAGTGCACATTCTTTCACCAGAAACTGACAACTGCCATTCTTGAATCGGCAGAAGGGAGAGAATGACGGTAGAAAAGATTTCATGATCAATTTCCACGAATGAATGTTGCCGACCCAGGTGGGTATAGAACCCGCGTCCTCCTGATCACCAGTCGGACGCGCCCGCCCATTATTAACCCATATATGCCTGGTGCCTGTTTTGGGGGACATTGGCAAACGGTGTAGAACCAGAACAGACGCCACAAATCGCGGCGCCTGATCAGTCTACACTGTTTGCTTAAAGTATGTATAGTTTATCAACGACCTTTGAGAGTTCAACGTTCAAGCGTGATAAGACTATTCCATATTTTAGGGGAAGCAGGTTTCGGATTTCTTTTTTCACAGGATTTTAAAATTATATCTTTTTGTCGCACCTGCTTTAGCAGGAAGACATAGGCGTGCAAGTTTCCGTCCGTCCGTCCGTCCGTCCGTCCGTCCGTCCGTCCGTTCGTCCGTCCGTCCGTTCGTCCGTCCGTCCGTCCGTCAACATTTTACACTGGATGTCTTGTCATCGCAACTCCTCCTACACTTTTAGACCGATCATTTGGAAACTTTGCATGTGCTTTCGCCATGGTATGAGGATGCGCATGTGGTTTGGACTTAATCTTCGAATCAATTTTTGTCACTTTTTCCATATTGTGAACTTAGTCATTTTTAGTTATGCGATACGTACCTCTTGTCATCGCAACTCCTCTTACACTTTTATACTGATCATTTGGAAACTTTGCATGTGCTTTCCCCTTGGTATGAGGATGCGCATGTGGTTTGGACTTAATCTTCGAATCAATTTTTGTCACTTTTTCCATATTGTGAACTTAGTCATTTTTAGGTATGCGATACGTACCTCTTGTCATCGCAACTCCTCTTACAGTTTCATACCGATTATTTTCAAACTTTGCGTGTGTTTTTGCCATGGTATGCGGATGCGCATGTGGTTTGGACTTTATCGTCGGATCATTTTTTGTCACTTTTTCCACATTGTGAACTTAGTCATTTTTAACCTTCAATTGATATATGATAGGTACCTCTTGTCATCGCAACTCCTCATGCAGTTTTATACCGATCATTTTGAAACTTTGCATGTGCTTTTGCCATGGTATGAGGATGTGCATGTGGTTTCGACATAATTTTCAGAATATATTTTTCCACTTTTTGCACATTATGAACTTAGCCATTTTTAAGCTTCATTTGATATACGATAGGTACCTCTTGTCATCGCAACTCCTCCTACAGTTTTATACCGATTATTTTGAAACTTTGTGTGTGATTCTGCCATGGTATGAGGATGCGCATGTGGTTTGGACTTTATCTTCGGATAAATTTTTGTCACTTTTATCACATTGTGAACTTAGTCATTTTTAACCTTCAATTGAAATATGATAGGTACCTCTTGTCATCGCAACTCCTCTTGCAGTTTTATACCGATAATTTTGAAACTTTGCGTGTTCTTTTGCCATGGTATGAGGATGCGCATGTGGTTTGGACTTTATCGTCGGATCATTTTTTGTCACTTTTTCCACATTGTGAACTTAGTCATTTTGAACCTTCAATTGATATATGATAGGTACCTCTTGTCATCGCAACTCCTCTTGCAGTTTTATACCGATCAGTTTGAAACTTTGCATGTGCTTTCGCCATGGTATGAGGTTGTGCATGTGGTTTCGACATATTTCTCAGAATTTTTTTTTTTCTTTTTTTGCACATTGTGAACTTAGCCAATTTTAAGCTTCAGTTGATATACAATAGATGTGTGTGTGTGTGTGAATTCGGGTTTAACGTCGCTTTCAACAATTTTTCAGTCATATCACGACGGTGTCTGGTTGCGACAGGGAGCTCAATGCTCACGTTTATAGTGCTGCCTCACTGAAGTATCATGTCCCAGACACATTACATGATACCACACCCAGTCACATTATCCTGACACTGGATTGACCAGTCCTAGCTCTACCCCGTAAATCTGAGTGCCAAACGAGGAGCAACTAGTACCATTTTTAACGACTTTGGTATGTCGCGGCCCGGGATCGAACCCGAGACCTCCCGTTCCCCGGAGCGGACACTCTACCAACTGAGCTATCGGGGCCGGTTTACAATAGATGACTCTTGTCATCGCAACTTCTCTTACAGTTTTATATTGATCATTTTAAAACTTTGTGTGTGTTTTTGCTATGGTATGAGGATGTGCATGTGGTTTTGACTTTATCTTGGGATCAATTTTTATCACTTTTTTCCACATTGTGAACTTAGTCTTACCTCACATATATAGGCTATGGATTCTTCTCAAAGCCCTTTATTCATTTCTTCTGCCTTAAATAAACTTATATTTTTTGTGTGGGGCAGGTGGGGAGCAGGTGCGACATCAACTTCACCGAAGTTGAATTTCTGGTTTGATAATGCCACTATGTAGAATTCGTGGCCAAGTTGTTAATATGATGCAGTACGATCTTCAGTACGGGCCTCCGTGGCCCAGTGGTTAAGAGCGCTGACTCTTGATCATTAGGTCTCTCACCGCTGTGGTTCGAGCCTCGCTTGGGTTACATGTGAGACGCCAAGTTCTGCAACGGAAGGCCAGGTGGTTTTTCTCCGGGTACCTCTAATTAACGGTCGGCTCGATATGAGTGAAATAATCTTGAAAGGGCCGTAAAACCCCCCCCCAAAAAAAACGTTCAGTAAAACTATATAGCCCAATATAAAATCCAAACTGAAGGCGATTTACCTAAAACGCAGACTAATCCAAAATTAAAAGTGCATTCACGTCTCGTTGCGTTTTGAAAGACTATACATTCTTGTAAAACTTACTACAAACAAAACAAACCTGACAACCCTATTATTAGTAATGTGCCACTCCAAACACATTAGGTAGAATATTCGATTTTATCATATGACGTCGCGTCTGAAAGTGTAATAACGCCATGTAATGTTTTCGATAATCCACTAGTGGATTAAATATGCAAATTAGCTAGATACATCCCGTAACGTTACATGTACGACGTCCTAAACGACGTCGAGTTTGCTAATGGCGGAATATTGATATTTTTGTGAACAATCGTGAATAAAATGCGTTTTAAATGTCATATGATAATGCCTCGCATTTTATCCCTTTTCCTCAACTCGTTTAATAAATTCAATAATACATGAGCACTCATGTAAGATCCTGTCAGATATTGATTAATGAAGCAAATAAAGTTAACAAGTCCACGTAATGAGCACCCCTCTACACCCAGTTTATAGGCAGAATGGGGTTTGCAGGCGTACACATTTGTTTTACTAAAAACAAAACAAACCTGACAACCCTATTGTTAGAAATGTGCCACTCCAAACTCATTAGGTGGAATATTCCATTGTCAGATATTGATTGAGGCAAATAAAGTTAACAAGTCGATGTAATGAGCACCCCTCTGCACCCAGTTTATAAGCAGAATGGGGTTTGCAGAGCTAAACATAGAGGATTTTACATGAGTGTTCATGTATTATTGAATTTATAAAACGAGTTGAGGAAAAGGGATAAAATGCGAGGTCTTGCCGAGCATTTTATCTCTTTTCCTCAACGAGTTTAATGAATTCAATAATACATGAGCACGAATGGAAGATTTAAAACGCATTTTATTCTCGATTGTTCACAAAAATATCAATATTCCGCCATTAGGAAACGCGACGTCGTTAAGGACGTCGTACATGTAACGTTACGGGACGAATCTAGCTAATTTGCATATTTAATCCACCAGTGGATTATCGAAAATATTACATGGCGTTATTACACTCTCAGACGCGACGTCATATGATAAATCGTTTTTCTTAATTCTGTTTGTGGACACTCTTTTGTACAGCCTCAATGTGGCGGTTCAAGCGGTTCAAGCTAGCACCAACAACTTACGTTCGGAGTATAAGACAAATACAGTCGAACTGCAATGGCTCGAACACCTTTGGGACCACGAAAATCTGTTCGAGACGGGGGTAGTTCGAGCCACTGAGGATACTGTCAGGAGGCATAACGAGAGTTTTTGACATCTTTTCGGTGTTCTATAATTAAAATGTATCCTGTGTGTACTCATTAGAATCGCCTCGATGAGGCGATTCTAATGAGTACACACAGCATACATTTGCAAGATAAGACTAAAATCTCCTTAATTATCCCCCACTATTTCTAATGTATTGGATTTCGCTAGGGGCTCAATAATGGGTTCGACACTTCCATGGTAAACGAACCATCGGTGTTCGAGCCATCGAAGTTCTACTGTAACCGTTTTGAAGATATAAAAGAATTCATTGTTACACGGTTATCATACTGGAACACCTTCCGCCCGTATACGGTCATTAGGGGCGATTGGACTTGCTAGAACATAACATTTCGGCCGCTAGTGGGTTCAACCCAATGAATCTGAACCACAGGACCTGGATTGAACGACATATTGTTTGAATCAGAGAATGGCAGTCTTCATTTTCATCGCTAATCGAATTCGATACAGGAAGTCAACACGTATAAAAATTGTTTCAACGTTCGTTGAATGGCCTGTCCACACGATCAAATATTGCACTAGGCAGTCAGCACTGTTGGAATCGGGGTTTAGCGTCCCATGCGTCCCCGTCCACATCAATTAAGCAATTTTACGACTTTACATGTAACCCGGCATTGACATCAAATGACATCTCAACCCCTGTCGTCCAAAGAAACCAAAAGGCGTATATGCATTGGATGGTGTGACTCCTCACTTTGCCTTGGCAGGCATAGTCCTTCTAAGCGGCTTACCAGTACTCGTGTATGGTCAGTTTTAGCTCTGCGTGGAAGCCCTGTGCAGCCCAATCTATTTCTCTAAGCCCTGGTGGGAGGGGGCGAACAGTCAGCAATGAACATGCTTTGAAACGACACAGAAAAACTGTTTCAGAGTTATGTACCCACAGGGACATGCTGCGTTTTGTTTCACTATACTTTTGAGAGAATATTTCACTAAGACCAAGTTTCTTATTAATCCGGAGACCGAAGCTCGAACACTCAAATTTAAGTGCCAAAATCGAACTCGGCAATCACTTCGCGACGACACTATTTACTGAATAAAAATTCCCGTGGATAAAAACCGCGGATACCGCCTTATCCCATATATGACAATGCAAACTTCCACCTAGTAAGTTTGGCGTGGCCCGTTTCGAATTATAGGGGTGACGGTTTTTTTTTTTTTTTTATTATAAAAATGCGCTTTAAGCAAACTGTATAGAACCAGTTTAAACGGTTCGATATGACGCCGCGTCTGATCTGGGTCTACAGTTTGCGAATATCGTAGAAAAGGCCACTCCTATATGGGTTAACATTCTCAATAGTGTGTTACAGGTTTTAGTGTTCGCCCCCGCTCAACGGGGTTTGGAGAAAGATTGGGCTGCATGTTGCTGCCACGCACAGCTGCAACTAGCCACTTCCCAGGCGGTTCTAACGTCAATCTATATTTTGAGCAGAAATAAAAAAAATACCACAATTTTTGTATAGGCGTGTTCAACCCTCAATCTATATTTTGAGCAGAAATTAAAAAAAAATCAAAATTTTTGTATAGGCGTGTTTTCGTAATGCTTGGAGACGACACAAAACAACCCACAAGGGTTGACGTGCTACCCGACCAGGCGCTGTGACTAAGGCTGACACGATTAATCGCATAATCGATTAATCAATTAATTCTACTAAAGTGTGTGTGTGAATTCGGGTTTAACGTCGCTTTCAACAATTTTTCACTCATATCACGACGGTGTCTGGTTGCGACAGGGAGCTCAATGCTCACGTTTATAGTGCTGCCTCACTGAAGTATCATGTCCCAGACACATTACATGATACCACACCCAGTCACATTATCCTGACACTGGGTCGACCAGTCCTAGCTCTACCCCGTAAATCTGAGTGCCAAACGAGGAGCAGCTAGTACCATTTTTAACGACTTTGGTATGTCGCGGCCCGGGATCGAACCCGAGACCTCCCGTTCGCAGAAGCGGACACTCTACCAACTGAGCTATCGGGGCCGGTTAATTCTACTGAAATGATTATCGTTACTGATATGACTATAATCGATTATTTGATAAGTATAATTTACTACCCAATGTTGTCTTAAATAGCTGGGTGAGTTGCAAACGGCGCAGACCCTGATGAGACGCCGCAGATGCGGCGTCTCATCTGGGTCTACACTGTTTGCTCGGGCTGAACTGTTATACATAGAAAAATGTATACCCTAGCCAGAAAGATAAAATTTTGATCATATCTTCAGTGATTACTAATCGTTTATCGATCACAATGGCAGGCTTGATAATTATAACTTCATCTCTGATCAGCCAGACCTAGCTATGACTATCCCTCAGCAGCTCGAACGACCCTTACTCCCAACAAATTTGCACGGTCCCAACGGGCCCATTGACGTTCAGTTGTATATCTAGACGCACTCCCTTTCCGGCCTCGGTAGTCGGACGCGCGTCTGACTGGTGATCAGGAGGAAGCGGGTTTGATACCTGCCAGGGTCGGCAACATTCTATCGTGGAGATTGATCATGAACTCTTTTCTACGGTCATTCTCTCCATTCCGCCAGTTGTCAGTTTCTGGCGAAAGAATGTGCACTGTACTGGTTAAGCCTGCCCGGAAAAAGTGTGGATAGGTAAACTGACAGGCTCAAAAATGACCTAAATAGTGTTGACTGGGCCGTTAAACTCCAATGCAAAGAAACAAACAGAAATTTGTGCACCCATGGTGAGAAACAATGCAATTAGTAGGTAGGCGGCCTCGGTAGCGCAGTCGGATACACGTCTGATTGGCGATCAGGTCGTAGATTCGATACCTGCGGTGTCGGCAACATTCTTTCTAAGGGATTGGTCATAAAAGCTTTTGCGGTCATTCTGTACCATCCGTTGATTCAAGTGAGGCTGTTGTCAGTTCCTGGTTTTGTTAATTTGAATTGAGGTTTAATGTCCCCGTCAACGCCATTAAGGTCATTTTGGAGACGTTGCTCTCAATTTTGTGGGACTTTTACCCGATATTGAGATGAAATGACATCTCAAGCTCTGCCGCGCAATAAAACCAAACTGTTTATATGCATTGGACTCAATCACTTTGCCTGGGTAGGCTGAGTCCTAAGCAATTTACTAGTACTCATGTATGATCAGTTTCAGCTCTGCCTGGACGTACCATCCAAGCCCCGATGAGCGGGGCCGAAGTCAGTTCCTGGTGAAAGAATATAAGAATCTTATATGGGTGTGAGGGGTGGATGGAAAAATCCGTCCCGAGGGACACTGTCCGGCATCACGAGGCTTGCCGAGTGATGCCGGACAGTGATCCCTTGGGACGCATTTTTCAATCCACCCCTCACCCCCATATTGTATTCTTTTCTTGCATACCTTCGATTTCTTAACGCGGATTTCTAATACTGCAATCACTTCGGTTACCATCGTCCGCCATATTGTGTTGACACTGCAGGAATGTTTAGTGACGTTGCTGTGACGTCAGCCTTAACGACGGCGCATACGAGGTCGTAATCTATGGAACAGTATTTAGGTAAAAACTCAATTATGCAACATTGAGATTGCAATATGCAATTTTGATATTCTGTTATGCTATATTCAGTTACAATTGTGCCAAATATTCCGCTTCTGCTTCTTTTAGTTCTCATTATTCTCGTTAAGTGGCGCTGTGATCGTTTTTCCGTAAACGTCCGCCTGTATTCGGAAGATACCAAAAAGAATCTGCAAGCGTATTGGTGACACGGAGGAGTGAAAGAAACGAGAGAACTATATTTTTGGCATAAAACGGACGATTTGGGGACACTACACCCTTCTCGATAAAATCATTTACACATAATTTTTATTTTATATGTCAGACCAGGAATCAGCTTTGCTGTGTTTGTTTTGTGTCCAAGTTTTATCTAAATATATCGCAGATGTGTTCAGGCCATTGCACCTCTAAAATATAAATTTGTTGTAAATACTTATAATAATTTTGTATGGCACAGGAAGGCTCCTGTCCAATGTCGTGTAGACCTTGGTGAGACTGCTCCTTTATGATCACCTGAAGCAAACATAGTTACAACTCTCTTTTGTGAAAATGCTTTCAGATGAGAAACGACTTACGTTCCCTTTAACATTTATTTCTGATTTAGGGCATATCCAACGGAATTCTAAAACTAGGCATTTTTGTTCTGTTGTTTGATTTGATGTTTAACGTCACCTTCAACACAGTATAGATCATTTTGGAGACGTTGCTTCCACTTTTGTGGGACTTTTACACGACACTGAGATGAAATGACATCTCCAAGCCCTGTCGCCCAATGAAACCAATAGGGTTTGTAAGCACCGCTTTGGCTCGGTAGACTTAGATCCTCTAAGCGGTTTACCAGTACTGTTGTGCGGGTCGGTTTCAGTTCATGCAGCCCATCTATTTCTTCAAGCCCCGATGGCCGGGGGTCTGATTCCAAGTTGGCCCCGCGCCTGCCCGGGGGGTAGAAATATGGCGGCTGCCTTCGGGAGTGTGGCAGAGTGGTAAGACCCCACCGAAAACAGTCCCATTGCCGAGACCACCCGGTGCCTCGAAATAGGTGGCTGCCTTCAGGTTCTGTGGCAGTTGGGTAAAAGCCTCCAACATACAGAACAATCGTCCGTTCGACCGGTATTATTTTGTAATTCAATTTATTCAAATGCATCTTACCAAATTTTTTACAATTCACTACGCGAGATCTATCCTTTTAAACCTTTCCTATCTCATGTTACTACCACGCTGCATTTGTACGTGTATCATCATTGCTGGTGGGTCGCGCACCACAAAGAAGAAACCTCATCTGTATGTTTGTACTGTGTATGTGTCACTTTTTCATGCTCCTTCACTCTGCACATCAATGAAAGATGCATTTTATATACGTTATTAGATAAGTAACTTGTCATTTCATGTTACCCCAAACAGAATTGGATACTTATCACGAAGTTCTGAAGTGTTCGTCATCATCTAACACAGCTTTATTCTTTATTAGTTTATAAAATCCTTTGTTCTCTCTGAAACTTATCACCTCAATAATTTCTTACCATAATCGTGGATCTCATATTTAGCAAAGGATCTCCTGTTTTCAGAGCCAAGCTTTTATTTAAGCAAACGTTTTCGGCCTCCCTTGTCTGTAGGGAATAAAATATACAGATCACTTTCCTTCTGTAGTGAATGGGGATGAAATTCCTTGTTGAAACAGGAGCCACTTGTTTGCCGTGAGTGGCGTCTCGTATGCTGGAAGAAGGGATCCTGATGATTGAGAAAAGCCCAGGGATCTCCAGCTTTTCAACACATCATTTTGGCCCATATTTCAGATATAAGAGGGGTTTGGGCTAGATCCGGCCTGAATCAATCGGCTCAGTCGTGCCAAGCTCTAGAATTGCACAGCTTGTTCTTTACTTCCTTCTATCTTTCTTACGTATCTTTATGGTACAAACCGGGTGTAATTTTTTCTTATTCCTCTATCTTTGAGTGTTATTTGATGGGCGGCGGCTGATGGATCAATCGGTGGGCTTGTACTGGGGAAATTCAGCAGAAACTTATGTGAGGGAGAGAATATGGGTGGGGATGGGTCCCAACTATTCCTCATTTTTTCATTGAAATCTGGGTGCATAGTTGGGAATCATAAAGCAGAAGTGGAGCGGAAGGACTCTGGTCCTGTCATCGAGTATAATAGCAATGTAGCCTTGGCGTTGGAAATAGGAGATCCATTTCCATTAAAACGTCCCCTTGTAGGGCTCCAAGGAGGGTGGGGCGCATAGCTATCGAATCATAAATTATCAACATGGGATCCAACACTAGGAAAAGAGCATTTTTAGATTTATCTGACGACGACCCGGAACCGGCAACTTTCAATTTCAAAGCCAACGAAAATTTCGCTAGATTTTTGGTGATTTCGAGTAAGGAGGAAAAGGCTGTTACTACCCTTTCACCGTTTGTGATCGAAAAGCAAATAGAATCTTTCATTGGTACACCTAAAAACGTTAAAAAATTAAAAAATGGAACTCTTTTGATTGAAACTAACAGGAAAACGCAAACGGAAAATCTACTTAAAATCAACAAATTTTTCAACATGAATGTTTCTGTCACGGAACATAAAACTTTAAACTCTTGTAAGGGAATTATCCGTGACAGAATGTTAAAACAAGAATCTGAAGCCAGCATTATAGAATATCTTAAAGATCAAGCCTGTAAACGTTTTAAAATCAAAAAAGACGGAAATCTGATTGACACGAACACACTTCTTCTTACATTTAGTACAACTTCCTTACCGAAATCACTAAAAATTTTCTACAGGATAATACCGGTTGACATATACGTGCCCAATCCTCTGCGATGTTTCAATTGTCAGAGGTTTGGACACCATGAAAACGATTGCACTGTCCCTGACGGATCTGTTTGTGAGAAGTGTGGTGGTACCGACCATCACACTATCAACTGCAAGAATCCTCCAAAATGTGTGAACTGCGGAAAAGATCATTTATCTAAATCCAATGTCTGCGAAATTTGGAAAACTGAAAAAGAAATCATGAAAATTAAAGTTACACAAAACGTCACCTATTTGGAAGCAAAGAAAATTCAACAAAACAAACCAGAAAACACATTCGCCAAAGTTGTCCAATCCCTTGCCAGCAAACCTGAAACAAAAGAAACCTCCACTCAATTTAATGAAAAAGATTTTGAAATAAAACCCCACTCTAAAGTAATTACCTCTACTGTTAAACCAAAACCCACATCATCACAACCTTCTACATCGTCACAACCTACATCTACTCATCATTCAAGATCAGAATCTAGACAAACTTCGCAGACCAGTTCACAACCTAACGGCAAACATTCTAGCAGATCACACTCCCGATCCACGTCAGGGACAGCGGATCAAAAAGAAAAAAACGGCAAAGAAAAGCATAAAGGATCAAACCCAAACAGTAAAGGGGCGTCTGCTGATCCAGTAAAACTGGCTAATCAGTATGGCGCCCTTGAGGACATGGAGTTGGACGTTGATCCCTCCACGTTCTCAAAGTCTAATAAAAGATAAAGGATTAAATTCCTTGTTTTAATCTTCTCTCCATTCAACCATGGATAAGAAGTCAATAATTCAATGGAATTGTCGAGGACTGAAAGCCAATTTTAACGAACTTTTAATTTTAACTACACTTTTTTCTCCTAATGTCATTTGTCTCCAAGAAACTTTTTTGAAAACTACAGATAATATTAATTTCAAAGGTTATAGTATGTACAATCATATCACAACGGACAATCAGAAGGCATCAGGAGGTACATCAATCCTGGTAAAATCTGACGTTCCTCATAGGAAAATAGATGTAAACACTAATTTACAAGCTGTTGCTGTAAACGTCACTTTATCCAAATCCATAACGATTTGTTCTGTCTACCTTCCACCACACTATAATTTTTCTAAACAAGAATTAGAAAATTTAACAAGTCAATTACCTAGTCCTTATATATTATTAGGAGATTTTAATAGCCACAGCAAATTATGGGGTTGTTCGGATACAAATGACAAAGGAGAAATCATAGAAAATTTTATTGCTGAAAATGATTTATGTTTATTTAACGATAAACAACCAACATATCTTCATTCTCTTACAAGAAATCATTTTGCTTTAGATCTTTCAATTTGCTCTCCAAATATTTATCTAGATTTTGATTGGTCTGTTGTGGACGATCTCCATGGGAGCGATCATTTTCCGATAGTAATTGAAGAAATTGCATCGACCCATGAGGATCGTCACCCCAGATGGAATTTGAATAAAGCAAATTGGGAAAATTTTAATCAATTATGTGATGAAAAACTCGACCCTGAACTTTTTAAAACTGCAAGTGATATACAAGATTTTACTGATGAATTGATTGATATTGCTGAAAAATGTATTCCTAAATCCTCGACTTTTTCAAAAAGAAACAGACCTTGGTTTAATGATGAAGTTAAAACTTCAATCAATAAAAGAAAATCTGCATTACGAAAATTCAATAAACAACCAACAAAAGAAAATCTTATCCATGCCAAACATATGCGAGCTAAAGCTCGCAAAACAATAAAATCGGCCAAAAAAGCATCTTGGCAGCAATACGTCTCCAAACTGAATACCAGAACACCAACTAAGAAAATGTGGGACATGATTCGAAAAATTAGTGGCAAAAACAAATCAAATAAACATGTCCATATCAAATCGAACGGAAATATATGTTCAACGGCTAAAGACATTTCCAATGCCTTGGGGGGAAATTTTCAGAAAAACTCCTCTAGCTCGAATTATTCAGAAAATTTCCAAAATATTAAACAAGAACAAGAGAAAAAGAATTTAAATTTTTCATCATTAAATCATGAAAAATATAATTTACCTTTCACTACTAAAGAATTATTAGATGCTCTCCATAAATCTCATGATACTGCTGTTGGTCCTGACGACATACACTATCAAATTTTAAAACATTTACCCAACAAGGCATTGGAAACATTATTAAATATTCTGAATGATATTTGGATCACTGGAAAATTCCCTGAAAACTGGAGAAAAGCTACCATTATTCCTATTCCGAAACCTAATAAAGATCATACTGAAGCCACTAATTACAGACCTATTGCTTTGACAAGTTGCTTATGTAAAACAATGGAGAGAATGATTAATGATAGGCTGGTTTGGTTCTTAGAATCAAACCAGCTTATCACTAAATTTCAAGCTGGTTTTAGAAAAAACAGCTCTACTAATGATCATTTGATTCGCTTAGAATCATTTATACGTGATGCCTTTATCAAAAAAGAACATGTCGTAGCTGTATTCTTTGACCTAGAAAAGGCCTATGATACGACTTGGAAATATGGCATCATGAAAGATTTACACAACTTAGGCCTTAAAGGCCGATTGCAACTTTTTGTTCAAAATTTCTTGTCCGATCGAACATTTAATGTTCGCATAGGAAATACATTATCGGACACATTTGATCAAGAACAAGGTGTACCACAAGGTAGTATTTTATCACCAACCTTGTTCAGCATAAAAATTAATAATATAGTTAAATGTGTAAAAGACCCAGATTGTTCGCTTTTTGTTGACGATTTTGGAATTTTTTATCGTTCCAAAAATATGGAAACCATTGAATTTAAACTGCAAAGATGTTTAAATAATATAGAAACTTGGGCAACAGAAAATGGTTTTAAATTTTCTAAAACAAAAACTCAGTGTGTTCATTTCTGCCAAATTCGAAAGTTGCATTTAGATCCAGTTTTAACAATATACGGCAGTCCAATTCCAGTCGTCACTGAAGCGAAGTTTTTGGGTCTTTTATTTGATAGCAAATTGTCTTTTATTCCTCATATCAAAGCTTTGAAAGCTAAATGTTTAAAAGCTCTTGATATTCTTAAAGTCCTGTCCAGTTCCGACTGGGGAGGAGACCGCACTGTTCTTTTAAATCTTTATAGATCTTTGATACGTTCCAAATTGGACTATGGCTCCATAGCCTATGGATCTGCTAGGAAATCTTATTTAAAATCTTTGGATACTATACATCATCAAGGTTTACGTTTAGCATTTGGTGCCTTTCGTACTTCACCCGTGGAAAGTCTTTATGCTGAATCAAATGAACCATCGCTTTATATTAGAAGAGAGAAATTGTCTCTTCAATATATTACTAAGTTAGCCGCAAATCCACGCAATTCAGCATATGAATGTGTTTTTAACCCTAACTATGAAAGATTTTATAATATCAAAACATTTGCTATTAAACCTCTTGGCTTAAGAATCAGACCTTTAATCAAAGAGGCCAATATTAATGTCCAAAATGTTCAATCATTCTCATTACCATCAAAAGAACCATGGACATTAAATCATCCAAAGATAATTTTAGATTTGCACAAAAATAAGAAATCGGAAGTCGATTCACATATTTTTAAAAACGAATTTTTAGAAATCAAATCCAATTTTAAACATCACATTTCCATATACACTGACGGTTCGAATTGCCCCCGCCCATCGGGGCTTGAAGAAATATATGGGCTGCATGATGCTTCCACGCAGAGCTGAAACCGACCCGCACACGAGTACTGGTAAACAGCTTAGAGAATCTAAGCCTGCCCAGGTAAAGCTGCGCGAGTCGGCCAGTCCAGGCTTATAAACCCTATTGGTTTCATTGGGCGGCAGGGCTTGAGATGTCATTTCATCTCAATGTCGGGTAAAAGTCCCACAAAATTGGAAGCAACGTCTCCAAAATGACCTTTACAGTGTTGACGGGGACGTTAAACCTCAAATCAAACAAACAAACAAACTGACGGTTCGAAGCAAGATGAGAAAGTTGCTTGTTCTGTCATTAGTCCGAATTTCACTGATAGCATTAGATTACCCGATAATAGTTCTATTTTTACCGCTGAAGCGAAAGCAATCGATATTGCCCTCTATTATATTCGAGACCAATACGAAAAACAATTTATCATTTATTCAGATTCCCTTTCTGTATTGAAAGCTCTCAAAGATCAACAGCATAGAAACCCCCTGATTCAACAAATTTTACGAAAATATCACTTCCTTTCCACCTCGAAAGAGATCATTTTTTGCTGGCTTCCCAGTCACGTTAATATCCGTGGGAATGAGTTAGCCGACTTAGAAGCTAAATCTGCTTTATCGTTAAATATAACTAATTTAAAAATCCCTTTCTCAGATTTTAAATCCAACATAAGTATGTAAAGAATAAATGTCAATCAATTTGGGAAAACGAAAATAACAATAAATTGAATAAAATACAACCTTACTTTAATACCAAATGCTCTTTCACAAATTACAGTAGAAAAGATCAGACAAAGATCACTAGATGCCGTATTGGACATACAAGGCTGACTCATTCCTACATTTTAAAAAACGAAAAAGCACCTTTCTGTATATCTTGTAACGAACCGTTCACAGTGAAACACTTTCTCATTTCATGTGTAGAATTTCATCATATACGAACAAAATATTTTAATGTTTCAACGATGAATGAACTTTTTAATGATGTACAATCTTACCAAATAATCAATTTTCTTAAAGAAACTGGACTTTTTTACAAACTGTAATTATTATTAAGATTTTAATTTTTAACCTTACTGCATTTTATGCATAATATATAATTTTCTAGACGCTATATGCCCTGATAGGGTTGAGCGTCTTTAAATAAATCATCCATCCATCCATCTGATTCCCAGTTTGTTTTGTCACATGTTTATATAGATGTTCGTAACTGTTTGTGTTAAATGCATTCATTAATTTATAAGAAAATAGAAAACTATCTGACTTTTTATACTAGATTTTTGGCTTCAAGTGACAAAACGCAAAGGTTTCCACTTTTTAGCTCACCGTCACGTAGTGACGAGGTGAGCTTTTGGGATCACTTTTCGTCCGTCGTCCGTCGTCAGTCCGTGCGTCCGTGCGTGCGTCCGTGCGTCCGTAAACAATTTCTTCAAACGACATCTCCTCCTAAACCACTGATCGGATTTTGACCAAACTTCACAGGAATGATCCTTAGGTGGTCCCCTTTCAAAATTGTTCAAATGGTTCCGGTCCGTTGCACATCTAGGTCATAGGAGCCAAAAATAGATTTTTTTTTCACCAAAAACTTAAAAATTCTTCTTCTCTGAAACCACAAGGCCCAGGTCTTTGATATTTGGTATGAAGCTTCATCTAGTGGACCCCTACCAAGATTGTTCAAATTATAGTGCTGGGACCAAAAACGCCCCCGCTCCGGGGCCCTTTGGTTTTACATGGGCTTATATAGGGAAATCTTTAAAAATCTTCTTCTCTGAAACCGTAAGGCCCAGGTCTTTGATATTTGGTATGAAGCTTCATCTTGTGGACCCCTACCAAGATTGTCCAAATTATAGTGCTGGGGCCAAAAATGCCCCCGCTCTGGGGCCCTTTGGTTTTACATGGGCTTATATAGGGAAAATCTGTAAAAATCTTCTTCTCTGAAACCGCAAAACCCAGTTCTTTGATATTTGGTATGAAGCTTCATCTAGTGGACCCCTACCAAGATTGTTCAAATTATAGTGCTGGGGCCAAAAATGCCCCCGCTCCAGGGCCCTTTGGGTTTACATGGGCTTGTATAGGGAAGAGCTTTAAAAATCTTCTTCTCTGAAACCGTAAGGCCCAGGTCTTTGATATTTGGTATGAAGCTTCATCTAGGGGACCCTTACCAAGATTGTTCAAATTATAGTGCTGGGGCCAAAAATGCCCCCGCCCCGGGGCCCTTTGGTTTTACATGGGCTTAAATAGGAAAAATCTTTAAAAATCTTCTTCTCTGAAACCGCAAGGCCTAGGTCTTTGATATTTGGTATGAAGCTTCACCTAGTGGACCCCTACCAAGATTGTTCATATTATAGCCCTGGGGCCAAAATGCCCCTGCTCGGGGGCCCTTTGGTTTAACATGGGCTTATATATGGAAAATCTTGAAAAATCTTCTTCTCTGAAACCGCAAGGCCCAGGTCTTTGATATTTGGTATGAGGCTTCATCTTGTGGACCCCTACGAAGATTGTTCAAATTATAGTGCTGGGGCCAAAAATGCCCCGTCCCGGGGCCCTTTGATTTTTCATAGGCTTATATAGGGAAAATCTTTAAAAATTTTCTTCTCTGAAACCGTAAGGGCCATGTTTTTGATATTTGGTATGAAGCTATACCTAGTGGACCCCTACCAAGATTGTTCAAATTATAGTTCTGGGGCCAAAAATGCACACGCCCGAGACCCTTTGGTTTTACATAGGCTTATATAGGGAAATCTTAAAAAATTTTCTTCTCTGAAACAACATGTCCCAGGTCTTTGATATTTGGTATGAAGCTTCACCTAGTGGACCCCTATCAAGATTGTTCAAATTATAGCCCACGGACCAAAAATGCTCCCGCTCCAGGGCCATTTGGTTTTACATAGACTTATATGGGGAAAATCTTGAAAAATTTTTGTCTCTGAATTCACAAGGCCTAGGTCTTTGATATTTGGTATGAAGCTTCATCTAGTGGACCTCTACCAAAATTGTTCAATTATAGCCCTGAGACCAAAAATGCCCCAGCCTTGGGGCCCTTTGGTTTTACATAGACTTATATAGGGAAAATCTTTAAAAATCTTCTTCTCTGAAACCACAAGGCCTAGGTCTTTGACATTTGGTATGAAGCTTAATCTTGTGGACCTCTACCAAGATTGTTCAAATTATAGCCCTGGGGCCAAAAATGCCCCCGCTCCAGGGCCCTTTGGTATTACATAGACTTATATAAAGGGAAAATCTTGAAAAAGCTTCTTCTCTGAAACCAGATAGCCCTTGTCTTTGATATTTGGTATGAAGCTTCATCTAGTGGACCTCTACCAAGATTGTTCAAATTATAGCCCTGAGACCAAAAACGCCCCTGTCTCGGGGGCCCTTTGGTTTTACATAGACTTATATAGGGAAAATCTTTAAAAATCTTCTTCTGTGAAACCACAAGGCCTAGGTCTTTGATATTTGGTGTGAAATTTCATCTAGTGGACCTCTATCAAGATTATTCAATTTATAGTCCTGGGGCCAAAAATGCCCCCGCCCCGAGACCCTTTGGTTTTGCATAGACTTATATAGGTAAATCTTTAAAAATCTTCTTCTCTGAAACCACAAGGCCCATGTCTTTGATATTTGGTATGGAGCGTCATCTAGTGGACCTCTACCAAGATTGTTCAAATTATAGCCCCTGCCCTGGGGCCCTTTGGTTTTACATAGACTTATATATAGAGATAATCTTTGGAAATCTTCTTCTCTGAAACAGCAAGACCTAGGTCTTTGATATTTGGTGTGAAGCTTCATCTAGTGGACCTCTATCAAGATTGTTTAAATTATAGCTCTGAGGCCAAAAATGTCCCCGCCCCGGGGCCATTTGGTTTTACATAGGCTATGTAGGGAATATCTTTAAAAAATGGTCTCTGAAACCCCAAGGCCCAGGTCTTTGATATTTGGTGTGTAGCTTCATCTAGTGGACCTTTGCCAAGATTGTTCAAATTATAGGCTTTGTTGATATTTGGTATGAAGCTTCACCTTTTTAGACCTCCCTCAACATTATGCACATTGTAGCCCTGGGGTCAATAATGGCCCTCCCAGAGGCCTACTTGTAACTCTATCATATTGGTCAGTTGAGCGATCCAGGGCCATCATGGCCCTCTTGTTTGAGAAAAACACAACGCGCAGCAAATTCTTACATACCGGAGTGCAGGTGGAAAACCCGCACCTGCTACAATGTAACATATCAAGCGCTGGAAGCCTCTGTGGTGTAGTGGTTATGCTATTCGCCTCATTAACCAGGGATCGCAGGATCGACCCCGGCTTCTCCAGAATTTCGGATGAGTCTTTAAACCCAGGTCCCATCTCCGTATGACCTTAGCTGTTGTCGAGACGTAAAACTAAAAACGCACTCACATACCAAGCGCATCCCACCATAAAATAACATCTTTATAATTCTTACCCCCCCCCCCCCCCCCCCAACACACACACACTTGATCCCCACTTTTATAGGGTAAAACTGGGATTGACAGGAGTAAACATTATTTTTCTCATTTCTACTCCAAAATATAGATTGTGGGTACTCGTTAAAACCGCATCGAAGAGGCGCTTCTAACGTGTACCCAAAATGTATATTTTAAGCAACAGTCAGAAAAAATATCATCACGACTTTTCATCTTTCAATTTTTGTTGTTGTATTTTTCGGCGGTAAAATGTACAAATCCAATGCATCAAAAACATTTTTTTTCTAGATTCTGTAAACTTTAATAATAAGTAAATAAATAAATAAATAAATAATGTCGTTAAGTTCCGCCAGGTAAACCTGGGTACGCTGTACGCGGTCTAACTGTAATAAAACAAGAAGAAAAAAAAAACTTTGGTGTAGACCTAATACATGGAAATACATGTAAGTACAAAATGGTTTGGATTCAGCCACTCCATTTGCCAAATCGTTACATGTAGAACTTGAAGAAATATGTAGTAGGCTGGTTAAGACAGTCGCGACACTAGCTCAGCAAGGTTTTGCTGGCTGAAGACAGACGGGCGGACGGACGGACGGACGAACTGACAGACGACCAGCTAATATTTTCGCGTTGTGATTCTGTTGGATGAAAGCTATCCTGCCCCAGTTTAACTTATGAGGACAGACGGACATATGAATAGGACAGCTGTCATTGTGACCACAGGTGCGTTTCTATGGTTGCGGGTCGGGGCTGAGAATGAGTAAGTACTGTTCATGTTAATGGATGAAGTATTTACATCAGAATTACAATGGGAATTGGGGAACTAGTTGTTGTTTTCCAAATTCCCCGTGTGGTCAGCTGGTGAGGTCCCACGGAACGAATCCCCGTTGCCGGTGAACAGAGAGACAAACTGGTTTTGAAGGTAAACGGGCGTCATAAGCACATAGGGGTTACCCCACCGCTTGGCGATACGCTGTGCGGACATATACATACTTCTATATAATCCAAACATTTGAGTTTTGAGTGAGGTTGCAATTAGTAAATAATATCTTTATAAGTAACACCTCAGAAGGATCAGATTTATGAAAATTGTATGAATTAATCAATTTTAACAATAATTGCTCATTTCAAATCCACGGATTCGGCACAGACTAATCCCTCATGGTAATTTATTTTAGTAAATGTTCAACGATAGAGTATTTTCCCCTTCGTCAAACAAGTATTAACTTTTAAATAAAAATCCTGTTTCTCATAAATAAGGAACCGCGCTGTAAAATTTATTATAAAGATGCAAACGTACACATTATTGTAAATATCCGAATTATTGAATAGCTGGATAAAATTTATCGCTGCTGGCTTGAATTTGGCCCCTGGAAAAGCGAATGCGATCTTCTCAAACGGACGCTTGTCATCGGAAAAAATACGGCAAATCCACGGACATTACCGAACGTTACCGTCACCTCAATGACTGGTACCCCGTCTAACCACAGCAGAATCGAAACTGAATAATGCAAAATAGGACGTCCAAATGCCATATTTAAATACAAAGGTCTCCAATTAGAATGTGCATGTTGCATATTCGAATAAAGTAGTAAGATATGGAAAGGTTCATAATGCAAAGTGCGGTTTCAACAATTCATATTGTAATTGCACATTGCATAATTGAGTTTTTACCTTAATACTGTTCCATAGTAATCAACCAGTTCATTTATCAAACACGTGATTATATTCGATTTTGGGTCGGAACTCCAGGGTCAGAACATAAATTTAGAACTATCCCAGGGTAAAATCACGGATTTCCTTGTCTGGTGTGCAAGAATGTGTGCTATACTGGTTAACCTTTTGTATGAGTCTGTCCAGGAGAAGTATAGGTAGGTTAACTGAACGACCCGACATTACCTAAATAGTGTTGCCTTACGAAAACACGCCTATACAAACACATTGTAAACTTTACCGCCGAAAACAATAAGACGAAAAATTGTCATATGTTTCTTATTTCTGCTCGATGAGGGGGTTCTAATGAGTACCCACAATCTATATTTTAGAACAGAAATAACAAAAGTACATTTTACCCCTGTATACACCAGTTTAACTACAGGGTGTCCAAAAAGTAAGTTAACAGTTTTAACCCGTCATAACTTTTTTAATTTTAAAGCTATTTTGATGAACAATATTCCAAATTAACGCACATATCCTAAAGTTTTTATACGACATAATTAAAACGCGCCAAAATAATTGACGTTGTCGCAAAATGACGTCATTTAAAATCTTGTTTTTTCCAAGATGGCGCGTTTGACGTTAGCCCAGCGTATTTTCATTGTAAAGAACTTTTACGAAACTAAAAGCGCTACAGATGTTCAAAGAAAATTTAAATATTCATTTAATGGTGATACTGTAAGTCGACTAAATATCTACAAGACTATCAGAAAATTTGAAGAAACGGGATCGGTGAAAGACGCGCAAAAGTCGGGACGGCCGAAGACCAGTAGAAGTGATGAAAATGTGAGCACGCTTCAAGAACTTATGCAAGACAGTCCTGAAAACTCAATTCGGCGTACATCCTCGGAGACAGGTATCCCCAAATCATCCGTTCATAACATAATAAGAAAAGATTTAGAACTTTATCCATATAAAATACAAATTATGCAGAGCTTAAATATAACGGATCAAGTGGAAAGGCTATCATTTTGTAACTGGGCATCAGACGTTATTGACACTTACGCCGATGCTTTTAATGATGTGTGGTTTAGCGATGAGTCACATTTCCTTTTATCAGGACATGTTTGCAAACAGAACATGAGATTTTGGGCAAATGAACAGCCCCACCAAATAGCAGAAAGGCCACTCCATAGCGATAAAATTACAGTTTGGTGTGCTATGTCATCCAGGGGAATCATTGGACCGTATGTGTTTAGCGATACTGTTAATTCAGACCGCTACATGTCGCTATTAAACAACAAGTTTTTACCGGAATTGCGGAAACGATCAACTGACATTAACAGTGAATGGTTTATGCAAGATGGAGCAACACCACATACGGCTAACAAAGTGTTAGATATGTTACATGACACATTTGATGAGCGGGTAATTTCCAGACGATATCCCGAAGTGAAACAATGCGGCGTAACTTGGCCTGCGCACAGTCCAGACCTGAACCCCTGTGATTTCTTTCTTTGGGGTTATCTTAAATCGGTTGTTTACAAGCCCAGACCCACAGATACTGCTATGTTATTAAAACAAATACGCAGGGAAGTCAAGAAGATAAGTGTTGGCACTTGTGCTAGAGTAATTGAAAATTTCAAGCAGCGAGTACGGGAAGGAAAACGTCGAAAGGGGCGGCATCTGGAAAACGTCATAAATTACTAAATTGACGTCACTGGACAAATTTGGTATTTTTTGTTTATTGTTTGTTATTTTTTTATGCTTTAATGGATTTGTATGAAATTTTATAAGAAAAAACTTAAGGATATATGCTATGTCTGTGAGAAATTTTATACCGCTTTCACAACGTTATGATGTATTAAAATCTCGTCAAAACTGTTAACTTACTTTTTGGACACCCTGTATATAAAAGTGAGGTTCAAGGGGGGTCAAAGTTATGTAGGTGTGTTTTGGTGATGGACTCCAAACAAACGATCAAAATGTGAGACTAATGGGTCACGGCAATAGAAAATATGTCCAAAGTATATGCGCCCAAAGTCGTTTCAGTCAACCAGCTCTCACTCGGTCAGAATAGTCTTTCCTTGCACACCCTGTAAAGAAATCTGTGGTTTTGCCCTAGAAAAGAAATTCTGTTCTTACCCTGGTATTTTTTACCCAGACAAACTACTAAAGTCAAGTGCGCCTAACTTGAAATATCCAATAAGAGTAACATGAAAATTATTGGGTGGCGTTGTGAAAGAAGAAAAAAAATCTAATATTGGGTTCCGCTGTAGATGGGCGTTTCAAACACTCGAGATAACCGTGCTGAGTGAAAGCTCTGCTTAGCCGCGGTTCCGCTCAGCACGGTGATCCCTCGGGTTGAAAAGGCCCATTTACAACACTAGGAAAACATGTCCATGTGAAATATGGCGTCCATTATGGTGTCAGAAGTGACAAATAATAGGTAAACGTTGTTTTGTTTGTTTTTGTTTGTTTGATTTGAGGTTTAACGTCCCCATCAACACTGCACATGTCATTTTGGAGACGTTGCTTCCAATTTAGTGGGACTTTTATCCGACACTGAGATGAAATGACATCTCAAGCCCTGTCACCCAATAAAACAAATAGGGTTTATAAGTATGGACGGTTCGACTCGCAATGCTTTACCTGGGCAGCTTTTGATCCTCTAAGCGGTTTACCAGTACACCGGTGCGGTCGATTTCGGCTCTGCGTGGAAACAGGCAGCTCATCTATTTCTGCAAGCCCGGATGGGCGGGCACATCTTTTTCATTTTTGATTTCAAAATACATTGTGGGTGCTCGTTAGAACCGCCTCAATGAGGCGGTTTTAACGAGTATCCACAATATATGTGAGCAAAAATAAGGCAGATATGTATACCCACGTAAACCCCAGTTTCTCTGTATAAAGTGGGGTTTAGAGGGGCCTTCGTTTCACTGACTTGTTATCGTAATGACAGAACACTTTTTCTGTATTGGAAAGCTTTCGATTCGTGCCAGGCAACCGTACTCTGATCAGTTTCTGCGGACTGATCGCACATGCCCGAAGACGCTTGGTTGCTCGGCGCGGTTTAAGTAAGGATGCCAGTTGGGTTCCAGAGTCTCTTGCTACCTGAACAGAATCATATTCCCTTGTTCCATTAAGCCTTATCCTGCTGAATAGATTAATTTATCACATCCGTCCGTTTCTGTCTCGCAACCAATCAGACTAATCGATAAAATATATTCATTTAACACCATGAAAACACACCTATATAATATTGACCCCTTCAACCCCACTTTTATATAGTAAAACTGGGGTTTACAGGGGTAAACTTTATTTTTCTTATTTCTGCTCTAAAATATAGATTGTGGGTACTCGTTAGAACCGCCTCAATGAGGCGGTTCTAACAAGTTCCCATAATCTATAGCTCTAAAATATAGATTGTGGGTACTCGTTAGAACCGCCTCAATGAGGCGGTTCTAACAAGTTCCCATAATCTATATTTTGAGCAGAAATAAGACAAATATCACAATTTTTCATCTTAAAATGTTCATTTTTTCGGCGATAAAGGTTACAGTGTATTTGTATAGGCCTGTTTTCGTGATGAATTCGCGAACTGAATGAAAGACACGAGTAGATCCTGATCAGAGGGCTTCAGAAGGCATCTGATCTAGATATGCATTGTTTGCACAAGTTGGATTATTGTGTTCAGCAGAATTAGAGGGTAGAAGACATTTCTAAAAACATTCATGTGCCCTCTTCCCTAAAATTGGTTTTGCTCTCTTGTCCTTGTTAACCGCTTGTTTATAAGCCAGCCCAGGAAATGTATGGACAAGTAAACTGACCGGCTCAAAAATGACCTAAAATTGTGTTGACCGGGCCGTTAAACTCAATTGCAAACAAACAAACAAACACCCTTGTCCCAACTAAATCATTACGAAAACACGTCTTTATAATTTTGAATCCCGCCCCCGCCCATAGAGGCTGGAAGAAATATATGGGCGACACGATGCTTCCACGCAGAGCTGAATCCGGCCCGCACACTAGTACTGGTAAACCGCTTAGGGGATCTAAACATGTCCAGCAACCGCGGTGCGAGGCGGACCGTCCATGCTAATAAACCCTATTGGTTTCATTGGGCGACAGGGCTTGAGATGTCATTTCATCTTAATGTCGGGTAAAAGTCCCACAAAATTGGAAGCAACGTCTGCAAAATGACCTTTACAGTGTTGACGGGGTCGTTAAACCTCAAATCAAACAAACAAAAATAATTTTGACTCCCTTAAACCTCTTTTATGTAGTAAAACTGCAGGGTTATACATTATTTTTTTTTCTCATTTATGCTCAAAACATAGATTTTTGGTGCTTGTTAGAACCGCCTTGGTGAGGCGGTTCTAACGATTTCGCACAATCCTTGTTTTAAGCAGAAATATAAAAATGTAGCAGAACATTTTATTGGAAAGTTTGCATGTTTGGTGGTAAAAGTTTCAATATACAGTAAAATTCCTATATTAAAACCACCTTCGGGTTTGTTCAAAAGTAGTCTTTCAGACCATTTTTGAACAGTCCCAAAGGTGGTCCCTGACCAGAAGAAACTGTTATCAGAAAACACAAAGAAACAATAACTGCGCCCTTCTAAATAAGCCTTGTAAACAATGTAAGGTGATCTTAATACTGTTGTCGGAGGATAAGTTGACAGTGACGTAAAAGAGTATACCACCACAGGAAGGTTTGACAGGTTGCACCGTTATCATTACCATACCCAACATTGGCTGGCAAGCATTTCGAAAACACGCCTATACAAATACATTGCCACCTTTATCGCCGAAAAATGAAGATTTTAAGATGGAAAATTACGATATATTTCTTATTTCTGCTTAAAATATAGATTGTTGGTACTCGTTAGAACCGCCTCATCGAGGCGGTTCTAACGAGTACCCACAATCTATATTTTAGAGCAGAAATAAGACAAATAAGGTTTACCCCTGCAAACCCAAGTTGTACTATATAAAAGTGGGGTTCGAGGGGGTCAAAATTATATAGGCGTGTTTTCGTGATGAGACACTGTTTTATTGTTTGATTTGAGGTTTAACGTCCCGTCAATACTGTTAAGGTCATTTTGAAGACATTGCTTCAATTTTGTGGGACTTTTACCCGACATTGAGATGAAATGACATCTCAAGCCCTGTCGCCCAATGAAACCATTATGGTTTATTAGCATGGACGGTCCGCCTCGCACCGCGGTTCCTCTAAGCGGTTTACCAGTACTAGAGTGATGGCCGGATTCAGCTCTGCATGGAAGCATCATGCAGCCCATTTATTTCTGCAAGACTGTACCGTTATAATTTTCATTACCGAAGCGTCGTTACCTTTTGATGCTCAATAACAAAAAAATTCGCTGAAGTCACTTTCAACTTATCTTCGGACAACAGTGAAAAGACGTAATGTACTTGCCAATCCTACTTTGCCTACCCAAAACCTTAGAGTGAGTGTTTGAGTTTTACGTCTCACCAAATGCTAAGGTCATACGGAGACGGGACCTCGATTTAAAGGCTCATCCGAAAGTCTGGAGAAGCCCGGGATCGATCCTGCGACCCCTGGTTTACAAGGCGAGTAGCATAACCACTACACCACGAAGGCTTCTCCAAAACCTTAGACGGGCTCCGTCAAGCGATTTTGGTACTTATCGCCTATGCGAGCAGCAAAGGTTCAGGCGAGCCTGCGCATCCGCGCAGTCTCGCCAGAACCTTCGCTGCTCGCTCATGCAAACAGTGAATCAAGAGTAACCTCCAGACAGAAAGCCGTATCCCTGGCCCCTCTGAATGGCTGGGCATGCGCAGTTAAAATCTGTCATGACGGAATGCTCGAAGACACAAATTCGCTTGCCGGGGCTCAATTATGATAAATGTTTCTTTACAATGGGAATGTGGGGCAAATAATGAGGAAGTCGCATTTCTTTCTTCATTTCCTTTTTTTCTTTTTAGATATTAAATTTTGTTTGGTTTCTGTCACAATGATCCAAAATAAATTATTTCAAAGATTAATTGTTACAAGTAAAATAAAATGAGTATTTTGACAAAACAAGGTACCGGTAAATTGCTCAAGGAGGTCAGTTTTGATTTTCAAAAATATTGCGCGATTTGTATATTGTAATTCAGTTCATTTCCGGTCGTCCCGCTGTTTAAACGTCTTCGTCTCCCTCTTCTTCGTCGAATTCTCCCTCCTCCTCGGCGGTAGCATCCTGGTATTGTTGGTACTCAGACACCAAATCGTTCATGTTGGACTCGGCTTCGGTGAACTCCATCTCGTCCATACCCTCACCGGTGTACCAGTGGAGGAAAGCCTTACGTCTGAACATAGCAGTGAACTGTTCAGAGACACGCTTGAAGAGTTCCTGAATGGCGGTACTGTTGCCAATGAAGGTTGCAGACATCTTAAGACCACGTGGTGGGATGTCACAGACAGCGGTCTTGACGTTGTTGGGGATCCATTCAACGAAGTAGCTGCTGTTCTTGTTCTGGACGTTCAACATCTGTTCGTCGACCTCCTTCATGGACATACGTCCACGGAACATGGCGGCGACGGTGAGGTATCTGCCGTGGCGAGGATCGCAGGCAGCCATCATGTTCTTGGCGTCGAACATCTGTTGGGTGAGCTCTGGGACGGTGAGAGCTCTGTACTGCTGGCTACCACGTGATGTAAGAGGAGCAAAGCCAGGCATGAAGAAGTGGAGTCGGGGGAAGGGAACCATATTGACGGCCAGTTTACGGAGATCGGCGTTGAGCTGACCGGGGAATCGGAGACAGGTGGTGACTCCGGACATGGTGGCAGAGACGAGATGGTTCAAGTCACCGTAGGTTGGGGTGGTGAGCTTCAGGGTTCTGAAGCAGATGTCGTACAGAGCCTCGTTATCGATACAGTACGTCTCGTCAGTGTTCTCAACAAGCTGGTGAACCGACAGGGTGGCGTTGTAAGGCTCAACGACGGTGTCGGATACCTGTAACAAAATAAATTGTCTCATTTTGAATTACAGTGAAATTCTGCTATTGAGACCACATAAAATTAAGACTAATTCTGCTTTTAAAAGCTCAATAAGTAGCTTGCTGTTATTCTTTCGTGGTTTCTGTATCCATTGCTCTCTGGTCAGAGACTACCTTTGAGACTGTTCATAAGTGGTCTTAAAGACCACTTTTGATTTGTCCCTAAGTTGGTCTTAACTCAGGAATGTCAGGATTTTTACTTTAACTAACAGAACTACATTTGCAGTTTATGATTGGGTTTCACTAAAAAGTAAAAATCTAAGGCTATTTTTTTTCGGTTCCATCAACATAAAAAAACAGGAATTTTGTAAGAGGAAAACAATGTCCCCCTCGAGGTTTAGGTCAACGAAATCCTTGGTGCATATAAGTCATGTTTGGCCAAACACTGACAGTTTTCTGGAGCATATGAGCTTGAAAAAGGCCAAGGGCGACACAATCTTATCAAATCTTAGGTGGATTCAATCTATATTGCACCAAGTTTGACAAACATTCATCAATTCTTAAATGAGATTGGATTAGAGTTTGACCAAATGTCTTTGATTTGTTCACGAGATAGGGCGCAGAAAATCCAAACTTTACATTTTTGCGATGTTGGGGGTTGGGATGGGGCTAGGGGGAGGCTGTGTCCTTGAAAATATAGTAAGGGTACCAAAATTCAATCAAATCGTCGGTAAGTTGCAAAGATATATTGTACCAAGTTTGGTCGTATTTCATGAATTCGTACCGGCCCCGATAGCTCAGTTGGTAGAGTGTCCGCTCCGGGGAACGGAAGGTCTCGGGTTCGATCCCGGGCCGCGACATACCAAAGTCGTTAAAAATGGTACTAGCTGCTCCTCGCTTGGCACTCAGATTTACGGGGTAGAGCTAGGACTGGTCGATCCAGTGTCAGGATAATGTGACTGGATGTGGTATCATGTAATGTGTCTGGGACATGATACTTCAGTGAGGCAGCACTATAAACGTGAGCATTGAGCTCCCTGTCGCAACCAGACACCGTCGTGATATGACTGAAAAATTGTTGAAAGCGACGTTAAACCCGAATTCACACACACATTCATGAATTCGTTCAAGAGATAAGGTTGTCAAAACCTAATGGTTGTTTTCCCCCCCATTCAAAATTCAGGAGATCTAGTGCTTCAAAGAGGCAACACCGACGCCAACGCCAACGCAAACAGGATGTGCACTAAAGACAATATGCCCCCTACCCTTGGTCGAGTGGAGCATAATATATGGACCAGCTGTGATACAGTCTCTCGACATCCAGTCTCTCGACACGAAGCGCTGTCTACTGCGTCACAGAGCCATTTTTTAATGTCATTGACGATGTTATATAAGAACAGATGCAGTTGTTGAAATCGAGGTCTATTGATAACCCTTATCCTGCTGAATATTTAAATATGTCACACCCACTACTGATTATCAGCCAATCAGATTACTTGATGCAAATTACTGCAGCAAGTTCATAAACTGGATGGCAAACAATGAAAATCCTGATTCAGAAGCCATCTGATCTGGATCTACATTGTTTCAAAGATAAGGCATATCCGGGCTCAGCAGGACAAGGGATAATATTCAGGAAGGTTCCCTCGATTCAACGTTGAAACTTACAAAAGGTAGAAAAGAAACATTTCTGAAGTTTGATTGGCTACAGACATCGTACTTAACTTTTAACCTTTTTCAGGCATGTGAAATTATCTTCTTTTTTTAAATTTCAGACAATAAAGAAGTAGAGGCAATAAAGTCTGTTTTTACAGCTGACCGTTCCATTCCACTTTAAACCTTACAGGCCGACGCAGACATCGGCCCCCGCAGACATCGGCCCCCGCCCATAGGGGTTTGAAGAAATATATGACTGCATGATGCTTCCACTTAGAGCTGAATCCGGCCCGCACACTAGTACTGGTAAACCGCTTAGAGGATCTAAGCCTGCCCAGGAACCGCGGTGCGAGGCGGACCGTCCATGCTAATAAACCCTATTGGTTTCATTGGGCGACAGGGCTTATGATGTCATGGGACGACTAATCAGGAGCCATTTTACCAGGATCTATACTGTTTGCAGTTCTTTTAACCCATTGTATACTAGGGGACTCTGTCCATTTGTCATACAAGGGGTGGTGGCAGGCCTATTTTTTCGTTAATATTCTATTTTTGACGGAAACCTCTGTTAGCAAATAATGCAGGCCCTGATCAGACGGTGCGTTGTGCGGCGTCTGATGCAGTCCTGCACTGTTTGCCAGGGGTTTCCTGCATGCAATGAGTAAATGTTTTGGATAAAGGCCCCCTTTTGACAACTGTTGATCCTGATCAGATGGTAGCTGATCTTAATCTACACTGTTTGCAGGTAGGGGTTGTTGTGTTCAGCAGGATAGGGGTTATACCGCAAGGGTTTTCAAGCACATGCTCACCTTTGGTGATGGTACAACTGAGAATGTGTTCATGATTCTGTCTGGGTATTCCTCTCGGATCTTGGAGATCAGGAGGGTTCCCATACCCGACCCGGTACCACCGCCGAGGGAGTGGGTCAGCTGGAATCCCTGAAGACAGTCACAGCTCTCGGCCTCCTTTCTGACAACGTCAAGGACGGAGTCGACGAGTTCAGCGCCCTCTGTGTAGTGACCTTTGGCCCAGTTGTTTCCGGCTCCGCTCTGTCCGAACACGAAGTTGTCGGGACGGAAGATCTGTCCGAATGGTCCGGATCTGACGGAGTCCATGGTGCCGGGCTCCAGATCGACTAGGATTGCACGTGGCACATATTTGCCTCCTGAAAAAAGGAACGAAAAAAGGTGCTTACACATGAAGTTCTGAACCTAAAAAACAATATTGCCCTTGCGTCACTCACTCACCAACAATCTCTTCCATCAGGGCTTGGAGAAATAGATGGGCTGCAAGACGTTTCCACGCAGAGCTGAAACTGAGCACTGGTAAAACGCTTAGAAGGACTAAGCCTGCCCAGGCCAACTGGTAAGTCAGACCATCCAATGCATATAAGCGTTTTGGTTAATTGGGTGGCAGGGCTTGAAATGTCATTTCATCTCGATATTGGGTAAAAGTCCCACAAAAATTGGAAGCAACGTCTCCAAAATGACCTGAATAGCTTTGACGGGGACGTTAACCTAAATTAACAACAAAAAAAAAAAAACAAAAAAAAAAAAAACGTACATTCACTCACCCATCCACCCACTCACTCACACTCACCCACTCACTCACCCACTCCGTTCAGGAACGTGTAAGGCCCCCGCCCATAGGGGCTTGAAGAAATATATGGGCTGCATGATGCTTCCACGCAGAGCTGAATCCAGCCCGAACACTAGTACTGGTAAACCGCCTAGAGGATCTAAGCCTGTCCAGGAACCGCGATGCGAGGTGCACCGCCCATGCTAATAAACCCTATTGGTTTCATTGGGCGACAGGGCTTGAGATGTCATTTCATCTCATTGTGGGGTAAAAGTCCCAGAAAATTGGAAGCAACGTCTCCAAAATGACCTTTACAGTGTTGACGGGGACGTTAAACCTCAAATCAAACAAACAAACAAATCAGGAACGTGTTGTTGAAGAATGCTTTGCAGCATAGACTTTTGTTGTTCGGAACAAAAAAAGATTCTAAAGCTATAAAATGCCAATCATGACATTTGTCGTCTGCTTTGTCGTCTGATGCTTACTTAAAAGTAATCTTTGCTAAATCAGACTGCTCCTGGGAGCAGTATGATTTGTGTCCACACTAACGCAAAAATATTGTTAAAACGTTTGCAAACATTCAACAGACGACATAAGCAGACGAAATGTTCATATATAGATTTTCTGTTCATTGCATAATAGTATGTAGCCTTCAGTGCTGACTCAGTGAAGAGTGAACGCTAGAGTGGTCGCAAATATTGACGGATTGACGAACGGACGAATGAACGGACGAAAAGTTGGACTTCTTTTTCGCGCCATGCTAGTTGCAGGCGCGACAACAACCAAAAATAAAATCTGCGCAAGAATTGTCAATAGCGATTGAAAACCTAAAGAGAGATGAAAGTATTCGAACCTGTGGCCTCATTGTAGTAGACGTTGATTCTCTCCAGCTGAAGGTCGGAGTCACCATGGTAGGTACCGGTGGGGTCAATACCGTGCTCGTCTGAGATTACCTCCCAAAACTGAAATAAAATGAGAAAATACTGGTCAAAAGCTATGGTGTGATATTTCAGCCACAAGATAGCTAGATATAGCTACCACGATAATTCAGGAAAAAAACGCGATATGTGTTTTAGTTGCCTAAACAACTCAATACGAAGTGTCTTGTTTCTTGACTTCCATGGCCGTGTATAAGCTTACTTGAACTTTTCAAAGGAAAATGCATTTTCTTGGAAAATGGTGCCCTATCGGCGAGGAGCCTATCCGGACCTTATCCAGCAGGCACACGCCGTTATGGCAACATCAAATCAACCGACGTAGATATGACGTTGCATATCGCCATGACGTTGCGTCGATGTTGATATGACGTCACAATTACGTCATATGCCTGATGGGTACCAGTACTCTTGGAGCTGTCGGTTTCAGCCCTGCGTGGAAGCATCATGCAGCCCATCTATCTCTTCAAGCCCCGATGGGCGGGGGCTGAAATTTAGCTTATTGATATTGATAAGTAAGCCGGCTGGTCTGGATCTAGATACCTGGAGATACACTGTCTTGTTTCTCGCTGTAGGAGACCCGTGAGCTTAATGACTTAAGTATTGAATATTTTTTATCAGGAAAACTCATTATAGGTGACATTTATTTTAGAAACCTAAGCCTTTATTTGATAAATTATCATTCCTGGATAATGAGAATCAATTATTTTTCGCTGGGTTTGCACCTTGTAAAAATTTCATATTATCAGCTTTTGAAATTTGACTTATATTGAATTTACTTGAGCACATAATATCTAAGTAATTATTTTTCAAGTATGTGGGTCGCCCATAGCAACCAGAACTGTTTTGTAAACAAAACCCCGTTGCTACTGGGATAATGTCTGAAAATATTGAATTTTGAGATTATTATTGGGAGCAATAATAACTGGGACTATTTACTTAATGTATTACTACGCACATTTTATCGCAAAGAGGATACTTGTTTTATCACCCCACAATGTTTACTTTCCAAGCAGGGCTTTCACGCCTATATTTAATTTTTATAATGAAATATTTCAAATGAAACTTGATTTCAACACACCTGGTTGGAAATGTTTAATAAAACTATGAGGCCTTTTTGTTCATTTTGCCTCAATGAGCTGCATGTGAACCCTAAGGAAAACTGACAGAAATGGGGTTTCTACATGAAAAGGCCTTGATGTATACTTAAGTCTCATTACAGCCCCCACCCACCGGATGTATAGGGTGCGGTGGGCGTCGGGGTGGAGGGAGGGGCTTTAGCTTTTTAAATAAAAATCAAAAATGAAAAATTAAACCCCACTGTATATAGCGGAACTTGGGGTTAGCTGGGGTATGCCTTATTTTCCTCTTTTGCTCAAAAACATAGATAGACGAGCACCCACAATCTTTGTTTGGAATAGAAATAAGGAAGCCAATACTTTTCATCTGAAGAAATGCTTGTTCGACGCAATGTCAGCACGTGTGCGTGTTATGTTCTGACGTAACAAATGAGCTGCGCATGCCTATCAAAGTTTTCTTCTTCTTCTTCTTCTTCTTCTTCTTCTTCTTCTTCTTCTTCTTCTTCTTCTTCTTCTCCTCCTTCTTCTTCTTCTTCTTCGCACTGGCCCCAACATGATTTACTGTTTATTGGCGTACTTTCAGATTTTTATAACATAAGTAAATAGATTGGACAATAAGTTATTGTTTACTTTTTCTGTTTTCCTTTTGTTTGGTATGTTTCAAGAGTTTACATGTCCGTGCGTATCATTTTACTTTCGCGCTTTACATAAACCGAACTTGTTTAAACGCTTCACACCTAGTTTGCTGAAACGGCCACTCTGGACACGCCCATGTGCCGGTCTCGGTAGCTCAGTCGGTTGTGCGTCCGACTGGTGATCAGGAGGACGCGGGTTCGATACCTACCGAGGTCGGTAACATTCTTTCTTTGAGATTGATCATGAAATCTTTTCTCATTGCGGCGGTTCTAACGGATACCCACAACCCATGTCTTGCAGCAGAAATAAGAAAAATAGTTTATACCCCAGTTTTCACTATGTAAAGTGGGATCGATCCCGGGTTTCTCCAGACTTTCTGATAAGTCTTTAAACCGAGGTCCCGTCTCCGAATGACCTTAGCTGTTGGTGAGACGGCTCACTCACTCTATATAAAGTGGGGTTTAGGGGTGTTCATTTCACAGACTTGTTCACTTAGAGCAAAATTATTATCCAGTCCCTTGTTATAAACGGTAAACTCTGAAAGGAAATAGTTTTGAAGTAGAGGTCTTAGATTCGATTCCGGGGCTTTGAAAGAAAGAAAGAAAGATCCCGTTTATAGGAGGCGCACTTACATGTAACAGGTGAGTTAAAAAGGAATTCACATATTGAAAGTTGTCTCCCTTGTTAAAACAGCGGGAAAATTGTCATAGCAACGGATAAGATGCGTATTTCGTGATAACTTTAGGATAGTTTTCTTCTCTTCTCCATATAAACCTATGTTGTGGGTATTCATTAGAACCGCCTCGACGTTTCATCTCAATGTCGGGTAAAAGTCCCACAAAATTGGAAGCAACGTCTCAAAAAATGACCTTTACAGTGTTGACGGGGACGTTAAACCTCAAATCAAACAAACAAAATCGACGAGGCGGTTCTAATGAATACCCACAACATACGTTTATTTGGAGAATTGACAAAAACTATCCTAATACCAACCATGCCTGTTGCTTTGATTGTCAGGTGTGTGCATTTCAGTCAAGTTAAGCCTGAGAGAGTGTGACACAAAACGCCCACAGGACTGGGCAAGTTTATTGAAAGGACAAGTCTCCTTGATTTGTGAACGATAACTTGGTTATTGTTTAATATTTTCTCCTTTCTTCGACACGCAAAGACAATTAGCTCGAACTAAATTAATGTTTTGTTTATTTCGTTTTATATAACACTGTTATCACGCTAACTGGCTATAAATTTTAGCCCATATATGACAAATGTACAATACGCCATCTATTAGCTTGTAGAAGAACCTTTTGCCAATGTAAGGCCTTCTGATCATTGTAGACTTCATAAACTTTTCTTTTCTGCAATGAAACTGTGTAGACCCTGATCAGACACCGCGTTCTGTGGCGGCTGATCTGGGTCGCCACTGTTTTCCAATTTTTTATTCTGAGTTATATTCATTTTTACTAGACCCTCGTCTTATTTGCGTTAAAATTGAACTGACAACCAATATCGACTACATTGTAAAACTACTTCGTTTTCACAAACTAGTTTGTGGTTCAATTGTTGTAAAAGGACGCAAGCCCAGCTGGATTTATTTCGGGTTACGCGGTCTAATCAATTTTACAAAGGTCATGCCCAACGGGTCAGGAACCTGTACTTGAAAGTTTATCAGGCGAAAATTGTGCATGTTTTCGCCGCCAAAAAGGGAGATTGTGTTTCTTTGTTTTGGAGTTTAACGACCCCTGGGTCTCACATTTTTCTTGGGCAAGCTTATACGTAAGCGGTTAACCAGTACAGTGTAAATTCTTTCGCCAGAAGCTGACAACACTTGAATCAGCGAAAGGGACAGAATGACCGTAGAAAAGGTTTCATGATCAATCTCCACGAAAGAATTTTGCCGAGCCCGCACTTATCGAACCAGTGTCTTTCTGATAAACAGTCAGACGCGCATCCGACTGAGCTACCGAAAAGGGAGATAATTATAAGTATGACCAATATCCACGGCAGGGATGCAGCATACGTGTAAACGTGGTCTAGTTGCAGCATTTTCCTCACAGTGATTGGACAGTGGTTTTCATGAAGAGTCTAAGGAGCCCGCAATGCGTTCTACTGCACATTCTTTCCTGACAACTGTCTTCTTGTTCTTGAAACTACTGGACGCAGCGAATCACGATAACAAAATCGTGCGCTAAAATGGTGCTTTTTTCCATCACGGAAACACGCCTATATAAATTTGACCCCTCGAACCCCATTTTTATATAGTAAAACTGGGATTTGCTGGGGTAAACCTTTATATTTTCCTAATTTCTGCTTTAAAAATATAGAATTGTGGGTACTCGTTAGAACGTATTTCTGCTGAAAAAAATACAATAAAAATTGCAGTTACTCTTTACAGCACGATAATTTGTGTTGGTAGCAGAAATTGTGGGAACTCGCTTGAACCGCCTCGATGAGGCGGTTCTAACGAGTACCCATAATCTATATTTTGAGATATCTTAAAATTTCGTAATGCAAATTTGTATTGGTTTGGAGTTTAACGGCCCAGTCAACACTATTTGTGTCATTTAGGTTATTTTAGAGCCGGTCAGTTTACCTATCCACACTTTTCCTGGCGGGCTTATACGTAAGCGGTTAACCAGTACATTCAGAAACTGACAACTGCCCTTCTTGAATCAGCGGAAGGAAGAGAATGACCGTATAAAAGATTTCATGATCAAGAAAAGATTTCATGATCACTCTTCGCGAAAAAATGTTGCCGACCCCGGAAGTTATCGAACCCACTCGTAATGCAAGTTATAACTGACAAAAGGCACTCTGTCGCTTCGGTCAAGTACAGCTTCAGCGGTCTTATCTTCGCTGTGAAAAAAACAACTTGTCAATAAGAATAAGACCTTGTTATCATGGTTATGAAAAATAGGATCGGAAAATCAATTTCTGGATCAATTTCTAAGAAAAAAAAAACTTGGAACTGTTGGAATAGCTGAAACAAGAGGACTTGCTAAGTGGCGTTATTCAGAGTATACAGACTTGAGAAGCATTTTAAGGGGATGGATACACCTTCAGGGGAGTCAACTCCTGTAAAATTATTTTTGTCCCCCATGTCAATAGGGGTCAACTCTTAAAGAAAAGAATTTGCTCCTGAGGAGCAAATTCTTTCCTTTGAGAGTAGACCCATTTTTCCGTGAGACAGAATTTACGAAAAGCGAACAGGAAGACCCGAAAATTGTCTCCCTTTGAAAACTGGCAGGAAAGTCTGCCAGATGTTCAGATTCCCCTTAAGCAAGCCTTACAGAAACTGTTTTGCCATGAACGAACAACAAAAGTGCAGATCATCCTACGCATGCGCGCAGTCTGATCAGCATCTTGGTGTGCGCTGCTTGAATTCTCAATAACCCGTCTATAGTATCACTGCTTAACCTAGACATTTGTTTTCTCGTGACGGTCACGCCACGGCTATCGTGTGTCCCCACAGGTGCGAAAAGCCGTGTAAAGAAAGGGCAGGAGAGAGAGAGAGAGAGAGAGAGAGAGAGAGAGAGAGAGAGAGAGAGAGAGAGAGAGAGAGAGAGAGAGAGAGAGAGAGAGAGATCACGCAAACATGCCTATATAGTTTGGACCTCCTTGAAACTTCAACCCCACTTTAATGTAGTGAAACTGGGGTACTCGTTAGAACCGCCTCAATTGTAGCAGATATAGGAAAAATATCACAATTTTTCATCCTAAATTTTTCATTTTTACGGCGGTAAAATTTAAAGTGTATTTGTATAGGCGAGTTTTCGTAATGACTGAGACCTAGATCAGTCAAACTCGTCCTTTTTGTTTCAGAAACATTCTTAAAACTGTTTTATTTTTAAACCAAGGTTGAACGCTTTGTTGTTGAAACACAAAACTGGATGAAAAATATAACTTTAACCCAGTTTAACAACACCTTTTGTTGAGAGAAAGCAAACACATCTTTGAATGGAAGTGTATTCATTAGATTCCCGCTCGTTTTACAAAGAAGAGTTAACATTAGCTGGTGGTTTAAACAGTGTTAAATTGATGCTTTATCTGATTTTAAGATGATCGAGATTGCCTAGTTTGAGTAGTCTGATCCTGGTTTGCTGTTTTCAACAGTAACAACGCACCTTGTTCCTTATTTTTGTGAGAAAGATATGTTGGGGCTTCTTTTCAGAATCGCCTAGTTAAAACTACTTTACATCAGGTGAACACATCCGTGTGATCAACAACCCTCTAAAATCGCACTTTATACAGAGAAAACTGGGGTTGCAGGGGTATTCATCATTTGCCTTATTTTTGCTTAAAATATTATTGTTATATTTATTCGTTAGACCACTTTGTTGAGGCGGTTCTAACGAGGACTATGGATTGTAAAAAATGTCAATTCATCGTAGGCAAAGCGATGCGCACGAGTCGGACCGTCCATGCTTATAAACCCTATTGGTTTCATTGGGCGACAGGGCTTGAGATGTCACTTCATCTCAATGTCGGGTAAAAGTCCCACAAAATTGGAAGCAACGTCTCCACAATTACCTTTACAGTGTTGATGGGGACGTTAAATCAAACAAACCATACAACTATATGCTGTACAGTACATACGTTTAAGGGGCATGGCAACACCAGGCAGATTTTTCCGCAAGTTGGCAAAGGGAGACAACATTCGGGACTTGCTGTTCGTTTTTCTATAAGCCCCGTCCCACTGAAAAAGGGATCTACTCTTAAAGGAAAGAATTTGCTCCTCAGGAGCAAATTCTTTCCTTTAAGAGTTGACCCCTATTGGCATGGGAGACAAAATACTTTTGCAGGAGTTGCCTCCCCTGGAGGTATTCTCATTCCCCTTAAGAAGACTTGAAATGAACAAACTCCCTCAAAACCTTATATGTAATGATGCACTGTCGCGCGTTGAGGTTTTTGAGATATTAAAATTGAAAATACGAACAAACTGAATTTAATTTAATTAGAATTTTAGAAGAGAAAAAAACTTACCTTAGCACCAATCTGGTTACCGCACTGACCGGCCTGAATGTGGACGATTTCACGCATTTTGATTTAGTTTGTTTTTCTAACGAGCCGAACTCCTTTACACGATCCTTGCCGAGTGATTGAGCATTCGCATCGCGCAGGTATTTATACGCTCGTCCTATTTACACCTCGTTACTAACCAAACATACAACCGCGATGTCAAATAACCCTGATAATGATAGGGTAGCAGTAAGCTCTAACAATAAAATATTGTTCTTTCTACTTTCAAAAGATGAATAGACCTTTTCAAAACTGATCGATGACTATTGCTTTTGTACACAAAAACAAGAGAAAAACCGTCAGTTTTAATTTTGTTTTAAATTTCTAGTTCATCGATAGCAGCGTTATTTTCGGCGGCCATCTTATTCAGACTAATTTAGCAAATGACAAATTAATGATGTTTGTTTGAATTAGGTTTAACGTCCCCGTCAACACTGTTTAGGTCATTTTGGAGACGTTCGCTGCTTCCAATTTTGTAGGACTTTTATCCGACATTAAGATGAAATGACAGCTAGCCCTGTGGCCCAATGAAAGCCGGCCTGCCCACACCACTTTGCCTTCTAAGAGGTCTGCCAGTACTCATCTGCTCTGCGTAGAAACACCATGCAGCCCAATCTATTTCTGAAAGTCTCGATGGGCGGCGGCGAATTGTTTCTTTTAGTTTTCTTTGACAACAGGCTTTACATTTTTTACAGTCTGTTTCCAGCGTTTTTACCAAGAATGCCTAGCATTTAACAAATGCAGCATACGTGTCTTCTAGACTGCCTTTATTAAGCAATAGCCTGTATTTAAATGGTACTGTCAAGCTTTCACTGCTGGGGTATATGCTGCTTTTGATTTTGCATGTTAAGGATCTGTTGTGGTTGCAGTGGGTGCGGGGCTGGTAGTGGTGCGGGTGCCTCTTTAGTTTTTTCTTCTACTCTGTCCAATCTATCCTTCTAACGCCAATCTCTTGACAGACGGTTTGAGGTGGACGCCGGGTTGTTCGATGACTCTGCCGTTGACCCACCGGCTGTTGTCAGTCACTGTCGAGGGGTGCGGTGTGTGTGTGGGTTTGGGGACGTGGGGTGGGGGTTAAGATCTCATTCGTTACTGGTAAACAGCTTAAAAGGGTCTAAGCCTGTCCAGGAACAATGAAGGTAACTGACCGGCCTGACATGACCGTAGCTGTTGACTGGGTAGTAAAATCACAACACATAACACAACACATAACATATCCTAAAGAAAAGTGCAAAAGTGAATGTTCTTTAAGCAAACAGTGTAGACCCAGATCAGACGCCGCTTTCTGTGGCGTCTGATCTGGGTCTGCACTGTTTGCCCATGTCCCAAAAAGGGCCGCTAGGCATATATGGGTTAACGTGTTTCAGTTTATAATATGGATCTGTCGGTAGTCCTTGTGATCCTCCCGTAGCAATGGCGCAACCTTTGGTCCAAACATGCTACCCGTCATTTCGCCAGTCTGTAGGTACATTGATTAGAAGCCATATTCGAGTTCACATAAATGTCGGTTTTGGCTAGGTTTCGATCTTTTACGGCCTAGTCAATACTCTTTAGGTCATGACGAGTCGGTCAATGTACCTAACCACGACATAAGAGGTTAATCATTACAAGTCACATTCTTACGCCAGAAACTGACAACTGCCCTTCTTGAAATAGCGGAAAGAAGCATTATCTCCACGAGAGAATGCTGTCTCATTAGCTTTAGAACTGCATGAAGCATTTTGCAGGTGAAAATGTTTGATATTTTCCTCATTTTGTCTCCAAATATAGATTGTGAGGGTTCGTTAGAAGCGCCTCATTAACGAGCTCTCATATTCCATATTTGCAAACAGAAGTAAATAACAATTACCCAGGTAAACTCAACACTTCACTGTTTAAAGTGAGGTTTACTAGGCTGTTCATAACAAGGACTTGTTATTCTGACGGGGCCAAATAGGGAAAGCAAACCCTAAGGGTTTGATACATGTACACTCTCAGGGGATGGAATCCCATCATAAAGTGATCAATAGTGGTATAATTTCATTAAATCTTTTCTTTTAGCGTGGCTTTTGTTCCATTACGAAAACACGCCTATACAAATACATTGTAGCCTTTATCGCCGAAAAAATGAAAATTTTATGATGAATAAATGTGATATTTTTCTTATTTCTGCTCAAAATATAGATTGTGGGTACTCGTTAGAACCGCCTCATCGAGGCGGTTCTAACGAGTACCCACAATCTATATTCATCGAGGCGGTTCTAACGAGTACCCACAATCTATATTTTAGAGCAGAAATAAGAAAAATAAGGTTTACCCCTACAACCCCAGTTTTACTATATAAAAGTGGGGTTCAAGGGGTCGAAATTATATAGGCGTGTTTTCGTGATGTTTGTTTATAACGTCCCCATTAACACTATTTGGGTCATTTTGGAGACGTTGCTTCCACCTTTGTGAGAATTTTGTTTGTTTGATTGTGGTTTAACGTCCCCGTCAACACTATTGAGGTTATTTTGGAGACATTGCTTTCAATTTTGTGGGACTTTTACCAGACATTGAGATGAGATGAAATCTAAATCCCTGCCGCCAAATAAAACCAATAGGAGTTATATGCAGTGGACGGTCTGACTCGCACCACATTGCCTGGGCATGCTTTGTCCGTCTTAGCGGTTTACCAGCAATCATGTGCGGTCAGTTTCAGTTCTGCGTGAAAGCATCGTGCAGCCCAATCTTTTCTCTCCAAGCCTCGATTGGCCGGGGCCGTTGTGGGACTTGTGATGAAATGACATCTCAGTCCCTGACGCCCAATGAAACCAATAGGGACGGTCCGTCTCGCACCACTTTGCCGAGGCAGGCTTAGACCTTCTAAGCGGTTTACCAGTGGTCATGCGCGATCGGTTTCAGCTCTGCGTGGAAGCATCATGCAGCCCGGCGTCTGATCAGGGCCTCCACTGTTTGCAAAATAATGAGTCATTTTCCAAATACATTTTGATGAAAACACAACCTGGCACCCCTAAATCTTGAAATGACATCCTGCTATATATAAGGAGGAAGGTTCCATTTGGTACAAAAAAGGGTTAACAGTCCAGTCAACACGATTTAGGTTATGCTGAGCCGGTCAGTTTACCTAGCGTCATTAACCAGTATATACAGTCCACACGCTTCAGCAAGGAACTGACAACGACCCTTCTTGAATCAGCTGAAGGGAAATACTCCAGAAAAGAATGTTGCCGACCCGGCAGGTATCGACCCCCCCCCCCCCCCCCCCCCCGACGACCGTCAATCAGACGCGCGCGCATCCGACTGAGCTGCCTGAACCGGCTTTTACACAATCTTTTTGAAAGGTCGTTTTAGTCAAAATCATTTACAGGATGGCAAACAGTGTAGATCCAGATGAGACGGCTTTATAGCCGTCTCATCTGGGTCTACACTGTTGCATAGGAATCTGTACCGGTCTACAGGCTTGAAAGGGCTAAAGTTGTTTTTTTTGGTCGGTGGGGGGGGGGGTGGGGGGGGGGGGGTTTCATATGTAAAAACCAACTTTGTGTATACCACATTACACCGGTACATGTACATGTAAAATACCGGTATCTAAGGACAAAATGTATATTTAACAGTAAATTGAAACCAATTTAAGTCTTTAAAATGGATTTTAATAAGCTAGTTTCGAGGGTTCTTTTCATTTCAATTAAATAATTGTACCGTTTTCTTTATGAAGTACCGAGGTCTATTTTACTTATCAATAATAGGCCTTTATTAATATGAAAAGTAAGCAAAAATCGGAGGTTTTTAACCCTTTTTGTACCAAATGGAATCTTCCACCTTATATATGGCAGGAGTCCATTTGGAAAGTTAGGGGTGTCAGGTTGTGTTTTCTTCAAAATTTATTCGCGAAATGGCTTAACTTTTTTGCAAACAGTGTAGGCCCTGATCAGACGCTGCGTTCTGCGGCGTCTGATCTTGGTCTGCACTGTTTGCCAAGGTACCCCTTTAGGGGTTTCTGGTACTGAATGGGTTAAACTAAACCTCGCCATTGTTACTTCTTTATAAATATAAGGACCCAAGGCGCCACCGCCCATCGGGGCCTGGAGAAATAGATTGGGCTGTAAGTTGCTTATGCGCAGAGCTGAAACCAACCGGACTTGAGTTCTGGTAAACCGCTTAGGTCTAAGCTTGTCCAGGAGTGATACGAGTCTGACTGCTCCATAAACCCTTGCGGTTTCTATGGGCGGTAGGGCTTGACATGTCATTTCATCCCAATGTCGGGTAAAAGTCCCACAAAATCAGAAGCAACGTCTCCAAAATGACCTAAATAGTGTTGACGGAGACGTAAAACGTCAACACAAACAATAAGGAACCAAACATTTTAAGAGATAGCTATACAGTGAAATTCCACTATTAAGACCACCTAAAATTAAGACTAATTTTGCTATAAAAAGCTTATTTTGAAGGGTACACTTAATTTGTCTTTGTGTGTTCATATAATGCCCTTTGGTAAGGGACCACCTTTGGGACTGTTCAAAAGCGGTCTTTAAGACCACTTTTGAACTGTCCCAAAGGTGGTCTTAATATAGGAATTTTACTGTCTTAATATCATTCCCATTACTTGAATAAGTCCGTGTTATGAGCACCTTTGTAAATCCCACGTTATTATCAAGTAGGATTCACAAGGTTATACAGTAAAAATTGTATATTAAGATCACATTTGGGACCGTTCAGAAGTGGTCTTTAAGACCACTTTTGAACAGTTCCAAAGGTGGTGTCTTACTAGAGGATCCTATGCGAAGAAAATCAAACAAGAACAGATAAAACCTGTTAAATATGCTTTTAAAAGCGGAACTAGACCCAATTTCACTGTACCTTGTTTTCTTTTTTCTTTTTCTTTTTTTATCTTCCTTGAAAGCAGAAATTGTGAGTACATGAACCCACAATCTATGTTTTCAACAAAAATAAGAACAATAGTACAATTTCACCAGAAAAAGAATCTGCATTTTATTAGTCAGCCGCTTGTGTCTAAGGCTGCGCAGGAAAAGTGTAGTTTAGTAACTTAATCAACTCGATATGACCTTAATATTGTTGAACTGGCCATTTAACTCCAACCCTAGCCTAGCCTAGCCAAAGACTCAGATCAGTTTGGTTAATCATTCAGCCAGACAACAGCCTGAGAAACAGGCATACATACTGCGCACAGCGAAGACTCTGATCAGACTGTGCGTCTGCGCAGTCTGAACAGAATCTTCGCTATGCACACGTGAGAAGACATATTTCCCCTTGTCGTGGCTCACAGTATAATTTAGATTGACTAAAGGATTCTCACATAAACTAAGACATCAACGGCCCCCGCCCATCGGGGCTTCAAGAGATAGAGATGGGCTGACAGTACTGGTGGGCCAATTGTCTCTCCGTGTAGGCTGGGAAAATGATCCTGAACGGTGACATAGACTGTTAACATTTCGTTCAACCCTTACATTCCTGTACTGTAAGCAAAAAGTGTAGACCCTGATCTGGGCCTACACTGTTTGCCAAACACACCACACGATTCCGGCCGGCCTCGGTTACTCAGTCTGATGCGCTCTGACTGGCAATCAGGAGGACGCGGGTTCGATACCTGCCGGGGTCGGCAACATTCTTTCGAGGAGATTGATCATGAAATCTTTTCTTCAGTTATTCTCTCCCTTCCGCTGATTCAAGATGGACTGTTGTCAGTTTCAGGCGAAAGAATGTGCACTGTACTGGTTAACCGCTTACGTATAAGCTAGTCCAGGAGAAGTCTGGCTATGTAAACTGGCCGGCTCAAAAATGACCTAAACTAGTGTTGACTGGGCCGTTAAACTCCAAAACAAACAAACCACATGATCCCAGTCCAGATTCATTCTATAGGTAACCCTTGTTACAACGCATAATGTAGTAATGTAGTAATTACTACATTTTGATTTTTTTTACTACATTATGCGTTGGCATAGTCGACGCGAAATGAAGTAAAAAAATTATTTCATTTCGCGTTGATATGCACCATATCGACGCATAATGAAGTAATGATGGTAGAACATAGCTGTCTTCGAAAAGACTTAGGAAGCAATACAGTTAAATTCCTACAATTTAGACCACATTTGAGACGGTTCAAAAGTGGTCTTTAAGACCACAGTTTTAAAGACCACAGTTGAACAGTCCAAAAGACGGTCTTCCACAAAAGCACACTGAAGGTCAAAATCACAAAGAAAAAGGTTTATTGGGCGGCATCTCAATGTCGGGTAAAAGTCCCATGAAATTGGAAGCAACGTCTCCAAAATGACCTAAATAGTGTTGACGGGGACGTTAAACCTCAAATCAAACAAATCAAATAAAAGACAGACAGGCAGACAGACAGACAGACAGACAGACAGACAGACAGACAGACAGACAGAATGGACAAAAACTATATACCCCCTTGCATACTTCGTATGCCGGGGGTATAAATAGATGGGCTGCACGATGCTTCCACGCAGAGCTGATACCGCCCGTACATGAGTCCTCGTAATCTGCTTAGAAGGTCTAAGCCTGTCCAGGAAAACTGCTGCGAGTCGGCCCATCCATGCATATAAACCCTATTGCTTTTAATTGGACGGCAGCGATTGAGATGTCATTTCATCTCAATATCGGGTAAAAGTCCCATAAAATTTGAAGCAATGTCTCCAAAATGACCTAAATAGTCTTGACGGGAACGTTAAACCTCAAATCAAACAAACAAACTGTTGACGCATAATGAAGTAAAATTAAGTATGCCACCCATCGCCGCAAAATGAAATAATTCTTTCATTTTGCTCAAACCTCTTAGTATCGACGCATAATGAAGTAAAAACGACATTTTATTTCATTTCGCGTCGACTATGCCAACGCATAATGTAGTAAAAATTTCAAAATGAAGAAATTACTACATTACTACATTATGCGTTGTAACAAACCCTCTTACACAACACTCTGACCTAATATCAATAATAGCGCGGCTATTTTCTATAAATAACGTTACCTAGATTTCCTACAAGTCAGCGATAGTCACGTGGATTTAAGCACTGAAGAGGAATTTGTAGTTAGTAACTGTGGGCCGATTGTATCCCCTTACAAATCCCATTTTTCTCTTGGATCGACCCAAGAGAAAAGTGGGATTTGTAAGTGTATACTTTCTATCCATGGCTTTGCTCCCGAGGAGCAAATTCTTTCCTTTGAGAGTTGACCCTTATTGACATAGGTGACAAAAATACTTTTGCAGGAGTTGCCTCCCCTGTTGAAAGTGTGTTAATTCCCCTTAAATCAGGCATATATTAACTATTTTTGAAGTGTTAGGACTTGTCCAAAGTCAATATAACCGCCAAAAATTTATGATATTTGCATAATGTATTAATATACAAGGTATTGTAAAATTTTATCATGATATGAAAGGCATTTTACGACATGAGCAAGTCCAAGACAACACCTGCTTTAAGACCAGGGCGACCTGCAAGGACTCAGATTAGACTGCACATCCTCCCAACGTGGAGTCTTTGCCGTTTATCTGGGCTGGACTCGTTAGCTCAGTCGGTTGCCCGTCTGATTGGTAATCAGGAGGTCGTGAATTCGATACCTACATAGCATCACGAACGGCCCCCGCCCATAGGGGCTTGAAGAAATATATGGGCTGCATGATGCTTCCACGCAGAGCTGAATCCGGCCCGCACAGTAAAGTACTGGTAAACAGCTTAGAGGATCTAAGCCTGTCCAGGAACCGCGGTGCGAGGCGGACCGTCCATGTTAACAAACCCTATTGGTTTTATTGGGCGACATGGCTTGAGATGTCATTTCATTGAACTGTCGGGTAAAAGTCCCACAAACTTGGAAGCAACGTCTCCAAAATGACCTTTACAGTGTTGCCAGGGACGTTAAACCTCAAATCTAACTAACAAAGCATCACGAAAACACTTCTATCTAATTTTACCCCATTGAACCCCACTTTTATATAGTAAAACTATGGTTTACAGGGGTAAACCTTATTTTTTTTCTATTTTTGCTCTAAAATATAAATTGTGGGTACTCGTTAAAACCGCCTCGATGAGGCGGTTCTAACGTGTACCCACAATTTATATTTTGAGAGATATAAGAAAAATATCACAATTTTTCATCTTAAAATTAAGTTTTTGCGGTGGTTGCAATGTTTTTGTATAGGCGGGTTACATGTATCGTAAAGGCCGGGTCGGCAACATTCTTTCGTGGCAACTGGTCATGAAGTCATTTCTACGGGTCATTCTTTCCCTTCTGCTGAATCAAGACGGTCATTTTCTGGCGAAAGAATGTTTGTTTGTGTCTAGGATTTACGTCCCCGTCAACACTATTCAGGTTAGTTTGGAGACGTTCATCACGTGAACAAGTCCGTGAAATAAAGACCCCCCTAAACCACACTTTATATAGAGAAAACTAGGGTTAAGGGGTAAACATTATTTTCCTCATTTCTGCTCCAACACATAGGTTGTGGGTACTCGTTAGAACCGCCTCAATGAGGCGGTTCTAACGAGCATCCAAAACCTGAGTTTGGAATATCAATAAGAAAAATACCACAAATTTTCATCACAAAAATTATCTTTTTTTTTTTGAGGTTTGAAAAAAAATGCACTATATCACACGGATATGTTATCGTAATGTGCTTCCGATTTTGTAGGACTTTTTACAGCCATTAGGATGAAATGACACCTCAAGCCCTACCACCCAAGGAAATCGCTGGGGTTTAAAGAGATTCATGCATACGAATCGCACCACGTTTTCTGGGCAGGCGTAGACGTTCTAGGCGGTGAACCAGTACTAATATTCGGTCGGTTTAAGCACTGCGCGGAAGCACCATGCAGCCAAATCTTAAGATTCCCACCGGCCTAGGTAGCTCAGTCGGATGCGCGTCTGACTGTTGATCAGGAGGATGCGGGTTCGATACCTGCCGGGGTCGGCAACATTCTTTCGTGGAGACTGATCATTAAATATTTTCTACGGTCATTCTCTCCCTTCCGCTGATTCAAGAAGGGCAGTTGTCAGTTTCTGGCGAAAGAATGTGCACTGTACTGGATAACCGTTTACCTATAAGCCGGTCCAGGAAAAGTTTGGATAGGTAAACTGACCGGTCCTAAAATAGTATTGACTGGGCCGTAAAACTCCAAAACAAAAAAACAATTCTCCAAGACCCGATGGGCAGGGGTGCGGTTAAAGTTTGTTTGATTTGAGGTGTAAAGTCCCCGTCAACACTGTATAGGTCATTTTGGGGACGTTGCTTCCAATTTTGTGGGACTTTTACCCAACGCTGAGATTAATTGACACCTCAAGCCCTGCCGCCAAATGAAACCAATAGGGTTTATAAGCATGGACGGGCCGACTCGCGGTGCTTTGCCTGGACAGGCTTGGATCCTCTAAGCGGTTTACCAGTACTCGTGTGCGGTCGGTTTCAGCTATGCCTGGAAGCATCATGCGGTTAAAGAATGCACACTATACTGTAACCTGTTCGGCCCCCGCCCATAGGGGCTTGAAGAAATGTATGGGCTGCACGATGCTTCCACGTAGAGCTGAATTCGGCCCGCACACTAGTACTGGTAAACCGCTTAGAGGATCTAAGTCTGTCCAGGAACCGCGGTGCGAGGCGGACTGTCCATGCTAATAAACCCCATTGGTTTCATTGGGCGACAGGGCTTGCGATGTCATTTCATCTCAATGTCGGGTAAAAGTCCCACAAAATTGGAAGCAACGTCTCCAAAATGACCATTACAGTGTTGACAGGGACGTTAAACTTCAAATCAACCAACCAACTGAAACCTGTCAAGGAAAAGTGTGTTTATTGGGGGAAACTAGTGTTTACTGACTAGACAGTCAAACAAACAAACAAACAAACAAACAAAATTTATCTTTGAGTAACTAGCAGACTGTCGAAGGTACGCAGGCTGATCTAAGTATTCGCTGGTCGCACAATTCTTATTGTAAAATTTGTCGTGCGCTGGCTCGGTGTCATGATAATATGAATATTATAGCTGCCATGATATTATGAATCTGATATCTAACAACGTTGACAGCCCCCGCCCACCGGGGCTTGGAGAAATAGACGTGCTACATGATGCTTCCATGCAGAGCTGAAACCGACCGCACACGAGTACTTGTAAACCGCTTTGAGGATCTAAGCCTGTCCAGGCAAAGCAGTGTGAGTTGGACGTCTATGCTTAATAACCCTATTGATTTTATTGGACGGACGGCGTGGGTAAAAGTCCCACAAAATGGGAGCAACGTCTCCAAAATGACCTATACAGTGTTGACGGGGACGTTAAACCTCAAATCAATCAATTAATAACAACACTGAGCTCTAAACCTGAGATATGAATATCTATTGTAATTTCAACTATGAAATCATAATATTTTCACATCTCCTGGGTAGATAATACGAGTACATTTAACTACATTACGACTGCCAGAGTTTCCACCATTCGCACAAGGGACATTATTATTGTGACGTCCTATTTGTTTTCTAGATAAACGTCGCCGCTAGAATTATCTTCTCATCATGTGCAAATTCTTTCCAGCCAGAGAAAATGAACTTAGTTACATGAATGTTACTTCACATGACGGTGAATCGTTTCCCGTCACACATTTCACATCATACGCGACCGGTCTCTCTCTCTCTCTCTCTCTCTCTCTCTCTCTCTCTCTCTCTCTCTCTCTGTCTCTCACGTGAACAAGTCCATGGAATGAACGTCCCCACTACACCACACTTTACGGGGGTATACATTATTTTTCTTATTTTTGCTCCAATACATAAGTTGTGGCTATTCGCACCCTTGTTTGCAGTATAAATAAGAAAAAAATCACAAATTTTCATCATTTTGGAGATGTGAAAAAATGCACTATGTCGCACGGGCGTGCTCCCTCTCTCTCACTCTCTCTCTCTTTCTCTCTTTCTCTCTTTCTCTCTCTCTCTCTCTCTCTCACCTGAACAAGTCCATGGAATGAACGTCCCCACTACACCACACTTTACGGGGGTATACATTATTTTTCTTATTTTTGCTCCAATACATAAGTTGTGGCTATTCGCACCAATGTTTGCAGTATAAATAAGAAAAAAATCACAAATTTTCATCATTTTGGAGATGTGAAAAAATGCACTATGTCGCACGGGCGTGCTCTCTCTCTCTCTCTCTCTCTCTGACTCTCTCTGTCTCTCTCTCTCTCTTTCTCTCTCTCTTAGCATTCAGACAGAGACAGGACATTTTGGACAGAGAGAACTATTGACCTCGCCCTCGACTCTTCTCAATAAGATGACAGCTCCGTCTCGACCCCATCGCTCTGTTAACGAGAGGGAGACAGAAACTTTTTGTGAGGGTGCTCGATGTTCAATGGCATGTATATTTGGTGCAAAATCTTCGACTGGCGTCTGGTTCAAACTTCCACAGTGAAATATGACTATAATAATTATACAGGCCACTATTTCGTATTTAGTTTGTTTGTGTTGAGCTTTTACTCCCCGCCAACACTATGTAGGTCATTTTGGAGACTTTGCTTACTTGACATCTCAAGCACTTCCGCCCAAAGAAACCGCAAGGTTTAAAGAACGACCCGACTCGCTCCACTTTATCTGGACAGGCTTAGACCTTCTAAGCGGTTTACCAGTGCTCAAGTTCGGTCGGCCTCAGCTCTGCACGGAAGCACCATGCAGCCAAATCTATTTCTCCAAGCCCCGAAGAGCGGGGCGAAAAAGAATAAAAAAAACATGGCAATATCAATACTGCTACATGTGCTACATGTGCATTCATACAGCGAGCCCAAGACTATGAGGTAATGGATACATTCGGCTAATTTAAGAAGGGGGAACGTTTGGAACTTCCTGTTCACTGCCCTATAAATCAACGCTTTTGAAAAAGGTTAACCTTAACTCTTATCATGCTGTTCACGACAACCCATATCTTTGGAAACAGTGTAGATCCAGATCAGATGGCTTCCGAAGAAGCCATCTGATCAGGACCTACACTGTTTGACATTCAGTTTATGAATTTACAGGAATAAATTACTTCAAGTAATCTGATTGGTTCACAGTCAGAGATGAGTGTGGCTAAAATGAATATCCAGCAAGAGAAGGGTTAGAGGAACCAATTCTTTCCTTTACGAATGGTCCCTATATTTTAACTAGAGGCCGCCAAGTGGGCCAGAATCACTCACCTGGATGAGGCTGATCATATATTACATTGTGCCTTGGTGGCCATTTTGTCTACCAGATCGCATTGCCTTTAGCAATTCTGAATCTGGGAGGAGATGACGTTCGAAGAATTTCCAGATGAGTGCCATGGCGGCCAACTTGGATACCAGAACGGAACGATTTTAGCAAATCTGAATCTCAATGTCACCCCGATGCCTTCCATCAAGTTTCAGATCAATTTGACCTTTGATTCAGAGATGTCGTTTGAAGAATGGATATTGGGTCGGAAATATTTTAGCAGATCTGAATCTCCATGCCACCCCGGTGCTTTCCATCAAGTATCAGATCAATTCGACCTTTGGTTCGGGAGGAGATGTCGTTTGACGAATATCAAGATGGCCACCATGGCGGCCATCTTGAATGTCAGAACGACACGTTTTAGCAAATCTGAATCTCTATGTCATCCCGATGCCTCGCATCAAGTTTCACTTCAATTCGACCTTTGGTTTGAAAGGTGATGTTGTTAGAAAATTTTCAAGAAGGCCGCCATGGCGGCCATCTTGGATATCCGAATGGAACTATTTTAGCAAATCTGAATCTCCATGTCACCCCGATGCCTCCAATCAAGTATCAGCCCAATTGCACCTTTTGGTTTGGGAGGAGATGTCGTTTGAATAATTTAAAGATGGCTGCCATAGTGGCCATCTTGGATATCCGAATGGAACGACTTTAGCAAATCTCCCCGATGTCTCCCATCACGTTTCAGCTGAATTCCACCTTTGGTTTGGGAGGAGATGTCGTTTGAAGAATTTCAAGATGTTTGCCATGGCGGCCATCTTGGATATCCGAACGGAACGATTTAAGCAAATCTGAATCTTCATGTCACCCCGATGTCTCCCATCAAGTTTCAGCTCAATTCCACATTTGGTTTGGGAGGAGATGTCGTTTGAAGAATTTCAAGGTGGCCACCATTGCAGCCGTCTTGGAAATCCGTACATAACCAATTTAGCAAATCTGAATCTCCATGTCACCAGGATGCTCCCGAGCAGGTATCAGCTTAATCTGACTTCCAGTTCGGGAAGGGATGTCGAACATGTGAAAAGCTAATGACGGAGGGATGACAGACGTCGGTCAACAGGCATTAGCAGCTCCCTCGTTTGCATAAAAATAATCGGCCGCATATGAGTTCTGGTAAACCGCTTAGAAGATCTAAGCCTGACCAGGCAATGCGGTGCGAGTCGGAACGTCCAGTCATATAAACCTGATTGGTTTCATTGGGCGGCAGGCATTGAGATGTCATTTCATCTCATTGTCGGGTAAAAGTTCCGCAACGCCTCCAAAATGGCCTAAATAGTGTTGACGGGGATGTTAAACCTCATACCAAACAAACATAGCGATAACCAGACACCTGTGTGGCACAGAGCATTTTTCATATCTCAAAATGGTTACTTTATGGATAAAAAAATTGTGATACTTTTTATTATTAATTGATTATCCTATATTACACAAGGCCAACCAATATTAAAAAATCATAAATCATGTTTTTAACTGCATCAATTAATAAAATTGTCATTAATCAGGTAATTTCGTATCGGCCCAGTTACAGGTCCGAGGTCTGCTGTATTGGCACGAGGCCTTCGAACCTGTAACTGGGCCAATACGAAATTACTTGATTAATAACAATATATTGATACCTCAAACATAGAATATGGGTGATCGTTAGAACCGCCTCAATCAATAACGAGTACCCACAACCTATATCTTGGAGCAAAAGACAAAGCAGGAAAACAATGTATAGCCTTGTAAAGCCCACTTTTCTCCATATAAAGTAGGTTTTGAGAGGTGTTCATTACACGGACTTGTTGACCTGATATTTATTTATTCAAAATTTCATGACATGAATACATACATCTGTACAACAAATATACATACACATGTCAGAGGATTGGCTATAGGCTCAGCCTATATTTATCCTCTCCTTTAAGATGTTGTAAGCATAAACATATCTGTTGCCTATGTACATTTACCATCTTTATCAGTTGTCAAATAATGTAGCATATATATAACACTAAGTATTGAAGAAGAAGAAGAAGAAGAAGAAGAAGAAGAAGAAGAAGAAGAAGAAGAAGAAGAAGAAGAATAGAGGTAGAAGCCTGTTACTCCGACGTACACCAGTATTCACCGTGATGGTTTTGATGCGATACATGTGAAGGCTACAAATACAGCAAACACCTGTATACTCACGTTGATTCAGAGTGTTCAATTGTTGGTGTTTTTAAAACGATCGTCACATTTAAATATCCGAAAGACCCCTATGTTAAGTTAAACAATTACAGGGTAAGGAGGTGGGGTATGGGGTACGCCATGGTTCGCCATGGTAAACCTGATATGTCCGAACATAGAGTGCACCACTTTGTAGCTTGGCTCAATCATTTGTAAGTCGCTCAGAAAATATTAAAATGATATAATCCAAAAAGAACTCCATGTTCGGTCATGGTACCGTAAATTGTAAATGGCTGACCGGCTCCAGGCGTTGTAACGGTCCCCTCAAACGTGTCTCCATCCTTTTTCAATGTGTTTGCTTTGATCTTGACATTGGCTAGAACTGGAGATATGATAATGATTTTAATCTGCGAATGAGCGGGCAGGTCTTTCCATAAAGGCTTATATAGAGAACACTTCAATTTCAAAGTGGGTTCAAACGCATCCGGAAATGGAGAGTGCACATGCGTTGCTTCGTCGCAGTCAACGAGATACGTCGCAACTGGCCGAAAGTTTCCGCCCTCAGATTTTTTCGCGAACAGCGTGAACTTGTAATAGCCGTCGTAAGGACAGCGAACTTTTATTGCAATTCCTTCTTCTTTGGTATTTACAAGACAATAATTTGTTAGTTCAGTTTTGTTTACTGCGTGTTCTAGTTTTGTCATCACCTGTACGGTGCGGTGCGTTCGTAGTGGTATTATAACTTCACCCTGCCGCGCCTGAAACATCACTTCTTTACATATGTCGCGGAGGAATCCATATGCGTCATAATCTGTAATGGCACCAAACACTCTAAAATTTGTCGGGTAAGGTCTAAAATGTCGTTGAGCCTCCAGAACCTTTAGAATATATTTAATCAACAACTGTGGCTCTCCTTGCCGATCTCTCGATCTTTTACCATAAATCTTAAGTACGTAGTCTACTTCCTTTGGCGGATAAATTATTACTCTGAAGTTTCTGACATCTAATTTATACGCAAAGAAATGATGGACTAGATTCTCCTCCTCCGTTTTGGTGCTGAAATAAACATTATAGTCATCCAGAATTTCATCACATTCAAATAGATGTATTTCGGTCTTCTTTTTAACTGTGATTATATGTTCCTGCTTATCTGACACCGGTTTCACGCCCCAGTCAAGGGCGGGGATTTCAAGTTTCAATCTCTCACTGAAATGATTTATTGAGATTGGAAACTGCAACAATTGCCATTTTGCACTTTCTCGACTATTCCTGTCCATGAAAGGAAAGTGATCAACAATCATTTTCTCTGGATCTGTCAGAAAATAGAATTCCTGGAACTTACGGACAAACTTCCGGTCTTCATTAAGATGGCCGGCGCCCCAAGCGCAGTCGACAAAGAACCAGTTGTCAATGACGTAAACGGCGTTCCACGCATGCGCAGTATGGTTCTGGTATATGTTTAAATCGTCTCCAACTTGATACTCATATCCTTTGGTTAAACCATGAATAACCTTGACTGGAATGCCTACATACCTGCAGATATAAATGGAGTATTATTTTTCGGCACATCCTTTAAGTGTTTATGAGTCTTTCTAAAATCGATCAGGCAAACAAGTTCCGTGTTTTTAACACCCTTTAAACTGCACTTTGTATAGAGAAAAGAGGGGTTAATGGGTTTTCATTACTTATATCTAATTTTTGCTCTAAAACATAGATTGTGGGTGCTCGTTAGAACCGCCTCGTTGAGTGACGCAGGGTTCAAAAAATTATTTAACAGTTAACAGACATTAAAATTCTAATATTAGGTCCACGTGTAGAACTGTGTTTGAAAGTGGTCTCTAAGATCACTTTTGGACACTCCCAAACATGGACACCGTATGTAGAACACACAAAGCACAAATAACTGAGGTCTTCTGAATATGCTTTAAAAAGCAGGGTTAGATGCATTGTGGATCCTCAACAGAAAACCAACGCCTTTATCAAGACTACAAAAGAAAACTTGCCCCAGTCTAGAAAGAGATGTGTCTTATAGAAAATCAAAGTCTCCTAGAAAGATGATTTTTCTTTCCTCACCACCCAAGTTTGTTGGGAGAAAAGTAATAGAACAGTCTCTACAATTATGAATGTCTGATCAGAGCCCACTCTTGTCACTCAGTGGGTACATGTAGCTCAACAGCTCAAACAACTCTATCACTGTGTTGTTCTTGTGTACGTCGTCTTGACCGGTCGCTATGTCATGAAGGGAGGCAAACTTGGCTAAACGTAATCTGAATTTTACTCTAATTGCACCCCTTTCTACCCAATGCTAGAGTGATGCCAACAAGTATTAGCTTTTACAAAAAGTTTGAGTCTACGCTCAGTACACTACCAGGACTGGAAAGTAAACTGACAAAACTTATCACCTGTATGTTGGAACAATTTGTCAGTTAATATGTACGTGTATGACAGTCACAGATTACAGATTTCCAAATGTTCTCTCCAATGGGACATAAAAACAAAATTACCGATTACAACTACTTGTACTACATCCCTACATTTAGGGTTTCTTTAATTTCGCATTCTAGGTTAACCTTTTCATTATGCATTGTAGGTTAACCTTTCACTTCGCTTTCTAGGTTAACGTTATGAGTAAAAATCCTTCCAACTTGCCGTCTAACAAAAACGTGAAAAAATAGACAGATATGCTGTATTATGAGAGCAAAGTCAACAGCATGTTATCCACAAATATATGCTTATTTTGTAAGCGTGAGAACATATGATAAACTTAAGGCAGCGTTCCGGTTATTACCGGGTTTTAATAATTGTGACAAATAACTATGATGACCAGTCAACAGGAAATCATTTAACCAGTCGTGACCTTTTCTTAAATGTTCCAGAGCAAAAGTCATCATTATACAGTCTACGCCCGTGGGCGCAGACAATAATGTATACATACCTACACATAGCTTCAAACAGATTTGAGTATCCGTCTGAAACAGTCACCCCAGTGGTAAGAACACCCGCCGGATCCGTCGGCTGTCGTTTTGAGATATCATAGTAGCCTTCAGCGTCAAAACTGAAAATAAAAAGTTTGACAATGACTGAAAGATGAACTGGAAGAAGAATGACGACAAGAAGAAGAAGAAGAAGAAGAAGAAGAAGAAGAAGAAGAAGAAGAAGAAGAAGAAGAAGAAGAATGACAAGGACACATACAACAATAATATTAACAAGAGCTGTCACAGCTAGCCTATCCACGCCTTGTCTATGGAAGCGTAAAAAAATGGTGCAATTTCAATCATGTGACCTCAAGTTCATTTATGGAAGAGTTGGGTTGTGCTGTTTAACTCATTTAGTACCAGAAACCCCAAAACGGGTATTTGGCAAACAGTGCAGGCCCAGATCAGACGCCGCAGAACGCGGCGTCTGATCAAGGCCTACACTGTTTGCAAAAAGTTCAGTCATTTTCGAAATATATTTTGATGAAAACATAACCTGACACCCCTAAATTTTGAAATGAACTCCTGCTATATATAAGGAGGAATATTCCATTTGGTACAAAAAGGGTTAAAACTTTGCCCATTATCTATTATTATGACTGTGATTTAATCATTAGTTCGTATAAAGTTACACTCAAATAACCCTTGTTCTATTGAACCATGATGACCCCTACATTTTCGAACAGTGTAGATCCAGATCACACGAAGTAGCCGTATGATCAGCATGTACAGTCTGCGAATTTGAATAAATACATTATATAAAGTAATTTGACTGCTTGATAGTCAGAAATGGGTTTTTTCGGATAAATTTATTGATAGGATAAGGGTTAAATTCTCATGACTGAATGGTTTTCCAAATCCATTACATGCAGGCAACCATGGCCGCAATTGTCAAACTTGAGAATAATACGAAGGAGTAATTTAAAGTTAGACCGAAATATATCACCATGGAGGGGACGATTGCCTAATGAAGTCATCGTATTTTGGAAATCTACAGTTAAATTCATATATTCAGACTTCCTTAACCCTTTTGTGATGGTTGTATCATATATGATACATGGCATTATTTTGGTGCCGTGACCAGGATATAACAAGTGTTGATATCTTATGCTAAAAAAAAGTCAAGATGTCGGGTCAAAAGAAAATACAGCTGATTACCCAATGATTTTGCTTTAGGTATGTTTTCCAGCCTTGAAAGTGAAACAGGTGAAAAAAGATGAATATATCATATTTCCTACGTTGGGCAATAAAATAAGAATTTCCTCTGCTAAACACATTTTAAAGACAAACTTTATATCCGTTTACTTAAAACTGCTTAAAATAAATGTACTTTGTTATTGCACAAATACATCCTGAAACATTTGTTATACTGAGGATATTCAGTTGTGTCTCAAGTGTTTTTGAAAACTTAATGCCCAATGCACCATAATATATGATATATACACATTTAACTCCCGAAAAATTTTAGGCATTGTTTTTCATTTGACTTCCCAAAATAAGTCACTGTAGGGAATATAAAAAATTTTGAGCATTGCTTTCTATGGTCGGACACCAGAGGGTTTAAATTTAAATCACATTTGAACAGTCCCAAAGGTCTCTTACTAGGGGAAACTGGGTGTTAATAATACAATGTAATAACTGAGATCTTCTAAGCAGAATTAGTCAAAAATTTAGCTTGTCTTATTAGTAGAATGTCACAGGAACCTGTTGCTTGGCAGGATTCTGAACGCCTGTATAAGAACCAAAACCTCCATCATATGGAATAACAGCACGACAGCATGACTATGTAATTCTGACCCCCTTAAACCTCAATCTTATACATGGGGTTTACAGGTGTACGTATTATTTTTCTTATTTCTAATAAAAAAACTTAGATTGTGGACACTCGCTAGAACTGCCTCTAACAAGTACCCACAATCTATGTTTTGTGCAGAAATGTGAAAAATATCAGAATTTTTTATCTGAAAATTTTCTTCTTTTTTATTTTTATTTCAGTAAAATTTCAATAAGTTTGAATGGATGTGTTTTCGTTATGACCTAATTTTCCTACCTGATATTGTATGTGATCCACCTGAAGAAGACACGTATCATCTGTAAATGATTCTCTACCGGCTTCTTCAGATAGTCTACCAGTTGGGATACAGAGGCTCGAATCCCGCCGGGCTTCGCCTGTAACAAAATATACAGTGCAGTATTTAAGTCATCACGTTAACAAGTCCGTGAAATGAACACCCACCTAAAACTCACATTATATAGAGAAAACTGGGGCTTAGTGGGTTATACATTATCCGCCTTATTTTTGCTCAAAACATAGATTGTGAGTACTCGTTAGAACCGCCTCATTGAGGCGGTTCTAACGAGCACCCACAATCTATGTTGAAAACAGATATAAGAAAGATGTTATCATTTTTACCTAAAAAATATCACTTCTGACACCATGTTGGACTCCATTATTTCACACGGACATGTTTTCCTAATGTATGGTAGTGATCACGTTTGTTTAAAGTGCGTATTTTACACTATTGCTTAGTGAATGTTCACAATCTTTAGTAAGACATTGAATATTTTTTCAGGCTCATTGGTTGTGTATTTGTTTCAATGGTATGTCTGTCATAATTGAAAAAAGGTCTTTTTGCAATGATTGACCGTTTATGGCTTCGGCTTTTCAAGCAGCTCGATGGACCCTTATTTCTCAAAAACCCATAAAAAAGATAGACTCTTTAAAGCATATCCGGGATTTCCTTTAAAACTTCTGGAAAGGGAGCTAAGTCATTTTTTTTTTTATTTTCTCAACCAAAATTGTTTGGACACACGGAAGAAAAGCTTCATTCAGAAAGAAACCACATTTGATTCTCAAACCTGTGATACACGTTGTTAGGCCCGGTCTATGCCAAATATATAGCTTGGCCAATAAATAAAGGGGACGAATCTCTCTAAACATTGTGTTAAACAGCAATAGTCCACTTTCCAGGGAAGCAGAAAATTGGTTACAACAAATAAAAGCCGTATTTCTCTTGGCTGGTACGACCTCCTTAGTCTCTTGTTAAGACCAATACATCGTTTAATATTTTTTTCTTATTTCTGGCCCAAATATAGATGGTTTGTGCTCGTTTGAACCGCCTCAAGTCGGTTCTAACAAGTACCCACAATCTATGTGTTTGAGAAAAAAAAATAATGAAATAATTTATAACCAACAGATCCCATTTCCTTTATATAGAATGTGGTTTAGAGGGATGTTCATTATACAGACTTGTTCACCTGATATACATTTAAAACCATAAACCTATTTATAAATCTAGACCGAAAATTACATATAACCTTGTTCTTACCTGTATCGCGTGCTGATCAAATATGTTAAAGACACTAGGATCAGAGATTATCTCCTTCTTTGTAAACGACGGAGGTTTAGGCTCTGGATCTTGGACGTAATCTTCGACAAGCTTTTCATTTTTGCCCCACCCAGTCTTGATAACATTGGTCTTGTTGAAATCGAGGCTCTGGAAAATTCAATAAATAAAATGATCTCAGCTTCAAAATGTGGACTAAATGCATGATCTCTTCTGCTTAAATAGAACGGGTAGTCGAAGAAATCAAAGCACTGACTGTGCTGCTGTGTCGATAGTCGCTGAGTGTAGGCATTACGCAAACAAACCTATATAAATCCATTGTAAACTTAACCGCCGAAAAAAAAAACTCAAATTACATGAAAAATTGTTGTATTTTCTTATTTCTGCTCCAAATATAGATTGTGGGTTTTCGATAGAACCGCCTCAATGATTGTGGGTTTTCGATAGAACCGCCTCATTGAGGCGGTGCTAATGAATACCCAGAATCTATATTTTAGAACAGAATTAAGATAAAAATAAGGTTTACCCCTGTAAACCCCAGTTTTACTTTGTAATGGTGAGATTCCATAGGGTCAAAACTATATAGGCGTGTTTTCGTGATTGAGTGGAAAAATGATCCTGGACGGTGATTTAGACTATTCTGGTCAACCCTAAAATTCCTGCACTTAAAACAAATAGTTTAGACCCAGATCAGACCTGTTTGCCTAACCTTAAACATATGTCAATGCATCAACAACATGAATACATGTAACGTGGCGATAGATCAATTACAATCGATGATAGTCACGTGAACATTAGCAAAATAAAAACAAACTCGGATTCAGTCAGTTAGTAACGTTGGGTCGATTGATAAAAAATCGACCCAAAACGCTTGAGGTCAAGTGGAACATGACTCTCTTCAATGTCGATTGATAAAAAATCGACCCAAAACGCTTGAGGTCAAGCAGAACAAGACTTTCTTCAATGTCGATTGATAAAAAATCGACCCAAAACGCTTGAGGTCAAGCAGAACATGACTCTCTTCAATGTCGATTACTAAAAAATCGACCCAAAACGCTTGAGGTCAAGCAGAACACGAGTTTCCTCAATGTACCCAATACCGAATCCTCGTCATTTGTTAAAGAAATGACTATATATGGGCCCCGCAAAGCGAATTGGTGTCTTCGAGCATTCCGGGCCGTCATGACAAATTTTAACTGCGCACGCCCAGCCATTCAGAGGGGACAGGGATATGGCTTTCTGTCTGAAGGTTCCTCTTGATTCACTGCTTATATGAGCGAGCAGCGAAGGTTCTGGCGAGACTGCGCGGATGCGCAGGCTCGCCTGAACCTTCGCTGCTCGCATAGGCGATAAGTACCAAAATCGCTTGACGGGGCCCATATACAGTGAAATTATATCCAAAATTAAGACTATGCATATATAGATGGTTTAAGTAATGTCTACACCTATTGTCCTCTAGTAAAAGAACACATTTTTTTGACTGTTCAAAAGTGCACGTGGTCATAAAAACCACTTCTAAACAGTCCAGAAGGTGGTCTTAAGATAGGAATTTTACTGTGTTTAGTGATCAAATCATTCTCTAAATTCATTCTTCTGTGCATGAGTACATTAAACTACAGTAGAACTTCGATGGCTCGAACACCAATGGCTCGTTTACCAGGGATGTGTCGAACGCGTACTTGAGCCCCTAGCGAAATCCTCTATATAAGAAATAGTGGGGCATAATTAAGGAGATTTTAGTCTTCTATCTTGCAAATGTATGCTGTGTGTACTCATTAGAATCGCCTCGATGAGGCGATTCTAATGAGTACACACAGTATTCATTTTTCATTATAGAACACCGAAAAGATGTCCTAAAGTATGTCGTTATGCCTCCTGGCAGTAGCCCGCAGTGGCTCGAACTACCCCTGACTCGAACAGATTTTCGAGGTCCCTACGGTGTTCGAGCCATTGAAGTTCGACTGTATACGGAAACTTTAAAATCTCACACACCGATGGCTCGTTTCCCATGGCTGATTCAAACTCGCCCTTTAGTCCCTATGACATTCGTCCCGAAGGTTGCCCACATCGGGGCTTGGAGAAATAGATTGGGCTGCATGATGCTTCCACGCAGAGCTGAAACCGACAGCACACGCGTACTAGTATACCAGTTAGACGCACAGATACTTGGGGTCAGTAGAGCTTTCTTGCGGTTAGTAGAGCGGATGGTCCAAAACTGATCTCTTGGATTTTTTTTCTCTTTATTTTTGCATTTTAGCGTACTTGAACAACACCTTAATCCATACAAATGGTTATGTCACGTCTAGAAAATCGTTTGAAACTAATGATATTTTATAGACAGGATAAAATTACGTATTTTATCCTATCTATAAAATATCTAAAGAGAAAAAAAATCCAAGAGATCAGTTTTGGACCATCCGCTTTACTAACCGCAAGAAAGCTCTACTGACCCCACATATCTGTGGTTAGACGGTCTAAGCCTTCCAGGCAAAGTGGTGCGAGTCGGCCCGTCCATGCATATAAACCCTATCGGTTTCATTGGACAGCAGGGACTGAGATGTCATTTCATCTCATTGTCGGGTAAAAGTCCCACAACAGTGGAAGCAACGTCTCCAACATGACCTAAATAGTGTTGAATGGGACGTTAAACGTCAAATCAAACAAACAAACAAACAATCGTCCAGAAGGTACACCTAAATGCAGCAATTACAGTGAAACTCGTAGGACTAATTCTTCTTTATAAACGTTTCTGTCTTTCTTTTCAATACCCAGTGTCATAGAGGCTAATAAGAAACACCATTGGGACTGTTCAAAAGTGGTCTTAAGACCACTTTTGAACAGTCCCGAGGTGGTAATAATATAGGAACAGTAAAATCTGTCATACTGGCCACCTCTGTTAAGCAAGTAACCTGTCTTAAGCAAGCATGCCTACGGTTCATGAAATAGGTACACCTAAATGCAGCAATTACAGTGAAACTCGTATTATAAACGTTTCAGTGTTTCTGCCTTTGTGTTTTTAATATCCAGTGTCATAGACTAGTAAGTAACCCCCTTGGGACTGTTCAAATGTGGTCTTAAGACCACTTTTGAACAGTCCCGATATGGTCTTAATGTAGGAACAGTAAATCCTGTCACAGTGGCCACCTGGGCTGCACGATGCTTCCACGCAGACATTACGATAACACATCCGTGTGAAATAAGTCATTTTTCAAACCTAAAAAAGGTAACTTCTCGGATGAAAATGTGTAATATTTTTCTTACTTACAATGCAAACAAAGGTTTTGGGTGCTCGTTAGAACCGCCTCATTGAGGCGGTTCTAACGAGTACCCACAACCTATGTCTAGGAGCAGAAATAAGGAAAATAATGTTTACCCCCATAAACCCCAGTTTTCTCTATATAAAGTGGGGTGTAGGGGGGTCTTTATTTCACGGACTTGGTCACGTGATGGCTGAATCCGGCCCGCACACTAGTACTGGTAAAGCGCTTAGAGGGTCTAAGCCTGTCCAGGAACCGCGGTGCGAGCGGACCGTCCATGCTAATAAACCCTATTGGTTTCTTTGGGCGACAGGGCTTGAGATGTCATTTCATCTCAATGTCGGGTAAAAGTCCCACAAAATTGGAAGCAACTTCTCAAAAATGACCTTTACAGTGTTGACGGGGACGTTAAACCTCAAATCAAACAAACAAATTAAGCAAGAAGTCTGTATTAAGAAAGCATGCCTTCGTTCACGAAATATGCAAATACGTTAAAATTCACCTGTATTAATCAAGCACCTGTCTTAAGCAAGTACATTCTGATCATCCCTCGGGTGCTTGCTTAATACAGGTTGTCTGCATTTTACTGTATTAAAGGATATTTTATGTGTTTTTATTATTTTATTGATGAGTGTTGTGTGTACTCATTAGAATCGCCTCGTCGAGTATCAGTGAAAGAAGACATAATTGATTGCTTGATGTATATCCCGAAACAAAAAACTCACCATTTCAGAAGGGTCCGTAGATTTCGTACCATCAGCACTTCCTTTCCCAGGTGGCGTTTTATCCGCTTTCCTAGGAGTCCCTCTCTTAACCTTTTTCTCCTTTTCCGACCCCGTTTGACTTTGACTTCTCATCTTACCACCCGCTTTTACGATTGGCTGTCTCAGTTTGCTGGATGCCTCACTTCCCGTTCTCTTCTCGGCGCTCTGCCGTGCGAGACTCACTCGTCTACTTGTTTCTTCATCTGTCTTTTCTTTCAGTTTCTCGGCCTCCGCAGCTTGCTGAGCTAATTTCTCTTCTTCCTCTTTTCTTCTCAATTCTTCTTGTCTTCTTTTCTCAAGTATCTGTTCTCTTAGTCGCTGTTGTATTCTCTTTTCCTGTAAGAACGATCAAGATGTGTTTGCGAAACACCTATGCCCCCGGAGCGAGTGTTTGGCAAGACAAATCAAAGTACTGGCAGCAATGATGAGCCGATTGTTGGTTTTGTTTCATTATGAAAACACGCCTATACAAATACATTGTAAATTTCACTGCCGAAAAAATAAGATGGAAAAAAAGTGGTATAACCACAATCATAATCATAATTACCATAATTTCCACAATCTATATTCTTGAGCAGGAACAAGAAAAAAAAAAAGGTTTACCTCTGTAAACCCAGTTTTACTATATAAAAGTGGGATTCAGGGTGTCAAAATTATATAGGCGTGTTTTCCTGATTGAATTGAGGTTTTTACACAATTAAAATCATTTTGGAAACGTTGCTTCCTATTTTGTTACCCGACACCGAGATGAAGTGACATCTCAAGTCCTGCCGCAAAAAATAAACCAAAAGGGTCTATATGTAGGGAAGGTCCGACTCGCATCACTTTGCCTGGGCAGGCTTAGACCGTCTAAGCGGTTAACCAGTACTCATGCATGTGCGGTCGGTTTCAGCTCTGCGTGGAAACATCATGCAGGTCAGTCTATTTCTCCAAGCCCCGATAGGCAGGGCCCCATGGGCCGATTATATCTGTAGCGTCTGATCTGGGTATTCACTGTTTGCCATTGTCCCAGGGCATTGGGAAATCACTGCTATACAGGTCTATGGTCCTCTTTATACAGCATTCTGACGTCACAACGGTAAGAATAGCGCTGCTATAAATAACCTTTACATGGATTTTGTCAAAATCAGTGACATTCACGTAGATTTCAGCGAGTAAAACTACTGTGCTTAGTACCTTTGGGTCGATTGACGAACAATCGACATAAACGCTTATATGACTGGATTGACAAGCAGGCTGATGTCTATCCACTGGACGCACATACACAATTTTCCGTGTACATGCTCCGAACTTTTATCCTACATTGGTAATAGGGGGCGCGCTAAGCGTAAAGATGTCTTCGGACATGAGCGACCAGCGAAGACTTAGATCAGACTGCGCATCGGTGTAGTCTGATTAGAGTCCATCATGTTAACAAGTCCGTGATATGAATGCCCCCCCCCCCCACCCTAAACACCACTTTATATAGAGAAAACTGTGGTTTACAGGGGTATACATATTTTTTCCTATTTCTGCTCAAAGACATAGGCTGTGGGTGCTCGTTAGAACCGCCTCAATGAGGCGGTTCTAACGAGCACACACATCCTATGTTTGAAGTAAAATAACATAAATATCACAGATTTTCATAAAAAAGTAATCCTTAAATGCACTATGCCGCATGGGTGTGGTATCGTGATGCATCGCTGTGCGCCATATTACAGATGTCCTGAGACACAGAGCTTCCTCGTGAAGATGGCGACTCAATTCTAACTAAGTGGGAACGCAGGCTTATCTGATTCTTTACTGATCGAACATGCTCGAACACACCTTTTCGCCTAAATAGGATCATGCGATACCTGTCTTTGATGGAGCTCTTGCTCTTTGACCTGTCTTTCTATCTCTAGCTGTCTGACAAACGCTTCCCTCTCCTCGTTCTGGATAAATCCATTAAACTGTGGCTTCGGACCTGATTTCAGCTTCAATCTACCTTTCAACGTGGCAGTAGACAGTGAAGAGGGAACAATTTCGCTCCTTGATGTTTCATTTTCTGCCTCAGATATGTCAGTAATGGTATCATCTGAAAACGTTGTAGACAGGTCCAGTTCGTCACGTGGGCTATTCAAAGTCGCTGATTGGTCCGTATTCTTTGTTTCAATAAGGGGGTGTTTTGTTTTAGCTTGGGTAACACCTATTTGTTTCTTGGTCTGTAACTGTGCGTCTTTGTCTTCCGCGGTCTTCTTAGGTCGCCATTTATACTTTTTCTTCTTTTTAAGATAGTCCGGGTTGGTTTTAGAATAGAGACTTTGCGAGTCTCGGGGATTGTAGTCTGCGGTGCTATGAGGCGGAACCGGGCGAGGAAGCTTGACTGGTCGTGAAACCTTTGAACCCATACTGAAAGATAAGAAATTCGCCTTTTATTGTTGTCTAATAATTTTTACTGATGGCGCCAATGCCGAAGACGACCAAATGGTGAATAATGACATTCATCGCATAACGTCGCTGTTATATACGAGGACTATTCAAATATGAATGCAACTAAGCACATAAAAATGATTCCGTGGTAGATTTCGATGAAAAATTTATTTTGTCTCCTCAAAGTATTCCCCTTTAACAGATATACAAACTTTCAGTCTTCTGATCCAATCATTGAATGCATTTTGGTAGTCTTTTCGAGGTATACTATGAAGGCACTGGAATATTGCAGAACCGAGGTGTTTGCGCTGTACAAATTTTCGACCAGAAAGGTATTTTTTCAGCCGCGGGAACTAAAAAAGGCCCACGGGGCAAGGTCAGGGGAATACGGGGGGGGGGGGGGGGGGGTGAGGGAGTTCAACAACCTTTTCCTGCTTCAGATAGTCTTGCACAATGAACGCCTTGTGCGATGACGCATTGTCATGTAGCAATCTGACATAGGCCAAACCAGTTGCGGGTCTTCGTTCTTTGAAATATTTTTTTAAGATTTCGAAGAACTTTATTCTTGTAAAACTTCGCATTTACAGATTTGCCTTTAGGCACATGAAACCTGAATAGCAGGGCCCTGATTTGAAAAGAATATGGCATACATTACCTTCTTGACGTTCATGGTCCGCTTTGCAATGCATGGTCTTTTGCAATACTTTGTTGCCCATATTTTGTTCTGAATCTTTCGTTTTGGCTCAAAAAAGTGAACCCATGTCTCGTCACCTGTGACGACATTAGCGAAAGACCGTGCATTGTAATTTGGAAACTTTTTTAGCAACTTCTTGGCGCACTGAACGCGTGTCTTTTTCTGCTCATCTGTCAAAAGATGGGGAATCCATCTAGCACAGATTTTTCTCATTTTCAAATCCCGTTTCAGAATTGTATGAGCTGCTCCTATTGAGATGCCAAACATACTAGCTATATTTGCCTAGTGGTGTATCGTGCATCGGTAGCAACTATTTCTTTCACTCTAGCAACCATCTTGGCAGATGTTGCTCTTTTCGGCCGACGATCATGTGGTGGATCTTCTGTTGAGCCTAGCCCACAGCTGCATTTCTTACACCAACGAAAAACTGTCGGAAAAGACATTTCATTATGCCCATAAACCGAGCATATTTCATCAAAAATATCTTTGCACCGTATACCAAGAATACAACGATTCTTAATATAGGACCGTTTTTCAACGGCGTACTCTGACCTTCTTCCAACCATGTTTTGTATTAGTATACAAGAGTAGACAGTGTTTATCGAACGATATACATGGCTAAAGTGGACGGATTTTAACAGGTTTGGTATCAATGTATAGGTAAAATGTTTTTCTACGCTGTGATATTTATTTTTTTAGGTGATTTTCGCATTAGTGCACGAGAAAACATTCTACTTGCATTCATATTTGAACAGTCCTCGTATACCTTTTGCTACCGACCATTTGTTGACTATCTTTAATAAAGACGAAAACACGCCTATATAAATGCATTGTAAAGTTTATCGCCGAAAAAAACAAAATGTTCAGGTGAAAACTGATATATCGAGGCGGTTCTAACGAGTACCCACAATCTATATTTTTGTGCAGAAATAAGAAAAATAAGGTTTACCCCCGTAAACCCCAGTTTAACTATATAAAAGTGGGGTTCAAAGGGGTCAAATTGTATAAACGTGTTTCCGTGATGAAAAGCAAAGTAAGAAGGGTTGAATTGTTCTCTCTTTGTGTAGAACATTGTGTTTTCTGTGCATGAGACCATCACTGAGACTGTTCAAAAGTTTTGAACAGTACCAACGGCGATATTACTATAGTTACACATTAACATTACATGAACATTACATTCCAGTCCATTACTACGCAAACACGGCTATACAAATACATTGCCACCTATATCGCCGAAAAAATGAAAATTGTATGATGAAAAATTCTGATATTTTTCTTATTTCTACTCCAAATATAGATTGTGGGCACTCGTTAGAACCGCCTCATCGAGGCGGTTCTAACGAGTACCCACAATCTATATTTTAGAGCTGAAATAAGAAAAATAAGGTATACCCCCGGAAACCCCAGTTTTACTGTATAAAAGTGGGGCTCAAGGGGGTCGAAATTTAATAGGCGTGTTTTCGTGATGCTTCGCGATAACCATTTTACCCTTGAGGTTCTGGAGTGCTTGTGAGTTGTGCATTTTTAGTTAAATCATTCAACAAATAGCAAGCAGTGTAGCCTCATTGCCGTCTTATCTGAAGCTTCACCGTCTGCATAGGTATAATTTAGGTAGCGTCTACAGGGTAGTGAAATGTTTCTTTAGAGGTTCCCCCACCCCATCCACCCGAGTACTTTTTCGAGCAGTGACAAACAGTCTGTGTCGCCAAAGTCCTATCAGATGACGTAAACTGATGCGGCTGCATGATGCGTATACAGTAAAACCTGTCTTAGTGGTCACCTCTATTAAGCAAGCAACCTGACTTAAGAAAGCAGGCTTTCAGTTCCCGAAAAAAGAAAATGTATTAAAATTCACCTGTTTTAAGCAAACACCTGTCTTAAGCAAGCACTTTTTGATTATCCCATAGGTGCTTGCTTAATACAGGTTGGACTTTACTTGTAAAATATTGTGTTCTTTTATGGCAACAAATGAAAAACTTTCACCTACTTATTTATGTTATAACATACACCTAACTTGTGGATACTCACATATGTACGTATTCGGGGGTTTCGAATGACTAAAAGACTGGCTGTATGGCTGTATTGTTGTGCATACATAAAATATATGTACAGTATGTATGTAGTTTCCATAATGAACATTACATGGACTTGTAAATGCGCAAAACTGCGAAAAATGAGAGAAAAATCATAATTTGCTTACCTTTTACAGATCTAAAAAGAAATAGTTCGCCATGATAAAAAACCTTTTACTTAGAGCCTGCGCACAAAAAGTTGATGGTGCGTGTGCGACCAGCGAATACTCAGATCAGACTGTGCATTGCACAGTCTGATCTGAGTTTTCGCGTGTTGCAAGAGTCTTCTCTGGGCACCGACGCATCCCAAGGGCATATAAACGGAAGAGACTGCGCGCGCAGGCTGTTTCTAATCACAACTTGCCGCACATGTTCTGTTGTATCCACTCGCGTACAAAGGCTGAAACTTTGTTAACATGTTCACGGGTGCAGTAAATGATTACAATTGTTTTAAAACAATATATCAGTAAAACTTATTTGTTCTGGATTATTCTGCTACTTGTAAAAAAAAATAGTCGAGGGAAAGGTAACTCACACTTTCGGCATGCCATCACTGGTGTTTAAGTGGTCTCCCTTCGATAATGTCGAAAAATCATTAGGTCCGTAGTCTAGATCTGGCACCTCCCCTCGCTTCTGAAATCGACCGCATATGAGTTAGAAAGTCTAAGCCTGTCCAGGCAAAGTTGTGCAAGTCGGACCGTCCTTGCATCTAAACTTGGATGGTACATGTAGGGCATGAGATGACATTTCATCTCAATGTTGCGTAAAACTCCAACAAAATTGGAAGCACCGCCTCCAAAATGAACTAAAGGTGTTGACGGGGACGTAAAATCAAAACAAATCCTCAACGGGATTTTACAGGTATTGGTTAGAAAATAGCCGCGCTATTTTTAATGCCGTAAGGTCAGTGTTACATATATCTATAAGGCCCCCGCCCATAGGGGCTTGAAGAAATATATGGGCTGCATGATGCTTCCAAGCAGAGCTGAATCCGTCCCGCACACTAGTACTGGTAAACCGCTTAGAGTATCTAAGCCTGTCCAGGAACCGCGGTGCGAGGCGGACCGTCCATGCTAATAAACCCTATTGGTTTCATTGGGCGACAGGGCTTGAGATGTCATTTCATCTCAATGTCGGGTAAAAGTCCCACAAAATTGGAAGCAACGTCTCCAAAATGACCTTTATAGTGTTGACGGGGACGATAAACCTCAAATCAAACAAACAAAAAACATGTATCTATAATAAGGGGGTTATCTATCATATAATCTGGACTGGAATCATGTGTTGGGTTTTGGCAATAAATGATGACCCAGATCAGGCGCCGCACTCTGATTAGAGTCTTAACTGTTTGCATAAAGCCCTGAAATTTAAGAGTTAAACGACACAGTTTACGTCTCAGTTCAGGTAAGAATTAGCATGCTTCAATGACCTGATATACGTCGTCAAACAATTTAAATCAAAGCACTGAAAGCATATAACCCCGAATATTAGGGCTTAGAGAAATAGATTGAGAAGCATGATTCTTCCATGCAGAGCTGTAACCGACCGCAAACGAGTACTTGAAAACCATGCACTTGTCAACATAAGTTCACCTGCCAAATTTAAACAAAATCTATCAATTCTTTCTCAAGCTATGGAGCGGGAACGAATTTATGATATCATTTAAGCGTCATAACTCTGCAAAATAACGTGAAACAATCCCAATCTATATCTTGTCAACCTAAGTTCACATGCCAAAATTGATCAAATTCCATCAATTCTGTCCAGATATTGAGCGGAAACGAATTTTTGACGTCTTTTAGGGGCCATAACTCTGCTGAAAATGGATGCAAAATGGCGCGTAACAATCCCAAGCTAGATCTTGTCAACATAAATTCACATGAAAAAATTGATCAATATCCATCAATTCATTCTCAAGATGTTATGCGGAAACGAATTTTTGACACCTTTCATGGGCCATAACTCTGCTGAAAATAAACGCAAAATGTCGTGTAACAATCTGAAGCTAAATCTTGTCAACATAAATTTATGTGCCAAATTTAATCAAAATCTATAGATTCGTTCTCATGATATTGGGCGGAACCATTGGCGTAATTCATGGGCCATGACTCTGCTAGAAATGTACGCAAAATGCCGCGTGACAATCACGATCTTTATCTTGTCAACATAATTCACATGCCAAATTTGATCAAACTCTACCAATTTTGTCTCAAGATATTTAGCGGAAACAAAGTTTTGACGTCATTCAAGCGTCATAACTCTGCTGAAAATTGACACAAAATACCGTGTTACAACCCCAAGCTATATCATTCACTTGCAAAATTTGGTCAAAAGCCATCTCAAAATATTAAGCGGAAACGAATTTTTGACGTCTTTCAAGGGCCATAACTCTGCTGAAAATAGACGCAATATGCCGCGTAACAATCCCATGCTAGATATTGTCAACATTAATTCACTTGAAAAATATGATCAATATCCGTCAATTCTTTCACAAGATATTGAGCGGACACAAAGTTTTGACACCATACAAGGGCCTAAGTCTGCTGAAAATTTTACACAAAATACCGTGTAACAATATCAAGCTATATCTTGTCAATATAAATCCACACGCCAAATCAAAATCCATAAATTCTTTCTCAAAATATTGAGCGGAAACGAATGTATAACGTCATTCAAGGACCATGCTGAAAATCGACGCTAAATGTCGTGTAACAATTCCCAGCTAGAGGTTGTCAATGTCAAATCATATGCAAAATTTGATCAAAATCCAAGTTTCAAGTTATTGAGCGGAAATGACGGACGGACGGACGAACCGACGTGAAAACAGTATACCCCCCCCCCACTTCGTATGCGGGATGGGGGAGGGGGGCTGTATAAAATTGTCATCATTACGATAACACACCCATGCGACATAGTTCTTTTTCACATCTACAAAATGACTATGTTTGTTCTTGTGGAACTGTTTGATATTCTTCCAATTTATACTGCAAACATAGGTTGTGGTGCTCGTTAGAACCGCCTCATTGAGGCGGTTCTCACGAGTACCCACAACATATGTCTTGGAGCGGAAATAAGGAGAATAATTTAACCCCGTAAACCCCAGTTTTCTCTAAATAAAGTGGGGTTTAGAGGGTGTTAATTTTACGGACTCGTGATGTTTTGGAGCCATGGCAGAAAACATTATCCCACTCACGGTGTGTTATCTTTATTACTTTTTGGCATAGATTTGCATTTCAAATGGTGAGTGAGCGTGTTTGAGTTTTACGTTCCACCAACAGCTTAAGTCATACTGGGGCGGGACCTATATAGATTTAAAGACTGATCCGAAAGTCTGGAGAAGCCTGGGTTCGAACCCACGACCTCTGGCGTATGAGGCGAGTAGCTTATCCACTACACCTCGGAGGCTTCTTTTTTCCAATATCGAAAAGGCGATTACGTTTGCCGGTTTACTGTAGAGGTCTTGAACTAGTTTGTTCACATCCATTGGGCACTTTGCTAATTTTGGACAATGTCATACTAAATTATTAACAATCCTTACGTTTGCTGATATAATAAAGGTCTTAAGAATCTGAAAATCTATAATATTCCTGAACAGTATTACCGTAAATAATGTAATTATTTCGCAAAACATTTCCGTCCTAACTTAATTCAAAGCACTGTTTCCAACGCAAATCAAAGCACTGACGCCCTTGGATAAATACATGCTCCCCCGAAGAGCTGCCACCGAACGGGGTTTTAGCCTGCCCAGAGTGCTAGTCGAACCGACCATAACAGTTTCTTTGGGCGGCCGTGCTTGAGATGCTATTTCATCTCAATGGCGGATAATAGTCCCACAAAAACGGAAGTAGCGTCTCCAAAATGACCTAAAAGTGTTGACGGGGACTTCAACACAAACAAACAAGTCAACGCACGATGGATTATCTCTGAGTGCAAGCTGCTGGGAGGAGACTTAAAATCGGTTTCGTTTAACTTTTAAGCCTCGAGTATTTAAAGCAAACAGTGTAGACATCGATTAGACGCCGCGTTTTGCGTCTGATTCGGGTATACACTGTTTGCCGATGCTTCCACGCAGAGCTGAATCCGGCCTGCACACTAGTACTGGTAAACCGTTTAGAGGATCTAAGCTTGTCCAGAAACCGCGGTGCGAGGCGGACCGTCCATGCTAATAAACCCTATTGGTTTCATTGGGCGACAGGGCTTGAGATGTCATTTCATCTCAGTGTCGCGTAAAAGTCCCACAAAATTGGAAGCAACGTCTCCAAAATTACCTTTACAGTGTTGACGGGACGTTAAACCTCAAATCAAACAAACAAACAAACACGAGCCCGGTAATACATACAACCCTCTGACGTCACAGGAAGAAGACTACCGCTGCCATAAGTAACCGGATTTTGTGGACGTGGACAATGGCAGGCAGGAAGCTTCTGTAGATAGTAACCTGGGTCGATTGATAAAACAATCTACACCCTCACCCCCCACCCTTCCCCCCCCCCCCCCGCCAGAAAAAAAAAACAAAAAAAAACGGCAATGCAACATGCTTTTTAGTACACGTAATTACGGTAAGGTTGCATAACACGCAGAATATGTCTATCTGTCTAAGTATATGAAGAATTATCGTCCTTGATTTCTGTTCGATCTTAGTCTTCTCAAAGATTTCTAATTTTTGTATCTTTTTTTTTATTTTCGCTTGTACTCTTCCAGAAATAAGTCTATGTAATGGGCATCTGGTTTAACCCCTGCCTTATAAAGAGATAATGTTCGGGTCAGCTTTTTTATTTAAATTAAACACTCAATGTTATAAACCTTGTTGGTTTTATTGGGCGACAGGGCTTGGGATGTCATTTCATCTCAATGTCGGGTAAAAGTCCCACAAAATTGGAAGCAGCGTCTCCAAAATGACTTATACAGTGTTGACGGGGCCATTAAACCTCAAATCAAAAGGTATACATGTAGTTGTCAGTCTTCTGTGTCCAGCATAGCCCCATTGTGGTGGTTCTAACGAGCGGTCACACTCGTTGTTATACAAACAGATAAGGTTCGTATTCTGTTCTAATTGAAGGATAAATTTTGTCAATTCTGCATTAAAATGTATGTTGTGGGTATTCACTAGAACCGCCTCGACGAGTCGTTTCTAATGAATGCCCACAACATAGGTTTATATGGAGAAATAAGGAAAACTATCCTTCAATTATCATAAAGTATCCACTTTATCTGTCGCTATGCTTAAATTTTGTTTGTTTGTTTGTTTGTTTTGATGTTTAACGTCCCCGTCAACACTATATAGGTCATTTGGTGACATTGCTTCCGATTTTGTCGGACTTTTACCCGACATTGGGATGAAATGACATCTCAAACCCTGCCGACCAATGAAACCAATAGGGTTTATAAGCATGGACGGGCCGACTCGCACAGCTTTGCCTGGGCAGGCCTAGATCCATAAAAGCGGTTTACCAGTACTCGTGTGCGGTCGGTTTCAGCTCCTGCAACCCATCTATTTCTTCAAGCCCCGATGGGCGGGGGTATTTTGTGCTAATTGAAGGATAGTTTTTGTCAGTTCTCCATAAAAACCTGAGAAATAAGGAAAACTATCCTTCAATTATCACAAAATACCCACTTTATCTGGTACTATGCTTAAAGGCATTTATTCTTGATTATTGCGGACTGTCATTTCATTACATAATTTATGTAGCCCTCAGTGCTGACAGAACCTACAGTATATAATTGCAACACGCAACACGCATGACCTTGTCCGGAACAGTCCTTCGTGGGCGCACACTGTCCGTGTTGGGGACATTGCAGTTACTAACTGTTGACTAGAGTGTACATTATTGATTTTCCAGATTTTGTTGGGTCGTAAAACTCAAACATACGCACACTGGGACCGCTGTAGTTTTTCAACCTTGTCGTTTTTCAACACCTGGGGAGGGATGGTTTGGTGCGGCAAAGATGACTTTTATCTTGTGTCACTGGGGCGTCCATCTGATACTGGCTAACAGTTGCGCAAGGCCTGCTGTCCTTGCAGCAGGTAAGTGTAGAGGGGGAATCTTGTTAATTTCTTCTGTTTCTATTCTCCTTTTCTCCGGGAGACGACACAAAATGACCCACAGGGGTTGATGTGTCGTTAAACCCAAAACAATCAATCAACACCTGGGAAGCGCCCCGCCCATCGGGGCTTGGAGAAATAAACCGGGCTGCATGATACTTCTATGTAGAGCTGAAACCGACCCAACTTGAGTACTGGTTCACCGCTTAGAAAGTCTATGCCTGTCCTTGAAAAATGGTGCGAGTCAAGTTTGGGTGGCAGGGCTTGAAGTGTCATTTCATCCTAATGCCGGGTAAAAGTCCCACAAAATCAGAAACAATGCTCCCAAAATGACCTGACGGGGCCGTAAAACTTGAACACAAACATAACAAACATCTCGGGAATGTCATTCTCACCCTGTTCACTTAAATCGGATTAAAAATTATCTCCGTCAAAGCTTAGACCATTAACCCATTGTATAACGGGCCTCCGTGGCCTAGTGGATAAGAGCGCTGATCTCTTAGTCATTAGGTCTCTCACCGCCGTAGGTTCGAGCATCGCTCGGGCCACGTGTGAGACGCCAAGTTCTGCAACGGAAGGTCAGGTGGTTTTTCTCCGGGTACTCCGGTTTTCGCCCACCTCTGATTAACGATCGGCTCGATATGAGTGAAATAATCTTGAAAGGGCCGTAAAACCCAAAAAAAAAAAAAAAAAAAATAACCCATTGTATGCGGGAAAATCCTAAAGGATTATGACCCTGGCAAACAGTGCAGGCCAAGATCAGACGCCGCATAACGCGGCGTCTGATCAGGACCTGCACTATTTGCTAACAGACTTTTCCGTCAAAAATAGAATAAAAACGGAAAAATAGGCCTGACACCCCTTTTTATGGCAAATAGACTTGTCCAACATATAGCACTGGAAGAGTCCACTAGTTTACAATGGGTTAAGTAGTTTCAAGGTTATAAACCGTTACAGGATTAAAACTTAAAATGTTGTTATATTTGTTACTTGATTAACCATTCACAAAAAGTCACGAAGCACACTATTTGAACCATATTGACTAAATTGTTGCAGTCAGCTATAATACAAAACAACCCTCCCATACACGAGTTATTCAGAATCAGAATTCATCACGAAAACACGACTATTCCAATATATTGGAAAATTTACCACAAAAAATAAATAAATAAATAAAATATGAAGATCGAGGCGGTTCTAACGAGGACAGGCGAGTCTAACGAGTACCAACAATCTATGATTTTGAGCAGAAATAATAGACATAACAAGATACGATTATAATCTACCGATTATAAAGTCTCCAAAAAATAACCCCCACCTCCACCCCATATTCAAATAATCGACCATGTAGACACTGTATCAGAAATATTAGGACTTTTGTGATGATGGGGTGGGGCATGGACCCAACAAAGCCCTGGTTGGTATCTCTAAATGCATCTTATCGTAAGAAACAAGAATATGTCTAAATATAGTTTAGGGATGTGGATCTGAATGGTTACTGAGATGCAAGGTCTTGGAAGGGGAATGGCCCCGGGGGACCCCAATATGCCCAAGGATGGTGGTACTGAATGTGAAAAGACCAAAAATATAAATGGTTTAGGGTGGGAATCTGAAAGGTTTCCGAAATAAGAGGCCTTTCTATGAGGTGGAAAGGTGGGGAATGGCCCTTGTAAACCTTCTCAGACCCCAAAGTTGGAGTTACTGAATGTGTCTCATCATAAACAAAAATATATATGGTTTAGGAGTGGGGATCTTGATAGGTTCTGAGATATATGGCGTTTTATGAAGGTAAGGGTGGGGCATGGCCCCAGCGCACCCAGAAGACGTACAGCTTGGTGTCACTGAATGCGTCTTATCATTGGGAACAATATAATATATACTGTTTAGGGTTGGGGATCTGAACGGTTGCTGAGATATGCGGCCTTTTATGAAGTGGAGGGGTTGAACATGGCCCCAGCGCGCCCGGGGAACCTTCAGGTTGGTGTCACTGAATGCGTCTTATCATAAGGAACAATAATATATATGGTTTAGGGTGGGAATCTGAACCATTTCTGGGATATATGTCCTTTTATGGAGAAGAGGGGTGAGGCATGGTCCCGATGCAACCCGGGGACCTTGAGGTTGGTGCCACTGAATGTGTCTTACATGTATCATAAGGAACATGAATATATATGGTTTAGGGGTGGGGATCTTAAAGGTGTCTGAGATATTAGGGCTTTAATGACGCATATGGGTAGGACATGGCCCCGCGCAACCCAGGGGACCCCCAGGTTGGTGTCACTGAATGCGTCTTATCACATGAAACAAGGGAATATATGGTTTAGGGGTGGAATCTAAATGGTTTCTGAGATTTTAGGCCTTTTATGAAGTGGAGGGATGGGGCATGGCCCCGGCGCACACTGGGGGACTCCAAGGTTGTCGTCTCTGAGTCCATCTTATCATTAGAAACAGGCATATATAGTTTAGTGGTGGGGATCTGAAAGGTTTCCGAGATATAACGCCTTTTATGAAGTGGATGGGGCAGGGCACAGCCCCGGCGCACCCCGGGGACCCTTTGAAACCCTCTTGCAAAACTTCATATTGATATCTATCATATTCCCCACATTTCAGAAAAATCCATAGAGCGGTTACAGAGCACTCGTCCGGACAAAATTCCGGCATTTTTGGCCTCTCCCCAGGAGGGCGTTTTGGGTCCGCCGGTTTGAGTTTTGAAACCCTCTTGCACAACTTCGTATCCATACTTATCAAATCCCAACGTTTCTGAATAATCCGTCGAGTGGTTACTGAAAACCCGTGCGGACAAAATTTTTACAGAAAGAAAAGGAAAAAGAATGAAGAAACGCAGCAAAACCAGTAAGTTTCGTTTGGGAGAATTTTAAATGATGTACACCCCTGAAAACCCCAGTTTTACTGTATAAAAGCGGGATTTAAAGGGATTTAAAATTATACAGGGGCGTTTTCGTGATGTGCTCCTCATCACGAAAACACGCCTATATAATATTGACCCCTTGAACCACACTTTTATATAGTAAAACTGGGGTTTAGAGGGGTAAACTTTAACTTTCTTATTTTTGCTCTAGGCGGTTCTAACGAGTACCCACAATCTATATTTTGAGCATAAATTACGAAAATATCACAATTTTTAATCTTTTTTTTTTTTTTCATTTTTACGGCGGTAAAATCTACACTGTATTTGTATAGGCGTGTTTTCGTAATGCTGATGGCATGTTTACGGCAAGTCTGTCATACCTTGCGTTTGGTTTAACCATAACAAGGGTACTCATTTTATGCGAGATATTTTATGCGAGATATCAAACGAGCCTTTGGCGAGCTTGTAATAATTCTAAACGAATTGGCCACTACTGTGAGATTTAGCTGCTGTCAATTTGAATGACACGAAAACACACCTATACAAATACATTGTAAACTTGACCGCCGAAGAAGTGAAAATTTTAAGATGAAAACTCTGATATTTTTCTTATTTCTGCTCAAAATATAGATTGTGGGTACCCATAATCTATATTGTAGTGCAGAAGTAAGAAAAATAAGATTTACCCCTGTAAACCCCAGTTTTACTGTATTAAAGTGGGATTCAAAGGGGTCAGCATCTTCGCAAGCCAAGGGTACTAAGTCCACTATGTTCCTTACATACGGGCTGGAGCCGAGCGATGTTATCCCCACTCACCGACAACGGAGAGTGGGGATACCGCCGAGCGGCTACGGTGTAGTGCCAGCATGGATTCGTTCCATGGGACCCCACCAGCTGACGACCCGCGACACGGGGAAACTGAAAAACAACAACAACATACGGAACGTAGTGGACTTACCACCCTTGCCTTGCGAAGATGGGGGTCAGAATTAAATGTATATAGGTGTGTTTTCGTGATGATACAAGTATTTGCGTGTGAATGTGCGAGCGTTTTCTGTCGCATCAACAACTTTGGGCCAAATGGAGATGGGACCTCGTTCAAAAGACTTATACGAAAGTCTGGAATCGACCCCACGAACCGCCTGGTTTATCAGGCGAGTTGCATAACCACTACACCGTGCCACGGAGGCTGCCGAATGATTTAAATAAACAAATTTTATGTTTCATGTTAACAATCCTTGTAACCAACATATTTAATATTTCGGCATAAAACATAAATTATGGGTGGCGCTAACGAGCACCCACAATCTATGCTACAAACATGAATATGAAAACAAATCATATATTTATCAAAAATTATCCATTGTTAGAAAGAGAACCAATTGACTATACATGCATGCGTAACGACGAAACGCCATAACATACACACATGTACACAGGAAATTTCAAACACCTACTCATCTCGTATGATATTTATGAAACTCACCGAAGGCTCGTTTTACATTTTTATGAACTGATCACAAGTGTGGTTATCTATGTATAACATGATCATTTTTCTTTGTATTTTCTCTGAAGAAAATGGGTATCCATCGCGTTAACAAGTCCGTGTAATGAACGACCCCGTAAATCCCACTTTTTATAGAGAAAACTCTGGTTCATTATTTTTCCCATTCCTGCTCCAAGGATGCCCTTACTCGCTAGAGCCGCCTCAATGAGGCGGTCGGCCCCCGCCCATCGGGGCTTGAAGAAATAGATGGACTGAATGATGCTTCTACACAGAGCTGAAACCGACAGCATTCAAGTAGTGCACAGTAAACGGCTTAGAGGATCTAAGCCTGCACAGGCAAAGCGGTGCGAGTCGGCTCGTCCACGCTTGTAAATCCTATTTGTTTCATTGGACAACAGGGCTTGAGATGCCATTTCATCTCAATGTCGGGTAAAAGCCCTACAAATTCTCCAAAATGACCAATACAGTGCTGTCGGAGTCGTTAAACCTCAAATCAAACAAACAGACAATGAGGCGGTTCTAACGAGCGGCCGCAAGCATAAATAACGATTTCACTTTTTTTCCAGAAAAATAACCCTTCTGGAGATTTGAAAGAATGCACCAGGTCACACGGATGTGTTATCGTAAAGAACTCCTGCCGAACACAATTCCTTGTCATGGACGGCCTGATATTGTTTCGCACCGTTGTTGTGAACAATTTCTGCGGTGCTTTGTCGATGCAAATGTGTCGTGAATCTTTCGTCACTGGGGGTCCAACTGATATTGGCTTACAGTTGGACAAAGTCTGCTGTTCTTGCAGTAGGTAGGGGTAGATGGGAATATTACTATTACTTCAGTTTCTACACTTCCATTCATTTTTGTCTTTCTCCCTTTCTCCTCTGTCCCTCACTTTTATCTGTCTATCTATCTTCTTATACTGAGTCGGCCCTAACCTCAGTACTCATCTACTTCTCTTCTGTCTCTTTTCTCCCTTTCTCTGGGAGACGACACGAAACGACCCACAAGGGCTGACGTGTCGTTTACCTCCAACACAATCAACCGATGTGAACCGTGCCAAATATGGATATTGCAGAATATAGAGGACTTTAACCCGTTGTATACTGATGGACTTTTCCATTGCTATATGTTTGACAAGTCAATTAATCATAACTATAAGTGGTGTCAGACCGTTTTTTCGTTTTTATTCTATTTTCGACGGAAATTTTGCTACCAAATAGTGCAGGCCCTGATCAGACGCCGCGTTCTGCGGCATCTGATCTGGGCCTGCACTGTTTGCCAAGGTACCCCTTTAGGGGTTTCCCGCATGCAATGGGTTAAGTTTTCCAAAACTCCTTTTGTCTTGCAAATCGGTTTAGCGGTTGCTACAATATTACAATGAAAGCAATTTGCATAAATTAGCATCATTTATGCAAATTACTATATAAAAGTAATTCAGTTTTAATACCGATTATCAACATAATAATAAAGTTAAAGTTTATTTATCTCGGGTTAACAATTTATTCAAGATCAACACATGGCGGCACACACATGTTAATAGATTTGTTTTGTTTGATTTGAGTCAACGTTATCTAGACCATTTTGGAGACGTTGCTTCCAAGTTTGTGGGACTTTTACTCGTGACATCCCAATGAAACCAATAGAGTTTATATGCACGGACGGTCCGACTTGCACCGCAGAACAGTGTTTAATGAGGTCTGGAAGACTGAACTCCTCTTTAATTGCCATTCAGTGTCCAAAGAGCTACATGGTCATCACACGTATCTATTCGCGCCCCGCCCATAGAGGCTTGGGCAAATAGATTGGGCTTCCAAACAGAGATGAAACGGGCTTACACGGTCTAAGCCTGCTCTGGAAAGTGGTGCGAGTCCATAGTGGATTCCTTGGGTAAAAGCCCCACAAAATCGGATACAACGTCTCCAGAATTACATAGATAGTATTAGCGGGGACGCTCAACACAAATATTAACAAAGTATCTATGACCTCTTGTAAGAACAGTATATGATAGTTACTTTCTGTGGTGTTCGAGGGGCTGGGTCAGATGGTTCGACAAATCTTTGAAAACAACACATCAGGTAAGCAAGTCCGTGTAATAAACACCCCTCTAAACCCCACTTTATATAGAAAAAAACTGGGGTTTACAGGGATATACACTATTTTTTCTTATTTCTGCTCCAAGACATAGAGTGTGGGTATATATAACCGCTACCTGGATTTTGTACATGGTCAGTGATAGCCACGTGGACAATAGCAGGCGGGACGCTTCTGTAGTTGGTTACTTTGGGTCGATTGATAAACAACCGGCCCAATAATAATGAATGCGTGCAATCAGCCTATTGCCTGCCAGGTGATATACAGTGAAATTCCGCTATTAAGACATAATAATTAAAATATCAAAGCACTGACAGCATTGGCGCGTTGATTGTTTCTCAGTGTTAGCTGAAAAATTAACGTAAAAATTAACTGTTTCGATTAACGCTAAAATCCATGTACTATAAGCAAACGGTGTAGACCGTGATCAGACCCCAGAAGGCACTCAAAGTTGAATCGACGTTGAAATTTTCAACGTTGAGTCAACGTTTTGTGCCTGTAGGGGCGCCGCGTTCTGTGGCGTCTGATATCGGGGTGTTTGCTGTTTGCCAAACCCAACACATCCTTTTAGGCAACACTTTGACCACAGCGATAAGAATACCTGGATTTCCTACAAATCAGTGATAGTCACGTGGACATCAACATAGGAAACCTTCTGTGCTTAATAACTTTTGGTCGACTAACAATCGACCCAGACATACGATACGCGGACATGCCATAACAACCAACAAACCAACAAGTTTTCAAATCCACGGAACATTGTGAAATGAAGTTTTGCGTAAAATAAGAATGAATATAGCATACCTCCAAATAAGGGGTTAAGGGTGTATGTGTGAGTGTGTGTCGGGGTGGGGGGGGGGGGGGGGGGGGGGGGGAGGCTACAAGGCCTATTAACCCCTAAACTTCTGAGAAAGTTGCATTTTAAAATGTCGTCTGTTTTTTTTCGTCTGCTGAATCTTCTGTCAAACTTTTTAAAAAAATATCTTTGTATACAGGCAAACAGTCTGGACCCAGATCAGACTGCTCCTTCTGGAGCAGTCTGATCTGGGTCCACACTGTTTGCAACAATGACTTTAAAAATAACCGACAGACGACAAAGCAGACGACAACTGTTGTGGTTGGCACAGTATGGGTTAAGGGATTAATTGAAGAACACAATAAGAACTTGTGATTTCTTTCTAATCTCCTTACTTTAAGATACTTATGTGTGTACTATTAAATTATATTTGTTTGAGAAACCCATGTTGTGGATACCTGATGAGGCGATTCTAACAAGTAACCAACACAGATTTTTACGAACAAATAAGAAAACAAATGAATAAGGTTCTTTTTTTTTTTTTCTTGACTTGATATCCCCACCCCACCCCTTATCTGGAGCTACGAGACAGAAATGGTAACACACAAGCAGACACACGTCGCAAGGGCAACGTCAAATCAACGTCTGTGCAACGCCATGACGTTGCATAAATATCATGACGTCGTACCGACGTTGATGTGACGTCACAGTTGCGTTATGTGCCTGCTGGGACCGTCTAACATGCTAAATATCATCATCCAAATTTTGTATAACTAAGTCCTTTGTTTCATGTCCGTATCCTTTGACGTCCTTTTTCCTCGGGGTCACGTGTGATCGCGTTGCTAGCTGTACAGTCGGTACCGGCTTACGCTGATTCACTGGCTTGCTGTTAATGGCACTTTGACGCCCAATGTCATTTTTATGTGCGTCGTTTTGACGGTTTGTAATCCCAAGAGATGTTGGTTGACTAAATGACGTTCCAGATGAGCCACAGTTTTGCTTTTTAGCGTCATTTTGTGAAGGTGTACTTGCATTGCTAGATTTTGGTGACAAATTGAAATTGTTCTTTAACGTGCTTGAATCACTTGAAACCTTCAGTTGATCAGTCTGAGATCTCGACGTTGCTGTGCCTTTGAGAGGATCAAATCCTCTGTCTCTTATAGGGTCTATTCCTCTTCCCTTTAAAGGGTCTATTCCTCTACCCTTTAAAGGGTCTTGCCTTTTGTTAGCCAAAACGTTTCTTGTGTCCTTCTTAGTCATTCCATTTTTGCCATCCTGTCGATCAACTTCTGCACTGTGCAACGCAAATATATCACTTTCAAAATCTTCCTCAAGATTACTGACGTATAATCCTTGATAATTCTTTTTCGGTGTCTTCAAATTCGAATTCATCATCTTCTATTTTTTCAGTTTATTATATTTTATTTTGTATTTTGTTATGTATCCTCTCTTTATACTAATTTATTTCTGTACTTTTATAATAACAATTCAGAATTTTATAACAAATCCTTAACCTTTTTCCTGCTGGATAATTTATTTAGCCACACCCATTTCTAACTGTGAACCAATCAGATTACTTGATGCAATTTATTCCTACAAATTCACAAACTGAATGTCAAACACTGTAGATCCTGATCAGATGGCTTCTTCAGAACGGCAGGATAAGGGTTAATTATTTTATCGTTACATTCTTTGACAGATCAATCAAGTATGTGCAAAATGTATCATGTTTCCAGCCTTCCTTGACATCAAGGTGAAAAAAGATTACTTATTCAAACAAATAATTTGAAGGAGTAAAAAGTCCTTGTGCATATTACACCACTTAAATACTAAATGACATCATTGCTTAGTCTTCTAACCAAATATTTGCACAAAAATAGCCCTGAAATTGACAACCCTTTTGAATGGAGTGTCAACAGAAATCACGAAAAAAGTAAATACAACTGTCTAAAACATTCGCAAAATCGAACTTTTGCCGCAATTACCAATGAATACAGCCAGCTGATTACGTCTTAATCTTAAATATAATATCCATTGATTGAGCTCCTATACTAAACTCTATTCAGCAAACCGAATGAAACCCATTCAAAGGTGTCGGGATATTGTTTCTGATTTATAGATGTTCTTGAAGAATTTGTGTTTAAGGGGAATGGATACACCTTCAGGGGAGGCAACTCTTGCAAAAGTATTTTTGTCTCCCATGTCAATAGGGTCAACTCTTAAAGGAAAGAATTTGCTCCTGGGGAGCAGATTCTTTCCTTTAAGAGTAGACCCCTTTTTCAGTGGGACAGGGCTTATAGAAAAGCGAACAGGAAGTCCCGAAAGTTGTCTCCCATTGAAAAATGGCAGAAAAAACCTGCCAGGTATTCATATTCCTCTTAATGAGAATTGATACATCGCTATTTGTACATGGGAGACAAGTTTTCCAAGGGGCTTGGAGAAATATATGGGCTGCACGATGCTGCCATGTTTCATTGGGCGACAGGGCTTGAGGTGTCATTTCATCTCAATGTCAGGTAAAAGTCCCACAAAATTGGAAGCAACGTCTCCAACATGACCTATACAGTGTTGACGGGAACGTTAAACCTCAAATCAAACAAACAAACAAAACAAGTTTTCCAACATGTTACAAGTAGGTTTTTCTGTGAACTCATCTAAAAAAGTGTCCATCATGATATTAATAACAAGTCCGTGTGGTGAATACGCTTGTAAATCCATTTTTTTCATTAAGGAAAAATGCAGTTTATGAGGGTAAACAATTTTGCTTATATTTCTGCCATTTCATAACACACCCGTGTACCAAAATGTCTAGAAGTATCAATTTTCAGAGGAATTCTTTTATGTTTTTCATATTTCTAGTTCAAACATAGATTGTATGTGCTCGACAGAACAGCCTCTGATTGCGGCGGTTCTAACGACTACCCGCAGTCTATGTTTTGGAACAAAATAAATGAAAATATTGTATGCCTCTGTATAAAGTGGGGTTTAGAGGGGTCGTTACATGAACTTGTCAAGTTGATGCTCAGAGCATAGATTGTTGTTGCTCTTTAGAACCGCCTCAACGAGCACTCACAATCTATGTTTGGAGTAGAAATAAGGAATATATCAAAACGTCTCATCGTGAACATACATGTAGTTCGCTCATCTGGAGCAAAAGTGGGTTGGTTGGGTGAGGCGAGGGTTTCGTGAATCTCGCGTCACTGGGGCGTCCAAATGATACTGGCTTACAGTTGGACAAGGCCTGCTTTTCCTTCCATCAGGTACGGATAGAGGGGTATGTTATTTCTTCTGATTTTGCACTCAATTTATTTCCCCCTGTCCTCTCTTTCATCTCTACTACATTTTGTATCCCTCCCCCAACCCCACTTTCTCTCGGAGGCGAAACAAAATGACCCACAAAGGTTGAGGTTTCATAAAACCCCAACACAATTAATCAACCAATCATCTTGAGCATTTTTGTTCTTATAAGAGCGGACCCCTATCGTCTAAACTCATTATGAAAGCACGCCTAAACAAATACATAGGCACAAAACGTTGACTCAACGTTGAGTGCCTGCTGGGTTACCACCAACAAATGAAAATTTTCGGATGAAAAATTGTGGTAATTTTCTTATTTCTGCTCAAAACACAGATTGTGGATACTCATTAGAACCGCCTCGGCGAGGCGGTTCTAACGAGTACCCACAATCTAACGAGTACCCACAATCTATGTTTTTGAGCAGAAATAAAAAAAATAATGTATACCCCTGCAAACCGCAGTTTTACTATATAAAAGTGAGGTTTAAGGGGGTCAAATTTATTTAGGCAGTGTAGAAATATTTGTTTGAAAGAGTTCTTCCCCCTGAAAATGCACCCATTCAGCTTAGGTATTCATCGTTAGTCCTATACACAACACGTACGATTAACCGTGATATAAGGGCAAATGACAAACAGCTTTTGAAGCCAGATTATATCTATTCAATAGCCACTGTTAATCTAATTTAGGCCCGTACAGTAGCAGGTCAAAATACGGTGTTAAATTCATCCCAAATAAAACCATAGATTATGTGCTTAAAAATCTGTTAAAGCCATCCCTTGAAACATGTTTTAAGTTACTAAAACCGTGTCTAAACCGTAACATGTGTTATCGGTACAAGTTTGCTGCAGTTATTTTGGGGATTGCGCTTCGTTAAGTTGCACTCGTTTGGAAAGACCGTTTTAGGTCAAAGACGTGCATCTTTTATTCCATCCTGTATAACACTTTTCTTTGACCCATTGCATGCCGGAAACCCCTATAGGGGTACCTTGACAAACAGTGCAGGCCCAGATCAGACGCCGCAGAACGCGGCGTCTGATCAGGGGCTGCGCTATTTGCTAACAGAATTTTCCGTCAAAAATAGAATATAAACGAAAAATAAAAGGCCTACCACCCCTAATGTGACAAATTGACAAGTCCAACATATAGCAATGGAAGAGTCCACTAGTATACAATCGGTTAAACATCAAAGAAACAAGAGGCCCATGGACCACTATACTCACTAGAGCTCAGTAAGAAGAAACTGGCCCTGCCCGGGGCCGCGGGCGGGGGTGGGGGTTGGGGCAGGTATGTTTTTCAACAAATCATGGTGGCTTGAAAAGTCTAAGTACATGTCCACGCAGGGATCACTAATGCCAACTTATTTTGAACTCTGATGCCTTAGGTCCAAAGGCTTCATACTAATTTACTAAGCCATCAACCGTTCAATTAAGAGTTTCCAGTTTTCTTTAACATATGTGGGCATGGTAGCCATCTTGGCCAACAGTATTGCTGGAGCGCTTTGGTGCAGTGGTAAAGCATCGGATTTGAGATAGAGAGGTATCCGGATCGATCCCCACAAGCGCCAAGTGTTTTTTGTTCCTTAAGCAAGAGACTTTATCCACATTGCTTAATACTGGTTCCTACCCAGGAAAAGAGGGTTACATGGAAGATTTAAACTAGTACTAAATGTTTTACCCACTATAAATAAGGTCGGTTATTATTATTATTAAACTGACCGCAAATATCACTTCTAATACCTAGGCTACAAGAGAATCACTGCCTTTTTCCTCATTAGTAATGCCCAAGTGACAAAATTAACCTTGACATAAAATAGTTCAAAATCATCCAAAGGCCATCATTTGAACAAACTTGCTAAGAATATCAAATTTGATGCAACCGGCTAAGAAGAAGAAGAAGAAGAAGAAGAAGAAGAAGAAGAAAAAAATACTCGACTGTCCTTTTTTCCATACAGAGGTCTTAGTGATCAAGGTTGACCTTTTCATAAGACAGCCAAGGTCAGCCAGGGTCACCGTTTGAACGAATTTAGTTAGAGCCTGACTCCACAATGCTACTTACCAATTTTCAATCTCATTGGCCGTTTGGTTCCTTAAGGTTTTTACCATATATGGACATGACAGCCATCTTCGTAAATTTTCATTGCCTCACCCCATAGAGGCCCCACATGAAATTTGGTTTCAATCAGCTCGAAAAATGTGAGTAAATGACTTTGACCGTTAGAATTGATATACTTCCATTCATACCAATTCTAATTCATCAGGCTACAAAAGAACCAGAAAAATCCACTGTTTTGCCTTTTTTCCCAAACAAAGATCTGAGTGACCAAAGCCGACCTTGGCATACAATAGGTCAAGGTCCACCGAAGATCACCATTTGAAAAGCTTGGTAGGGCCCGAGTCCCCGATGCTGCATACCAAGTCTCAATCTGACATTTGGTCCCCGAGACGAAGATTCCCAACAAGATTAGTTATATCTGGGCATGGCGGCCAAATGTCTTGGTTAGGTGACGCCAATCTTACAATAGAGGCTCCACAGTCATGTTATTTGGTTTCAATCAGCCCAGCAGTTTTAGTGGAGAAGTCGATGAAAAATACTGAATCTGTGCCAGCCAGGACAAAGGCGAGCAAATGACCTTGACCTTTAAACGATAAACTTCCATTCAGCTGATTACAAATATCAATTCTGATGCCACAGCTGCTAAAGTATCAGAAAAATCAACTGCAGTTTCCACTTGCTCCTTACAGCCACGCGGTATGGTGGGCCACACTAATTTCATCATTCTGTTATGAAGTGATACTGTACACCGCGTATCAAACATTTCAACACAAAAACGGGACTCGTCCGTGACCAACCAGATACGCTGTCGACACCAATTAAAGCGACAGATTCGACGTTCCGTCGTCAAAACGTACCCCCTATACGTCTTGTGGCTAGACATACCGCATTCATGGAGACGCCGCCGTACAGTTAAGGCACTTACGCGTAGGTTATGTGTTCCAACTGTCAACAGACGTCCTGAATCGGTCGCGGAAATGACTCGAAACAATGTAACGGTCCTGCTCGTTCAAGTCCAGGGTGTTGTCTATCGTCCGCAGACCCCGTAGCGTTGTGCCTTTCAACCAATCGAGCAATCGTAGTGTGCAAACCACCAATACGCTCTGCAACTTAGCGGTATGAAAGCCCACCTTCAACCATGCATACCGAGGGTACGATGACGACCGACGTTACTTAGACGTCCCATTGGCTTGTTCTTATGAAATGGTTTGCTGGTTTTTTAACGTAAAGAATCTGGACCTTATAATGACAGTAATGCCCCGGTCACAAATTCGGCGTATCCCGACCGAGCTATACTAGACGTGGTGGTCGGCCAAGTCGATAAGGGCTCGGACGCGGGTGTCTGGCTCGGTTTTGGCAAAAAGTATGTCATGCGGGGCCTGGAGGGACATTCGCCGGGAATCAGGCGGTGTCTGCCAGATTTTTGCGGGGAAGCATTGGCGTATAAGTCGGGCGGAAATCGGCCGGCACACTGCAGGTAAGGTTACCGGCCGTACGCCGGCCGTGCACCTGGCGACTGTTACTTGCCGACCAAGCATCGGTCGATGTTCCACAGATATCCGCCCAGATCCTGGCCGGGCATGGCCCATCGCCGGGCGAGGGACGGGTTTACACCGGCCGGGAATGGTCCAGTTGTCCAGTGGTATATAATAATAATAATAATAATCGACCTTATTTATAGAGGGTAACACATTTAGTACTAGTACTAATCTTCCATGTGGCCCTCTTTTCCTGGGCAGAAACCAGTACTGAGCAATGTGGATAAAGTCTCTAGCTCAAGGAAACAACACATGGCACATGTGAGGATCGAACCCGGTACCTCTCGATCTCAAAGCCGATGCTTTATCACTGCACCACTGCGCTCCACTATATAAATTGCATCTTCTCCTGCCTGTGCAACAAATAGGACAGCTCTGTTGGTGGGTAAACATTCTTCAATTTGTTAACATCAAAGGAAACTTTCTTCGAAGAAAAAAGGAGCAAGATGCCTCTTATCCCACAACTGCACCTTTTGCCGCCGGAGGTTACGGGAGAGGCTGCTTTGGGCTCGGCACCTTATATAGTCTAGCGTCAATCAATGGGGCGCCGGCAGGAAACCGGCCGACGATCGAGCGACGATAGCCGAAACACGATCGTCGAGCGGATTCCGCTTCATTACCTGTCGGACGCCGGCCGGGCGTCGGTCGATTACTGCCCGATTATCTGATTAATCGGGGTTCGCTCTACGACCACCGGATGACAGCCGATGCCATCGACATCGTGCCGAGGTCGGTACGAGCTCTGCTCGACTTTTATTCGATGTGCCACCGACCTAGAAGTCGGTTAGAATTGGGTGAGAATTTTAAGTGCGAGTTAAAATTTCACCGGGTCCCTCCAGACCACCACCGACGCCCCAACATCCGGCAGGACGCCGGCCGGATTTAACCCCAAATCAGTCGCCAAGTAGTCGGGCGGGGCACGAATAGTGATTTGTGACCGTGGCTTAAAGAAAGTGCCAAAATATCGTGATTACGAAAATTTTTGCAATGTTTGAAGTTTGCACGTGCACATGCACATCATGAAAATCTCGCAGTATTCGTGTCAAACAAACTCATGCTTCGGTGACAACTTTATAAGTTGAAAAGTCATTTTACCTTAAAGAAATCAAAATCCTAAAAGTGGTGCGTTTTCATTGAATCTGATTATCTCAAACGGCATTTTTCTGATAAAAATCCGTTTCTCATTTATACCGCAAACATAGATTGTGGGTGCTCGTTAGAACCGCCTCATTGAGGTGGTTCTAGCGAGTACCCACAACCTATGTCTTGGAGCAGAAATAAGAAAACTAATGTATATCCCTGTAAACCCCAGTTTTCTCTTTATAAACTGGTGTTTAGCGGGTGTTCATTTCATGGATTTGTTCACGTGATGTGGTCAATAAATGATGTAGACCATTGGTGACCTACAAGTGTGTGCGTGTGTATATGTGTTTTACGTCCCACCATAAACTACGGCCATACAGAGACGGGACTTTGGTTAAAAGACTTCCAAACATCTGGAGAAGCCCGGAATCGTAGATACGCTCCCTGGTTGATTGACTGTTGTTTAAACCATTGATCCGGCATTAAACAGAAATTCATATAGAAAGATAAGAACCACTGCCCCACGCCAACATAAAGTTAAACATGACCATTCGTTGTCGAACTCGGCTTCTAGCTGGCGATACAAGTGTCACTCGAACTTGATGACAGTCTTGCTCGGCCCCCGCCCATCGGGTCTTGAAGAAATAAATGGGCTGCCTGATGCTTCCACGCAGAGCTGAATGCAACCGCACACGAGTACTGGTAAACTGCTTAGAGGATCTAAGCCTGCCCAGGCAAAGTGGTGGGAGTCGGACCGTCCATGCTTATAAACCCTATTGGTTTCATTAGGCGACAGGGCTTGAGATGTCATTATATCTCAGTGTCAGGTAAAAGTCCCACAAAATTGGAAGCAACGCCTCCAACATGACCTATATAGTGTTGACGCGGACGTTAAACATCAAATCATGACCTATATAGTGTTGACGGGGACGTTAAACATCAAATCAAACAAACAAGCAAAAAGACAGTCTTGCTGCAAGAGCACTGGACCGATCATCACTTTTTGTAACATTCTAGTCAAGGTCACAAGACTAAACAGCTTCATGCAAACCCATATAGGGAAATAAAACTTTCCACATACTAGCATTGGACAAGTCGATGTTTTTATTATTTATAGGAGTGTCAGGTTTGTTTTGTTTGTAGCAATTTTTTGCAGATAAATAGAGATCATATGGCATTTTTCATATCATACCCCATATCAGCCCGAGACTCCCATAATCAGCCCGAGGGCTGATATGGGTCGAGGGCTGATATGGGGTATGATATGAAAAATGCCATATCATAATCTATTTATCATACATTTCACTTTAAAAAAATGTTCTTTCGCCCATTTTCCTCTCGTATTCGCTGCTTCGCTGCGCCGTGCCATGTTTTTTGTGTTTTTTTTTGCCAAACAGTTCGAACAGACGAAAATATTGCAAATTGCAAATGGCCTCCTGAACAACAAATGCGAAATGCCGCAAAAGGAAGAACGCCGCGTGTTCCGAAATGGGTGACGTCAGAGATATGATAAAGGCTTAGGGGTATATACTTATTTATCATACTTTTAGCATAAAATACTTAGTTTTTGAATATGCGATACGAACGTGACACCAATGCACGTATCACGCTTGCACGTGCTGCCATATCGCATGGGCTATGATAAATACCCCAAAAATCCATATCACAACCCTTTATCGCACCCCTAAGCCTTTATCTTACTTCTGACGTCACCCTATTCGGAGCACGCGGCATTCTTCCTTTTGCGGCATTTCGCATTTGTTGTTCAGGACGCCATTTGCAATTTGCAATATTTTCGTCTGTTCGAACTGTTTGGCAAAAAAAAAAAAAAAAAAAAAACATGGCAAGGCGCAGCGAAGCAGCGAATACGAGAGGAAAATGGGCGAAAGAACATTTATTTTAAAGTGAAATGTATGATAAAAAGATTATGATATGGCATTTTTCATATCATACCCCATATCAGCCCTTGACCCATATCAGCCCCTCGGGCTGATATGGGAGTCTCGGGCTGATATGGGGTATGGTATGGAAAATGCCATATGATAATCTCTATGTAGTAAACGCTGTGTAGTGTAGACCAAGACCAAACTTTTACTGATACTGGTCCCCACTGTATGCCAGTGATATTACTTTCTGCAGTGTCACCAGGCAAATATGAATTTGGGTTTGGTTTGGAGTTCAATAGCCAAGTCACCACTATTTAGGTTGTCGAGCCAGCCACACATTTTCCTGGACAGGGTTATGTAAGTGGTTTACAAGTTCAGTGCACATTCTATCAGAAACTTGAATCAGAAAAAGAATCACCAGACAAAATACAGTAAAATTCCTATATTTAGACCACCTATGGGACTGTACAAAAGTGGTCTTTAAGACCACTTTTGAACAGTCCCAGAGGTGGTCCTTGACCAGAGGAAATTCTGTGCACAAAGCATGAAGAAAGAAATTAGTCTTTCTTTTAGGTGGTCTTAATAGCGGAATTGCAATGTATTCCATGATCAGTCTCCACAAAAGAGTATTTTTGTTTTGGTGTTTTACTGCCCAGTTAACACTAAGGTCATATTGGGCTAGTCAGTTTACCTAGTCACACTTCCTGAACAGCTTTACACATAAGCACTTAACAGTTACAATGCACATTTTCACGAGAAACTGACAACTGCCGTTCTTGAACCAGCGGGAAGGAGAAAATGATTGATTTCCATGAAAGAATGTTGCCGATCCAAGCTGGTATCGAACAGGCAACCAGATTGCCAGTCAGACGTGTATCTGACTGAGCTGTCAGATCCAGTATGGGCCTAAATAGCTCATCATGTCAAGATAGCTCACGTACCTTGTCAATGGCCAGAATTCGGAAACCTTGCAGGTAAGCCAACACAACCATGTAATATATGGAGGATATTTACTTTTTTGAGATTAATACAAAACATATTTCATCGAGTATGTTAAAAACATCAGACTTTTCATGAGAGTAAAGCACAAGTTTTTTTTTTTTGTTTCATGTCCCTTTCAAGAATATTTCACTCATATCGAGCTGATCGTTAATCAGAGGTTGGCGAAAACCGGAGTACCCGGAGAAAAACCACTTGACCTTCCATTGCAGAACTTGGCGTCTCACATGTGACCCGAGTCAGGCTCGAACCCACAGCGGTGAGAGACCTAATGTTTAAGTCAGCGCTCTTATCCACTAGGCCATGGAGGCCAGTAAGTAAAGCACAAGTGAAAATTCTGATGTTTTCAACACAAGGGGCGATATAATTTTGGTATTAAGAAGAGTAAACTTTTTTTTTTATTTCATACATGACTCTAGCAAAAAAAATTAGTCTGGGTTGATACTATTCATTTTATTTTTCAGCAGTGTGCACCTAGAACTGTCAGATTGTCTGACTGCTATACCCCTGCTTTAGCACATTTTACTGAAACGGGGATCAAACATGTGTCTTTTTACTAAGTTAACTGGAATTTTCGAGTGAGTCCATTACATAAGGACAGTCGGCAGGGAACTCTTCAGTAAAAAGAAACAAAGAACGGATATCTTTTCCGACATTTTTCTCATTTGGTGGAGGTGAAAGCTTCGGTTTTTATCGCTAAAATTTGATCATTTTTAAACAGTTTTAAAAGCAAAATATGTCTGATTTTTTTATCAACAATCATCAGAAATAAAAGGAAATATACGGAACAATATTATAGAGTAAGTCTTTGTCAGAGGTTTGGGACTGATTTAAAATATTTCTTGTGCACATCTGGTAAGGTCATATAGCAGAATAACTTTGTTTACACCTCCGAAAATGGCGGACCTCAGCAGAAGTGACGTCACGCCGATTGTCTTTATAGACCTGTTAACGTGATGATATGTCATCATACAGCTATTATCTGGACAAAATTCCTAAGAACAATTGCCAAGTCCAATTATTCCACTAATAGTGCCGATAGAGTTATGGCCCTTGTGCACTGCACTTCTGCTCAGTATCCTTTACAAGATTTCTAAGTTACTTTTGGATACATAAAGTGGTTTTTAAGTTAGGAAGTGGCTGTTGACAGCCGGCTGTCGATAGCGAATTCGCTATTGACAGCCGGCTGTCGATAGCGAATTCGCTATTGACAGCCAGCTAAGATATTGGATATACATACTTATATATAAATGATTATAATCTGATAAAAAAACATGAATGCATTAATAAAAATGAAATAATTATAGAATATTAAAGTGAACTATTAAACTTTTTTCATACAAATGAAATTTTTCATCAGAATAATAAAATATGAAAACAAACTATTAAAGTGTTCATTACACTAAGAACTTTACAAGATGTAACTCTACGCTGTGGCTAAAATAAATAAAGAAATATTTTGTTTTATATATTATTAAGAATCTCAATAAATAAATGAAGGAGTCTAAATAATGTCTATGCAATTATTTTTACATTAGTCATGGGAAGTATTTTCAGGAGTACATGTACATTGAAGACTCCAATGTTGTAACATTATCCTACCCCAGTTTTCCAATTGAACAGCTGTGGTCAGAAATCAGAGATCTTGTACCATCATTCCAAGTCAGAATCAAAGCTAAAACTTTCAATCCATCACGAAAATATGCCTCTATAATTCTGAACCCCTGAAACCCCACTTTTTAGCTCACCAGAGCCCAAGGCACCGGGGTAGCTTATAGGATAGGCAGTTGTCCGTCTTCGTCGTCTGGCATCAACACTTTCAAACAACATCTCTGAAGCCACTGGGCCGATTCAGCCCAAATTTCATCTTTAGCATCCTTGGGCTCGGGGATTGAAAGTTTGTGTTCTTAATGAAAATCGGCTCATTAGTTTGGTTCCTATGGCAACTTAGAGTTTCCATAGACTTATAATGGGGGAAAATAGAAAAATGGCATTTACAGCCAAACCTTTGCAGATATTTTTACAAAACTTTTACAGAAATATTCCTTGAGTGAACTTCTTTTAGCCACATGCTTTTATGCCAACCTATGGGTCAGCCACGGTGTGCCGGGGCCATGCCCCACCCCCTCCAGCACATAAAAGGCAATATATCTCAGAAACCATTCAGATCCCCACCCCTAAACCATATTTATTCTTTTTTTCTTATGATAAGATGCATTCAGTGACACCAACCTGGGGGTCCCCTGGGATGTGCCAGGCCCATGCCCCACCACCTCCACTTCGTAAAAGGCCCAATATCTAAGAAACCATTAAGATCCCCACCCCAAAACCATTATTATTCTTGTTTCTTATGATAAGACGCATTCAGTGACACCAACCTGGGGGTCCCCTGAGATGTGCCCGGGGCCATGCCCCCTCCCACTCCACTTTGTAAAAGACCCAATATCTCAAACCGTTGTGATTCCCACCCATAAACCAAATATATTCTCGTTTCTTATGATAAGACGCATTCAGTGATACCAACCTGGGGGTCTCCTGAGATTTGCCCGGGCCATGCCCCAACCCCCTCCACTTTGTAAAAGATCCAATATCTCTGAAACCGTTGAGATCCCCACCCCTAAACCATATATATTCTCATTCCTTATGATAAGACGCATTCCGTGATACCAACAAAGGGGTCTCCCAGGGTGTGCCAGGGCCATGCCCTACCCCTCCACTTCATAAAAGGTAATATTTCTCAGAAACCATCCAGATCCCCACCCCCAAAACCATATATATTCTTGTTTCTTATTATAAAATGCATTCAGTGACACCAACCTGGGGATCTCCTGGGATGTGCCTGGGCCTTGCCCAACCCCCTCCACCACATAAAAGGCCCAATATCTCAGAAACCGTTCAGATCCCCACCACTAAACCTATATATTCTTGTACCTTATGATAAGACGCAGTCAGTGATTTCAACCTAGGGGTCACCAGGGGTGTGCTGGGCCATGCCCAGCCCTCAACTTCATAAAAGACGATATATCTCAGAAACCTTTCAGATCCCTACCCCAAAGCCATATATATTCTTGTTTCTTATGATAAGACACATTCAGTGACACCAACCTAGGGGTCCCCCAGGGATGTGCCCAGCCATGCCCCCTCCCCTCCTCTTAATAAAAGGCAATATATGTCAGAAACCATTCAGATCCCCACCCAAAAACCATATATATTCTTGTTTCTTATGGTAAGATGCATTCAGTGACACCAACTTGGGTGTTCCCTGTGATGTGCCCGGGATATGCCCCACCCCCTCCACTTTGTAAAAGAAACCATTTAAATCCCCATCCCTAAACCATATAAATTATACTCTTGTTCCTGTTGATAAGACACTTTCAGTGACACCAACCTGGGGGTCCCCTGAGATGTGCCCGGGGCCATGCCCCCTCCCACTCCACTTTGTAAAAGACCCAATATCTCAAACCATTGAGATTCCCACCCCTAAACCAAATATATTCTCGTTTCTTATGATAAGACGCATTCAGTGACACCAACCTGGGGGTCCCCTGAGATTTGCCCGGGCCATGCCCCAACCCCCTCCACTTTGTAAAAGATCCAATATCTCTGAAACCGTTGAGATCCCCACCCCTAAACCATATATATTCTCATTCCTCATAATAAGACGCATTCAGTGATACCAACCAAGGGGTCTCCAAGGGGGCGCCGGGGCAATGCCCCACCCCTCCAATTCATAAAAGGTGATATTTCTCAGAAACCATCCAGATCCCCACCCCAAAACCATATATATTCTTGTTTCTTATGATAAGATGCATTCAGTGACACCAACCTGCGGGTCCCCTGGGATGTGCCTGGGCCTTGCCCACCCCCTCCACCCCATAAAAGGCCCAATATCTCAGAAACCGTTCAGATCCCCATCCCTAAACCTATATATTCTTGTACCTTATGATAAGACGCATTCAGTGATTTCAACCTAGGTGTCACCCGGGGTGTGCCGGGGCCATGCCCACCCCTCAACTTCATAAAAGACGATATATCTCAGAAACCGTTCAGATCCCTACCCCAAAGCCATATATATTCTTGTTTCTTATGGTAAGATGCATTCAGTGACACCAATCTGGGGGTCCCCAGGGATGTGCCCAGCCATGCCCCCTCCCCTCCACTTCATAAAAGGCGATATATGTCAGAAACCATTCAGATCCCCACCCCAAAACCATATATATCCTTGTTCCTTATGGTAAGATGCATTCAGTGACACCAACTTGGGTGTTCCCTGGGATGTGCCCGGGATATGCCCCACCCCCTCCACTTTGTAAAAGAAACCATTTAGATCCCCATCCCTAAACCATATAAATTAAATTGTTTCTGTTGATAAGACACATTTAGGGAAACCAACCTAGGGGTCTCCCAGGGTGTGCTGGGTCCATGCCCCAACCTTCCACTTCATAAAATGCCATGTATCTCAGAAACCCAGATCCCCACCCCTAAGGCATGTATATTTGTTACTTTTGATAAGACTCATTCAGTCACATCAACCTTGGGTGTATTTGTGCTAGGGCAATGTGTCGATGCCATCGCCAGGCCCACCCCTCCACTTCATAAAAGGCCAAATATCTCAGACACCATTCAGATCCCAACCTCATAATCATATATATTCTTGTTCCCTGTGATTAGACACATTCAGTCACACCAACTTGGTGGTCCACAGTGGCCATTCCTCTCCTCTTCACTTCATAAGAAGGCCTCATATCTCAGAAACAGTTCAGATCCCCACTCCTAAACCATATATTTTATTGGTACTAATGAGAAGACACATTCTAGGACAATAATCTTGGATTTTCTGGTGTTTGCCAGGGCCATGCTCCAACATCTCCACAGCTTAAAAGGCCTTATATCTCTGGGATTGTACACATCCCCACCTCTAAACCATATATATTCTTGTTCCTTATGATAAGACGCATTCATTGATACCACCCTGGGCTCTGTTGGATCCATGTCTCACCCCTCCACTTCATAAAAGGCCTAATATTTCAGATACAGAGTCCACATGGAAATGGGGTTCGTTTGGGAGACTTTATAATCAATAAATTGAAACCATACATGGCTGGCAGTGGGCAGTACTAGTGCCTGCCTGAACTCTGGTGAGCATAGTGGCCCATGGGCCTCTTGTTATGCAGTAATACAGGGGTTTACAGGGGTATACATTATTTTTCCATATTTCTGATCAAAATATAGATTATGGGTACTGGTTAGAACTGACTCACCGAGGCTGTTCCAACAAGTTCCCACAATCACTGTTTTTAGCAGAAATATTAAAACTACCATAAGTTTTATCTGAAAATTTTCATTTTTGGTGGAAAAATTAATAAATTTGAATAGGTGTGTTTTTGTAATGACTTAGATAGTATAACAGCCTCAATAGTGATCGCCTACAATTTACTTTGAAAATGGCTGATCTTTTTGCAAACAGTGTACACCCTGATCATTTGCCTCATTTTTGACATCAGATCTAGACCTGCACTGTTTGCATGTACCCTGTTTTGGGGTGTCCCATACAAAATGTGTTAACTTCACATTAACAAATGTGCACTTGACAACGCTTTAAACCCCATTTGATAAACCTGTATACACCATATTTTTTCATGCATATCAGTCTGTGTAAAACATTAGACCCAACATCTTCCTAAAGGATGCAGTTTTTGACCATGGGCTATATTTTTACAACCTTGGTACAGTTCCCATAACCCATATCCTGCTGAATACACTAAAGCCTACTTTTGCAAACAGTGTGGATTCAGATTCTGGAGAAGCCATATGATCAGGATCTACACTATTTGTCTCCAGGAAAACTTTATTTCAAACAGTTCGACTGATATTCAGAAATGGGTGTGACAAATTTCTTTATTCAGCAGGACGAGGGTTAGAACAAGCCACAGACCACATATGAAATACATTTGCTTTGTGAAATCAGCCAATCAAAGCACGGAGATTACCTATGGGTCGACTGAGTTTTGTCAAGGAAAATAGTCCTGGACTGAAGCTTAAACTGTTTTGTTTGACCCTTTAATTCCCTGTTTATTAAGCAAAAGAGTAGACCCTGATCAGAGAACATATTCTGCAGTGCCTGACCTGGGTTCATGCTGTTTGCCAAGCCCAAACCCATGATTTCAGTCCTGATTCTATCTAGATAACCCTCCTATGCAACACTATAAGAATAGCCACTAAAAATAGCGTTTTTTATTTTGCTATAAATAACTGTTACCCGGTTTTCAGACAAGTCTGCGATTGTCATTCAGACTTCAGCACCGAAGAGCTTACTGCACTTTATAACTTTGGGTGGATCGATAAACATTGGACTCAAAACGTGTTCCAATATACATGTACTTGTATACATGCATATGAATCTATGAAAGCAATGTGACCTCCTTTCTTTTAATTCCAAAATTGGATAAATACTAGGAGCTGCTAATCTGAGCTGAGTATAGTATACATGCACAAACAAAAAGACATTATGTCATACATAATTGAGCCTTATCATCCCAACATAGCAGAAGGCACATTACAGCTCTAGTTAAAATATGTTATGGGTACATAATTATGTTAGAACTCCCTTGTTGAGGCTTTTCCAACAGATACCAGAAATCCCGGGTTAACACCAGTCCTGAAGAAAGTTAATCTAAATATCTAGGTTTTCCTCCTCTAGAGCTGTGGTACAGTTCAGTTTCACATCAGGCTTTTGTAACAGTTTACTTAGCATTTAGTCTGAGAGGCATTTAGACCTCTAAACCCACCTAAGCATAAGCTTTACAAGGGAAAACTGATGTTCACACCAAGGCCCCGTTGTCTGATTGTCAGTAGACATCTGACTAGACAAAATGGGTCTAGAGCTCTGAAGGAACATTAAATGGACTGGAAACAAATAACATTGTTTTGTTTGTTTGATACGAAGTTTAACGTCCCCGTCAACAGTGTAAAAGGCATTTTGGAGACATTGCTTCCAATTTTGTGGGACTTTTACCCGACATTGAGATGAAATGACATCTCAAGCCCAGCTGCCCAATGAAACCAATAGGGTTTATAAGCATGGACAGGCTGACTCACACTGCATTGCCTGTTTACCAGTACTCGTGTGTGGGTCGGTTTCAGTTCTGCGTGGAAGCATCATGCAGCCCATCTACATGTATTTCTTCAAGCTCCGATGGGCGGGGGGCTAAAATTACATCTCCAACAGACCACTATTTACCATTGTTCTGATGATTACGACAAACCCTACCTTTTGCAAACAGTGATGATCCAGATCAGATGGCTTCTGAATAACCCAACTGATCAGGGTGTTTGTTATTCAGTTTGTGAACTGGACAAATTCATTATATTCTGCAATTTGAGAAATGGGTGTGGCAAAATTAATTCATTCAGCAGGACAAAGGTTAATCGTTATGGGCCAGGGAGTTTTACTTTTACTATGTCAGTTTGTCCTGTAAAAGTGTTCACTTTCCATATGCATGATTGGCCATGATGTTATGCATAGATAACTTGTGAAAAAATTCAGAAATTTCCGCCGACAATGGCCTCAGTCATAGGTAAAGCAGTAAATATTTGTTTGCATTAAGAAGATTAATAAGGCTTCACAATATTCTTAGTCATAGAAGTGATATGTATCAGAAGATAGTCACCAAATCATTGGAACAGCTGGTAATATCACTACTTTAGCAGGTTCCATGGTAAAGACCAACTGACTAGATAATCACAGTACCTGAAGCCATTATATAATAAATTATATTAAAAAACCTTTTCATAAATGTGTATATATAGTAAAAAACACTAACTTTGCAATATAAGTAAGCTAAATACCAATTTTCATCAATTTATTTTGCTGGCTGTCAATAGCGAATTCGCTATCGACAGCCGGCTGTCAATAGCGAATTCGCTATCGACAGCCGGCTGTCAATAGCGATCGCCTTTAAGTTATTGTCTGAACAAAATACAGTGAAATTCCGCTATAAAGACCACCTAAATTTAAGACTAATTCTGCTTTGTGTTTTCTGCATGCACTGTTCTCTGGTCAGAGACACCTTTGGGACTGTTCAAAAGTGGTCTTTAAGACCACTTTTGAAGTCCCAAAGGTGGTTTTAATACAGGAATTTTACTGTACTAGACAAACTCGTAACAGTGACTTTGACCTGACCCATATGTTTATGTCACGCACATACAGGCCTCATTGAGAATGCCTATGCATAATTTGAACTCAGTCAGTGAAGAAATGGAGAGTGATAGCTCAGTGGTTAGTGCTCTTGCCTCTGTTGTTAAATGGCCCCGGTTCAATACCCACCAGCGGTGATAAAATTTTGGTGTCTGAACACACTCCATTGGCATCATTTGCAGGACTGAATGTCATAAAGGTTAAATTTGGTGATAAATTTTGTTATTTATGTTTACATTATAGATGTACTTCAGGAGAATTATTGGATCTAAGATTTAAGATGTCTGAGAGAATTAGCATACGGTGTAAACACAGATCAGACAGCTCATAAAGGACCAGATTGATTTTGGTCTACACCCTTTGCTAAACAGTGTAAACACAGATCAGCTTGCTCCTAAACTAGCAGACTGATTTGAGTATACATCCTATGCTAAGACCCTTCTATCCATTAGGCTGTTATTCATTGGAAAAAATGTACATTTTCTGTTGTACAATTTCAGACCAGGAAAAAAACTAGAATTTGTTCTTCTACAAAAAAAAAGATGTCTCCCCCGTTTTTGACCTCTAAGTATAACCTTGACATTGGAGGTATTGAGCTGGGTCTTGTGTGTAACACATCATCTAATGATGATGAACATTTTGCAAAGTAACTTTAAAAATGTTCATAGAAAAAAAAGTTACTGGTCGTACTCAAAAAGCCCTTTTTTACCTTTGACCTCTAAGTATGGCCTTGACCTTTGAGGTACAACACATCGTCTCATGATGGTTAACATTTCTGCCAAGTAATTTCATAATCCATCAAAGAATAAGTTATTGACTGTACCATTTTTTACCTTTGACCTCTAGGTATGACCTTGACATTGGAGGTATGGACCTTCGTCTTGCACGACTCATGGTCTAATGACAGTGAACATTTCTGCATGGTTACTTTATATATAAAGTCCATCCATCTATCCATCTTCTTATACTGAGTCGGTCATAACTGGCCATTACCTCAGTTGATTGGGTGGCTAAATTTAGAATTTAGCTGAAAAAAAAAAAGAAAAAAAAAAGAGAGGCACTGGATGTGTCCTTAAAACTATTTACAATCTGCATAACAGAGGTATCCTAAAACGCATACCTCTGAGTCCCAATCTTACACTGTGCGGGCTTTGAACTCTTCTGCGGACTTGGCATTCACCGCAGAGGAGGGAAGACTATTCCATTGGGGAATAGTTCTAGGAAAGAACGAGTTCTTCAGGGCATCACTATAGGACTGGTATCTACGAAATTGTGAGTCGTTTACTTTTGATGCCCTTGTTTGGGTCGACACTGTTACAGGGGTCAAGTACCTATCTTTATCAATAGACACTGAATCAGAGTGTATCTTGTAGAAGAAGGTTAAAGAGGACTGCTCACGACGGGCCTCCAGGGACGGCCATTCTAGCTCATTAAGCATGTCACCGACGCTACTTCTATTTCGCCATCGCCTACAGGTCCATCGAGCAGCTGTCCTCTGCACCTTCTCCACCTGCTGAGTCTGAGTTTTAACATAGGGATGCCAAATGGGTGATGCATATTCAAGTTGAGGGCGAACCAATGTTTTATATGCAACATCCTTTGTTTGCCTAGGTGCAAAAGCCAAGTTCCGTCTAAGGAATCCCAAAGTCCTAGTTGCTTTAGATGTAATCCATCCAGAAATAAAAAAGTTATTGACTGGACACAAAAAACAACAACTTTTTTTACCCCTGACCTCTTAGTATGACCTTGATCTTGGAGGTACTAACCTGGGTCTAGCGTGCACCACATCGTCTCATGATGGTTAACATTTCTGCCAAGTAATTTCACAATCTATCCAGGAATAAGAAAGTTATTGACTGAACACTAAAAAAGGCCCCTTTTTGTCCTTTGACCTCTTAGTACGACCTTGACATTTGAGGTACCAACTTGGGTCATGCACGCAACACATCGTCTCATGGTGGTTAACATTTCTGCAAAGTAATTTCAAAATCCATCTATAAATAAGAAAGTTATTGACAGAACACAAAAAGGCCCCCTTTTTTACCTTTAACCGCTATGTATGACCTTGACATTTCAGGTACCAAACTGGGTCATACGTGCAACACATCATCACATTGTGGTTAACATTTCTGCCAAGCAATTTCAAAATCCATCTAAAAAATAGAGTTATTGAACAAACACAAAAAAGGCCCCTTTTTTGACCTTTGACCTCTATGTATGACCTTGACATTTTAGGTACCAAACTGAATCATGCATGTAACACATCGTCTTATGATAGTTAACATTTTTGCCAAGTAACTTCAAATTCTATCTAAAAATAAGCAAGTTATTGACAAAACCGGAAAAAAGGCCCCTTTTTTACCTTTGACCTCTAACTTTGACCTTGACCTTTGAGGTACCAACCTGGGTCATGCACGCAACGCATTGTCTTATATTGGTTAACATTTCTGCCAAGTGATTTCAAAATCCATCTCAAAATAAGAAAGTTATTGACCAAACACGAAAAAGGCCACTATTTTGACCTTTGGGCTCTAAGTATGACCTTGACCTCTGGGGTACCGACCTGCCTCATGTGCACCACACATCGTCTCATGGTTGTTAATATTTCTGCCAAGTAATTTTAAAATCCATCTCAATTTAAGAAAGTTATTGACCAAACACGAAAAAAGGCCCCTTTTGACCTTTGGGCTCTAAGTATGACCTTGACCTTTGAGGTACCAACCTGCCCATCGTCTTATGGTTGTTAATATTTCCGCCAAGTAATTTTAAAATCCATCTGAAAATAAGAAAGTTATTGACCGGACACGATTTGCCCATACATATATACATACCGACAAACTTCCAAGGGAGATAATTCAAAAAGTATAAATGCGAGAGTTATAGTTCTTGTGCACTGCACGTCGTATAATGCTGATTAATATTTATATGAAGTTTCGTGAAGATAGCTCGAACGGTTTTCAAGTTATAGAGCAGACACAAATGTGTGACAGGCAGACAGACAGACAGACGGACAGAGACAGACATTCAGACACCCAGGGAAAAACAATATGTCTCTCCGAAAACATTTTTTTCGGGGGAGACATAAAAAGCAAGACACAAAGTCGGACAAGAAGAAATAACTTATTTATTCATCAACATTTGTATATTTTATAAATTAAACATTTTATTGAGCCATGATATAACATACAGTTGGGATGCACCTGATTTGACAAAGTTAAAAATAGCAAAATAATCACAAAACATACATCACAACCTCTTTATAACACAATTCCTAGGATACATTTTAACATTACGAAAACACATCTACACAAATACATTGTAAACTTTACCACACAAAAAAAAAACAACAAAAAAAACGAATATTTTAAGATGAAAAATTTCAATATTTTTCTTACCCAAAACCTATGTTTTTGTGTTTTTGTTCATTAACAGACTTGCTTACCTGATGGCAGAATTGTATTGAAAAGTGAGAACACCTATATAATTTTGACCCACTTAAACCCCACTTTTATATTGTAAAACTGGGGTTTACAGGGGTATACATTATTTTTCTTATTTCTGCTCAAGAACACATATTGTGGGTACTTGTTAGAACTGCCTTGAAGAGGCAGTTCTAACCAGTACCCACAATCTATGTTCTGAGCAGAAATATGAACAAGAGCACCACATGCGGTGCCAATGCTCGGCTGCAAAAATTCTAAGTCGAAAAAGGGGCATAACTGTGCGAAAAATATTTCGAGGGTTACCTCACCTATTGGTATGAGTTCCCCTTTTCATAATGAACAACTAGTCTGAGTTTCAAGTAAATAGGTTGTGTAATGACAGAGATATTACAAAATGTCCAAGTTTTTGCACGACGACGCCAGAGCTATGACAATACCTCCTAGTTTTCTTCGAAAACAGCCGAGCTAAAAATATTAGGATTTTTTTTCTGAAAATTTTATTTTTTTTCAATATATTTGAATAGGCATGTTTTCATCTAGCTCTTTAAACTAACTATGCATTGAACAATTGCCCTCAGTTGCATCCAAACAGAATTGTAGAACTCATTAGAATCACCTCAATTTATGTCTTGTTTCTAGTCCAAACATTGATTGTGGGTGTTTGTTAGAACCACCTCACTGAGGCAGTGCTAATGAGTACCCACGGAACAGTGTCATAAAGAGGTTTGAGAGTATAAAACTGAATAAAAGATAAAAGGAATAAAAGATGATACAATGTAGCATGACACTGAAATGAGATTCCATATGGGACATGTGCATGAATAATATTAGCCTTTTTTGAAAAAAAAAAGTTACATGAAAACACGCCTATATCAATTTGACCCCCTCGAACCCCACTTTTAAATAGTAAAACTGGGGTGTACAGGGGTAAACCTTATATTTCTGCTCCAAAGTATAGATTGTGGGTACTCGTTAGAACCGCCTCATCGAGGCGGTTCTAACAAGTACCACAATCTATATATACTTGTGGGAATTTTTCATCTTAAAATTTTCGTTTTTTAGGCGGTAACATTTTCAATGTATTTGTATAGGCGTGTTTTCGTAATGTACATGAAATTTCAGGTAGGACTGGTGTGTGATATCTTCATGTAACAGCCAGTAACAGGATTCAAGTAACTTCTTTTTTTTTGTTTCAAGCAAGGAAGGTTCATTTTTAGATCTTATGAATTTGAAAAATATCACGAACACACCCCCCCCCCCCACCCCTACACACACACCCTTAAACCTCGCTGACCCACCATTCTAATGAGATCCAATAATCTATGTTTCGGTGTGTCCTTGGGCAAGATGGTGTGTCCTTGGGCAAGACAGGTAGTGACACTGCCCCACCCCACCCACGTGTAAATGGGTAGCAGTGGTGTAAAAGCCACTGCCTCTCCCTCTTGCGCACGCGCATGGAAACACCCGGAATGAGTGTTGGAGAGCGATTCAATAAGATCGCAATGGAACTGAAATAAATTAGTATTCACTATAAACTAATCTATGTTTTGAGCAGAAATATGAAAAATATCAGATATTTTTATCTGGAAATCTTCATTTTTCGGCAGTAAAAAAAAATTCAATATATTTGAATAGGCTTGTTTTCATACTGTAGCTAAAAATTTGATTGAACCATATGACGAGCTGTTACAAGAAGATATAATGCTCATACAGGAAATGTCACTTAACTTAATTTTTTTTTATTTCTTTAGAAAACATAGATAGCGGTACTCTGACATTAGAACCACCTAGGGCTATCTAATAATAAGAGTCCCGTGCTAAAAGTTTTCAGCCACTAATCATATTCCCATTACTTCAATAAATTACAAGTTTTTCAAAACTTTCGTAAATAAAAATTTCCAAAAAATTTTTTTTTTATTCCAACATACAGGCGGTATAACTGGGAACCAATTCTCATATTGGGTGGCAGGGAGCTAGACTGGTCACAAGAAACCTACATGCCAAATATGAAGGCTCAGTCTCAAATGGTTCAAAAGTTATGATAAAGTACATGTAGGTCAAGGTCTGAGGTCAATTGTTTTGGTATGAGTGTGAGGACCTTGTCACAAGGAATCCACGTGCCAATTATGAAGGCACTAGCTCAAATGGTTCAAAAGTTATGATAAAGTAGGTCAAGGTCACAGGTCAAACTTTTTGTATGGGTAGGAAGCCCTTGTCACAAAGAACATACATGTAAAATATGATGGCTCTGTCTCAAATGGTTCAAAAGTTACTATAAATTAGGTCACAGGTCAAAATATTTTTGTATGAGTGGGATGCCCTTGTCAAAAGGAATCTACATCCCAAATATGAAGGCTCTATCTCAAATGGTCCAAAAGTTAGGTCAAAGGTCAAGGTCGCAGAACAAAAAGCTTGTATGAGTGAAAAGCCCTTAAGCTTGTCACCAGGAACATGCATGCAAAATATGAAGGCTCTATCTCAAATGGTTCAAAACTTATGATAAAGGTCACATGTCAAGGTCAAGGTCACAGGTCAAACTTTTTGTGTCAGTGGTAAGCCCTTGTCACCAGGAACCTACATCCCAAATATCAGAGCTCTAACCTCAAATGGTTAAACAGTTTTGACAAAGTAGGGCAAAGGTCAAGGACACAGATAAAAAAAACTGTGTATGAGTGGAAAGCCCTTGTCACAAAGGACTTACATGCCAAATATGATGGCTTTATGTCAAATGGTTCAAAAGTTATAATCAAGTATGTCAAAGGATGAGGTCACAGGTCAAAATTATTGCATAGGTGGGAAGCCTTTGTCACAAGGAACATACACACTGAATATGAAGGCTCTATCTCAAACAGTTCAAAAGTTATGATTAAGTAGGTCACAGGTCAAGGTCACAGGTCAAATTCTTGCATGGGTGGGAAGTCCTTGCCACAAGGAGCATACAGACCAAATATGAAGGCTTTATCTCAAATGATTCAAAAGTTATGTAAAAGTAGGTCACATGTCAAGCTCACAGGTCATTTTTTTGTATGAAAGGAAGCCCTTGTCATAAGGAACCTACATGCCAAATATGAAGGCTCTATCTCAAATTCTATAAAAGTTATGAGCAGCTTCCATGACGTAGTGGTTATGCTATTTACCTTGTAAAGCAGGGATCACAGGATCAATCCCGTGCTTCTCCAGACTTTCAGATGAAGCTTTAAACCGAGGTCCCATCTCTGTATGACCATAGCTGTTGGTGAGACTAAGACTTAAACACTCACTCACTCAAAAGGTATGATAAAGTAGGTCAAGGTCAATGGTCAAAATTTTGGACCTTGTCACAAAGAACAATCTATCTCAAATAGTACAAAAGTTATAATAAAGTAGGTAACAGTTCAAAGTCAAGCTCAAAGGTCAGTTTTTTGTATATGTGGGAAGACCTGATCACAAGGAACCTACATGCCAAATATGAAGACTCGATCTCAAACAGTTCAAAAGTTATGACAAAATTACCTAGTGATCGTATTTTTGATTTGAGATGACCCATATTCGAACTTGACCCAGATAGTGTCAAGATGATCATTCTAAGAGCGATATAATAACTGGACCAGAAATGTGGTCTATAGAGTCTTCACAAGGTTTTCTATGATTTGACCTACTGACCTACTTTTTAATCCGACATGACCTACATTCGAAACTGACCAAGGTATTGTCAAGATGATCATTCTGAGCAGAGATATTGTCAAGATGATCATTCTGAGTAAGTTTGATGATGATAAGACCAAAACTGTGTTCACAAGGTTTTTCTCTGATTTGACCTACTGACCTTCTTTTTGACCCGACATGACCCATATTCGAACATGACCGAGATACTGCCAAGATGACCATTCTGTGCAAGTTTGGTGATGATCGGACCAAAACTGTGGCCTCTAGTGTGTTCACAAGGTTTTTCAATGATTTGATCTACTGACCTACTTTTTGACCCAACATGACCCATATTCGAACTATACTGAGATATTGGCAAGCTAATCATTCTGAGAAAGTTTAATGATGATGGGACCAAAATTGTGGCATCTAGTGTGTTTACAAGGTTTTTCAATGATTTGACCTACTGACCTACTTTTGACCTGACATGACCCATGTTCGAACTTGATCGAGATATTGTCAAGATGATCATTCTGAGCAAGTTTGATGATGATCAGGCTAAAATTGTGGCCTCTAGAGTGTTCACAAGGTATTTCTATGATTTGACCTACTTTTTGACCCGACGACCAATATTCGAACTTGACCAAGATGATTATTCTGACCAAGTTTGATGACGATTGGCCCAAAACTGTGGCCTCTAGTGTGTTCACAAGAAAAGTTAACGCATAGACAATGCACGGCGGACGACGCACAACGCCCTCGGACATTTCACAGTCCCAAAAGCTAAAACTGCTTTCCACGCTCATTTCTTCTGTGAATTGGTGTTGCACTTTTCATTTTTTGGCTTCCCCAAAATGATCGAACTACAGGGATTTTACATGTACAAGTGGTTGAATACAAGTGGTTGAATACTTCTAGCACAATAGCCATTAATAGCCATAAAATAAAGCATCATACTATAAAGGACGGACACTTTGTAAATAGAAATTAGTTAAACATTAGTTAACGACTATGTAGAAAATCATACAGATCATTCATTATGATAACACACCCGTGCGACATAGTGCATTTTTCACATCTCCAAAATGGCTACTTATCTGATGAAAATTTGTGATATTTTTGTTATAAATGCTCAAAAAATAGGTTGTGGGTGCTCGTTAGAACCGCCTCATTGAGGCGGTTCTAACGAGTACCCACAACCTATGCCTTGGAACAGAAATAAGAAAAATAGTGTTTACCCCCATAAACCCCAGTTTTCCCTATATACAGTGGGGTTTAGGGGGGTCTTCATTTCACGGACTTGTTCACGTGATGAAAATCAAAGAAAAAAAATTGTAAAATGGACATTATGCATACTTGAGGATTTACATATAATGAGTATCATTTTTAATGTGGCAAGTAAATAAAATCAGCATGGCATGTACCTTCAGTCCATATAAGGCAATTACATACCCTAATGTTTTGTGAAACAGACACCCCTGTCAATCATAACTTTTGCAATTTCTTTTTTTCCCAAAATGATCAAGTTTCACAACTTCCTGTTGCCTTCATCCTATAAACAAATCATTGGGGAGGAGCAAATTCTTTCCTTTAAGGGGAATGGGTGCTACTCCAGGGGAGACAACTCGACATGCAAAAGTATTTTTGTCTCCCCATGTCAATAGGGGTCAACTCTTAAAGGAAAGAATTTGCTCCTGAGGAGCAAATTATTTCCTTTAAGAGTTGACCCTTTTTCCCGTGGGACAGAGCTTATAGAAAAGCAAACAGGAAGTTCCGAAAGTTGTCTCCCTTTGAAAAATGGCAGACAAATCTGCTAGGTGTTCCCATACCCCTCAAGAGAAGACCTTTATCCTCTACTGATAGGGAGATAAAAATGCTTTGAAAGTGTATCCATCGCCCTTAAGGTGAACAGAAACAGTTCCGAGGGAAATCACACGAAATCATCGATATTTCTGGTAATTACCTCCCTTTCCATAGAAGACGACTCTAAAGGAAGGTTGGCCCCCGCCCATAGGGGCTTGAAGAAATATATGGACTGCATGATGCTTCCACGCAGAGCTGAATCCGGCCCGCACACTAGTACTGGTAAACCGCTTAGAGGATCTAAGCCTGTCCAGGAACCGCGGTGCGAGGCGGACCGTCCATGCTAATAAACCCTATTGGTTTCATTGGGCGACAGGGCTTGAGATGTCATTTCATCTAAATGTCGGGTAAAAGTCCCACAAAATTGGAAGCAACGTCTCCAAAATGACCTTTACAGTGTTGACGGGGACGTTAAACCTCAAATCAAACAAAACAAAGGAAGGCACAGTTCCCAGAGGGAGAAAAGTACTTCCTTATTTTCTTCAATCTTTATCATTTCACTTCACAGACACAGCTTTATAGCAGCAAACTGGTGCCTCTCCTATATGAGGTGCCGTAATACTATTTAATCGAATTTCAAGATATCTATAAATAAAATTAATGGCATCTGTAATAAAAATATATGATATCAATAAATATTATTAGATATCTATAAATAATATTTGATATCTATTATTTATTTTATGATATCTTTAATATGTTAAGGGATATCTATCATTCCAATAATAGATATATATTCTTCGATATATAGATATCAAATATTGAAGAACATTTTAGGCCATCAATAATTACATTTATTGATATATATAATATGTTTTCTGAAATCCATTATTGAAAATTGTGATATCTATAATTCAGCCTTTCAAATGATATCTTTAATTTGAGTTTTAGAAATCTATATATGCAAAGGTAAAAGGGATATCATAAAACAAATCTATAGATATCAAGAAAAATATATTACATATCATTGATTACATTTTATGATATCACAAGGTATTGATAATTATAGATATCAATAATGTTAATTATAGATATCCATCATTTGATTTATAGATATCTATAATATTTAAATAAGTAATAGAGATCAAACTTCATGTTTTTAATTAAAATTTCATTCCGGACTAGTTTCAGTTATTACAACCTTTTTCAAGGGACAGTATTGTAAACAATGAAACATGATCTGAACAGGAACATGTGATTTAAAGATTTCTATAATTTGATTTATAGATATCTATAATAAAAATATAGGATATAAATAAATATTATTAGATATCTATACATAATATTAGATATCTATTATTTATTTGATGATACCTTTAATATGGTAAGGAATATTTATCATTCCAATTATAGGTATCTATTATTCGATATAAAGCGGTAGATATCAGATATTGAAGAACATTTTTGGATATCAATAATTACATGTATTGATATCTATAATATATTTTCTGATATCCATTATTGTAAATTGTGCTATCTATATAATTATAATTGGATTTTTAGATATGTATATGCACAAAAGAAAAATGAACATCATAAAACAAATTTATAGATATCAAGAAATATATATCACATATTATTGGTAACATTTTATGATATCAAACATGTTGATAATTAAAGGAATCAATACTGTTAATTATAGCTATCCATAATTTGATTTATAAATATCTTTAATTTGATTTATATGTATTTATAATAAAATTATAGATATCTAGAAATTGTATTAAATAGTAAAACAGCACCCCATACTCCTAGAGATATACACATGCATTTTGTTATTTTGTTTGTTTGATTTGAGGTTTGTCCCCGTCAACACTGTAAAGGTCATTTTGGAGACGTTGCTTCCAATTTTGTGGGACTTTTACCCAACATTGAGATGAAATGACATCTCAAGCCCTGTTGCCCAATGAAACCAATAGGGTTTATTAGCATGGACGGTCCGCCTCGCACCGCAGTTCCTGGACAGGCTCAGATCCTCTAAGCGGTTTACCAGTACTAGTGTGCGGGCCGGATTCAGCTCTGTCTGGAAGCATCATGCAGCCCATATATTTCTTTAAGCCCCTATGGGCGGGTGCCCATGCATTTTGTTAGCATATGCACATTTACGTTTTATAACATAATGGTTCATTCCTCACCACCTTTTCATTCCTGTTGAAATACATCTAGTGTTCATTCACTTTGAACATGAGCAATGAAGGTAATCTGGAACATTTATTTTTCATTTAAAATCCATTCAGTCTATCATTACTAAACCCTGAAGACGCCGAGAAAAACTACATCTGAAAATGTTGTCTGCTTTTGTTGTCTGCTGAATTTTTTTGCAATTTTTTTTTTATTTTTTTTTGCATACAGGCAAACAGTGTGGGCCCAGATCAGACTGCTCCTACAGGAGCAGTCTGATATGGATCCACACTGTTGCAAAAAATTACTTTTAAGGTAACTGGCAGACGGCAAAGCAGATGACAATTGTCGTGATTGGCATTTTATGGGTTAACCCCTATCCTGCTGGGCACAAGAACACCTACGTTTGCAATTAGTGTAGGTCCAGATCCGATGGCATCTGATCAGGGTATACACTGTCACCTATCCTGCTGGGCCCGAGAACACCTACATTTGCAAATAGTGTAGGTCCAGATCCAATGGCATCTGATCAGGGTATACACTGTTTGTCACTCAGTTTGTAAATTGAATGAATACAGTGTATCAAATAATTTGATTGGTTGCTTGTTAGCAATGGATTTGGCTAAATTAATTTATTCAGCAGGAAAAAGAGTCTCCTAGTGGCCCACTTTGAAAATATAGGTTTTTATATAGGTTCATCTAACTCAAAATATAGGTTATTTATAGGTTTTTCAATAAAAATACAGGTTAAAAAAAAAGTCTTCCAAACTTACATAAAGATTTAAAACTGAAGAAAAAATATTTGATGAATTTTTGTGCCACAATTACTCAGATAAAGTTGATCTGAATTTTACAAAGTCCGAGCGAGCGAAGCAAGCAAGGAAAAAAAATTCAAGTTATTGACAGTTTTCATCACTTTTTATGGGACTAAAAAGTAAAAAATAGTAGTGCATTTTGAAGAAAAGTTAGGGTTGAGTCGCAAGAAGGTTCAAAAAGTGAAAAATATAGGTTTTTCATGAAAATACAGGCTTTCTATAGGTTTAATGAACAAAATAAAGGTTTTATAGGTTTGGCACAAAATTACATGTATAGGTTATTATAGGTTTTATAGGTTTTGCTAGGAGGCCTGGTCAGTTAAGAACATGCGATGAAAACATAGCTAACCTGCTCCCAATGCCGGGTATACTGATTATAGCCCTCCCTTAGCATTGCATTTTGCATAACCAGAACAAAATCAATTATACAAGCAAGCAAAACCCCGCAAAAAATCCTCCCTTGTAATTTGAGCCCCGCCAAGCGAATTTGTGTCTTCGAGCATTCCGTCATGACAAATTTTAACTACGCATGCCCAGCCATTCAGAGGGGTCAGGGATATGGCTTTCTGTCTGAAGGTTCCTCTTGATTCACTGCTTGTATGAGCGAGCAGCGAAGGTTCTGGCGAGACTGCGCGGATGCGCAGGCTCGCCTGAACCTTCGCTGCTCGCATAGGCGATAAGTACCAAAATCGCTTGATGGGGCCCATTATAAAATTAGACAGGCCTCTTATAACATGGGAGGTTAGGTTAACATGGGAGGTTAGGTTATGTGTCATAATTTCAGTTTTCTAATTGTGCATTTGTTTGTTTGCTTGTTTGTATTGGAGTTTAACGGCCCAGTCAACACCATTTGTGAGCTGGTCAGTTTACCTTTCCACACTTTCCTGGGCAGGCTTATACATAAGCGGTTAACCAGTACAGTGCACATTCTTTCACCGGAAACTGAAACCTGCACTTCTTGAATCTGCGGAAGGGAGAGAATGGCCGTAGAAACGATTTCATGGTCAATCTCCATGAAAGAATGTTGCCGACCCCGGCAGGTATCGAACCTGCGTCCTGATCACCAGTCAGACGCGCATCGGACTGAGCTACTATGGTCAGCCTTTCTAAATGCGCATTATATACTGTGTCAATCTCTAGTTATTATTTCCATTTTCAATGTAACAAGCTAATGATTTCTTATGCAACCGGGCCTAAAACTTATTTTCATTTTGGCTCCTGCTGAACTCATTTTGAACATAATGGAATCTTCCACCTTATACAAAGCACAAGTCCATTTCAAAATTTAGGGGTGTTCAATTTTTGTTTCTTCAATGTTTATTTGGAAAATGGATGAACTTTTTGCAAACAGCATAGGCCCTGATCAGATTCCGTGTTCTGCCCTTTTGGAATTTCTCTTACAGAATCGGTTAAAGCATAGAAACATATTGGAATCCAATTTTCTTTTTATTTGTTTGTTTGTTCAAGCTGTCAACAATTGCAACAACCCTAACTTTCATCCTTATGTTCAAGTCCAGACTTTCCGACATATTTTGTCCAATCACCATCACTGGCTAAGTTGCCGTACAAATTTTATTTGCACTTCTATTACAAGCTCCCCTGTCTCCACCCTTCTCCAGTATGGCGTTTTGGGCTGCCTTGGGCCCTGGTACTTATTCATTTATATTAACACACTGCATACGGGAAACCCCTAAAGGGGTACCTTGGCCAACAGTGCAGGCCCAAATCAGACGCCGCATAATGAGGCATCTGATCAGGGCCTACAATATTTGCCAACCAAATTTTCTGTCAAAAATAGAATAAAAACGACAACATAGGCCTGACACCTTTTATATGGCAAATGCACTTGTCCAACATATAGCAATGGAACAGTCCACCATTATACAAAGGGTAAAAAAGTGCCATACACACAGGAGCCTGACAGTGAAAATGAACTAGAGCTGTCAGTGAAACTGACTAGGGCCCCGGCAGCGCTATCAGAGGAGTAGGAAAATTTGTGGACGGATAGACGGACAGACAGACAGACAGACAGACAGACGGACGGACAGAGTGATTACTATAGGGCACCCACACTTTCAGTGCGGGGCCCTAATTAATGCATATCACAAATGAAACACATTCTTTCATTGGCTAGAAACACATCACATGCAAGTCTCTAATCTGTGGTAGATGAACAGTCCAGTCTTTTAGTGCCTGCTATGGAGGTACAGTGTAATCAGAAAATCAGAATTTTTTTTAGGGACAATCGCAATGAATTTACTGGTTTTTACTTCTGACTGTTGCTCCATTGAACTGTGGGGAAGCAGCCTAACAGCAACATATCATTCACCTTTCAATTGTTGTTTGTTTGTGGAGTATGGTTTTGCAGTAGTTGATCAATGCACTAAAAGCATGCAGCTCCAGTCATATCAACCCGGCCGTCCAGGCCCTGGCACGAGGGCAGTCCATAAACCTTGATAGTGCCCGAAGCTTAGGTTACCAATGCTTAACCCTTATCTTGCTGAATATTCATTTAACCCCCACCCCATTTCTGTCTATCAACCAATCAAATTACTTTATGTAATTTATTGCTTAAAATTCATAAACTGGATGCCAAACAGTGTAGATCCTGAGCTGATGGCTTCTTCAGAAGCCATCTGATCAGGATCTACACTGTTTGCAAAGATAGGGGTTGTCGTGAACAGCAGGATAAGAGTTAATAAATACTAGTGTGTGTGAAAGGCTGTTTCCATGGCACTCTGGGATAGCTTGCTAGCAAGCTTTGTAAATCTTCAGAACCTTTTTTCACTGTCATCATCAGGATCTGCCAGGTTGTAATCACTGCTGCCAGCTCTTCCCTTCCATACACCTTCCTTCTCTAACAAGGCACTCTGGGATACCTGCATTATTAGAGCAAACTTTTGTCATTCTGGTAGGGTTTAACACATTAGTTACGGCCCCCGCCTATAGGGGCTTGAAGAAATATATGGGCTGCATGATGCTTCCAAGCAGAGCTGAATACGGCCTGCACACTAGTACTGGTAAACCGCTTAGAGGATCTAAGCCTGTCCAGGAACCGCGGTGCGAGGCGGACCGTCCATGCTAATAAACCCTATTGGTTTCATTGGGCGACAGGGCTTGAGATGTCATTTCATCTCAATGTCGGGTACAAGTCCCACAAAATTGGAAGCAACGTCTCCAAAATGACCTTTACAGTGTTGACGGGGACGTTAAACCTCAAATCAAACATACATTACATATATATTGTCAAACTTCAATGGCTCGAACACCTTTGGGACCTCGAAAATCTGTTCAAAACAGGGGTAGTTCGAGCCACTGAGGGTTACTGCTAGGAGGCATAACAAGATACTATTAGACATCTTTTCGGTGTTTCATAATGAATATGTATGCTGTATGTATTCATTAGAATCGCCTCATCGAGGCGATTCTTATGAGTACACACAGCATACATTTGTATGATAAAAGACTAAAATCTCCTTAATTATCCCCCACTAGTTCTTATGTAGAGGATTTCGCTAGGGGCTCAAGCACGGGTTCGACTCATCCATGGTAAACGAGCCATCATTGTTTGAGCCATCGAAGTTCTACTGTATATGTGTGCAATGGGGTTGGGTCACAAGTTCTCTCAACATTAGTTACGACCCTTCCCCTATTAACCCATTGTATACTGGTGGGCTCTTCCTCTTTTATACGTTAGAAAAGTCCATTTTTCAATAAGGGGTGTTGGGTCTATTTTTTTGTTTTATTCTATTTTTGTTGGAAAACCCTTTTAGCAAACAGTGTAGATCTGGTTCTGCACTGTTTGCATATGTAAGAATGTTTAATACATCACGAAAACACGTCTATATAATTTTGACCCCCTTGAACACCACTTTTATATAGTAAAACTGGGGTTTCCAGAGGTATACCTTATTTTTCTTATTTCTGCTCTAAAATATAGATTTTGGGTACTCCTTAGAACAATCTTGAGGCGGTTCTAATGAGTGCCCAAAATCTATATTTTTGAGCAGAAATAACCGAGGCGGTTCTAACGAGTGTCCACAATCTATATTTTAGAGCAGAAATAAGAAAAATATCACAATTTTTCATATTAAAATTTTCATTTTTTCGGGGCTAAAGGTGGCAATGTAATTGTATAGGCGTGTTTGCGTAATGAACATGGCATCCCTTGAGTCAGGAGAAGAGAATTCTACTCTTATCTGCCAATATTTTGTATCTCAACTGCCCTGATGGTTTATAATATAGGGATCAACCATGGTTTTTCATGCATTAACATTCGCCGAGTCCCGAGGAAGCTGTTTGAACATGAGGCCGCCAGGCCGAATGTTCAAATATCCTTCGAGGGATCCGGCAAATGTTAATGCAAAGAAATAACCATGGATGATCGTTGTTCTTGCATAACTTACGATTCCTATAGCAAATTTTGACAAAAACGCCCAAAAGCTCCATATAAACTCCATATAAACCCTTCAAATGCGAACGTCGAACCAACATGGCCGCCAGTTCAGAATGTTGTTTACAATGACGTCGTTAGGCAGTAACCATCTTACGTCATCAAAGAACCCTAAAACGCTACGTTCAGGGCAATAATGTTACGTCGCTTGACGTAATGTTAACAAAGCAAGGCCCTTCTTGTGATATCAAAAGCTCAAAATCCATGTTCAAACAGCACGCAAATTTAATGATTTGAACATGTTTTTTGCTGTTTGAGCATGGCTTTCGGTCCATTTGACAATGGCTTCAAACAGCCATGTGCATAGATATTTATGCAAGAATCAGAAATTAACCTGTCGTATCCTTGTGGACTCTTCCACTGTTATATGTTGATAATTCCATTTTTCAGTTAAGGGGTGTCAAGTCAATTTTTTTTCTTTTATTCTATTCATTCTTTCTTTGCAATGTTTTGAATGTTCTATTCTAGACAGAAAATCCTGTTATCAAACAGTTTAGAGTGTGTGTTTAACGTCGCTTTTATTCTATTCTTTCTTTCTTTGCAATGTTTTGAATATTCTGTTCTTGACAGAAAATCCTGTTATCAAACGGTGTAGAGTGTGTGTTTAATGTCGCTTTCAACAATTTTTCAGTCATATCACGGCGGTGTCTGGTTGCGACAGGGAGCTCAATGCTCACTTTTATAGTGCTGCCTCACTGAAGTATCATGTCCCAGACACATTACACGATACCACGCCCAGTCACATTATCCTGACACTGGGTCGACCAGTCCTAGCTCTACCCCGTAAATCTGAGTGCCAAGCGAGGTGCAGCTAGTACCATTTTTAACGACTGGTATGTGGCAGCCCAGGATCGAACCCGTGACCTCCTGATCCCCGGAGCGGACACTCTACCAACTGAGCTATCGGGGCCGGTAATCAGGAGAAGAGAATTCTACTCTCATGTGCCAATATTTTGTATCTCAACTGCCCTGACGGTTTATAATCTGAAATTAACCTATCGTATCCTTGTGGACTCTTCCACTGTTATATGTTTGATAAGTCCATTTGTCAGTTAAGGGGTGTCAAGTCAATCTTTCTCTTTTATTCTATTCTTTCTTTCTTTGCAATGTTTTGAATACAGTCCAACCTGTATTAAGCAAGCACCTGTGGGATATTAAAAAAGTGTTTGGTTAAGACAGGTGCTTGCTTAACACAGGTGAATTTTAATGCATTTTCCTTTTCTGGGAACTGAATGCCTGCTTGCTTAAGACAGGTTGCTTGCTTAATAAAGGTGGCCGCTAAGACAGGTTTTACTGTATTATATTCTTGACAGAAAATCCTGTTATCAAACAGTGTAGACCTTGATCAGATGTTGCAGTATGCAGCATCTCATGAGTGTCTGCACTGTTTGCCAATGCTCCTTTCATGGGGTTCCAGGTTAGAATTGGATAAGATGCCACAAACTCTTTATAACTATTCCTGGGGTTCAAAGCAGAAATATGTATGTTTCCCAACCAAGTTATATACAGTCGACTTTCAATGGCTGGAACACCTTTGGGACCTCGAAAATATGTTCAAGACAGGGGTAGTCCGAGCCACTGAGGATTACTGCCAGGAGTTCTATAATGAAAATGTATGCTGTGTGTACTCATTAGAATCGCCTCATTGAGGCGATTCTAATGAGTACACACAGCATACATTTGCAAGATAAAAGACTAAAATCTCACTAATTATCCCCTCAACATGTATTTCTTATGTAGACGATTTCTATTGGGACTCAAGAAGCGGTTCGACACACTCATGGTAAAAGAGCCATCGATGTTAGAGCCATCGATGTTCAACTGTAAAAGCCAAAATTTATACAAATATCTAGATGTAAAGCATCACTCTCAATGCTCTGTGTCTCATGTGATACATTGATCTGGAAACATCCACTCGATGTGATACAATCATCATCATCATCATCATCAAAAGATTTTTGATTAACATGCAGATACAGGGGCAACGTCCACATAAGTGGGCCCCCTTCCAGGTAGCTGGCTTGCTACACGCATGGCAGATCTTACACCAGATCTCCAGGCTTGTCTATCATGAGGATCGATAACAGAGAGCTTCCATTCTCTGCAATCTCTTTCTGTTAGCTGCTTCCAGGTCATCTTGGGCCTTCCTGGCCCCCGCTTTCCACCTACCTGTATGTCATAGGCAGTCTTGACTGCACCATTGGAGCATTCCACATGTCCATACCAGCGAAGCCTTCTCTCTTTCAGGATGAGGTCCAGGTACTCAATGCCAAGACGCTCAAGAAACTCACTGGACCTGATGGTGACAGTGTCCTGTGGCTTGACATTGCAGATCTGTCTGATCATTGCCCTGTCATTTCGCTGTAGACTTTAGAGGTTTGGCTTTGTCAATGGCCATGTCTCACTGGCATGGAGCATTGCGCTCCGCACTCAAGAGCTATACACACGGCCACGTGTCCTGAATGAGAGGTGGCGAGAAGAGAGAACTGGTAGCAACTCCTTGAATTTCTTTAATACAATGTGGCAGAAAAAGTTACTTACAACAGTAATAAAAGTGTATTAATCCATTTTGCACAGGAAACCCCAAAATGAGTAATTGGCAAAAAGTGCAGGCCCAGACCAGACGCCGCAGAATGCGTCGACTGATCAGGGCCTACACTATTTGCAAAAACTTCAGCCATTTTCCAAATAAATTTTGAAGAAAACACAACCTGAAACCCCTTAATTTTGAAATGAACTCCTGGTATATATAAGAAGGAAGTTTCTATTTGGTAAAGGCTGAAATCACTTGTGTATTATCATAATTTATTTGTTTGTTTGTTTGTTTGTATTGGAGTTTTAATGGCCCAGTCAAGACTATTTAGGTCATATTTGAGCCAATCAATTAACCCAACCACACTTTCGTGGGCAGGCTTATAGGTAAGCGATTAACAAGTACAGTGTATATTCTTTCTCCAGAAATTGACAACTGCACTTCTTCAATCAGCGGGAGAGAAGGACCATAAAAAAGATTTCAAGACCAATCTCCACAAAAGAATGTTGCCGACAAAGGCAGGTATCGAACCCGTATCCGCCTGATCACCAGTCAGATGCGCATCCGACTGAGCTAACGAGGCCAGTTGCATTATCATAATAAAATGATCTAAAAACTTACATACAGATCAAGACTAAATAGAGGATCTTACATGAGTGTTCATGTATTATTGAATTTATTAAACGAGTTGAGGAAAAGGGATAAAATGCGAGGCTTTGCCGAGCATTTTATTCCTTTTCCTCAACGAGTTTAATAAATTCAATAATGCATCAGCACGAATGCAAGATTCTATTTATCATATGACATTTAAAACGCATTTTTTTCACAACTGTTTACAAAAATGTCAATATTACGCCATTAGTAAACGAGACGTCCTTATGGATGTCATACATGTAACGTTACGGGACGTATCTAACTAATTTGCATATTAGTAAACGAGACGTCCTTATGGACGTCATACATGTAACGTTACGGGACGTATCTAACTAATTTGCATATTTAATCCACTAGTGGATTATCGAAAATAATACATGACGTTATTACACTCTCAGACATGACGTCATATGATAAATATCATACCTGTGATAATTTTTTTGACATTATGAGGGAGATTTGCCATTGTGAGGGAGATTTAAAGAATATATAGGGAAATTCTCACTTCAAATGAGAGAGACTCCAAAATTTTACTAAAATTTAGCATAAATTGGGCAAAAATTAGCATCAAAATGAGGGAGTCTCCCTCCTGATGAGGGAGGTATCACAGGTAAGAAATAATCTTACGGCTTTCTCCAAGGCCAGGTAATCTTCAACTTTATCTGACAGTGCCATCTGCAGAATTTTTTTCGGATGTTCTCTCATTAAACCAGCCTGTCTCATTTCCTTGTCCATGGTCTTCAGTAGGATTTTACGTGTTGCTACAGCTGGGTGAAGAATATCGTCAAAAGCCCAGCTGGAGGCATTAACTCTCAGTTCTACTGGTACAAGTTTGTGGTCTGACCTGTAAAGGATATTCAACCCTTGACCTGCTGAATATTTATATATGCCACACCCACTACTGATTATCAACCAATCAGATTACCCAATGCAAATGATTGCAACTAGAGCTGTCAGTGAAACTGACTAGGGCCCCGGCAGCGCTATCAGAGGAGTAGGAAAAAATTTGTGGACGGACAGACAGACAGACTTTCAGTGCGGGGCCCTAACAACTTAATAAACTGAATGGCAAACAATGAAGATCCTGATCAGATGGCTTCTTCAGAAGCCATCTGATCTGGATCTTCATTGTTTGAAAGATCAGACATATCTGGGCTCAGCAGGACAAGGGTTAAAATGGCCTTGCGATGTTTACACATAGCATTAGCATTTTATTCACATTGTCTATTCAATTACGAGCTTATGCACCCATCTCACTTCAATGTATAATACTGGATACTGGTATATATTGTATTTGGTTTTTTTTTTTTTTTTTTTTTTTTTTGTGTGTGTGTGTGCTCCTTTGGTGTCTGCATTAGCACTGGCTGTTTGAAGTTCTTAATTGCCTGATTCAGGCCTTGCACTGACCACGCTTTTCCATGCCTGAAAGCCCTGATTTTGCAGCTTCAACCCTTATTCTGCGGAACAAGACACAACTATTACCTTTGCAAACAGTGCAGATCCAGATCAGATGGCTTCTGAAGAAGCCATCTGATCAGGATCTACACTGTTTGTAATGCAGTTTCTACATCAGGATCTACACTGTTTGTAATGCAGTTTGTGAAAATATCAAGTATTTTGGTTGACTTATAGTAAGAAATAGGTGTGGGTGAATTAATTTATTTAGCAGGATAACGGTTAAATAGTTTTTAAACAGACCATAGGCACAAGAATCAACATCTAAAAGCCTGAAATCAAGAAAAAAATTAAGCTCTAAAAGCCTGAAATCCTGCAAATGCCTGAAAAATATTAGGCCTGCTGATTACAGGCTTTCTAGCACTATCTGGCAAAAAATTAGGTTAAAATTAGGGCTGTTTTTGCCAAAAAAAAATAGGGCTATTTTGGCAAAAAATAAGGGCTAAATTAGGAAAATTAGGGCTAAACAAATAAAAATTATGAACTGGTTTACCTATAAAATGTTGATAACTCCTGAGATCTTACAACTAACTTAATTTTCCACCCCTTTGATAACAGTTAGTTTCTCACTGATCACTACAGCAATATTTGAAAAATATGATATATTCAGCTATAGCTCCAATTATGTTACTGCCCATCATCAAATAAGTACATGTAGTAGTGATAGGTATAAGAGACACTTGTACTGCCTTGCGGTACAAGCCGGCTTTTATAGCGACGTGGTAGAGTGTTTGCTTACCGATCCGGCGGCCCGGGTTCGATCCCCGGCCGGGTAATGGTGATAGGATTTTTTTCACCTGTTACATTTGGCGCCCAACGTAAATTACCCACAGAGACTCGGACCACATCCGTGTACCGGCGAATTTAGTTGGAAAGTTTGAGAGATTCGAGGACGAATCTTAAATAGGATGTGGAATATGTAGTAGTGATAGGTATAAGATACACTTGTACTGCCTTGCGGTACAAGCCGGCTTTTATAGCGACGCGGTAGAGTGTTGGCCTGTCACTCCGGCGGACCGGGTTCGATCCCCGGCCGGGTAAGGGTGATTAGCATTTTTTTCACCTGTTACATACACATAAACCTCTTTATAACTAAAGAGGGTTTTGTATATACATGGTTTACATTGAAGGATCCTAACAAGAGCTGTCATCAGACAGCAGAGAAGTTTTGAGTCTGTGATTTTGAGTAAGGGTGGGGGTTTAGCTGAATTGAAGTTTGGACCTATATCTGTTTGTTTGTTTGTTTGATTTGAGGTTTAACATCCCTGTCAACACTGTAAAGGTCATTTTGGAGATGTTGCTTCCAATTCTGTTGGACTTTTACCCGACATTGAGATGAAATGTCATCTCAAGCCCTGCCGCCCAATGAAACCAATAGGGTTCATAAGCATGGACGGGCCGACTCGAATCGCTTTGCCTGGGCAGGCTTAGAGCCTCTTAGCGGTTTACCAGTACTCGTGTGCGAGTCAGTTTCAGCTCTGCGTGTAAGCATCATGCAGCCCATATATGATACGGTTTGGAAAATATGGGGCATAGCTCATAAAACCTTTATCATAAAACATAAACAAGGATTTCTTGCCTGTACCCTGTCTTCTGAAGATGCCATCTGATCTGGATCTACACTGTTTGCAAAAGTATATGTAATTGTTGCTTGGGACATAGCAGTGGGATAAGGGTTAACCATATTTATAGGTTATTGACTTTATATTGTGAAATATTCTGCACGTGTTCATATGGCAAAGGACGCACAAGCTTGCGAGTGCGTCTTCACCATATGAACGAGTGCCGAATATTTCACAATATAAAGTCAATAACCTTTTTATTATATACCCAAAAATTCAACTGCCTACTAGAAATCAGGATTGCCTGGTAAAGAAATCTGAAAGTAAAATCAGATTATATATCTTTAAGTGGTTTGAAATGGAAAATAATAAAGGTTGTTAAGTGTTTCCCTAAACGTTAAAAAACCACGCCCAACAGTGCCAAAGTGAAAAGGACGTTAATGCTGGTTGATGTGACGTCATTAAAATCATTGACGCTTCCCAACATAGGACGCCATTTTTTCGGAAGCGTCGGTTATATTTCTTTAAAAATACTCCAGATTTCTTAGAAGAAAGTGTTGAAAATCTAAACAGATTGCAGGTAGGTCATATTTGACAGCATAAAATGCACTTTATGCACTTTGTTAGCACCTATATTCGTTTGGTTTTATGTTCTTTCAGTCGATAGGCACGACAAGATGGCTGCCGATTTTTAGTATCGAAATGGAAAAATTTGAAAGTTGTTCTATTTTGAACGTGACTGCTTATCTACGGGCAATATGAACTTGACTACGAGCAATATGGAAAAATATTGACCGGTAACTTCTGTAGAAAGTAAACGGGACATTTTCTGGGTATATAATAAAGTCTTTTATAACTGTACAACAAAATGGCAAAATTTTGCACTTGAGAGAAAAGGCGTATCTGACCAATGGACAATATACAGTAGAGTCCAACTATTAAGACAACATAAAATTGAGTCTATATTCTGCTTTAAAAAGCTTTTTAAGAAAGTTGCAGATATTCTTTCTTTGTGTTTTTTTAAATTTCTGCATACAGTGTCCTCTGGTCAGAGACCACCTTTGGGACTGTTCAAAAGTTGTCTTCATCACGAAAACACGCCTATATAATTTTGACCCCCTTGAACCCCACTTTTAAATAGTAAAACTGGGGTTTCCTGGGGTATACCTTATTTTTCTTATTTCTATATTTTGAGCAGAAATAAGAACAAGAGGGCCCAGAGGGCCCTGGTTCGCTCACCTGATCCAATGTATAACAAGTGGGCCCCGGGCAGGGTCAATTTTGGCCCCAGGGCTATAATTTGAACAATCTTGGTAGAGGTCCACAAGATGACGCTTCATATCGAATATGAAAGACCTGGGCTTTCTGGTTTCAGAGAAGAAGATTTTAAAGGTTTACCCTGCATATAGAAGTCTATGTAAAACAAGATTTTCCCTATATAAGTCTATGTTAAACCAAAGGGCCCCAGAGCAGGGGCATTTTTGGCCCAAGGGCTATAATTTGAACAATCTTGGTAGAGGTCCACTAGCTGAAGCTTCATAACGAATATCAAAGACCTAAGCCTTGTGTTTCAGAGAGAAGATTTTAAAAGATTTTCCCTATATAAGTCTATGTAAAACCAAAGGGCCACATGGCTGAGGCATTTTTGGTCTCAGGGCTATAATTTGAACAATCTTTATAGAGGTCCACTAGCTGTTCAAAGCTTCATAACAAATATCGAAGACCTAAGCCTTGTGGTTTCAAAGAAGAAGATTTTTCAAGATTTTCCCTATATACGTCTATGTAAAACCAAAGGGCCCCGGAGCGGGGGCATTTTTGGCCCTAGGGCTATAATTTAAACAATCTTGGTAGAGGTCCACAAGATGAAGCTTCATACCAAATATCAAAGACCTGGGCCTTGCAGTTTCAGAGAAGAAGATTTTTCAAGATTTTCCCTATATAAGCCTATGTAAAACAAAAGGGCCCTGGTGCGGGGGCATTTTTGGCCCCAGCACTATAATTTGAATAATCTTGGTAGGGGTCCACTAGATGAAGCTTCATACCAAATATCAAAGACCTGGGCCTTGCGGTTTCAGAGAAGAAGATTTTTCAAGATTTTCCCTATATAAGCCCATGTAAAACCAAAGGGCCCCCGTGCGGGGGCATTTTTAGATCCAGCACTATAATTTGAACAATCTTGGTAGGGGTCCACTAGATAAAGCTTCATACCAAATATCAAAGACCTGGGCCTTGCGGTTTCAGAGAAGAAGATTTTTAAAGATTTTCCCTATATTAGCCCATGTAAAACCAAAGGGCCCCCGCACGGGGGCATTTTTGGCCCCAGCACTATAATTTGAACAATCTTGGTAGGGGTCCACTAGATGAAGCTTCATACCAAATATCAAAGACCTGGGCCTTGCGGTTTCAGAGAAGAAGATTTTTCAAGATTTTCCCTATATAAGCCCATGTAAAACCAAAGGGCCCCCGTGCGGGGGCACTTTTAGCTTCAGCACTATAATTTGAACAATCTTGGTAGGGGTCCACTAGATGAAGCTTCATACCAAATATCAAAGACCTGGGCCTTGCGTTTTCAGAGAAGAAGATTTTTCAAGATTTTCCCTATGATTCAAGATTTTCCCCATGTAAAACCAAAGGGCCCCCGTGCGGGGGCATTTTTAGCTCCAGCACTATAATTTGAACAATCTTGGTAGGGGTCCACTAGATGAAGCTTCATACCAAATATCAAAGACCTGGGCCTTGCGGTTTCAGAGAAGAAGATTTTTTAAGTTTGCGGTGAAAAAAATCTATTTTTGGCTACTGTGACCTATATGTGCAACGGACCAGAACCAATTGAACAACTTTGAAAGGGGACCACCTAAGGATCAGTCCTGTGACGTTTGGTCAAAATAGGATCAGTGGTTTAGGAGGAGATGTCGTTTGAAGAAAAGTTTACGGATGCACGCACAGACGCACGCACGGACGACGGACAAAAAGTGATCCCAAAAGCTCACCTTGTCACTACGTGACAGGTGAGCTAAAAATAAAACAATTTTTCATCATAAAATTTTCATTTTTTCGGGCGATAAAGGAGGCAATGTATTTGTATCGGCGTGTTTATGTAATGTAAAGACCTCTTTTCAGCAGTTCCAAATGTGGCCTTAATATAGTACTTATAATGTACAGTCCAACCTGTATTAAGCAAGCACCTATGGGATATTCAAAAAGTGCTTGCTTAAGACAGGTGCTTGCTTAACACAGGTGAATTTAAATGCATTTTCCTTTTTCGGGAACTGAATGCCTGCTTCCTTAAGACAGGTTGCTTGCTTAATAGAGGTGGCCACTAAGACAGGTTTTACTGTACATGTAATACTTACAATATAGAATAAGACTTCCACATTGCTCTTCTCGTTTCATATAAATTTCTGTCATCAAATGCTATTATAGAAAGTCGGTTAACATTCTGAAAGAAAATATATGCAGGTAAAGTTTTTGTTTTGTTTGATTTGAGGTTTAACGTTCCCGTCAACAGTGTAAAGGTCAATTTGGAGATTTTGCTTCCAGTTTTGTGGGACTTTTACCGGACACTGAGATGAAATGACATCTCAAGCCCTGTTGTCCAATGAAACCATTAGGCAGCTGGGGTTTATAAGCATGGACAGTCCGACTCGCACTGCTTTGCCTGGGCAGGCTTAGATCCTCTAAGTGGTTTACCAATTCTCGTGTGCGGGTCGGTTTCAGCTCTGCGTGGAAGCATCATGCAGCCCATCTATTTCTTCAAGCCCCGATGGGCAGGGGCCGAGGCAGGAACAGTAAAATTCCGCTATTAAGACGACCAAAAACTGAGACAAATTCTGCTTTAAAAACTTAGTTTTGAAAGTTTCAGTTATTCTGCCTTTGTGTTAATGGCTCAGAGTGTTGTCTGGTCAGAGACCACCTTTGGGACTGTTCAAAAGTGGTCTTTAAGACCACTTTTGAACAGTCCCAAAGGTGGTCTTAATATAGGAATTTTACTGTATGTTGTTCAAAGCAATATTGGTTAAAAAAAATTATTTATAATGCATCAATGCCTGTGTGAAGGATAAGTACATATTTAGGGAAGATAACCCACTAAACTACGAGTATTTGTCTCATTATAACACATCTGTGAGATATAGTGCGCTATTTAATATCTCAAAAATGGTTATTTTTCTGACAAAAAAATTGTGATATTTTCCTAATATATACTCTGAACATGGTTGTAGGTGCTCGTTAGAACAGCCTCACTGAGGCGGTCCCAACGAGTGCCCACAACATATGTCTTGGAATAGAAATAAGAAAAACAAGAATCCCAATCTCACATGCCTGTGAGAGCGCGAAGTCAACGAACCATGAAATCTGGTCCAAGGTCAAACACTGACACTTTCATAAAAAATGCCATTCCAAGATGCAAGCTTGTACTAAGTATCATTAATGAAGCTCTTATAGTTCTTGAGAAAAGAACTTATACATTAGTTTGAACACTAGGGTTGATGCAATACATGTAGTTAACTAAGTCAGTGAACCATGAAATTTCAGTCAAGGTCAAATATTGATCTTGCATTACAGTTGTCATCCCTAGATACAAGTATGTACATTGTACTAAGTAGCAATAATAAAGCCAATATAGTTCTTTTGAAATGAACTTGGCCATTGGGGTGAAGGCGAGGGTGGTCGCAATTTTTCACGAAACCAGTGAATCATAAAATGTTTGTCAAGGTCAAATATAAATGCTTGCATTTAAGTTACCAGCCCCAGATACAATTTTGTACCAAGTATTTATAGTTCTTCAGAAATTAACCTGACCATTTGGGTGGGGGTAGCCCCAATGTGCTTTTAGTGTCCGGTTACCTTACAAAATCTATCAAGTCAAGACCATTAGGGTGAACGTTAGGGTGGTCCCAATATTTTACAAAGTCAGAGAACCATGAAATGTAGGTCAAGGTCACATATGGATGCCTGCATTTATGTTGCCATCCCCAGATACAAGTTTGTACCTAGTATCATTAATGAAGCTCTTATAGTTCTTGAGAAATTAACTTGACCATTAGGATGAACTCTAGGGTGGCGCAAATGTTGACACCTTGACAAACAAATGGACAGACAGGTGAATGGACGGATGAACAAATGAAAAACCCGACACCTATAATCGCACCATGATAATAGCAGGCGAGACAATAATTTATCCCTCTGCAAACCCCAGTATTTGCTATATAAACATTTCAAGATTACTCCACAAAAGAATGTTGCCATTCGGGCATAACCAGATAAGACAGCTTCAGAAACTGTCTGATCAGGGTCTACACTGTTTGCCAGTGCAAACCCGGAACAGAGAGCTCCTGAAGGAGCTGTCTGCTCAGGGTCTACACTGTTTGCAATTCCATCCATACCTTTTGAAATCTTACAGGATCATGAACAAATTTGTGACGGAAGAGGATTGTGGCCACGTAAAATTTATTTAAGCCCCCAGTGGAATTCGTTTCCGCTGACTGTTCCATGGCCGTTCTTCTGTCACGGTTTATTTTTGTTATGGTTTGTCTTTGGGTGTTTGTTTCGCTTATATTATTTTATTTTGGATAGCCTTTTGGCCATTTGGTGGGAAAGTAACTGTCCTTTTGGCTTTCCGCTGTTGGTGTTTCCGCTGGGGCCTGTTGCTTCATGTTTGTGTTTCTTTCCCTTTGGTGTCTCTGATGGGAGCTGTGGGATAATTGTATCGATTCTTGATCATTGCCTCTACTTCTATTGTCAAAAATTTAGAAGAATTACAGCAAGACCTTCAGGTGTTTGAATTTTTCAGATTACAGTAGAACTTCATTGGCTCGAACACCGATGGCTCGTTTACCATGGATGAGTCGAACCCGTTCTTGAGCCCCTAGCGAAATCCTCTACATAAGAAACAGTGGGGGGATAAAAATGGAGATTTTAGTCTTTTATCTTGCAAATGTATGCTGTGTGTACTCATTAGAATCGCCTCCATGATACATATTCATTATCGAACACCGAAAAGATGTGTAAAAGTATCTCGTTATGCCTCCTGACAGTAGCCTCAGTGGCTCGAACTACCCCCGCCTCGAACAGATTTTCGAGGTCCCAGGGGTGTTCGAGCCATTGAAGTTCGACTGTATTAACATATATGCTTGCTACACTGGAATTTTATATTTTGGGCTCCATGCTAGATCTTGACACAATTTTTTTTCAAAAATGTAGAAGAATTACAGCAAGGGTTTCGGGTGTATGAATTTTCATTATGCTAACTCACCCGTGCAACATAGTGCATTTTTCATATCTCCAAATTGGCTACTTTTGCAATGAAAATCTGTGATATTTTTTCCTATAAATGCTCAAAACATAGGTAGTGGGTGCTCGTTAGAACCGCCTCATTGAGGCGGTTCTAACGAGTACCCACAACCTATGTCTTGGAGCAGAAATAAGGAAAATAATGTATACCCCCATAAACCCCAGTTTTCTCTATATAAAGTGGGGTTTAAGGGGTTCTTCATTTCACGGACTTGTTAGCGTGATGTTCAGAATTTTACCGTTAAGTTCTGGTACAAGACTGACGATCACTTACTCTTGCGTAGGCCATACAATAAAGCTTTCCTTCAAACCCAAGACAAGTACATTCTGCATCAACAGGTAGTGTCAGTTCTTTTTCATCCAGTGTACAGCCATCTGACAAAGAGAAAAAAAGATTGAATAACAAACATGTTGATTGATTTCTGTCAAGAATTCTAACAAGAGCTCCGCAAGCGGGGCATTATAAGTCAATGGCAATTAGTAAGATGGAGCATATATTTACTGACTGTTGTACAACTTTGGGTTTGTGGAACGTAATTGTTTGTTTGATTTGAGGTTTAATGTCCCTGTCAACACTGTATAGGTCATTTTGGAGACGTTGCTTCAAATTTTGTGGGACTTTTACTCGACATTGAGGTGAAATGACATATATCAAGCCCTGTCGCCCAATGAAACCAATAGGGTTTATAAGCATGGACAGTCCGACTCACACCGCTTTGCCTGGGCAGGCTTACAGACATGTTAAGTCTCCCGAAAATCGCGGGAGACTCCCGAAAAAATAGCTTTTCTCACGCCTCACGAAATTCAGTATAAAACTCCCGGAAAATGAAAATACCGTTTTGGGGCAAATTTTTGAAAAGCTGCGCTTGTATTTTCGTGTGTGCAAACCAGCGGAAATATCCGAGTTAGTCCGTGAGTAAAACTTAAAATAATTAATGCGCTGTCCAATATTATTGGCGATTAAAACACGGTTCCACACCTGCTGATGGGCATTTACAAATGAAAACAGTCGTTTCTTGAAGTGATGGCAAAAATGAAAGTAAATCATAACGGTTAATTTCGTTCAACCAACGGACCATGTTAGTTAACCGAATTGTGTTATAAACGCCGACCGTATTTGTCACGGATCAGTCTATTCTACAATTACACTGTAAACAAAAGCCTCCGGTGGTCTCACTAAGCCTACAATCTTCTGTGTGACAAGGTGTGAAAATAAGATTAAGTTATGGCTCTAATTTGCATTTATCCCCCAATCATAAAATTTAATCCACAATCAGTGTGAAAATGATGTAATCGCTCCTAAGATGTTTAGCAACATCTAACGGTAGATTTATGCATATAATAAAAACACTTTTCTACTGTCTCGTGCATGGTTATGTTTTGGCGCCAAAATAGCAGATGCTTGGCGGGAAAAGTCGAACGCTTTAATGTTTGTAAACACATCTGTATGCTGTTGTTGGTGATTGACACAGAGCTTCCCGGGATAAGTCGGGAATTGTGGAAGGCACGTTCCCTAGACGTTCCCTATCCAGCTCTTACCGGTTGGAAACATTTTCATGAAAGAAATACGCCCCATTAAAATAAAATACAACGATTAAACATTAAACACGTACGTGCGGGCTTGCTGGGGTGGGATGACGTCATTTTCCGAGCGCGTACAGGAAACGGTAGCTGCTGTTTGTGGACGGTGGATTTCATGGCGATTTTGGTGATGGAGATCATTGATGTTCGCCTTGGACTTGCTTGTTTGGTGGGTGTGAAAGTTGTGGATGGAGGGGTCCTCGTCTTGTGGCTGGATCATTAAATTATAAACTGATCTGCATTCTTAATCTCTTTTCTTTCTAACCTGACACTTTTGATCTGTTGAGTACATGTATATCGGCTGCAGCTTGTGTTAATCATGCGTGTCAAGTTTATATAACTATCAGTATCTTTAATTGCTAATTGGCCAAGCTGTTATGACATGTCTGCAATTAATTTGAACTTGAAAAAGTACCGTTATCGACCGTGACAACTACAGTATTATCTACCGTATTTCCGCACTTAAAAGTCGGAGGGGAATAAAGTTGTTGTGCTTGAGACTTATCGGAATTTTGGATTATTATGTATGTCACGTTTCTATGGAATGGATCTGTGGATAGAACATGGGATGTAGATGACACTGGGCTACTTTTAGCGTGACCTTGACCTCAAAATGACCCAGGTCAAAAGTTAAAAGTATGACTTTGCCATATCTTCTAAACTATTGGAGCTACACTTCTGAAACTTCGGTTATTGGATGACCCTTGGAATATAGAATCAATTAGGCTACTTTTGTTTTGACCTTGACCTCAACCTGTCCCCAAGGTCAAAGGTAAAAAAGTATGAACTTGCCATATCTTCTATACTATGGGAGTTACACTTCTGAAATTTTGGTTATTGGATGGCCGTTGGAATATAGAAAAATTGGAAAACTATTGGTTGACCTCAGCATAACCCCAAGGTCAAAGGTCAAAAAGTATGACTTTGGCATATCTTCTAAACTATAGGAGTTACACTTCTGAAACTTTGTTTATCAGCTAGAATGTTCTTTGCAACTTTTTTGGTCATTGGATGGCCCTTGGAATATAGAATGAATTGGGCTATGTTTGGCATGATCTGGACCTCAACAGGACCCAAAGGTCAAAGGTAAAAAAGTATAACTTTGTCATATCTCCGAAACTATTGGAATTACACTTCTGAAACCTTGCTTATTGAATGGCCCTTGGAATATAAAATAAATTGGGCTACTTTTAGGATTAACTTGACCTCAACATGACCCCAAGATTAAAAGTAGAAAAGCATTATTTTGTCATATCTTCTAAACTATTGGAGTTACACTTCTGACACTTTGGTTATTGGATGGCCCTTGGATTATAGAATGAATTGGGCTATTTTCGGAAGGACCTTGACCTCAACATGACCCCAAGGTCATAAAGTATGACTTTGCCATCTCTCCTAAACTATTGGAGTTACACTTCTAAAACTTTGCTAATTGGATGGCCCTTGGAATATAGAATATATTGGGCTACTTTTGGTGTGACCTCGACCTCAACATGACCCCAAGGTCAAAGGTCAATAGGTATTATTTTGCCATATCTTCTAAACTATTGGAGCTACACTTCTGAAACTTTGCTTATTGGATGGCCCTTGGAATATAAAATCAATTGGGCTACTTTTGTTTTGACCTTGACCTCAACCTGACCCCAAGGTCAAAGGTAAAAACGTATGACTTTGCCATATCTTCTAAACTTTCGGAGTTACACTTCTGAAACTGGTTATTGGATGGCCGTTGAAATATAGAAAAATTTGAATACTATTGGTGGACCTCAAGATAACCCCAAGGTCAAAGGTCAAAAAGTATGACATTGGCATATCTTCTAAACTATAGGAGTTACACTTCTGAAACTTTGTTTATCAGCTAGAATGTTCTTTCAACTTTTTTGGTCATTGGATGGCCCTTGGAATATAGAATGAATTGGGCTACGTTTGGCATGACCTTGACCTCAACATGACCCCACGGTCAAAGGTCAAAAAGTATGATTTTGTCATATCTCCAAAACTATTTGAGTTACACTTCTGAAACTTTGCTTATTGGATGGCCCTTGGAATATAGAATAAACTGGGCTACTTATGGGTTGACCTTGACCTCAACATGACCCCAAGATCAAAAGTCGAAAAGTATTATTTTGCCATATCTTCTAAACTATTTGAGTTACAATTCTGAAATTTTGGTTATTGGATGGCCCTTGGAATATAAAATGAATTGGGCTACTTTTGACATGACCCTGACCTCAACATGACCCCAAGATCAAAGGTCAAAAAGTATGGCTTTGCCATATCTCCTAAACTATTTGAGCTACACTTCTGAAACTTTGCTTATTGGATGGCCCTTGGAATATAACATATATTGGGCTACTTTTGGGGTGACCTCGACCACAACATGACTCCAAGATCAAAGGTCAAAAAGTATTATTTTGCCATATCTCCTAAACTATTGGAGCTACTTTTCTGAAACTTTCCTTATTGGATGGCCGTTGGAATATAGAACATATTGGGCTACTTTTGGGATGACCTCGACCTCAACATGACCCCAAGGTCAAAGGTCAAAAAGTATTATTTTGCCATATCTTCTAAACTATTGGAGCTACACTTCTGAAACTTTGGTTATTGGATGGCCCTTGGAATATAGAATCAATTGGGCTACTTTTGTTGTGACCTATCTTGGCATAAATGATAAGAAATGCTCTTGTGCTGAAGCATTATACACCTGGGGCTAGGGGGTGGGGATGGGGGCAATGGTATGGCTAGGTGTTAGTTTGTAGGCATCGTTTCAATGAAATGATTTTAAAATATTTATTAGTTATTTATCTATGAACAGGAGTGTAGAGAATAAACAAACAATGTTCAAAAAGCCCTCAGAATGCACCGTTTTCTAGCCTATCCTGAGAGCCGGCCACCAAGACTTCGCGCCTTTGGCACTCGCCAATCCTCCTCGAACGCGCTGTCTCACTCATTTTCATTTTCAAAACTTAACATGTCTGGGCTTAGATCCTCTAAGCGATTTACCAGTATTCGTGTGCGGGTCGGTTTCTTGTGGAACGTAACCAAGGAACAATATGTGTCCATATATTCTTACCTGGCACTATTAATAACCCTCAATGGCTCAAACAACCTGTCTCCAACAAATTTTCATGGTCGGTAATATTTGGTGGACCATAACCTCAAAATAATATAGGCATAACTCTGGGAATAAGTGCTGGAGTGTACCCGCTGCTCCACAGCCTAGTCTAACAAACTTTCAGCTTCATCAGATGTAAAATGTGGGAACAAAATATTTTAAGAAAAACATGTGAAAGGGGAATAACTTTCTGGCAGACTGTAACCTAAAAATAATATGCACTGTTCCACATCCTTGTCTAACTATATGAGCCCCGCTTAGCAAATTTGTGTCTTTGTGCATTCCGTCATGACAAATTTTAACTGTGCATGCCCAGCCATTCAGAGGGGCCAGGGATATGGCTTTCTGTCTGAAGGTTCCTCTTGTTCACTGCTTGTATGAGCGAACAGCGAAGGTTCTGGCGAGACTGGGCGGATGCGCAGGCTCGCCTGAACCTTCGCTGCTCACATAGGCGATAAGTACCAAAATCGCTTGACGCAGCCCATATGTAAAGTTTCAGCTTCATCAGATGTTGGTTGGTTGGTTGATTTGAGGTGTAACGTCCCCATCAACACTGTATAGGTCATTTTGGAGATGTAGCTTCCAATTTTGTGGGACTTTTACCCGACATTGAGATGAAATGACATCTCAAGCCCTGTCGCCTAATGAAACCAATAAAGTTTGTGTGCATGGATGGTCCAAATCACACAACTTTTCATGGGCAGACTTAGACCCTCTAAGCGGTTTAACAGTACTTATGTGTGGTCGGTTTCAGCTCTGCGTGGAAGCATCATGCAGTCCACCTATTTCTTTAAGCCCCGATGGGCTGGGGTCGTTCATCAGATGTAAAATGTAAGAGGAGTTATCCTGAAACGGAATGTTTAGAAGAATCTGTAAAAGGGGTATAACTCTGGTAATATTTGGCAGACTGAAACCTTAAAATAATATGAACTGTTCGATATCATGGTCTTTCTGTATGTAAAGTTTCAACATCATAGGATCTAAAATGTAGGAGGAGTTATCCGGAAACAACATGTTTACAGAATTCTTCAAAGGAGCATAACTCTTATTACTATTTGGTGGACCATGACCTCGAAACAATATGCCCTGCCCGGCAGCATGGTCTAATTTTATATGAAGTTTCAGCTAAATCGGGTGTAAAATGTAGATGTCATATGGAAACGAAAAGGTTACAAAACATTTCAAACGGGCATAACTATAATTATTTGGTGGACCGTAACACAGAAACAATATGCGCTGCCCGACATCATGGTCTAACTAAGGATGAAGTTTCAGCTTGATCGGATGTAAACTGTAGTTATCCGGAAATGAAAAGTTTACAAAAAATTTCAAAAGGGCTTAACTCTATTATTATTTGATGGACTGTAACCTCAAAACAATATGCGCTGCCCCACATCATTGTCTTACTATGAATGATGTTTCAGCTTGTTTGAATGTACAGTAGGAGTTATCCGGAAAAGAAAAGTTTACAAAAAATTTCAAAGAGGCATAACTCTATAAATAATTGGCGGACCGTAACCTTGAAACAATATGTGCTTCCCCACATAATCGTCTATGTACGATGTTTCAGCTTGTTCGGATGTACAGTAGGAGTTATCCGGAAAAGAAAGTTTACAAAAAATTTCAAAGGGGCATAACTCTATAAATAATTGGTGGACCGTAACCTTGAAACAATATGAGCTGCCCTACATCATCGTCTTACTATGTATGATGTTTCAGCTTGTTCGGATGTACAGTAGGAGGAGTTATCCGGAAACGAAAAGTTAACAAAATATTTCAAAGGGGCATAACTAAATATTTAGTGGACCATAAGCTTGAAACAATATGTGCTGCCCCACATCATGGTTAGAACCACCTCATTGGGGCAGTTCTAATGAGTACCCGCAATGTATGTTTTTCAGCAATCATAAGAAAAATAATGAATGCCCTTGTAAACTGCAGTTTTCCCTCTATGAGGTGGGGTTACATGGAGGATCTTACATGAGTGTTCATGTATTATTGAATTTATTAAACTCGTTGAGGAAAAGGGATAAAATGCGCGGCAGCCGAGCATTTTATCCCTTTTCCTCAATGAGTTTAATAAATTCAATAATACATAACCACGAGTGCAAGATTCTATTTATCATATGACATTTAAAACGCATTTTATTCACGATTGTTTACTAAAATGTCAATATTCAACCATTAGTAAACGCAACATCGTTAAGGACGTCGTACATGTAACGTTACAGAACGTATCTAGCTAATTTGCATATTTAATCCAATAGTGGATTATCGAAAATAATACATGGCGTTATTACACTATCAGACGCGACATCATATGATAAACATGGGTATTCATTGCCCAGACAAGTAAACATGACCAAGTACTCCTGCTAACATTCACTTTGTAATAAGACGGCTTAACAGCTGGTTTGTTAAATTCACAAGGCTGAAAAGATTTATTTTAATAGTTTCTGCTTTAGATGGCAACAATAGTAGTTTTACCTGGTTCTACCAAAGACAAAGGGCCTGTAGGCCTGTCAACTCTAAAAATCTCCTGTCCTGTCAGCAACGAGATCCCATGTAGTTTTCCACTGAACATTATGAACAAGTAGTCTGTACCAGTAGAACTGTACACTCGACTTATCTGCAAAATATAATACACATGTAACCAAAATTATTGGATAAGATATCTACAGAATGTGGTGTCATATCTAATATTTCTTGCACACCAGACAAGGAAATCAATAATTTTACCCTGGGATAGAAATTTATGTTCTGACCCTGGTGTTCCGACCCAAAATCGAATATAATCGCGTGTTTGATAAATGCAATGGTTGATTGCGACCTTGTATGCGCCGTCGTTAAGGTTGACGTCACAGCATGTTACATGACGTCACTAAACATTCCTGTACTGTCATCACAATATGGCAGACGTCGGTACTCGAAGTGACTGCAGCATTAAAAATCCGCGCTAAGAAATGGAAGGTATGCAAGAAAAAGAATCCTATATGGGTGTGAGGGGCGGATAGAAAAATCCATCCTTCCGGGTCACTGTCCGACATCACTCGCCAAGCCTCGTGATGCCGGACAGTGACCCTTGGGAAGGATTAGCCGAGTGATGTCGGACAGTGACCCGGAGGGACGGATTTTTCTATCCACCACTCACACCCATATAAGATTCTTATATTCCTTTCCTGGATGAAAAACATGTAAGCCTTGTCACAAGGAAACCCTGTTTTGGGGTTGGCAAACAGGGGACAGTTGTTCAAAAGACTTTTTAGCTTAACCCTTGACCTGCTGAATATTTATATATGCCACACCCACTACTGATTATCAACCAATCAGATTACTAGATGCAAATTATTGCAACAAATTCACAATCTGAATGGCAAACAATGTAGATCCTGGTCAGATGGCTTCGCCATCTGATCTGGATCTACATTGTTTGAAAGATAAGGCATATCCGGGATCAGCAGGACAAGAGTTAACGAGCTTGTTAGTGGTCAAATTGTTAACTGTTCTAGTATACGTAATATCTAATACAGTGGTATTTTTGCTGAAAAAAAAATATGAGTAGCTTTTGCTTTTAGACTTAGAAACTAGAGGTATTGTACTATCCAAGCAGTGTACACTAAGGTGCTGATGGGACTGAGAGGAATGCACCGACTGATAAGCACCTCTAGATCTGCTGTTTGCATTTTCTAACTGCTTGTTTCATCTAAGGTTTGTTAACTGCTACTATAATAGTTTCTAATCAACCCATTTGATACCAAATGGAATCTTCCCCTCTACATTATTATAGCAGGTGTCCATTTTGAAATTAAAGGAAGTCAGGTTGAGTTGTTGTCAAAGATTTATTTGGATAATGGCTGAACATTTCGCAAACAGTGAAGGCCCAGATCAGATGCTGCATTTTGCAGCATCTGATCTAGGCCTCCACTGTTTGCCAGTGTTGAGGTTTGAGGTGGGGGGGGGGGGGGAAGTCATGTCAAACTGGTCAACCAGGGGCCAGCTATTCACAGCATCTTTAACCTAACAAGCTTGTTAGTGGTCAAATCATTAACTGTTCTAGCAAGTACAACATCAAATAACATATTTTATCATATGATGTCATTGATAAGCAGTAGATAACGTCGTGTAATAAAAATCGTATGACCACACGTGTAATAACACTTTGGCGGGATTAGGTAACGTCATAACGACGTCCATGTCAACCATGTACTTTTTGTGGTAAAATTGTCATTTAAAGACATTACTATAAATGGGTCCATAGGACACGGATGCCCCCACCTGAAAATATGTCTATGTTCGTAATCATCCATAGAAAGTTACTGACCGTGTTTAAGTTTTGGACCCTTTTTTCACATTTGGCCTCTAAGTATCACCTTGACCTTGGAGGTAAGGACCATGGTTTTGTGTGAGGCAGATTGTCTCATGATGGCCAACATTTCTGCTAAGTAATTTCAAAATCCATCCAGAGATAAGAAAGTTATTGACTGTGTTTAAGTTTCGGACCCCTTTTTTGACCTTTGACCTCTAAGTATGACCTTGACCTTGAAGGTACGGATCTGGGTTTTGCACGTGACATATTGTCTCATGATGGTTAACATTTCTACAAAGTAATTTCAAAATCCATCGAGAAATAAGGAAGTTATTGACGGCGTTTAAGTTTCGGATGTACAAATGGATGGACAGACGCACAGGGGCAATGCTATATGACCTTTCCACCATTCTTCGAATGGTTGGGGCATAAAAATCCAATTTAAAGTGGACATATGATAAACAGAATCTTACACTCATGGTCATTTCATATGAAATTTATGAAGGCTCGTTTCATAAATTTCATATGAAATGACCCTTTGTGTAAGATCCTCTATATATTTGCTGAAAAAATGAGAGCAGCTTTTGCATTTGCATAGGCTGCTCTCATTTTTTCAGCAAAAATATTAGCATATTTTGTCTTATTAGATGGTCAAAATTTTAACTGTATGTTAACTAATGCCATCATTAATTTTGAACAACTGGGCCCAGTACACAGCACATTCTTTCAGCAGAAACAGACAACTGCCCTTCTTGAACCTTCCAGCATGAAATGGGTAAACAAAAATCATACATCACATGAAATGATGTTCTTCTTCAACATGAGAGCGTATTCATCATCTGTGATGGGAACATCTTTGCGGAAGTCACGCAGCTCCATGACAGTGAGATCCAGCACAAATATGGTAAAATGAGCACCTGAAAAGTAGACATGAAAACAGTGAGATATACAAAAACCTCATTATAACATGATTTGTTATAACACTTTTTGAATTATAGGTCAAAGTGGCCTAGATATATTTTGAAATCAATCATCAGCTCACATGGAACTTATATTCCCAGTATGACATTTTCCCATAAAATAGTTATAAGGCAAAATCACTGAACCATGAAATATGGGTCACATTGATCTTAATATACTTTTATGTCAATCATCTGGTCACATGGAACTTATAATGCAGGTATGAAGTTTCTCCATCAAACAGAATTCAAAATATAAGGCAAAATCACTGCATCATGAAATATAGTTCACACTGACTAACCATAGATATATTTTGAGGTCAATCATCAGGTCAGACAGAACTAATATCCCGGGTATGACATTTCTCCATCAAATAGTTTTCAAGTTATAAGGTAAAATCAATGAACCGAGAAACCTAGATATATTTCTGTGTCATTCATTAGGTCACATGGAATTTATAATCCAGGTATGAAGTTTCTCCATCAAACAGTATTCAAAAAGCCTCCACTGAAGGTGTTCTCATTCCCCTTTAACACTGGCAAACAGTGCAGGCCCAGATCAGTTGCCGCAGAATGCGGCATCTGATCAGGGCCTTCACTGTTTGCAATATGTTCAGCCATTATCCAAATAAAGCTTTGAATATAACTCAGCCTGACTTCCTTTAATTTCAAAGTCAGCCTCGATAGCGCAGTGGTTAGCGCGTTCGACTCATCATCGAGAGGTTGTGCGTTCGAATCCGGCTACCGGTATCGAGGTGTGTCCTTGGGAAAGACACGTAATGACACTGCCCCACTCCACCCAGGTGTAAATGGGTAGCAGTGGTGTAAAAGCAACTGCCTCTCTCTCGTGCGCGCGTGAAAACACCCGGAATGAGTGTTCGAGAGCGATTCAATAAGCTTGAAGCTTTCATCGCAATCAAACTAAAAAAAATTAGTTTATCATATGACGTCGCGTCTGAGAGTGTAATAACGTCATGTAATAAATTCGATAATCCACTAGTGGATTAAATATGCAAATTAGTTAGATGCGCCCCGTAACGTTACATGTACGACGTCCTGAATGACGTCGCGTTTACTAATGGTGAAATAGTGACATTTTTATAAAACAATCGTGAATAAAGTGCGTTTTAAATGTCATATGATAAATAGAATCTTGCATTCGTGCTCATGTATTATTGAATTAATTAAACTCGTTGTGGAAAAGGGATAAAATGCTCGGCAAAGCCTCGCATTTTATCCATTTTCCTCAACTCGTTTAATAAATTCAATAATACATGAACACTCATGTAAGATCCTCTATATAAACTAAACTAAACAGTATTCAAGATAAGAGGCGAAATCAATCAAACATGAAATATAGGACACACCAACCTAGATATATTTTGAGGCCAATAATCGGGTCTCATTGAACTAATATCACAGGTGTGACATTTCTCTATCAAATTGTCTTCCAGTTGTAAGGTGAAATAATTGAACCGTCAAATATAGGTCACACTGACCTAGGTAAAGGTTTATGCCATTCATCAGGTCACATGGAATTTATAATCCAGGTAGGATGTTTCTCCATCAAACAGTATTCAAGATGTGAGGCAAAATCACTCAACTATGAAACATAGGTCATATTTTGAGGTCAGTCATCTGGTTGCAAGGAACTAGTATACCTGGTATGACATTTCTCCATCAAATAGTCTTCGAGTTATAAGGCAAAATCATTGGACCATGAAATATACGTTACAGTGACCTATATTTATTTTGATGTCAATCACAAGGCCACATTGAAGTTATATTCCAGGTTTGACATTTCTCCATCAAATAGTATTCGAGTTATAAGGTTACATCACTGAACCATGAAATATAGGTCACAATGACCTAGATATACTATGAGGTCATTCATTGAGTCACATGGAACTAATATCACAGGCATGACATTTATCCAACAAATAATCTTCAAGGTGTATGGTAAAACCACTGGACCATGAAATGTAGGTCACCGTGACTTTCCCTCTTTTGAACTTAAACCAATATCGCAGTTGGCTGATGTATAACCAGTTGTGCCTATAACTTGATAGCATAATGGAAATGCATATAACATTATTACAAAAATGTCCTAGATTTTGACCTCTAGCCCGGTCCTCCAAGGCTTGAACCCAGGGGTGTGCTCTTTTGGAATCTCAGACGACTCTCCCAGGTACCCAAGTTCTAAATATGAAGGCTCTGGGATGAGTGACTGTCAAGATATAAGCAGTAGAAAAACTTTTAACACAGTGTGATGTGACTGTGAATGCACACTTAAATGCATATTTGCACCCGGACAACAGGGGTGACTACAATAGCTCTCCTTGTACTTCATACAGGAGAGCTAATAATAATGTATACACCCATAGATTCCGGTTTTCTTTATATAAAGGAGATTTACTGGGTATTCATTAAACAGACTTGTAAGCATCAAGTATTTCTTAAATGGCAACGTAGAAATCAAGATTTTTTTTCTTAAACAAATTATGAATACTGGGTTTTCAGTAATTTTTTATCATAAAAGAATAGACTAATTTCAAGAATATAAATAACCTACTTTTTGGTGGGTATTTGTTGAACAAGAGGATGAACACAAGAGCTGTCCCAGTAGGAGATCCTATCACTCGTACAATCCTGGTACATTTTATCTGTAATAGAGAAAATCAAATCACTGGTGGGTCGATGACCTCTGAGTGTAGGCCAAAAAAATGATTCTGAACCAGGACTTATTCCTTATATTCCTCGGGCCAGTTGTTCAAAACTAACGATGGTGATAGTTAATGTAGCAGTAAAACTTTGTTCTTTTAATATGGCAAATATGCTAACATTTTTGCAAAAGCTGCTCTCATTTTTTTCACCAAAAATTACACTATATTATATATTGTACTTACTGGAACAGTTAATAATTTCACCACTTACAAGCTCATTAAGCTAACAATGCTTTGAACAACTGGGCCCTGTACTTTAATCCTGATCAGACACCCCATTCTGCCACACTGTGGACTACTACATTTAGTCCAGTTTATTCCCAAGGGAACAGGGAAAGCTTTACTGAGAAAGAACATCTACATAATCTCACTTTATACCATTATCATTGCAGTCCAAAACCAAAAAACCATTTAAGCTAAAGAACTGCGTTTTATTCAAACAAGAGGGCCATCATGGCCCTTTCTTGCTCACCTGTGGAACAGAAAATCATTAGTGATGTTTATAAAAATCCAAACTGTGAAGAAAGGCTAGACATGTTTGCTAACCTGATTGATATAAATATTTTCATCCATCCAAGGCTGTCAATATAGTTGGACATCAACTGAACCAGTTAAACTCTTGGCCAGGTTCATTTTGGGCGCACAGGCTATAATTTAAAAATCTTGGTAGAGGTCCTCTAGACAAATAACAGACAAGAAGATCTATAAAGAGTCTATGTTAAGTATGTGGGCCCAGGGGCAGGACCATTTTTGGCTCCAAGGCTATAATTTGAACAATCTCGGTAGAGGTCCACTAGATGACGCTTCATACCATATATCAAAGACCTAGGTCTTCTGGTTTCAGCAAGAAGATTTTAAAGCTTTTCCCTATTTAAGTCTATGTAAGTAAAACATGCTATTGCTTGGGCGAGAAGGCTATAATTCGAGCAATCTTGGTAGAGGTCCACTAGATGAAGGTTGATACAAAATAACAAAGACCTGGGCCTTCTGGATAAGTTTTTAAAGGTTTTCTCTATGTAAGTCTATGTAAAACATGTGGGCGCAACCCTTGAGTTGGTTTCTAATGAGTACCCACAACCTATGTCTTGGAGCAGAAATAAGACAAGATTGTGCAGGCGATGGTAAACCATCGCAAATATCCGCTTTTTCTATGAATAACACTAATGACTATGTATTAGCTAGCCAAAACTATATGTAAGTTAAAAAAAAAAGTTGCAAAGAACATTCTAACTGATAAGCAAAGTTTCAGAAGTGTAACTCCTATAGTTTAGAAGATATGGCAAAGTCATATTTTTTACCTTTGACCCTGGGGTTATGTTAAGGTCCATCAAAAAGAATTCCAAATTTTTCTTAATTCCAAAGGCCATCCAATATACAAAGTTTAAGAAGTGTAACTCAAATAGTTTACTTAGAAGATATGGCAAAGTCATATTTTATACCTTTGACCTTGGGGTCAGGTTGAGGTCAAGGTCACACCAAAAGTAGCCCAATTTATTCTATATTCCACGAGCCATCCAATAACCAAAGTTTCAGAAGTGTAGCTCCAATAATTTAGAAAATATGGCAAAATAATACTTTTTGACCTTTGACCTTGGGGTCATGTTGAGGTCGAGGTCACACCAAAAGTAGCCTAATATATTCTATAGTCCAAAGGCCATCCAATGAGCAAAGTTTCAGAAGTGTAACTCCATTTGTTTAGGAGATGTGGCAAAGTCATATTTTGTGACCTTTGACCTTGGGGTCATGTGGAGGTCAAGGTCATGCCAAAAGTAGCCCAATTTATTCTATATTCCAAGGGCCATCCAATAAACAAAGTTTCAGAAGTGTAACTCCAATATTTTAGAAGATATGGCAAAATCATACTTTTTGACCTTGACCTTGGGGTCATGTTGAGGTCAAGGTCATCCCAAAAGTTGCCCAATTTATTCTATATTCCAAGGGCCATCCAATAAGCAAAGTTTCAGAAGTGTAACTCGAAAAATTTTGGAGATATGACAAAATCATACTTTTGACCTTTGACCTTGGGGCCATGTTGGGTTCAAGGTCACAAAAAGTAGCCCACTGCCATCTGCATACCATGTACTATCCACATGCAAAAGTGTAACTTAAGATATGGTCAAGTCATACTTTTTTTACCTTTGACCTTGGGGCCATGTTGGGGTCAAGGTCACAAAAAAGTAGCCCACTGCCATTTACATACCATGTACTATCCACATGCAAAGTTTCAAAAGTGTAACTTCAGTGGTTGCAGAGGAGATCCATTTACAAGAAACATGGCGGACAGACAGATGGACAGACAGACAGACGGACTGATGCCCACCTAACTCTGGTACGAAAACAATATACCTGATTTTTCTTCGAAAAAGCGGTATAAAAATAATGTACACGCCAATACACTTCAGTTCTCTATATAAAGTGGAGTTTAGCGAGATGTTCATTTCAGAGACTTGCTCACATGCAATCGTAAACTTTGAAATCATTCAAGTATAGGTGCAATATCATGTAAACATGCTGATATTGATTGGTATCACCATGATTTTCCTCAGATTTTATTGTGCTTTGCTGATAATTCAATATCTATAGCTGTATAATAAAAAGAGGATCTTACATGAGTGTCCATGTATTACTGAATTTATTTAAAAGTGTTGAGGAATGGCTTTGCTGAGCATTTTATCCCTTTCCCTCAACGAGTTTAATAAATTTAATAAAACATGAACATGAATGCAAGATTCTATTTATCATATGGCATTTAAAATGCATTTTATTCACATTTTTTTTTTTTTTTCACAAAAATGTCAAAATACTGCCATAAATAAACAAGACGACATTTAAGACATTACAGGGCATATCAAACTAATTTGCATATTTAATCTACTAGTGGATTACCAAATTTAACATGGTGTTATTACTTTCTCAGATGCAATGTCAAATGATAAATACAATCGTTGGGTCACATGTGAGACGCCAAGTTCTGCAACGGAAGGTCAGGTGGTTTTTCTCTGGGTACTCCGGTTTTCGCCCACCTTTGATTAAAGATCGGCTCGATATGAGTGAAATAATCTTGAAAGGGCCGTAAAGCCAAAACCAAAAAAAAAAAATGATAAATACAAATATGATACAGGCAATTAAGTCAATATTTACCTCATCCCTTTGTTTAGACTCATCAATTAACTTGACAGCTTCGACAGCTTGGTTGGGGGAGTGTCTGACTGGTGATCAGGAGGTCATGTGTTAGATGACCTAAATAGTGTTGATGGGGATGTTAAACCCCAATTCAAACAAAAACTGGGGTCATCAACATTATTTCATGCAGACTGATCATGCAACCTTTTCTACAGTCATTTTCTCCCTCCTGCTGATTCAAAAAGGGCAGTTATCAGTTGGTTTCTGCCAAAAGACTGAATGTAAGTTAACTGCTTATCTATAAGCCGCCCTAGGAAGTGTGGATAGTAAACTGACCAGCTAGGTATGACCTAAATAGTGTTGACTGGTAAATCTCCAAAACAAACTTAATTATTACTTGTAGCTATTTCCTTTACCTTAAGTGGTCCATACAGCCTGGTAAGGTAGGTAGACAGAAGGTTGGTCTTGGGGTGACGATACACGATGTGGAACATGGCACCGGAATTTGGTATATGACCTCTAGGGGCATATACTTGAACCTGAAATACACCAGTATATCCATTAACCCATACAGTGCAATATCAAAACTGAGCAAATGTTTAATTTTTTTTATCTTATTTTTCTGAGAAAATAAGGCTTGACATTTCATGTGAATCATCTGCAAAGCAGATGATTCACATGAAATGTCCAGCCTTATATCATCTGCATGCTGCACATGAAATGTCCAGCCATTTATCATCTGCATGCTGCACATGAAATGTCCAGCCTTATATCATCTGCATGCTGCACATGAAATGTCCAGCCTTATATCATCTGCATGCTGCACATGAAATGTCAAGCCTTATATCATCTGCATTCACATGAAATGTCAAGCCTTATATCATCTGCAAATTCACATGAAATGTCAAGCCTTATATATGATTCACATGAAATGTCAAGCCTTATATTTCAAGAAAAACTAGAAAAAGTGTCCATAGGACACGGATGCCACCGCCAAATGCCATTCATAAATCAGGCTCTACCTGTTACAAAAACTTTAACCTGAGGTTACAGGATCACATACGTACGTACGTACGTACGTACACACACATGTACAGACGGACATACACATGTATGCACGTACGGAAAACCGAAAAAATATATGCCCCCGGCATCATATGATGCGGGGGCATAAAAACACAAAAAACAAGAGCTGTCACTATAAGTGAGCAATGCCCCCGTGGGAGCCAATTTGAGGAAAGGGCCGTAACTCCTTCGAAAATGATAGGACGAACGTGAAAATTGTGTTAGGCATCCCTTCACCTCACAAGGAATGCATGTGCAAAGTTTCAGCTCAATCCTTGAAGAAACGTGTAAGTAGTTTGCATCACAAAAAAAGTGCGGACTTACAAACGCACAAACAGACAGTGCAAAAACTATATGCCCACCTACGGGGGCATAACAAAAAAAAAACAAGAGGGCCATGATGGCCCTGGATCGCTCACCTGATCCATAGTGTAACAAGTGGGCCCCAGAGATGGCCATTATTGGCCCCAGGGCTTTAATGTGCATAATGTTGAGGGAGGTCTTAAAGGTGAAGCTTCATACCAAACATCAACAAAGGCTATAATTAGAACAATCTTGGCAAAGGTCCACTAGATGAAGCTACACATCAAATATCAAAGACCTGAGCCTTGCAGTTTCAGAAAAGAAGATTTTTTTAAAGATATTCCCTACATAAGCCTATGCAAAACCAAATGGCCCCGGGCTAAATAAATCTATGTAAAACCAAAGGTCCCCGGGGTGGGCTATAATTTGAACTATCTTGGAAGAGGTCCACTAGATAAAGCTCCATACTAAATATCAAAGGCCTTGGCCTTGCAGTTTCATAGAGATTTTTAAAGATTTCCCTATATAAGTCTATGTAAAACCAAAGGGCCCCGGAGCAGGGACATTTTTGGTATCAGGGCTATAATTTGAAAAATCTTCAAAGAGATCCACTAAATGCAGCTTCATACCAAATATCAAAGACCCAGGCCTTGTGGTTTCAGAGAAGAAGATTTTTAAAGATTATCCCTATATAAGCCTATGTAAAACCAAAGGGCCCCGGGGCGGGGCCACTTTTGGCCCCAGCACTATAATTTGAATCATCTTGGTAGGGGTCCTTAAGAAGCTTCATACCAAATATAAAAGACCTAGGCCTTGTGGTTTCAGAGAAGAAGATTTTTAAAGATTTTCCCTATATAAGTCTATGTAAAACCAAAGGGCCCCGGAGAGGGGGCCATTTTTGGCCCAAGGGTTATAATTTCAATAATCTTGGTAGGGGTCCACTAGATGAAGCTTCATACCAAATATCAAAGTCCTGGGCCTTGCGGTTTCAGAGAGGGAGATTTTTAAAGATTTTCCCTATATAAGCCAATGTAAAACCAAAGGGGCACGGGGCGGGGGCATTTTTGGCCCCAGCACTATAATTTGAACAATCTTGGTAGGGGTCCACTAGATGAAGCTTCATACCAAATATCAAAGACCTGGGCCTTGTGGTTTCAGAGAAGAAGATTTTTAAAGATTTTCCCCATAAAAGCCAATGTAAAATCAAAGGGCCCCGTAGCGGGGGTATTTTTTGTCCCAGCACTATAATTTGTACAATCTTGGTAGGGGTCCACTAGATGAAGCTTCATACCAAATACAGTATAGCTCCGTTATATCGCGTTCCGATATTTCGCGATGTCCAATCTATCGGGTCGCGCCGTGGATCCCATTTTTTTTCCCTTAAAAATTCATAAATAAAAAAAATAGAGTTTTAAGTTGTTAAAATTTATTTAAAACCAGGTTTAACCAGGGGCCAACAGCGTTTGACTTTTCCCGCCCAGCGTCTGCTATTTGGCGCCAAAACATAACCATTCACAAGATCGAAGAAAAGTCGGTTTTTATGGTGCAAACATCTACCGTTTGATGTAGCTAATTGTCTGAGGAGCGATTTAATCATTGTCTCATTGATTGTGGATTAAATTTTATGACAGGAGGATAAACGCCAATTAGAGACATAACTTGACCATATTTTCACACCTTATTGACACTCACCGCAGGGTGGCAATTATATGACAGGGATTAACAATTAACCGTAATAAATACACAGATGGTTTGTCTCTCAATTGACAGTGCAGCAATTATCGCGATTTACTTACTGGTCTAGTTTTACCGTATTTAAGGACTCAAAAATACTGACAGTTGTAGATGATTTTTTTTTACACTTGCCCGAAATCAAAACACAATAAAATGATAGTATAGTTTTTTGGCCCGTGGTAGACGTTAAATAATTTTTTTCCAACCGCTACTTTTAATTTTTCTGAGATCTGGCAAGCCGAGGGAAACAACTAGAATTGCTTTAGCGCTTAGCGCTTATGGCAGTTGCGCCCCTTGGCCGTCAACGTGAGAGACAACCAGGGGAACCCGCAAATTCAAAATGGCGTCCTGTTTTGACATTTTAGCAATCACATGTTTTCAGACGCAGATTTTCAGCTGTTCTCGAATGTAAGTTAATTGGTAGACATAGTCCCCTTTGTTTGTTCTGTCACTGAGTAATTCTGAACCTACTTTAATGGTGAAATACGGCCGATAGCATTACTGACAGCCATTAGTGTGGAGTGTTTACGGTATCTCACCAAACTATCACCGCGACTTGTATTGGCATCTCGGCAAACTACCGCGACTTATATCGCGCTCCAACCACATCGCGGTTTTCGGGCTATGGACCCCGACTACCGCGATATATTGGAGCTATACTGTATAAAAGTCCTGGGCCTTGTGGTTTCAGAGAAGAAGATTTTTAAATATTTTCCCTATATAAGCCTATGTAAAACCAAAGGGCCCCGGGGCGGGGGCATTTTTGGCCCCAGCACTATAATTTGAACAATCTAGGTAGGGGTCCACTAGATGAAGCTTCATACCAAATATCAAAGACCTGGGCCTTGTGGTTTCAGAGAAGAAGATTTTTAAAGATTTTCCCTATATAAGCCTATGTAAAACCAAAGGGCCACAGGGCGGGGGCATTTTTGGCCCCAGCACAACAATTTGAACAATCTTGGTAGGGGTCCACTAGATGAAGCTTCATACCAAATATCAAAGACCTGGGCCTTGTGGTTTCAGAGAAGAAGATTTTAAAAGATTTTCCCCATAAAAGCCAATGTAAAACCAAAGGGCCCCATAGCGGGGGCATTTTTTGTCCCAGCACTATAATTTGAACAATCTCGGTAGGGGTCCACTAGATGAAGCTTCATACTAAATATCAAAGTCCTGGGCCTTGTGATTTCAGAGAAGAAGATTTTTAAAGATTTTCCCTATATAAGCCTATGTAAAACCAAAGGGCCCCGGGGCGGGGGCATTTTTGGCCCCAGCACTATAATTTGAACAATCTTGGTAGGGGTCCACTAGATGAAGCTTCATACCAAATATCAAAGTCCTGGGCCTTGTGGTTTTAGAGAAGAAGATTTTTAAAGATTTTCCCCATATAAGCCTATGTAAAACCAAAGGGCCCCGGGGCGGGGGCATTTTTGGTCCCAGCAATATAATTTGAACAATCTTGGTAGGGGTCCACTAGATGAAGCTTCATACCAAATATCAAAGTCCTGGGCCTTGTGATTTCAGAGAAGAAGATTTTTAAATATTTTCCCTATATAAGCCTATGTAAAACCAAAGGGCCCCGGGGCGGGGGCATTTTTGGCCCCAGCACTACAATTTGAACTATCTTGGTAGGGGTCCACTAGATGAAGCTTCATACCAAATATCAAAGACCTGGGCCTTGTGGTTTCAGAGAAGATTTTTAAAGATTTTCCCCATAAAAGCCAATGTAAAACCAAAGGGCCCCATAGCGGGGGCATTTTTTGTCCCAGCACTATAATTTGAACAATCTTGGTAGGGGTCCACTAGATGAAGCTTCATACCAAATATCAAAGTCCTGGGCCTTGTGGTTTCAGAGAAGAAGATTTTTAAAGATTTTCCCTATATAAGCCTATGTAAAACCAAAGGGCCCCGGGGTGGGGGCATTTTTGGCCCCAGCACTATAATTTGAACAATCTTGGTAAGGTTCAACTAGATGAAGCTTCATACCTAATATCAAAGTCCTGGGCCTTGTGGTTTTAGAGAAGAAGATTTAACAGATTTTCCCCATATAAGCCTATGTAAAACCAAAGGGCCCCGGGGCGGGGGCATTTTTGGCCCCAGCACTATAATTTGAACAATCTTGGTAGGGGTCCACTAGATGAAGCTTCATACCAAATATCAAAGTCCTGGGCCTTGTGGTTTCAGAGAAGAAGATTTTTAAAGATTTTCCCTATATAAGCCTATGTCAAACCAAAGGGCCCCGGGGCGGGGGCATTTTTGGCCCCAGCACTATAATTTGAACAATCTTGGTAGGGGTCCACTAGATGAAGCTTCATACCAAATATAAAAGTCCTGGGCCTTGTGGTTTCAGAGAAGAAGATTTTTAAAGATTTTCCCTATATAAGCCTATGTAAAACCAAAGGGCCACAGGGCGGGGGCATTTTTGGCCCCAGCACTACAATTTGAACAATCTTGGTAGGGGTCCACTAGATGAAGCTTCATACCAAATATCAAAGACCTGGGCCTTGTGGTTTCAGAGAAGAAGATTTTTAAAGATTTTCCCCATATAAGCCTATGTAAAACCAAAGGGCCCCGTAGCGGGGGCATTTTTTGTCCCAGCACTATAATTTGAACAATCTTGGTAGGGGTCCACTAGATGAAGCTTCATACCAAATATCAAAGTCCTGGGCCTTGTGGTTTCAGAGAAGAAGATTTTTAAAGATTTTCCCTATATAAGCCTATGTAAAACCTAAGGGCCCCGGGGCGGGGGCATTTTTGGCCCCAGCACTATAATTTGAACAATCTTGGTAGGGGTCCACTAGATGAAGCTTCATACCAAATATCAAAGTCCTGGGCCTTGTGGTTTTAGAGAAGAAGATTTTTAAAGATTTTCCCCATATAAGCCTATGTAAAACCAAAGGGCCCCGGGGCCGGGGCATTTTTGGCCCCAGCACTATAATTTAAACAATCTTGGTAGGGGTCCACAAGATGAAGCTTCATACCAAATATCAAAGACCTGGGCCTTGTGGTTTCAGAGAAGAAGATTTTTAAAGATTTTCCCTATATAAGCCTATGTAAAACCAAAGGGCCTCGTGGCGGGGGCATTTTTTTGTCCCAGCACTATAATTTGAACAATCTTGGTAGGGGTGCACTAGATGAAGCTTCATACCAAATATCAAAGTCCTGGGCCTTGTGGTTTCAGAGAAGAAGATTTTTAAAGATTTTCCCTATATAAGCCTATGTAAAACCAAAGGGCCCCGGGGCGGGGGCATTTTTGGCCCCAGCACTATAATTTGAACAATCTTGGTAGGGGTCCACTAGATGAAGCTTCATACCAAATATCAAATACCTGGGCCTTGTGGTTTCAGAGAAGAGGATTTTTTAAGTTTTTGGTGAAAAAAATCTATTTTTGGCTCCTGTGACCTAGATGTGCAATGGACCGTAACCATTTGAACAACTTTGAAAGGGGACCACCTAAGGATCATTCCTTTGAAGTTTGGTCAAAATCCGTTCAGTGGTTTAGGAGGAGATGTGGTTTAAAGAAATTGTTTACGCACGGACGCACGCACGCATGCACGCACACACAACGGACGACGGACAAAAAGTGATCCCAAAAGCTCACCTCGTCACTACGTGACGGTGAGCTAAAAACAAGAACTTTTTCTGAAAATGTCCCCTGCTAAATTCTGGTAGGTAAAATTATGGGCTAACAGTTCAATTTTTTTTTCAGAAAAAACTGAAAGATTTCTTACAATCTTAATACAAAGTTGTAATAAATGCCAAAAACTTATAACACAATTTTGGGATGGAGTTTTGAGTCGAAAGGGTTGATAATTAAATGCAACAGGTTACATTTGACTGAATCTACCACTGCTTGTTATTGAAACACTTAGAAGTTAGTCTCCCAAACCATTCTGGTACATGCCACAATTGCAGTTCTGCGTTGTATTTATTGTTTCCAAAAGGATAACCTTTTTGAAAACATATTTCTGATTGTTTTTTCAAGATGTGCCTTAAAAAGTGGTATGCTCTCTTCTCGTAAAACCTCAATTGGTATATGAAAGTGGCAACTCTAGCATTAATATCTTCCAATTTATACTGTAATGATCATAATTATTAAAACAGATATGCCTAAGCAAACAGTGCAGACGCAGATCTGACTGCAGTCTGATCAGGGCAGTCAGATCTGCATCTACACTTTTAGCTATAGCTCCCAGTCTGGTCAGGGTCTACAATGTTTGCCATTCTGTCTGTATCTTTTGGACTCCTTGCTGGATCGCGGAACAAATTTGTTAAATTTAGGAGAATTATAGCAAGTCCTCAAGTCTGAATGTTTAGGATTTTATGGTGTTCTTCAAATGCACTATATGCAGCCAACTAACAGCATTACTTCTTGCATGAAGCAACCTCACTGTCTCTCAGCCCCCACCCATCGGGGCTTGGAGAAATAGTTTTGGCTGCATGATGCTTAAACACAGAGCTGAAACTGACAGCACATGAGTACTGGTAAAATGCTTAGAGAGTCTAAGCCTGCCCAGGAAAAATGGTGCGAGTCAGACCATCCCTGCATATAAACCCTTTTGGTTTGTTTGGGTGGCAGGGCTTGAGGTGTCATTTCATCTCGATGTTGGGTTAAAGTCCCACAAAATTGGAAGCAACGTCTCCAAAATGAACTAAATAGTGCTGACAGGGATGTAAAACCTCAATTCAAACAAACAAACAAAACCTCACCATTTCTTCTACATATCTGCAGATTGCTTTCAAATAACCTACTTTGGTCCTGGCAAATGTCATCTATACAAATACATTGTAAATTTTACTACCATAAAAACCAAACTTTTCAGATGAAAAATTGTGATATTTTTCTTATTTCTGCTCAAAATTTAGATTGTTGGTACATGATAGAACCGCTTCATCAAGGCAGTTCTAACGAGTACCCACAATCTATATTTTAAAGCAGAAACAAGGAAAATAAATTAACCCTGTAAACCCCAGTTTTACTATATAAAAGTGGGGTTCAAGGGGGTCAGAATTATATACCATATTCCTCCCATTTAGTGCCCCTGCTCTTATAAGTGCCCCCTCAGTGTTTTACCAAGAACAAAATAATAAGCATCACTACTGTGGGCGGAGGAAAAAAATATTTTGGCTTACCTAAAGAAAAAATTTCAACCTTTCAATCATCGCCGTATCCACTGTAAATTGTATCATGCATGGTATTTCTGAACCACCTGCTATCACAGAGTGTCTGTGTTGACCACTTAGTACTTTACATGTCATGATTCCACCATGTTCTAATGGAAAACTACTGCATGTAATGGATTTTAAAGTCTCCGTTCTGGTAAAATTTCTGTCTCTAATAAGTGCCCACTCTTTTTACAATTTTTTTAAGCACTCGGGGTGCTAAATTGGAGGAATATGGTAGGTGTGTTTTTGTAATTGCATGTCAAAACATTATTGGTCCTTGTAGTGCATCACATTATTTACATCTAGAAATGTCAGTTAATTTCTTACCACCATTTCTTCTTCTTCTAAGTATTCTTCATGCCAGGGGTCACCTAGCTGCATATTGTCCAATGTGTTCTGCACTGAAACCACAAGTAAACACATAAAAGTATGGACAGTTACAGATGTGACCCTAAAACATGTATATACAATCGGATTTGGCTCGAACGTCTTTGGGACCTCGAAAATCTGTTTGTGACAGGGGTGGTTCGAGTCAGCGAGGTTTACTGCCAGGAGGCATGAGATACTTTTTGACATCTTTTCGGTGTTCTATAATGAAACTGTATGTTGTGTGTACTCATTAGAATCACCTCAGTGAGGCGATTCTAATGAGTACACACAGCATACATTTGCAAGATAAAAGACTTAAATCTCCTCATTTTGTTCCCCATTCCCCACTGTTTCTTATGTAGAGGATTTTTCTAGGGGCTGAAGAACTTGTTCGACTCAGCTATGGTAAATGAGCGATGGATGTTCAAGCCATCGAAGTTCTACTGTATCATACATATAACACCCATCTAGGTCTATATTGCTTGAAAGTGTCCAACATATTTCTGACACATTACATATATCAATCCTTTAAATTCCTGGGGCCAGCTGTTCAAAACTAACATGTTGTTAGTCAGCGAGTGAGTGTTTGAGTTTTACATCTCACCAACAGCTAAGGTCATACGGAGAGGGTACCTCGGTTTAAAGACTCATCCGAAAGTCTGAAGAAGCCCGGGTCAATCCAGCTACAAGGCGAGTAGCTTAACTATGAAACTTCGGTCATTAAATATGGCAAATATACTAAAATTTTTGCAAATGCAAAAGCTGCTCACATTTTTTCTGCTAAAATACCAGAGTATTAGATATTGTACTTACTAGAACAGTTAAATGCCGGCATTGGTAGCTCAGTCGGATGTGTGTCTGACTGGTGATCAGGAGGACACGTGTTCGATACCTGCCGGGGTTGGCAACATTCTTTTGTGGAGATTGATCATGAAATCTTTTCTACGGTCGTTCTCTCCCTTCCTCTGATTCAAGAAGGGCTGTTGTAAGTTTCTGGCGAAAGAATGTACACTGTACAGGTTAACTACTTACGTATAAGCCTCCCCAGAGAAAGTGTGGATAGGTAAACTGACCGGCTAAAAAATGACCTAAAATAGTGTTGACTGGGCCATTAAACTCCAGCACAAACAAACAAGAACAGTTAAATATTTTACTACTAACTAGCTTGTTAAGCTAATGATGCTATGAGCAACTGAACCCTGTACTTTAGGTGAACAGTGTAGACCCTAATAACATGCTGTATTCTGAAGCATCTGATCTGGGTGAACACTACTTACCCATTTCCCTTTTGGGGTCCCTAGGTATATAATATCTGTTTACCCTCACCTTAGATAAACCTATTTTCATTCAAGCCCAAACCCAGCACAAGCCCAATTCAGGTTTTTGCAGATAAGCTTCCTTGCACAGCACTCAGATGACAGTCAGTCATAGCCCTATTTAAGAGGGCGGTATCCAAATATTATTTTTCTTATTTCTAAACAAAAACCTATGTTGCGGGTGCACATTAGAAGTGCCTTGCCAAGGCGCTTCTAATGAGTACCCACAACATAGGTTTTCGTGCAGTAATAAGACAAATATCACTAATTTTCGGATGAAAATCACGCCTTATCTGGAGCTATGGATGTCAAAGCAAGAAAAATAGTGTGGCTATTGATAACCATAACCGGGATTTTGCATAAAAGCTATCTTGAGCTTTATTGGTTAGAAATAGTCATATGGACACCAGCAATATAACTCAGATTCAACAATCAAGCAAAAAATCTTTAAATTTTGGGTAACATCGAAATTTTTTGTTAAATATGTCCCAGTTAGGGGAACTGACAACCACCTTCAGGAGAGGCTACTCTTTCAAAAGTATTTTGGCTTCACTTACGAATAAGTGGGCAAATTCTTTCTTATAACCTTTATCCTGCTGTTCACAACAACCCATATCTTTGCTAACAGTGTAGCTCCAGATCAGATGGCTTTTGAAGAAGCCATCTGATCAGGATCTACACTGTTTGACATTCAGTTTAAGAATTTGCAGCAATAAATTACGTCAAGTAATCTGATTGGTTCAAAGTCAGAAATGGGTTTGGCTAAATTAATTATTCAGCGGGATAAGAGTTAGAGTAGAAGGGGTCGATTTACAGGAAATAAACAGGACTTCCTGACAGTTATGTGCCTTGTAAAAAATGAGTGGAAAAATGTCATGTTTATCCATTGCTAAGGAAGTACCAGTTGTTAATGCAAATTAAGCATATGCCATAAAGTATCCAGTCATGTCTCACCTCTTCTCCTGCCAGCTGCTATCTCCTGTCTTGTCCTGGGTTTTTTTCCTGGGGCAGTCTTATCTGTGAAAATCACCTGTTTCAAAGTAACATAAATGATACTCAATTTTCAAATTTTTTAGCTTGAGAACTTGTGTTCTTGTATAACCCAATGCAGAGGACCCTCATTACAATGACACTATTTGTTCCCTAACTTTCTGCTATTATAAATAATTTGCCGCCATACAAATCTAAATAAGCAGCACTATAATAGGCAATAAAGGGTCTTTTTTCACTAAATTACTTAAAAAAAAAGATGTTGCAGACATTTGATAGAACTGCCTCCCCACTCCAAGGAAAACATTTATTAGAATCACCTCACCAAGGCTATTCTAAAAATACCATTTTTCTTGGTATTCTTGAATTTCTCCATTCATCTTCAGCTTTTGTTCGACTGAAATTGTAGTTATAATGAGCTTTCCTGTTATATCAAATTTTGGTATAACTGGAGATGTGTCCACAGGACATGGTTGCCCCCATCTGAAAATATGTTTAAGTTTCTGACACACCCAAGCACCTTTGACCTCCAAGTATGACTTTGAACTTGGAGGTACCAACCTGGGTCTTGTACACCACACATTGTCTCATGATGGTTAACATTTCTGCCAAGTAATTTCAAAATCCATCCAGAAATAAGAAAGTTATTGACCCTGTTTAAGTTTCTGACCTTTTTTCTGACCTTTGACCTCTAAGTATGACTTTGACCTAGAGGTGCCGACCTGGGTTTTACGTGCGACACACCACCTCATCTGCCATGTAATTGCAAAATCCAGCCTGAAATAAGAAAGTTGTTGACTGTATTTAAGTTGTTGACCGTGTTAAAGTTTCGGACCCTTTTATGATATTTAACCTCTAAGTATGACCTTGATCTTAGAGGTACAGACCTGGGTTATGCGCACATCCTCTCATGATGGTTAACATTTCTGCCAAGAAATTCAAAATCCATCCAAAAATAAGAAAGTTACTGACTGTGTTTGAATTTCAGACCCTTATTTTGACCTTGGACCTCTAAGTACGACCTTGACCCCGAGGCACGGTGCAAGGTTTTGCAGGCAACAGATCATCTTATGATGGTTAACATTTCTGCCAAGTAATTTCCAAATCCATCCAGAAATAAGAAAGTTATTGCTGTGTTTAAGTTTCAGACAGACAAATGGACAAACAAATGAAGAAACAAATGGATGGGCAGACGGAGGCAACACTTTAAGCCCTTCCACAATCCTTTGAATGGCGAGGGCATAAAAAGGCTTCATTTTGGATGGACGAACGGATGGACGAACGAACAAATGGATGGACAGATAGGGGCAATACTATATGCCCTTCCATCATTCTTCAAATGGCGAGGGCATACAAAGGCTTCACTGTATCACTAGCAAACAAAGATTTCAAACTTTAACCCTCATCCTGCTGAATAAATTAATTTAGCCACACAAACTGCTGACCAGCAACTAATCAAATTACTTGGTAATACTGTATTCATTCAATTCACAAACTGCATGACGAAATAGTTCAGATCCTTATCAGATGGCTTCTTCAGAAGCTGTCTGGTCTGGATCTACTCTGTTTTCAAAGATAGGGGCTGTCAAGTTCAGCAGGATAAGGGTTAATATGGAGAGAAAGTCTATTTCTTGCACACAAGACAAGGAAATCCATGATTTTACCCTGGGATAGAAATTTATGTTCTGACCCTGGTGTTCCGACCCCAAATCCAATATAATCGCGTGTTTGATAAATGCACTGGTTGATTACAACCTCATGTGCGGCTTCGTCATGCATGACGTCATTAAACATTCCTGTTGTGTCATCACAAAATGGCGGACGTCGGTAACCGAAGTGACAGCAGCATTAACAATTCGCAATAGAAATGGAAGGTATGCAAGAAAAAGAATCCAATATGGGTGTGAGGGGTGGATAGAAAAATCCGTCCCTCGGATCACTGGCCGGCATCACTCGGCAGGCCTCGTGATGCCGGACAGTGTCCCTTGGGACGGATTTTTCAATCCACCCCTCACACCCATATAACCTCAATATCAGATGGGTTTCAATTTTGCTTGGTATCTGGTATAAATGCATGTAATATACTACAAACATGATTAAATGGGTTATATCTTTAGCTCTGACACCATTCTTTGTTGAGTACTCCTGCACTGATTCATGATATAAAACCAATTGCTATTTTGCAAACATGCTTCAATGATTACCTAAAACTTCCACAGAAATCAACTAAGCCACTTCTGAGAAAACCTGTTTAGCCCTTTGCAAAAAGATAACATGCAGATCAGCCTTATTTGGGGCCAGTTGCTCAAAAGTAATGTAGTTAGTTAACGTATTGTTAAAACTTTGATCATTTTATATGGCAAAGTTTGCTAATATTTCTGCTGAAAAAATGTGAGTAGCTTTTGCATTTGCAAAAGCTACTCACATTTTTACAGCAAAATACCAGAGTATTAGATATTGAACTTGCATATGGCCAATAACGAGCTCGCTAAGATAAAGATTATTTGAACAAATGGGCCTTGGTGAATTTGTGTCATTACCTAGGGGCCAGTTGTTCAAAACTAACAATGTTGTTAGTGAATGGTATCATTAAAACTTTGATCAAGAGACTGTTACATTGCAATTTCTTGTGCAAAGGACCGTCTTTATCACAAAAGTATTTCTTCCCTAACAACTGGGCCTTGGTGAATTTGTGTCATTACCTGGGGCGTGTTGTTCAAAACTAACAATGTAGTTAGTTAATGTATCGTTAAAACTTTGATCAAGAGAATGTTAGACTGCAATTTCTTGTGCCGAGGACCGTCTCTATCATGACAGTATTAATTTTGTTCCCTAACATTTTACCATTAATTTATAAAGAATCTGCTGCTTTAAAGAATCCCAACCAGGAGTAGGATGATAGGTAATAAACGGCTTTTCCCTTTCAGATACTCCAAGAAACAAATATTGTGGACATCTGTTAGAATCGCCTCTGAGGCGATTTTAGCAAATAACCACAACATTTGTTCCTTGGAGTAATTAACCCATTCTAGGCGGGAAACCCCTAAAAGGGCAGCCTAATTAACAATGCAGGCCCAGATCAGACACCACAGAATGTGGCGTCTGATCAGGGTCTGCACTATTTGCTAACAGAATTGTCTGTCAAAAATAGAGTAAAAACAAAAAAAAATAGGCCTGACACCCCTTATATGACAAATGGACTTGTCCAACACTAGCAATGGAAGAGTCCACCAGTAAACAATGGATTAATGCAATATTCTTGATTATCTCCAATAACCCTCAAATCTTGAGCTAAGGGGTGGTTCTAATGAAATTGTCATTGTTACAAGTTTTGTGATAACATAAAATGTCGGTATAAAGAGAGTTTTCTGTTTGCTTGAAAATTTTGGATGTCTTGATTCATCGGCTATTTTCTTGTTATATTCAAAGTGACAGAATAACATCTTTTTCAATTTGTTCTCTACATTTTTATTTGGTTGCAACATTTTTTTTCATAATCCATCTATGTCATAGACAAAAACTGTACTTAAATGAACAGTATAATAAAACAAATTCAAGTATAGTTATTGTAGTTGCTTATAAAGGTGAGATACACCCATGTGAGATAGAGCTAGGTGAGATAAAACTAATTATTTAAGATACAACCATGAGAGATAAAGCTAATATGTCTGAATTATATCATTTTTCTGTCAGATAAAATTTGTGCTGTTCTTTTACTTTATCCTCCAAAACATAGATTGGGGCTTGTCATTGAAACTGCTTCAAGGAGATGGCTCCAACGAACACCCATAATCAATGTTCAAAGGATCTTGTCTTCAAAACTTAAGAGCCATAAGGGAGATTTGTTACTTTCCTGTGTTGCTCTCTTTAAATAAAAAAAAATATTTTTATTATTAAAAGTAAAGAAATCTAAATACAGGAGTTAACCCAAGTATTCTAATGCACTTGCGTATGCAACGCGCCATGTAATTAACATAAAAAATTTGTGGCAGTATATTCTGTGATATCCTGTTAGAAACCCGATTTCATCATGTAATGTCACTATTAATTGGCTGGCATTTGGTTTGGCTTGCCCCTTTGTGCAAAATAGTTCAATTTTTAACAAAACAACTGAATAAGTGCATTAGAATGGGGATAACAATATTGAAAATTGTCATTTGGGGATGTAAATTTTACCTCCCCAAATGACGATTTTCAATAGTTACATGTATTCCCTAATTCATCAAACTGACTTGAAAACATGGAAAGTAGCACAGATACTTAAGATGACATATGCTGCAGTATCAAAAATCAGAGCAGAGTTAACCCTTAAGATGTCAATGGCTTTGTTGTCTGCTGGTTAAATCAAAAGTCAATTCTTCAGTGTAGACATGGATCAGACTGCTCCTCCAAGAGCAGTCTAATCAGAGTCCACACTGTTTGCATGTAGTGGAGCAGTCTGATCAGGGACCACACTTTGCATGCAAAAATATGTTTGAAAGCTTGCAAAACAATGCAGCAGACAATATCAACAGGAGACATTTTCAGCTGCAGTTTTTCTTTGGGACTCAAATGCTGACACATTTTATACTAAATCTCGCCCCTTATATACAACAGAACACCTTTTTGCAATTGAGGGTTGTCATGCTGACGTATTGTTAAAAATTAATTTAGAAAATGGTTGAACTATTTTGCAAACAGTGATGGCCCTGATCAGATGCGGCAATTAATGCCACCTTATGTGGCATCTGAACAGGGCCTGTATTGTTTGACATTGTCTTGTTTTGTGGTTTACCATATGAGCGAGCGCACCACAAAACCTGCAATAAGACCTGTGCGTCCAGCGAAGAATCAGAACAGCCTGCACATCCCTATAGTCTAACGAAAGTCTTCTCTTGCTGCATGAAGGAGCAATGGGCGGATGCGGAGGCTGATCTGAGTCTTCACTAGGCCCACGTCTTGTAGGTTTTGCCGTGCGCTGGCTCATATAAAATGGATTATATCACCTGCAGGCAGAGTGATTGACGTCTTTTCACTACTCACTTTAGGCTTGTCTGTTCCTAGTTCCTGATACATGAGCTTGTTGGTTTCAATTCTATACTTTCTTGCAGGAATAAACCAACCAAAACTTGACTTATACTTCCTGAAAATCAAATCAAACACTACTTGTAATAACAGATTAACTGCAAATCCTATCTTCAAGAAAATAACAATAAGAGCTCCACAAGCGGGGATTATACGCCCGTGGCAAATAGTAAAATGAAGCATATATATACTGACTTGTACAAGTTTGGGTTTGTGGAATGTAACCAAGGAACAATATGTGCTCCATATATTCTTACCTGGCACTATTAATAAGCCTCAATGGCTCAAACTACCTGTCTCCAACAAATTTTCATGGTCGGTAATATTTGGTGGACCATAACCTCAAAATCATATGGGCATAAGTCTGGCAATAAGTGGTGGACTGTAACCTTGAAATAATATGCCCTGCTCAACATCATAGTTTAATTATACGTAAAGTTTCAGCTTCATCAGATGTAAAATATAGGAGGCATTATCCGGAAACAAAATATGTTTAGAAAATTTGTGAAAGGGGAATAACTCTGGTAATATTTGGTGGACTGTAACCTCAAAACTATATGTACAGTTTCAGCTTCATCAGATTTAAAATGTAGGATGAGTTATCCAGAAACGGAATGTTTAGGAAAATCTGTGAAAGGGGTATAACTCTGGTAAAATTTGGCGGACTGTAACCTAAAAATAATATGCACTGTTCCCTATCATGGTCTTACTGTATGTAAAGCGTCAGCATCAAAGGATGTAAAATGTAGGAGGAGTTATCCGGAAACAAAATGTTTACAGAATTTTTCAAGGGGGCATAACTCTATTATTATTTGGTGGACAGTAACCTCTAAACAATATGTGCTAGCCCACATCATGGTCTTACTATATATGAAGTTTCAGCTTAATCTGATATAAAATTTGGGAGGAGTCATCTGGAAACGAAAAGTTTACAAAAAATTTCAAAGGGGAATAACTCTATTATTATTTGGTAGACCTCGAAACAAATGCGCTGCCAGACATCATGGTCTAACTATGTATGAATGTTCAGCTTGATAGGATGTAAACTGTAGGAAGAGTTATGCGAAAACGAAAAGTTTACAAACTAGAGAAAGCGACCAGTGGGTCACGTATACCCCCGGCCAGCGCCATACTCTGATATAGCTTTCAAGCTTGTATGTAATATGAATGAAGCTGTCAAGAAGCTATAAGAATCTATAAATGTGCTTGTAAAAGCTTAACTAAACATAAAATTTCTAAATGGACCAAGGGAGCGAGGGCATCAAAGTTACTAAAGGTGTGGGGGTATCAATGCTACTGAAGCAGCAGGGTGGGTTATGCATCAATGAAATCTTTAGACTGGTATTCAACATCGATGCAAGTATGAATTGAATTTGTGTTAGATAGAGTTTAGAACATAATAGGCATCTATAAACTTTGTCATAAAACTTGAACCAAATGTAAAATTTCTAAGTCCATGACCTTGAGGTCCAGGTCTCCGTGGGCGGGGGAAGGGACATACATCACAAAATGTTGGGACTGGTACATTGATGCAAGTAACAACTGAATTTGTCTTAGAGTTTAGAACATAATAGGCATCTATAAACTTTGTCATAAAACTTTAACCAAATGTAAAATTTCAAAGTCTGTGTCCTTGACCTGACCCAGGTCACTGTGGGGGTGGGTGGGGGGGGAAACATGCATCAATGAAATCTTAAGACCAGTATGTAACTTCAGTGTAAGGATCAACTAAATCTATCAAAGGGTACAGAAGATACAAGCTCCTAGAAACTTTGACGCAAAACTTTAACCAAAAGTAAAATTTCTAAGTCTGTGACCTTGACATCAAGGTCACTGTGGGGGGTGGGACATGCATCAATGAAATCTTTAGACCAGTATGTAACTTCAGTGTAAGTATCAACTTAATCTATCAAAAGGTTCAGAAGATACAATCTCCTAGAAACTTTGACGCAAAACTTTAACCAAAAAGTTAACGGACGGACAGACGCACGGATGGACAGATGGACGTCTTTACGGATGTATACTTGTGTGTCTTCATCCCTACAAAGTACCCTTGTGTGTCAAATTTCCTGGAAATTTCTTGGAAAATAAGACACACAAGTAGCTTTTTTTGACACACAAGTCAGTGACTTGTGTGTCTACGGAATAAATCGCATTGAGTTCAATGGAAGTGTCCATAATTTTAAACACACAAGTATACATCTGTTCCTGCGGACAGATGGACGGACGGACGGACGGAAAGACGGACGTTCTCACGAACGGATACTTAAGTGGCTAGGCGTCGGCATATTGACTACTTAAGCGGCAAATTCTCTTAAGCGGCAAGCCACCTAAGAGCGAATTTTTGCCACTTAAGTACCCAAATAACGGAATAAACCCCATTTGGACTCACGAATGTATACTTAAGTGTCAAACTGTCCAAATTTTTTGCCCCCTAAATGTCGTTTCGTTGGTGCGGACACACAAACAGATGGACGGACGAACGGCAAGACGAAAACTATATACCCCCATAGTATACTTCGTATACCAGGGGTATAAAAATTTCAAAGGAGCATAACTCTATTATTATTTGGTGGGCCTTAACCTCAAAATAATATGCGCTGCCCCACATCATGGTCTAACTATGTATGAAGTTTCAGCTTGATCGGATGTAAACTGTAGGAGGAGTGATCCGGAAATGAAAAGTTTACTGACGGATGGACAGACGCATACATGTGATAATTTTTTTAACTGTAAGAGGGAGATTTGCCATTGTGATGAGGGAGACGTAAAGAATATATAGGGAAATTCTCAGTTCAAATGAGGGAGACTCCACAATTTAAAACAAATTTAGCAGAATTGGGCAAAAATCAGCATCAAAATGAGGTAGTCTCCCTCCTGATGAGATAGATATCACAGGTATGCAGACGGACATATGGACACCAGGGGGTATAACATAATATGTCTGTTTTTCAAAGAGGTGTATAAAAATTAATATGAAATCCTCAAAATAATCATCCTAGGTCTTTTCTTAATGTCAGATATTCCAATACCATCAAGTGAACAAGTCCGTGAAAGGAACTCCCCACTAAACCCTACTTTATACAGGGCAGTCCCTTTAGTACTCTACTCATTATAACACCGTTTTGGTTATAACACGACCATGTCTTGCCTCCCAGATTGTCATTTTATTGTAATTTCTATATCAAAATATCCCTTTATAACACGGTTCACTTATAACACGGTCCTGTTCTATGCACCCCAAACATAGCGTTATAAAGGGACTGCCCTGTATAGAGAAAACATTGGTTTACATGGGTATACATTATTTGCTTATTTCTGCCCCGAGACAAAGCTTGTGGAGGCCCATCAATCAGACGGTTTTAATGAGCACCCACAACCCATGTTTGTCGTATAAATAAGAAAAAGAAAATACAGATTTTACATCAGAGAAGTTGCCATTTTGGAGATGTGAAAAAATTCTCTGTCGCACGTGGATATTATCCTAATGACAGTTTTGGTGTTATGAAAGAAGGCCACATGTTGCATGGACGTTTTATCGTAATGAAACCCGCAACCTTCTGCCCATGAATCAGTCTGAGCCACCGAGGTTGGCAAATTTTCCCTTATCAAATATGAGAGTACATGTATATATGTCAAGTGTCTGCATCCCATTCAACCCTTTCCATCCTGAAGACCAGTATAGATGGCTATGCAAACAGTGTTTGTTTGTTTGTATTGGAGTTTAACGGCCCAGTCAACACTATTTAGGTCATGTTTGAGCCGTTCAGTTTACCTAACAACACTTTTCCTGGGCTGGCTTATATGTAAGCAGTTAACCAGTACAGTGCACATTCTTTTGCCAGAAACTGACAACTGCCCTTCTTGAATCGGCAGCAGGGTATGCAAACAGTGTAGATCCAGATGAGACGGCTCATAATGATGATAATAAAGCTAATCCTTTCAGTGATTCTAACCAAACTTCAAAAATAACATGGATGAATCTCACCTAAGTCAAAGCTGGAAGACGGCCCCCACCCATCGGGGCTTGAAGAAATACAAGGGCTGCATTATGCTTCCACGCAGAGCTGAAACCGACCACACATGAGTACTGGTAAACCGCTCTGAGGATCTAAGCCTGCCAAGGCAAAGCGGTTCAAGAGCATTGGGCGACAGGGCTTGAGATGTCATTTCATCTCAATATCAGGTAAAAGTCCTACAAAATTGGAAGCAACGTCTCCAAATGACCTATACAGTGTTGGCAGGGACATTAAACCCCAAATCAATAAATCAATCATTCAAAGCTGGAAGAGCTCATTATAGAAACTCAGGGATGAAAGGATTAAGATAAAACTTCACTTACAAGGAGTATTTCCACTTGTTCACATTGCCTTTTGTATCTACGGTAACCAGTGCATTCAAATGTTCTATAAAACCGATATGAATTATGGCCTTTTTGTGACCTCTCAGTAGCTCTGCCTCCACACCTTGACCTATGGTGTTGATGTCAGCAGCTTCCTCCTGCAATCAAGCAAACGAAAATATATAAACTGTGGATATAGAATATAAGAATCTTACATGGGTGTGATAGGTGACTGGAAAAATCTGTCCCGAGGGTCACTGTCCAGCATCACGAGGCTCGATGAGTGATGCCGGACAGTGATCCGAGGGACGGATTTTTCTATCCAGCCTCAAACCCAGGTAGGATTCTTTTTCTTGCATACCTTCCATTTCTGAGCATATGTTTTTAATATTGCAGTTGGTCATACTGTGATGAAACTACAGTGATGTTTAGTGACATCACGTAACATGCTGTGACATCAACCTTAACGACGGCGCAAATGAGGTCGTATTCAACCAGTGCATTTATCAAACATATGAGAATATTCGATTTTGTGTAAAAACACCAGGGTTAGAACAGACTTTCTAACCCAAGCTTAAACTATGGATTTCCTTATCTGGTGTATAAGAAAGCTACCATTTCCCTTAAGACTACTTGAAATTTTACAAGCAGAATAATGTCATAGAGCATGTGTGCTCAGCATAGACTTAGAGTTAGAATGTAGTCTTCCTGGAGCCAGTTGATCAAAACTTAAATTGTTAATTAACGTATCAATTAAACTTTGATAATAAGATATGGCATATATACTAATATTTTTGCAGAAAAAAATGTGAGCAGCTTTTGCAGATGCAAAAGCTGTTCACTTATTTTTCAGCAAAATAACAGAGGATTAGATATTGTACTTGCTAGGACAATTACCTATTTAACCACTAACGAGCTCATTAAGCTAATGAAGCTTTGAACAAATGGATCCAGGTCTGCATCAAGAAGCTGTGGGTTACAGGGCATCCATAACTTGGAGCACATAGTGCTGGGTAATGGCAAAGGTCAAGTCGGACTTATGAAAATAACTGTCTTCAAAATTGTAGTTTTTTTTTAAGGAAAACTGTTGGCTTTACAGCAGAATGTTTTGTTCCACAATGACACATCAACAGAATCAAAAGCCATTTTTGACCATGAAACTGATAATTTTATTATCCCAGATGATAATTTTAATACATATATCCACATTCTGATGCATTTGTTCACTTATGTGAACAAAAATTGAACTATCTGCACAAACAAAAAGTTTCTTTCGGCATAAAACCAAAGATAAGACAATGAAATATGAGCCTGTATCATAACAGACTGAAATCAATGAAATATGATGCCTTGTCATAACAGACAGAAGTCGATGAAATATGAGGCTGTTTAAAAACAGACTGAAGCCAATGAAACATGAGGCTGTATCATAACAGAATGAAGTCAATGAAATATGGGACTATCATAAAATAATGAAGTCAAAGAAATGAAGTCAATGAAATATGAGACTGTATCATAACAGAATGAAGTCAATGATATATGAGGCTGTCTCATAACAGAATGAAGTCAGTGAAATATAAGACTGTACCATAACAGACTGAAGTCAATGAAATATGAACTGTATCATAACAGACTGAAGTCAATGAAATATGAGGCAGTATTACAACAGACTGAAGTCAATGAAATATGAGGCTGTATCATAACAGACTGTCACAACTGTTTTATGTTAACCAATCAGAATGTACCATAATGATCCTAAGTATTGGGAAAGATAGGCCTAAGCAAACAGTGCAGAACTAGATCAGACTGGAGCAGTCTGATCAAGGTCTACATTGTTTGACATTCCGTCTGCACCTTTTTTGGCTCATTGCCAGATCATGAAACAAAACTTGTTAAAATTTTGTGAGAATTACAACAAATCCTCAAGGTGTCAGAATTTTTAGGATTTTTTACCGTTTATTTTACATCTGCAAGAACATAAGAAGTCTTGATTATGTCTCCTCTATAGGCTGTAGTCTGAGCAGGATCAACACTATTTACCCTAGTTTATCCCATTTAGTACCAGAATACTCCAAAACGGGTATCCTGGCAAACAGTGCAGGCCCAGCTCAGACACCGCAAAATGCGGCATCTGATCAGGGCCTCCTATTGTTTGCTAAAAGTTCAGCCATTTTCCAAATAGATTTTGAAGAAAATACAACATGACACCCCTAAATTTTGAAATGGACTCCTGCTATATATAAGGAGGAAGATTCCATTTGGTACAAAAAGGATTAAGTATCATCTTCATACATTAAGTGAGCCCCCCAAGCAGATTTGTGTCTTCGAGCATTCCGTCATGACAAATTTTAACTGCCCATGCCCAGCCATTCAGAGGGGCCAGGGATATGGCTTTCTGTCTGAAGGTTCCTCTTGATTCACTGCTTGTATGAGCGAGCAGCGAAGGTTCTGGCGAGACTGCGCGGATGCGCAGGCTCGCCTGAACCTTCGCTGTACGCATAGGCGATAAGTACCAAAATCGCTTGACGGGGCCCATGTGATGATAGAATGACCTTATCAGAGCCAGCTCATGGGAAAAGGTTACTATCACACAGATAACCAACAAAGGCTCAGTCGACCCTGCAGGTAAGACAAAGTGCATGCATGCAGTCTCACCAGAGCCCTTGCTTCTTGCAGAAGTGAAGGCCTTGATGTATCTTCATGCAAGTTGCCATGCATCTACCCTTTTTTTGGCTGTTGATGCAGATTTGATGAACATAAATTGGAGAATATTACGGGTCCTTTCCTAATGTGTCAGCTCATTATCCCCACACTTTAGCATTTGGGGTTATTGTGAAAGCCTCCGTCCGTCCATCTGTCTGTCAGTCCATCTGTCACGCTATCTCCTCCTTAACCACTAGCCAGAATGCATTTTGCGATCATTGCAGTGTTCCAGACTGCTAGTGATTTACCTTTTCAACCCTGTAGACTAGTAGAGATAGAGCAATTTAATAGTATGCAAACAATGTAGATCAAGATGAGATGGCTCAAAATAAGCCATCTCATCTCAATCTACACTAGGACTGGCTAATCGGAGCTGAAAAGATAATCGATTATCAGTCATGCCATTGCGATCGATAATCGATTAGTAATCGCTAAGGTTTTTGTTATAATTTTACCTGTCTGGCTTTCTATCTGAGCGTAACTCTTACCAAATGTTGCACTTTACCATATATATATTTGAACAGACAGGCCTGAGCAAACAGTGTAGACCCAGATGAGACGCCGTGGCGTCTCATCAGGGTCTGCACTGTTTGCCACTCATTCAGCTATTTTAGGCATAACTTTAGGTAGTAAATTGTACCTATCAACTAATCGATTAAAAGCAAATCAGAAATGATTATCATTTTTGTGGAATTTATCGATCAATTAATCGATTATACGATTAATTGTGTCAGCCTTAATCTACACCGTTTGTCATTCTGTTAGAAGAGTCCACTTAAGAAGTTCAGGGGGTGTAAGGACTGAAAGGATTATGATATGAAGTTACAGGGTATAGAGATATACAAAGGACCAGCGCTATAACGTCATTCGTTATAATGGCAAAACTTGTTGAAATGACAATTTCAATGAAATGAATTCTTAGCTCAAGGTTTAGCCTAGATTCCGAGCGACGTGGGCTTCCCTCGAGTTGGAAATGCCCAAATTGAATCTGTAGTCATGAAAGATTCTTGTAATTTAATACTCCAATTAAACAAATATTATAGACATTTGTTATAATCACCTCATTGAGGTATTTCTAACCAATTGTCTATAACATTTGTTTCTTGGAGTATGAAGAGATTATAACAAATGTCTTGGAGTAATTTATAATCCTAACTGGGATTCTTTATAATGGCACATTCATTATAATGACACAATAATAGAGAACAAATACTGTTGTTATAATGCGGGTCTTCTATAGATTAATTTTCAAACACTTACATCTCTGACAAGCATGGGATTGTATATCTTTGTAGTTTCAATCTGTACTTCATTTTCTTCTTCCTGCTTATCCATATCTTTGTCTTGTCCTTGACCGTCAGTTTCGGCATCATTTGACTGACCCTGACCTTCATTTTCATTATAACCTTGAGAAGTTTTTGCACGACTTTTGTTTCGAGTCTGACCTCCAGAAGTTTTTTCTTGACTATTTTTGTCTTTATTCTGACCTTGAGAAGTTTTTCCTCGACTTTTATTGGTGTGACCTTGACTTTTTGCTGTCTGGTTTTTGCTCCTGGGAGTCTGACCCCGACTTTTACTAGGTCGACTTTGACCTTTAGCAGTTTGACGTTTAGAAACCTGTCTTTGTTTAGTCAGGCCTTCATTGTTACTTATAACATTCTGGCAATTACACTTGAGCACATCTCCATTGTCTAAAGCCACAACCATATCATTCTGAAATGAAACAGCCCACAGAAATTTTTTGTCAAATCAGTTTTTGGCAAAAACAACTTGTAACTAGAATTTGTTTTTCTACAAAAACACAGATGTATCCCCCTTTTTGACCTCTAAGTATGACCTTGACATTGGAGGTATGGAAATAGGTCTTGTGTGCAATACATCATCTAACGAAGATGAACATTTCTGCAAGGTAACTTTAAAAAGTTCATAGAGAAATAAGAAAGCTATTGACCTTACAGAAAAAAACCCTTTTTTACCTTTGACCTCTAAGTATGGCCTTGACCTTTGAGATACAACACATCGCCTCATGATGGTTCACATTTCTGCCAAGTAATTTCATAATCCATCAAAGAATAAACAAGTTATTGACTGTACACAAAAAGGCCCCTTTTTTTTACCTTTGACCTCTAGGTATGACCTTGACATTGGAGGGATGGACCTTCGTCTTGCACACAACTCATCATCTTAAGAAGGTGAACATTTCTGCATGGTTATTTTAAAAAGTCCATCCAGAAATAAAAAAGTTATTGACTGGACACACAAAAAAAAAGACTTTTTTTGACCTTTGACCTCTGGGTGTGTCCTTGACCTTAGAGGTACCGACCTGAGCCTAGCGCGCAACACATCGTCTCATAATGGTAAATATTTCTACCAAGTAATTTCACAAATAAGAAAGTTATAAAAAATAATAGAGTTATTAGGAGTTATTATTTTCCAGTAATAAGAAAGTTATTGACTGAACACTTAATTTCTATCTATGACCTTAACCTTTGAGGTACCAACATGGGTCATGCAAGAGACACATCGGCTTATGGTGGTTAACATTTCTGCTAAGTAATTTCAAAATCCATCGAAAAATAAGGAAGTTATTCACCAAACACTAAAAAAGGTCCCTTTTTTTACCTTTGACCTCTATGTATCACCTTGACATTTGAGGTACCCACCTGAATCATGGGTGCAACACATCGTCCCAAGACAGTTAACATTTCTGCCAAGCAATTTCAAATTCTATCTAAAAATAAAATAGGTATTGACAAAACACGAAAACTAGAGCTATCACCAAAAGGTGATGAATACCCCCACAAAAACTGCCTTGATAGTACAACAGCGGCATTTTGCATTTTTTTCACTTGAAAGGGGCCATAACTATGTCGAAAATTGACGAATTGTAGTGGAAATCGAACTTGACCTGTATTTTATGATGTTACATCAGTGTACTAAAAATTATAAAAATCGGTGAAGCGCTTTTTGAGTTATCGTCTGGAAACCAAGTCAACAGACCGACCGACCCACAAGCTAACTCCTATATACCCCCCCCCCCCCCAAATTTCATTTGTGGGGGTATAAAAAAAGGCCCCTTTTTACCTTTGACCTGTAAATATGACCTTGACCTTTGAGGTACCAACCTGGGTCATGCACGCAACACATCGACTTATGGTTATTAACATTTCTGCCCTATAATTTTAAAATCCATCTAAAAATAAGAAAGTTATTGACCAAACACGAAAAAACGGCCCCTTTTTTACCTTTGACCTCTATGTATGACCTTGACCTTTGATGTACCAACCTGAATCATGCGTGCAACACATCGTCCCATAAAAGTTAACATTTCTACCAAGTAATTTCAAATTCTTTCTAAAAATAAGAAAGTTATTGACAAAACACGAAAAAAGGCCCCTTTTTTCACCTTTGACCTCTAAGTATGACCTTGATCTTTGAGGCACCAACCTGGGTCATGCACGCTACACATAGACTCATGGTTGTTAACATTTCTGCCAAATAATTTCAAAATCTATCTAAAAATAACAAAGTTATTGACCAAACACGGAAAAAAGGCCCCTTTTTTGACCTTTGACCTACAAGAATGACCTTGACCTTTGAGGTACAAACCTGGGTCATGCATGCAACACATTGTCTCATGGTGGCTAACACTTCTGCCAACTAATTTCAAAATCCATCTGAAAATAAGAATGTTATTGATCGGACACGATTTGCCCATACATACATACATACCGACAAAATTCCAAGTGAGATAATTAAAAAAGTATGAATGTGAGAGTTATAGTTCTTGCGCACTGCACGTCGTCTAATATTGATTAATATTTATATGAAGTTTCTTGAAGATAGCTTGAACGGTTTTCAACTTATAGAGCGGACACGATTTTGTGACAGACAGACCATGCCAATGACATACAGGTAGGTGGAAAGCGGGGGCCAGGAAGGCCCAAGATGACCTGGAAGCAGCAACCAGAAAGAGATTGCAGAGAATGGAAGCTCTCTGCTATCGATCCTCATGATAGACAAGCCTGGAGATCTGGTGTAAGATCTGCCATGCGCGCAGCAAGCCAGCTACCTGGAAGGGGGCCCACTTATGTGGACGTTGCCCCTGTACCTGCACGTTAATTAAAAATCCGTTGATGATGATGATGATGATGACAGACAGACGCCCGGGGGAAAAACAATATGTCTCTCCGAAAAAAATTTTTGGGGGGGAGACATAATTCTGCAGTACTTAAACGCCAGATCTGATAACAAGTTGTTTTGTAAGAATGTGTAAGTACATTCCAATCTTTTCAAAGCACTACTGTAGGAGTCCAAAGCCAGAAACTGTCTGACCATGATCATTGATTTCACTTCTATTTGCTATATTAGTTTAAACAACCTTTTTTATACAAAAAAATGTATTGGTGCACATTTTGCTATATAATCTATACTTTTATGATCTATGCATTTTTTGGATCAATCTTTGATTATTTTTCCATTTGTATCCAGTTGTGGTTTTGATTCCTGGCTTTTACAGAATTATTACTTTTTTTTCTTTGGTGGGGGGGTTATGCCCCTTTCAAGATTATTTCATGTATTTTGAGCTGATCTGTAGAAAAGCCACCTGACCTTAACTGCAGAACTTGGCATCTCACGTGACCCTAGCTAGGCTTGAACAACAGCAGTGAGAGACCAAATGATTAAGAGTCAGTGCTCTTACCCGTTCCAGACTTTTGATGAGTCTTTTAAACCAAGGTCCTGTATCCATGTGAGCTTAGTTGTTGATGGGACATAAATCTCAAGCATACACATACACACTGTATATCCAAATCATGTTTAAATGAACAGTGCTCGAAACACTTAGTTGTATAAATAATGCAACATTTCAAAGCACAAGGAAAGACATTTTTTGAAGAAAGATTTTGCACACAATACCTAGCTCCAAACAATATTAGGAACATGTACAAAGACAAGAGACAGCACTTGTGAGCAACTGCAAATGCTGAGACAGATTCAAGGTCATGTACCTGCACTCCAATAAATGATATACTGGGGAAGAAAGCTCCTCTCACAGGGACCAGCCCTACATCATCCTGAGCATTCTCCTCTGCCAGAGTACCTGAAATTAACATGAAAACACGCCTATATAATTTTGACCCCTTTATATAGTACAACTTGGGTTTACAGGGGCAAACCTTATTTTCTTATTTCTCCTCTAGAATGTAGAGAGATATGAAAATTATCAGATTTTTTTTTTATCCGAAAATTTGCATTTTTGGTGGTAAAATTTTCCAATATATTTGAATAGGCGTGTTTACTTCATGTGAACAAGAGGATATACATTGACATATTATTCCTTTGTTGCCCTTGTGTGAGGGGAATATGACAATCTGTTCATCTGAGCAGGCAATATTGCTCAGGCAATATGACCTGCTCAGGTGAACAAACCGTCATACTCGCTTCATACAAGGGCAACAAATATTTTATTACACAGAATAATATCTTCTTTTAACATGCAACTACCAGTTCACTTGTACTTTTGAGCAGTGACATCAGACGGCAATATTACATGGACCCCGTCAAGCAATTTTGGTACTTATCGCCTATGCGAGCAGCGAACGTTCAGGCGAGCTTGCGCATCCGCGCAGTCTCGCCAGAACCTTCGCTGCTCGCTCATACAAGCAGTGAATCAAGAGGAACCTTCAGTCAGAAAGCCATATCCCTGGCCCCTCTGACTGGCTGGGCATGCGCAGTTAAAATTTGTCATGACGGAATGCTCGAAGACACAAATTCGCTTGGCGGGGCTCGCATAGGTTGTGGGTACTTGTAGAACAGCCTCATTCAGGCATCAGCACCAATAACCTATGTTTTAAGTAGAAAGATGTTTGATATCACAAATTTTCATGAAAACATAACTGTTTTGGAGGTATGAAAGAAAGAAAGATATATGTTGCAAGTGTGTGTTAGCATAATGTCTGGTATTTCTACAGTATTATAATCTTTGAAAAGGGACAGACAAAAATTGGGATAATTTGTTTGAATTGAGGTTTAATGTCCCCGTCAACACTATTTAGGTAAATTTGGAGAAATTGCTTCCAATTTTGTGGGTCTTTTACCCGACACTGAGATGAAAAGACATCTCAAGCCCTGCTGCTCAATGAAAACACAGATTCACACATTAACCTCTTTATAACACTTCATTGTAACACAATTTTGGATATAACATGGTTGAAAGATGGATCCAAAAATGTAAAGATTATGTAGAAAAAAGACCATTTTATTGTCATTTTTTCTCTTTAATCTATAAATTTTTGTTTGGTCGTGAGACATTTTTTTAATTAGCATGGTTTCTGCTTTGGACCCCAACAGTAGTGTTATACACCGCAACCTCGTTAGGAATAGAAGCCTCCGTGGTGTAGTGGTTACGCTACTCGCCTTGTAAACCAGGGATCGCAGGATCGATCCCGGGCTTCTCCAGACTTTTGGATGAGTCTTTAAACCGAGGTCCCATCTCCGTATGACCTTAGCTGTTGGTGGGACGTAAAACTCAAACACTCACTCACTCACCTTGTTAGAACACAGTCCATTATAACACGGTTTAGATATCTCAGGGTTTCAAGATGGGTCCCAAACACATGTAGATTAAATAGAACAAGAGGACCATGATGGTCCTATATCGATCACCTGAGCTAAAAAATTTACATGTGGGTCCATGGGAAGGGCAATTTTTGGCCTCAGGGCTATAATTTGAAAATCATGGCAGTGGTCCACAAAATGAAGCTTAACATCAAATATTATAGGCCTGGGCCTTCTGGTTTCAGATTTAAAGATTCTTAAAGGTTTTCCCTATATGTGCCTATGTAAAACATGTGGGCACCATGGTGGGCCATTTTTGGCCCCTAAGCTATAATCGGAACAATCTTGGAATAGGTCCACTAGATGACGCTTCAAACCAAAAATCTAAGATCTAGGCCTTTTGGTTTCAGAGAAGGATATTTTTAAAGGTATTCCCTATACTTGTCTATGAAAAAACCCAGAACAGTGGGCCCCAGGGCTATAATTTGAACAATCTTGGTAGAGGTCCACTACATGAGGATTCATACCAAGTATCAAAGACCTGGGCCTTCTGGTTTCAGACAAGAAGATTTAAAAAGATTAAAGATTTTCCCTATATAAGCCTGTGTAAAACATATGTGCCGTGGGGCTGGGCCATTTTTAGCTCCAGGGCTATAATTTGAACAACCTTGGTAGAGGTCCATTAAATCAAGCTTCATACCAAATATCAAAGACCTGGGCCTTCTGGTTTCAGACAAGAACATTTTTAAAGGTTTTCCCTATATAAGCCTATATAAAACAAGTAGGCCCCCACGCGACAGCATTTTTGGCCCTAGGGTTATAATTTGAACAATCTTGGTAGAGGTCCCCTAGATGAAGCTTCATACCAAATATCAAAGACCTGGGCCTTCTGGTTTCAGACAAGAAGATTCCCAAAGGTTTTCCCTATATAAGCCTATGTAAAAACACTGGGCCCATGCGCTGGGTCATTTTTGGCCCCAGGGCTATTATATCAACAAGCTTGGTAGAGGTCCACTAGATGAAGCTTCATACCAAATATCAAAGACCTGGGCCTTCTGGTTTCAGATGAAGATTTTTAAATGTTTTTTTCTTACTTTCTCCTTTTCGTTATCATGGCAACTAGAGTACTGGATGGAATTGAATTCTTTGTTCAACTTTCAGAGAGGACCATCCAAAGATCATTTCTGCCAAGTTTGGTCAAAATCTGTTGAGTGGTTTATGAGGAGATGTCGTTTAAAGGAATTGTGGACGGACGGACGGACGACGACGACAGACGGTGAGTGATCACAATAGCTTCCCCAGAGCCTTCGGCTCAGTTGAACTAAAAATTACCATAAATGGTCATTTTTCTATATAATCAACACAATTTTGTTCGGATATAACATGGCTGTTTAACTAACACAGTTTCTCCTTTGGATCCCATTAATAGTGTTATAAAGAGGTTGTGGGGACTAAAGAGATAGTAGTCTATTTAAATGCAAGGATTCTATGAAATATTTACATATTTGGTTTTAAACAATATTTATTATTTTCTCTTGTAAATACTTAGCAAAAAGATGAGGTTTTACCTTGGTGGAAGATAAAATCTTCATTGTCAACGTCTAGTTCTAGTAGCACCTTTAACTGATCTGCATATATTCCTTTATTGTCAGGTTTCAGACCTATTTTCTGCGCGTGGTTTGGCTCTGGGGGACCACCATTGATACCCAATACTTGCAGGTAGCCCTGAAAGTCATGTCTCTGTCATATACAGTAAAGTAAAATTCCTATATTAAGACCATCTTTGGGACTGTTCAAAAGTGGTCTTTAAGACCACTTTTGAACAGTCTCAAAGGTGGTCTCCCTTGAGAGCAGATTGGATAAAGAAAGCATGAAGAAAATATATCTAAAACCTTCTAAAAATGCTTTTAAAAGCATAATTGATCTTCATTTTAGGTGGTCTTAATAGCGGAATTTCACTGTAGCTGCAGTTGAACTTCAATGGCTCAAACACCTTTAGGACTAAGCAAATTTATTCGAGACAATTGTTGTTGTATTGGAGTTTAACGGCCCAGTCAACAAAATTTAGGTAATTTTTGAGCAGTTCAGTTTACCAATCCACACTTTTCCCACGGCTGGCTTATTCGTAAGCGATTAACCAGTGAAGTGCACATTCTTTCGCCAGGAACTGACAATCGCCCTTCTTGAATCAGGGGAAGGGAGAGAATGACCGTAGAAAAGATTTCATGATCAATCGCCATGAAAAAATGTTGCATATCCCAGCCGGTAACGAGACATGGGTAGTTTTAGCCACTAAGGATTAATCCTTGCACCAGAGGTCAGAAGGTATGAAATAAGTGTGGGTGTTTGAGTTATACATCCCACCAACAGCTAAGGTCATACAGAGAGGAGATCTACGCTTAAAGACTCATCTGAAAGTCTATAGAACCCAGGACCCCTGGATTATGAGGCGAGTAGAATAACCACTACACCACAGAGGCTTCTGGTATGATACAGGTATGTTTTTGATTCGCTTTAAAATGTACTGTATGTGGCATGTACTCAGTAGATTCAACTCTGCCTGACAAATCTAATTTATTTCCATCAACATACATTTTCAAAATAAAATAATCCATAAAAAATGTATATTAACCTATTTTGTACTGGAAACCCAAAACGGGTACCCTGGCAAACAGTGCAGGCCCAGATCAAACGCCCCTGAATGCAACATATGATCAGGGCCTACATTGTTTAGAAAAAGTTCCGCTATTTGAAGAAAATACAACCTGACACCCCTAAAGTTTGAAATGTACTCATGCTATATATAAGTGGAAGATTCCTTTTGGTACAAAATGGGTTAATATCTGAAGTTATGAGTAATGTTTTCTAGGGATTCAAAAACAGTTTGAAATAGCCAATGTAAATGAGTCTTCAAGTTTTCAAGCAATCAAACTTTCAATGTACACACTGAGTTTGTTTTGTTTGCTTGAACTGAGGTTTTACATCCTGGCAACACTTTTAAGGTCATTTTGGAGATGTTGCTTCTATTTTTGTGGAGTTAGTTAGTTTTTTGAGTTTTACGTCCAACCAACAGCTAAGGTCATACGGAGACGGGACCTTGGTTTAAAGACTCATCCAAAAGTCTGGAGAAGCCCGGGATCGATCCTGCGACCCCTGGTTTACAAGGCGAGTAGCGTAACCACTACACCACAGGGGCTTCTATCTATTTTTGTGGAACTTTTACCCGAAATTGAGATGAAATCTCAATCCCTGCCCCCCCCCCCCAAATAAACCAAAACAGTTAATATGTATGGAAGGTCCAACTTGCACCACTTTGCCTGGGCAGGCTTAGACCCCGAAGTGTTTTACCAGTACTCAAGTGCAACTGGTTTCAGCTCTGTGTGTTAGCATCATGCAGCCCGGTTTCAGTTCTGCTTGGAAGCATCATGCAGCCCTATCTACTTATTCAAGCCCCAGGAGGGTGGGAATATATATTTGAGTGTAGTTTCAATAATACAAACTACAGTAATTCTACAATTGTGTTTGTTGTTCCCATGAATAAGTACTTGACAATTCCAAAGGATCCATACCACTATATTAACTCTTATCATGCTGTTCACGACAACCCCTATCTTTGGAAACAGTGTAGATCCAGATCAGATGGCTTCTGAAGAAGCCATCTGATCAGGATCTACACTGTTTGACATCAAGTTTATGGCCTTGTAAGAATAAATTGCATCAAGTAATTTGATTGGTTGATAGACAGAAATGGGTGTGGCTTAAATGAATATTCAGCAAGATAAGGGTTGTTTGATTTGAGGTTTAACGTCTCCGTCAACACTGTAAAGGTCATTTTGGAGACGTTGCTTCCAATTTTGTGGGACTTTTACCCGACATTGAGATGAAATGACATCTCAAGCCCTGTCGCCCAATGAAACCAATAGGGTTTATTAGCATGGACCGTCCGCTGCGCATCGCGGTTCCTGGACAGGCTTAGATCCTCTAAGCGGTTTACCAGTATTAGTGTGCGGACCAGATTCAGCTCTGCGTGGAAGCATCATGCAGCCCATATATTTCTTCAAGCCCCTATTGGGCGGGGGCTTGCAAGATAAGGGTTAAACTCATTTGTTAAAAGACAGATAACTCATAGCCCTAGACAAGAAGGGGTATCAACATATTATTTTTCTCATTTGAAATTATTTCTGCATAAAAACATTTGTTGTGGGTACTCATTAAAAGCGCCTCGCAGAGGTGCTTCTAATGAATACCCACAACATATGTTTTCATACAGAAATAAGAACAATATCAGTACTTCATGTATGAAAAGCAAGCACTTTATCTAGAGCCATGTAGATAACTTAATACTTCTTGTCATGTCAGTTTATAAATTCCTATAAAATAAGTTTTTTCAACAAGAATTCTGCTGCATTTTACATAAATCTATACTTTTGAGCTTAAGAATATGTAAGTTTTCCCCTGTACCAGTATATACTACCATTACGATAACACATCCTTGTGATATAGTGCATTTTTCACACCTCAAAAAAGGTAATTTTCTGATGAAAATTTTTTTTATTTAAACTCCAAACATAGGCTTTGGGTGCTCATTAGAACCGCCTCATTGAGGCAGTTCTAATGAGTACCCACAACCTATGTCTTAGAGCAGAAATAAGGAAAATAATGTTTACCTCCGTAAACCCCAGTTTTCTCTATATAAAGAGGGGAGGTCTTCGTTTCACGGACTTGTTATCGTGATGATTCCAGCATGAAAGATGGGGTCCATGAGTCAAACCCAGGACTAACCCAAGGTAAACTCTTAGGTCAAGTCAGATTTTGGTCCCATTAAGGTTGTTTCGTACATCAATACCTTGCAAAAAGTGAGGGTCTTCTCTTAGAGAAAAGAATTTGCTCCAAGAGTAGACCACTTCTGATACCACAATAACAGCTAAACAGTGCTAAAATGTTGTCTTTCATATCCCCATAACTAGCATTTTTCAGATGCATTATTTTGCATTTTTCTTATTTCTAGTCCAAACATACATTGTGGGTGCTCTATTAGAACCACCTCATTGAGGCTGTTCTATCGCATATTATAAAAAAAAATAAAATAAAAAAAATAATATATTAGGTACCCTGTAAACCACACTTTTCTCTATATAATGCATGGTTTACAGGCAAGGGATGTTCCTTACGAAGACAAAAATACCTTGCAAAGAGTTTACTCCTTTAACAAGAGGGCCCAGAGGGCCCCGGTTCGCTCACCTGATCCAATGTATAACAAGTGGGCCCCGGGCAGGGTCAATTTTGGCCCCAGGGCTATAATTTGAACAATCTTGGTAGAGGTCCACAAGATGAAGCTTCATATCGAATATGAAAGACCTGGGCTTTCTGGTTTCGGAGAAGAAGATTTTAAAGGTTTATCCTGCATATAGAAGTCTATGTAAAACAAGGATTTCCCTATATAAGTCTATGTTAAACCAAAGGGCCCCGGAGCAGGGGCATTTTTGGCCCCAGGGTTATAATTTGAACAATCTTGGTAGAGGTCCACTAGCTGAAGCTTCATAACAAATATCAAAAACCTAAGCCTTGTGTTTCAGAGAAGATGATTTTTAAAGTTTTTCCCTATATAAGTCTATGTAAAACCAAAGGGCTACATGGCGGAGGCATTTTTGGTCTCAGGGCTATAATTTGAACAATCTTTATAGAGTTCCACTAGCTGAAGCTTCATAACAAATATCGAAGACCTAAGCCTTGTGGTTTCAAAGAAGAAGATTTTTCAAGATTTTCCCTATATAAGCCCATGTAAAACCAAAGGGCCCCGGAGCGGGGGCATTTTTGGCCCCAGGGCTAAAATTTGAACAATCTTGGTAGAGGTCCACAAGATGAAGCTTCATACCAAATATTAAAGACCTGGGCCTTGCAGTTTCAGAGAAGAATATTTTTCAAGATTTTCCCTATATAAGCCTATGTAAAACAAAAGGGCCCTGGTGTGGGGGCATTTTTGGCCCCAGCACTATAATTTGAATAATCTTGGTAGGGGTCCACTAGATGAAGCTTCATACCAAATATCAAAGACCTGGGCCTTGCTGGAGCTAAAAATGCCCCCCACACTATAATATGAACAATCTTGGTAGGGGTCCACTAGATGAAGCTTCATACCAAATATCAAAGACCTGGGCCTTGTGGTTTCACAGAAGAAGATTTTTAAAGATATTCCCTATATAAGCCTATGTAAAACAAAAGGGCCCTGGTGCGGTGGCATTTTTGGCCCCAGCACTATAATTTGAACAATCTTGATAGGGGTCCACTAGATGAAGCTTCATACCAAATATCAAAGAACTGGGCCTTACGGTTTCAGAGAAGAAGATTTTTCAAGATTTTCCCTATATAAGCCCATGTAAAACCAAAGAGCCCCCGTGCGGGGGCATTTTTAGATCCAGCACTATAATTTGAACAATCTTGGTAGGGATCCACTAGATAAAGCTTCATACCAAATATCAAAGACCTTGGCCTTGCGGTTTCAGAGAAGAAGATTTTTAAAGATTTTCCCTATATAAGCCCATGTAAAACCAAAGGGCCCCCGTGCAGGCGCATTTTTGGCCCTAGCACTATAATTTGAACAATCTTGGTAGAGGTCCACTAGATGAAGCTTCATACCAAATATCAAAGACCTGGGCCTTGCGGTTTCAGAGAAGAAGATTTTTAAAGATTTTCCCTATATAAGCCCATGTAAAACCAAAGGGCCCCCGTGTGGGGGCATTTTTGGCCCCAGCACTTTAATTTGAACAATCTTGGTAGGGGTCCACTAGATGAAGCTTCATACCAAATATCAAAGACCTGGGCCTTGCGGTTTCAGAGAAGAAGATTTTTAAAATTTTCCCTATATAAGCCCATGTAAAACCAAAGGGCCCCCGTGCGGGGGCATTTTTGGTCCCAGCATTATAATTTGAACAATCTTGGTAGAGGTTCACTAGATGAAGCTTCATACCAAATATCAAAGACCTGGGCCTTACGGTTTCAGAGAAGAAGATTTTTCAAGATTTTCCCTATATAAGCCCATGTAAAACCAAAGGGCCCCCGTGCGGGGCATTTTTAGCTCCAGCACTATAATTTGAACAATCTTGGTAGGGGTCCACTAGATGAAGCTTCATATCAAATATTAAAGACCTGGGCCTTGCGGTTTCAGAGAAGAAAATTTTTAAAGATTTTCCATATATAAGCCTATGTAAAACCAAAGGGCCCCCGTGCGGGGGCATTTTTGGCCCCAGCACTATAATTTGAACAATCTTGGTAGGGGTCCACTAGATGAAGCTTCATACCAAATATCAAAGACCTGGGCCGTGCGGTTTCAGAGAAGTAGATTTTTTAAGTTTGCGGTGAAAAAAATCTATTTTTGGCTACTGTGACCTATATGTGCAACAGACCGGAACCATTTGAACAACTTTGAAAGGGGACCACCTAAGGATCATTCCTGTGAAGTTTGGTCAAAATACGATCAGTGGTTTAGGAGGCGATGTCGTTTGAAGAACAGTTTACGGACGCACGCACGCACAGACGCACACACGCACACACGACGGACAAAAAGTGATCCCAAAAGCTCACCTTGTCACTACGTGACAGGTGAGCTAAAAAGGGATCCTCTTCCCTAAAATGAGAATTGAAACAGTTAAAGTGTGAAGGTACTCACCACAGAATTGATCACAATAAGCCTAGTGCTGTCTAAACTCCAGGCAATATTTATAGCATACTGGTCAGTGTTAGCGGTATTAAGCAGAGCCTTGAAGGGCCTCCAGGGCCTTGTTAAAGCATCGAGAATAAATAAATCACCTGAAAAAGTAAGTGTAACATAGCAACAGGTAAGGCTGGTATTTGGTAATAAATGAAGGATAGTTTTTGTCAATTCTCCATAAAAACCTATGTTGTGGGTATTCATTAGAACCGCCTCGTCGAGGCGGTTCTAATGAATACCCACAACACAGGTTTATATGGAGAAATGAAGAAAACTATCCTTCAATTATCGTAAAATATGCATCTTATCTGTTGCTATGGTGGAGACTAGTTATTATATCAAGGCATAATTTAATGTTATTAATCAAATAATTTCGTATTGGCCCAGTTACAGGTCCGAGGTCTGCTGTATTGGCATGAGGCTGAAGGCTAAGGCAAATACAGCTGACCGAGGACCTGTAACTGGGCCAATACGAAATTACTTGATTAATGACAATTTTATTAATTGACACAATTAAAAACATGATATTTGATTTTTTTAATATTGGCTGACCTTGTGTAATATAGGATAATCAATTAATAAATGGAAATATAACGGCGAGGAACATATGAATACAATGCACCACAAAAATACATCTAATAATATTGTAAAACCCATATCCTGCTGAATATATCACCTATTACTACCTATAAGCCAATCAAGTAACTTGATATATTATAGTCGTTCAATTCACATACTGCATGGCAAACAGTGTAGGTCCTGATCAGATGGCTTCTCCATAAGCCATCTGATCTGGATCTACACTGTTTGCAAGGCAGGGCTTGAGATGTCATTTCATCTCAATGTCGGGTAAAAGTCCCACAAAATTGGAAGCAACATCTCCAAAATGACCTTTCAGTGTTGATGGGGGCATTAAACCCTAAATCAAACAAGCCAACAAACACTGTTTGCAAAGGTAGGGTTGGTTGTGAACAACATCATATGGTTTAACATCGTAATGTTTTTTTTTTTATCTAAAAGATTGTCTTCAAACATTACAGATTTTGCACATTATAAAGCAGATATGATATTGGGATAGTTTTAGTCAATATCTAGAAAGTAACAAATAAACTATGCTAACATAAGAGCCAAAAAGGTCTGTAAATTGAACTTAACCATTTTTTGAATAAAATCTCCATCTTCATATAAACCAGGGCCCAGTTGTTAGCTTTACGACCTCATTAGTAGTCATATTGATACTGTTCCAGCAAGTACACCCTCTATAATATAGTATTATTTTTGTTAAAAAATGAGAGCAGCTTTCACAAATGCAAAAGCTGCTCTCATTTTTTCAGCAAAAATATTAGCATATTTGCCATATTAAATGATCAAAGTTTTAACGTTACTTTAACTAACGACATTGTTAGTTTTGAACAACTGGCCCCAGGAGTCTATTTTGAAAATTAGGGGTACGAGGTTGGTAACTTTATTTTTTAGCAATTAATTCAGAAAATGGCTGAACACTTTAGCAACCAGTAAAGGTCTTAATCAGACACCGAATCTAGCAGCGTCTGATCTGGGCCTGTACTGTTTGCTAGTGTCCCTTTAGAAGTTTCAACTGGATAAAAATATGCCAATATGAAATGACAGCATGACTGTTATGACTAAAAGAAATGGTCATTACGGTAACAAAATGGAAGTGAAGGCAATGACCAGGAATCGATACAATTAACCCACAGCTCCCATCAGAGAAACCAAAGGGAAAGAAGCAGACATAAAACAACTAGACCCTAATGGAAACATCAATAGCGGAACACCTAACGGATGTGTGCATAGTTCGTTCTTTCATACCTCCAAAATGGTTACTTTCCTAATAAAAACTCATGATTATATAGAGGATCGGCAAAGCCTCGCATTTTATCCCTTTTCCTTTACTCGTTTAATAAATTATTAATATAGAGGATCTTACATGAGTGTTCATGTATTATTGAATTTATTAAACGAGTTGAGGAAAAGGGATAAAAATGTGAGGCTTTGCCGAGCATTTTAACCTTTTCCGCAACGAGTTTAATAAATTCAATAATACATGAGCATGAATGCAAGATTCTATTTATCATATGATGTTTAAAACGCATTTTATTCACGATTGTTTAACAAAAATGTCAATATTCCACGATTAGTTAACGCGACGTCGTTAAAGACATCGTACATGTAACGTTACGGGACGTATCTAGCTAATTTGCATATTTAATCCACTAGTGGATTATCGAAAATAATACATGGCGTTATTACACTCTCAGACGCGAAGTCATATGATAAAACTTATTAATGCTCCAACCGCAAGTTGTGAATGCTCCCTAGATCCGCCACATTGAGGCAGTTCTATCGGGTACACATAACCTATGTCTTGGACCAGAAATAAGAACAAGAGCACCGCAAGCGGCGCCATGCTCGTCTGTTTTTCAAAATTCAAAGGTCAAGGTCACAGGTCAAAAAGCGTGGTATGACTGAAAAGGTCTTGTCCCAAGGAACATTCATGTGAACATGGAAGGCTCTGTTGTGAATAGTATTGAAATAAGAGACAAAAACAATTTAAAAAAAACAGAGAGAAAAGGGGAGATAATTCAATCAAATTGCAAGATGGAGTTATAAAACTTGTAGGGAATGTAGCTCTTGTGATGGTGAGTATGTGTATGAAGTTTCATGAAGGTAGGCCAAATACTTTTGGAAATATGGTCAAGGTTAAGGTTTTCGGTTAAATTTTCGAAAAATAGGTCAAAGTTCAAAGGTCAAGGTCACAGATCAAAAAGTGTGGTATCACTGAAAAGGTCTTGTCCCAAGGAACATTCATGTGAAGTTTGAAGGCTCTGTTGTGAATTGTGTTAAAATGAGAGCAAAAAATGTGTTTCAGAAAAAAATTGGAAAAGGGGAGATAATTCAGCCAAAATCAACAATGTTGTTATGGTCCTTGGTCAAAATGGAGCTCTTGTGATGATGAGTGTGTGTATGAAGTTTCATGAGGCTAGGTCTAATACTTTTTAAGTTATAGCCAAGGTTAAGTTTTTTTGGAACGACGACGCCAGACGACGACAACGACAACGCAGACGCCGGAGTGATGACAATAGCTCGAAAGTTTTTTTCAAAAAACAGACGAGCTAAAAATAATGTATACCCCCGTAAATCCCAGTTTTCCTATATAAAGTGGGGTTTAGGGAGGTGTTAATAACATGGACTTGTTAACATGATGACAGACACCCTTGCTGCCAATTTGACAGTGATCAAGTACACTACCTGTCATCCATGCTAAAGGTGTTCCCATTCCCCTTAACAAAACAAGAAATAGAAGATATTTGTTTGTTTTTTTCAGTTTAAGATCGACTTTTATTTCACCGAATGAACAAAAAAAGAATTATTTTCATGAGTGGGGAAGCAAAGAGTGACAAAACAACTTTGGTGTTCATGAGTGAAATAGAAATTGATCTTACCCTGAAAAAAAAAAAATCAAATTTTCTGTTTCTTTTATGCATTAAACTGTAATTACGTGGCCAGTTTCAAACCAACAACCTCTGGATTCAAAGTTGATCACACTAACCACTAGGCTCATATGTTGTTGGTACTTTTTAGAATATAGAATAAGCTCAATGAGGAGATTCTAACAAGTACCCACGACATATGTTTCTAACTGGAAATAAAATATATCCCTTGACTACCGCTTTACTCTTCCTCATTAAGTAATTGGACCTGTAAAAATATTAGCCCTTATCCTGCTGAAAACTACAACCCCTACCTTTGAAAACCTTTGAAAACAGTGTAGATCCAGATCAGATGGCTTCTGAAGAAGCCATCTGATCAGGATCTACACTGTTTGTCAAGCAGTTTTTAACTCACAGGGATCAGCCGAGGGGGCGATTCGGGCGACTTCTTCGCCCGAAGTTCAAGAACTTCGCCTAACTAGCCTGGAAAAGAGAAGTTGACTTCGCCCTGTTTTTTCCGACTTTTTTTTTGTGTCTCCAGGATCGGCTTTTCAGATGCGAAGTAATCCATCGATAAAGGCACAAAAGTGATAACAAAAACACCTATTGATAATCCGATAATTAATAATCCAACGCCATGTGTTAATTATTCGAGTAAGAGACTGACCACCTGTAGCGTTGAGCATAAGTTATCAGATAAGTTAATTATGTAAATAGGTGAATCGGGTTAGTCCAGATCGGCATCTTTGATCTTATTTCATGGCCACTTAGACAATCAGACTTGTCCGCGCAGCATGAGACGATCGGTCTTTTTGATCTTGGCAATATGATTGACGCATGAAAAACGTGCGTCTCATTTTACATATCAATATAAGATAGATAGATAGAGGTGCGACTTTTACCCTTTTTTTACCAAATGGAATCTTCCTCCTTATATATAGCAGTTCAATACAAACTTTTTGGATGTCCGGTTACCGGTATGTTTTCATGACAATTTATTTGGAAAATAAGTTAATAACTGAACTTTTAGCAAACAGTGGAGGCCCTGATCAGACACAGCGTTCTGCGGCGTCTGATCTGGGCCTGCACTGTTTGTCAGGGTACCCTTGTTGGGGTTTCTGGTACTAAATGGGTTAACAGGATTACCGAAACAAATAAAAACCGCGATGTCAAGTCCCGATCAGGCGCTAAGATGGCAACTATACAAAAGGGAATATAGGATATGATAGATGAAAAGAACATATAAAAAAACTGCCCAATTGCACCTGCAGCAACTTGCCGGCAAGATCGAAACTCCCGGCCGACTGCACAACATGTTTCATAACCTCGAGGTGAGATTAAATAGGTTGTTTCCCTTTAGCGCCCTTCAGTGACTACGGTATGTGAGTGGGACATCAAGAATGTAGATGAAGTATCTGATGTCTGATTATTGCTGCTATAATCGAGATACCCATGTGCATAATCATTCAGCAAGCGCAACAGCAACATTGGTATGTAATTCGCAACGCACACTGTATTTCTAAATTGGAAATAAACAACGATATTTACGGAAATTACCGAAACTTCGGCTCGACAATTTCCGTAATTTAGTCGTTTTTCTCGAGCCCTACTTCTCTCTCTTGTCCCTCATTTTGCCCTGTCAGTGCTGGAGGGAGAAGTCACTTCTCCCTGCTTCCTGGGCCTAGGATGATCCCTGGACTCATCATGAAAACATGCCTATATAATAATGAACCCCACTTTTTTATAGTAAAACTGGGATTTACAGGGGTAAATTTTATTTTTCTTATTTCTGCTCTAAAATATAGCTTGTGGGTACTCATTAGAACTGCCTCTATGAGGCGGTTCTACACATGTACCCACAATCTATATTTATAGCAGAAATAAGAAAAATATCACAATTTTTCAACTTAAAATTTACGTTTTTCGGTTGAAAAATTACAATGTATTTGTATAGGCATGTTTTAGTAATGTTGAACGAAAACATTATTTCAAGTAATTTGATTGGTGCATCATGAGAAATGGGCGTGGCTAAATTAATTTATGCAGCAGGATAAGGTTTAAAAGCCTTACCATGATAAGTACCAACAGCTATGAATCGATGATTGGGTGAGGGACGAATGATTCTAATTCCATGGCAACGTTTAGCTATGTCAATGTGATGAATGGCAGCATACATTTTCTGAAACAAAATAAATTTATTTTATACTCTGCTGCTTGCAGTGAAATCAATGCATATCTGAAACAAATAAAAATGAAAACATATGAAAATAACATTACCTCGTTATTTTCTAGTTGCAGCCTGGACGACTTTTTCTCGCCAAAAGTCATATGTTTTCGACAAAATGATTCTGTAAAATACCTTGAAAAGCACTCTTTGAACTATAAAATTACTGTATTCAAAATGGCCATCTGTTTATGTTTTGAAACTGATAGTTGTGACGTCATAGCCAGGTCAATATTGTCATGCACCATACAATCGATCAATTACCGTAAATGTCCTAATAAATTATTAAATGAAAAGAAATTTTACTTTTTTTGGTGGATTCCAAAAGAATTTCATCGAGTGTGTTGAAAACATCCGAATTTTTACTCATGCTTCGCACTCTTGAAAATTTGGATGTTTTCAACTCACTCAAATTATTTTTGGTACCCACCTCATAAAAGTAAATATCCTCTATATAGTCAACCTTCTTTATAAGGACACTTATTATGTGAGTGTGAATAACAGCTAAATTTTTATGATGCAACCGGTGTTGCACAAAACTGATATTCTGGTATAAGTTTACCCGAATTTTAGAGTGACTTAGTATCTAAATTCAGAAAAATATATACTTGCAATGACTTCAGTACTCAATTTCGTAAAATCATTCTTTGATATAACATGAGAGCCATGATGGCATTGATCGCTCACCTTATCCTTATGGTAGGTAATGTAAGGTGGAGTGGATGGTAAGAGCAATTTTGGCTGACAGTGACTCAAGGAACATTTCAAAATCAATCTGGGTATTTAGGAACTTAAGTCATTTTAAGTGTTATACATTTTTTTTTTCTGGTGGCTATCATGTTCAGAGGACAACTGTCGGAGTGTCACTCAAACATTCCTTCAAAATTCTTTTCTGAGAAAAAAAGTCTTTCAAAAGTTCCCTTTGACAATACAGCGCCAACTTGCTTGTCACTATCTCGACACCTTGTGGACATTGAAAGGCAGGTTCTAGTGCACCAGACAGAGATGAATGGGCTCAGTCTAACTAACTGACAATGACTCATGGAGACAAGTTGTGGAGGGGGGTATCTATCATGGTGACAATTGGTGGGGGGAGGGTATCCATCCCTTTGACAATGCAGAGCTGACTTGTATGTCACTATCTGGGCACCTTGTGGACATTGAGGGTCAGGTCCTAGTGCACCAGAATGAGATGAATGGGCTCAGTCTAACTAACTTTAATTCATGGTGACAAGAGGTGGGGTATCCATCCCTTTGACAATGCAGAGCTGACTTGTATGTCACTATCTGGGCACAACTGTATTCATAAAATACCCTCCTGACTAAGGTATTACCAAAAATGGACAATTCTGAGCAAGTTTGATGATGATTGGACTAAAACTGTGGCCTCTAGAGTGTTAACAAGGTTTTTCTATGATTTAACCTACTGACCTATTTTCTGACCCCACATGACCCATATTAGCACTTGACCTAGATATTTTCAAGATGATCATTCTGAGCAAGTTTGATGATAATTAGACTAAAATTGTGGTCTCTAGAGTGTAAACAAGGTTTTTCTATGATTTGACCTACTGGATTACTTTTTGACCCCACATGACCCATATTCGAACTGGACCTAGATATTGTAGAGATGATCAGTCTGAACAATGGTCACAAGAGGTGTGTGTGTGTGTGTGTGTGTGGGGGGGGGGGGGTATCCATCCCTTTGGCTATGCAGAGCTGACTTGTTTGACACTATCTGGGCACCACTATATTCATAAAATACCCTCCTGACCAAGGTATTACCAAAAGAGGACAATTCTGATTAAGTTTGATGACGATTGGACCAAAACTTTGGCCTCCAGTGTAAACAAGGTTTTTCTATAATTGGACCTGCTGACCTACTTTCTGACCGGACATGACCCATACTGGAACTTGGCTGAGATATTATCAGAATGATCATTGTGAGCAGGTTTGAGGATGATTGGACCAAAACTGTGGCCTCTAGAGTGTTAAGGTTTTTCTATGATTTGACCTACTGACCTACTTTTTGAACCCACATGACCCATATTCGAACCTGACCGAGATATTGTCAGGATGATCATTCTGAGCAAGTTTGAGGATGATTGGACAAAAACTGTGGCCTCTAGAGTGTTAACAAGGTTTTTCTATGATTTGACCTACTGACCTACTTTTTGACCCAACATGACCCATATTTGAATTTGACCGAGATATTGTCAGGATGATCATTCTGGGCAAGTCTGAGGATGATTGGACCAAAGAGTGTTAACAAAGTTTTTCCATGATTTGATCTACTGACCTACTTTTTGACCCGACATGACCCATATTCGAAATCGACCGAGATATTGTCGAGATGATCATTCTGGGTAAGTTTGATGATGATTGGTCCAATATTTTGGCCTCCAGAGTGTTAACAAGGTTTTTCTATGATTTGACCTTTTGACCTCCTTTTTGACCCGACGTGATCCATATTCGAACTTGACCAAGATATTGTCACCCTGATCATTCTGACCAAGTTTGATCCTGATCGGACCAAAACTGTGGCCTCTAGAGTGTTAACAAGAAAAGTTTATGCATGACCGATGACTACGCCGAACATCTCTCTAGGCCGGCCTCGGTGGCTCAGTAGGATACGCGTCTGACTGGTGATCAGGAGGTCGCGGGTTCGACTCCCGCCGGGGTCGGCAACATTCTTTCGTGGAGATTGATCATGAAATCTTTTCTACGGTCATTCTCTCCCTTCCGCTGATTCAAGAAGGGCAGTTGTCAGTTTCTGGCGAAAGAATGTGCACTGTACTGGTTAACCGCTTACGTATAAGCTTGCCCAGGAAAGTGTTGATAGGTAAACTGACCGGCTCAAAAATGACCTAAATAGTGTTGACTGGGCCGTTAAACTCCAATACAAACAAACAAACAAACAAACGCCGAACATCTCACAGTCACAAAAGCTCACCTTGACCTAAGGTCAGGTGAGCTAAAAAATTAAGTACAACAGAAATGTTAGACAGACTGTATGCATGGTAGTTAACCCAATCATGGTTGATAACTTTGCTTCTCTCTTTAATGACACACCGGTGGGTTAGGCCTCAGATTCTATAAAGGTTTACTTAAAATTAAAATTTAATTTTATGTTATGTTGGTTGGTACCTGATGCTCTGTTTCTGGTCCAGCCCATCAGAGTCTAACTGTTGGTTTTCGTTTGCTCCAGCATTTCAGTTATTTTTTGCTGTCGAGTCCTGACCATTGTTTCATCTCTGTGGTTGTTTGATTTTTTTGTTCTCGGACATGTTGCACTGATGAGTTAGGAATACTTCATGCAGAGTGAACAAATTATTTGTCAAATCGCGATGGAAGTACGGGAAAGAATTGTGGCCGTGTAAAATCGATTTTAAGCCCCCCAGTGGATAAGGTTGGCAAAATGCCGGCAAGATGAGTATTTTCCTTGCCGCTGGCATTTACTGGTAAATACTTGCATTTACTGGCAAATGCCGGCAACTACTGGAAAAATGAGATGTCTGCAGTATATTAAGACAAGAAATTCAATTTGCCAGTATTTGCCACTAAGTCTTGAAGAGTATTTTCCAGACCGGTAAATACCGGTAAATGCCACTGGTAAATATTGGAGGTGGAGTGAGTGAGTGAGTGAGTGTTTGAAATCTACTTCTCACCAACAGCTATTCCGCCCCCACCCATCGGGGCTTGGAGAAATAGATTGGGCTGCACAATGCTTCCACGCAGAGCTGATACTGACCGCACATGAGTACTGGTAATCCGCTTAAAAGGTCTAAGCCTGCCCAAGAAAATTGCTGTGAGTCAGCCCATCCATGCTTATAAACCCTATTGGTTTCTATGGGTGGCAGGGATTGAGATGTCATTTCATTTCAATGTCGGGTAAAAGTCCCACAAAATTGGAAGCAACGTCTCCAAAATGACCTAAATAGTGTTGACGGGGATGTTAAACCTCAAATCAAACAAAACAAACTCACCAACAGCTAAGATCATACGGAGACGGGACCTCAGTTTAAAGACACATTCGAAAATCAGTAGAAGTTCGGGATCGATCCAACGAACCCTGGTTTACAACGCGAGTAGCATAACCACTACACCACGAAGGCTTCTACCGGGGTGGAATTTGTCGCCCAACCTTGCCAGTGAAATACTTTTCACTGACTATTCCAAGGTGGTTCTTCTGTTGTGGTATATTTTTATTGTAGTTCATCTCTAAATGTGTGTATCACTTATATCTTTTTGTTTTTGATAGCCAGTTGGCCATTTCTTGGGCAAGTGACTGTCTTTTTGACTTTCCGCTATTGATGTTTCCATGAGGGTCTAGTCTTGAAATGAACACCCATCTAAACCCCACTTCATATAGAGAAAACTAGGGTTTATAGGGAATACATTATTTTTCTTATTTTTGCTCCTAGACATAGGCTGTGGGTACTTGAGGCGAGCACCAACAACCTATGTTTCGAGTATAAATAAGAACAAGAGGCCCATGGGCCACTATGCTCACCAGAGCTCAGGTGGGCACTGCCAAATTGCAGCCATGTATTTTAACATGATATCATTTTAATCTGCCAAATGAACCCCCATATCCAAATGAGCATCAATGTGGACTCAGTATATGAAACATTAGGCCTTTTATGAAGTAGAGGGGGTGGGGCATGGACCCAATGGAGCCCTGGTTGGTATCACTAAATGTGTCTTATCACAAAGAACAAGAATATATATGGTTTAGCAGTGGAGATCTGCATGGCTGGAGATATAAGTGGAGGGGTTGGAGCATGCCCTGTCGTTCCCAGGAAAGCCCAAGATTGTTGTCCCTAAATGTGTCTCATCATAAGGACCAAGTATATGTATGGTTTAGTGGTTTAGGGGTGGGAATCTGAACGGTTTCCAAGATATCCTTTCATGAAGTGGAAAGGAGAGGACTGGCCCCTGCGGACACCCCTACAGTAGGTGTGCTAATAATAAGGAACAAGAACATATATGAATATGGGGTGGGGATTTGAATGGTTTCTGAAATATATGGCCTTTTATGTAGTGGAAGGGCGGGGCACATTGCCTCAGCACAAAGAGACCCCCAAGTTGGTGTGACTGAATGAGTCTTATCATAAGGAACAAGAATATATATGGTTTAGGGGTGGGGGTCTGAACTATTTCTGAGATATGTGGCTTTTAATGAAGTCAAGCGGTGGAACAAGGCCCGGGCATGCCCCGGGGACTCACAAGCTGGTGTCAATGAATGTGCCTTATCATAAGGAAGATGAATATATATGGTTTAGGGGTGGGGCTCTGAACAGTTTCTGAGATATAAGGCCTTTTGTGAAGTGCAGGGGTGGGGCAAGGCCCAGGGAGACCCCCAGGTTGGTGTCAATGAAAGTGTCTTATCATAAGGTACAAGAATATATATGGTTTAGGGGTGGGGATCTGTAAGGTTTCCGAGATATTGTGATATTATGAAATGGAGGGGGTGGGGCATGGCCCCAGCACATCCCTGGGGACCCCCAGGTTGGTGTCACTGAATGTGTCTCATCATAATGAACAAGAACATATATGGTTTAGGGGTGGGGATCTGAACAGTTTCTGAGATATATGGCCTTTTGTGAAGTGAAGGGGTGGGGCATGGCTCCGGCGCACCCCGGAAGACCCCCAATTTGGGGTCAATGAATGCGTCTTATCATAAGGAGCAAGAATATATATGGTTTAGGGGTGGGGATCTGTAAGGTTTCCGAGATATTGGGCCTTTTATGAAATGGAGGGGTGGGACATGGCCCCGGCGCATCCCGGGGGACCCCCAGTTTGATGTCACTGAATGCGTCTTATCATAAGGAACAAGAGTATATAGGGTTCAGGGGTGGGGATCTGAATGGTTTCCGAGATATTGGGCCTTTTATGAAGTGGAGGGGGTGGGGCATGGCCTCGGCACATCCCGGAGGACCTCCAGGTTGGTGTCACTGAATGCGTCTTATCAATAGGAACAAGAATATATATGGTTTAGGGGTGGGGATCTGTAAGGTTTCTGAGATATAAGTCATTTTATGAAGTACTGGGGGCGGGGCATGGCCCCGGCACAACCTACTGGACCCCCAGGTTGACATAAAAGCATATGGCTGAGAGAAGTTTACTAAAGGAACATTTCTATGAAAGTTTTGTCAAAATATCTGTAAAGGCTTTGTAGTTAATGCCATTTTTCAATTTTCCCCATTATAAGTCTGTGGAAAATCTAAGTTGCCATAGCAACCAAACTAAAGAGCCGAATTTCATAAAAAAAACACAAAACCTGTAAAGGCAAATATGGTGAATATTTCCATAAACTTTCAGCCTCATAGAGCATACGGTTTCTGAGGAGATGATTTTTTAAGTATTTTTTTTTCTATTTTTTCATTTTGGTTTCCATGGCAACCAATACAAATGAGCAGTAGGCCTAAAATCATATAGCAGATGCTAGATTGCTTAAGGAACATTTCTATGAAGTTTTGTCCCTATATCTGCAAAGGCTTGGCAGTTAATGTGATTTTTTAATTTTCCCCATTGTAAGTCTATGGGAGCTCTAAGTTGCTATAGCAACCAAACTGAAAAGCCGATTTTCATAAAAAACACAAACTTTTAATCCCCCAACCCAAGCATGCTACAGATAAAATTTGGGCCCAATCGACCCAGTGGTTTCAGAGGAGATGTCGTTTGAAAGTGTTGACGACGCAGACCCAGACGACGACGACGCCGACGACGACGGACAACTGCCTATCCTAAAAGCTCCCCCGGAGCCTTCGGCTCTGGTGAGCTAAAAATATCACAAATTTTCATCGGAAAAGTAGCCATTTTGGAAATATGCAAAAATGCACTATGTCGCACGGGTGTGTTATTGTAATGGATTGTATCGATTCCTGCGGTGTACCTGGAGCAATGGATTCAACCTATAGTAAGGAGTATATACTTACAGACCAATATTCCAGCTCACGTCGAGCGTATCGCCGGAAATATTCTTTGTCAGTCTTTACATCAGGGGCATCTATAGGGGAGGGAGGAAGACCACGAATAGGAACGGTAGAGAGATTATTAAAGTCTAACAATGTCAAGTCAGGTGCATCTAATTCATCTCTGAAACACAGAAACATAAAAATCTTGATCCACATAATCCAGCGCCCCCGCCCTTGGGGTCTAGAGAAACAGATTGGGCTGCACGGTGCTTCCGTGCAGAGCTGAAACCGACTGAACTTGAGGACTGGTAAACAGCTTAGGTCTAAGCCTGCCCGGGAAAAGTGATGCGAGTCGGACTGATCCTTAATCCCTAGTGGTTTCTATGAGTGGTAGGGCTTGATCTGTCATTTCATCTCAATGCCAGGTAAGAGTCCCACAAAATCAGAAGCAATGTCTCCAAAATGCCCTTAATAATGTTGATGGGGTCGTAAAACCTCAATTCAAACAAACAAACAAAACACATAAACCAACCGTAATTATCCTTAGTATCTGGATAGGCCTAAGCAAACAGTGCAGACCCAGATCAGACTGCAGTGTGATCAGTTCAGGAGCAGTCTGGTCAGGGTCTTCACTGTTTGCCATTCAATCTGCACCTTTTGGACTCCATGCTGGAGCATGAAACAAATTTTTTTTTTAATTTTAGGAGAATTACAGCAAGTCTTCAAGGTATCTGAATTTTTAGGATTTTTACGGTAATCTAACTTTAGATTTGTTTTGTTTGTTTGTTTTGGAGTTTTACTGTTCAGTCAACACTATTTAGGTCACAATGATCCAGTCAGTTTACCTAACCACACTTCCTAGGCAGGCTTATATGAGCCCGGCCAAGCGAATTTGTGTCTTCGAGCATTCCGTCATGACACATTTTAACTGTGCATGCCCAGCCATTTAGAGGGGCCAGGGATATGGCTTTCTGTCTGAAGGTTCATCTTGATTCACTGCTCGCATAGGCGATAAGTACCAAAATTGCTTGACGGGGCCCAATGCCATATGTAAGCTGTTTTTGTTTTGTTTGAGTTGAGCTTTCACATCCCCGTCAACATTATTAAGGTCATTTTTGAGACGTTGCTTCCGATTTTGTGGGACTTTTACCCAACATTGAGATGAAATGACTTCTCAAGCCCTACCACCCATTGAAACCACTATGGTTTAAGGAGCGGTCCTACTCGCATCACTTTTCCTGGGCAGCCTTAGACCTAAGCTGTTTACCAGTACTCAAGTTCGGTCGGTTTCAGCTCTGCTCGGAAGCACCATGCAGCCCAACCTATTTCTCCAGGCCCTGATGGGCAGGGGCGGGATATGTAAGCTGTTCACCAGAAAAGTGCATATTCTTTCACTGCCCTTCTTCAATCAGCGGAAGGGAGAGAATGACTGTAGAAAAGATTTCACCATTAATCTCCATGTAAGAATGTTGCTGACTCCTGCAGGTATTGAACCCCAATCCTCCAATTCACCAGTCAGACAGGCCTATCGACTGAGCTACCTCATCTGGCTATAATAGTCAGGAGTAAAGAGGATAAATTATGGACAATTTTCCTTAACCCTTCTCTTGCTGAATATTCATTTAAGCCACACCCATTTCTGTCCATCAACCAATCAAATTACTTGATGTAATTTATTGCTGCATATTCATAAACTGAATGCCAAACAGTGTAAATCCTGATCAGATGGCTTCGTCAGAAGCCATCTGATCTGGATCTACATTGTTTGACAGATTAGGCATATCCGGAATCAGCAGGACAAGGGTTAATTAAGGGGAATGGCAACACCTTCAGGGGAGGCAACTCCTTCGAAAGTACATGTATTTTGGTTTTCCATGTCAATAGGGGTCAACTCTTAAAGGAAAGAATTTGCCCCTTTTTTCAGTTCGACAAGGCTTGCAGAAAAGTGAACAGTAAGTCCAGAAAGTTGTCTCCCTTTGAAAAATGGTGGAAAAATCTGCAAGGTTTTCCCATTCGCCTTAAGAAATAGATCAGCTCTAACTGTGATTTGTTGAGCAATAAATCACAGTTTGGAGGTCAGTTGTAAAGTAGATCTACTTACAAATGATAGACAAACTTACCTGTGATTTATTACTCAATAAATCACAGACTAGAGTTGATCTATTACTTTATGGGAATGGGAACACCTGGCAGATTTTTCTGCAATTTTTCCAAACTTTGGCCAATATAAAAATAATCCTGCCAAAATTACTGATTGTGATACATGCATTTCTATCATATTTTAATGTTTTCGATGCTATAAAATGACGTAAAACCGTCTAACTTCAAAGATACAAGTGACGTCACAAAATGGCGGCTTTTTGTGTCACTATCTTCTTCTACATGATTTATTGCAGAAAACACAGTTCCTTCCCATTGCCTATAAGAGTTAACAGTAAATCATGGTCTAAGCTTATCATAAATAAAGTGAAGTACATGTAAACACAAAGCATTAAGGGGAATTGGAACACCTGGCAGATTTTTCTGCCATTTTTCAAAGGGAGACAACTTAAGGGACTTCCTGTTCGCTTTTCTATAAGCCCTGTCCCATTAAAAAAAGGGTCTACTCTTAAAGGAAAGAATTTGCTCCTGAGGAGCAAATTCTTTCCTTTAAGAGTTGACCCCTATTGACATGGGAGACAGAAGTACTTTGCAGGAGTTGCCTCCCCTGAAGGTGTTCCCATTCCCCTTAAATGGACATTGTAGTGCACAACTTGTAGTTGACCTAAGGAAAAAAAAAAGCTATTTATGTTATATTAAAATAAAGTGAAAAATAAGTGATATACATAGGAGAAAAATAAAAAGCAGGATAAAATGTTTTTAATGGTAAGCACACAATACAATTACACAAATGTACACATGTCATATTTGCTTTATATTAAGTCTAGACTGCACTTTAAAATGTATTATGGTTAAGGCTAACACGATTAATCGTATAATCGATTAATTGATCGATAAATTCCACAAAAATGATTATCATTTCTTATTTACTTTTAATCGATTACTTGATTGGTACAATTTACTACCCAAAGTTATGCCTAAAATAGCTGAATGAGTGGCGAACAGTGCAGACCCTGATGAGATGCCACATTATGCGGCGTCTCATCTGGGTCTACACTGTTTGCTCTGGCCGGTCTGTTCAAATATACATATGGCAAAGTGCAACATATGGTAAGAATCATGCTCAGAAGAAAGCCAGACAGGTAAAATTATGACAGAAACCTTAGCGATTACTAATCGATTATCTATCGCAATGACAGGACTGATAATCGATTATCTTTTCAGCTCCGATTAGCCAGCCCTAATTATGGTTAAGCTAAATAATTAAAAGCAAAAGGAAAAGAACTAAATAAGCAATTTGTGCTTCCTTTCCAATCCTTAAATTTTGTATTGTTACTATTATCATGTTGTATGTTGTACAGTTTGTTTCGAAATAAATATGTTTATACCAAAAGCAAAAGCAAAACAAAAACAGACACCACACTTAGCATTAATTAGCCCTTTACCTTCACAAGATATTTAACCCATTGCACAATGGAAACCCCTAAAGGGGGTACCTTGGCAAACAGTATAGGCCCAGATCAGATGCCGCAGAATGCGGCGTCTGATCTGGGCCTGCACTATTTGCTAACAGAATTTTCCATCAAAAATAGAATAGAAATGAAAATAAAAAGAGGCCTGACACCCCTTATATGACAAATGGACTTGTCCAACATATAGCAATGGAAGAATCCACTACTATACAATGGGTTAAACAATGTGCAAAAAGTCTAAGTGAATAGATACCCTACTGCCAGCAAACTATAAGCTGTATAAAAGACATATTGGTCAAGCAGCAAGTGTTCTACCGATAGGTATGACAAGCTTAATGAGCAGAATGAGCAAGATTATGGGGAAGAGGACAGACAGCCAAACAAGCAGAGAATTTTATGACAATACTCCATGGACATGACAATATCCATTACGAAAACATACCTATTCAAATATATTGTAAATTTCACCACCAAAAGTGAAAATTTTAAGCTGAAAAATCGTGATATTTTTCTTATTTCTGCTCAAAATATAGATTGTGAGCCCTTTTTAGAACCGCCTTAAAGTGTACCCACAATCTATATTTTAGAGCAGAAATAAGAAAAATAAGATTACCCCTGTAAACCCCAGTTTTACTGCATAAAGATGGGATTAAAGGGGGTCAAAATCATATAGGCATGTTTTCGTGTTGCTTAATGAGCCAAATGAGCAAGTTTATGGGAAAATGGACACACAGACAGACAGACACACAATACTCCATAGACATGACACTATCAAAATATCACTTGTCTATGGATGGACCTATGAGGGTTGATCTAGAAATTCATTAACAACTCATGTTTAGACTATTTGTGATGTATTTCAGCCATGAATTTCTGAAGAAAAAACTCTTCTACCATCTTTAAATATGAATGCATTCATTCTTGTACAATGGGGTGGGGGGAGGAGTTGTGTATAAAATCTTTAAATGGGTCCAGTTATTCAAAACTAACAATGTTGTTAGTTAATGTATCATTAAAAACTTTGATTATTTAAAATGGCATGTATGCTATTTGCTGAAAAAATGTGAGTAGCGACAAAATAATGTGACAAAGTCTTCGTAACATCAGGTAGAAATCTGTTTTGGTCTATAAAAAATTCTAATGAAGTTTTAAATAAATTGAAATCCAGGCGTTTTTATTCTTCAAGTCTGTCTTCTTATGATATTCCACCCTTTACACCACAGTTCCTCATAATCTTATAAAAGAAAAACTTAATGATTTAACTGAATGGACATTTCATAGGGAAGACTCCCTCTATCTTGCATGTAATGTAAGACATGCTTTCTTCACTTCAGAAGAGCATAAAAATTATACTTTATGGTCATGTCAGAAAGTGTGTGAAGCTCTCACCTTTCTACTTGACAATATTTACATAAGATTTGGTACAAAGTTATTTGGACAAGTTGTGGGTATTCCGATGGGTACTAATTGTGCACCCCTTGTGGCTGATCTGTTTTTGTTTTGTTATGAGAGAGACTTCAAGATGTCACTTTCTGCTGAAAATCCTTCTGAAATCATTGAAGCTTTTAGCTTTACTTCTAGCTATTTGGATGATTTATAAAATATTAACAAAATACCTATTTCGATGGTTTGATCAGTTAAATATACCCCCCAGAACTTCAGTTAAATAAAGCAAATTCTTCTGATACCCAGGCCCAATTTTTGGATTTACATCTATCTATTGAAGATGGGTTTGTTTCTTGCACATTTATGATAACCATGATCATTTTGATTTTCAGATTGTAAATTTTCCTTTTTTGGATGTTGATGTTCCTCGTGTGCCATCCTATGGCATTTAATCATTTCGAAATTAATTTGATTTGCCAGAGTGGGTAGTCATGTAACTGACTTCAACACTGGTAATAAATTGTTAACTGCTAAACTTCTTAATCAGGGTTATTGGTACCATAAACTACGCAGAGCCTTTTTAAAAGGACCTTTATAGACGTTATTCTGATTTAATTTCAAAATTCAATATTGGACTTAAATCTCTTCTGCAACAAGGTCTATCGGAACCCGAATATTATGGTGACTTAGTGTATAAATTAAGAAAAATATATAACCGCAATCACTTCAGCGCCCAATTTCGTAAAATCTTTCTTCGATATAAAAAGATTGGATACACCATAAATGTTATACGACAGACTGCATGCATGGTAGTTAACCCAATCACAGTTGACAACTTTGCTTCCCTCTTTAAGTGTGGGTCATGCCTCAGATTCTATAACAGTTCCAGCATAAAGGCTTACTGAGAATTAGAGAGATCTAATTCAATGTATGTTGGTTGGTGCCTGATGCTCTGTCTCTGGTCTTGCCCATCAGAGTCTAACTGTTGGTTTTCTTTTGCATTTCAGTGGTTTCTTGCTGTTGAGTCCTCACCATTGTTTCATCTCTGTGGTTGTTAGATTTTTGTGTTCACGGAGAGGTTGCACTGATGAGTTAGGAGGCCTTCATGCGGACTGAACAAATTATTTGTCTAAATCGCAACTGAAGTAAGGGCGAGGATTGTGGCCACGTTAAATCAACTTAAGCCCCCCAGTGGAATTTGTTTCGCTGACCATTCCAAGGCGATTCTTCTGTCGTGGTTTATTTCTGTTATGGTTTGTCTTTGGGTGTTTGTGTCACTTAGTATTTCATTTTGGATAGCCAATTGGCCATTTTGTGGGAAAGTAACTGTCCTTTTGCCTTTCCCCTATTGATGTTTCCATTAGTGTCTGTTGTTTCATGTTTGTGTTTCTTTCCCTTTGGTGTCTCTGATGGGAGCTGTGGGTAAATTGTATCGATATCTGATCATTGCCTCCACTTTTTTTGCATTTGCAATGGCCAAACACATTTTTCCAGCAAAAAATCCAAGAACATTTGATATTCTCCTTGCTAGAATGGTTAATAATTGGACTGCTAATGAGCTTGTTAAGCTTAAGATGCTTTGAATAAATGGGCCTAGAATGGCAAACAGTGAACAGTGTACATGTAGTTCCTGTTGGGATGACTCACTTGGAGCTACCGGTACATTGTTTGCAACTTTGCATGTGTACCTGTATGTAACAGTCTATGGGATTGGATGAAGTCTTTAACAGAATGGCAAACATTGAAGTTGATATTGAAAAAGCCAATCTGGAACTACACTGTTTGAATTACTATCTGTAACAGTCTATGGGGTCAGATAAAATCTTTAACGGAAAAGCAAACAGTGAAATTCATACTGAGAGGGCTCATCTGGAACTACACAGTGTGCATATGTTTGTAAAGATCTGTAACAGACTATGTGATTAAACATAATCTATAACAGAATGGTAAACAGTGTAGTTCATATTGAGATGGCTCATCTCCAGCTATACAGTTTGGTTTTGAATCTGTAACAGTCTATGGAAATCTTTAACAGAAGGCAAACAGTGTAGAGCTTGATGAGACAGCTCCTATGGAACTACAATGTCCTGCATATGTAATCTGTAACAGACTATGGGATAAGAAAAGGGCAAACAGTATACTTCATTTTGAGGTAGCTTATCTCAAACTACACTGTCTGCATGTGTATCTGTAACAGTCTATGGGATTAGACAAAATCTTTAACAAAATTTTGAGATGGCTCATATGGAACTACATTGTTTGCATATGTAATCTGTAACAGTCTATGGGATACAGTCTATGGGATAAGATAAAATCTTTAACAGAATGGCAAACAGTGTAGATCCTGATAGGATGGCTTATCTGGAACTACCAGTACACTGTCTGCATATGTATCTGTAACCATCTGTGGGATTAGACAAAATCTTTTACAGACAGATAGTTGATATTGATTTGGCTCATCTAGAACTACATTGTTTGAATAAGTATCTGTAACAGTCTATGAGACTGAAAGGGCTAGCAAATTCTATAGCAGTTGAAACATTAAGTGTTCTAGCAAATATAATGAATTTATACACAGCTTTTTGCTGAAAATGTGACAGTTTTATCACTACTACCACATTAAGAAATATAAACATATGTGGCCTGGTCTTTTAATGAAGTTTCATACAGAAGCTGGCTTCAAATGGGTGAACTACATGGCATATTTGACTATATCATTGGATAAGCAAAACTGATCTATACAATAAAAATCCTAAAAATTTGGACACCTTGAGTATTTGCTGTAATTCTCCTAAAATTTTAATGGATCTGTTTCTGGATCTAGCAAGGAGTCCAAAAAGTGGAGACGGAATGGCAAACAGTGTAGACCCTGATCAGACTGCTCCTCCAGGAGCAGTCTGATCTGGATCTACACTGTTTGCTTAGGCCTGTCTGTCCCAATAGCAAGGAGTCCAAAAAGTGGAAACGGAATGGCAAACAGTGTAGACCCTGATCAGAGCAGACTGCTCCTTCAGGAGCAGTCTGATCTGGGTCTACACTGTTTGCTTAGGCCTGTCTGTCCCAATAGCAAGGAGTCTGAAAAGTGGAGACGGAATGGCAAACAGTGTAGACCCTGATCAGACTGCTCCTTCAGGAGCAGTCTGATCTGGATCTACACTGTTTGCTTGGGCCTGTCTGTCCCAATACTTAGGATCATTACGGTAAATCAGAACACAAAAAGCAGTGAAATCTACAGCCCAATCGCTTCGTTGCACTAAGCTACAGCACTATCACCCGTGTTATGAAAACTTACCAAAAACATCACACACAGTTATCTTCAACAAAATGAACACTTTCTGTTAGATTTCAACAATCTCAATATCTTAAATGCTTTGAAAGCCGATTCCATGACAGTTGCTCACATTGTCAAGACAATTGCCCACAAGACAGTTGCTCACAAGTCAAGACAATCACTCACAAGACAACTGCCCACAACCTTGATGGAAAATAGGACAATTGCTCACAATACATTTTTTTCGTGTCTTGTAAGCTATTGTCCCATTTTCCACTAAGGTTGTGGGCAATTGTCTTGTGAGCAATTGTCTTGTGAGCAACTGTCTTGTGAGCAACTGTCTTGTGAGCAATTGTCGTGTGAGCAAACGTCTGCACACCTTGAAAGCCATACACCATAAAATGGCACCCGTTGTACAACCGCTAAGTGCCCACAAATAGCTCTGATTATAAATCTCATGCATAAGCATTCACATGCAAAAGCCTGAATGTCAGATAAGAGAAAAGGCTGATGATAACTTCGAGATAATTTTTCACTTCTCCATGAAAATGTATGCTGCCATAGTTCCAGAATTCTTGAACATTCTTAAAAATTCTTCACTCGTCCTGCTTGATCAAGGGAATGCAAATTTTAGTAAATTCCATAGGGACGTGACAAAAATTTTACTTGTCCTCTAGCAGGAGACACTGGCCATAGCAAGTGGGTGCATCACGCAAACAAGCCTATGTAATTTTGACCCCGTTAAACCCCACTGTTATGTACTAAAATCAAACAAAATCAAACAAGTGAAACTGGCGTTTACAGTGGTATACATTATTTTTCTGCTCAAAAACATAGATTGTGGGTACTTGTTAGAACCGCCTCACTGAGGCGGTTCTAATGAGTTACCATAATCTATGTTTTGAGCAGAAATATGAAAAAACATCAGGATTTTTATCGAAAAATTTTCATTTTTTGGGTGGTTAAATTCTACCAATATGTTTGAGTAGGCTAGTTTTCATAATGCTTTATTTATTGAAGAATGGGAGAAAATTATCTCAAAATGATCATCAAAAATTCTCTCATATGTTTCTTTGGACAGCCAGGTTTTAATAAACTGACACACTGCACAGAGAGCATTTTTACCCCTCATCATCATATTCTGTATCAGATACAACACTGGCAAAGTCTGTCGGAATTTCGTCATCGCTTTCAGCCTCTGGTTCAACAATCGGTTCACCTATTGGCTCGAACTCTTCAATCCTGACTTCCGCAGGTTCAGGTCTATAACTAGGTACCACTAGAGCATCTATAGGTACTATGACTGGAGCAGCTCTCAGTCGTCTTAAAGAGTGTATTTATTTCTCTTATTATTTCAAAGAAACTAAAATATTTGATACTTCACATCAACATCTTTAATTATTCGTATACAAAAACAAACAAATAAATGGAAATGAAAAATAACCTTAACCAAATACATACAAGAGGGCCCAGAGGGCCCTGATTCACTCACCTGAATGTCATTGTCTCTAGTACATTCTTTTTTTAGCTCTGGTGGCCATCTTGTTCATCAGAGCGGACCGATCTTAGCTTTTTTGGTATGGTGTCAACTAGGTCACATTCCTGTGAAGTTTGAATCATACTGACCCATGGGTTTAGGAGGAGTTTGCGTTTGAAGCAAATTTACAATGTTTTTCTATTTTTAGCTATGGTGGCCATACTGTTCATCAGAGCGGGATCCTTTTAGCTATTTTGCTAGAGTGTCATCTAAGTAACCAAGGGTACAGGAGGAGTTGTCGTTTGAAGATTTTTTATTTTCAGCTCTGGCGGCCATCTTGTTCATCAGAGCGGAATGACTTTAGCCGTTTTTGTAGGGAGTCACCTAGGCAACTTTCCTGTGAAGTATGAATCAAATTGGCCCTAGGGTTTAGGAGTAGTTAGTGTTTGAAATGAAATTGGTCCAAGGGTACAGAAGGAGATGTTGTTTGAAGATTTTTTTCTATTTTTAACTCTGGCAGCAACCTTGTTCATCAGAGTGGAACAATTTTCACTATTTTGGTAAGGAGTCACCTATGTAGCATTCCTGTGAAGTTTGAATCAAATTGGCCCAAGGGTTTAGGAGTCGCATTTGACGCAAATTTACGATGGTTTTCTATTTTTAGCTATGGTGCCATTTTGCTCAGTAGAGCAGGATAGTTTTAGCTATTTTTGTAGAGAGTCATCTAAGCAACATTCCTATGAAGTTTGAATGAAATTGGCCCAAGGGTACAGGAGAAGTTGTCGTTTGAAGATTTTTTTCTATTTTTAGCCCCAGCAGCCATCTTGTTCGTCAGAGTGAAACAATTTTAGCTATTTTGGTAGGGAGTCACCTACGTAACATTTCTGTGAAGTCTGAATCAAACTGACCCAAGGATTAAAGAGGAGTTCATGATTGAAACAAATTTAAGGTGTTTTTCTAATTTTAGCTATGGCAGCCATTTCGCTCATCAGAGCATAACTGTTTTAGCTATTTTAGTAGAGGGTCACCTAAGCAACATTTTTATGAAGTTTGTATGAAATTGGCCCAAGGGTACAGGAGGAGTTGTTGTTTAAAGATTTTTTCTATTTTTAGCTCTAGTGGCCATCTTGTTTGTCAGAGCAGAACTATCTTAGCTATTTGGGTAGGGAGTCACCTAGGCAGCATTCCTGTAGAGTTTGAATCAAATTGGCCGAAAGGTTTAGGAGGAGTTTGCGTTTGAAGCAAATTTACGACATTTTTCTATTTTTTAGCTCTGGTGGCCATTTTTTTCATGGGAGCGTTTTAGCTATTTTAGTAGAGGGTCATCTAAGCAACATTCCTTTGAAGTTTGAATTAATTTGGCCCAAGGGTACAGGAGGAGTTCTTGTTTAAAGATTTTTCTACTTTTAGCTCTAGCGGCCATCTTGCTAATCAAAGAGGAACGATTTTAACTATTTCAGTAGGGAGCTACCTAGGCAACATTCCTGTGAAGTTAGAATCAAATTGGCCCAAAGGTATAGGATGAGTTGTTGTTTAAATATTTTTCTATTTTTAGCTATTGTGGCCAACTTGCTCATTGGAGTGGAACGATTTTAGCTATTATGGAAGAGGGTCACCTAAGCAACTTTCCTGTGAAATTTGATTGAAATTGGCCCAAGGGTTTAGGAAGAGTTAGCATTTAAAGCAAATTGCTGACGCCGCATGATACACGACGGACGACGGACATGGACCAATCACAATAGCTCACCATGAGCACTTTGTGCAGTGGTCAGGTGAGCTAATAAAACAGAAAATATTACCAAGAACTTTCCAAGAAAAAATATCACTTCTTTTAGATTATATAAATAAAAGAAAAAAGGAGAACAAGAGGGCCATGATGGCCCTGGATCGCTCACCTGATCCATAGAGTAACAAGTGGGCCCCGGGGAGGGCCATTATTGACCCCAGGACTATAATGTGCATAATGTTGAGGGAGGTCTAAATAGGTGAAGCTTCATACCAAATATCAACAAAGGCTATAATTTGAATAATCATGGCAAAGGTCCACTGGATGGAGCTACACCCCAAACATCAAAGACCTGGGTCTTGCGGTTTCAGAGAAGAGGATTTTTTTAAAGATATTCCCTACATAAGCCTATGTAAATCCAAATGGCCCCAGAGCGGGGGCATTTTTGGCCTCTGGGCTATAATTTAAATAATCTTGATAGAGGTCAACTAGATGAAGCTTCACACCAAATATCAAAGACCTGGGCCATGCTGTTTCAGAGAAAATGATTTTCAAAGATTATCTCTATATAAGTCTGTGTAAAACCAAAGGGCCCCGGGGCGGGGGATTTGTAGCCCAGGGGCAATAATGTGAACAATCTTGGTAGAGGTCCACTAGATGAAGCGCCATACCAAATATCAAAGACATGGGCCTTGCAGTTTCGGAGAAGAAGATTTTTAAAGATTTCCCTATATAAGTCTATGTAAAACCAAAGGGTCTCGGGGCGGGGGCATTTTTGACCCCAGATCTGTAATTTGAACAATCTTGATAGAGGTCAACTAGATGAAATTCCACATCAAATATCAAAGACCTAGGGCTTGTGGTTTCACAGAAGAAGATTTTTAAAGATTATCCCTGTATAAGTCTAAGTAAAACCAAAGGGCCCCCAGACGGGTGCATTTTTGGCCCCAGGGCTATAATTTGAACAATCTTGGTAGAGGTTTACAATGTGAAGCTTCATACCAAATATCAAAGAACTAAGCCTTGCGGTTTCAGAGAAGAAGATTTTTTTAAGTTTCCGTATAAAAAATCTATTTTTGTCTCCTGTGACCTATATGTGCAACGGACCGGAATCATTTGAACAACTTTGAAAGGGGACCACCTAAGGATCATTCCTGTGAAGTTTGTTCAAAATCCGATCAGTGGTTTAGGAGGAGATGTTTTTTGAAGAAATTGTTTACGCACGGATGACAGACAAAAAGTGATCCTAATATTAATCACAAGAGGGCCCAGAGGGCCCTGAATCGCTCACCTGAGAATTAGTGTCTCTAGTACATTCTAGGCCCAAGGGCTATAAGTTGAACAAACTTGGTAATGGTCCACTAGATGAAGCTTCATACCAAATATCAAAGACCTGGACCTTCTGGTTTCAGACAAGAAGGTTTTTAACGGTTTACCCTATATAAGCCTATGAAAAACCAAAGGGTCCCAGGGTGGGGGCATTTTTTGCCCCCCAGGGGGTATAATTTGAACAATCTTGAAAGAGGTCCACTAGATGAAGCTTCACACCAAATATCAAAGATCTGGGCCTTGCAGTTTCAGAGAAGAAAAGTTTAAAAGATTTCCGCTACATAAGCTTAGGTAAAACCAAAGGCCCCCTGGGTGGAGGCATTTTTGGCCCCAGGGCGATAATTTGAACAATCTTGGTAGAGGTCCACTAGCTGAAGCTTCATACCAAATATCAAAGACCTGGGCCTTGTGGTTTCAGAGAAGAAGATTTTTAAAGGTTTTCCCTATATAAGCCTATGTAAAACCAAAGGCCCCCGGGGCGGGGGCATTTTGGCCCCAGGGCTATAATTTGAACAATCTTGGTAGAGGTCCACTAGATGAAGCTTCACACCAAATATCAAAGATCTGGGCCTTGTGGTTTCGGAGAAGAAGATTTTTAAGGATTTTCTCTGTATAAGCCTATGTAAAACCAAAGGCCCCCAGGGCGGGGGTATTTTTGGCCCCAAGGCTATAATTTGAACAATCTTAGTAGAGGTTCACCAGGTAAAGCTTCACACCAAATATTAAAGACCTGTGCCTTGTGGTTTCAGAGAAGAAGATTTTTTAATGATTTTCCCTATATAAGTCTATGTAAAACCAAAGGCCCCCGGGGCGGGGGCATTTTACCCCCAGGGCTATAATTCGAACAATCTTGGTAGAGGTCCACTAGATGAAGCTTCACACCAAATATCAAAGGTCTGGGCCTTGCGGTTTCAGAGAAGATTTTTAAAGATTTTCCCTGTATAAGCCTATGTAAAACCAAAGGCCCCCGGGGCGGGTTATTTTTGGCCCCAAGGCTATAATTTGAACAATCTTAGTAGAGATCCACCAGGAAAAGCTTCACACCAAATGTTAAAGACCTGGGCCTTGTGGTTTCAGAGAAGAAGATTTTTTAATGATTTTCCCTATATAAAGTAGAAGTAAAACAAAGATCAGGAATTGATACAATTAACTAACTCCACCCATAAAAGACACCAAAGGGAAAGAAATACAAACATTAAGCGACAAGACCATAATGGAAACCTAAACAAAGGAAGGCCATAAGGACAGTTACTTTCCCACAAAATGGCCATATGGCCATCCAAAATAAAAAGACAAAAGTGATACACACAGTAAGTAGCAAACAACAACATAAATAAATCGCCACAGAAGAGCCGCCTTGGAACGGTCAGTGGAAGATTTCCACTGGGGGGCTTAAATCGATTTTACGTGGCCACAATCCTCGCCCTTACTTCCGTCGCGATTTAGACAAATAATTTGTTCAGTCCGCATGAAAAACCTATGTAAAACCAAAGGCCCCAGGGGCGGGGGCATTTTGGCCCCCAGGGCTATAATTTAAACAATCTTGGTAGAGGTCCACTAGATGAAGCTTCACATCAAATATCAAAGATCTGGGCATTGTGGTTTCAGAGAAGAAGATTTTTAAAGATTTTCCCTGTATAAGCCTATGTAAAACCAAAGGCCCCCGGGGCGGGGGCATTTTTGGCCCCAAGGCTATAATTTGAACAATCTTAGTAGAGGTCCACCAGGTAAAGATTCACACCAAATATTAAAGACCTGTGCCTTGTGGTTTCAGAGAAGAAGATTTTTTAATGATTTTCCCTATATAAGCCTATGTAAAACCAAAGGCCCCCAGGGCGGGGGCCTTTGGCCCCCAGGGCTATAATTTGAACAATCTTGGTAGAGGTCCACTTGATGAAGCTTCATACCAAATATCAAAGACCTGGGCCTTGCGGTTTCAGAGAAGAAGATTTTTAAAGTTTTTGTTTAAAAAATCTATTTTTAGCTCCTGTGACCTAGATGTGCAATGGACCAGAACCATTTGAACAACTTTGAAAGGGGACCACCTAAGGATCATTCCTGTGAAGTTTGGTCAAAATCCGATCAGTGGTTTAGGAGGAGATGTCATTTGAAGAAAAAGTTTACGCACGCACACATGCACTGACGACCGACAACGGACGAAAAGTGATCACAAAAGCTCACCTTGTCACTACGTGACAGGTGAGCTAAAAAGTGGGCCCCGGGGAGGGCCATTATTGACCCCAGGGTTATAATGTGCATAATATTGAGAGAGGTCTAAAAAGGTGAAGCTTCATACCAAATATCACCAAAGGCTATAATTTTAACAATCTTGGCAAATGTCCACTAGATGAAGCTACACAACAAATTTCAAAGACCTGGGCCTTACCATTTCAGAGAAGAAGATAATCCTTACATAAGCCTATGTAAAACCAAATGGCCCCGGGGCAGGGGCATTTTTGGCTTCAGGGCTTTAATTTAAACAATCTTGATAAAGGTCCACTAGATGAAGCTTCACACCAAATATCAAAGACCTGGGCCTTGTTGTTTCAGAGAAGAAGATTTTCAAAGATTACCTCCATTATAAGTCTATGTAAAACCAAAGGGCCCTGGGGCGGGGGCATTTGTGGCCCCAGGGCTATAATTTGAACAATCTTGGTAGAGGTCCACTAGCTGAAGCTTCATACCAAATGTCAAAGGCCTAGGCCTTGTGGTTTCAGAGAAGAAGATTTTTCAAGATTTTCCCTATATAAGTCTATGAAAAACCAAAAGGCCCAGGAGCGGGGGCATTTTTGGCCCCAGGGCTATAATTTGAACAATCTTGATAGAGGTCCACAAGATGAAGCTTCATACCAATATCAACGACCTGGGCCTTGCAGTTTCAGAACAGAAGATTTTTTAAGATTTTCCCTATATAAGCCTATGTAAAACCAAAGGGCCCCGGGGCGGGGGCATTTTTGGCCTCAGGGCTATAATTTAAACAATCTTGATAAATGTCCACTAGATGAAGCTTCACACCAAATATCAAAGACCTGGGCCTTGTTGTTTCAGAGAAGAATATTTTTTTAAAGATAATCCTTACATAAGCCTATGTAAAACCAAATGGCCCCGGGGCAGGGGCATTTTTGGCCTCAGGGCTATAATTTAAACAATCTTGATAAAGGTCCACTAGATGAAGCTTCACACCAAATATCAAAGACCTGGACCTTGTTGTTTCAGAGAAGAAGATTTTCAAAGATTACCTCCATTATAAGTCTATGTAAAACCAAAGGGCCCTGGGGTGGGGGCATTTGTGGCCCCAGGGCTATAATTTGAACAATCTTGGTAGAGGTCCACTAGCTGAAGCTTCATACCAAATGTCAAAGACCTAGGCCTTGTGGTTTCAGAGAAGAAGATTTTTCAAGATTTTCCCTATATAAGTCTTATGAAAAACCAAAGGGCCCAGAAGCGGGGGCATTTTTGGCCCCAGGGCTATAATTTGAACAATCTTGGTAGAGGTCCACAAGATGAAGCTTCATACCAAATATCAACGACCTGGGCCTTGCAGTTTCAGAACAGAAGATTTTTAAAGATTTTCCCTATATAAGCCTATGAAAAACCAAAGGGCCCCGGGGCGGGGGCATTTTTGGCCCCAGCACAATAATTTGAACAGTCTTGGTAGGGGTCCACTAGATGAAGCTTCATTCCAAATAGCAAAGACCTGGGCCTTGCAGTTTCAGAGAAGAAGATTTTTTAAAGATTTTCCCTATATAAGCCCATGTAAAACCAAAAGGCCCTGGGGCGGGGGCATTTTTGGCCCCAGCACTATAATTTGAACAATCTTGGTTGGGGTCCACTAGATGAAGCTTCATACCAAATATCAAAGACCTGGGCCTTGCGGTTTCAGAGAAGAAGATTTTTAAAGGTTTTCCCTATATAAGCCTATGTAAAACCAAAGGGCCCCGGGGCGGGGGCATTTTGGGCCCCAGCACTATAATTTGAACAATCTTGGTTGGGGTCCACTAGATAAAGCTTCATACCAAATATCAAAGACCTGGGCCTTGCGGTTTCAGAGAAGAAGATTTTTGAAGGTTTTCCCTATATAAGCCTATGTAAAACCAAAGGGCCCCGGGGCGGGGGCATTTTGGGCCCCAGCACTATAATTTGAACAATCTTGGTAGGGGTCCATAAGATGAAGATTCATAACAAATATCAAAGACCTGGGCCTTGAAGTTTCAGAGAAGAAGATTTTTAAAGATTTTCCCTATATAAGCCTATGTAAAACCAAAGGGCCCCGTGGCAGGGGCATTTTTGGCCCCAGCACTATAATTTGAACAATCTTGGTAGGGGTCCGCTAGATGAAGCTTCATACCAAATATCAAAGACCTGGGCCTTGCGGTTTCAGAGAAGAAGATTTTTCCTATATAAGCCCATGTAAAACCAAAGGGCCCCGGGGCGGGGGCATCTTTGGCCCCAGCATGATAATTTGAACAATCTTGGTAGGGGTCCACCAGATGAAGATTCCTACAAAATATCAAAGACCTGGGCCTAGCAGTTTCAGAGAAGAAGATTTTTAAAGATTTTCCCTATATAAGCCCATGTAAAACCAAAGGGCCCCAGGGCGGGGGCATTTTTGGTCCCAGCATTATAATTTGAACAATCTTGGTAGGGGTCCACTAGATGAAGCTTCATACCAAATATCAAAGACCTGGGCCTTGCAGTTTCAGAGAAGAAGATTTTTTAAGTTTTCAGTGAAAAAAATCTATTTTTGGCTCCTGTGACCTATATGTGCAACGGACCGGAACCATTTGAACAACTTTGAAAGGGGACCACCTACGGATCATTCCTGTGAAGTTTGTTCAAAATCCGCTCAGTGGTTTAGGAGGAGATGTCATTTGAAGAAATTGTTTACGCAGGGACGCACGCACGACGGACGACGGACAAAAAGTGATCCCAAAAGCTCACCTCGTCACTACGTGACGGTGAGCTAAAAAGACATCATATCCCAGAGCTTTAATTTAAATGCCTTGTCCTATGGTGCAGTGATTTTTTCAAAGTCTGTGGGTTGTAACTCATGGTCATAGAGGAGGTGGTGGTGGTACTGTTAAACAAGAGGCCCATGGGCCACTATGCTCACCAGAGCTCAGGTGGGCACTGCCCATCCTGCCCAATGGCAGCCATGTATTTTAACATGATATCATTTTAATCCACCAAATGAACCCCCATGTCCAAATGAGCACCCATGTGGACTCAGCATCTGAAAAGTTAGGCCTTTTATGAAGTAGAGGGGGTGGGGCATGGACCCAATGGAGCCCTGGTTGGTATCACTAAATGCGTCTTATCATAAGAAACAAAATTATATATGGTTTAGCAGTGGGGATCTGTACGGCCTCTTTAACAGTTGAGGGGTTGGGGCATGCCCTGTTGATCCCAGGAAAGCCCAAACTGTTGTCCCTAAATGTGTCTTATCATAAGGACCAAGTATATATATGGTTCAGTGCTGGGAATCTGACCGGTTTCAGGGATTTGAGGCCCTTTTATGAAATAGGAATGGCCCCTGCGGACCCCGCTACAGTAGGTGTGCTAATAATAAGGAAAAAGAACATATATGATTATGGGGTGGGGATTTGAATGGTTTCTGAAATATAAAGCCTTTTATGAAATGGAAGGGCGGGGCACATTGCCTCAGCACAAAGAGACCTCCAGGTTGGTGTGATTGTACGAGTCTTATCATAAGGAACAAGTTTATGGTTTAGGGGTGGGGATCTGAACTATTTCTGATATATATGGCTTTTAATGAAGTAAAGCGGTGTGGCATGGCCTGGGCGTGCCCCGGGGACTCCCAAGCTGGTGTCACTGAATGCGTCTTATCATAAGAAAGATGAATATATATGGTTTAGGGTGGGGCTAAGAACATTCTCTGAGATATAAGGCCTTATGTGAAGTGGAGGGGTGGGGTAGCCCCTATGTGCTTTTAGCGCCCGGTTACCTTACAAAATCTATCAAGTCAAGGAGGGGTGGGGCAAGGCCCAGGGAGACTCCGAGGTTGGTGTCAATGAATGTGTCTTATCATAAGGAACAAGACTATATATGGTTAAGGGGTGGCCATCTGTATGGTTTCCGAGATATTGTGATATTATGAAATGGAGGGGGTGGGGCATGGCCCCAGCATATCCCTGGGAACCCCCAGGTTGGTGTTACTGAATGCGTCTTATCATAATGAACAAGAATATATATGGTTTAGGGGTGGGGATCTGAACAGTTTCTGAAATATATGGCCTTTTTTGAAGTGGAGGGGTGGGGCAAGGCCCCAGCGCGTCTTTGAGGACCCCCAGGTTGGTGTCAATGAATGTGTCTTATCATAAGAAGCAAGCATATATATGGTTTATGGGCGGGGATCTGTAAGGTTTCCGAGATATTGGGCCTTTTATCAAATGGAGGGGGTGGGGCATGGCCCCGGTGCATCCAGGGGACTCCCAGGTTGATGTCACTGAATGGGTCTTATCAAAAGGAACAAGAATATATATGGTTTAGGGGTGGGAATCTGAATGGTTTCCGAGATATTGGGCCTTTTATAAAGTTGAGGGGGTGGGGCCTGACCTGTGTGCATTCCTGACGACCCCCAGGTTGGTGTTACTGAATGCGTCTTATCAATAGGAACAAGAATATATATGGTTTAGGGGTGGGGATCTGAACAGTTTCTGAGATATATGGCCTTTTGTGAAGTAGAGGGGTGGGGCAAGGCCCCAGCGCATCTCTGAGGACCCCCAGGTTGGTGTCAATGAATGTGTCTTATCATAAGAAGCACGCATATATAAGGTTTAGGGGTGGGGATCTGTAAGGTTTACGAGATATTGGGCCTTTTATGAAATGGAGGGGGTGGGGCATGGCCCCGGCGAATCCAGGGGACTCCCAGGTTGATGTCACCGAATGGGTCTTATCATAAGGAACAAGAATATATATTGTTTAGGGGTGGGGATCTGAATGGTTTCCGAGATATTGGGCCTTTTATTAAGTGGAGGGGGTGGGGCATGACCTCGGCGCATCCCTGAGGACCCCAAGGTTGGTGTTACTAAATGCGTCTTATCAATAGGAACAAGAATATATATGGTTTAGGGGTCGGGATCTGAATGGTTTCTGAGATATATGGCCTTTTATGAAGTGGAGGGGGTGGGGCATGGCCCCGGCACAACCTGGGGGACCCTCAGGTTGGCATAAAAGCATATGGCTGAAAGAATTTTACTCAAGAAACATTTCTATAAAAGTTTTGTCCAAATATCTGCAATGACTTGGCAGTAAATGCCATTTTTCAATTTTCCCCATTATAAGTCTATGGAAACTCTAAGTTGCCATAGCAACCAAACTAATGGGCCGATTTTCATAAAAAACACAAACTTTCAATCCCCCTGCCCAAGGATGCTACAGATAAAATTTGGGCTGAATCGGTCCAGTGGCTTCAGAGAAGAAGATGTTTGAAAGTGTTGACGTCAGACGACGACGACGACAACGACAACGACGACGACGGACAACTGCCTATCCTATAAGCTCCCCCGGAGCCTTCGGCTCTGGTGAGCTAAAAAAAACTTTGCACCAGTAAATATTCATCATCTGTCAAGCGGCGAAAAGCAAAACTGTATCTTTGGACCTGTGCACTTAGTTGAAACTCAGCCAGCCTGAATATGCATGCAGTCATATTAGAGTCCTTGCTGTGCACTGTATGAATGCCAGCCTAAGCAAAGTGTCTCAATGTAGAATAGTCCAAGATAAGAAGGGGTATCCATATATCATTTTTTTTTTTTATTTCTGCACAAAAACATGTTGTGAGTACTCATTAGAAGCACCTCGCACATACATTGTGGGTACCCATTAGAAGCACCTCAGCGAGGTTCTTCTAATAAGTACCCATTACGTATCACACCTAAGTTGTGGGTATTCATTAGTAGTGCCTCTGCGAGGCACTTCTAATGTGTACCCACAACCTATGTTTTTGTGCAGAAATAAGAAAAAATGTCAGTATTTTTTTATCTGTAGATGCCAGAAACTTACAACTGTCTTTCTCGAATTAACAAGGACGATACCAGAAACTGACAACTGCCTTTCTTGAATTAACAAGGGAGATGCCAGATACCAACAACTGCCTTCCATGAATTAACAAGGGGGATGCCAGAAACTGACAATTAAGAAGGGGGATAACTGTAAATACATACTCTTCCTCCTCCTCATCTTCTTCTTCTTCCACATAACCCTCTTTCTTCCGAGTAATATCTCGTTTTCTGAACTTATTCTGTGCATGTTGTGAGTGACCCCATACTTCTTTTCTGCAGCGAAAATCAAACAGAATATCATCACGTGAACAAGTCCGTGAAAAGAGCTCCCCTCTAAACCCCACTTTATATAGAGAAAACTGGGGTTTATGGGGGTATACATTATATTTCTTATTTCTGCTTCAAGACATAGGCTGTGGGTACTCGTTAGAACCGCCTCAATTTAACGATATTTAATATGCTGTAAATGGATTACAGTTTCTTTTGCACTTTTGACCAACATGTCACTTGTGATGCAAATTCTTGTTCAGGATGTCATTTTGTTTTGATGTATTTGGACTTTAATGAACCAACAAGAGATGTCGTATTGATAAACTGCAAGCTGCACTTGTGCCTGTTTCTGTTTTGTTTAGCTGAGCTATAATCTCTGGGAAATCAACTTACCCGTGCCTGTTTCTGTTGTATTTGACAGTGAAATAATCTTTAAAAAAATAGATTAACCTGTGCCTGGTTCTGTTGTGTTTAGCAGTGAAATAATCTTTACAAAATAGACAAACCTGTGCCTGTTTCTGTTCCGTTTAGCAGTGCAATAATCTTTAGAAAACCTGTGCCTGTTTCTGTTGTGTTAAGCAGTGAAATAATCTTTAGAAAATAAACTAACCTGCACCTGTTTCTGTTGTATTTAGCAGGGAAATAATCTTTAGAAATAGACTAACCTAAGCCTGTTTCTGTTGTGTTTAGCAGTGAAATAATCTTTGCAAAACAGACTAACCTGTTGTCTGTTGTGTTTAGCAGTGAAATAATCGTTAGAAAATAGACTAGACTATGCCTGTTTCTGTTGTGTTTAGCAGTGAAATAATCTTTAAGAAATAAACTAGCCTGTGCCTGTTTCTGTTGTATTTTGCAGTGAAATAATCTTTAGAAATAGACTAACCTGTGCCTGTTTCTATTGTGTTTAGCAGTGAAATAATTTTTAGAAAATATGCTAATCTGTTGTGTTTAGCAGTGAAATAATCTTTAGAAATAGACTACTCTGTGCCTGTTTCTGTTGTGTTAAGCAGTGAAATAATCTTTAGAAAATAGACTGACCTGTTGTGTTTAGCAGTGAAATAATCTTTAGAAAATAGACTAACCTGTTGTGTTCAGCAGTGAAATAATCTTTAGAAAATAGACTAACCTGTTGTGTTTAGCAGTGAAATAATCTTTAGAAATAGACTAACCTGTGCCTGTTTCTGTTGTGTTTAGCAGTGAAATAAGCTTTTGTGACCAGATCATAGGCCTTGTCTGAAGTGTCTCTAGCATGCTCTTGTCCTGTACTCACCATCTGCAAATTAAAGTGAGGTTGATTTTGAAAACTGCAGTCACCATAAATTGTGCACATGCATCATAAAAATATTTTTCAAAAAATATATCTAATACCAATAGTCCAAGATTTGTCAGTCTGTCGAAGTTTGCAGAAGATCAATTATATTACAGTAAAATTCAGCTATTAAGACCACCTAAAATTAAGACTAATTCTGCTATAAAAAGCTTATTTAGGAGGTTGGAGTTATTCTTTCTTTGTGTTTTCTGCATATTGCATCCTCTGGTCAGAGACTACCTTTGGGACTGTTCAAAAGTGGTCTTTAAGACCACTTTTGAATAGTCCCAAAGGTGGTCTTAATATAGGAATTTTGCTGTATATGATTATTACGCTTTTTTGACAAAAGTTGGACAAATTGCTGACATGTTTATTAATGAACTGATTGCATTTTAATATATGCTTATATGCTCCTACTGTCAACTTTGGACATGCATGTCCATAGCTGATATAAGGAGCAAGTAGCTGTGCCTGACTTTGCACTTAATAGGACTTTCTATGGTTTGATTTTATAATAAGTATGAAATAAGCCCAGGCACAGCATTTCCTACAATTTACATGTGCCCCCAGCAAAGAATCAGATCAGCCTGCACATCCATATAGTCTAACCAGAGACTACTCTTGCTGTACAAAGGAAAAGTGAGCCCTTAGCTTTCCTTAGAGTGCACAACGAAGACTCTGATCAGCCTGCGCATCAGCAGAGTCTTCGCTGGGTGCACATGTAAATTGTGGAAATGATGTGCCCCAGCTCAAATGTCTAAGCACACTGTGCCCTTATCAAGGTTAATAGGGTATGCAGAAAAGTGTCTGTCATTAGCCTAATAGGATAATCCACAAATTACCTGGCTGTCACGTGTAAATCGCAATTTCATACAAGTGAAAATCTGAAAATCAGTGGACAATCACCCCACATCCATTTTTACTATCAATATCCAGGGTAATGATAACTTTTCCTGTCCTTTTGTGCTGGCCAGGAAATAGGGTATACCTCTAGGTCTGCAAAGCCATAGACAATATGCTGTCTCATCAGGATTGACAATTTCCGTTAAAGAGTAATAGATATTTGCCTTACATCATGTGAACAGGTCCGTGAAATGAACACCCTTAAACCCACTTTATATAGACAAAACTGGGGTTTACGGGGGTATACATTCTTTTTCTTATTCCTGCTCCAAGACATAGGTTGTGGGTACTTGTTAGAACTGCCTCAATAAGGCAGTTCTAACAAGCACCCATAACCTTTGTTTGCAATATAAACTAGAGCTGTCAGAGGATCTGACTATAGCCCCGCTATAGCGCTATCAGAGGAGTAAGACACATTGACTCTAAAAGCTTTTAACCTATCAGGGGAGCTTTCTTAGTTCCAGAGAAAACTTTAATATTTTTTTTTTCTTTGCTGGGGAGATAACCCCAAGAGTAATGTTGTTGGCCATTATTTACTTACATCCACCTAATGTTCATGTTTATACAAAGTTTCAGCTTTCTAGCTTTCTTAGTACCTGAGAAAACTGTATCGAAAATATTTTTCATGGTTTGATGGTTAGAAAAGTGAAATGATTTTTTTACTTGCAGAAAATATCCTATCAGGGGAGATAACTCCAAGAGTTATGGGCCTTTGGCCATTATTTTGGTAAGGGCCATACATCCACCCACTTTTCATGTTCATACAAAGTTTCAGTATTCTAGCTTTCTTAGTTCCTGAGAAAACTGTCACCAAACCTTTTCATTTATTAAAAAAAAACTATACTATCAGGGGAGATAACTCCAAAAGTAATGGGCCCTCGGCCATTATTTTGGTTAGCTCCCTATATCCACCCATTGTCCACATTTATGCAAAGTTTGAGGTTTCTAGCTTCTTTAGTTCCTGAGAAAACTGTGACCAAACATTTTCATTTAAAAAAAACCTATATTTTCATTTATTTAAAAAACCTATCAGGAGAGATAACTCCAACAGTTATGGGCCCTTGGCCATTATTTTGGTAAGCTCCCTATATCCACCCATTGTCCACATTTATGCAAAGTTTGAGCTTTCTAGCTTCTTTCGTTCCTGAGAAAACTGTGACCAAACATTTTCATTTAAAAAAACCTATCAGGGGAGATAACTCCAAGAGTTATGGGCCCTTGGTCATAATTTCGGTAAGGTCCGTGGAGGCACCCATTGTCCACGTGTATACAAAGTTTTAGTTTTCTAGCTCTCTTAGTTTCGGGGAAAACTGTGACGAAAAAATAACGGAATAACGGAATTACGGAATTACAGAATTACAGAATTACGGAATTACAGAATTACGGAATGACAGGGCAAATCCAATATAGCCCCACCTGACTATAGCCCCGCTATAGCGCTATCAGAGGAGTAAGACACATTGACTCTAAAAGCTTTTAACCTATCAGGGGAGCTTTCTTAGTTCCAGAGAAAACTTTAATATTTTTTTTTTTCTTTGCTGGGGAGATAACCCCAAGAGTAATGTTGTTGGCCATTATTTACTTACATCCACCTAATGTTCATGTTTATACAAAGTTTCAGCTTTCTAGCTTTCTTAGTACCTGAGAAAACTGTATCGAAAATATTTTTCATGGTTTGATGGTTAGAAAAGTGAAATGATTTTTTTACTTGCAGAAAATATCCTATCAGGGGAGATAACTCCAAGAGTTATGGGCCTTTGGCCATTATTTTGGTAAGGGCCATACATCCACCCACTTTTCATGTTCATACAAAGTTTCAGTATTCTAGCTTTCTTAGTTCCTGAGAAAACTGTCACCAAACCTTTTCATTTATTAAAAAAAACTATACTATCAGGGGAGATAACTCCAAAAGTAATGGGCCCTCGGCCATTATTTTGGTTAGCTCCCTATATCCACCCATTGTCCACATTTATGCAAAGTTTGAGGTTTCTAGCTTCTTTAGTTCCTGAGAAAACTGTGACCAAACATTTTCATTTAAAAAAAACCTATATTTTCATTTATTTAAAAAACCTATCAGGAGAGATAACTCCAACAGTTATGGGCCCTTGGCCATTATTTTGGTAAGCTCCCTATATCCACCCATTGTCCACATTTATGCAAAGTTTGAGCTTTCTAGCTTCTTTCGTTCCTGAGAAAACTGTGACCAAACATTTTCATTTAAAAAAACCTATCAGGGGAGATAACTCCAAGAGTTATGGGCCCTTGGTCATAATTTCGGTAAGGTCCGTGGAGGCACCCATTGTCCACGTGTATACAAAGTTTTAGTTTTCTAGCTCTCTTAGTTTCGGGGAAAACTGTGACGAAAAAATAACGGAATAACGGAATTACGGAATTACAGAATTACAGAATTACGGAATTACAGAATTACGGAATGACAGGGCAAATCCAATATAGCCCCACTTTTCAAGCGGGGCTATAATAAGAAAAATATCATGGATTTTCATCAGAAAAGTAGATATTTTAGAGATGTGAAAAAATACACAATGTCGCATGGATGTGTTATTGTAATGTATTTAGAAGTAATGGACATGTCCAAATTCAAGGATCATGGAAGAATCCACTTCAGGAATTCAGGGGTGAAAGGGCTTAATGTACTTTTCCTGGTGTTAATTTAATAAAATGGTAAAGTGAGGTTTCCAAAAGTATCTTATTTTTACACGACTTCAATTTTGAATCAGCGGAAGGGAGAGGCAAAGCTATCATTACCCTGGACTTTGATAGTAAAAGAACTCCAGAACTCAAAGAAAATAATCCAAACCATAGATTGGTAACATAGGTGTGCACAAGGCTATGTAAGGCAAGGTCAGATAAACATATACTTCTCTTCATGTTTATGACAAAAAAGTCCTTGTGAAAATGTTGCTTTAACAATACTTTCCTTTAATCTATCATGTTAGAAGTGAAATAATTTTTTATTCTCATATTTTATCCTGATTAAGAGAAATGGGAACATCTAGCAGATTTTTCCACCATTTTTCCAAAGGAGACAACTTCTGGGACTTCCCTTTTGCTTTTCTATAAGCCCTTCCCACTAGTACTGAAAAAGGGGACTTCCCATTTGCTTTTCTTTAAGGCCAGTCCCACTAGTACTGAAAAAGAGGTCTACTCTTAAAGGAAAGAATTTGCTCCTCAGGAGCAAATTCATTCCTTTAAGTTGACCCCTATTGATTTGGGAGACAAAAAAAAAAACTTTTGCAGGAGTTGCCTCCCCTGAAGGTGTTCCCATTCCCCTTAAAAGTCAACATGATACTGTCATGTTAAGTGCTTAAGAATACAATCTCTAGGAGATGTGTTACCTCTGCAGTTTCCATCAACATGCCGTCAGATAAATTTCTGAATGTCCCATATAGAAGATGCATCTCATTGATCACATCTGTGATCATGGCACTGGTTTCCTGTAAAAGTATAGGACATATCAGTTAAAACAGAGGTTGTTATGGGGCAGCATATCTTGAATGCTTGTGTCTTGACTGTAATAGGAGAATGTACTGGGAGATTGTACTCATGCCTTGACTGTATTTCAAAGGTATTTGGGTTATAGCCATCACAAGATTATACTGTCAGGGGAGATAACTCTTAAACCAACGCACTCAGAATTGTGGTTCTTGTGCACGACACGCCTGCTTAACCTCATATATACATGTACCAAGTACCATCAATATGTCTCAAAGGGTATACGAGATATGGTGATCACAAGGTGGTCGTACTGTTATATTGAAAGGGGAGTTAACTCAAATACCACAGCACCAAGAGTTGTGATTCTTGCACATGACATGCCTTCTATACCTTGTATTCATTTGTGCCAAGTTCCTTCAATATATCTCAAAGGGTATGAGTTTGATCACAAGGTGGTCATATGATTATATTGGAAGGGGAGATATTCAAATATCCTAGCACCCAGAGTTGTGGTTCTTAGGCATGATTGTGCCAAGTACCAACTATATATCTCAAAGGGTATTGGAGTTATGGTCATCACAAGGTTATATTGTCAGGGGAGATAATTAAACAAGAGGGCCATGATGGCCCTGGATCGCTCACCTGATCCATAGTGTAACAAGTGGGCCCCAGAGAGGGCCATTATTGGCCCCAGGGCTTTAATGTACATAATGTTGAGGGAGGTCTTAAAGGTGAAGCTTCATACCAAACATCAACAAAGGCTAAAATTTGAACAATCTTGTCAAAGGTCCACTAGATGAAGCTACACATCAAATATCAAAGACCTGGGCCTAGCGGTTTCAGAGAAGAAGATTTTTAAAGATTTTGCCTATATAAGCCTATGTAAAATCAAAGGGCCCCGGGACAGGGGCATTTTTTGCCCCAGCACTATAGTTTGAACAATCTTGGTAGGGGTCCACTAGATGAAGCTTCATACCAAATATCAAAGTTCTGGGCCTTGTGGTTTCAGAGAAGAAGATTTTTAAAGATTTTCCCTATATAAGCCTATGTAAAACCAAAGGGCCCCGTGGCAGGGGGGGATTTTTTGTCCCAGCACTATAATTTGAACAATCTTGGTAGGGGTCCACTAGACGAAGCTTCATACCAAATATCAAAGTCCTGGGCCTTGTGGTTTCAGAGAAGAAGATTTTTAAAGATTTTCCCTATATAAGCCTATGTAAAACCAAAGGGCCCCGGGGCAGGGGCATTTTTGGCCCCAGCACTAAAATTGGAACAATCTTGGTAGGGGTCCACTAGATGAAGCTTCATACCAAATATCAAAGTCCTGGGCCTTGTGGTTTTAGAGAAGAAAATTTTTAAAGATTTTCCCTATATAAGCCTATGTAAAACCAAAGGGCCCCGTGGCGGGGGCATTTTTGGCCCCAGCACTATAATTTGAACAATCTTGGTAGGGGTCCACTAGATGAAGCTTCATACCAAATATATAAGACCTGGGCCTTGTGGTTTCAGAGAAGAAGATTTTTAAAAATTTTCCCTATATAAGCCAATGTAAAAGCAAAGGGCCCCGTGGCGGGGGCATTTTTGTCCCAGCACTAAAATTTGAACAATCTTGGTAGGGGTCCACTAGATGAAGCTTCATACCAAATATCAAAGTCCTGGGCCTTGTGGTTTCAGAAAAGAAAATTTTTAAAGATTTTCCCTATATAAGCCCATGTAAAACAAAAGGGCCCCGTGGCGGGGGCATTTTTTGTCCCAGCACTAAAATTTGAACAATCTTGGTAGGGGTCCACTAGATGAAGCTTCATACCAAATATCAAAGACCTGGGCCTTGTGGTTTCAGAGAAGAAGATTTTTTAAGATTTTCCCTATATAAGCCTATGTAAAACCAAAGGGCCCCGGGGCGGGGGCATTTTTGGCCCCAGCACTGTAATTTGAACAATCTTGGTAGGGGTCAACTAGATGAAGCTTCATACCAAATATCAAAGACCTGGGCCTTGTGGTTTCAGAGAAGAAGATTTTTAAAGATTTTCCCTATATAAGCCAATGTAAAACCAAAGGGCCCCGTGGCGGGGGCATTTTTTGTCCCAGCACTATAATTTGAACAATCTTGGTAGGGGTCCACTAGATGAAGCTTCATACCAAATATCAAAGTCCTGGGCCTTGTGGTTTCAGAGTAGAAGATTTTTGAAGATTTTCCCTATATAAGCCTATGTAAAACCAAAGGGCCCTGGGGCGGGGGCATTTTTGGCCCCAGCACTATAATTTGAACAATCTTGGTAGGGGTCCACTAGATGAAGCTTCATACCAAATATCAAAGACCTGGGCCTTGTGGTTTCAGAGAAGAAGATTTTTAAAGATTTTCCCTATATAAGCCAATGTAAAACCAAAGGGCCCCGTGGCGGGGGCATTTTTCGTCCCAGCACTCAAATTTGAACAATCTTGGTAGGGGTCCACTAGATGAAGCTTCATACCAAATATCAAAGTCCTGGGCCTTGTGGTTTCAGAGAAGAAGATTTTTAAAGATTTTCCCTATATAAGCCTATGTAAAACCAAAGGGCCCCCGTGCGGGGGCATTTTTGGCCCCAGCACTATAATTTGAACAATCTTGGTAGGGGTCCACTAGATGAAGCTTCATACCAAATAACAAAGACCTGGGCCTTGTGGTTTCAGAGAAGAAGATTTTTTAAGTTTTTGGTGAAAAAAATCTGTTTTTGGCTCCTGTGACCTAGATGTGCAACGGACCGGAACCATTTGACCCATATTCAAACTTGACCGAGATATTGTCATGATGATCATTCTGAGCAAGTTTGATTAAGATTGGACCAAAATTGTGGCCCCTAGGGTGTTCACAAGGTTTTTATATGATTTGACCCGCTGACCTACTTTTTAACCCGATATGACCCATATTCGAACTGGACTGAAATATTGTCACAATGGTCATTCTGAGCAAGTTTCATGATAATTGGACCAAAACAGTGGCCTTCAGAGTGTTCACAAGGTTTTTCTATGATTTGACCTACTGACCTACTTTTTGACCGGACATGACCCATATTCGAACTTGACCAAGATATTGTCATGATGATCATTCTGAGCAAGTTTGATTATGATTGGACCAAAATTGTGGCCTCTAGGGTGTTCACAAGGTTTTTCTATGATTTGACCCGCTGACCTACTTTTTAAGCCGACATGATCCATATTCAAACTTCACTAAAATATTGTCACAATGATCATTCTGAGCAAGTTTGATGATGATTGGACCAAAATTGTGGCCTCTCGAGTGTTCACAAGGTTTTTCTATGATTTGACCTACTGACCTACTTTTTCACCCGACATGACCCATATTCGAACTTGACCGAGATATTGTCATGATGATCATTCTGAGCAAGTTTGATGATGATTGGACCAAAACTGTGGCCTCTAGTTTGTTCACAAGAAAAAGTTTACGCACGACGGACGACGGACGACGGACGACGACGCCGGACATCTTACGGTCACAAAAGCTCACCATGACCTTCGGTCAGGTGAGCTAAAAACCAGGGCACCTAGACTGGTGGTTCTTGCACACAACACGCCTGCGTAACTTCATGTACACCTATACCAAGTACCATCAATATATCTCAATGAGTATTGGAGATATCGCCATCACAAGGTAGTGATTCTATTTTATTGGGAGGGGAGATAACTCAAAAACCATGGCAGCCAGAGTTGTGGTTCTTGCGCATGACACGCAGTCTCAGCCTTGTGAACAATCGTGCCAGGTACCATCAATATATCTCAAAGGGTATTGGAGTTATGGCCCTCACAAGGTGGTCATTCTATATTATTAAAAGGGGAGGTAACTCAAAAACTATGGCAGCCAGAGTTCTAGTTCTTGTGCATTACATGCCGTCTCAGCCTTGTGAACAATAGTGCCAAGAATCATCAATGAATCTTAAAGGGTATCAGAGTTATGGCCATCACAAAGTTGCATCTATGGACAGACGGAAGGACGGATGGACAGATGTACGGATGCCAGGCTGATAGCTATATCCCCAAACCTATTCGGTTGGGGGATAAAAATTTATCTCATAATAAATGCAGTTATTGATTTATAAACTAATGACAAAACATTTCAAAAAAGCTTGAAAGCCTTCTGTTGAAAAGTTTGAAGATTCTACAAACTCACATCCAAGACGAGTTCCTCTGATATCAACTGCACAGCTCTCTTTTCTGAGAGAGCTTCTGACTGTCTAAACATCCATTTCTCTTCTTCATCCAACATTGCTCTGAAAGTTAAAAACAACATAATACAGTGAGAATTTGATAGCTCAAACACAAATGGCTCATTTTCCATGGCTAATTCTGACTCATTTTGAAGTCCCAAGGGAATATATGAGTTAGCTCCATTTATCAAATAAGACCTTGGAAATGAGGTCAAGGTCACCAAAATCTAATCAAATCTGTTGTTTGTTGTAATGATATATTGTACCAAGTTTGATTAAAATTAATCAATTCCTTAATGAGATAGAGTGCAGACAAGCCCTTTTTGGCCGCTTTGACCTTGAAAATGAGGTCAAGGTCATCATTACCTAACGACTGTTTTCCCTTATCCTAGTGATGTGTCTATGCAAGTTTGGTCGAAATCCATCTTTAGGTTCAGGAGATATAATGCTTCAAACAGGCTATGCTGAGGCCGACGCCAACGCAAACGGGATTGTCACCAAAAACAATGTCCCCCTCCCCTGCGGTGGGGGGACATAATAACTGCCATTTGACATGTTACCATTAATAATTCTGATTCTGATTCTAGTTCTACTCAACTATCTAGGAGCAGCTCTAAAGACCCAAACTCCATCAGTCTACATTAAGCCATTGTATACTAGTGGACTCTTCCATTGCTATATGTTGAACAAGTCCATTTGTCATATCAACGGTGTTAGGCCTGTTTTTTTCGTTTTTTAATCTATTTTTGATGGAAAATTCTGTTAGCAAATAGTGCAAGCCCTGATCAGACGCCGCATTCTGCGGCCTGCACTGTTTGCCAAGGTACTCCTTTAAGGGTTTCCCGCATTCAATGGGTTAAATTTACAGAAATTTCTACTTACTTGTAAGTGCCTTTTTCCACCACATTATCATGTCTGAAGTGAAGGTTGAAGAAATCTTCTACTACGTCATTCACTATTTCTCGACACTATAAAAGATACACAATAATCCATAAAAATTACAAAGTTCTGCGTCAAGGAGAATGAATTCACAGTCAGGGAAGGCAACTCTTGTAAAATAAATTCCCGCTTGTCCATAATGGTCCACTCTAAATGGAAAGAATTTGCTCCCATTATGATAACACATCCAGGCCACATAGTGCATCTCCAAAATGGCTACTTGTCAGATGAACATTTCATGGACTTGTTCACTTGATGTGCTCTGGTTTAAGGAAATTTTCCTGGTTTCCAATTTAACATTAATTATACTCTGTAAACCATTAGCTTAAAAACACTTTAACCCATTCTATACTAGTGGGCTCTTCCATTGCTATATGTTGGACAAGTCCGTAAGTCGTTTAAGGGGTGTCAGGCCTATTTTTTTGTTTTTATTCTATTTTTGATGGAAAATTCTGTTAGCAAATAGAGCTGGCCCTGATCTGACGCCGCATTCTGCGGCATCTAATCTGGACCTGAACTATTTGCCAAGGTAGCCCTTTAGGGGTTTCCCGCATGCAATGGATTAAACACTGATAAGGAAGTCAATCACTTACATGTTGAAAGTTTATTTACAACTTTTAAATGATTCAGTTAGTTAAAAAAAAAATTCTGCTTATTTGATTGTATGTTTCTCCCACTGAACTCTTACCATTGCATAGTCTGGTATTTGCCAAGGCTGGTAACTGTCTATCCCCAGTTCACCATTGTAAGGTTTCCTGTAGTGAAGGTAGTGCTTCTCTAGATCTGTCCTGAAAATATAAAAAAAAGAAAGTGTTACTTTAAAGGGTTGTCATTTTTAGTTGGAGATGTATTTTCCTTAATAATAATTGATTTGGCCCTGATTTTAAAACCTAAGCATACAGCAGTCATCTCTGTTAACACTTTTTGTACCAAATGGAATCTTCCTACTTATAATGACAGAAGTCAATTTCAAAATTTAGGGGTGACAGGTTGTGTTATCTTTAAAATTTATTCGGAAACTAGCTGAACTTTTTACAAACAGTGTAGGCCCAGATCAGACCCTGTGTTCTGCGGCATCTGATCTGGGCCTGCACTGTTTGCCAATTACCTGTTTTGGGGTTTCTGGTACAAAATGGGTTAAGCAAGTAACCTGTCTTAAGCAATCATGTTTTTAGTTCCAAACAAATGCAAATGCATTAAGACTCACCCGTATTAAGCAATCACCTGTCTTACGCAACCATATTTTGATCAAAGGTGTTGCTTAATACAGGTTGGACCATATATAGAATATTCTTAGTTAAAACATTGTACCTTCCAACTAAACACTGCTGCAATATGCATGTAGATGGATGATAGCAAAAAAATCACAAAATACAGAACACACAAATTAAGAAGATTTACACTACCAAAAACATATGCTCTTTTTGAAATATAAGTTTTGAGAAAATAGTGCTGTCCCAGATAATGGCATGGAACAATAACATATTGTTATATTTTTCTCCTTTCTGCTTAAAAACATAGATTGAGGCTGCTGGTTAGAACTGCCTCAGTGAGGTGGTTCAAATTAGTATCTACAATCCATATTTCTGAGCAAAATCAAGAAACAATATTAAAGACATTCATTAGAATCGCCTCTGTGAGGCGATTTTAACAACTATCTATAACATTTGTTTCTTGGAGTATTAGATTACAAGACCCTTTCATGACTATGGACTCGATTTGTGCATTTCCGACTGGAGAGAAGCCCATGCCACTCTGAACTGAGGCTAAGCCTTTAGCTAATTAGTCATTCCATTCAAATTGCTGTTATAACGAATGTCAATATAAAGAGGGTCCAGCTAAAATCCTTTGTACTTTCTAAACCCAATGCTCTCTAGAAAGACACCAGCTTTGGGACTGTCCAACAGTGGGTTTAATGATCACTTCTGAAAAGACCGTGTATCAGTGGACTCAGCCAAGGAAATTTAAGAGTAAAAGCTCTAGATTTTTACCTCATTTTGAAGATCTTATCAAGTGTATCTGGGATATGCTCTACTGTTTGTTGAATGTAGGAGTCCATTCCCTGTACTTCCCTGGGCTTTGCACTCTCTTCATCTTCTGAAATTACAAGAAACATTTATATTTTAACTCTTATCCTGCTGTTCATGACACCCCCTACCTTTGCAAACAGTGTAGATCCAGATCAGATGGCCATCTGATCTGAATCTACACTGTTTGACCTTCAATTTGTGAATTTGTAGGGATAAATTACATCAAGTAATCTGATTTGTTCAAAGTCAGAAATAGGTGTGGCTAACTTAATTATTCTGTGGAATAAATATTTGTTTGGGTATAAGCCCTTTCTAATATATTGTTGGCCTTGGGAGCTCAGCTGGATGCGCACTGATGACTACGTGGTTGAGAGTTCCTTTCCTGCCTGGACAGCAACATTCTTTCATGAAAGTTGATCAAAAACTTTTTAAAATTCATTCCCTTCTGCTGATTAAAGACACATGTGAGTTGTGGTGAATGCACCACACTGGGTAACTGCTTATGTATAAGTCAGTCTCATGTCAAATTGCACCAGCTATATGCTGCATGGTAACAGAGTTGGAGGCTTGAGTACTGTAATGATCCTTAGTATTGGGATAGATATGCCTAAGCAAGCAGTCCAGACCCAGATCTGGGTCAGGAGCAGTCTGATCAGGGTCTACACTGTTTGCCATTCCATCTGCACGTTTTGGACTCCTTGGAGTTAGGAGAATTACAGCAAGTCCTCAATGTGTCCAAATTTTTAAGATTTTTACAGTAATTTATGAAGAATCTCAGTAAAACAGATTCCCATTTTCTATCTGTAATGTGTTCTTTGTTCTGAAAGGCAAGCTTCTACATCTTTATATTTCTCATTTACATGTATGCCTGGGTATGGAATTGTGGGAATGAGTTTAACATATAGTAAAACTTTTTTTACTCGAACACCGATGGCTTGTTAACCATGATGGCTAATTTGAACTCTCACTCCAGTTAGTGAGTGTTTGAGTTTTACGTCTCACCAACAGCTAAGGTTATACTGAGACGGGATCTCGGTTTAAAGACTCATCCGAAAACGTAACTCTCTCTCGAGTGCCTGCCGACCTCGGATGCGCATCTGACTGGTGATCAGGACGCGGGTTCGATACCTGCTGGGATCGGCAACATTCTTTCGTGGAGATTGATCATGAAATCTTTTCTATGGTGATTCTCTCCCTTTCGCTGATTCAAGAGGAGCAGTTGTCAGTTTCTGGCAAAAGAATGTGCACTGTACTGGTTAACCGCTTACGTATAAGTCTTCCCAGCAAAAGTGTGGGTAAGTAAACTGACTGGCTCAAAAATGGCCTAAAATAATGTTGACTGGGCCGTTAAACTCCAGTACAAACAAATCTATATCTTTATATTTCTCGTTTAAATGTTCTACATGTTTACATGTACAAGTATGCCTGGGTATGAAATTGTGGGAATGAATTTAACATATAGTGAAACTTTTATTACACCGATGGCTTGTTAACCATAATGGCTAATTTGAACTCTCTCTCTAGTACTCAGAGAATTCTTCAAACAGCTTCAGATAACCATTACACTGCAACCTCATTACAACACTCTTGGTTATAACACCTTATGGATATAACACGGTTTCAAGATGGATCCCAAAAATGTTTTGATTATAAAGAAAAATGACCATAAATGGTAATTTTTCTATATAATCTGTACATTTTTGTTTAGATATAACACAGTTGTTTAACTAACAAGCTTTCTGCTTTGGATCTCACTAACAGTGTTATAAATAGGTTGTGGTGTACCTAAGATAATTTACATTTGACTGTATATGTGGTTGGTTGGTTTGAGGTTTAACCCCCCCTGTAAACACTGTTTAGCTCATTTTGGAGAAATTTCTTCCAATTTTGTGGGACTTTCACCCGACATTGAGTTGAAATGATATCTCAAGCCCGGTCGACCAATAAAACCAATAGGCATGGTTGGTTCCACTTGCACCACTTTGCCTGGGCAGGCTTATATCCTCTAGGCGGTTTACCAGTACTCGTGTGTGGTCGGTTTTAGCTCTGAGTGGAAGCATCATGTAGCCCATCTATTACTTCAAGCCCTGATATGTGGGGGCCAGACTGTATATATGACTGACAACTTCTTTCCTTATCACAACCATATTCTTTATTCATCTACTGGTACTATAAGCTCTTGTGTTGTTCACACTTCACAATTCAAGACTGGATTCACCATCAGGGGAGGCACATCTTTCAAAACTACTTTTGTCGCTCTTATCAATAGGGGTCTACACTATATGGAAAGAATTAAATTGCCTCTAAGGATGCACAGGCAGAGCATGGCATATACCTGCTCCAGATGGTTTAGACCTTCCTGGGCTATCATGATAGCAAATGGCAGTTTCAAAGTACTTTTATTTTCAATTTTTCACATGAAATGTCAAGCCTTTTTTTCTATGCAAACTAAGAGAAAAAGATTAGACTGCCATCTGCTCTAGAATTTTCCTTAGTGCTTGAAGTGTTTATACAAATTTTCTTTCAGTATGGCCCAAATATATTTATCTCTAATGAATTTTATTTATGAATGCCACATACTTTCAAAATGTTGATCATTCAAATTTCTAAAAGACTATTTATTTCTGAAAGGCTATTTATGTTTTCAAATCCACTGAATAGATTATTTAAATTAAAGGACATTCATATTCAAATTCAAAAGGTGAAAGGTCAAGGTCATTTATGCTGATGCAATCTTTAGTATTCAAAGCAAACACAATTTAAAATGATGAATATAATTCAAATGAAACATATATGTATGTTGATTTCTCATGCATTCATAGCTAGTATAAAATGAAATTTGATTTTCTATTGATGGGTAGTCAAAGGATTTATTGATAAATGGACCGCGACAAGCAAAAAGGGATCTGGGGAGCATGTATACTCACTACCGTAAAAATCCTAAAAATTCGGACACTTTAAGGACTTGCTGTAATTCTCCTAAATTTTGACAATTTGGATTCACAATCCAGCAAGGAGTCCAAAAGGTGCAGGCAGAATGGCAAACAGTGTAGACCCTGATCAGACTGCTCCTACAGGAGCAGTCTGATCTGGGTCTACACTGTTTGCTTAGGCCTGTCCATTCCCACACTTAGTATCATTACAGAAAGTTATATACACAGCCTTCCCAATCTGTATATGGAAACTTTGAGACAAGGGGCATCCAAACAGCACACAGCCCTGACACTGATCAGACCGTGTGGATGCACAGGCTGAACTGAGTCTTTGCTTGATGCACAAGCTCAAAGTCCATTTTACCCTTGGCTCAATAGAGATCCATGGTCTTTGAAGACAGCTCTGAGATTTTAATGCTATATGATTACGATTCAACTGATTCAGAAAGATGTCAGTCAGTATAGAGGCTGGGCAATGAAAAAATCCACCTAACACCAATGTGACCATATGTTGACTTTGACCTACTCTCTCATCAGAGGCATATTATGTGGACTATGACAGACTCTCATCAAAGGCATTGAGATACATGGAGAATGGCAAACTTAACATTTTTTTCCAGTTTATCACAAGGCAAACCACCTTTGTGAGTTATTTGTTATTCCATAAAATAAGCCCCTGTGAAGGCGGCGTCTACTCTGAAAGGAAAAAGTTTGCTCCTGTTCCTATAAGGGGGAATGGGAACACCTAGCTGATTTGTCCACCATTTTTCAAAGTGAGACAACTTTTGGAACTTCCTGTTCACTTTTCTTTAAGCTCTGCCCAACGGACCAGCCCCTGCCCATCGGGGCTTGAAGAAATAGATGGGCTGCATAATGCTTCCACGCAGAGCTGAAACTGACCCACACACGAGTACGTACTGGTAAACCGCTTAGAGGATCTAATATGTTGCAGAAAAGGTTATCCTTTGGAAGCAAGGAATACACCACGGAACTGGAAAATATGGAGTACATATGTTTTCTGGGCTAGTTTTTGCCATTTAGGCCTCATCAGTGACCCTCAAATATTTTCAAAATTCCACAGTGGAATCAATGAGCCCAAAAGAAAATATAAACTACACTATGATGTAGGGCAGGGAGACTTTTTACGGCCGCCACACATTCCCAGACAACAGCTGTAGTGACGTTAAATATGTTGTAGAAAGGGTTATCCTTTGGAAGCAAGGAATACACCACAGAACTGGTCAATATGGAGTGCATATGTTTTCTGGGCCAGACTAGCTAGTTTCTAAGCCTGCCCAGGCAAAGCAGTGCAAGTCCGCCCGTCCATGCTTATAAACGCTATTGGTTACATTGGGAGGGAGGGCTTAAGATGTCATTTCATCTCAATGCCGGGTAAAAGTCCCACAAAATTGGAAGCAATGACTCCAAAATGACCTATACAGTGTTGACGGGGACGTTAAACCTCAAATCAAACAAATCTGCCCCACGGAAAATGGGGTCAACTCTCAAAGGAAAGAATTTGCTCCTGAGGAGCAAATTCTTTCCTTTAAGAGTTGACACCTATTGACATGGGAAACAAAAATACTTTTGCAGGAGTTGCCTCCCCTGTAGGTTTACCCATTCCCCTTAAGAGTATAACTCTAGATCACGGAGACAGAGTGGTCTTCCTTGAATGTGAATTCATACACTTGACTTTTTATTTGGGTTTTACAATGCTTTCAAGATAACACTGCTTATATCAAGCAGGGGCCAGATGTTCAAAGCCTCGTTAGCTTAATGAGCTTGTTAGAGGTCAAATTGTTCAGTTTTAGCAAGTACAATACATGTATCTAAAATTTTGTTGTTTTTGCTGAAAAAATGTGAGTAGCTTTTGCATGTGCAAAAGCTACTCACATTTTTTCAGCAAAAATATTAGCATACTTGCAATATTAAATGATCAAAGATTTAACGATTCGTTGACAAACAACATCTTTAGTTTTCAACAACTGGCCCCTGACTATTAATCAGAGGTGGGCATAAAACCTCGTACTGGAAGCAAAACCATCAGATTTTCTGTTGCATCACCATTGCCTTGATACACTTGTAAACAATATTCCATCTTGTTAGAATTTTAGGAAAATTAGAGCAAAACCTCAAGGTGTCAGAATTTTTAGGATTTTTATGGTACAAGGCACAAAACTGCAACATTTGACTTTGTCAGACACTTGCCTCCAACACTGACAGCTTTCTACCTCACTGGAGATTTGCCCCTGCCCATTGGGGCTAGGAGAAATAGATTGGGCTGCATGGTGCTTCCACGCAGAGCTGAAACCGACCACACACATGTACTGGTAAACCATTTAGAAGCTCTAAGCCTGCCAAGGCAACTTAGTGTGAGGCGGCCCGTCCACGCTTATAAACCCTATTTGATTCATTGGGCGACAGGGATTGAGATGTCATTTCATCTCTTTGTCAGGTAAGAGTCCCACAAAATTGGCAGCAACGTCTCCAAAATGACCTAAATAGTGATGATGGGGACGTTAAACCTCAAATCAAACAGACAAAACCTCACTGGAGATGAAGGATGCTCAAGTTCTGTCCTAATTTGTGGCTAAGCCTTGGGCACAGACGTCAGGCCGCCAATCCTTTCCTCAAGAGCCTAACTGGTGGGTCCAAGATACCTGGCCCCGAGATTATAAAACTTTTTTCATGCTCAACTTAGCTGAGCACGAAACTTGTGGTCCTCATAAAAATTAAAATACTAAGGAGTTGGTCCTTATAAAAATTAAAATACTAAGGAGTTGAGCGATTTTCTTTCTCAGATATTGTTACTTGTCCTGCTCATAAATTTTAAAATGCCAACAATTGTTGACATTTTAAAATTTGTGAGCAGGACAAATTTCGTGCTCAAGTGAGCTGAGCATGAAAAAAGTTTTATAACCTCGGGGCCTGGCTGCATTATATTTCTGATGCTTCAGCCTGTCTCCTAAATGGCTGACAAGGTCAAATATTGCAGTTTTGTGCCTAAAAATTCGGACACCTTGAGGACTTGCTGTAATTCTCCTAAAATTTTAACAAGTTTGTTTCACGATCCCGCAAGAAGTCCAAAAGGTGCAAAAGGAATGGAAAACAGTGCAGACCCAGATCACACTGCTCCTCACAAACAGTGTAGACCCTGATCAGACTGCTCTTTCAGGAGCAGTCTGATCTGGGTCTGCACTGTTTGCTTAAGCCCATCTGTCCCAATGCTTAGGATCCCTACAGTAGCCTTCATAAATTTTATGGTCTCATTTCAAAATACAAAGTGTTCTGGTAAATACTGCAATTGTATATATGTTCATTTTACAATGTTCATAGTGTGATGGTTGTCAGTGAAATTCCTCATAAAGAGCTTTACATGTTCAGTAATTTTAGATCCCAACTGTCTTCATCATTTGTTTGTTTGTATTGGAGTTTAACGGCCCACCCAACAGTATTTTAGGTCATTTTTGAGCCGGTCAGTTTACCTATCCACACTTTCCTGGGCAGGTTAATACCTGTACAGTACACATTCTTTCGCCAGAAACTGACAACTGCCCTTCCCGAATCAGCAGAAGGGAGAGAAATACCGTAGAAAAGATTTCATGATCAATCTTCACCAAAAAATGTTGCAGACTCCAGCAGGTATCAAACCCGCGTCCTTCTGAACACAAGTCAGACGCGCATCAGACTGAACTACCCAGGCCCGCTACAATCTTCATCATATCATGAACATTGAAAAATGACATTTTGATTCTTAAGTGAATACACAACTCAACAAATGATTTTATATAAGATTTTTTACTTAAATTTGATAAATAACAATAATAAATAAACATCTCAGCAAATAACGATGAAACATTAAAAAACATACTGGTAGAGGCTATTTACTTTTTTGATATGATTATCAAAAATATTTCATTGAGTGTGTTGAAAACATCAGAATTTTCACGAGTGCGAAGCACGAGTGAAAATTCTGATGTTCAACACACGAGATGAAATATTTTTGATATTTATAAAAAAAAAAGTAAATTTTCTTTTTTTAATAATAATATTTTTGGACGCTTACTGTAATTGATCAATCAGATCTTATGTCACAATTTTTGACTTGGCTATGACGTCACAACTGTCAGTTGCAAAACATAAACAGATCACCATTTTGAATACAGCATTTGTACAGTACATAGAGTGATTTTCAAGGTATTTTACAGAATTATTTTATAGATAACATATGAATTTTGGCAAGAAAAGAAGTCCAGGCTGCTACTGTGAAATAACACGGCCATGTTATTTTTCACACGGTGAAAATATCATTTATATTTTCACAGTGTGAAAATATCACTTTTATTTGTTTCAGATAGGCATTGAATTCACTGCTATGTATAAAATAAAAGCCTATCTTGCATGATCCCCACATGCCTTTAAAACATGAAATTTTCATCACAATGTCCATAGGTAATAGAGAAAGGATTTTGGTAGTGGAGACTATTCATTTGCAACCAGGAAAGACAAAGTTGTCTTCTTAGCTACACAGACTGGCAAAAGTCTTGAAATCATAGAAATACAAATTAGTAGAATAATACTAATAAAGCAACAAACACAAAGTAGCTTATCAGACTGCGCAAACACACATGCTGGGCTCAGTTGTTCACAGAGCCGTTAGCTCAACAAGCTCTTTAGTGGTAAAATTGTTAACCGTTCTAGTAGGTACAATATCTCATACTCTGGTGTTTTTGCTGAAAAAAATGTGAGCAGCTTTTTCACTTGCGAAAGCTGCTCCCTTTTTTTTCAGCAAAATCTGGGGTATTTGCTGAATAAAATGTGAGCAGCTTTTGCATTTTTGCTGAATAAAATGTGAGCAGCTTTTGTGATTGCAAAAGCTGCTCACATTTTTTTTTCAGCAAAAATAATACTAGTATATTTGTCATATTTAATGATCCAAGTTTTAACTTTACGTTAACTAGCAATATTGTTACTTTTAAAAAATTGGCCCCCCAGATCTGCACTTTTCCTTGCTGTTCACAACAAACGTGCAGATCAGCCTGTGCATCCATGCAGTCAGATCAGCACCTTTATAGAAGCTTCCGTGGTGTAGTGGATATGCTACTTGCCTTGTAAACCAGGGGTCACAGGATGGATTCGGGGCTTCTCCAGACTTTCGGATGAGTCTCTAAACTGAGATCCCGTCTCTGTATGACCATAGCTGTTGGTGAGACGTAAAACTCAAACACTCACTCACACAGCACCTTTGTGTTTGATGCTTCAAAATTACGATACTTTCAGTTTCTATATCCATAGTTTCAAGACTCTTGATAGTCCATTAAGGCTGACACGATTAAGCGTATAATCCATTAATCAATCGATAAATTCCACAAAAATGATTATCATTTCTGATTTGCTTTTAATCGATTACTTCATAGGTACAATTTACTACCCAAAGTTATGCCTAAAATAGAGGGATGAGTGGCAAACAGTGCAGACCCAGATGAGACGCCGCATTCTGCGGCGTCTCATCTGGGTCTACACTGTTTGCTCAGGCCTGTCTGTTCAAATGTACATATGATAAAGTGCAACATATGGTAAGAGTCATGTTCAGACAGGAAGCCAGACAGGTAAAATTATGACAAAAACATTAGTGATTACTAATCAATTATCGATCGCAATCGCATGACTGATAATCGATTATCTTTTCAGCTCCGATTAGCCAGCCCTATAGTCCATGTAGCTGAGCCAACCAACTTTTGTCTTACCTAGTGGCAAATGGGCACTCCCCAATCAGGGCTTGGAAAAATAGATTATGCTACATGCTGCTTCCACACAAGAGTTGAAACCGACCACACATGAGTACTGATAAATTGCTAAGAGGGTCTAAGCTTGTCCAAGCAAAGTTGTGCGAGTCGGACCGTCCTTACAGAGCAACCCTTTTGGTTTGTTTGGGCGACAGGGCTTGAGATTTCATTTCATCTCAATGTTGGGTAAAAAGCCAACAAAATTGGAAGTAACGTCTCTAAAATGACCTAAATAGTGTTTATTGGGACGTAAAACCACAATTCAAACAAAAAACATAGTGGCAAACACTGAAGCTAGGTTTGTCAGGTCAGGGCTCAATTAACAAATGATCAGGGGCCAGTTGTTCAAAGCTAACGACCTTGTTAGTTAACATGTCATTCAAACATTGATCATTTGTTATGGCAAATAAAAATTATGCTAATATTTTTGCTGAAGAAATGTGAGCAGCTTTTGCATATGCAAAAGCTGCTCACATTTTTTCAGCAAAAATACCAAAAATTTAGATATTGAACTTGCTAGAACAGTTAACAATTTGACCACTAACAAGCTCGTTAAGCTAATGATGCTTTGAACAACTGGGCCCAGGTGATACAGTGTTACTTGCTTTGAGTGGGCATGAAATCCAAGCACAAACAGCACTCACTAGTGGGTTGATTGCCTCCGAGTGTTGGCTTGGAGAAAATGGCCCCAATCGGGACTTAGACATTTATTTTAAGCCTTTATTTCTTGTTCTCAAAATGAACAGTGTAGACCTTGATTAGCCGCCGCATTCTGCAACATCTGATCTCAGTCTACACTGTTTGCTAAACCAAGCACATGATTACAGTCCAGATTATATAGATAACAATCTTATGCAACACTCTGACCTCACACCAATAAGAATATAACATAGCTATTTTCTTTACACTAGACTTGTTTTCTGAGAAAAACAGATGTCCCCCAACCACATACCTCTTTCAAAACAAGCTTAGTTTAATAGCACCACTGTGACCTTAAAAATGAGGTCAAGGTTACAAAAATGTAATCAGTTCTTCATCCTGACAAATGTTATATCCATGCAAATTTCATTAAAATCCACCTTGTAGTTCATGAGATCATACTGCACACAACCTAAATTTGGCCTAAATTTGACCTATCAAGCATGGCTCTGACCTTGAAAATAAGGTCAAGGTCACCCAAATCTAATCAGTTCTTCATCCTGTCCCAATATTATATCCATGCAAATTTCATTAAAATCCAACCAGTAGTTCATGCGCTATACTGCACACAACCTAAATTTGACCTATCTAGTATGGCTGTGACCTTGAAAATAAGGTCAAGGTCACCCAAACCTAATCAGTTCTTCATCCTGTCTCAATGTTATATCCATGCAAATTTGATTAAAATCCACCCAGTGATTCATGAGATTCTTACACACATGAAAGGGTTATGCCGACGCATACGCTTATGCCGACAGGATCCGCACCAAAAACAATATGTCCCCCTCACCTTCAGTGAGGGGACATAATAACTGTTCAAACCAGCAAAAAGCACACGAACATCAACAATGATGCTATTGTGCTTAGTTTTGAAAGACAATCACTCCAAACAGTGATCAGTTCTCAATAAATGAACCATTATCAATATTATCGTTTGCACCTGCTGTTGGAATGTTCTATTAACAAAAAGGTAATCCAAGTCACCGGATTGTGTTAATTCAACTGTAACACAAACAAAGTTGTGACGAATGTATGGCCATTTGGTACGCTTGCAGGAAAGATGCGAAAGGCACTCTACCGAATCTTCTGGCGGACTCAGCGAATTTGACATATATTGACAACACCTGAATAGCTCCACCCAGTCAATTTTATTTGCGACTGCTATACTGGCTAGAATTATCTTATTTGAAAAGAATGTTGTGGGTACTTGTTAGAATTGCCTCAATGCTCAAGGCAATTCTAACAAGTACCCATAAGTAGGTCTCTGATGATGATTAAGGAAAATTAAGGATTCCATTATCCCTAAATTATTCTCATTACTCCCCCTTAAATGAAGCTTTGTTAACCCCCTTTGTGAAAACTGCTGGAAAATATGACTTGCATAGTTCTTTCCCCTTAAATTCAGCAGGTTAAAGTCAGCCCATCTTTCTATGTCCTCTCCTTTCCCAAGTTCTCCATGCAGGATCATAAAAAGAAACTGGAATGTATTTGGCTTTTTTTTGTTTCTTCTTCTTCTTTTCAGTTTTCTCTTTTGGCAATCCATATCGAAATGTTGGGTTCTCAGCCCGCATTGGCACAAATTTATATGTAACCCTTGTTTTCGGTCTAGTTTTTTCTTGTTTCTCTGGCTTTGGAATTTCGTGTTCCCGTTGCCATGGAATTTCTAGCTTTGGCACAATTACTGGCAAGATTTCTGAATTTGCCATCCTGTTTTCAAGAGTGTCAAAAACAGAATGGACTACGGGTGCCCAAGGGTAGTCTGTACCACCTGGTAGTTTATAGTGTATTGCATCTGTATATGACACTGGTTCCCCATCCTCTGTGCTATACAGATCCGAAGATAAGTGAGGTTTCTTTTCTATACCTGTGATTTTATCAATATCTTTGAAATTTATTAATCTCTTCCTATATGGACCACTGTTAAAATATATCTTAGCATTCTGTTTGCTATACACAGGAACATCTGTCACAAAAACGTCATATTCATTCAACATACTCATCTCTTTCACATGAAAGGGTTTTGGTTTTGGAATGTAAGTAAGTTCCACCTTTTTTTCCAGGTCTGTATTACACACATAAGTGTCTCCGTGGACAAGAGAGTAGCCATTTGGTTTTACCACTTCCATTTTAGGGGTACTGTTTGTCCATGGTGCATTTGGAATCCCTCCACCATATGAGTAGCTTTTACTTGGATAACCTCTGGTATTATTGTTATAGTTATTGACAGTTGGAACACCTCTATTGTAATATACATTTGGATAGCTTCTACTGTAATCAGAAACATTTGAAACACCTCCACCGTAAGTTGGAAAGTTTTCAGTAAAAATGATCTTACCAGCTGGTGAAATAGAACTCAGAAGCATTCTTCTCTGTTCATGAATCCGCTGTCTTGCCTCCTGCAGTCTCTGTCTCTCCTTATCCAGATATCTGAAGAATGCCAAACATATAGCCCTAGATAATGAGATTAACCATTTGCATGCGGGAAACCCTTAAAGGGGTACCTTGGCAAAAACTGCAGGCCCAGATCAGACGCCGCATTCGTCGCAGATCTGATCAGGGCCTGCACTTTTTGCTAACAGAATTTTCAGTCGAAAATAGAATAAAAACGAAACAAGAGGGCCATGATGGGCCATGGATCGCTCACCTGATCCACAGGGTATCAAGTGGGCCCCTGGGAGAGCCATTATTGGCCCCGGGCTATAATATGAATAATCTTGGTAGTGGTCTAAAAGGTGAAGCTTCATACCAAATATCAAAGAACGAAGCCTTCTGGTTTCAGGCAAGATTTTTAAAGGTTTTCCATATATAAGTCTATATAAACCTTGGGGTCCCCGGGGCAGGCCATTGTTGGCCCCAGGGCTATAATTTGAACAATCTTGGTAGAAATCAACAAGACGAAGCTTCATACCAAATATCAAAGACCTTGGCCTTCTGCTTTCAGACAAGAAGATTTTCAAAGGTTTTCATTGCCTTGATTTCTATTTCCTAGGGCTATAATTTGAACAATTTAGATGAAACTTCACACCAAATATCAAAGACCTGGGCCTTGCGGTTTCAGAGTAGAAGATTTTTTAAAATTTCCCTATATAAGTCAATGTAAAAACAAAGGGCCCCGGGGCGGGGGCATTTTTGGCCCCAAGGGCTATGATTTGAACACTCATGGTAGAAGTCCACTAGATGAAGCTACACACCAAATTTCAAAGAACTGGGCTGAGCGGTTTTGGAGAAGGAGATTTTTAAAGATTTTCCCTGTATAAGCCAATGTAAAACCAAAGGGCCTGCAGGTGGGGGCATTTTTCGCCCTAGGCCTGTAATTTGAAAAATCTTGATAGAGGTCCACTAGATGAAGCTTCACACCAAATATCAAAGAACTGGACCTTGCGGTTTCATCAGAAGATTTTTAAAGATTTTCCCTATAAAAGTCTATGTAAAACCAAAGGCCCCCGGGGCGGGAGCATTTTTGGCCCCAGGGCTATAATCTGAACAATCTTGGTAGAGGTCCACTACATGAAGCTTCATACCAAATATCAAATAACTGGGCCTTGTGGTTTCAGAGAAGAAGATTTTTAAATATTTTCTCTATATAAGCCTATGAAAAACCAAAGGGACCCGGTGTGGGGGTATTTTTGGCCCTAGGGCTATAATTTGAACAATCTTGAGATAGGTCCACTACATGAAGCTTCACACTAAATATCAAAGACCTGGGCTTTGCAGTTTCAGAGAAGATTTTTAAAGATTTTCCCTATATAAGCCTATGTAAAACCAAAGGCCCCCAGGGCAGGGGCATTTTTGGCCCCATGGCTATAATTTGAACAATCTTGGTAGAGGTCCACTAGATGAAGCTTCATACCATATATCAAAGACCTGGGCCTTGTGGTTTCAGAGAAGAAGATTTTTAAAGATTTTCCCTATATTATAAGCCTATGAAAAACCAAAGGGCCCCGGACGGGGGCATTTTGGCCCTAAGGCTATAATCTGAACAATCTTGATAGAGGTCCACTAGATGAAGCTTCACACTAAATATCAAAGACTTGGGCCTTGCGATTTCAGAGAAGAAGATTTTTAAAGATTTTCCCGATATAAGCCTATGTAAAACCAAAGACCCCCGGGGTAGGGGCATTTTTGGCCCTAGGGCTATAATTTGAACAATCTTGGTAGAGTCCACTAGATGAAGCTACATACCAAATGTCAAAGACCTGGGCCGTGCGGTTTCAGAGAAGAAGATTTTTAAAATTTTCAGTAAAAAAAATCTATTTTTAGCTCCTGTGACCTAGATGTGCAACAGACCGGAACCATTTGAACAATTTTGAAAGGGGACCACCTAAGGAGGAGATGTTGTTTGAAGAAAAAATTACGGACGCACGCATGCATTGACGCACGCATGCACAGATGCTCAACGGACAAAAAAGTGATCCCAAAAGCTCACCTCGTCACTACGTGGCAGGTGAGCTAAAAATAGGCCTACCACCCCTTATATGACAATTGGACTTGTCGAACATGTAGCAATGGAAGAGTCCACTAGTACACAATGGGTTTAGGGATTGTTTCCCTTTGTTCTTGTTAGAAACATGTTTCGGGTACTTGTGAGTACAAGTTTTAGTATATGTTGTGGGTACTGAGAATCGCCTCAGTGAGATGAGGTGATTCAATGAGTAGCCACAACATATTTTCAGACAGAGGTAAGAAAATAAATCATTCCCATATTTTGTCTTGAGCTACCATAAAAATCCTAAAAGGTTTGACACCTTAAGGGGAATAGGAACACCTGGTAGATTTTTCTGCCATTTTTCAAAGGAAGACAACTTTTTGAACTTCCTGTTCGCTTTTCTATAAGCTCGGTCCGACAGAAAACGGATCAACTTTTAAAGGAAAGAATTTGCTCCTTAGGAGCAAATTCTTTCCTTTAAGAGTTGACCCCTATTGACATGGGAGACTAAAATACTTTTGCAGGAGTTGCCTTCCCTGTAGGTTTTCCCATTCCCCTTAAGGACTTGCTGTAATTCTCCTAAAATTCTGACAAATCTGTTTCACGATCCAGCAAGGAATCCAAAAGGTGCAGACGGAATAGCAAACAGTGTAGACCCTGATCCTACAGGAGCAGTCTGATCTGGGTCTGCACTGTTTGCTTTAGCCTATCTGTCCCAATACTAAGGATCATCATGTTATTCAAACAGCTGTGTGCTATAGTCATGTATTTTATGTATGAATGCCTACAAAACCAGGAATAATAAAAATGGATGTTTAAAAAAAAAGGAAAAAACCAGACAATCACTAAAGGTAATGAATTTCCCCCCCCACCCCCACCATCCCTGCCCATATGCCTCACTAGATAAGTAATTTGTTTGATGTAGTCATTCAAGGGGACATCATTCTGCTGCAATTAGGGGTGGATCAAAATCCAGTTTCCTTTATGCACATGTTCAATGCATGTCTACACTGTGTTGCAAGAACTGAATGAGTTGCAGAGACAGTATTTTCTTGCACACCAGACAAGGAAATCCGTCATTTTACCCTGGAATAGAAATTTATGTTCTGACCCTTCTGTTCCGACCCCAAATTGAATATAATCGCGTGTTTGATAAATGCACTGGTTGATTACAACCTCATGTGCAGCGGCGTCATGCGTGACATCACTAAATATTCCTGTTGTGTCATCACAAAATGGCGGACGTCGGTAACCGAAGTGACAGCAGCATTAAAAATTCGCAATAGAAATGGAAGGTATGCAAGAAAAAGAATCCTATATGGGTGTAAGGGGTGGATATAAAAATTCGTCCCTCGGGATCACTGTCCGGCATTACTCGGCAAGCCTCGTGATGCCGGACAGTGACCCTCGGGACGGATTTTTCCATCCACCCCTCACACCCATATAAGATTCTTATAATCTAACTCCCTATGCTACACATATGTTCAAGGGGACATATTTCTGTAATAAGGGGCTGGATCAAAATCCAGTTTCCTTTATGCACATGTTCAATGAATGTGTTGCAAGTAATGTATATTAGGATAACACATCACGTGAACAAGTCCTTGAAATGAACACCCCCTTACACCCCACTGTATATAGAGAAAACTGGGGTTTACGGGGGCAAACAATATTTTTCTTATTTCTCGTTAGAACGGCCTCAATGAGGCGGTTCTAACATTGAGGCGGTTCGGCGGTTCTAACGAGTACCCACAAACTATGTTTGCAGTATAAATAAGAAAAATATCACAGATTTTCTTCAGAAAAGTAGCCATTTTGGAGATGTAAATAGCACTATATTGCACGGGTGTGTTATCGTAATGACATCCCTGCCATATAGTGCATTCTTTCACTTCTCCGAAATGGATACTTTTTTATGAAAATCCCCGATATTTTTTCTTATTTATATTGCAAACAAAGGTCTTGGGTGCTCATTAGAACTGCCTCATTGAGTCCCCACAATCTATGTATTGGAGCAGAAATAGTGGGTTTAGCAAGGTGTCCATTTCACAGACTTGTTCACGTGATGAGGAGGAGTTGCTGAGACATAAACAATATTATCTAACTTTCTATCCTACACATATGTCCCAAATAAGTAAGCTGTTCAAGGGGACATAAATTTGCAATAAGGGGCTGGATCAGAATCCTGTTTCCTTTATACACATATAATTAATGCATGTCTGAACTGTGTTGCAAGCTTCAATGTCCTGTATCAAAGAGGAGTTGCGGAGACACCAACAGTACTATTTTCCCTCCTTTGCTACACATATGGCCAAATGTTAAAGGTGTTCAAGGGGACACAATTCTGCAATAATGGGCTGGATCAGAATCCTGTTTCCTTTAAGCACATGTTCAATGCATGTGTGAACTATGTGGCAAGTTTCAGAGCCCTGCATCAAATACTGTAGGAGGAGTTGAACAAGACAAGAACAGTACTATGTAAACTCCTATGCTACATGTATGGCCAAAATGTTTAAGCTGTTCAATGGGGCATAATTCTGCGATAATGGGCTTTTCCTCTATGCACATGTTCAATACTTGTCTGAACTGTGCTGCAAGTGTCAAAGTCCTGCATTAAATACTGTAGGAGTTGTGGAGAAAAGAAGCTGAACATTACTACAAAGTGTGATGTACAGACAGACAGTCCCACAGACAGTTAGACAGACAGACGTACGGACAAGGGCTAAACTATATGCCCCTTCCCACTTAGTGGTGGAGGCCTAAAAAAACATTATTTCTTCACAGACTCTATATGACAAGGCTGTGACTTGATATTCCCAGATACACCTCACAAACTTTGCACTTTTTACTGGGGAGATGACTCATTTGCTTCCTGTTTCTTTTCATGTAACATGGGTGCTGAAAAAAGGGATCTACTCTTAAAGGAAAGAATTTGCTTTCTGGTAAAACAAGCCCTTGAAAAAAGGGATCTTCTCTTACAGGAAAGAATTTACTTTCTCGTAAAACAGGCCCTTGAAACAAGAGGACCATGATGGTTCTATATCACTCACCTGGGCTATTTAAAGAGATTACCATGTGTGTCCTGGGACATGGCAATTTTGGTCCAAGGTCTATAATTTGAACAATCTTGGTAGAGGTCCACTAAATGAAGCCTAATACCAAATATCAAAGGCCTGGGCTTTCTGGTTTCCCACAGGAAGATTTTTAAAGGTTTTCCCTAGAGAAGTCTATAGAATGCCCTGGTCGGGGCCATTTTTGTCCCCCAGGCTAAAATTTGAACAATCTTGATAGCGGTACATTAGATGAAGCAACATACCAAATGAGCCAGCGCATGACAAAACCTACAATAAAACATGTAGGCTCAATGAAGACTCAGATCAGCCTGCGCATCCGCACAGTCTGAACAGAGTCTTTGTTGTGCACTCTAAGGATAGGTAAGGGTCCAAAGCTCCTTCATGCAGCAAGAGAAGTCACTGGTCAGACTATACGGATGCGCAGGCTGATCTGATTCTTCACTGGGCGCACATGAAAGTTGTAGGAAATGCTGTGCCCCAGCTCAAATATCAAAGACCTCAGCCAAGAAAATTTTTAAAGGGTTTTCCCTTATAAGTCTATGTAAAACTAGTTGGCCCCAGGGCGGGGCCAGTTTTGGCCCAAAAACTGGCCCCAGGGCTATAATTTGAATAATCTTGGTAGAGGTCCACTAGGTGAAGCTACATACAAATATCAAAGACCTGGGCCTTCTGGTTAAGACGATTTTTAAAGGTTTTTTTCCTTATAAGTCTATGTAAAACAAGACGCCATTATTGGCCCCCAGGGCTATAATTTGAACAACCTTGGTAGAGGTTCACTAGATGAAGCGACATACCAAATACAGTCCAACCTGTTTTAAGCAAGCACCTACAGGATAACCAAAATGTGCTTAAGACAGGTGCTTGCTTAATACAGGTGAAATTTAACACTTCTGCCTCTTTTGGGATCGGAATGCCTGCTTGCTTAAGGCAGGTTGCTTGCTTAATAGAGATGGCCACTAAGACAGGTTTTACTGTATCAAAGATCTGAGCATTCTGGTTTCAGACAAGAAAATTTTTTAAAGATTTTCCCTTGCAAGTCTATGTAAAACAAGTGGGCTCTGAGGCAGAGCAATTTTTGGCCCAGGGCTATAATATGAATAATCTTGGTAGAGGTCTTCTAGATGAAGCTACATACCAAATATCAAAGACCTGGGCCTTGTGGTTTCAGAGAAGAAGATTTTTTAACTTTTCAGTTAAATAATCTATTTTTATGCCTGCCTGGAATCAAAGATTCGGGGGCATATAGATTTTGGTCTGTCTGTCTGTTTGTCTGTCCACAAGAACCTTAACATTGGGCATTACTTTTGAATGGTAATTGATAGGGCTTTCATATTTCTCATGTGCATTCCTTGTCACAGGACCTTTCAAGTGGTGCCATCATTTTTGACCTCATGAGCTTGACCTTGATGTGTGAGCTACTTTTTAAAAGCTTATAATATTTCACATGCGCTGTCTGTGGGCATCAGTGTTTTGTTGCTTGTTAACTCCTGTGACCTAGATGTGCAAGGGAAAGGAACCATTTGAACAACTTTGAAAGAGGATCAACTAGCGATCATTCCTGTGAAGTGTAGTAAAAATCCAATCAGTATATAGGAGGAGATGTTGTTTGAAGAAATGGTGGATTGACGAGAACGATAGACGAAAGGTAAGTGATCACAATAGCTCCCCGGAGCCGTCAGCTCAGGTGAGCTAAAAAGGTAATCTACCTATGAAATAAAGAATCCTCTCTCTTTCCATAAGAATTTATTTTAGGGCAGTTATATTCAATTATGAGTAGGACTCAAATGACAGGGAATGCAAAAGTATGAGTTACTTCCCTTTAAAAGACACATATGTTTCTTTTAACCTTTAAATTAGAAGAATACACCATAACTTCAGAAAAAGAGGAGAAACAACAATTATTTTATCATTTATGGTTACTGGTAAATCTTCTTATTTCTCCATAAAAAATATGTTGTGTGTACTTGTTAGAATCACCTCATTAAGGGGATTCTTACAAATATCCACAAGGTATGTTTTGAACAAGAGATACGGAAAAGAATTCCTTAATTATCCTTGCTACCACTTGGTTTTGTTTGTCTGATTTTAGATTTAACATCCCCAAGAGCACTATTTAGGTCATTTTGGAGACGGCTTCCAATTTTGTGGGACTTATATCCAATATTGAGATGAAAAGACATTTCAAGTCCTGCCACCCAATGAAACCAAAAGGGTTTATATTCATTGACAGTCCGGCTCAAACCACTTTGCCTGGGCAAGCTTAGTTGAGGCCTAATTGGCCAAAACTAGCTAGTCTGGTCCAGAAATCATGTTCACTCCATATTCTCCAAGTCTGATGTGTATTCCTTGCTTCAAAAGGATGACCCTTTCTAGAACATATTTGACGTCACTACAGCTGGTGTCTGGGAATGTGTGGCGGCTGTAAAAAGTCTCCCTGCCCTACAACATAGTGTAGATTATACTTTCTTGTTCTTTGGGATCATTGATTCCATTGTGGAATTATGAAAATATCTGAGGGTCACTGATGAGGCCTAATTGGCCAAAACTAGCTAGTCTGGCCCAGAAAACATGCTCACTCCATATTTTCCAGTTCTGACATGTATTCCTTGTTTCCAAAGGATAACCCTTTCTAGAACATATTTGACATCACTACAGCTGGTGTCTGGGAATGTGTAGCGGCCGTAAAAAGTCTACCTGCACTACATCATACTGTAGATTAATATTTTCTTGTCCTTTGGGATCATTGATTCCAGTGTGGAATTATGAAAATATCTGAGGGTCACTGATGAGGCCAAGTTGGCCGAAACTAGCTAGTCTGGCTCAGAAAACATGTTCACTCCATATTTTCTGGTTCTGATCGGTATTCCTTGCTTCCAAAGGATAACCCTTTCTAGAAGATATCAGACCCTCTAGGCAGTCTGTTCAGCTTTGCCTGGAAGCATTTTGCAGCCTAATCTATTTCTCGAAGCCCTAAAAGCATTACAAAAACATGCCTATACAAATACATAGTAAATTTTTTCGCAGAAAAATGAAGATTTTATGGTGAAATATTGTGATATTTTTTTTTATTTCTGCTCAAAATATAGACTGTGGGTACATGTTAGAACTGCCTCATTGGGGCAGTTCTAATGAGTACCCACAATCTTTATTTTAGAGCAGAAATAAACAAATATAAGGTTTACCCTTGATAACCCGAGTATTACTATATAAAAGTGAAGTTCAAGGGAGTCAAAATTATATAGGCATGTTTCCGTGATGGGCTGAGACTGCTACTTGTCGGTATCTAAAAGATTGAATACATACTTAGCTTGCATAGCAGCTTCTTGTTGTTTGGCAGAAAATTCTTTGGTTCTGTGCTGTATGACTTTCTCTACCACATTACGATCTACTGGTATCCTGCTGGCATCTGAATTAGGGATTTTGAAAATGCAACATTAACCCTTTTTGTACCAATGTAATCTTCCACCTTATATATGGCAGGAGTCCATTTCAAAATTTAGGGGTGTCAGGTTGTGTTGTCTTCAAAACTGATTAGGAAAATGGCTGAACTTTGTGCAAACAGTGTAGGCCCTGATCAGACACCGCCATCTGGGGTGTCTGATCTGGGCCTGCACTGTTTGCCAAGATACCCGTTTTGGGGTTTCTGGTATTAAATGGATTAAATCATATATGGAAAATTAACACACTTGGCATGTAATCCATTATTTTACAAAGAAGGCAACCGTAATGATCCCCAGTAGTTTGTCTTTCTGTAAACAGAATCCCAACAATAATGTGGTCTATACTAAAATGAGAGAATTTGCACCTGAGGAGAAAATTCATTACTTTAACCCTTTTTGTACCAAATAGAATCTTCCTCCTTATATATAGCAGCAGTCCATTTCAAAATTTAGGGGGTGTCAGGTTGTGTTTTTATCAAAACTTATTTGGAAAACGAATGTACTTTAAGCAAACAGTGGAGGCCCTGATCAGATGCCGGACCTAAAATCGTGCCGACTGGGCCGTTAAACTCCAATAAAAACAAACAAACCCATTCCAATACTTGAACATTAATGAATAGGAGGTCACTGAACAGGCCAACTTAGCTGCCATAATGAGCCTAAGTGTTGGGACAAACAGGCCTAAGCAAACAGTGCAGTCCCAGAAGGAGCAGTCTGATCAGGCTCTACACTTTTTGCCATTCTCTCTGCACTTCTGGACTCCTTGCAGGATCGTGAAACAAATTTCTTATAAGTTTAGGAGAATTACAGCAAGTCCTCGAAATGTCAGAATTTTTAGAATTTTTATGGTAGTCTGACCAAGCAATCTAAATTCTGGATTTTCAGTCGGCCGTAAAAAGTCTCCCTGCCCATCCATCATAGTGTAGTTTATATTTTCTTTTCCTTTGGGATCATCGATTCCATTTAGGAACCTTAAAAATGTTTGAGGGTCACTGATGAGGCCTAATTGGTCGAAACCAGCTAGTCTGGCCCAGAAAACTGTACACTCCATACTTTTAAGTTCTGCTTTGTATTCTTTGCTTCCAAAGGATAACGCTTTAATAGAAAATATTGAGAGAGAGCATGTTCTTTATTTCCAAAGGCATTCATTATGGCTTCAGTAACTAGATATGTGCGAACAATGTCCCTGCCTCAAGCCTTGTACATGTATATTAAAGATTTTTGGGCTTATGTCACCAACACCTCTTTTGTTGAGCTAACTAATGTCAGTACACGGAACACGTTTTAGACCTTTATCCATTTTGAAAAGCATTTTAAAGCAACCTTTGAAAGGCCTGTATCTTCATAACTATAGAGACAGAAACCTATATTTTACAGTGCCTAGAAAAACCAGGGTTATGTCATTTACTTGTCACCACAATAACATGTCATCGTGCTATAAAGAAGTGACAGCCCACAAAGGGTCAGTGGTTTACCAGGTTACTTGATTTTCTTTCATAACATGACCCCATCTGCATATATACACACAATCCTCTTTATTCTTTATACACAGGTAACCTGTTCCTTGCATCTTGAAACCATTTGTGGTGGACCCTCACTTAAGGGGAATGGGAACACCTGGCAGATTTTTCTATCATTTTTCAAAGGGAGACAACTTTTGGGACTTCCTGTTTTCTTTTCTATAAGCCTTGACCCACTGAAAAAGGGGTCTACTCTTAAAGGAAAGAATTTGCTCCTGAGGAGCAAATTCTTTCCTTTAACAGTTGACCCCTATTGTCATGGAGACAAAAATACTTTTTCAGGAGTTTTCTCCCCTAAATGTGTATACATTCCCCTTAAGGAATTTATTTTTTTTTCAAGACAGCATTTTTTGCTTTCTTTCAGAAACAGTATAAAACTCATTAAGCTGAAAGATATGGTAGACTCACCCATTGCAACAACAGAATCTCTGCCATACAATCTCTCCATCTCATCTTGTAACAGCTTTGTTACTGGACTGTTTCTACCCTGCAGGGAAAACAAAGATATTAGAATAACATGCTTATGCAATATAATATCTTCACTGGCCTACAATTGATGGCATTCTTCATTATGAAAGTTTTCCTTACTTACACCCGTAAAATTGATTTGTTCAAAAACAACTTCCCCAAACCAGCAGTTTTCATGACTACATTCAACCTGGCTCTGGTAAGCTAAAAACTCGAAAGATAAACACAATTAAAAAGCATGATCGTTTTATCTTTTTTCTGCGAATTGTTGTTCTGTTGAGGTAATATGTCCTGTCAACACTATTTAGGCCATTTTGAAGAAGTTGCTTACGATTTTGGTGACTTTTACTCAATATTGGGATGAAATGACTTCTCAAGCCCTACCGCCCAAAGAAACTGCAAGGGCACACAAAGCAGGGACTTGCACCACTTTGCCTGGGTAGTCTTAGACATTCTAAACGTTTTACCAGTACCCAAATGTTTGTACAATTTCAGCTCTGTGTGGAAGCACAATGCAGCCCAACCTATTTCTCTCTTGGGCGGCACAATAAGCACAAATCAATGTCACTGGCAAAAAGCATCTATAAGTCAACTGTTTTACATTTTTGGTATGAATCACACGTAATTCAATATAAATGGGAATTGTATTTGTTTGTTTGTTTGATTTGAGGTTTAAAGTTCCCATCAACACTGTATGTCATTTTGGAGGCACAGCTTCCAATTTTGTGGGACTTTTACCCGACATTGCGATGAAATGACATCTCAAGCCCTGTCACCCAATGAAACCAAAAGGGTTTATAAGCATGGACCGTCCGACTCACAGCACTTTGCCTGGGCAGTTTACCAGTACTTAATTGTGTACGGTCGGTTTCAGCTCTGCTTGGAAGCATCATGCAGCCCATCTATTTCTTCAAGCACCAATGGGTGGGGGCTTAATGGGAATTGTAATCATAGCAACAAATAAGTTGTGTATATTGTCATATTTGATGGATTGTTTTTGTTGATTCCCCATAAAAACCTATGTTGTGGGTAAACATCAGAACTGCCTGTGCCCTCGGTCAGGCAGTTCTAATGAATACCCACAACATAGGTTTATATGGAGAAATAGGGAAAACTATCCTTCAATAATCACAAAATACCGAAGGATAGTTTTTGTCAATTCTCCATAAAGACCTATGTTGTGGGTAATCATTAGAAACCCCTCGTCCATGCAGTTCTAATGAATACCCACAACATAGGTTTATATGGAGAAATAAGGAAAACTATTCTTAAATTATCACAAAATCACTATGACTTTATCAAAGCCCCCGCCCATAGGGGCTTGAAGAAATATATGGGCTGCATGATGCTTCCACGCAGAGCTGAATCCGGCCCGCACACTAGTACTGGTAAACCGCTTAGAGGATCTAAGCCTGTCCAGGAACCGCGGTGCGAGGCGGACCGTCCATGCTAATAAACCCTATTGGTTTCATTGGGCGACAGGGCTTGAGATGTCATTTCATCTCAATGTCGGGTAAAAGTCCCACAAAATTGGAAGCAACGTCTCCAAAATGACCTTTACAGTGTTGACGGGGACGTTAAACCTCAAATCAAACAAACAAACAAACTATGACTTTATCTTGAAGTCCCTTCTTGGCATTTTCCAGTTCTTTTAGTCTTGTGAGCTAGTCTATCAACTGAAGGATAGTTTTTGTCAATTCTCCATAAAAAACATATGTTGTGGGTAATCATTAGAACCGCCTCGACTAGGCCGTTCTAATGAATACCCACAACATAGGTTTATATGGAGAAATAAGGAAAACTATCCTTCAATTATCACAAAATACCGAAGGATAGTTTTTGTCAATTCTCCATAAAAACCTATGTTGTGGGTAATCATTAGAACCGCCTCGACAAGACCTTTCTAATGAATACCCACAACATAGGTTTATATGGATAAAATAAGGAAAACTGTCCTCCATTATCACAAAATACCAAAGGATAGTTTTTGTCAATTCTCCATAAAACCTAAGTTGTGGGTAATCATTAGAACTGCCTCATCGAGGCGGTTCTAATGAATACCCACAACATAGGTTTATACGGAGAAATAAAGAAAACTATCCTTAAATTATCACAAAATCACTATGACTTTATCTTGAAGTCCCTTCTTGGCATTTTCCAGTTCTTTTAGTCTTGTCAGCCTGTCTATCAACTGAAGTACAGTTTTGGTTGATTCTCCATAAAAACCTATGTTGTGGGTAATCATTAGAACAGCGTCGATGAGGCGGTTCTAATGAATACCCACAACATAGGTTTATATGGAGAAATAAGGAAAACTATCCTTCAATTATCACAAAATACTGAAGGATAGTTTTTGTCAATTCTCCATAAAAAACGTATGTTGTGGGTAAGCATCAGAACTGCCTCATCGAGGCGGATCTAATACATACCAACAAATAGGTTTATATGGAGAAATATGGAAAACTATTCCAATTATAACTCACCTTCTCTGATGCAATGACTAATACTCACTATGACTTTATCTTGTAGTCCCTTCTTGGCATCTTCCAGTTCTCTTAGTCTCGTGAGCCTGTCTATCAACCGCTGTCTCTCCTGCATATCATCTTGCATGCTATTTATCTGTCTCTGTTAAAATAGTCCAATTTACATATAAACATGTACAGTGAAATTCTGCTATTAAACGTGCATTATTGAGCTATCTGGAAAAAATGCTTCCAAAAATAAAATATATATAGCCGGTATTTTTCTTTAAAACAATACAAATGAATGCATTTTATGCAAAAATGCGAACAATTATTCTGACAGTTAAACGAGTTTGAGAGGGATTCCCTAACTAGGTTTCGAACACTAGTTAGATCTATTTTTAGTTCGTGACAAAAATAGATTCCCCATATATGACGTTATGCGAAGTTCGTTTTTGGCCTTGTTTGCTTAGGCCATGCATGAATCGGAAAAACATATGACGCTGAATAGCATGCCATAAGTAACGACACTCAGAGACGATACTGTCTCCATGTATGTGTAAAGCGACAGATTTATTTTTAGAACAGAAATTCCGAACACATGTTCAAAGCGAAGGTTAAACACGAATGAAAACGACCATTTTCACAAAGTTCTGAAGCTGTATTTGGCTCCAAAAGTGTACACATGACAAAGGTGTATGCACTGAAGATAAAAACCAGAAAAAAATTTGAGACCCAGTAGCTCAATAATGCACCTTTAAGGCCACCTAAAATTAAGACTTATTCTGCTATAAAATGCTTATTAAGTGGGTTGCAGTTATTCTTTCTTTGAATTTTCTGCATAAACTGTCCTCTGGTCATGGACCAGCTTTGGGACTGTTCAAAAGTGGTCTTAAAGACCACTTTTGAACAGTCCCAAAGGTGGTCTTAGCACAAAAGTTTTACTGTACATGTATAATAAACTACTAAAGCTCTCACCATGCTGAATATTTCAATATCCTACATTCCTCCCCAATATTCAGCTTTTGTGCTGCATTATTTCAATTTTTTATCCAAGGATTCAGAAGCAGAATTCTGTGCTACATTGCAATTAATATATGGGGTAACATTATGGACCCAGATCAGCTGGCTTCTCAGAAACCGGCTGATCTGGATCCATAACATTACCCCCTATATTAACTGCATTGTAGCACACTGACCTGATAAAGATATGCTATCTCAGGACAAGTGCGCTTTATCAGGTCAAAGTGACATTGCACTTTTATTAATGAACCGGACTACTAGAAAAATGGCAAAAAATGTTATTATTACTGGAAAAAAAAATGGAAAAATTACTTGAAAAAATATCATAGGAAAAGTATGGTCAGCTGACACTAAATATATCTACTGACGGAATGTTGGGATACACTGAGGACCATCGATAACAGATCCTAAATTGCTTATTTAAGGGGATAAACTGATAAATAGTATACCAGATTCGTGTCATTTGATATCAAATTTATCAGGCTCGGCTTCAAAATGCATGCAGAATCGCTCGGCAAGCCTCACGATTCTACAAGCGTTCTCGCAGCCTTGTCCGATAAACTTGATATCAAAAGATACTCACCTGGTATTCCCCATAATCTGGGTTCAGCATACATGGATGTAGCATAAAAATCTGGCAGTTTAGCCCTTGTCCTGCTGAGCCCGGATATGCCTTATCTTTGAAACAATGTAGATCCAGATCAGATGGCTTCTGAAGAAGCCATCTGATCAGGATCTTCATTGTTTGCCATCCAGTTTATGAATTTGTTGCAATAATTTGCATCAAGTAATCTGATTGGGTGATAATCAGTAGTGGGTGTGACATATTTAAATATTCAGCAGGACAAGGGTTAACACCTGGCTCCAGAAAAGGAGGCATACTGGACATGATTTTGGAATATGAGCCGGCGCACGATAAAACCTACGATAAGACCGGTACGACAAGCAGAGACACAAATCAACCTGCGCACCCTTCCACTATGACAAGACATTTTGCTTATGTCTCTTTGCATAGATATTAGCCTATAGTAGGCCCATGTGATCAGCAAAAACTCTGAGCAGACAGCACAAATGCGCAGGCTGATCTGAGTCGATGCAGGTCGCTCCAGCCTTCTTGTAGATTTTGTCATGTGCTGGCTCATATCTCTGTTTTTCTTATTCTTATTTCTCCATAAAAGCTTTTGTTATACTGTAAAGAAATTTCCCGCCTTTTTATATAGTAAAGAAATTTCCCGGCTTTTGATTGGACATTGCAAGGGCAATTATTTTCCATATACCCCTTGAGCAAAAATATATTACCCTCTCGCGCTTGCCTTCGCTGAATTTCAATGTCCACTGCAGTTGATAAGAAATATATGCAAAATTTCATGCACCTTGTTTGTTTGTTTTGTTTGATTTGAAGTTCAACGTCCCCATCAACACTGTATAGGTCTTTTTGGAGATGTTGCTTCCAATTTTGTGGGACTTTTACCCGACATTGAGATGAAATGACATCTCAATCCCTGCCACCCAATGAAACCAATAGGGTTTATAAGCATGGACGGGCCGTCTCGCACCGCTTTGCCTGGGCTAAGCGGTTTACCAGTACTTGTGTGAGGGTCAGTTTCAGCGTGGAAGCATCATGCAGCCCATCTATTTCTTCAAGCCCCGATGGGCGGGGGCGAATCATGCACCACAATAATTTCCAGTCAACAAATACAATGTAAATAGATGAAAGTTTTTTTATTGTTTTTGTTAAGAGATAAGGAAAACTACCGGTATCCCTGATTTGTCACCAAGTACCCCCTGGTATTTAGTTTACTTGAGAAATAAGGCACAGTCCCCGCAAAATTATCGTAATCAGTCCTCATCTGGACTTTGGAGCGACGGAGATGACCTTGCATACCTGTAACTGGTCTATTTTCTGCTGTCCAATGGCTGTTCTGTCCACAGGCGTGTGTGTATACCAGTGGTCAGTCGGGGAGTAACCTCTATCTGGCATCATCATGCTGTCATTTACCGGTAATCAGCTAATCAAAGAGGGAGATACATGTAGCTACTGTCATGTTATATGTAGATTTTCAGCATCTGAAAATGGATAAGTTTGTTTGTTTGATTTGAGTTTTAACATCCTCGTCAATGCAATATAGGTCATTTTGGATAAGAATCAAAGCAATGACAGGCTGACAGCACTGGTGGGATGATTGTCTCTGGGAGCTTGGGACCACAACAACAGTGTGTTAACCCTTATCGCGCTGAACACAAAAACCCCTACCTCTGCAAACAATGTAGATCCAGATCAGATGGCTTCTGAAGAAGCCATCTGATCAGGGTCTACAGTTTGTCAATATTAGTTTGCAAAATTGAATGAAACATTATTTCATGTATTTTGATTGATTAATAGTCAGAAATGGGTATGGCAAAATTGATTTATTCAGCATGATATGGGTTAAGGAGGTTCTAATGTATCATTTTCTTTCAAAAATGTCTTTCAGGCCCAAGATACACATTTATCTCTAAAACTAATTGAGCTAGGATCTTGAAACTTGGTAAATTAATTGGGATGGCATTCAGCGCATAAATTGGAAGGTTTTAAGAAATTCTTTTCAAAAGCTGACCAGATAATCTATATATATATTGCTCATCATCCCCAACATATAAAGTTGTGGGTACTCGTTACTCCATAGAACTCCCTCAATGAGGCGGTTCTAACGAGCACTCACAACCTATGTTTTCAGTATAAAATAAGAAAAATATCACAGACTTTCATCAGAAAAGAAGCCATTTTGGAGATGTGAAAAATGCACTATGCTGCACGAGTGTGTTGTCGTAATGTTGAGTTCCCAGAAAAATTTTTCCAAAACTGAGGTCAAACATATAAAAATATACATGAGATAAGTTCGGGAGAAGTTTCTTATATTTTCTCTTGAAAATGTATGCTGTGTGCACTCATTAGAACCACATTGATAAGGCAATTCTAATAAGCGAGCACAGTATACAGGGAGTATACACAAAATACATTTTACAGAAATGCGAAAAAATATGCCTTATATGTCTGGACCCAGTTGTTCAATGCATTTTTAGCATAACCTTTATCACTCTCTTGGCTAATTCAGCAGACGACAAATTGTTGATATTTTTCTTATTATTCCTCGAAAACAATATTTAACATTTCGTGCAAATTGTCTCCTATGGAGACAATTTGCACGATATGTCAACTCCTGTTTTCTGGGAAAATTAGAAAAATATTTCAAAATGTTGTCTGCTGCAAATATTTACCCAGCATGCAGAGCGTTAAAAGCTTGTCAGTGGTTAAAATGTTAACTATTCTAGTAAAAACAGTATGTAATACAGTAGTATTTTTGCTGAAAAAATGTGAGCAGCTTTTGCATTTGCAAAAGCTGCTTACATTTTTTTTTCAGCAAAAATATTAGTATATTTGCAATAATAAATGATCAAAGTTTTAATGATCCGTTAACTAACGAAGTCGTTAGTTTTGAATAACTAGCCCCTGATCATTGAGTAACCCTCAGTCACTCAAACTAACACTGTGTCTCAAACAAATTCTCTTCAGCTCAAAGGTGTTAGAGGCATTAATGTTGACTGAAATTATGACAATGTCGTAGACCTTGCCTCAGAGAGATTTCATATTCATTTCATATGAACTGACCTCAGCTGCTGCTTACCGTAATGATCCTAAGTATTGGGACAGATAGGACAAAGCAAACACTGCAGACCCAGATCAGAATCATCAGACTGCTCCTTCAGGAGCAGTCTGATCAGGGTCTACACTGTTTGCCATTCTGTCTCCACTGTCTGGACTCATTGCTGGATTGTGAAACAAACTTATTAAAATTTTAGGAGAATTACAGCAATTCCTCAAGGTGTCCAAATTTTTAGGATTTTTACGGTGAGATATCCTTGTACATGTGAATACACCACAATATTTATGTCTTAAAACACTGTTGTTGAGGTTCAAAGCAGAATCTGCTTTAGTCAGGCCTCATACTGACCACGATTTTCCATGCCTGAAAGGCCTGTTTTTCACAGCTTCAACCCTTATCCTGCTGAACAAGACACAACTACATTACCTTTGCAAACAGTGTAGATCCAGAATATTCTGAGAATTATGTCGAAATCACATGCACATCCCCATACCATGGCAAAAGCACATGCAAAGTTTCAAAATGATTGGTATAAAACTGTAAGAGGAGTTGCGATGACAAGAGGAACCTATCATATATCAATTGAAGGTTAAAAATGACTAAGTTCACAATGTGGAAAAAGTGATAAAAATTGATCTGAGGTTAAAGTCAAAACCACATGCACATCCTCATACCATGGCGAAAGCACACGCAAAGTTTCAAAATGATTGGTATAAAACTGTAAGAGGAGTTGCGATGACAAGAGGTACCTATTGAATATCAACTAAAGCATAAAAAATGGCTAAGTTCATAATGTGCAAAAAGAGAAAAAAAAATATTCTGAGAATTATGTCGAAAGCACATGCACATCCTCAAACCATGGCGAAAGCACACGCAAAGTTTCAAAATGATTGGTATAAAACTGTAAGCGAAGTTGCGATGACAAGAGGTACCTATCATATATCAATTGTAGGTTAAAAATGACTAAGTTCACAATGTGGAAAAAGTGACAAAAATTGATCGGACAATAAAGTCCAAACCACATGCGCATCCTCATACCATGGCAAAAACACACGCAAAGTTTCAAAATAATCGGTATGAAACTGTAGGAGTTGCGATGACAAGACACTCAGTGTAACATGTTGACGGAAAGACGGACGGACAACCGGACGTCCTCACATATGGACGGATGGAAACTTGCACGCCTATGTCTTCCTGCTAAAGCAGGTGCGACAAAAACTGAAAGAGCAGTTCCGATGACAAGAGGTATCTATCATATATCAATTGAAGGTTAAAAATGATTCAAAGATAAAGTCCAAACCACATGCGCATCCTCATACCATGCTGAAAGCACATGCAAAGTTTCAAAATGATCGGTATAAAACTGCAAGAGGAGTTGCGATGACAAGAGGTACCTATCGTATAACAATTGAAGCTTAAAATGACTGAGTTCAAAACGCGCAAAAAGTGAAAAAAAATATTCTGAGAATTATGTCAAAACCACATCCTCATACCATGCCGAAAGAACATGCTAAGTTTCAAAATGATGGGTATAAAACTGCAAGAGCAGTTGCGATGACAAGAGGTACCTATCATATATCAATTTTAGGTTAAAAATGACTAAGTTCACAATGTGGAAAAAGTGACAAAAACTGATCGGACGATAAAGTCCAAACCACATGCACATCCTCATACCATGGCGAAAACACACACAAAGTTTGAAAATAATCGGTATGAAACTGTAGGAGGAGTTGCGATGACAAGACACCCAGTGTAAAATGTTGATGGAAAGACGGATGGACAACCAGACGGATGGACGGAAACTTGCATGCCTATGTCTTCCAGCTAAAGCAGGTGCGACAAAAATGAAAATCTAAAAGCCTGAAATCAAGAACAATATCAAGCTCTAAAAGCCTGAAATCCTGCAAATGCCCGAAAAATATGAGGCCTGTTTAGTTAAACAACCACATTACATCCAAATGAAATTGCATGTACAGACTGTATGGAAGAATGACCATTTATGGTCATTTTTCTATATACATTTTTGGAACCCATCTTTGTTTGTTTGTTTGACTTGAGGTTTAACTGTATCCCCATCAACATTGTATAGGTCATTTAGGAGATGTTGTTTCCAATTTTGTGGGACTTTTACCCGACATTGAGATGAAATGACATCTCAAGCCCTGTCACCAAATGAAACCAGTAGGGTTTATAAGCATGGACAGTCTGACTCGCACCACTTTACCTGGGCAGGCTTAGATCCCTTAAGTGGTTTACCAGTACATTTATGTGCGGTCGAATTCGGCTCTACATGGAAGCATCATGCAGCCCATCTGTTTCCTCAAGCCCCGATGGGCGGGGGCTAAGGAACCCAACTTTAAAACCTTATTATAACCAACAGTGTTATAAAGGGGTTGTGGAGTAAAATTTATACTGCCTTACCTCTGGCTCTTCATGAAATAAACCTTTCTTTATCACATTTCTTATAATAATACTACTCTGTATCAAGATTACTTAACAGAATTATCAGACTGCTCAATATACTATAATTATCAGAACAGACCTTAATTATTACTTAAAGGCACTTTTGAACAAATTAATCTAAATTAACTTAAAATATATTTGGATGTACAAATTAAAGTAGGTATATGAACAAGTTGGCATCATAGCAAAACATACATTATACATTCTTTTGATGTTCAAACATGTATGTAAATAATATGAGCCCAGCCATGACAAAATCTGTTTTTGTGGCTTGTGACCTGGTATGAGGCAAACATTTCTGCTTAGCTTCATAGACTAACAAGAGTCATGAAATTTTGGCTATAGACACTTGAGGTACTGCACTAGCGGAGCAGCGAACAACAAATGCACAGATCAGCCTGCGCATATGCGCAGGCTGTTCTATGCCTTTGTTGTTTGCAAATGGTAAAAACACGTTTTCTCGTAAAACATCTTGTATATTGATTGGTAAAATCTAAATAAAATTTTGCATGTGAAAAGGTGCATGTTGGCATGTGGCTTTCTAAGCTCCAAATAAGAGTGGGTATCGACAAATTTTTATTTTGTTTTGGAGGGGGGTGGGGGATGTTGGGTATGGCAAAATTGATGTGTATCTTGTGTGACTGGGGCTTCCGTCTGATATAAGCTTACAGTTGGACAAGGCTTGCTGTCCTTACAGCAGGAAAAGGTAGAGAGGGATTGTTGTTATTTCTTCGGTTTGTACACTTCCATTCATTTTTCTCTTTGTCCTCTGTCGCTCACTTTCATCTCTACTATCTCTTCTATCGCTTTTCTCCCTTTCTCTGGGAGAAGACACAAAATGACCCACAAGGCTTGACGTATCGTTAAACTCAAAACAATCAACCACATAATTTTTCTTATTTCTGCACAAAAAATATGTTGTAGGTACTCATTTGAAGCGTTTGAAGTGCGAGGCGCTTCAAATGAATACCTACAACGTATGTTTGCATACAGAAATGAGGAAACTATCAGTACTTTCGGACATAAAAAACACCTTATCTGTGACTATGATTTGTGCAGCCAGCAAAGCCTAAGATCAGCCTGCACATTCTGTGCAGTCTGATCAGAGTCTTCTCTATTCACATAAAAATAGTGGATTCTTCACATTCACCAGGGATTTTCCCAGTGCAAATTTGGGGCCGGTAATCGGCCCCTATTTTTCCCAATTTAGAGACAGATATTCCAAATTTTACAACACATTTCCCAATTTCTAATTGATGAAAATTTCATGAAAATCCAACCAAAATTGACAAAGTTACAGCTGATTGAAATTCCCAACTTTAAAATATTGGCGAGCTATTTTTTCCTTACGCAGGGGCCCCTGGACCCTGATTATGAAATGTAGGAAAATCCCTGTTCACAGAAAGAGAAGGTGAAACTGCTGAAGTGACTCTTTCAGTGTGTAAGCTGATGCCAAGAAGTACCTTTTACAGTGAACAGACTCAAACCCACCTTTTTCAGTATATATATATATCCCATTCAATATTCAAATTTTATGAAAAGGGAGTTTTCAATACATGATATTCAATAACTAGCCCATTTTCCACTGAACACAATACAGTAAAATTTCGCTACTATGTAAACTCTTTCAGCTGTTCATTCTTAGGGTACTATACAAAAGACCACTTTTGAAAGGTCCCAAAGGTGGTCTTAATAAAGGAATTTTACTGTATTCCTCATGGCCCCCGCCGATTGGGGCTTGAAGAAATAGACGGGCTGCAAGATGCTTCCCCACGCAGAGCTGAAACTGACCTGCACATGACTCGAGTACTGGTAAACCGCTTAGGGGATCTAAGCCTGCCCAGGAAAAGCGGTGCTAGTCAAACTGTCCATGCTTATAAACCCTATTGGTTTCATTGGGCGGCAGGGCTTGAGATGTCATTTCATCTCAATGCCGGGTTAACCTTTACCCTGCTGAATTAATTTTTTTATCGATACTCCGTCCACTGAATTGTTTTTATCAAATACTACCATTTTCAGCAACTTTTAACTCGCAAAAACCCGTATTTTTCTTGATTTCTCCACCATTCAAAGCATATGGAAAACGAAAGTAGCCTACTGTCACTCAGCTGACTGAGTCGAAAAATCGTTTAAAACACCCTTTCAGAGCGTATTTTGGGCTCGATTAGATCAAGTTCGTCAAAAAGTAGCGATTTCCTAAAAAAAATTGCATCCTTACCCAGAAAACCCGAAGAAAATCCATCCAAAAACATCGAATCGGCAAGTTTTTTTTTTTTCATCGATGCCCGGATGTTATTTGATACTGATATGCCAAACCGCACCGAAAAACGAGAGTTCCTCCTTTTCTATGAGTCGCACCAAGCACACCAGTCAATTTCGGCGCACGAATGCGCCTACAGCGTGGCGCCATTACGTTTTCACGGGCGCACGAATGCGCCTACAGCATGCTAAAGGTTAAAGTCCCACAGAATTGGAAGCAACGTCACCAAAATGACCTTTACAGTAGGGCTGACTAATCGGAGCTGAAAAGATAATCGATTATCAGTTCTGACATTGCGATCGATAATCGATTAGTAATCGCTAAGGTTTTTGTCATAATATTACCTGTCTGGCTTTCTGTCTGAGCATGACTATTACCATATGTTGCACTTTATCATATTTATAGTTGAACAGGCAGGCCTGGGCAAATAGTGTAGACCCAGATGAGACGCCGCAAAATGCGGTGTCTCATCAGGGTCTGCACTGTTTGCCACTAATCCAGCTATTTTAGGCACAACTTTGGGTAGTAAATTGCACTTATCAAATAATCGATTACAAGCAAATCAGTACTGATAATCATTTTTGTGGAATTTACTGATCGTTTAATCGATTATACGATTAATCGTGTCAGCCTTAGATACAGGGACATTTCAACTCAAACAAACAAACTGTATATATACCTCAATATATACATGTACAGCAGGAATCAATTTGGAAATTTAAGGGTGTCTAAGGTTCAGATTTTTTTAAAAATTTATATTGAAAATTAATAGCTTAATTCTTTGAAAACAGTGCAGGCCCAGATCAGATGCCACAAAATGTGGCATCTGATCTGGGCCTACATGTACACTGCCAAAGTGTCTCATTTTGGAGTTACCCATGTCTGAAATGGACTTAAAAGGTGAATCTACAGTGTAACATTATTTTATTGACACAGCAAGCAACCATTATCAATAAAACACCTTTTGAATGTACAGCACAACCTCTTTATAACACTATTAATGGGGTCCAAAGCAAAAACAGTGTTTGCTAAACAGCCATGTTATATCCAAGCAAAATGTAAAGATTATATAGAAAAATGACCATTTATGGTCATTTTTCTATATAATCTCTACATTTTTGGGACCAATCTTGAAACCGTGTTATATCCATAATCGTGTTATAATGAACAGTGTTGTAATGAGGTTGTGGTGTGCATGTACTCCTTAACCCTTTCAACCCTGAAAATCTGAAGTGGACTTTTCTATCTTTGTATTTGACCATGTCCATTCTTGTAAAGAGGGGGGTTAGTCATAATCATTAAATGAAAGACAAACAGTCTTATAAGATTCTAATGAGATAGGTCATTATTAGCCATCTCATCTGGATGTACACTGTAAGCATAAAATTATGTATTTGTATTGGTCTTTCGGGTTGAAAGGGTTAAGATATTTCCATAATGTTAGTGTAAGATCATAAATTTCCCTGATACCATAGCTCCAGATAAAGAGGTGTAACGTGCCCCCACCTATTGGGGCTTGAAGAAATAGATGGGCTGCATGATGCTTCCACGCAGAGCTGAAACTGACTGAGTACTGGTAAACCTTAGAGGATCTAAGCCTGGTTAGGTAAAGTGGTGTGAGTCGGACCATTCGTACATATAAACCCTAGTCTGTAGGGGTGAAAGGGTTAAGTTAGTGTAAGATCATAAATTTCACTAAAATCATAGCTCTAGATAAAGAGGTGTGAAGTGCCCCCACCTAATGGGGCTTGAAGAAATAGATGGCCTGCATGATGCTTCCATGCAGAGCTGAAACTGATTACATGAGTACTGGGAAACCGCTTAGAGGATCTAAGCCTGCCCAGGTCAAGTGGTGTGAGTCGGACCGTCCATGCATATAAACCCTATTGGTTTCACTGGGCTGCAGGGCTTGAGATGTCACTTCATCTGAATGTCAGGTAAAAGTCTCACAAAATTGGAAGCAACGTCTCCAAAATAACCTATACAATGTTGACCGGGACATTAAACCTCAAACCAAACAAACAAAATCAATGTCAGGTTAAAGTCTCACAAAAATGGAAGCAATGTCTCCAAAATGACCTATATAATGTTGACGGGGACGTTAAACCTCAAATCAAACAAACAAAATCAATGTCAGGTTAAAGTCTCACAAAATTGAAAGCAATGTCTCGAAAATGACCTATATAATGTTGGCGGGGACGCTAAACCTCAAATCAAACAAAGAAAGAAATGTAACAAGGGTAAATAAGGAATAATTTTCTTTATTTCTTGTCAGAACTATATGTTGTGGGTACCTGTTATGTTGTGGGTACCTGTTATGTTGTGGGTACCTGTCAGAACTATATGTTGTGGGTACCTGTTTGAATTGCCTCGATGAGGCAATTCTAACAGGTACCCACAACATAATTATATTTTTATGATCTGTTTGTTTGATTTGAAGTTTAACGTCCCTGTCAACACTGTAAAGGTCATTTTGGGGACTCGCACCGCTTTGCCTGGGCAGGCTTAGATCCTCTAAGCGGTTTACCAGTACGGCAGTACTCTTGTGCGGGTCGGTTTCAGCTCTGCGTGGAAGCATCATGCAGCTCATCAGTTTCTTCAAGCCACGATGGGCGGGGGCCATATATTTTTATGAAGAAATAAGAAAATTTATTCTTTATTTATTCTTGTTAAGCTTCTTGACCTTGGGCTTTGCTGAAAGAGATTCTAACCTAATCTAAGAGCGAAGTCTGGTCAAAATATGTTTTTCAATATGTGCCTTCGAAAACATAGTAGCCCAGTTGCTAGTACACTTGCATCTGATGCTGGAGGTAGTGTGTTTGATCCCCGGCAAGCAGGGATAAATATTTGATGTTAAAACATGCTCCGATGTATTTGGTGTTTAAGCCTTGTCCTGCTTATCCCGGATATGCCTTATCTTTGAAACAATGTAGATCCAGATAAGATGGCTTCTGACGAAGCCATCTGATCAGGATCTACATTGTTTGCCATTCAGATCGTGAATTTGTTGCAATAATTTGCATCTAGTAATCTGATTGGTTGATAATCGGTAGTGGGTGTGGCATATATAAATATTCAGCAGGACAAGGGTTAACATGCTTCAATGTCATTATTTTGCAGGGATGACTGTCAAAAAGTGTGCGCCCATCAGATCGGATCATATGTCCACTGGTTAAAGATCAATTACCTGATTACTGTGTAGGTCTCATCCTGCAAATCTGGACATTATGCAATGTACATATGCGAGTAATGGTGAAATACCACCAATCACATTAAATCTAGACTCTGATCAGCCTGAGCATCCATGTCGTCAGATCAGTATTTACTGTGTATTAGCCAGTGCCCCCAAACTTCTTGAGTCAGAGAGAGAGTAAGTTCTGGGGCCTGACAAATGCATTGCCCAGTTGCCTAATGGACAAGGCCAAATTTTGGCTGGGTTACCCAGTGGCATTTGGAATAAGGCCAAATTTTGATTGGGTTGCCAAGTTGCCTTGGGAACAAGGCCAAATTTTGGTTGGTTTGCCCAGTTGCCTTGGGAACAAGGCAAAGTTTTGGTTGCGTCGTCCAGTTGCCTCAGGAACAAGGCAAAATTTTGTCTGGGTAAATGATTTATGGGTTGAATGTCTATCAACAGACAGAATGGTCTCTGAAGGATTCTGTGGCTCACAGACTGTTTCAGATCTGGGGCCAACCTCTAGTATACCTGTTTGCATCAGAAATGGACCACAAGACTGCAGTCTTTTGCACATGGATTCCCAGTCAATTGACCTTAACGACAGACGCAGTGTCAGTTGCATCATAGGAAAACACTGAAGCATAATGCTTTTCCACCAATATGTCTTATTTCAAAAGTCATTCAACACATGAAGAATTTCTTAGTGTCAAATGATCCTGATAGCACCCCAATGGCTGAGGAAGCCGTGGTACACTAGTGACAAGTCTCATTCAAATGTTCATTGCCTGCCCAATGAAATTACCAATAGTGCAAGATCTTTTGACTCGGACCAGGACGACAATATGCCATCCAAATCCACAGATTTTCAGATTGGCTGGACTGCTACTGTCAACCGATCGCTGCAAAATAAACAGGCCTCATACTGACCAAGCTTTTCAAAGCCTGAAAGACCTGATTTTGTAGCCTTAACCCGCATCCTGCTATACATGACAACCATAATCTTTGCAAACAGTGTAGATCCAGATCAGATGGCTTCTGAAGAAGCCATCTGATCAGGATCTACACTGTTTGTAATGCTGTTTGTGAAATGAACAAATACATTTTATCAAGTAATTTGATTGGTGAATAGTCAGAAATGGGTGTAGCTAAATAATTTCATTCAGCAGGATAAGCGTTCAATAGTCATTGGAGGAAAATTCAAAATCTAAAAAGCCTGAAATCAAGGAAAATCAAGAAAGAAATCCAGCTCTAAAAGCCTGAAATCCTGCATATCCCTGAAAAGTATGAGGCCTGAATAAAGGCTTTTCAGATGACACTAGAATGCTGGCGGTTGCATCATGGAGATCAGGGACAAGGAAAGACTGTGCAGTCAAATTCAACTGGTTCAGTGTATATAAAAAAGTAAACTGTATTAGCACATGGACTGTTTAATAGCATTTTAATTATTGGCAACCAGTTTCAGATCTTCAGGACAATAATGGTGTCAAACTATGTGCTGTTTCTAAGCAATCTCACTAAGCAAATATGTGTATACATGTGTATGCAAAGTGCGTAAAATTTGACACGTCATCATAATGTGTTTAGATTTGGTTTAAAAACATCAATAAAGTATCGCTCTTTGGTCAGCCTAGCTAAAACATCATGTTTATGAAATTTGTAAAACGGAAACATTGAAAACTTAGGTTCCGTTTTACAACAATTGTCTATACAGGTATGTGCACTAACAGGCATTTGTCTTGTTTATGGATCTCTAATTTGTTGATCATGCACTGTTTTTCTATTTCTTAATTTGTCACCTGTTTGGCCTATGTAATACTCATTAGACCCGTTACACACCAACAACATTAACTTGTTCTTGAATCAGCCAGTGTTTACATCTTCAAAATGTCAAATCACATGTGTCCTATTTTTTGGCACGTTTGTAGCGAAATATTTTGTTATACTATATTAAAGCAATATTCTTCAATGGTCCCTGGACATTTCGGCCCATAACAAAATCGGCCCATAGCAATTGTGATCCACAGTTTTAATGATGGTATAATTATTATGTTTGCATATAACTGATTTGCTTGCACGGCCAATTAAATCAGTAGCATGTAAGTCGCAAATGGGACACAAATAAAAATATGTTCAGTTTGAGAAATTAATATTCTATCCTCTGGTGATAAAAAAAATCACATCGTGTTAATAAGTCCGAGAAAATAATACCACCCTTAACTACCGGTGTATTCCGTTCTACCCGAATCGCTATGGCGTCTGTTATTAACGTTCGGAATTCCCCCTTTATTATTTAGAAGACACTTTTCCCTCTGTCTAAAAAGGCAAAAATATCACAAAAATTTCTTGTTCTCAGGGTATATGATTTCTTTTATATGTAGTCATAAATCGTGATGTATGTTGTGTCATGTTTGGTTAATAAAATGGTATACTTCATAAAATATGCTGTAGAAACAGAAAAAAGCTTTCAAACAGGCCCTTTTTGCTTTCATTTTGAAGGCCAATAACTATTTCATTACAGAATCTCATCACATGTAGACCCTTTTACCCAATTAATTTTCTACAGGATTTGTTCACATATACACCGGTAATAAGTAACACTGGACATTGGGAATGGTGACAGGGGTAGGCCCATAAAAATAAAGTATTTGGCTGGTTGGCATTTATTATTTAAAAATATATTGTTTATATCCGTTGAAGGAATGAAATAAAAGTTGATCTAGACACAGTTTATCTGAATAAGTTGAATAGTTTGTTTTATAAACTGACTTGAACACTTAATACACCGGTAATTAGTAACACCAGTATAGCCTGGAAACCCATAACTCCGTTAACCTAAGGTTGAGCAATCCTGCTTTCAATTTTTTGTTGCAAGAATAATTTTCTGTAGGTATTTTTTAAACATTAGACTAAATGCCTATGAGAATCTCAAGATTTAAGAAAATAAACATCGCTTCTGTTTATTCTACAGCCGTCTAGAAATGCAGGGCGTATTTTGGGCATGTTCTCATAACTCTGTTCACCCAAATTTATTTAATTATCATAAGTAATTAGATTCATTCTATGAATATTATACATGATGAGTATTTTATTTAGACTGTGCACTATTCTAATTTGTTGATACTTTTTATTTTCAGTCACATGTTTTACATTCGTTAGAGATTATTTTGGGGAACCCCTAAAATATTAAGCACTTTGTGACAAATTTCGATTTCTGTGAATTAAATTGTAAGTCAAAACTGATTTTCTTCAAAACAGGTTGAAATGTTAGTTATTAATTACAAATTCTGATGTGTGATAACTGTAAAAATGATTCCTTTTCATATTGATCAAATAAGAGGGTGAACGGAGTTATGAGATTGAACTGAGATATGAGAAAATGGGATAATTATTGAAAATAATGGTACAGATGCCGAGCGGTGAAAAGGGGTAAAAATAAATTCCATATATAGCATACATGTATTTTATCAAAAATTAACTATATCTTTCTTTTTTTTTTTTTTCATTGTAGCCGTTAATTGACCCCTATAACGACCTTTTAATCATTTATGTGGGCAGATTTTGTCATGGGTCGATTTTGTTATGGGCCTTCTTCAATATAACCTTAATTTGAATACTCCTCATTAAAAAGTTGTGATTATTCTTTGCTGTTGTTTATCTATAAACCATGTGAATGAATAATTCATTGTTATGATTCATACTTTTTGTTGTTGTATATCTATAAGGCATTTTTTCGCTGCCTATAAACTCATGATTCATACCGAAACTTTTACAAGTCCGCCATCTTTCAACAAACTTGCTGCCAAGGCGCAATTTGTGGAACGCAAATTTTGATTGGCTTAGACTGAGATAACTAGTAGTCTGACTACCGTGTCATACGGTCGGGTATAAAAGCCAAGGCCGCGCCGGGCCGGGCCGAGCCGCCGAGCCAAAAATTGCCGATCCGAAGATTTTATTTTTCGGAATTTTAACCGATAATGAAATGTTAGTGGTAAATTTTGATATGATAATGTTAATTATATCAAATCTGGTACTCAGCATAAATTTTGTTTTTTTTGGTGCCCTAATTTTTGTTTTATAGCAAATTTGCCTAATTTTTGGGGTATAAAAGCCAAGGCGGTTTTTTCGTACGTTTTGATCGAATTTGAATGAAATAGACATGAATGTGTGAAAACATGTACATGACAACCTAAACAAAGTATTTTCTTAACATTTTATTGCAAAAATTCCAGTCAATTCCTTTTAGTATTTGTAATAACCGTATTTTTGGTGGATTTATGTAGGACACGTCGTAATGAACCGCAACGGACGGCAATGTCAAATAAATGATAATGGCATTTAAATATAATATCTGAATGGTAGGAAATAAAGATAGAGCTTTATGAAACTCATCATATTTCTTAATCATGTTTTAGACATATTAATTATGTTTTGATACTTACGTACCTTGTCAATTAAGGTTCTTAAAGCATTCTATTCTTTAAGTTAACTGAACCGCGATCATCATGATACTCGTTAGAACCGCTTCGACAAGGCAGCTCTGATGAGTACCCACAATCTATGTGTTCATAGATTGCATATATAGATGGGCAATACCACCGCCTTGGTGATTGAAAGGGTCGTAAATATAGATAGTGGATACTCGTTAGAACCGCTTCGACAAGGCATTTCTGATGAGTACCCATAATATATGTGTTCATAGGTAGTGTATACTCGTTAGCACAACCTCGACAAGGCAGTTCTAACAAGTACCCACATTCTATGTGTCCGAAATAATGTTTAATGTAAATAATGTATATACTATAAAAATTGGGGTTTGATGGCTTCTAAAATTAAATAGACATAAACTGCTTAGCAGTAATGTTCTTTATTATTATTATCATTATGCATGTATACATTCGAATAAAAAAAAAAAAAAAAAAATTTAATTCTTTATTGTTTTGTTTGAATTTGGATCATTGCCTTCATTTCTATTTTCAACGGCCAAGCCAACACTATTTAAGTCATTTTGAGCCGGTCATTTTACCTATCCACACTTTTCCAGAGCAGGCTGACAACTGCACTTCTTGAATCAATGGAACAGAGAGAATGACCGTAGAAAATATTACATGTTCAATCTCCACGAAAGAATGCTGCCGACCTCAGCAGGTATCGAACCCGCGTCCGTCAGTAAACAGCTCCTACTGGCAGTATACAGAACCCTACAGGCACACAACGTTGAATCTACGTTGTTTAAACGTTGATTCAACGTGGAGTGCCTGCTGGGAACATCTATTTACACTTTTTTTTTTGAAAAAAAAAGTTTGATGGACAAGAGTGTTGATTTCCCTTTAACGACGTCGAATCAACGTCATAAAACCCTGAAGTCCTTGGACAATCATTTAAACAACGTCGCATATACAAATTTTGTTCACTGGGATAACAGACTGATGTCATTGAAAAGCATGGGTCGCCATTCGATTCGGATCATTCCGGTCGTTGTGTGCCTTCCCTTTCGGTCCTTTTCGGTCGTTTCCTGTAATAAGGTAATTCTAAAAATAGAAACCCAAATTAACTAAGTAATTCGATCATTAAGATGATTCTGGTGAATATATTTAATTCTATCACGAACACATAATAAGTATAATCAATTTCAAATATCATAAGGCCAAAAAGAAGTAATTTAACCGATGAATTTGAAAGAAATTCGGAATTGTCAATACTTTTTCGCCGCCTTGGCTTTTATACCCCTGGATTTCGGAAAAAAGCTATTAAAAGATAAATAAGTCATGTAGATACGTAAAACTACTTCTAGTTATAACATATCTAATATATAATAATTTAATCCCACATTCACCCAAATATATATCTAACTTGTTACTGGAGACTAAAAATAAAATTTTCGGTAGGCTCGGCGGCTCGGCCCGGCCCGGCGCGGCCTTGGCTTTTATACCCGACCGTGTCATACTAAATCTCATTTTGTGAAGTCGAGGGGATTGATATATATTGTTTGTGTGGTTCGGGACGGATTCCGATTTCTAATCAGTAGATTCTCGTCAAAAAAAGGAGATAAGGCTCTTGCTCGTAATTATCGCCTGGTAAGTGCCCCTGACCTGAAGATCGGCCCCATTCATGGATAATATTGTTTGTGCACGGAGCGCTTCAAATGGTGCAGTGGTAGTGCATCGGATTTGTGATCAAGAGGTTGCGGGTTCGATCCTCACGCTGACCAAACTGTTGTGCCCTTAAGCAAGGCACTTCATCCACATTGCTTAAAAGTTCTTGTTACTACCCAAGAACCCCTGCTGGTAATGCTCAGATGTGAGCAAGTAACAGTAATAGGTGAAAGAAACTTCTTAACTAAACAAGGGAAATTAATTATGTATAATTCTTTTATTGTTTCAAATTTTAATTACTGCCCCTTAGCCTGGCATTTTTGTAGTGCATCAAGCACAAATAAAATTGAAAAAATTCAGGAGAGGGCACTACGGTTCATAAACAATGATTATACATCTTCTCTTACAGACCTGTTAAAGCAGTCAAAAACTACAGCACTACATGTAAGTAGACTTAAACATATGGCCTGTGAGGTCTTTAAAATTGTTAATGGGCTATCGCCTAAATATATTCAAGACCTTGTCAATATCAAGGCTACAAATTACAATTTTAGATGTGAAAAAAAAGCTGAAGTGCCCAGAGTCAACAGTACCAGGTATGGCCAAAGGTCTTTTAGATTTGAGGCAGCCAAGGTATGGAACAGCCTTCCAAATGAGCTTAGACAGGCAGAATCCTATCCAGGATTCAAAAGGCTGCTCCGTGCGTTGGATGACCTTGGATGTAAGTGTCCTTTATGCCAGACAAATATTTCTTAGATACTCTTGAGATTTTATTTCTTATCCTTACGAAAGTACGCCTTTTCTGATGAGGGATTATTGGTGTTTTTTGTTTTTTTCTCTGCTTGGGGCTTGGATTGTGGGTGCTCGTGGGGTCGCCTCAGTGGGGCGACTGTAGCGAGTACCAGCAGTCTGTGCTTTGTGGGGGGATTAGGAGTAATATGTATGCCCCTGGCATCCTTTTTCTACTAAGTGGAAGTGGGGTGTAAGGGGGGGGGGGACGGGATTGCACAGGCGTGTTTTTGTGATGTTTCCCCAGCTGAGCTCTTGTTGTTTCGCTTTCGGACAAGATCTCAACTTAAACTGGACCTAGCCCATTTTATTCAGTCCCTATTCAGTCTCTATGTTCTTTTAATTTGTGTACACGTTTATACGTACTTTAACATTCATCTTTTTCAGCCATCTGTGATTATATATATATAGTTTTTATCTTGAAATGCATGTTCTGTGATACTTGTTATTTTACTTTTGTTTGTCGAAATACAAGCCCTACTGGGCTTATGTTAAATATGTTGCTATATTCGACAGAAAATAAATCTTCTATGTCTATGTCTATAAAGAATGAGTGATCAAGTTACTTCAAGGCTTAAATCCCAGTAAAGCCTTAATTTAGGACCTGATGAGCTTCATCCTAGAGTCCTGAGGGAACTAGCAAATGAGTTAGGTCCAGTTTTTTGCACAGCTGTTTCATCACGAAAACACGCCTGTATAATTTTGACCCCTTGAACCCCACTTTTATACAGTAAAACTGGGGTTTACAGGGGCAAACCATAGTTTTCTTATTTCTGCTCTAAAATATACATTTTGGGGTATATCTATCTCTTTATACTGCCTCACGCCCTCGCGGGCATTCTAGGCAGGTGTGCGCTGTGGGTACTCGTTAGAACCGCATCGATCAGGTGGTTCTAACGAGTACCCACAATCTATATTTTTAGCAGAAATAAGAAATATATTACAATTTCATGAATTTATCACCTACAAAATTTCGATTTTTGGGAGGTAAGATTTACAATGTATTTGTATAGGCACGTTTTCGTAATGCAACAGTCTCTTAAAACGGGTGAAATTCCCAAAGAATATTTGTCCACTCTTCAAAAAAGGAGATAGGGCTCTTGCCCGTAATTTTCGCCCTGTGTCTCTGACTTGTGTTCTGTGTAAATTGTTGAACTTATTGTTTGCCATAACATCATGGCCCACTTGGATGAACATAAACTTTTTGTCAGACAGACAACATGCATTTAGGAAAAGGCATAGTTGTGAAACTAAGCTGAGCACAGTTATTTAAATGACTTGGCAAAATCTTGGACAAAGGGGGGCATGTGGACACATTTATTTTGGACTTCGAGAAGGCTTTTGACACCCCAACTCACGAGCTACTTAAATCTAAGTTATTTGGTTACGGGATTGGGGTGGGGGGGGGGGGTAGACTCTCAGATGGATGGATCCATTTGTTTGCTACAGAAAACAGCGGGTTGTTGTTAATGGTGAATCTTCGGAGTGTGCTCCAATTTTGTCTGGAGTCCCACAAAGGACTGTTCTTGGTCCACTGTTGTTCTCCCTGTACATCAATGATATTTCCACTGACATTGACTCAGAAATAAGACCGTTCGCAGACGACTGTGTTTGCTACCGGGAAATTAGAGAAACAGATGACTCACTGAAACTTCAGAATGACATAGATAGATTAAGATGTAAATTGGGCACGCAAATAGTGCATGAGATTTCAGCCAGTTAAATGCAATATTATGCAGATAACTAGGAAGGGATCTAATAAAATTGAGGCTTCTTACACCTTAGAGGGACCGGTCCTCGAGAATGTGGACTCCATTAAGTACCTTGGGTGACACTCAAACACGACTTGGGGTGACACTCAAACTGTCCATATGGCCTTCCTTTGTTTAGGTTTCCATTATGGTCTGGTCGCTTAATGTTTGTATTTCTTTCCCTTTGGTGTCTTTTATGGATGGAGTAAGTTAATTGTATCAATTCCTGATCTTTGTTTTACTTCTACTTTGAGATGGATTACTCATATTAGCAATTAACATGTGTACTAAGGCAAATAGAACGCTTGGTTTCCTGAGGCGAAATCTTCATCAGTGCCCTCAGGATGTAAAAGAAGCATCATATGAAGGTCTTGTTCGCTCAGTCTTGGAATATGGTAGTTGTATCTGGGACCCTAGTGGAGTGGCCCTCAACGAAGAAATTGAGAAAGTTCAGTATAGAGCTGCTAGATTTGTGACAGGAAATTACTGGCATGACTGGAATACTTAGAAAATTAAAATGGGAGTCTCTCAAGAATAGGAAAAAAGACAATAGGCTCATCCTTTTATACAAAGGTCTAAAGGGTGGTGCCAGCATTCCAACAGATGACCTTGTCCCCCCAGCTAGACACTGTAGAAATCATCATTCGATGGCGTTTCAGACTCTTACTGCAAGAACTGTCATTTATAAAGAGTCGTTTTCCCCCCATAACTATTAGAGATTGGAATGCCCTTCCCGATTCGGTTATTTCGACAGCTGAAGGTGCTGATGTTTGTGTAGCTAAATTCGCCTCTTTGGTTAGAGCCAGGGACCAACTTCCCACATCACAGGTCCTGGTGTATGAATGTCATTTGACGTGTCACCAGTAACAGTTCTGAGTCCTGTGTTCTGTATACATTGCTTGAACACATAGTGTGCTCAAACATCATGACCCACTTGGATGAACAGACGGACATCATGCATTTAAGAAAAGGAATAGTTGTGAAACTCATTTGAGCACGGTTATTAATGATTGGGTAAAATCTTGGTCAAAGGGGAACATACAGGTGGACACATTTATTCTGGACTTCGAGAAGGCTTAAATTGACACCTGAACTCATGAACTACTTAAATCCACATTACTCGTATTTAGTTATGGAACTGGGGGAGGGGGGGGGGGGACTCTCAAGTGGATAGATTCCTTTCTTTGCTACAGTAATCAGCGTGTTGTTGTTAATGGTGAATCTTTGGTATGCGCTCCAGCTTTGTCTGCGGTCCCTAAAGGGACTGTTCTTGGTCCACTGTTATTCTCCCTGTACATTAATGACATTTCCACATAATCAGAATTTTTACTGGTGACACGTCCTTAGACAATCATTCATCAGGATCTTCGACCGACTGAACTAGTCCGGGCCATAACTCCTAAACCGTATGGAATATATTTATGAAATTTTACAGGTGCATGCATGGCATTGAGACGATGTGTCGTGAACAAGGAAGACAATCTTTTTTTTTTTAATTATCTGCCCCTGACTTAGTTCCTTATAGTAAACTGTGTCCGGATCATCACTCCTGAACCGTATGGAATATATTGATTAAACTTTACATGTGCATGCATGGTATTGAGACGATGTGTCATGAACAAGGAAGACAACTCTTGCTTTTTTTTAATTATCTGCCCTTGACTTAGTTGTGTCCGGACCATAACTCCTAAACCGTATGGAATATATTTATGAAACTTTACAGGTGCATGCATGGCATTGAGACGATGTGTCATGAACAAGGAAGACAACTCTTGCTTTTTTGGTTTTTGAATAATCTGCCCTTGACTTAGTTCCTTATAGTAAAATGTGTCCGGGCCATAACACCGAAACCGTATGGAATATAGTTATGAAATTTTACAGGTACATGCATGGCATTGAGACGATGTGTCGAAAACAACTAAGACAACTCTTGCTTTTTTGGATTTCGAATTATCTGCCCTTGACTAAGTTCCTTATAGTAAACTGTGTCCGGACCATCACTCCTGAACCGTATGGGATATCTTAATGAAACTTTACAGGTATATGCATGGCAATGGGACGATGTGTCATGAACAAGGAAGACAACTCTTGCTTTTTGAATTATCTGACCTTGACTTAGTTCCTTATAGTAAGTAAACTGTGCCGGACCATCACTCCTGGACCGTATGGAATATATTTATGAAACTTTACAGGTCCATGCATAGCATTGAGACGATATGTCATGAACAAGGAAGACAATTCTGGCGTTTTTATTTTTGAATTGTCTGCCTTTGACTTAGTTCTTTATAGTACGATGTGTCCGGGCCATAACTCCTAAACCGTATGGAATATATTTATGAAACTTTACAGGTGCATGCATGGCATTGAGACGCTGTGTCGTGAACAAGGAATACAACTCTTGCGTTTTTGGTTTTGAATTATCTGCCATTGACTTAGTTCCTTATAGTAAATTGTGTCCGGATCATAACTCCTAAACCGTATGGAATATATTTATGAAACTTTCATTGTTTTCATTGCTCTTAAAGGAACTCATTTTTGATTTTTATTTATAGGTGCATGCATGGCATTGAGACATTGTGTCATGAACAAAGAAGACAACTCTTGCTTTTTTTTTTTTTTTGAACTATCTGCCCTTGACTTAATTCCTTCTAGTTAACTGTGTCCGGGCCATAACTCCTAAACCGTATGGTATATATTTATGAGACTTTACAGGTGCATGCATGGCATTGAGATGATGTGTCATGAACAAGGAAGACAACTCTTGCTTTTTTGGTTTTTAAATTATCTGCCCTTGACTTAGTTCCATATGTCATTTAATACATTTATGTAAAGGGAGAACAGAAGCGTACCAAGAACAATCCCCTTTCGGGTGTCCTCTGTGGGATTCCAGACAGGACATGGGCCCAATCAAATTTACTCCATCAACAACCACCTGTTGCTCTCTATGGCATAAAAAAAGCATCAACCCATTTTTCAAGTTTTGCCACCAATGCCATACCCATTAAGTTTGCTTTTCAGAAGCTCATGAAGAGGCGTATCAAACATTGGGCGAACAGACATTGGCTCAAAAATAAGACTGTTCGCAGACGACTATACGTGATATCGGGAAATTACAGATACAGAACATTCAGTGAAACTTCAGAATGACATAGATAGATTAGGATGTTGGGCACGAAAATGGGCATGATGTTTCAGCCCGTTAAGTGCAATATTATGCAGAAAACTAGGAAGAGAACCAATACAACTGAGGCTTCTTACACCTTAGAGGGAACGGTCATTGGGAATGTGAATTCCATTAAATACCTTGGTGTGACAATCACACTCGATTTGAGATGGAATACACAAAAGTAGCAACACGTGTACTAAGGCGAACAGAACGCTTGGTTTCATGAGGCGAAATCTTCATCAGTGTCCTCAGGATGTGAAGGAGGCAGTATATAAGGGACTTGTTCGCCCAATCCTGGAATATGGTTGTTGCAACTGGGACCCCAGTGGAATGGTCCTTGGTGAATAAATTGAAAAAAGCTCAGAACAGAGTTGCTAGATTTGTAACAAGCATTTACTATTTTGAAACTGGAAGCATGACTGGAATACTAGGAAAATTAAGGTAGGAGTCACTCAAGAAAAGGAGAAGAGACAGTAGGCTCACACTTTTACATAAAGATCTAAAGCGTGCTGCCAGCATTCCAACAGCTGACCTTCTTTCCCCAGTTAGGCACTGTATAAATTTCCATTCACTGGCGTTTTACCAGTAACAATTCTGATTCTGATTTCTGATACCGAAGGAAAATAGAAAATTTGGAAATCTACACCGGAATCAGAATTGTTACATGATATTCATACCCCAGGACCTGTGATATGGGAAATTAGTCCCGAGCTGTTACTAAAGAGGTAAACTTAGCTACACAATCCTCAGCACCTTCAGCTGTCGAAAAACTCGAATCGGGAAGGGTATTCTAATATCTAATGGTTCAGGGGAAGAAGGATTCCTTATAAATGTCAGTTCTTGCAGTAAGGGTCTGAAACGCCAATGAATGATGATTTCTACTGTGCTGGCAGCACTCTTTAGCCCTAGGTATAAAAGTATCAGCGTGGTGGGGGTCCGCATAGTGCGGATCCCGTTTGCTTCGAAGTTGGCATCGGCACTGTAATCACTGGATCGAACCAATGACCGCATATCAGAACTAACCACTGATCAAGGTACAGTCAATCACGGGGAACTCTTACAACCTAATGCAACCCAGTTGCACATAGTTGATTTTGATTTGATTTATTTAAACATTTTATTGCTTCTAACACAATTGAGCCCCGCCAAGTGAATTTGTGTCTTCGAGCATTCCGTCATGACAAACTTTAACTGCGCATGCCCTACCATTCAGAGGGGCCAGGGATATGGCTTTCTGTCTGAAGGTTCCGCTTGATTCACTGTTTGTATGAGCGAGCAGCGAAGGTTCTGGCGAGACTATGTGGATGCGCAGGCTCGCCTGAACCTTCGCTGCTCGCATAGGCGATAAGTACCAAAATCGCTTGACGGGGCCATATTTAAGATACATGCAAATGGGTTGGGCCACAAGTTCCAGCAACATTAGTTACGGCGCTTTCCGGGTACAAAATACAATTGAAAGCACTTTCACAGATGACAAGTCAAGAATAATAACCAGTAAAGAGACTATCAATGAAGTATAGATCGAATAAGGAGAAAGGAGAGAAATGAGTAGAATGTCTTGAACTATGTCTGCAATATGGAATATCGAAATGACAGTAACACTATTTCAACAGCAATGTTTCACTCACCCTCACAGAAATTATTGTATATGAACCTTGTTTACATATCAAAGTTATGGACTGTGGTGCCTAAAAGCGGTTGGTATCCTTTATGTATTCATGTACGTTGTTAAGGAGAATCGAGTTTTCTTCGAATGAAAGAGACTCCCTTCCATTTAATAGATTATTCAAATTTGATGGATGGAATCTGTGGGTGTTGTGAGAGAGTTTTCGCCGCTCATTTGTGTATCTGCGCTATTGAAATAAGTAATGGTCTGCTTATTCTTTTCTTGTCCCACAGTCGCAGTGAGCATTTTCTCTCAATCTGCTTTACAATAAATCATTTTATCATATGACGTCGCGTCTGAAAGTGTAATAACGCCATGTAATATTTTCGATAATCCACTAGTGGATTAAATATGCAAATTAGTTGGATACGTCCCGTAACGTTACATGTACGACGTCCTTAACGACGTCGCGTTTACTAATGGCGGAATATTTATATTTTTGTAAACAATCGAGAATAAAATAGCCAGGTCAAGTTAGCAGAACAGCAGAACGAGCAGAACGAAATGGTCAAGTTAGCAGAACAGCAGAACGAGCAGAACGAAATGGTCAAGTTAGCAGAACAGCAGAACGAGCAGAACGGATTGGTCAAGAAAGCAGAACAACAGAACAGCAGAACGAGCAGAACGAACTGGTCAAATAAGAGCAGAACCAGTAGAAAATGGTCATATTAGCAAAACAACTAAACCAACAGAAGAAATGGTCAAGTTAGCAGAACAACAGAACAAGAAAAAAAAAAAAACAAGACTACATACAAAGTCTCTCCAAAAGATGATGTATGCGGTTTTTTGTCTCGGAATTTCGGATTTTTTCTCTCTATACTTAGTCGCTATAAAAATGATGAAGAACGCCGTTTACCGCGCCTTCCTATCGCATTTATTAGCTGAGATATTGAGAAAAACATCATTTTTGTATTCTGCTGGGAAGATAAAGAAAAAATTTTGTCTCCGAATTTCGGATTTTTTCTCTCTATACTTAGTCGCTATAAAAATGATGAAGAACGCCGTTTACCGCGCCTTCCTATCGCATTTATTAGCTGAGATATTGAGAAAAACATCATTTTTGTATTCTGCTGGGAAGATAGAGAAAAATTTTTGTCTCCGAATTTCGGATTTTTTCTCTCTATACTTAGTCGCTATAAAAATGATGAAGAACGCCGTTTACCGCGCCTTCCTATCGCATTTATTAGCTGAGATATTGAGAAAAACATCATTTTTGTATTCTGCTGGGAAGATAGAGAAAAATTTTTGTCTCCGAATTTCGGATTTTTTCTCTCTATACTTAGTCGCTATAAAAATGATGAAGAACGCCGTTTACCGCGCCTTCCTATCGCATTTATTAGCTGAGATATTGAGAAAAACATCATTTTTGTATTCTGCTGGGAAGATAGAGAAAAATTTTTGTCTCCGAATTTCGGATTTTTTCTCTCTATACTTAGTCGCTATAAAAATGATGAAGAACGCCGTTTACCGCGCCTTCCTACCGCATTTATTAGCTGAGATATTGAGAAAAACATCATTTTTGTATTCTGCTGGGAAGATAGAGAAAAATTTTGGTCTCCGAATTTCGGATTTTTTCTCTCTATACTTAGTCGCTATAAAAATGATGAAGAACGCCGTTTACCGCGCCTTCCTATCGCATTTATTAGCTGAGATATTGAGAAAAACATCATTTTTGTATTCTGCTGGGAAGACCGAGAAAAAATTTTGTCTCGGAATTTCGGATTTTTTCTCTCTATACTTAGTCGCTATAAAAATGATGAAGAACGCCGTTTACCGCACCTTCCTATCGCATTTATTAGCTGAGATATTGAGAAAAACATCATTTTTGTATTCTGCTGGGAAGATAGAGAAAAAATTTTGTCTCCGAATTTCGGATTTTTTCTCTCTATACTTAGTCGCTATAAAAATGATGAAGAACGCCGTTTACCGCGCCTTCCTATCGCATTTATTAGCTGAGATATTGAGAAAAACATCATTTTTGTATTCTGCTGGGAAGATAGAGAAAATTTTGGTCTCCGAATTTTGGATTTATTCTCTCTATACTTAGTCGCTATAAAAATGATGAAGAACGCCGTTTACCGCGCCTTCCTATCGCATTTATTAGCTGAGATATTGAGAAAAACATCATTTTTGTATTCTGCTGGGAAGATAGAGAAAAATTTTGGTCTCCGAATTTCGGATTTTTTCTCTCTATACTTAGTCGCTATAAAAATGATGAAGAACGCCGTTTACCGCAAATTCCTATCGCATTTATTAGCTGAGATATTGAGAAAAACATCATTTTTGTATTCTGCTGGGAAGACCGAGAAAAATTTTTGTCTCCGAATTTCGGATTTTTTCTCTCTATACTTAGTCGCTATAAAAATGATGAAGAACGCCGTTTACCGCACCTTCCTATCGCATTTATTAGCTGAGATATTGAGAAAAACATCATTTTTGTATTCTGCTGGGAAGACCGAGAAAAAATTTTGTCTCGGAATTTCGGATTTTTTCTCTCTATATTTAGTCGCTATAAAAATAATGAAGAACGCCGTTTACCGCGCCTTCCTATCGCATTTATTAGCTGAGATATTGAGAAAAACATCATTTTTGTATTCTGCTGGGAAGATAGAGAAAAAATTTTGTCTCCGAATTTCGGATTTTTTCTCTCTATACTTAGTCGCTTTAAAAATGATGAAGAACGCCGTTTACCGCGCCTTCCTATCGCATTTATTAGCTGAGATATTGAGAAAAACATCATTTTTGTATTCTGCTGGGAAGATAGAGAAAATTTTGGTCTCCGAATTTTGGATTTATTCTCTCTATACTTAGTCGCTATAAAAATGATGAAGAACGCCGTTTACCGCGCCTTCCTATCGCATTTATTAGCTGAGATATTGAGAAAAACATCATTTTTGTATTCTGCTGGGAAGATAGAGAAAAATTTTGGTCTCCGAATTTCGGATTTTTTCTCTCTATACTTAGTCGCTATAAAAATGATGAAGAACGCCGTTTACCGCAAATTCCTATCGCATTTATTAGCTGAGATATTGAGAAAAACATCATTTTTGTATTCTGCTGGGAAGACCGAGAAAAATTTTTGTCTCCGAATTTCGGATTTTTTCTCTCTATACTTAGTCGCTATAAAAATGATGAAGAACGCCGTTTACCGCACCTTCCTATCGCATTTATTAGCTGAGATATTGAGAAAAACATCATTTTTGTATTCTGCTGGGAAAATATAGAGAAAAATTTTGGTCTCCGAATTTCGGATTTTTTCTCTCTATACTTAGTCGCTATAAAAATGATGAAGAACGCCGTTTACCGCGCCTTCCTATCGCATTTATTAGCTGAGATATTGAGAAAAACATCATTTTAAGATAGAGAAAAATTTTGGTCTCCGAATTTCGGATTTTTTCCCTCTATACTTAGTCGCTATAAAAATGATGAAGAACGCCGTTTACCGCGCCTTCCTATCGCATTTATTAGCTGAGGTATTGAGAAAAACATCATTTTTGTATTCTGCTGGGAAGATAGAGAAAAATTTTGTCTCCGAATTTCGGATTTTTTCTCTCTATACTTAGTCGCTATAAAAATGATGAAGAACGCCGTTTACCGCGCCTTCCTATCGCATTTATTAGCTGAGATATTGAGAAAAACATCATTTTTGTATTCTGCTGGGAAGATAGAGAAAAATTTTTGTCTCGGAATTTCGGATTTTTTCTCTCTATACTTAGTCGCTATAAAAATGATGAAGAACGCCGTTTACCGCGCCTTCCTATCGCATTTATTAGCTGAGATATTGAGAAAAACATCATTTTTGTATTCTGCTGGGAAGATAGAGAAAAATTTTTGTCTCCGAATTTCGGATTTTTTCTCTCTATACTTAGTCGCTATAAAAATGATGAAGAACGCCGTTTACCGCGCCTTCCTATCGCATTTTTTAGCTGAGATATTGAGAAAAACATCATTTTTGTATTCTGCTGGGAAGATAGAGAAAAATTTTTGTCTCCGAATTTCGGATTTTTTTCTCTCTATACTTAGTCGCTATAAAAATGATGAAGAACGCCGTTTACCGCACCTTCCTATCGCATTTATTAGCTGAGATATTGAGAAAAACATCATTTTTTTCTTCTGCTGGGAAGACCGAGAAAAATTTTTGTCTCCGAATTTCGGATTTTTTCTCTCTATACTTAGTCGCTATAAAAATGATGAAGAACGCCGTTTACCGCACCTTCCTATCGCATTTATTAGCTGAGATATTGAGAAAAACATCATTTTTGTATTCTGCTGGGAAGATAGAGAAAAATTTTGGTCTCCGAATTTCGGATTTTTTCTGTCTATACTTAGTCGCTATAAAAATGATGAAGAACGCCGTTTACCGCGCCTTCCTATCGCATTTATTAGCTGAGATATTGAGAAAAACATCATTTTTGTATTCTGCTGGGAAGATAGAGAAAAATTTTGGTCTCCGAATTTCGGATTTTTTCCCTCTATACTTAGTCGCTATAAAAATGATGAAGAACGCCGTTTACCGCGCCTTCCTATCGCATTTATTAGCTGAGGTATTGAGAAAAACATCATTTTTGTATTCTGCTGGGAAGATAGAGAAAAATTTTGTCTCCGAATTTCGGATTTTTTCTCTCTATACTTAGTCGCTATAAAAATGATGAAGAACGCCGTTTACCGCGCCTTCCTATCGCATTTATTAGCTGAGATATTGAGAAAAACATCATTTTTGTATTCTGCTGGGAAGATAGAGAAAAATTTTTGTCTCGGAATTTCGGATTTTTTCTCTCTATACTTAGTCGCTATAAAAATGATGAAGAACGCCGTTTACCGCGCCTTCCTATCGCATTTATTAGCTGAGATATTGAGAAAAACATCATTTTTGTATTCTGCTGGGAAGATAGAGAAAAATTTTTGTCTCCGAATTTCGGATTTTTTCTCTCTATACTTAGTCGCTATAAAAATGATGAAGAACGCCGTTTACCGCGCCTTCCTATCGCATTTATTAGCTGAGATATTGAGAAAAACATCATTTTTGTATTCTGCTGGGAAGATAGAGAAAAATTTTTGTCTCCGAATTTCGGATTTTTTCTCTCTATACTTAGTCGCTATAAAAATAATGAAGAACGCCGTTTACCGCGCCTTCCTATCGCATTTATTAGCTGAGATATTGAGAAAAACATCATTTTTGTATTCTGCTGGGAAGATAGAGAAAAATTTTGGTCTCCGAATTTCGGATTTTTTCTCTCTATACTTAGTCGCTATAAAAATGATGAAGAACGCCGTTTACCGCGCCTTCCTATCGCATTTATTAGCTGAGATATTGAGAAAAACATCATTTTTGTATTCTGCTGGGAAGATAGAGAAAAAATTTTGTCTCCGAATTTCGGATTTTTTCCCTCTATACTTAGTCGCTATAAAAATGATGAAGAACGCCGTTTACCGCACCTTCCTATCGCATTTATTAGCTGAGATATTGAGAAAAACATCATTTTTGTATTCTGCTGGGAAGACCGAGAAAAATTTTTGTCTCGGAATTTCGGATTTTTTCTCTCTATATTTAGTCGCTATAAAAATAATGAAGAACGCCGTTTACCACGCCTTCCTATCGCATTTATTAGCTGAGATATTGAGAAAAACATCATTTTTGTATTCTGCTGGGAAGATAGAGAAAAATTTTTGTCTCCGAATTTCGGATTTTTTCTCTCTATACTTAGTCGCTATAAAAATGATGAAGAACGCCGTTTACCGCACCTTCCTATCGCATTTATTAGCTGAGATATTGAGAAAAACATCATTTTTTTTCTGCTGGGAAGACCGAGAAAAATTTTTGTCTCGGAATTTCGGATTTTTTCTCTCTATATTTAGTCGCTATAAAAATGATGAAGAACGCCGTTTACCGCGCCTTCCTATCGCATTTATTAGCTGAGATATTGAGAAAAACATCATTTTTGTATTCTGCTGGGAAGGTAGAGAAAAATTTTTGTCTCCGAATTTCGGATTTATTCTCTATACTTAGTCGCTATAAAAATGATGAAGAACGCCGTTTACCGCGCCTTCCTATCGCATTTATTAGCTGAGATATTGAGAAAAACATCATTTTTGTATTCTGCTGGGAAGGTAGAGAAAAATTTTTGTCTCCGAATTTCGGATTTATTCTCTATACTTAGTCGCTATAAAAATGATGAAGAACGCCGTTTACCGCACCTTCCTATCGCATTTATTAGCTGAGATATTGAGAAAAACATCATTTTTTTTCTGCTGGGAAGACCGGGAAAAATTTTTGTCTCGGAATTTCGGATTTTTTCTCTCTATATTTAGTCGCTATAAAAATGATGAAGAACGCCGTTTACCGCGCCTTCCTATCGCATTTATTAGCTGAGATATTGAGAAAAACATCATCTTTGTATTCTGCTGGGAAGATAGAGAAAAATTTTTGTCTCCGAATTTCGGATTTTTTCTCTCTATACTTAGTAGCTATAAAAATGATGAAGAACGCCGTTTACCGCGCCTTCCTATCGCATTTATTAGCTGAGATATTGAGAAAAACATCATTTTTGTATTCTGCTGGGAAGATAGAGAAAAATTTTTGTCTCCGAATTTCGGATTTTTTCTCTCTATACTTAGTCGCTATTAAAATGATGAAGAACGCCGTTTACCGCACCTTCCTATCGCATTTATTAGCTGAGATATTGAGAAAAACATCATTTTTTTCTTCTGCTGGGAAGACCGAGAAAAAATTTTGTCTCGGAATTTCGGATTTTTTCTCTCTATACTTAGTCGCTATAAAAATAATGAAGAACGCCGTTCACCGCGCCTTCCTATCGCATTTATTAGCTGAGATATTGAGAAAAACATCATTTTTGTATTCTGCTGGGAAGATAGAGAAAAATTTTTGTCTCCGAATTTCGGATTTTTTCTCTCTATACTTAGTCGCTATAAAAATGATGAAGAACGCCGTTTACCGCGCCTTCCTATCGCATTTATTAGCTGAGATATTGAGAAAAACATCATTTTTGTATTCTGCTGGGAAGATAGAGAAAAATTTTTGTCTCCGAATTTCGGATTTTTTCTCCTTATACTTAGTCGCTATAAAAATGATGAAGAACGCCGTTTACCGCGCCTTCCTATCGCATTTATTAGCTGAGATATTGAGAAAAACATCATTTTTGTATTCTGCTGGGAAGAAAGAGAAAAATTTTGGTCTCCGAATTTCGGATTTTTTCTCTCTATACTTAGTCGCTATAAAAATGATGAAGAACGCCGTTTACCGCGCCTTCCTATCGCATTTATTAGCTGAGATACTGAGAAAAACATCATTTTTGTATTCTGCTGGGAAGATAGACGAAAATTTTTGTCTCCGAATTTCGGATTTTTTCTCTCTATACTTAGTCGCTATAAAAATGATGAAGAACGCCGTTTACCGCGCCTTCCTATCGCATTTATGAGCTGAGAAATTGAGAAAAACATCATTTTTGTATTCTGCTGGGAAGATAGAGAAAAATTTTTGTCTCCGAATTTCGGATTTTTTCTCTCTATACTTAGTCGCTATAAAAATGATGAAGAACGCCGTTTACCGCGCCTTCCTATCGCATTTATGAGCTGAGATATTGAGAAAAACATCATTTTTGTATTCTGCTGGGAAGATAGAGAAAAAATTTTGTCTCCGAATTTCGGATTTTTTCTATCTTTACTTAGTCGCTATAAAAATGATGAAGAACGCCGTTTACCGCGCCTTCCTATCGCATTTATTAGCTGAGATATTGAGAAAAACATCATTTTTGTATTCTGCTGGGAAGAAAGAGAAAAATTTTGGTCTCGGAATTGCGGATTTTTTCTCTCTATACTTAGTCGCTATAAAAATGATGAAGAACGCCGTTTACCGCGCCTTCCTATCGCATTTATTAGCTGAGATATTGAGAAAAACATCATTTTTGTATTCTGCTGGGAAGATAGAGAAAAATTTTTGTCTCCGAATTCGGATTTTTTCTCTCTATACTTAGTCGCTATAAAAATGATGAAGAACGCCGTTTACCGCACCTTCCTATCGCATTTATTAGCTGAGATATTGAGAAAAACATCATTTTTTTCTTATGCTGGGAAGACCGAGAAAAATTTTTGTCTCGGAATTTCGGATTTTTTCTCTCTGTACTTAGTCGCTATATAAATAATGAAGAACGCCGTTTACCGCGCCTTCGTATCGCATTTATTAGCTGAGATATTGAGAAAAACATCATTTTTGTATTCTGCTGGGAAGTTAGAGAAAAATTTTGGTCTCCGAATTTCGGATTTTTTCTCTCTATACTTAGTCGCTATAAAAATGATGAAGAACGCCGTTTACCGCGCCTTCCTATCGCATTTATTAGCTGAGATATTGAGAAAAACATCATTTTTGTATTCTGCTGGGAAGATAGAGAAAAATTTTTGTCTCCGAATTTCGGATTTTTTCTCTCTATACTTAGTCGCTATAAAAATGATGAAGAACGCCGTTTACCGCGCCTTCCTATCGCATTTATTAGCTGAGATATTGAGAAAAACATCATTTTTTTTCTTCTGCTGGGAAATAGAGAAAAATTTTTGTCTCCGAATTTCGGATTGTTTCCGTCTATACTTAGTCGCTATAAAAATGATGAAGAACGCCGTTTACCGCACCTTCCAATCGCATCTATTAGCTGAGATATTGAGAAAAACATCATTTTTTTCTTCTGCTGGGAAGACCGAGAAAATTTTTTGTCTTCGAATTTCTGACTTTTTCTCTCTATACTAAGTCGCTATAAAAATGATGAAGAACGCCGTTTACCGCGCCTTCCTATCGCATTTATTAGCTGAGATATTGAGAAAAACATCATTTTTGTATTCTGCTGGGAAGATAGAGAAAAATTTTTGTCTCGGAATTTCGGATTTTTTCTCTCTATACTTAGTCGCTATAAAAATGATGAAGAACGCCGTTTACCGCGCCTTCCTATCGCATTTATTAGCTGAGATATTGAGAAAAACATCATTTTTGTATTCTGCTGGGAAGATAGAGAAAAATTTTTGTCTCCGAATTTCGGATTTTTTCTCTCTATACTTAGTCGCTATAAAAATGATGAAGAACGCCGTTTACCGCGCCTTCCTATCGCATTTTTAGCTGAGATATTGAGAAAAACATCATTTTTGTATTCTGCTGGGAAGATAGAGAAAAATTTTTGTCTCCGAATTTCGGATTGTTTCTCTCTATACTTAGTCGCTATAAAAATGATGAAGAACGCCGTTTACCGCACCTTCCTATCGCATTTATTAGCTGAGATATTGAGAAAAACATCATTTTTTTCTTCTGCTGGGAAGACCGAGAAAAATTTTTGTCTCCGAATTTCGGATTTTTTCACTCTATACTTAGTCGCTATAAAAATGATGAAGAACGCCGTTTACCGCACCTCCCTATCGCATTTATTAGCTGAGATATTGAGAAAAACATCATTTTTGTATTCTGCTGGGAAGATAGAGAAAAATTTTGGTCTCCGAATTTCGGATTTTTTCTCTCTATACTTAGTCGCTATAAAAATGATGAAGAACGCCGTTTACCGCGCCTTCCTATCGCATTTATTAGCTGAGATATTGAGAAAAACATCATTTTTGTATTCTGCTGGGAAGATAGAGAAAAATTTTGGTCTCCGAATTTCGGATTTTTTCCCTCTATACTTAGTCGCTATTAAAAATGATGAAGAACGCCGTTTACCGCGCCTTCCTATCGCATTTATTAGCTGAGGTATTGAGAAAAACATCATTTTTGTATTCTGCTGGGAAGATAGAGAAAAATTTTGTCTCCGAATTTCGGATTTTTTCTCTCTATACTTAGTCGCTATAAAAATGATGAAGAACGCCGTTTACCGCGCCTTCCTATCGCATTTATTAGCTGAGATATTGAGAAAAACATCATTTTTGTATTCTGCTGGGAAGATAGAGAAAAATTTTTGTCTCGGAATTTCGGATTTTTTCTCTCTATACTTAGTCGCTATAAAAATGATGAAGAACGCCGTTTACCGCGCCTTCCTATCGCATTTATTAGCTGAGATATTGAGAAAAACATCATTTTTGTATTCTGCTGGGAAGATAGAGAAAAATTTTTGTCTCCGAATTTCGGATTTTTTCTCTCTATACTTAGTCGCTATAAAAATGATGAAGAACGCCGTTTACCGCGCCTTCCTATCGCATTTATTAGCTGAGATATTGAGAAAAACATCATTTTTGTATTCTGCTGGGAAGATAGAGAAAAATTTTTGTCTCCGAATTTCGGATTTTTTCTCTCTATACTTAGTCGCTATAAAAATAATGAAGAACGCCGTTTACCGCGCCTTCCTATCGCATTTATTAGCTGAGATATTGAGAAAAACATCATTTTTGTATTCTGCTGGGAAGATAGAGAAAAATTTTGGTCTCCGAATTTCGGATTTTTTCTCTCTATACTTAGTCGCTATAAAAATGATGAAGAACGCCGTTTACCGCGCCTTCCTATCGCATTTATTAGCTGAGATATTGAGAAAAACATCATTTTTGTATTCTGCTGGGAAGATAGAGAAAAAATTTTGTCTCCGAATTTCGGATTTTTTCTCTCTATACTTAGTCGCTATAAAAATGATGAAGAACGCCGTTTACCGCACCTTCCTATCGCATTTATTAGCTGAGATATTGAGAAAAACATCATTTTTGTATTCTGCTGGGAAGACCGAGAAAAATTTTTGTCTCGGAATTTCGGATTTTTTCTCTCTATATTTAGTCGCTATAAAAATAATGAAGAACGCCGTTTACCACGCCTTCCTATCGCATTTATTAGCTGAGATATTGAGAAAAACATCATTTTTGTATTCTGCTGGGAAGATAGAGAAAAATTTTTGTCTCCGAATTTCGGATTTTTTCTCTCTATACTTAGTCGCTATAAAAATGATGAAGAACGCCGTTTACCGCACCTTCCTATCGCATTTATTAGCTGAGATATTGAGAAAAACATCATTTTTTTTCTGCTGGGAAGACCGAGAAAAATTTTTGTCTCGGAATTTCGGATTTTTTCTCTCTATATTTAGTCGCTATAAAAATGATGAAGAACGCCGTTTACCGCGCCTTCCTATCGCATTTATTAGCTGAGATATTGAGAAAAACATCATTTTTGTATTCTGCTGGGAAGGTAGAGAAAAATTTTTGTCTCCGAATTTCGGATTTATTCTCTATACTTAGTCGCTATAAAAATGATGAAGAACGCCGTTTACCGCGCCTTCCTATCGCATTTATTAGCTGAGATATTGAGAAAAACATCATTTTTGTATTCTGCTGGGAAGGTAGAGAAAAATTTTTGTCTCCGAATTTCGGATTTATTCTCTATACTTAGTCGCTATAAAAATGATGAAGAACGCCGTTTACCGCACCTTCCTATCGCATTTATTAGCTGAGATATTGAGAAAAACATCATTTTTTTCTGCTGGGAAGACCGGGAAAAATTTTTGTCTCGGAATTTCGGATTTTTTCTCTCTATATTTAGTCGCTATAAAAATGATGAAGAACGCCGTTTACCGCGCCTTCCTATCGCATTTATTAGCTGAGATATTGAGAAAAACATCATTTTTGTATTCTGCTGGGAAGATAGAAAAAAATTTTTGTCTCCGAATTTCGGATTTTTTCTCTCTATACTTAGTAGCTATAAAAATGATGAAGAACGCCGTTTACCGCGCCTTCCTATCGCATTTATTAGCTGAGATATTGAGAAAAACATCATTTTTGTATTCTGCTGGGAAGATAGAGAAAAATTTTTGTCTCCGAATTTCGGATTTTTTCTCTCTATACTTAGTCGCTATTAAAATGATGAAGAACGCCGTTTACCGCACCTTCCTATCGCATTTATTAGCTGAGATATTGAGAAAAACAACATTTTTTTCTTCTGCTGGGAAGACCGAGAAAAAATTTTGTCTCGGAATTTCGGATTTTTTCTCTCTATACTTAGTCGCTATAAAAATAATGAAGAACGCCGTTCACCGCGCCTTCCTATCGCATTTATTAGCTGAGATATTGAGAAAAACATCATTTTTGTATTCTGCTGGGAAGATAGAGAAAAATTTTTGTCTCCGAATTTCGGATTTTTTCTCTCTATACTTAGTCGCTATAAAAATGATGAAGAACGCCGTTTACCGCGCCTTCCTATCGCATTTATTAGCTGAGATATTGAGAAAAACATCATTTTTGTATTCTGCTGGGAAGATAGAGAAAAATTTTTGTCTCCGAATTTCGGATTTTTTCTCCTTATACTTAGTCGCTATAAAAATGATGAAGAACGCCGTTTACCGCGCCTTTCTATCGCATTTATTAGCTGAGATATTGAGAAAATATTGAGATATTTTGGTCTCGGAATTTCGGATTTTTTCTCTCTATACTTAGTCGCTATAAAAATGATGAAGAACGCCGTTTACCGCGCCTTCCTATCGCATTTATTAGCTGAGATACTGAGAAAAACATCATTTTTGTATTCTGCTGGGAAGATAGACGAAAATTTTTGTCTCCGAATTTCGGATTTTTTCTCTCTATACTTAGTCGCTATAAAAATGATGAAGAACGCCGTTTACCGCGCCTTCCTATCGCATTTATGAGCTGAGAAATTGAGAAAAAACATCATTTTTGTATTCTGCTGGGAAGATAGAGAAAAATTTTTGTCTCCGAATTTCGGATTTTTTCTCTCTATACTTAGTCGCTATAAAAATGATGAAGAACGCCGTTTACCGCGCCTTCCTATCGCATTTATTAGCTGAGATATTGAGAAAAACATCATTTTTGTATTCTGCTGGGAAGATAGAGAAAAAATTTTGTCTCCGAATTTCGGATTTTTTCTATCTTTACTTAGTCGCTATAAAAATGATGAAGAACGCCGTTTACCGCGCCTTCCTATCGCATTTATTAGCTGAGATATTGAGAAAAACATCATTTTTGTATTCTGCTGGGAAGAAAGAGAAAAATTTTGGTCTCGGAATTGCGGATTTTTTCTCTCTATACTTAGTCGCTATAAAAATGATGAAGAACGCCGTTTACCGCGCCTTCCTATCGCATTTATTAGCTGAGATATTGAGAAAAACATCATTTTTGTATTCTGCTGGGAAGATAGAGAAAAATTTTTGTCTCCGAATTTCGGATTTTTTCTCTCTATACTTAGTCGCTATAAAAATGATGAAGAACGCCGTTTACCGCACCTTCCTATCGCATTTATTAGCTGAGATATTGAGAAAAACATCATTTTTTTCTTATGCTGGGAAGACCGAGAAAAATTTTTGTCTCGGAATTTCGGATTTTTTCTCTCTGTACTTAGTCGCTATATAAATAATGAAGAACGCCGTTTACCGCGCCTTCCTATCGCATTTATTAGCTGAGATATTGAGAAAAACATCATTTTTGTATTCTGCTGGGAAGTTAGAGAAAAATTTTGGTCTCCGAATTTCGGATTTTTTCTCTCTATACTTAGTCGCTATAAAAATGATGAAGAACGCCGTTTACCGCACCTTCCTATCGCATTTATTAGCTGAGATATTGAGAAAAACATCATTTTTGTATTCTGCTGGGAAGATAGAGAAAAATTTTTGTCTCCGAATTTCGGATTTTTTCTCTCTATACTTAGTCGCTATAAAAATGATGAAGAACGCCGTTTACCGCGCCTTCCTATCGCATTTATTAGCTGAGATATTGAGAAAAACATCATTTTTTTTCTTCTGCTGGGAAGATAGAGAAAAATTTTTGTCTCCGAATTTCGGATTGTTTCCGTCTATACTTAGTCGCTATAAAAATGATGAAGAACGCCGTTTACCGCACCTTCCAATCGCATCTATTAGCTGAGATATTGAGAAAAACATCATTTTTTTCTTCTGCTGGGAAGACCGAGAAAATTTTTTGTCTTCGAATTTCTGACTTTTTCTCTCTATACTAAGTCGCTATAAAAATGATGAAGAACGCCGTTTACCGCGCCTTCCTATCGCATTTATTAGCTGAGATATTGAGAAAAACATCATTTTTGTATTCTGCTGGGAAGATAGAGAAAAATTTTTGTCTCCGAATTTCGGATTTTTTCTCTCTATACTAAGTCGCTATAAAAATGATGAAGAACGCCGTTTACCGCGCATTCCTATCGCATTAATTAGCTGAGATATTGAGAAAAACATCATTTTTTCTTCTGCTGGGAAGACCGAGAAAAATTTTTGTCTCGGAATTTCGGATTTTTTCTCTCTATACTTAGTCGCTATAAAAATAATGAAGAATGCCGTTTACCGCGCCTTCCTATCGCATTTATTAGCTGAGATATTGAGAAAAACATCATTTTTTCTTCTGCTGGGAAGACCGAGAAAAATTTTTGTCTCGGAATTTCGGATTTTTTCTCTCTATACTTAGTCGCTATAAAAATGATGAAAAACGCCGTTTACCGCACCTTCCTATTGCATCTATTAGCTGAGATATTGAGAAAAACATCATTTTTTTCTTCTGCTGTGAAGATACATTAGGCGTTGTTACATTTGGCGTTGACTGCAACGCCTAATGTAACAACGCCTAATGTAATACACTCAGATCTTAAGTAATATCATTAATTAAAATAGAGTTGCGTTGAATAAAAATCAAAAATGAGTTCCTTTAAGAGAAATGAAAACATTCATAAGAAAGAAAATGGGTCATACTACGTAGTTTCGGCTAATAAAGCCTCATCAGTGACCCTGTAATGACCCGGCAAAGAAAGCCAGAGGGAACATACTGCAATTTTGCAAATTTCGAACCGGCAGCCGATACAAAGACCGACACAAACCAAAATGGGGTCCAAACATTAAAAAACCTGTCTAGAATATGAGTCTAAACCAATAATTAATTTCTGATTTCTCAGAATATTCACGCTGATCTCAAAGTTCCAAAAGTAAAATATAAACTGCACTATGGTTGATGTACGGGAAGCCTACACACACCAAGTAGCCACACAACCTTCGACCCCAGAACCCATATAACCTTCGACCCCAAGGTATATGGATACTCTATGATTTTTATCCTTTTTTAGATTTCATCTTGTCCTAGCCGAAAGTTACTTTATTACATTAGGCTTTGTTACATTTGACGTTGACTGCAACGCCTAATGTAACAACGCCTAATGTAATACACTCAGATCTTAAGTAATATCATTAATTAAAATAGAGTTGCGTTGAAGCACAAACTCCCCAACATACACGCTCCAAGTACCCACACCACCTTCGACTCCAGTACCCACACCCCCTTCAACCACAGTACCAACAGAACCTTCGACCCCAAGGCATATGGATACCCTATTATTTTAACTTTTTTTGAGATTTCATCTTGTCCTAGACGAAAACTAGAGCTGTCAGTGAAACTGACTAGGGCCCCGGCAGCGCTATCAGAGGAGTAGGAAAATGTTGAAAATTTGTGGACGGACGGACGGACGGACAGACGGACAGACAGACAGACAGACAGACGGACGGACAGAGTGATTACTATAGGGCACCCACACTTTCAGTGCGGGCCCCTAATTACTTTATTACATTAGGCGTTGTTACATTTGGCGTTGACTGCAACGCCTAATGTAACAACGCCTAATGTAACACACTCAGATCTTAATTAATATCATTAATTAGAACAGAGTTGCGTTGAAGCACAAGCTCCCCACCATACACACTCCAAGTACCCACACCACCTTCGACCCCAGTACCCACTCCCACTTCGACCCCAGTACCCACACAACCTTCGAGCCAAAGGTATATGGATACTCTATGATTTTAACTTTTTTTAGATGATGTCCTAGACGAAAGTTACTTGATTACATTAGGCTTTGTTACAATTGGCGTTGACTGCAACGCCTAATGTAACAACGCCTAATGTAATACACTCAGATCTTAAGTAATATCATTAATTAGAATAGAGTTGCGTTGAAGCACAAGCTCCCCACCATACACACTCCAAGTACCCACACCACCTTCGACCCCAGTACCCACACCCCCTTCGACCCCAGTACCCACACAACCTTCGACCCCAAGGTATATGGATACTTCATGATTTTAACTTTTTTTTTTAGATTTCATCTTGTCCTAGACGAAATGTACTTTATTACATTAGGCGTTGTTACATTTGGCGTTGACTGCAACGCCTAATGTAACAACGCCTAATGTAACACCCTCAGCTCTTTAGTAATATAATTAAATAGAATAGAGTTGCGTTGAAGCACATGCTCCCCGCCATACACACTCCAAGTACCCACACCACCTTCGACCCCAGTACCCACACCCCCTTCGACCCCAGTACCCACACAGCCTTCGACCCCAAGGTATATGGATACGCTCTGATTTTGACTTTTTTTTTAGATTTCATCTTGTCCTAGACGAAAGTTACTTTATTACATTAGGCGTTGTCACATTTGGCGTTGACTGCAACGCCTAATGTAACAACGTCTAATGTAATACACCCAAATCTTAAGTAATATCATTAATTGGAATAGAGTTGCGTTGAAGCCTACACACACCAACTAGCCAAACAACCTTCGACCCCAGTACCCACACCCCCTTCGACCCCAGAACCCATATAACCTTCGACCCCAAGGTATATGGATACTCTATGATTTTTACCCTTTTTTAGATTTCATCTTGTCCTAGACGAAAGTTACTTTATTACATTAGGCGTTGTTACATTTGGCGTTGACTGCAACGCCTAATGTAACAACGCCCAATGTAATACACTCAGATCTTAAGTAATATCATTAATTAAAATAGAGTTGCGTTGAAGCACAAGCTCCCCACCATACACACTCCAAGTACCCACACCACCTTCGACTCCAGTACCCACACCCCCTTCGACCCCAGTACCCACACAACCTTCGACCCCAATTAATATGGATACTCTTTGATTTTAACTTTTTTTTTTAGATTTCATCTTGTCCTAGACGAAAGTTACTTTATTACATTAGGCGTTGTTACATTTGGCGTTGACTGCAATGCCTAATGTAACAACGCCTAATGTAATACACTCAGATCTTAAGTGATATATCATTAATTAGAATAGAGTTGCGTTGAAGCACAAGCTCCCCGCCATACACACTCCAAGTACCCACACCACCTTCGACCCCAGTACCCACGACACCTTCGACCCCAGTACCCACACAACCTTCGACCCCAAGGTATATGGATACTCTATGATTTTAACTTTTTTTTGAGATTTCATCTTGTCCTAGACGAAAGTTACTTTATTACATTAGGCGTTGTTACATTTGGCGTTGACTGCAACGCCTAATGTAATAACGCCTATTCTAACACAGCGCGCCTATATAGGCAATGGAAAATAACTGTGTTTTATTCTGCAACAAATCACAGCTCGGAAGAGCGTGACGTGTGACGTCATTAAAAACTGCAAATTTATGACGTCACTAGTCGATTTACTTGACGTTAGACGGTGTAACGTCATTTTCTCGCATCGAAAACATTAGAAAAGGATATAAATGCATGTGTTTCAGTCGATAATTTTAGCGGGATTTCTTCTGGCAATGGCGAAAAGTTGTGAGATTATGAAGGAAACAACAGCATTATTGCCGATTTTTAGCCTGTTAGAAGATACGCGCTCGTGATTTGTCTACTTTACAACTGACCTCCAAACTGTGATTTATTACACAACAAATCACAGTTAGAGCTTATCTATTTCTTAAATGTAATAAACTGGTTTATTACATTTGGCGTTGTATTACATTAGAGGTTGTCACACGGCCCCAATGCTCAGTTGGTAGAATGTCCGCTCCGGGAAACGGGAGGTCACGGGTTCGATCGGGGGCCGCGACATACCAAAGTCGTTAAGAATGGTACTAGCTGCTCCTCGCTTGGCACTCAGATTTACGGGGTAGAGCTAGGACTGGTCGACCCAGTGTCAGGATAATGTGACTGGGTGTGGTATCGTGTAATGTATCTGGGACATGATACTTCAGTGAGGCAACTCTATAAAAGTGAGCATAGAGCTCACTGTCGCAACCAGACACCGTCGTGATATGACTGAAAAATTGTTGAAAGCGATGTTAAACCCGAATTCACACACACATTGCCTGGGCAGGCTTAGTCCTTCTAAGCGGTTTACCAGCACTCATGTATTGCCAGTTGCAGCTCTGCGTGGCAGCATCATGCAGCCAATTTTCTCCAAGCCCCACTGGGCGGGGCGGACTGTCGCTTGTTGTCACCAAGAATATGTACATTCGCGAAAGGGGGAATTAGCCTTTGAATTTCTCCGCGGGCAGAAAACTCAATTTGCTTATTAGAGTATACGGTATTTCATACGCAAATATTGATTGATTTGAGGTTAAACGTCCCCGTCAACACTATGTAAGTCATTCTGAGATTTTGCTTCCAATGTGGTGCGACTTTTACCCGACATTGAAATGGAATGACATCTCAAGACCTGCCGCCCAATGGAACAAAGAGGGTGTACATGCATGGACGGCCCAACTCGCATCACTTTGCCTGGACAGTAATCGGTCGGTTTCAGCTTTGCGTGGAAGCATCTTGCAGACCACATTTCTCATTAAGCGCCAATACAGATACGTTTTGTACGGAACCCGGGAAGGGACATGTTTTTTTTTTTTATTTTATAAGTTGTGCGCACAAGATAATATCTTGTGCGGACAAGATATTATCTTGTGCGGACAACATATTATCTTGTGCAGACAAGATATTATCTTGTCCGCACAACATAATATCTTGTCCGCACAAGATAATATCTTGTGCGGACAAGATATTATCTTGTGCGGACAACATATTATCTTGTGCAGACAAGATATTATCTTGTCCGCACAAGATATTAAGTTGTGCGAACAAGATATTATCTTGTCCGCACAACATAGATCTTGTCCGCACAAGATATTATCTTGTCCGCACAAGATAATATCTTGTCCGCACAAGATAATATCTTGTCCGCACAACTTCCCAAGATCTATGTTGTGCAAACAAGATAATATGTTGTGCAAACAAGATAATATCTTGTGCGCACAAGATATTATGTTGTGCGAACAAGATCATATCTTGTCCGCACAAGATAATATGTTGTTCGAACAAGATAATATCTTGTCCGCTCAAGATATTATCTTGTTCGCACAACATAATAAAAATAAAAAATCATGTCCCTTCCCGGGTTCCGTTGGTTTTTTTTTTTTTTTTTTTTTCACGATGCCTTGCATTCATTTGACAATAATGGAAATATGTGTTTAAATCCAGAGGACCTGGTTATAATAGCCAACAGCTATATACACCGTTTTGAGGTTTAACGTCCCCTTCAACACTGTGTAGGTCATTTTGGAGACGTTGCTTCCAATTTTGTGCGACTTTTATCCGACATTGAGATGGTTTGACATCTCAAGACCTGCCGCCCAATGAAACAAGGAGGGTGTACTTGCATGGCTGGTCCAACTCGCATCACTTTGTCTGAACAGTATGCGGTCTTGGTTTCAGCTCTGCCTGGACGCATCATGCCGCCCATTTATTTCATTAAGCCCGATGGGCGCCCCCCCCCCCCCCCCACTCCCCGCAATATTGTGGGCGGGGACAACAAACACAGATACGTTTTTTTTTGGATTTATTTTTCACGAGGCCTTGCACCTTGCATTCATTTGACAATAAGGGAAATATGTGTTTAAATCCAGAGGACCTGGATAGGCAACTGTGTTTGTTTTGAGGTTTAATGTCTCCTTCAGCACTGTGGTCATTTTTGAGACGTGGCTTCCAATTTTGTGGGCATTTTCCGAGCCGCACAGTGTAGGGTTGTAGTGTTGGGGCAAGCAGGCACTGAATACGTGTTCACGCCTGTTTTTGCGCCCTCATTTAACCCTGTGGAATTGTGTTAGCGAACTTCGACTTGTAGATAAACAAATTGTAAAGAAAATCTTCAGTATGCTATTATGACTGCGGTAAACAGAGTTAATCTTCAAATTGTGCTGGATAGCAGATATAAACATTGACACTATGCCCAAGTGATTAACCGGGCCTTCCTGGCTTGATGGGTAAGGGCGCTGACTCTTAATCTTTAGGTCACTAACCACTGTGATTCGAGCCCCACTCGGATCACATGTGAAACGCCAAGTTCTGCAACTGTAGGTCATGTGTTTTTTCTCCGAGTTCTCCCGTTTTCGCCCGACCCTGAGTAAGGATAGCCCCGATACATGTATGTGAAATGATTTTAAAAGTTCCGTAAAGGCAGAACAAAAATATCCAAGAGAAAATGGTTAAAAATGCGGCATGCATTTTAGCGGGATTTGGTTCATATAGATATTTTAGCTTTCACATACATGTATCGGGGCTATCCTTACTCAGGGTCGGGCGAAAACGGGAGAACTCGGAGAAAAAACACATGACCTACAGTTGCAGAACTTGGCGTTTCACATGTGATCCGAGTGGGGCTCGAATCACAGTGGTTAGTGACCTAAAGATTAAGAGTCTCACACTTTCTCACTTAGGCTTCCCATCTATTTTTCTTTTCATATTGTTTTTGGGTCTAGCAACACATACGAATGCATATCTGTCGCACTGAATTCGGTAAAGTTACACTCATGATCGAGTAGCCAAAAGTCCCACAAAATTAGATGCAACGTCTCTAAAATGGCCTATACAGTGTTGACGGGGACGTTAAACCACAAACTCCCATTCTCTCTCTCTGCGCACACACGCACGCACACACCGCCCCCGCCCATCGGGGCTTGAAGAAATAGATCGGGCTGACCGCACATGGGTACTGGTAAACCGCTTAGAGGATCTAAGCCTTCCCAGGAAAATTGATGTGCGTCGGAACCGTCCATGCATATAAACCCCATTGGTTCATTGAGCGGCACGGCTTTATATGTCATTTCATCTCAGTTCCACACAAGTGGAAGCAACGTCTCTAAAATGACCTATAGAATGTTGACAGGGAGGTTTTGTTTGTTTGGTTTGAGGTTTAACGTCCCCTTCAACACTGTACAGGTCATGCATTGGAGACATTTCTACCAATTTTGTGGGACTTTTGTTTGTTTGTTTGATTTGAGGTGTAACGTCCCTATCAACACTGTAAAGGTAATTTTGGAGACGTCGCTTCCAATTTTGTGGGACTTTTACCCGACCTTGGGATGAAATGACATCTCAAGCCCTGTCGCCAATGAAACCAATAGGGTTTATTAGCATGGACGGGCCGACTCGCACCGCTTTTATCTATTTCTTCAAGCCCCAATGAGCGGGGCCGTGTGGGACTTTTTTCCAACATTGAGATGAAATCCAAACGGGTTTATAAGCATGGATGGTCCGAATCACACCACTTTGCCTGGGCAGGCTTAGATCCCCTAAGCGGTTTACCAGTACTCATGGACGGTCTGTTTCAGCTCTGCGGGGAAGCATCATGCAGCCTATCTATTTCTTCAAGCCCCGATGGGCGTGGACGGTGACGTAAAAACTCAAATAAAACACACACACACACACATACGAACGCATGCATGTTCGTTCGGACCCCGCCCATCGGGGATAGGAGAAATTGACTTGGTTGCATGGTGCTTTCACACAGAGCTCAAACTGACCGCACATGGGTACTGGTAAACCGCTTAGGACTTCGAAGCCCTTCCAGGCAAAGTAATACGAGTCGGAACGTCCATGCATATTAACCCAGTCGGTTTTCAATGGGTCGCACGGCTTGAGATGTCATTTCTTTTTCTTTTTCTTTTCTTTCTCTGTACACTGCCATACGCCATCGCGCACATTCTAGCCAGGTGTACTACTGAGCTACCACCCTCCCTTTGATATTTCATCTCAATGTCGGGTAAAAGTCCAACACAATTAGAAGCAACGTCTCCAAAATGACCTGAAAAGTTCTGACGAGGACGTTAAACCTCAATTCAAAATCTGATATTCTTGCCCCCGCCGATCGGGGCTTGAAGAAATAGATGGGCTGCATGCTGCTTCCACGCAGTGCTGAAACTGACCGCACACGAGTACTGGTGAACCGCTTAGAGGATCTTAGCCTGCCAAGACTAAGCAGTGCGAGTCGGACCGTCCATGCTTATAAACCCTATTGGTTTCATTGGGCGGCAGGGCTTGAGATGTCATTTCATCTCAATGTCGAGTAAAAATCCCATAAAATTGGAAGCAGCGGGGGGCGATAAACCTTAAATCAAACAAAACAAAAACTGATATTCATTCGGAGCCGTTGATCATCAACCGATCGACGCTTATGACCCACAAAGAGGGAATGCGAAATCAACGTTCATAGGCTATAGTTACGCTCCAACTTTCCATCCAAAAATAACTTGCCTACGTGACAAAAAACGACAGATCAAGTGCAGTTTGTGGGTCAGTGAAATTGCTAAATCGTTCTGCAATAAATAGTATAGGTGCTAGTTTTTTTCTCTCTCTAAAATAGCCACAGTGACCTTGACCTTGAGCCCAGACTCTAAAAGTCAAACTTGCTTGAGATATCATTATCATACCCAACACTACGTGACAGGTGAGCTAAAAATTAGAAGCTATATACGAAGAGAGTTAAGAGATGAAGCCCTAAGATGCCACGGCGCCCGCCCATCGGGGCTTGAAGAAATATATGGGCTGCATGATGCTTCCACGCAGAGCTGAAACCGACCCGCACACGAGTACTGGTTATCCGCTTAGAGGATCTAAGCCTGCCCAGGCAAAGCGGTGTGAGTGTCGGACTGTCATTGCTTATAAACCCTATTGGTTTCATTGGGCGACAGGGCTTGAGATGTCATTTCATCTCAATATCGGGTAAAAGTCCCACAAAATTCGAGGCAACGTCTCCAAAATGACCTTTACAATGTTGACGGGGACGTAAAAACCTCAAATCAAACAAACAAATAAACCCTATTATGCTTTGAAAACATCTATCTGAAAATGTTATCTGTTTGTGTCGTCTGCTGCGTCTTGTTGCAGGTTTTGCATCATGTCAAACAGTGTGGACTCTGATCAGACTGCACCTCTAACAGTGATGATCTTGATCAGACTGCTCCTAGCACATTTTAGAAGCCTCCGTGGTGTAGTAGTTACGCTACTCGCCTTGTAAACCAGGGATCGCAGGATCGATCCCGGGTTTCTCCAGACTTTCGGATGAGTCTTTTAAACCGAGGTCCCGTCTCCGTATGACCTTAGCTGTTGGTGGGACGTAAAACTGAAACACTCACTCACTCCTAACACATTTTGCTTCTCTTTTTTACGTTTCCTTACCCAGGTCGATAGTTGCTAAGTGCAGTATTTGAGAAAGTCTACGATGTATGAATATATGCTATAAAAGATGGAAATTATTATTACTGTTAGATTCCTCTCAAACTGGAAATGGCTCTGCCCATCCAGGAAGAATTCATCAACAGTGTTCTTCATCATTTTTATAGCGACTAAGTATAGAGAGAAAAAATCCGAAATCCCGAGACACAAATTTTTCTCGGTCTTCCCAGCAGAATACAAAAATGATGTTTTTCTCAATATCTCAGCTAATAAATGCGATAGGAAGGTGCGGTAAACGGCGTTCTTCATCATTTTTATAGCGACTAAGTATAGAGAGAAAAAATCCGAAATTCGGAGACAAAAATTTTTCTCTATCTTCCCAGCAGAATACAAAAATGATGTTTTTCTCAATATCTCAGCTAATAAATGCGGTAGGAAGGCGCGGTATACGGCGTTCTTCATCATTTTTATAGCGACTAAGTATAGAAAGAAAAAATCCGAAATTCGGAGACAAAAATTGTTCTCTATCTTCCCAGCAGAATACAAAAATGATGTTTTTCTCAATATCTCAGCTAATAAATGCGATAGGAAGGCGCGGTAAACGGCAGTCTTCATCATTTTTATAGCGACTAAGTATAGAGAGAAAAAATCCGAAATTCGGAGACAAAAATTTTTCTCTATCTTCCCAGCAGAATACAAAAATGATGTTTTTCTCAATATCTCAGCTAATAAATGCGATAGGAAGGCGCGGTAAACGGCGTTCTTCATCATTTTTATAGCGACTAAGTATAGAGAGAAAAAATCCGAAATTCGGAGACAAAAATTTTTCTCTATCTTCCCAGCAGAAGAAAAAAATGATGTTTTTCTCAATATCTCAGCTAATAATTGCGATAGGAAGGCGCGGTAAACGGAGTTCTTCATTATTTTTATAGCGACTAAGTATAGAGAGAAAAAATCCGAAATTCGGAGACAAAAATTTTTCTCGGTCTTCCCAGCAGAAGAAAAAAATGATGTTTTTCTCAATATCTCAGCTAATAAATGCGATAGGAAGGTGCGGTAAACGGCGTTCTTCATCATTTTTATAGCGACTAAGTATAGAGAGAAAAAATCCGAAATTCGGAGACAAAAATTTTTCTCTATCTTCCCAGCAGAATACAAAAATGATGTTTTTCTCAATATCTCAGCTAATAAATGCGATAGGAAGGTGCGGTAAACGGCGTTCTTCATTATTTTTATAGCGACTAAGTATAGAGAAAAAAAATCCGAAATTCGGAGACAAAAATTTTTCTCTATCTTCCCAGCAGAATACAAAAATGATGTTTTTCTCAATATCTCAGCTAATAAATGCGATAGGAAGGCGCGGTAAACGGCGTTCTTCATAATTTTTATAGCGACTAAGTATAGAGAGAAAAAATCCGAAATTCGGAGACAAAAATTTTTCTCTATCTTCCCAGCAGAATACAAAAATGATGTTTTTCTCAATATCTCAGCTAATAAATGCGATAGGAAGGTGCGGTAAACGGCGTTCTTCATCATTTTTATAGCGACTAAGTATAGAGAGAAAAAATCCGAAATTCCGAGACAAAAATTTTTTCTGTATCTTCCCAGCAGAATACAAAAATGATGTTTTTCTCAATATCTCAGCTAATAAATGCGATAGGAAGGCGCGGTAAACGGCGTTCTTCATCATTTTTATAGCGACTAAGTATAGAGAGAAAAAATCCGTAATTCGGAGATAAAAATTTTTCTCTATCTTCCCAGCAGAATACAAAAATGATGTTTTTCTCAATATCTCAGCTAATAAATGCGATAGGAAGGCGCGGTAAACGGCGTTCTTCATAATTTTTATAGCGACTAAGTATAGAGAGAAAAAATCCGAAATTCGGAGACAAAAATTTTTCTCTATCTTCCCAGCAGAATACAAAAATGATGTTTTTCTCAATATCTCAGCTAATAAATGCGATAGGAAGGTGCGGTAAACGGCGTTCTTCATCATTTTTATAGCGACTAAGTATAGAGAGAAAAAATCCGAAATTCCGAGACAAAAATTTTTCTCTATCTTCCCAGCAGAATACAAAAATGATGTTTTTCTCAATATCTCAGCTAATAAATGCGATAGGAAGGCGCGGTAAACGGCGTTCTTCATCATTTTTATAGCGACTAAGTATTGAGAGAAAAAATCCGAAATTCGGAGACCAAAATTTTTCTCTATCTTCCCAGCAGAATACAAAAATGATGTTTTTCTCAATATCTCAGCTAATAAATGCGATAGGAAGGCGCGGTAAACGGCGTTCTTCATCATTTTTATAGCGACTAAGTATAGAGAGAAAAAATCCGTAACTCGGAGACCAAAATTTTTCTCTATCTTCCCAGCAGAATACAAAAATGATGTTTTTCTCAATATCTCAGCTAATAAATGCGATAGGAAGGCGCGGTAAACGGCGTTCTTCATCATTTTTATAGCGACTAAGTATAGAGAGAAAAAATCCGTAATTCGGAGACCAAAATTTTTCTCTATCTTCCCAGCAGAATACAAAAATGATGTTTTTCTCAATATCTCAGCTAATAAATGCGATAGGAAGGCGCGGTAAACGGCGTTCTTCATCATTTTTATAGCGACTAAGTATAGAGAGAAAAAATCCGAAATTCGGAGACAAAAATTTTTCTCTATCTTCCCAGCAGAATACAAAAATGATGTTTTTCTCAATATCTCAGCTAATAAATGCGATAGGAAGGCGCGGTAAACGGCGTTCTTCATCATTTTTATAGCGACTAAGTATAGAGAGAAAGAATCCGAAATTCGGAGACAAAAATTTTTCTCTATCTTCCCAGCAGAATACAAAAATGATGTTTTTCTCAATATCTCAGCTAATAAATGCGATAGGAAGGTGCGGTAAACGGCGTTCTTCATCATTTTTATAGCGACTAAGTATAGAGAGAAAAAATCCGAAATTCCGAGACAAAATTTTTTTCTGTATCTTCCCAGCAGAATACAAAAATGATGTTTTTCTCAATATCTCAGCTAATAAATGCGATAGGAAGGCGCGGTAAACGGCGTTCTTCATCATTTTTATAGCGACTAAGTATAGAGAGAAAAAATCCGTAATTCGGAGATAAAAATTTTTCTCTATCTTCCCAGCAGAATACAAAAATGATGTTTTTCTCAATATCTCAGCTAATAAATGCGATAGGAAGGCGCGGTAAACGGCGTTCTTCATAATTTTTATAGCGACTAAGTATAGAGAGAAAAAATCCGAAATTCGGAGACAAAAATTTTTCTCTATCTTCCCAGCAGAATACAAAAATGATGTTTTTTTCAATATCTCAGCTAATAAATGCGATAGGAAGGTGCGGTAAACGGCGTTCTTCATCATTTTTATAGCGACTAAGTATAGAGAGAAAAAATCCGAAATTCCGAGACAAAAATTTTTCTCTATCTTCCCAGCAGAATACAAAAATGATGTTTTTCTCAATATCTCAGCTAATAAATGCGATAGGAAGGCGCGGTAAACGGCGTTCTTCATCATTTTTATAGCGACTAAGTATAGAGAGAAAAAATCCGAAATTCGGAGACCAAAATTTTTCTCTATCTTCCCAGCAGAATACAAAAATGATGTTTTTCTCAATATCTCAGCTAATAAATGCGATAGGAAGGCGCGGTAAACGGCGTTCTTCATCATTTTTATAGCGACTAAGTATAGAGAGAAAAAATCCGTAACTCGGAGACCAAAATTTTTCTCTATCTTCCCAGCAGAATACAAAAATGATGTTTTTCTCAATATCTCAGCTAATAAATGCGATAGGAAGGCGCGGTAAACGGCGTTCTTCATCATTTTTATAGCGACTAAGTATAGAGAGAAAAAATCCGTAATTCGGAGACCAAAATTTTTCTCTATCTTCCCAGCAGAATACAAAAATGATGTTTTTCTCAATATCTCAGCTAATAAATGCGATAGGAAGGCGCGGTAAACGGCGTTCTTCATCATTTTTATAGCGACTAAGTATAGAGAGAAAAAATCCGAAATTCGGAGACAAAAATTTTTCTCTATCTTCCCAGCAGAATACAAAAATGATGTTTTTCTCAATATCTCAGCTAATAAATGCGATAGGAAGGCGCGGTAAACGGCGTTCTTCATCATTTTTATAACGACTAAGTATAGAGAGAAAGAATCCGAAATTCGGAGACAAAAATTTTTCTCTATCTTCCCAGCAGAATACAAAAATGATGTTTTTCTCAATATCTCAGCTAATAAATGCGATAGGAAGGCGCGGTAAACGGCGTTCTTCATCATTTTTATAGCGACTAAGTATAGAGAGAAAAAATCCGAAATTCGGAGACAAAAATTTTTCTCTATCTTCCCAGCAGAATACAAAAATGATGTTTTTCTCAATATCTCAGCTAATAAATGCGATAGGAAGGCGCGGTAAACGGCGTTCTTCATCATTTTTATAGCGACTAAGTATAGGGAGAAAAAATCCGAAATTTCGAGACAAAAATTTTTCTCTATCTTCCCAGCAGAATACAAAAATGATGTTTTTTCTCAATATCTCAGCTAATAAATGCGATAGGAAGGCGCGGTAAACGGCGTTCTTCATCATTTTTATAGCGACTAAGTATAGAGAGAAAAAATCCGAAATTCGGAGACAAAAATTTTTCTCTATCTTCCCAGCAGAATACAAAAATGATGTTTTTCTCACTATCTCAGCTAATAAATGCGATAGGAAGGCGCGGTAAACGGCAGTCTTCATCATTTTTATAGCGACTAAGTATAGAGAGAAAAAATCCGAAATTCGGAGACAAAAATTTTTCTCTATCTTCCCAGCAGAATACAAAAATGATGTTTTTCTCAATATCTCAGCTAATAAATGCGATAGGAAGGCGCGGTAAACGGCGTTCTTCATCATTTTTATAGCGACTAAGTATAGAGAGAAAAAATCCGAAATTCGGAGACAAAAATTTTTCTCTATCTTCCCAGCAGAATACAAAAATGATGTTTTTCTCAATATCTCAGCTAATAAATGCGATAGGAAGGCGCGGTAAACGGCGTTCTTCATCATTTTTATAGCGACTAAGTATAGAGAGAAAGAATCCGAAATTCGGAGACAAAAAATTTTCTCTATCTTCCCAGCAGAATACAAAAATGATGTTTTTCTCAATATCTCAGCTAATAAATGCGATAGGAAGGCGCGGTAAACGGCGTTCTTCATCATTTTTATAGCGACTAAGTATAGAGAGAAAAAAATCCGAAATTCGGAGACAAAAATTTTTCTCTATCTTCCCAGCAGAATACAAAAATGATGTTTTTCTCAATATCTCAGCTAATAAATGCGATAGGAAGGCGCGGTAAACGGCGTTCTTCATCATTTTTATAGCGACTAAGTATAGGGAGAAAAAATCCGAAATTTCGAGACAAAAATTTTTCTCTATCTTCCCAGCAGAATACAAAAATGATGTTTTTCTCAATATCTCAGCTAATAAATGCGATAGGAAGGCGCGGTAAACGGCGGTCTTCATCATTTTTATAGCGACTAAGTATAGAGAGAAAAAATCCGAAATTCGGAGACAAAAATTTTTCTCTATCTTCCCAGCAGAATACAAAAATGATGTTTTTCTCAATATCTCAGCTAATAAATGCGATAGGAAGGCGCGGTAAACGGCGTTCTTCATCATTTTTATAGCGACTAAGTATAGAGAGAAAAAATCCGAAATTCGGAGACAAAAATTTTTCTGTATCTTCCCAGCAGAAGAAAAAAATGATGTTTTTCTCAATATCTCAGCTAATAATTGCGATAGGAAGGCGCGGTAAACGGAGTTCTTCATTATTTTTATAGCGACTAAGTATAGAGAGAAAAAATCCGAAATTCCGAGACAAAAATTTTTCTCGGTCTTCCCAGCAGAAGAAAAAAATGATGTTTTTCTCAATATCTCAGCTAATAAATGCGATAGGAAGGTGCGGTAAACGGCGTTCTTCATCATTTTTATAGCGACTAAGTATAGAGAGAAAAAATCCGAAATTCGGAGACAAAAATTTTTCTCTATCTTCCCAGCAGAATACAAAAATGATGTTTTTCTCAATATCTCAGCTAATAAATGCGATAGGAAGGTGCGGTAAACGGCGTTCTTCATTATTTTTATAGCGACTAAGTATAGAGAGAAAAAATCCGAAATTCGGAGACAAAAATTTTTCTCTATCTTCCCAGCAGAATACAAAAATGATGTTTTTCTCAATATCTCAGCTAATAAATGCGATAGGAAGGCGCGGTAAACGGCGTTCTTCATAATTTTTATAGCGACTAAGTATAGAGAGAAAAAATCCGAAATTCGGAGACAAAAATTTTTCTCTATCTTACCAGCAGAATACAAAAATGATGTTTTTCTCAATATCTCAGCTAATAAATGCGATAGGAAGGTGCGGTAAACGGCGTTCTTCATCATTTTTATAGCGACTAAGTATAGAGAGAAAAAATCCGAAATTCCGAGACAAAAATTTTTTCTGTATCTTCCCAGCAGAATACAAAAATGATGTTTTTCTCAATATCTCAGCTAATAAATGCGATAGGAAGGCGCGGTAAACGGCGTTCTTCATCATTTTTAATGCGACTAAGTATAGAGAGAAAAAATCCGTAATTCGGAGACAAAAATTTTTCTCTATCTTCCCAGCAGAATACAAAAATGATGTTTTTCTCAATATCTCAGCTAATAAATGCGATAGGAAGGCGCGGTAAACGGCGTTCTTCATAATTTTTATAGCGACTAAGTATAGAGAGAAAAAATCCGAAATTCGGAGACAAAAATTTTTCTCTATCTTCCCAGCAGAATACAAAAATGATGTTTTTCTCAATATCTCAGCTAATAAATGCGATAGGAAGGTGCGGTAAACGGCGTTCTTCATCATTTTTATAGCGACTAAGTATAGAGAGAAAAAATCCGAAATTCGGAGACAAAAATTTTTCTCTATCTTCCCAGCAGAATACAAAAATGATGTTTTTCTCAATATCTCAGCTAATAAATGCGATAGGAAGGTGCGGTAAACGGCGTTCTTCATCATTTTTATAGCGACTAAGTATAGAGAGAAAAAATCCGAAATTCCGAGACAAAAATTTTTCTCTATCTTCCCAGCAGAATACAAAAATGATGTTTTTCTCAATATCTCAGCTAATAAATGCGATAGGAAGGCGCGGTAAACGGCGTTCTTCATCATTTTTATAGCGACTAAGTATAGAGAGAAAAAATCCGAAATTCGGAGACCAAAATTTTTCTCTATCTTCCCAGCAGAATACAAAAATGATGTTTTTCTCAATATCTCAGCTAATAAATGCGATAGGAAGGCGCGGTAAACGGCGTTCTTCATCATTTTCATAGCGACTAAGTATAGAGAGAAAAAATCCGTAATTCGGAGACCAAAATTTTTCTCTATCTTCCCAGCAGAATACAAAAATGATGTTTTTCTCAATATCTCAGCTAATAAATGCGATAGGAAGGCGCGGTAAACGGCGTTCTTCATCATTTTTATAGCGACTAAGTATAGAGAGAAAAAATCCGAAATTCGGAGACAAAAATTTTTCTCTATCTTCCCAGCAGAATACAAAAATGATGTTTTTCTCAATATCTCAGCTAATAAATGCGATAGGAAGGCGCGGTAAACGGCGTTCTTCATCATTTTTATAGCGACTAAGTATAGAGAGAAAGAATCCGAAATTCGGAGACCAAAATTTTTCTCTATCTTCCCAGCAGAATACAAAAATGATGTTTTTCTCAATATCTCAGCTAATAAATGCGATAGGAAGGCGCGGTAAACGGCGTTTTTCATCATTTTTATAGCGACTAAGTATAGAGAGAAAAAATCCGTAATTCGGAGACCAAAATTTTTCTCTATCTTCCCAGCAGAATACAAAAATGATGTTTTTCTCAATATCTCAGCTAATAAATGCGATAGGAAGGCGCGGTAAACGGCGTTCTTCATCATTTTTATAGCGACTAAGTATAGAGAGAAAAAATCCGAAATTCGGAGACAAAAATTTTTCTCTATCTTCCCAGCAGAATACAAAAATGATGTTTTTCTCAATATCTCAGCTAATAAATGCGATAGGAAGGCGCGGTAAACGGCGTTCTTCATCATTTTTATAGCGACTAAGTATAGAGAGAAAGAATCCGAAATTCGGAGACAAAAATTTTTCTCTATCTTCCCAGCAGAATACAAAAATGATGTTTTTCTCAATATCTCAGCTAATAAATGCGATAGGAAGGCGCGGTAAACGGCGTTCTTCATCATTTTTATAGCGACTAAGTATAGAGAGAAAAAATCCGAAATTCGGAGACAAAAATTTTTCTCTATCTTCCCAGCAGAATACAAAAATGATGTTTTTCTCAATATCTCAGCTAATAAATGCGATAGGAAGGTGCGGTAAACGGCGTTCTTCATCATTTTTATAGCGACTAAGTATAGGGAGAAAAAATCCGAAATTCCGAGACAAAAATTTTTCTCTATCTTCCCAGCAGAATACAAAAATGATGTTTTTTCTCAATATCTCAGCTAATAAATGCGATAGGAAGGCGCGGTAAACGGCGTTCTTCATCATTTTTATAGCGACTAAGTATAGAGAGAAAAAATCCGAAATTCGGAGACAAAAATTTTTCTCTATCTTCCCAGCAGAATACAAAAATGATGTTTTTCTCAATATCTCAGCTAATAAATGCGATAGGAAGGCGCGGTAAACGGCAGTCTTCATCATTTTTATAGCGACTAAGTATAGAGAGAAAAAATCCGAAATTCGGAGACAAAAATTTTTCTCTATCTTCCCAGCAGAATACAAAAATGATGTTTTTCTCAATATCTCAGCTAATAAATGCGATAGGAAGGCGCGGTAAACGGCGTTCTTCATCATTTTTATAGCGACTAAGTATAGAGAGAAAAAATCCGAAATTCGGAGACAAAAATTTTTCTCTATCTTCCCAGCAGAAGAAAAAAATGATGTTTTTCTCAATATCTCAGCTAATAATTGCGATAGGAAGGCGCGGTAAACGGAGTTCTTCATTATTTTTATAGCGACTAAGTATAGAGAGAAAAAATCCGAAATTCCGAGACAAAAATTTTTCTCGGTCTTCCCAGCAGAAGAAAAAAATGATGTTTTTCTCAATATCTCAGCTAATAAATGCGATAGGAAGGTGCGGTAAACGGCGTTCTTCATCATTTTTATAGCGACTAAGTATAGAGAGAAAAAATCCGAAATTCGGAGACAAAAATTTTTCTCTATCTTCCCAGCAGAATACAAAAATGATGTTTTTCTCAATATCTCAGCTAATAAATGCGATAGGAAGGTGCGGTAAACGGCGTTCTTCATTATTTTTATAGCGACTAAGTATAGAGAGAAAAAATCCGAAATTCGGAGACAAAAATTTTTCTCTTTCTTCCCAGCAGAATACAAAAATGATGTTTTTCTCAATATCTCAGCTAATAAATGCGATAGGAAGGCGCGGTAAACGGCGTTCTTCATAATTTTTATAGCGACTAAGTATAGAGAGAAAAAATCCGAAATTCGGAGACAAAATTTTTTCTCTATCTTCCCAGCAGAATACAAAAATGATGTTTTTCTCAATATCTCAGCTAATAAATGCGATAGGAAGGTGCGGTAAACGGCGTTCTTCATCATTTTTATAGCGACTAAGTATAGAGAGAAAAAATCCGAAATTCCGAGACAAAAATTTTTCTCTATCTTCCCAGCAGAATACAAAAATGATGTTTTTCTCAATATCTCAGCTAATAAATGCGATAGGAAGGCGCGGTAAACGGCGTTCTTCATCATTTTTATAGCGACTAAGTATAGAGAGAAAAAATCCGAAATTCGGAGACCAAAATTTTTCTCTATCTTCCCAGCAGAATACAAAAATGATGTTTTTCTCAATATCTCAGCTAATAAATGCGATAGGAAGGCGCGGTAAACGGCGTTCTTCATCATTTTTATAGCGACTAAGTATAGAGAGAAAAAATCCGAAATTCGGAGACAAAAATTTTTCTCGGTCTTCCCAGCAGAAGAAAAAAATGATGTTTTTCTCAATATCTCAGCTAATAAATGCGATAGGAAGGTGCGGTAAACGGTGTTCTTCATCATTTTTATAGCGACTAAGTATAGAGAGAAAAAATCCGAAATTCGGAGACAAAAATTTTTCTCTATCTTCCCAGCAGAATACAAAAATGATGTTTTTCTCAATATCTCAGCTAATAAATGCGATAGGAAGGCGCGGTAAACGGCGTTCTTCATCATTTTTATAGCGACTAAGTATAGAGAGAAAAAATCCGAAATTCGGAGACAAAAAACCGCATACATCATCTTTTGGAGAGACTTTGTATGTAGTCTTGTTTTTTTTTTTTTTTTTTTCTTGTTCTGTTGTTCTGCTAACTTGACTATTTCTTCTGTTGGTTTAGTTGTTTTGCTAATATGACCATTTTCTACTGGTTCTGCTCTTATTTGGCCAGTTCGTTCTGCTCGTTCTGCTGTTCTGTTGTTCTGCTATCTTGACCAATCCGTTCTGCTCGTTCTGCTGTTCTGCTAGCTTGACCAATCCGTTCTGCTCGTTCTGCTGTTCTGCTAACTTGACCATTTCGTTCTGCTCGTTCTGCTGTTCTGCTAACTTGACCATTTCGTTCTGCTCGTTCTGCTGTTCTGCTAACTTGACCATTTCTTCTGCTGGTTCTATTTGCACATGGTTCGCACTACACCTGAGCTAGCTCTGGCAGATGAAGTACAAGCCATTCCCAAACCTTTGTACAACCGGTGTGCAACGTGTACAAACCTTGAACATGAATGATGTTACGACACTTTGTACTCAAAGTTAATTTTCGAAGAATTTTCAAAATTAGTTTCCCTTTCTATTTTATATTGATTTGTTTCTTTTTCAGGGTCTAAGTAGTTCTAAATTTTTGTTTTTGTTGTTGTTTTTTGTTTCGTTTAGATACATGGGCGTGACAATCACACAGGACTCGAGATGGACTACACATATTAGCAACATGTGTACTATGGTAAACAGAACACTGGTTTCCTGAAGCAAAATCTTTATCAGTGTCCACGTGATAAAAAAGGGGCAGCATATAAAAGACTTCCTCTCCCAATCTTGGATTATCATAGTTTTGTCAGGGACTCCCTAGGGGGAAAGAAGAAATTGATAATGTTCAAAATCGCAATTAGCAACTACAGCTTTGAAACTTGCAATATGACTGGAATACTAGAAAAGTTATAATGGGGAGTCGCCATCAAATTGGACGAAACACAGAAGGCTTATACTATTGTACAATGCTATAAAAGATGCTACCAGCATTCCAACAAAATACCTCCAATAATTAGGCGTTGCAGGAATCATCACACATTGGCATTTCAAAACCTTACTGGAAGACATTCTTCCCTCGGACCGTTATATGCCGCGTCGGTAGACCGGTCTGATCAGTAGGTTTTGGGTTCGATACCTGCTGGGGACGGCAGCATGTTTTCGTGGAGTTTGAATATGAAATCTTTTCATATTTTACTAGCTAAACTGACCAACTCGATATGACTTAAAGTGTTAAATGGGCCGTTAAACTCCAAAACAAGCAAAACAAAAGAATGCCCTTCCAGATTCGATAATTTCCCCAGCTGACTGTGAAAAGGATAATGTAGTTTACTCCCATTTGTGAGAGCTAGGGACCATCACGAAAACACTCCTATATAATTTTGACCTCTACAAACCCCACTTTTATATATACAAAAAAATGGGGTTTACAGGGGTAAACATTATTTTTTCTTATTTCATCACCTCAACTGTCTCTTCTATCTCTTTTCTCCCTTGCACTGGAAGGCGACACAAAATGAGCCACAAGAGTTGACGTGTCAATTATCCCCAAAACAATCAATTAATCAACCATCCCTGATTCTCACGTGGCTCAGCCCTCTCACGTGGCTTCAACATATTATTACTGTGTAACCGGAGAAAAGAGCCATATCTGAACTGTATTGTTAATTCAATTACGGCGGATTTCCTCAGATTCCAGATAAGAAAGCATTTCGAGGATAATTAATGGGTAAATATCCTTATTTCTTGTTAGAAGCGTATGCTGTGGGTACTTGTTAGAATCGCCTCGATGAGGCGATTCTAACAAGTACCCACAGCATACGTTGTTATGGAGAAATAAGACAGAGTATCGCTTAGTCACCCTGATCTGGAACTATGGATTGCTAGTTTAGTATATGGATTCAGCGAATAACATTCTACAATTTCCTTGGCATTTGAAATCAACTTCGGGCGTCAGAACGAAATCACATTTCTGACAACTCTAGTTTTAGAGTGTAAATGTAAAACAATAAACTGTCCGTATGTGTTTATTTAGACGCACAAACACCATAATTCGAAACAAATCACACGGTCATATTGGCTAAGGGTTGGGAAAAGTACATCAAATAGCTGACCATGCACTTTCAATCGTATACGTAACGCATTCTGCGTTTTTTTTTGTTTTTTTTGGGGGGGGGGATTGTTTTACGGCCCTTTCAAGATTAATTCACTCATATCGAGCCGATCGTTAATCAGAGGTGGGCGAAAACCGGAGTACCCGGAGAAAAACCACCTGACGTTCCGTTGCAGAACTTGGCGTCTCACATATGACCCGAGCGAGGCTCGAAGCACAGCGCTGAGAGACCTAATGATCAAGAGTCAGCGCTCTTAACCACTAGGCAACGGAGGCCCGTATTCATTCTGCGTTATGAGGGATGGGTGGGGTGCCTGTTGCAGTCTTTAAACTTTACTTCACAACGATGGACAATCATTGAACCAGTAAAGCTCGATTCTTTCATGTGCTGCTGTTGGGGTGTCAACCTGCTGCTGAGTTGCCTGCCTCAGTGATGCAGTTCTGATGATCACCAACAAGCTATGTTTGCAGGAACAATATGAGATATTTATTTTATACTAAACAGTGACATCAATGCATAGCTGAAAAAAATAAAAGTGATATTTACACAGTGTGAAAATATAAAGTGTGAAATTAACATGAGGATACTACTGTCACAATGAGGCGGTTCTAACGAGCACCCACAACCTATGTTTGCAGTATGAGTAAGAAAAATATCACAGATTTTCATCAGAAAAGTAGCCTTTTTGGAGACGTGAAAAAATGCACTATGTCACACGGTTGTGTTATCGTAATGAATCGAATGCGTTGAAAACATAAAGTGTGAAAAATAACATCAGCATGCTAATTCTCATGGAGCATGGCTTGAAATATCATTCCATCTCAATGTCGCGGGTAAAAGTCCCATGAAAATGACATACATAGTGTTGACGGGGAGGTTACACATCAATTCAAACAATATCTGTGGCCATCAAAGGCTCTGGCGATACCGTGCTTTTGAGCCTTTGTCGGTCATTTATGCGTTAAATATTCTTTTTTTCATGAGCTCAGTATATTTTACAGATCAGCAGGGCATCATTGTTGAGGAATCTGAACTTCAGCTGTCCCGTTAATATTCGTAAATTCTTCTGAAGTACATTCCCCCACCCCCTTTAAATCTGTATCATCTTCCTGGACAACTTTATATGTCAAGTCAAGCCTGTTTTCATTTTTCTCAGAATTATATTATTTTCCAGGAAAGTGCATGCATATAAAAAGAACAAAATGACTGAAAGGAATGAACACACATGGGAGACAACTTTAACATGATTCCGTGCCAATTATTGGTCCCATGGCGTCTACCCTTAAACGAAAGAGGAGCAAATTCTTTCTTTTCATAACTATAACAAGTCCGCGTAATGAATACCCCTCTAAACCCCACTTAATATAGAAAAAAGTGGAGGTTAAAGGGGATATTTTATTTTTTCATTTCTGCTCAAAGACAGATTGTGAGTACTCGTTAGAACCGCCTCAATGAGGCGGTTCTAACGAGCACCCACAACCTATGTTTGGAGAGAAAACAAAATAAGAAAAATATCACAAAATTTCATCCGAAACATAACTATTTTGGAGATATGTAGGAATGCACTATGTCGCACGGATGTGTTAACGTAAAGTAAAGAGTAAACCTCTCCCCTATAGGAGGCCCCGACAGTTAACTCCCTTGCAAAAGTGGAGAAAAGGAGAAAAAAAAATAGCATTTTGTATCAAACATCTTAAAACTTCCAGGATTGGTGAATCATCTAGCAGTAGCATCCGTATATAGTTGTCGTTTACTTAATTAAATTCTTTAAACCATAATTGAAGAGTTCTCAGAAAACAGGTTTATAATAAGATTCATTATGTAAAATGAGCTAAGGAATGACAGTGTATAACGCTTTTATCATTTTGTCAACATACTGACTACTGGCTTCGACCGACAGATTTTCTGACAATTAAAATTGAAGAAAGTTTCGGACTGCCTTCAACAGTAAAATGCCCGAAAACGAAATGATATACATACGAAACTCATCTTATGTTCGTCCTTTGACAGATATTTCCTCCCTTTCTGTGGAGTTTCACCGCATTTGCGGTCTAAGGGAAGGAACTGTGTTATTTTATTTCTTCCTTATTTTCTATCATTAAAACGATATTAACAGACAATAAAATACACGCAGTCTTTAGCAACGCATTTTTATTGAGACTGAGGCTGGTTGGTGCCTGATGCTCTATCTCTGGTCGGACCCATGGGAGTTTAACTGTTGGATTTCTTTTGCTCCAGCATTTCAGTGGTTTCGTGCTGTCGACTCCTCATTGTTGTTTCATATCTGTGGTTGTTTGATTTTTGTGCTTCGGAGATGTACTGACGAGTTAGAAGGTATAAATGCGGCTGAACAAATTATTTGCCTAAATCGCGACCGAAGTAAGGGCGAGGATTGCGGCCGCGTAAAATCGATTTACGCCCCCCCCCCCCTCCCCAGAGGAATTCGTTTAACTGACAGTTCCAAGGCGGTTCTTCTGTCGCGGTTTATTTTTTATGGTTTGCCTTTGAGCGTATGTATCGCTAATATTTTTGTTTTGGATAGCCAGTTGGCCATTTGTGAGAAAGTGACTGTCCTTTTGGCTTTCCGCTATGGTGTTTCCAGTAGGGTCTAGTTATTTCATGTCTGTGTTTCTTTCCCTTTGGTGTCTCCGATGGGAGCAGTGGGTTAATTGCATATATTCCTAATCATTGCCTTCACTTCTATTTGGCGAATAAGAATGCGATTGTTTCGTGTAAGATCAATTTCATGATTTTCCTTGTGTAAGTCTTTAATAAAATCTACAGACTAAAAAGTCTTTACATTTATAGAGTCTAACTGTTGGTTTTCTTTTGCTCCAGCATTTCTGTTGTCTCTTGCTGTCGAGTCCTCACCGTTGTTTCATCTCTGTGGTTGTTTGATTTCTGTGTTCACGGAGATGTTGCATTTATGAGTTCGGAGGGCTTCATGCGGACTGAACAAATTATTTGTCTTAACCGAGACGGAAGTAAGGGCGAGGATTGTGGCCACGTAAAATCGATTTAAGCCCCAAGTGCAATTCGTTTCCACTGACCGTTCGGAGGCGGTTCTTCTGTCGCGGTTTATTTTTGTTACGGTTTGTCTTTGGGTGTTTGTGCCGCTAATATTATTTTATTTTGGATAGCCTTTTGGCCATTTTGTGGGAAAGTGACTGTCCTTTTGGCTTTCCGCTGTTGGTGTTTCCGTTAGGGTCTGTTGCTTCATGTTTGTGTTTCTTTCCCTTTGGTGTCTCTGATGGAGCTGTGGGTTAATTGTATCGATTCCTGATCATTGCCTCTACTTCTATTTTAGATAAAGCAATTTTTAGACCTGTTCATGCATGCACTGTCGTGCAATAACAGGTACACTTAAAACGCAAGTGACACGTATACCATAGTCCGTCTGTTTAAAAATGCTTGGATGGTAATTCTAAGAACGCCGCGTGATGAAAGGTACCCAATGTATATTCCTTTTATTCCAGTCAAAATTATGTTTACTCGTAAAGGTGAAAGAGTTAACTGCGTTGTTTACCTACAATTACAAAGAAAATTAAGCAAAATATATGGAAAGGGATTGTATTGACCTGGCCAAATTATACTTTGGTAATGACGATAGCAATGTTCAAATGCACTTTAAAAAGTCTAAAGTCAGTTAAGAGAAATCTAGAGGGCCAGTTGAACAGCATCCTTGGTTGGTCTAGGGCATTTCAGTTGTTTGCAAGTATAGATTGTAAAGCAGAAGTAAAACAAAGATCAGGAATCGATACAATTAGCTTACTCCACCCATCAAAGACACCAACGGGAAAGAAACACAAACATGAAGCGACCAGATCATAATGGAAACCTAAACAAAGGAAGGCCATAAGGACTTTTCCTCTGAGGCCTTATGCAGCTATGTTTCAGTACAGGACCATCATACTATACTGACCCAGGGCCAAAAAGGGTAAAGCTGGCTTCTGTACAACAATAAATTTAGAGCTTTGAGGACTAAGCAGCCTTTACCTTGGGATAGGTTACATAGAGGATCTTACATGAGTGCTCATGTATTATTGAATTTAGTAAACGAGTTGAGGAAAAGGGATACAATGCGAGGCTTTGCCGAGCATTTGATCCCTTTTACTCAACGAGTTTAATAAATTCAATAATACATGAGCATGAATGCAACATTCTATTTATCATATGACATTTAAAACGCATTTTATTCACAATTGTTTACAAAAATATCAATATTCCGCAATTAATAAACGCGACGTCGTTAAGGACGTCGTACATATAACGTTATGGGGCGTATCTAACTAATTTGCATATTTAATCCACTAGTGGATTATCGAATTTATTACATGACGTTAGTACATTCTCAGACGCGACGTCATATGATAAATGTCGAAACTCATCTCTTTACCTCATTATCCAACAACCCACCAAAGTCTTCCGGTAATAGCAATACCCCTTTGCAAAAGCATCTTTTTCGTATGGGGACACTGTTGGGGATTTAAAAAAAAAAAAAAAAACAGAGAAATGCAGCAAAAAGCAAAAAGTACCCGATTCCCATCACGCAAACACGCCTATATAGATTTGACCCCTTGAACCCCACTTTTATATAATAAAAGTGGGGTTTGCAGGGGTACACATTATTTTTCTTATTTCTGCTCAAAACATAGATTGTGGGTACTCGTTAGAACCGCCTCGATGAGGCGGTTCTAACGAGTATCCACAATCTATGTTTTGAGCAGAAATAAGAAAATAATCACATTTTTTTTCATATTAAAATTTTCATTTTTTTCGGCGATAAAGATTACAATGTATTGGTATAGGCATGTTTTCGTAATGATAAATGTGCAAACTGCGATGGAGAGCACTTACGTGTCTCCTGTTGATAGCCCACAAACTCAGCTTCCCAGCAGATGGGCGCTTCGCCCAAAACTCCACCATGCAACCTGAGCGCCCCATTCCCAATCCCAACTCCAGTTAATACCCAAAAACGTAATGCATATCTGTTGGGTTATGATGCAAGTGGACGCCATTATCTGGTGTCCGGGTTTTCTAACGGATTTTCATTGGGCACGGTAAGGACTATCCCTCTATTTGTCGACATCATGCATCTTCAGGAGTACATGCAGAATTTGTCGAATCCAAATTGAAGAAAGCGTTACAGTTAGGTCGAATCAAGGGTCCATACAATATCCCAACACTATCAACTTCAAGTCAAGTCCTTTACTTAATTCATATAGGCTGATTTATGACCAATCGTTTGGTCCTAAAAATACTGCAGTAAACCATTTAATTCCTGTTGAAATCTCTACAGTCACTTTTGAAACTTTTGATGATATAGTTTCTCTCTTACTTAAGGCCGGTAGGGATAGTTTGCAATGTAAGGCAGACATTGAAGATGAAGCCTTTTCAATCTTCCAATAAGGCCTGTAGATATTAATAAACTGGGATTTTCAGGAAAATGGAAATTCTACACCTATAGATGCTTCTAGCTCTGTTCAAATTTTTTGAGTCATTTTTAAAAGCTTTTTGGACTCTACTAACAAAATATGGGATTAGATTTCTTTGACACATTATTGATGACTTTATTTTTGTAGGTTCAAGAAGCTTTTCTGAATGTTCGAATTCCTTATAAGAATTTTTTAGGATTTGCAAAGAATTGGCAATTCCCATAAAACAGTCTAAAATAGTACTCTCAACAACTTGTGCAGTAATACATGGGACCGAATTAGATACTCTTGGAGGCTAGACTACCTCCGGACAAGCTATCTGTGTTAAACTCATTACTTTCGGACATCATGACTTGTGAAGAAAGAAAATTAAACTTAGTGAATTAAAACTTTATTAGGCCTTGTCAAGTGAATTTCGCATGCAAAGCTATCAGACCTGGTCGATGTTTTCTCCGAAGGCTTATGATCTTAGTATAGGGCACACAAAACCTGGGCATAGAATCAAGCTCAATGCTGATCTGAGAGTCCGGACCTCCTTCATTCAAGATTACAGTGGTTGCATCCTTCTGTCAAATCAGTGATACACTCCAGTTAGGCCTAAAAATAGCTGTGTTTCCGCTTACCCGACCGACACTGTTTTTTCTGCCGACCTTGCAATTTTTATTGCCATCCAGAAAAAAATAAAAAGATGTTCTTACCTACCGACCTATATATTTTCTAGCACTTTTGATGAAAAAATAAAAATAAAAACTGTCAAAATAGCAAAATTATTAATTGAAACCCTGTTCCCTTGCTTCCTTGATGCTTTTAATCTCATTATTTAAATGTTTTAAGGTAATATAGTTGAAATTTAAACTTTTTAACTGTATTTTGCTTTTTTTCTATCAACTAAAAAGTTAACAATACATAAAAAGTTTTAGCGACCTACCGACCCATACCCTCAGTCGGGATGTTAGCGGAAACACAGTAATTTTTAAGCCTAGTTCTCCGATGCGGCAGGACGGGAATGCAAGGACTTGCGGGCTATTCACGGATGAAGTTAAGAAAATACATATTTACGTTTTGGAACTTTATCCAATAACCTTAGCAGTTTGCCTTTTCCGCAAATAATGGCAAAACAAGAAAATTTTGTTCATTTGTGATAATCAGTGCAGACTTATTCTTTACTGCAGCTGGTGTTGTGCTGTGTGTCGGCGGTAAAATGTCTCACCGTACATCATCATAGTGCAGATTATATTTTCTGGTACTTTGGGATCATTGAATTCAATTAGAATCGTTTTGGAAATAGAGTTCTGCTTAAGCCAGTGCTAGAGGGCGTGGCCGGTGTTGCACATTTCAGTACTGACCATGCCTGACGACGCTCTGGTAAGAGGCACGCAACTATTGTAAGTGCCTATGCACCCTCAATGACAAATCCAGATGAGGTCAAAGACAAGTTCTATGCTGATGTGAACTCTGTGATTTCTGCTACACCCCGGGGAGACAAGCTCATTATCCTTGGAGACTTCAATGCTAAAGTGGGCACGGACCAGCAAACCTGGGAAGGAATGATTTGGAATGAAGGAGTAGGAAAGTGCAATAGCAATGACCTCCTCCTTTTGAGGAAGTGTTAAGAGAACTGCTCATCACTAACACAGTCTTCCTTCTGCCAACTCACAACAAGACATCATGGATGCACCCTCGCTTCACACACTGGCATCTCATTGATTATGTCATAGTAAGAAGGAAGGACAGACAGGATGTCAGAGTGACAAAGACTGTGTGTTGTGCGGACTGCTGGACAGATCACAGGGTTGTTGTCAGCAAACTCAAACTCCACAAGGCAAGAATGTGCCCAAGAGGCTGGATGTCTCTAGGCTGAAACAAGACAGCAAGAGGCAAGCCTTCACCTGTGCCATCTACAGCAGACTAGATGGAATGGAATTCAGAGGAGAACTGGAAAGTCATCAGCGACACTGTTCACTCTTCAGCAATGGATTCCCTAGGTCCAGTATCTTGCAAACATCAAGACTGATTTGACGAGAATGATGAAGAAATCCAGGGAACCCTTGAAGAGAAGCACCAAAAACACTGGGCATGCCTGAATGATACCAGCTCAGTATTTAACAAGGCGGCCCATTCAGATATATGCAAGACAGTCCAAACAAGACTTAGATACATGCAAGACTCCTAGCCAAGCAACAAGGCTGATGAAATCTGCCCTGTGCAGACAAAAAGGATATGAAGAAGTTCTTTGATGCACTATAGACATTTTATGATCCTCAGAGCTAAAGAACCACTCCTCTCTTCAGTGCAGATAGAACTAGTCTTCTGACTGACAAAGAGGCTGTCTTGAAAAGATGGGCTGAGCACTTTGATAGTGTTCTTAATCGGCCATCCTCTATCAATGATGGTGCTATTAACAGGCTACCACAGGTTGAATGTAAGTTGCTGTTTGGCAAGTTCCGTACCGCTACTGAAACAGTGAAAGCAATAAAACTTATGGCATCTGGCAAGGCCCCATGACTAGATACAATACCTGCTGAGATTTACAAAGCAAGAGGTCCTCCAGTTGCAAAGAAAAAGAGTTATTCACAATATGTGGAGAAAAGAAGCCATCCCTCAGGAATTCAAGGATGCATCAATTATCCACCTATACAAACGGAAAGGGAACCCTCGATCTGTGACAATTACCGTGGCATCTCTTTATAGTCAATTGAAAGTCCTTGCAAGAGTCCTACTTAACCGATTGAATGAACACCTTGAACAGTCAGGGCTTCTACCAGAAAGCCAGTGTGGGTTGATGAAAGCTAGAGGAACATTTGACATGCTCTTCACAGCAAGGCAGCTGCAAGAGAAATGCCAGGAACAGAGCATGGACCTATACATGACCTTTGTTGACCTCACCAAAGCATTTGACACAGTCAATCGTGAGGGCCTCTGGAAGATCATGGTGAAGTTTGGATGTCCATCCAAGTTCATAACAATGGTGAGACAGTTCCACAAGGCATGCTTGCACGGCACAGGCCCAAAATGATGGTGAGTTTTCAGATCCATCCCCTATGACAAACGGAGGAAAGCAAGGCTTTGTGTTAGCCCCAACACTGTTCAGCATGATGTTTTCTGCCATGCTCACATATGATTTCCAGGATGGTGACAATGGGATACCTATTAGGTATCGCTTGGATGGGAAGTTTTTCAATCTCAGAAGGTTGCAAGCCAAATCCAAGGTACAGACAGATGTGATAGATGAGTTCCTCTTTGCTGATGATATGACAAAAGGTGCCCCAGCAGAAGAGAAGATGCAAAAAGGTATAGATCAAGTATCTCACTCCTGTGTTAGCTATGACCTCACAATCAGCATAAAAAGACTGAGGTAATCTATCAGCCAGCACCTGGCAAGCCTTACAAAGACCCCACCATCACAGTGACAGGTCAAAGATTGCAAGCGGTAGACATGTTCACCTACCATGGGAACACTGTCAAGAACAGTGCACATTAATGATGAAGCCAATGCCAGGATTGCCAAAGCTAGTGCAGTATTTGGCCGACTACGGTGTAGTGTCTGGGATCGAAGTAGAATCAGACCTGACACAAAACTGAAAGTGTAAAGAACTGTTGTGCTGCCAACACTAGTATATGCATGTGTTACATGGACATTTTACCAACGGCACGCCAAAAGACTGAATCACGCTCATACAAGCTGCCTTATAAAACTATTAAAGATTAAGCGGCAAGACAGGATTCCAGACACGGGCGTCTTGAACAGGACAGGGATGCAAAGTGTACATACTCTTATGAAATTAGCACAGATAAGGTGGAAAGCCCATGTTACCAGAATGCCTCAGGAACGATTGCCAAAGAAAATTCTCTATGAAGGATTAGAAATGGGCAAACGCTCCCAAGGCGGGAAGAAGAAGCGCTATAAGGACACCCGCAAAGCCTCCCTCAGCGAAATCAACATTCTAACAGAATCGTGGGAACAAATTGCACAGGACAGAGCAAAGTGGCGATGTCTCATCAGAAGGGGTGCCAGTGAGTACGAGGCAAAAAGAATCAGAGAAGCTGAGCAGAAACGCACACAGCGCAAAGCCAGAGCTATGATTTTAGGCCAAGTTCAAATTTGGTCGCATAGACCTTTGTATGGGGAAAAGTCAATACCGTGTATTTTTCAGAAACTACTGCAGCCTGTGATCTGAAAATTGGTAGATGCAGTTAGCTAAATAAATGGATGAAACTATATGAGTATTCAAGGTCAAGGTCATTCTTTGACCTTAGCACAAGGTCTTTCAGATATCAAAATTAAAATAAAATTTCCCAAGAAACCACTGGGCTATTTGTAACCAAATATCACATGAAAGCACAAGGAAATGAAAATTAATTAATATGAGTTTGGTCACATGACCAATATGGCGGCCATACCCATATAAGTGAAAAAGCCTTCGGAAACCTTCTTCTTCTGAGCCAATGGGCCGATTAAAATGAAACTTCGTATATAGCACTGGGGACTCGAGCCAGCCATAGTTTGTTCAAATAATGACCCCTGGAAGACCTTGGCGTATTTTACACTAAGGTCAAATGTGGACATATAGGCTTTTATATGGAAAAAGTCAATACCATGTGTTTTTCAGAAACTGTTGCAGCCGGTGATCTGAAAATTCGTAGATGCATTTAGTTAAATGAGTAAAATAAACCACATGAGTATTCAAGATCAAGGTCATTCATTGAACTTGGCCTAAGGTCATGCAGATCAGAAAATTAAAATTCATTTTCTGCAGGAACAACTGGACCATTTGTAGGCAAATTTCTTATGAAAACTTCTAGACACAAGGAAATGAAAAATTATTAATATGAGTTTGGTCACGTGACCAATATGGCCGCTATGCCGATAAAAGGTAAAAATCCTTCAGAAATCTTTTTCTTCGGAACCAGCCGGTTGATTTGCATGTAACTTGGTATGTTGCATTTGGGACTCAAGCTAATCATAGTTTGTTCAAATGATGACCCCTGGATGATCTTGACCTAATTTAGGCAAAGGTCAGCTTTAGTTGCATAGGCTTTTGTATGGGAAATGGTCAAAACCGTGTATATTTCGAATTTCAAACTATTGCAAACTGTGATAGATTTGCAGATTAAGTAACTGAAACTACATGGGTATTCAATGTCAGTGCCATTCTGTGGCCTTGGCCCAAGGTCATTCAAATATGAAACTTAAAACTTATATTCCTCAGAAACCACTTGGCCATTTGTTACCAATTTAAGGAACAAGGAAATAAAAAAATCAATGAATGTGAGTTTTGTTACATGACAAATCCGGCCGTCAGGCCCATTTATGGTAAAACATATCAAAAACCTTCTGCTCTGAGGCCAATGGACTGACTACCTTGAAATTTTGTATGTAGCATTTGGGTGTCGGGACTATCATAATTTGTTCAAATGATGACACTATCTTCAGCCCAATTTACGTCAAGGGCAAATTTGTTTGTATATTCTTTCATGTGGAAAAAAGTTGACATTGTTCATTTTTCTGAAACCAATGTGAACTTTAAATTTGTTTAAGCAATTACTAAATGAGTACATGAAGCTACATTAGTATCAAAGGTCAAGGTCACTCCTTGACATTGGACTAAGGTTACTCAGTTATCAAAATTAAAACCTGATATTCATTAAAACTTTTGGGAAATTGAAGTCCAATTTCATAAAAAATGATTTTTTATGAAACTTGGTATGTTGCATTGGGGGCTCGAGGTCAAGGTCAAATTTTTTATGGGATGAAAGAAATTCATTTTGTTCAACTGGTCCAGGTCACATGACCAAGATGGCAGTCATGACTTTATATTGTAAAATATCTTAAAAACTATGTTTCTCTGGAACAAGTGGGTCACCAGCCTTGAAGCTATGAATGTAGCATTGGGGATTCCGGCCCATTGTAACTTAATCAAATTATGAGCCTGGTTTAACCTGACTCATTTTACAGCAAAGTCAAATTGCTCCATAAACACTCAGCACTCAGGTAAGCGGTTCAGGATCATTTGTCCTCTGTTATTATTATTATTATTGTTATTATTATTATTATTATTATTATTATTATAATTTGTAAAAGGCGTTTAATAGAGGTACAAGCCTTCCGAGAAATGGACCAAAAATGACACTTTCTGAGCCGACATTGGGAGGATGTGCATAATTTTTACTGTATTTAATTCTACATATCAGATACCTTTTATACCATATAAGATATCTTATTTGTTAAATAAGATATCTTATATATTAATATAGATAACTGGTATGCTAAATAAGATATCTAATATACTAAATGAGATATCTTATTTATGTAATTGAATAAATAAGATATCTACTTTTTTTACATGAAATAACTTATATCCTGCATGAGATATCTTATATGCCAAATAAGATATCTGACTTTTTTACATGAAATAACTTATATCCTGCATGATATATCTTTATACAAAATAAGATATCTGATATGTCAAATAAGATTATATCCTAAATCAGATATCTGGTATAGTACAATATATAAGATATCTTATTTCCTATATAAGACATCTAATGCGGGATATAAGATATCTTATTTGTTATATTAGGTATCAAATATGTAAACATATATATTTACATGTAATTCAGATATATTTAATGGTAAACCAGATATCCTCTATAAATTGGAGAGAATAGGGAGACTCCATGTAATTCAGTTTTTTGAACATATAAGGTATCTTATATAATATATTATATATCTTATATTGACATCTAAAGAAGATATCTCATATACGATGTAAGATAAGTATATAATATGTAAGATATATGTTACATTAGATATCTGATTGAGGGAATGAGATATATGCTTATGGAAATAAGAGATCTTATATATAATATTATATATTGTACATACATAAATAAGATACAGTAAAATTCCTATATTAAGACAACCTTTAAGACCACTTTTGAACAGTCCCAAAGGTGGTCCCTGACCAGAGGACACTGTGGCCAGAAAACATGAAGGAAAAATAACTGCATCTTTCTAAATAAGCCTTTTGAAGCAAAATCGGTCTTAATTTTAGGTGGTCTTAATAGTCGAATTTCACTGTATATGATATGCTATATTAGACATCTAATATAATATATAAGATATCTAAATTAATAAATAACATATCTAATATTTAAGAAATGAATTTTATTTTTCTGCAGTTCATGGAAGTATGAACGCAGTGGGTCGCGTCCAAAGTAAATGAACCCCGAAGGGGTTCATGTAAACTTTGCTAGCGATCCACTGTCGTTCATACTTTCATGAAAAGCAGAAAAATTAAGTTTATTTTTTATATTTACATTATTTGCCCCTCATCACTGGGCGAAAAAAATGCTTGTAGGGCAAACTTTTAAAGCTGAAAAACATTTACACGCTGTTTTTCTACAAAGAGCGGATCAGCGCTGACGTCATCAACGCCCGTAGAGAACAATGGTAAATAATGACGTCATTTAACGTCACTGAAAATCATGTGATTCGATGCGTTCATTGACGTATGAACGCAATTGTTTTCTATAGGTTTACATTAGACTTTACACTGGAAATGTAAATATAGCCATATATACCAGAACTTTAATATGGTTTATAAGATATCATATTTCCTATATTAGATATCTGATATATTATATAAGAAATGTTATATTAGATGTCTTATGTCAATTAAGATATCGTATTTGCTATATTAGATATCTAATATGTCAGTTAAGATATACAATATGTTATATAAGATATCTTATATATTATAAATGTAATATAAATGTCTATATAAAACATCCCAATTATATAAGATATCTTATATAATATATCAGATATATGTTTAATAAGATATCTGATTTATAGAATAAATAGTAAACTGGCTTGCCACAGCTTAACTGTGTGTGGCTGTTTATCTGTATGTCTAACTTCGTCCTGAAATGATGTAAGCGATGTCCTTTAAAATAACGGCAGGATTCTTCAGGACAACAAGGCCACTTTTCTATGCCTACAGAATCGTGACCCATATTTTTGATAATATCCACTCAATGTTTTCTGATGTTATATGCAAATCTCGCCATATTCGCGTATGTAAATATGACACTAATATCAAGTTGGATAATTTGAACTACATGTACGGTTTTCACGTTAGTGGTAACCAGAACTTTGTGCCGTCTGCATTGCGTGGTCTCTGTGCAGGTCGTCATTGGTATCCTTATCCGAACGCCCTCATCATGAATTTCACATCCGTTAACTCTAAAATCCTGCTTTTTGCTAATTCTAAGAACGCAGGACAGGTACTCATAAGTATTTTATGCTATTCAGGAAACATTGAAAATTATGTATGAATTATTGCTGTAAAACTAAAAAAAAAAAACTGTCGACTTGCATCAAACATCTATATTTTGTCCAATACAATTGGTTATAATTCGTCATTGACAGAAGGATTTACGTCCGCAGTTCGTGGAAAGTATTCCGAGACCCTGCGAAACGGATTGCTATCAACAACTGCCGCATCTATTTAATATATGCCCGTAAAATGCGATTTTATTCAACTCACAACGAATATTTGTTGTTGTTTTTTTTAGTCGGTGTTTTCGGTGTCCGTCTGCGTTCTAGGTAGTCGAATACCCCGTGTGTGAACACTCATGTAAGATCCTCTATGTAATAAATTCGGCAATCCACTAGTAGATCAAATACGCAAATTAGTTTACTAATGATGCAGTGTTGAGATTTTTGTTTAAAAATCGCGAATAAAATACATTTTAAATATCAGATGATAAAAAGAATCTTACGTTCGTGCTCATGTTTTATTGAATTTATCAAACTCGTTGAGGAAAGGGATGAAATGCTCGACAAAGCCTCGCATTTTGTCACTTTTCCTCCACTCGTTTAGTAAATTAAAGTATACATGAGAATTATTGAAACTATTAAACTCGTTGATGAAAGGGATAAAATGCTCTGCAAAGCCTCGAATTTTATCCCTTATCCTCAACTCGTTTAATAAGATGATACATGAGAACTCACGGCCCCCGCCCATTGGGGCTTGAAGAAATAGATGGATTGTATGATGGTTCCACGCAGAGCTGAAACCGACCCGTACACGAGTACTGGTAAACCGCTTAGAGGATCTAAGCCTGCCCAGGCAAAGCGGTGCGAGTCGGCCCGGCCATGCTTATTAACCCTATTGGATTCATTGGACGGCAGGGCTTGAGATGTCATTTCATCTCAATGTCGGCTAAAAGTCCCACAAAATTGGAAGCAACGTCTCCAAAATGACCTATGCAGTGTTGACGGGACGTTAAACCTCATACATCAAACAAATCAAACATGAGCACTCATGTAAGATGCTCTCTTACGACAGCAGGCAGGTTTTCTCTCTGCGCATCCAAAATTTGTTGATTGGATTTCCGTGAAACAGAGACACTCCACGATCAGCTGATATACGTCACTTAGCAAATATAAAAATTCATAATTTCACTGGAATTATCTCTTCAATTCGCAAAAAGGTGGTGCACAGGATCATATCACTAACATAGTAAGTGAAATTAGCGTTAAACATGACTGTTTAACTTTTATTGCCTGTTATATGTTATATAAATTATTGTTATTTATTTATTTATTTATTTATTTATTTATTTATTTATTCATTTCCATGAAACACACATGCGACAAAGTGCATTTTTTTCACATCTCAAAAATGGCCATTTTTCTGATGAAAATCCGTGATATTTTCCTTACATATATTGCAGACATAGGTTGTGGGTGGTCGCTAGAACCGTCTCATTGAGGCGGTTCTAACGAGTACCCACAACCTATGTCTTGGAGCAAAAATAAGAAAAAAAATGTCTACCCCGTCAACCCCAGTTTTTTTTATATAAAGTGGGGTATGGGTGGGTCTTCATTTCACGGACTTGTTCACGTGCTGAATTCAGCGAAAAAAACAACAACATATTTTGATAATGATTTAAAAAAAAAATGGTTTAATATTTATAACACTATAACGACACTATATAAGTATACAGTATACTCAATTTGACTTCCTGAAACGGTATCTATGGAGCGGACACGAAACAATGATAGAAATGGATATGTTCAAAGTTCAAAGGGCAATAACTAATAACTCAAAAGTAGGAAAAGTTACTGTTTATATGTCCTGCACGTCGTCTCATGGTGCTCTACATATCTGTGAAGTTTCGTGAAAATATCTCATATTGTATCAGCGTTGTGGAGCGGACACGAAACTATAAGCCGCTGACGGACGGACGGACACTAAAAATTTCGGAGGGTATAACTTAATCACCCCCCCCCCCCCACACACACACACACTTTTTAGTGGCGGGGCCATAAAAATGTCACGATATAGTATCTTATACTCATCCGGGAACCACGAGTGTAAGATTCTGTTTATCATATAACCGGAGTTTATCCCCTAAGTAGTTCAGAAAACCGTGACGGGCGTCGTGACGTAAGGCGCCGCTCGTATGTGTTATTACATGTCATATTTTATTTTATCATATGACGTCGTTGATAAGCAGTGGATAACGTCGTGTAATAAAAATCGTATGACCACACGTGTAATAACACGTTGTCGGGATTAAGTAACGTCATGACGACGTCCATGTCAACCATGCATTTTTGAGTGGAAAAATTGTCAAATTCAAAGGCGATGGAATTAAATTTAAAGCGGTCATTTGATAAACAGAATCTTACACTCGTGGTCATTTCATATGAAATTTATGAAACTCGCCTAGGGCTCGTTTCATAAATTTATCTGAAATGACCAATCGTGTAAGATGATACATGACGTTTTTTGGGGTGGTTGACCTCAGGTGAGGCATAGGTGTCATGTATCTTACGTCACTGAGGTATCCAACTTATGTTTCCGCTATCCTGGAAGAGGTGAATATCATTACGAAAACACGCCTATACAAATACATTGCCACCTTTATCGCCGAAAAAATGAAAATTTTATGATGAAAAATTGTAATATTTTTCTTATTTCTGCTAAAAATATAGATTGTGGGCACTCGTTAGAACCGCCTCATTGAGGCGGTTCTAACGAGTACCCACAATCTATATTTTAGAGCAGAAATAAGAAAAATAAGGTATACCTCCGGAAACCCCAGTTTTACTATATAAAAGTGGGGTTCAAGGGGGTCAAAATTACACAGGCGTGTTTTCGTGATGTTTCTTTTCTTCTATTTCTTCACATCCATGCATTTTCCTCTTTCTCTCCTGAGTCTCATCTTCTCTACTATCTCATGTCTTTTCTACCTTTCTCTGGGAGACAATAAAAATGGCCCACAAGAGTTGACGTGTCGTTAAAGCCCAACACAATCAATTACATACAGGGTCATGTATTATTGAATTTATTAAACGAGTTGAAGAAAAGGGAAAAAATGGAAGGCTTCGACGTGCATTTTATGTCTTTTCCTCCATGAGTTTCATAAATTTGATAATACATGAGCACGAATGCAAGATTCTATTTATCATATGACATTAAAAATGCATTTATTTCGCGATTTTTGTACAAACATGTCAATATTCCGTCGTACGTTTGTTTGTTTGATTTGAGGTTTAACGTCCCCGTTGTGGGACTTTTACCCGACATTGAGATGAAATTACATCTCAAGCCCGGTCGCCCAATGAAACCAGCAGGGTTTATAAGCATGGATGGACCGAAGGACGTCGCACGTGTAACGTTACAGTTCGTATCTAACTAATTTGCATATTTAAATCACCAGAAGATTACCGAATTTAATACATGACATTATTATATTCTCAGACGCGACGTCGTATGATAAAAGACGTTATCCACTAAATAAGAGCGACGTGATATGAGCCCGCCAAGCGAATTTTTTTCTTCGAGCATTCCGTCATGACAAATTTTAACTGCGCATGCCCAGCTATTCAGAGGGGCCAGGGATATGGCTTTCTATCTGAATGTTCCTCTTGATTCACTGCTTGTATGAGCGAGCAGCGAAGGTTCGGGCGAGGCTGCGCGGATGCGCAGGCTCGCCTGAACCTTCGCTGCTCGCATAGGCGATAAGTACCAAAATCGCTTGACGGGGCCCATATGATAAATATTTACATTTCCAGTGTAAAGACTAATGTAAACCTATAGAAAACAATCTAGTTCAAACTTCCATGAACGCATCGAATCACATGATTTTCGGTGACGTCAAGTGACGTCATTCTAAAGCATTGTTCTCTACGGGCGTTGGTGACATCAACGCTATTCCGCATTTTTAGACAAACAGCGTGTAAATGTTCTTCAGCTTAAAAGTTTGCCCTATGAGCATTTTTTTCGCCCAGTGATGAGAGGTAAGCGATGTAAATATAAAAAAATACACTTATTTTTTTCTGCTTTTCATGAAAGTATGAACGACAGTGGGTCGCTAGCAAAGTTTACATGAAACCCTTAGGGGTTCGCACGCGACCCACTGCGTTCATCTTTCCGTGACAGCAGAAAAATAAATTTCTTTTCTTAAATAAAAAAGGCCCAACGCAGTTTATCTCGGCCTATGTCATTTACTTTACTTTTACGGAACACAATTTGTTGCTCGCATGACTATATCGTTATCTGTCCTTGGCAACGCAATAACATATGCACACCCGGTTCGACAAGTTTCTTAAAAATTGCTAAATTTGATAAGACTTAGAAAAATAAAGTAAAAAACCGGGAAACCTTCGACGTTGTAGGTAAAAAAAAAAAAAAAAAAAAAAAAGAAAGAAAAAAATCCTGCGACGCATATCTCATGTCGAACTTAGCATTAAATCAGCTGATCTGGTAAACAGCTGATTAAATTCAAGCGAAAACGCGCCTTCGTACATGTGTGCACAGCGAGGACTCTGATCAGACTGCGCATTTGCGCAGTCTGATCAGAGTCTTCGCTGTGCACGGTACTGATGTCTACTGACCAAACATTTTCTCCATACAGATTTTGAAGGTATTGTTTTTGCTATGTGCCATGGGTAAGCAAACAGATCTGAATCTTTGCTAGGCGCAAGTATTTGGAGACATCTTTCTGCTTGACGCGACTCTGATACACGATTATAATATCATCGCATATTTGCCTCTTGAGGCCTAGAAAAGCACGCAAGTTTCATTAGTAATAGCAAAAATATGGGATTTTAAAGGGGAATGAATTCGCTTTCAGGAATGGCAACTCTTTCAAAATTATTTTACAATCATTTATGAAGCTGTAGAGACACGTCCTGCGGGCCCGGGTGGGATATAAAGCTTGTTTACAGGGCACTAAAATGACATCTTTGCCCATGAAAATTGCTTCTTTTTATCGCATGCAAACATAGAGGATCTTACATGAATTAACAATATGAATTTAACGTAACGAGCCTCTGGCGAGTGTCATCAATTACATATTAAATGACCAGGAGTGTACGATTCTGTTGACTAAATAACTTTAATGACCGAAGAGATTCAAACGTATTGGGGCATGGAAAGGGAAATGAGGTTAACCCTCGCATACTCAACGTTTCTTTCAAAGATATGATATATATGGCTTTTCATCATACAGTGATGTTAAAGTGATGTTGAAACAGTCGAACTCCATTAAGTTCCCTGCAGGCAAAAAACGTTGACTCAACGTTGAACTAACGTTGAAACAACGTTTTCAACGTTGTTTCAACGTTAGCTCAACGTTGAGTGCCTGCTGGGTTGTCTCCCTTTCAAAAACTGGCAGAAAATTTGGCGGATGTGTCCATTCCCCTGAAAATACTGAACTCCGCCTTAACAATATTTTCAGATTTAATATATTCCCAAAGGTCCGTATACCGCTGGCAACAATATGGTAAAATGTTGATATAGCATGACAATATCAATATATCAACAAGTGCACATAATTAGGCATATAATTACAAGGATGTTACAAGAACTTTTCAAGCATGATACAGATAAACATCTCCTATATCGACAGAACTCCTGACAATGACAATTTCGAGTCCAGAACGAGATGGTTCAAGGATATTGTACTTAGTGCTCCAAGAAACAAATGTTGTGGATATTTGTTTGAATCGCCTAGGTGAGGATGCGATTCTTACAAATGTCCACAACATTTGTTTCTTAGAATAAATGAGTGAAAACGTCTTTATTTATTGACTGAATATCCTGTATTGGTCGGAGGTCATCTGTATAAACACCAGGTCAACCAATGTGAACCAGAGTCAAGTGATATTAGGCTGAGGTAAAAAACCAATAATCATGTGTTTTTAATTATGTTAATTAATAAAATTGTCATTTATCAAGTAATGTTGTATTGGCCCAGTTACAGGTCTTCCATCAGCTGGATTGGCCCTAGGCCTCGGGCCAATACAGCAGACCTCGGACCTGTAACTGGGCCATTACGAATTACTTGATTACTAACATAATATTATACTACCGTCAAACTTCAATGGCTCAAACCCTTTGGGACCTCGAAAATCTGTTCCAGACAGCGGTAGTTCTAGCCACTGAGGTTACTGTCAGGAGGCACAACGAGATACTTTTTGACATCTTTTCGGTATTCTATAATGAATATGTATGCTGTGTGTCCTCATTAGAATCGCCTCATCGAGGCGATTCTAATGGGTACACACAGCATACATTTGCAAGATAAATCTCCTTAATTATCCCCCACTATTTCTTATGTAGAGGATTTCGCTAGGGGATCAAGAATGGTTTCGACATATCCATGGTAAACGAGTCATCGGTTTTCGAGCCATCAAAGTTCTACTGTGTAATGTTAATAACCAAGTAATTTTGTATTGGCCCTGTTACAGCTCCGAGGTCTGCTGACCGAGGATCTGTAACTGGCCCAATACAAAAGTACTCGATTAATGACAATTTTATTAATTGACACAATAAAACAAAACAACAACAACAACAACAACAAAAAAAAAAACATGAGTATTGACTTTTGACCTCAGTCTAATATCACTTGAACTCCGGTTTATATTGGTTGACCTGGTGTTAATACGGATGACCTCTGATAGATACAGGATAGTCAATTAATAATATAATGTTTAGTTATAAAGTAATTTCGTATTGGCCCAGTTTCATGTCCGATGTCTGCTGCATTGGCCCGAGGCGAATACAGCAGACCGAGGGCCTGAAACTGGGCCATTATGAAATTACTTGATTAATGACAATTTTATTAAATGACACAGTTAAAAAACATGATTGGTTGACCTGGTGCACGATAATACAGATGACCTCTGATAGATACAAGATAGTCAATTAATAATACTCCTTATTTGGATTTTTATAGCGACAAATTCTTAATAACGGTTAAGTTTACGAGGGTCCTCTTTATAGTTAAAGTTCAAAGGGTCTAACACGGATGACGCGTTTGCTCGTTTTGTTTCGACCTTGCTTTTGGGTGCTGATATTATTCAACTCCATTCTGTGAGACATCGTAAACTCTTTCCTTTTCTCCAAGCGATCATTCTTTTTTCTGATGGAAATTTGTGATAGTTTTCTTATTAATACTCCAAACATAGGTTGTGGGTGCTCGTTAGAACCACCTCGTTGAGATATTTTCACAAAACTCCACAGATATGTAGAGCACCCCGAAACAACGCTCAGAACATATGTGCCCCGTCAAGCGATTTTGGTGCTTATCGCCTATGCGAGCAGCGAAGGTTCAGGCGAGCCTGCGCATCCGCGCAGTCTCGCCAGAACCTTCGCTGCTCGCTCAAACAAGCAGTGAATCAAGAGGAACCTTCAGACAGAATGCCATATCCCTGGTCCCTCTGAATGGCTGGGCATGCGCAGTTAAAATTTTTCATGACGGACTGCTCGAAGACACAAATTCGCTTGGCGGGGCTCATATGAACCATGACTGTGATTCTCCTGCTTTTGGAGTTATCACACCTCGAACATTGAACATAGCCATTTCTTTCATGGAGTCTGTTTGAAGCACTGTATCTCCTGAACCTAATGATTGATTCTGACCAAACTTGCATGGTTACGTCGCTACGATGGGGAAAACAGCAATTAGGTTTTTATACCTTGACTTATTATCAAGGGCACGGGCCCCCAAAAACTGTCAATTTTGGGCCAAAGATCGTTTGTCTGCACCCAATCTCATAAACACATGAATGAAATGTGGTCTAGCTTGGTACAATATATCATTGCAAATGATGAAAGATTTGATTGGATTTTGAAGACCTTGGCTTTATTTTAAAGGGAACATGCCCCCAAAAACTGAAAATGAGAATTGTAATTTTCGTTTACTTTCTTTCGGAGCCTTAGCTTTCTGAACATTGAAAATAGTAGTCGTGTGTTCCTGTCAACTTTATTAAGGGAAAGAATAACGTATCTTTACTTTGAATTTCTTTTTCACTGTGATATGGCCCTTGATTGATGTAATTGTAGTGGCGGGGCAACATGCATTGCTATTTATAGTAATACAGAGTAGTAGTGGGAGTAGTAGTAAGAGTATAATTATTAATGTCATCGTTTTTATTTCTAAGATTATTATTTTTATTATTATAAGTAGTATCATCAGTATCAGTGGTTTGTTTGTTTTGAGTTTTAATATCCCCGACAACATTATCAAGATCATTTTGGAGACGTTGCTTCCAATTTGTGAGACTTTTACCCGACATTGAGATGCAATGACATTTCAGGCTTAACGTCCCCGTCAACACTGTATAGGTCATTTATGAGACGTTGGTTCCAATTTTGTGGGACTTTTACCCGACATTGAAATGAAATGACATCTCAAGCCCTGGCGCCCAATTAAACCAATAAGGTTTATATGCATGGACGGTCCGACTCGCACTACATTTCCTAGACAGGCTTAGAACCTCTAAGCGGTATACCAGTACTCCTGTGTGGTCGGTCTCAGCTCTGCGTGGCAACATCATGCAGCCCAATCTATTTCTTCAAGCGCCGATGGGCAGGGGCCATGGAAGAAGTAGCAACAGTATAATTAATATCATCATCGTTTTATTATTAAAACTTTTATCAGTAGTAGAAGTAGGGGTAGTAGTAGTGGTATTATTATTATTATTTATGTACATTCCAACAAACAGTATTGATTTTATTTTCATCAGGTCAACATGCGCATGCAATGCTCTTGGAAATCCGACTTTATGTAAAGAAAAATAAGGTTTACATTTCAAACCGCAATTTACCTTTAATTGTATCGTTAGAAAAAAGCCATTTGCACATTACAATGAACGTGCCGTGTTATATCTAAACAAAAATGTATATATTATATAGAAAAATGACCATTCGTGGTCATTTTTCTATATAATCTATACATTTTTTGGGATCCATCTGAAAACCGTGTTATATCCAAAACCGTGTTATAATGAACCGTGTTATATTGAAGTTGTGGTGTACTATGACTATTGACATCAAGGTAAAAATGAACAGTCTGGAATGATAGTTCTCTTGTAGGGATAAATTTGACTGTTTCAAGTAAAATTGCCAAAGTGACCATTCTTTTAGATAAAAATCTATATTTTTCAATTATTACATAAAGAATGTCACATATATTGGAATATATGACCAAAATATGTCTTTGTCTTTCTGTTGCGGTCATTCTGATACCTCAATTTTCAAATTCGGTTAATAAATGGCAATGTTATGATTGTTGTTTGGTTTCTGGTAAATTTCAAGATGGCGGCCATGTTGATGACGTCGTAACCCAACTTATGCAATGTTAACAATCTGATTTGTGATCAGGACATCATAAGAGTTCAGAAAAATATTGGTTCGGAGGTTTGTGTGGGGGTGCATGTGGGACCATCCTCGCCCATGGCCTATTATGGTTGAATAGCAGATTCTTTTCAGTCCCTTACAATTAATTGTTATAAACTTCATTTGAAACAAATAACTAAAACATATCACAAGAAACATAATTAAACGATATCTTGTGACAGCTATATATTTATCTTTGTGACTAAAGTGCTAGGTTGGATAAGTAAACTGCCTGGCTAAAAACTGACCTAAAATAGTGTTTACTGGGCCGTTAAACTCCAAGACAAACAAACAAATCAACTTCATGGCAGTCTGTATGTTTGAAAATGGTTTCTATTCAATATCTTTTGGAAAAATTAATGTACTGAATTTTCATAAATGATATCATAAAATATAGATATCACGAAAACACGCTTGTATAATTTTGACACCCCCCCCCCCCCTAAAACCCCATATTATAAAGTACGATTGGGGTTCAAAGGGGTATTCATTATTTTTCTTATTTTTGCTCAAAAACAAAGATTGTGGGTACTCGTTAGAACCACCTCACAGAAAAAAAAGAACATAACAATTCTTCACCTGAAAAGTTTCATTTTTCAGTGGTAAAATTTACAATGTATTTGTGTAGGCGTGTTTTCGTAATGCCAAAATTGATTTAGGGTAAAATCATGGGAATTATATATCTTTTTTTTTTTTTTTTTGCAAACTGCTTGTTTCCTGATGGCCACTGGGTGGGCGCATCTGGGTCGTATTGACACATTTTCCAGTTTTGCATACATTTAGATGGACGCAGGTGGCAACATAACATTTTGATGGTTGTTTTATTTCCTTTATCCATCCTCATTAGTTACATGCAACATACTTTCTGAGAATTCTTTAAACTGTTTTATTGACAATTTACTAAACGCATACTTATAAGCTGACATTTTAGCCCCCGCCCATAGGGGCTTGAAGAAATATATGGGCTGCATGATGCTTCCACGCAGAGCTGAATCCGGCCCGCACACTAGTACTGGTAAACAACTTAGAGGATCTAAGCCTGTCCAAGAACCGCGGTGCGAGGCGGACCGTCCATGCTAGTAAACCCTATTGGTTTCATTGGGCGACAGGGCTTGAGATGTCATTTCATCTCAATGTCGGGTAAAAGTCCCACAAAATTGGAAGCAACGTCTCCAAAATGACCTTTACAGTGTTGACGGGGACGTTAAACCTCAAATCAAACAAAATAAGCTGACATTTCAGTAAACAAACACTTGATATTTTTTTTTTTACAACGATTAGGGGTCTTGGATACACCTTCAGTGGAGGTAACTTTTTCAAAAATGTTTACCCATATACTAATAAGTTTGGAGTGGCCCATTTCCAACTGTAGGGGTGCAAGGTTTGTTTTGTTAGCCGCAAGTTTTGCAAACTTATGTACTTCCAGCAAACAGTGTAGACGCACATCAGACGCCGGGTTTTGCGGCGTCTGATCTGGTTCTGCACTGTTCGTCAATGTCCCTAAAAAGGGCTGCTAGGCATATATGGTCAAGAAAAGAATTTGCTCCTTTCCACAAATTCTTTCCTTCCTTTCCCATGTCAATAGGGACCAACTCTTAAAGAAACGAATTTTCTCATGAGGAGCAAATTCTTTCCTCCAAGAGTTGACCCCTTTTTCAGTTGGACAGGTCTTATAGATGGATCCAATGTTTTGACACGTGACCTTGTTTACATTTCACTGCGCATGCGCCAATTACCTCCCCTGTAGAAGTACTCTTTTATCTGGTTGGCAAAACATGACTGTTTCCGTACAGTGTCAATGAGAATTTCGAATATTTATCGTGTGATTAAACTCATTTTTCTCCACAAAATTAACTGATCCTTGTCAGTTTGTGTTTTTGAAGTAATAAATGATATAGAACCAGTCTCTTCTGACATTTTATCGCACATTTTGTTGCCTAAAAAGCGATATAAAACTACCCACCACCATGCCAAAACGTAGTTGATGCCCTTTATTAATGGAAATAAGATAAATCATGCATATTTTCTATCCAATTGTATACGAAAAAGAAGCGGCTTAATATCAAAAATAGTTTGTGGCAAACAGTTTTGACAGAAAGACCATTTAACAATAGTCATTACAGAAAACAATTCGTGCTACATCAACGGTAGAGGATGGAACCGAAAGTTTTTTTTTGCCCACCAGATAAAACGAGGCTAATGACCTTTGACCTTGTGTGACGTAGACTTTGGATGTGTCTATAGAAAAGCGAACAGGAAGTCCCGAAAGTTGCCTCCCTTTGAAAAATGGCGGAAATGTCTGCCGGGTGATCCCTCTTCTTTTAGCGCAATCATTTCTCGCAAATCTCAAATATGTACATTACTCATAAGTTTCAATAATCTTTATTTGTTAAGCCTTTAAAGATTCCTGATGACTAAATGTGATATTTTCCTTATTTTTGCTTCAAACGCAAAATTGGTTAGTAAGGTCATTTCTATCCCGCAATATACATGGTTTAGAGCAGTAAATAAGAAATATGGGCAAGCGATTTTGGTACTTATCGCCTATGCGAGCAGCGAAGGTTCAGGCGAGCCTGCGCGTCCGCGCAGTCTCGCCAGAACCTTCGCTGCTCGCTCATACAAGCAGTGAATCAAGAGGAACCTTCAGACAAAAAGCCATATCCCTGGCCCCTCTGAATGGCTGGGAATGCGCAGTTAAAATTTGTCATGACGGAATGCTCGAAGACACAAATTCGCTTGGCGGGGCTCATATAATACATGTCCTTTTAAACCCCACATTTTCCTACATAAAATTGGCATACAAGGGTTTCCATTTGGTTATTTTAATAATTAACCTGATACTTAATAATTAATAATAAATAGCAGACCAATACTGTCGATTTGCAATAGTATCCTTCATGAAACATGTATCTGTATCGCACGACCCATAGGGCGTGCACTATAATCACCCTGTGAGTCTATCCGTCCGTCCGTGGTCAGTTTGTGTCAATCGCTGTAAGCTTATAACCGCTTGGAATATTTTGATCTGTTTTGGCATACGGATTAATATTGATAACACTTAGCCCATGATATTGCCTTATGCCAGATTCCATCATAAATTGCCTCGTCGAGGCAATTATAAAAACAGTTGATAACGGAGTATAACGTCTAAACCGCCTTGAATATTTAGACCAGTTTTGGCATACGGTTTGGTATTGACAATAATTGCCTTATTTTCCATTTTGTTCTGGTCCATTATACAGATGAATATAAATACGAGTGGTCATTTCTTATGCAATTTATGAAACGAGCCTTCGGCAAGCTTCATGAATTTTATAACAGTGTTTGAGTTTTACGTCCCACCAACAGCTAAGGTCATACGGAGACGGACCTCGGTTTAAAGACTCATCCGAAAGTCTGGAGAAGCCCGGGATCGATCCTGCGATCCCTGGTTTACAAGGCGAGTAGCGTAACCACTACACCACATAGGCTTCAGAAATGACCATGAGTATAAGATTATGTTTATCATATATTTAATCGCCGAAGAATTTCAAACGAAATCATAGTGTTGTCACGGACGGCCTCATGACGTTACGCGCCAGTAACCATGTATTATTACACGTGTGGTCATATGATTTTTTATTACGTGACGTTATTCACGCGACGTATATGATAAATCTACGTCCCTAACAATTTGTCCATTATCTATTTACCTTACATTTTGTAGATTGTTTATCTACTTCCTTTTCATATTATGCATTACCTGTACCTGTTTTCCTTACATTTACGTCATTTAACTACCCCTTTACTTTTACGCCATTATCCATTTCCCTTACATTTACGTCCATTAACTATACGGGTTTCTTAACCATTATCAACCCATCTTATATTTTCCCTTACATTTATGCCCCTTACCTATTTCCCTTACATTTTTAAGCATTGTCTACTTTCCTTATAGTTCCTCTTATATTGTGCCTTACTCTTACATTGTCCCTTGCGTTTTTGTCAATTATCTATTCCCCCTAGATATTTGCCCGTAATCAACTTCCCTTATATTTTCCCTCGCATTTTAGTCCAAGATCTTCCTTCACAGTTTTGTCCATTGTCTACATCTCTTATATTTTCCCCATTATCTGTTTCTCTTACATTTTGCTCGATATCTATGTCCTTTATATTTTCGCCATGATCTGCTTCCCTTTGATTTTGCCACTTTGGGCTATCTATTTCCCTAACATTTTGCTCAATGTCATGAAATTTTATGACCCTCTTAAACACTGCTTTTATACAGTAAAACTGGGATTTTACACAGGTATACATTATTTTTCCAAAACATAGGTTGTGGTTTCTCGTCAGAACCGCCTCGTCGAGGCCGTACTAACGAAGAGACGGTTCTCACGAGAGCCCACAATCTATGTTTTGAGCAGAAATATGAAAAATATCAGAATTTTTTATCTGAAAATTTTCATTTTTTGTGGTAAAATATTCAATATATAGGCCTGTTTTCGTAATGGTGTCTACTTCTAATACATTTTGGACCATCATTTGCTTCCTTACATTTTTAACCAATACCTGCTTCCTTTTCATTTTTGCCCATTATCTGCTTCCTATACATGTTTTACCATTATCTAATTCCCTCAGTCGTTTGTCCATTCTATTTTCAGATGTCCTACAGATCAGTCCTGCTTCTGGCCCTGCTGTCCCAGATTTTATTAGTGTATTCAAAGGCAGTTGTCCGAAGACGATCAGCAAATATTTTAGATGAGATACAAGCATACAGAGGTAAGACCAGCTGAACCCGGGAGCCGCAAATGATACAACCTCTAGACGTCCATGTATACATATTTTTGTCACCATGCATTCTGAGATGTCTCCATTTTTCTAGGTCTGTGGAATTATTATGATTGCCTTTGGCATTGTCACCCTGTCCAGGCTGTTTCTTTGTTTGTTTGATTTAAGGTTTAACGTCCCCGTCAACACTGTAAAGGTCATTTTGGAGACATTGCTTCCAATTTTGTGGTACTTTTACCCGATACTGAGATGAAATGACATCTCAATCCCTGTCGCTCAATGAAACCAAAATGGTTTATAAGCATGGACGGGCCGACTCGCACCGCTTTGCCTGGGCAGGCTTAGATCCTCTAAGCTGTTTACCTGTACTCGTGTGCGGGTAGGTTTCAGCTCTGCGTGGAAGCATCATGCAGCCCATATATTTCTTCAAGCCCCGATGGGCGGGGGCTCAAACAGGCTGTTGCACCCAGGACGAGTAAATAGTTTACGTCACGTTAACAAGACTGTGTAATGCAACCCCCCCCCCCGTAAACCCCACTTTATATAGAGAAAACTATGGTTTACAGGGTATACATTAGTTTTATTATTTCTGCCCTAAGACAAAGGTTGTGGGTACTCGTTAGAACCGCCTCACTGAGGCGGTTCTAACGAGCACCCGCAACCTGTTTGGAGTAAAAAATAAGAAAAAATATCACATTTTTTTTTTTCAGAAATATTACCGTATTGGAGAGTAAAGAGTACACTTTGTCATATGGATGTGTTACCATTATCGTTATGGTTTCCTTTGACAATATACAGTAAAATTCATGTATTAAGACCACCTTTGGAACTGTTCAAAAGTGGTCTTTAAGACCACTTTTGAACAGTTCCAAAGGTGGTCTCTGCCCCGGGGACATTGTATGCAGACAGCACAAAGAAAGAATAACTGCAACCTACAAAATAAGCTTTTTAAAGTAGAATTAGTCTTAATTTTAGGTGGTCTTAATTGGGATATTTCACTGTTTAGAAAATGTTTATGGTCATATTTGCAGGAACTGTCTTCTTGCCGTGAATTGATAGGCTGCAAAGAAAAAGCTGTTCTTGCATAAAAAGATTTGCGTCCCTTGTCAAAGGGTGGCATATCTTAAAGAAAGACATTTGAGCTGGAGCACAGCATTTGTGTGCCCATCGAAGAATCATATCAGCCTGCCCACCCATATAGTCTAACCAGAGACTTCTCTTGCGGAATGAAGGAGCATTCGGACCTTAGCTATCCTTAGAGCGCACAGCGAAGACTCAGGTCAGACTGGGCGCACATGTATATTGTAGGAAATGCTGTGCCACGGATCATTTGCAAATGCGGCCTTCCTTTAAGGTTAAGCCCTTCTTTTGAAATTCGCTCAAAATACCAGTGAAGTCAAGTCCTGTTTCACGAAGTATTCGCCCTCCACCCCTCCACAAAATGACTCACTTATCTGTCATTGTCTTAACACGTCGTAGAAACCTTTTCGTATGATTTTCATTAGCAGACGGTATACTCTTGCGATGGCCATGCATGATGCTTCCACGCAGAGCTGACACCGACCCGCACACGAGTACTGGTAAACCGCTTAGAGGGTCTAAGCCTGCCCAGGTAAAGCGGTGCGAGTGTCGGACCGTCCATGCTTATTAACCCTATTGGTTTCATTGGGCGGCAGGGCTTGAGATGTGTTTTCATCTCATTGTCAGGTAAAAGTCCCACAAAATTGGAAGCAAAGTCTCCAAAATGACCTATACAGTATTGATGGGGACGTTAAACCTCAAATTAAACAAAAACAAACTTGCGATGGCCATGCTTATCGCAACCTCATTTTGACAACACATGAATAAAAGAATGTCGATTTGGTCCTACGCAGTCTACGGCCCACTTGTGTTTGGGCAACGTCGCGTCAACTTCGATGCAACGTCATGACCTTGCATCGATGCTGACACGACGTTGCTAAGACGTATTGTGTCCAGCAGGGGACTGACTGTTCAAATTAAAACTTAGCAGGCATTTTATGATAATTGTAGTGTACATGATCAATAATGCAAAATGTGTTAATAGTTTAAACCTCATGGGACTAGTAACTGTACAAAAGGTCACAGGATCACAACACCAAATTAGAGTCTATCTAAATATTCAGAATTTACATTAATTATGACAATAAACGGTTTGACACTTGACCGGGTATTTGTTTGTGGCAGTGATCAATTAGAATAATGGCCATATCGAGAATTTCTAGGACTGAATTTTCGTTTTTCCATATTCTATAATGGGCGTTTATTAGAGGCTCGTGTTTTGTGGAAACTTGCTTAAAATCGACAATTTTTGCGCTCTAATCGGGGGATTGGCGTTGATTAGAGCATAGGCGTTTAATTGAATTTGTACGGTACTTATCTTTACTGCAGCTGGTGTTGTGCTGTGTGGTGGCCGTAAAAAGTCTCCCCGTACATCATCATAGTGCAGATTATATTTTCTGGGCCTTTGGGATCATTGAGTTCATTTAGAATCATTTTGAAAATTGAATTCTGCTTAAGCTGGTGCTAGAGGATGTGGCCGGTGTTGCACATTTCAGTACTCAATAAAACCGAGTCTGCTATTTTCGTATTTTTGGTGTATTCTTTACTTCCAAAGGATCTAACTATTCAGAACTTATTCTACTATGCCTATCAGCATGAACTGAAATTAATGCCTGTCAGCATAATCTAAAATCTAGAGAGTTCGGGCTGTTAATGTTAAGACCTTGAAAAGCCTTTTGTTGGCTTTTCGTCTGGCCATTTCAGAATATGACCCCAGATTTCAGGAAGTTTATCAGATTCTGGCTTCTCCATATGGCTTCTTTAATTAACATTGTAAGGGTTATACATTACTGATCCTGTAGAGAGAAATGCTCTAACAGGCAGCACTTTTCCAACTGTGACAACGTCAGTTATATGGAATTGGCAAAACCTAAATTATTAAATAAGAAAGATAAAATAATTAATAATAGGTTTTACATTTTTTTTTTTCATTTTCAGTGTATCCGTTTTCTTTTATTTTTGTACCCACAACTTCAAAGAAGTTGAATGAGCATAGTGGTTTGGTCCTGTCGGTCCGCCCATCACTCTCAGTTAAAATTATGTCACCAAAATAACTTAAACTACACTTAACTATATGCCAGCTTCTAAAATTTGACCGGCGCTTTTGCCATGGCATTTGCCGTGTGCCAGCTCATTTCAAATGAGTTAATAGTGGCTATCTCCATTGTGCTTTAAGATCATTGTGCACTTAGACCGCAAATTGTGTCAATCATCACGAAAACACGCCTATATAATTTTGATCCCTTGAACCCCACTTTTATATAGTAAAACTGAAGTTTACAGGGGTAAACCTTATTTCTGCTTTAAAATATAGATTGTGGGTACACGTTAGAACCTCCTCGATGAGGCGGTTCTAACGAGTACCCACAATCTATATTTTTAGCAGAAATAAGAAAAAATCATATTTTTTCATCTTAAAATTTTCATTTGTTTTCGGCGGTAAAATTTACAATATACATGTACATGTATTTGTGTAGGCGTGATGTCGTAATGGGGTTAACCTTTTGCTGACCAATATACTATTCCACCTTATATGTCAGATTGGAATGGCCCGATTACTGATTACAAGGACGCCAGGCTTATTTTATTCTGGATTAACGATTCTCAACTTAAAACAAACAGACAGCATACCGCATTGTGTGGCGTCCGATCAGGGTCTTCACTGTTTGTCAATGTTCCGTGTTTAGGACATAAGGCAAATGTGGAATAATAAGCTGCGCAATGGAAATAAAAGAGCCGCAAGTACCGAAAAGTGTGTGTCAAAGTCCAAGTTTGGGACCACTTTTCCAGGCCCCACTCAGAGACCATCGAGCCACCAGTGCTGTCAGTGCTTTGATTGTTCTTAAGGGGAATGGGAACACCTTCAGCGGAGGCAAATCCTGCAAAAGTATACTAGTCGCCCATGACAATAGGGATCAACTCTTAAAGGAAAGAATTTGCTCCTGAGGAGCAAATTCTTTCCTTTAAGAGCAGATACCTTTTTCAGTGGGACAGGGCCATAGGGGCTTGAATCATGAAAATATTTAATTTTTTTTTTATTTTCATTTTTTTTTTGTTTGTTTTTTTCATTTTTTTCATGATTCAAGCCCCTATGGACAGGGCATACAGAAAAGCGAACAGTAAGTCTCGAAAGTTGTCTCACTTTGAAAAATGGCGGAAAAATCTGCTGGGTGTTCCTATTCCCCTTATGTATCGCAAAAATGCAGAGGTTGTAGCACTGAATCGAAGAATGAATAAAGATTTTGTTTGTTAACGTCCCCGTCAACACGAGTTAGATCGTTTTGGAGAATTTGCTTCCAATGTTGTGGGACTTTTACCCGGCATTGAGACAAAATGACATTTCAAGCCCTGCCGCCCAATGAAACCAGTAGGGTTTATATGCATGGACTGTCAACCACTTTACCTGGGCAGGCTTAGGCCTTCTAAGCGGTGTACCAGTACTCGTGTGCGATCGGGATTCAGCCCTGCGTGGAAGTCTATTTCTCCAAGCCCCGATTGGAGGGGTGTGGGGTGGGAGAATAAAGATGGGATACTGAACGTAGACACGGTCACTTAAGGAAGCCAAACGTGCCGTACAAGGCAGCCTGTAAACGGCAAAGGTCATATGAGCAAGTTCACTGTCACACAGTTATACATAGGACACGTGTACCTGTTTGGGATAACGAACCCGTTTTAGACCATGTCTTATCTTCTTTAAATACAGACGGTATCTGTGTCAATAGTAGTGAATCACAAAGAGCCAACTTATTGGAAAAGATAACTATCGCATTAACAAGAAGCAAAGGCTCAGGCGATACTGCGCTGTGCGCAGTCTCAGCAGAGCCTTTGCTGCTCACAGGCATATGGCGGAGATCTCGACGTATTTTCATGCATGTGGTCATTCTAGCCGTATTTATTGGAAACAAATCGGAGATTGCTTAGGGCCATTTTCTCTTGTGCCAACTTTGGTTTAGGGCATCCTGTCATCACTGGAGACAATTTGCCGACATTGAGATGAAATGACATCTCAAGCCCTGCCACCCAATGAAACCAAAAGGCTTATGCATTGAACGGTCTGGCTCACATCACTTTGCCTGGACAAGCTTAGTCCTTTCAAGCGGTTTAGCATTTCTCATGTGTGACCAGTTTCAGCTCTGCGTTGAAGCACAATGCAGCCCAATCTATTTCTGCAAGCCCCGATGGGCGAAGGCGAATGGCTGAAAATGGGTGTTATGGAGAGCGAATAACTTAAATAGCTTACTTGGTGTCAGGGACCTGTAAAATGAGTGAACGTGCAATCTGAGTTTTGGTTTTGGCTATCAATGCATTTCTGTTGTAAGGTTTGCTTTGCGCCGGCGCTGATCCAACACTTGGCCCAGTTTTTGTCTTGTCAGCTGTTTCTGAAGTGTCATTTTCCTCTCTGACATTTTGTGGTCTGTATTTAGAGCATATTACAAAATGAAATTGATTTGTAGCACTAGGTGACAGAGTACTTCCAAGTTTCTTGAAATGACGAACCCAGGTTACTGTCAGAATCGGTCCCTAAGCCCTAGACATTTTGGTGGAAAAAAGGTAAAACAATGCTTTTTTCCCCTGGCTGTTGTAGTTTGTGATATGAAGTTAGGTATTATTGCACGAATATCTATGACTGATAAAGGTTAATGTCATTTAGTGACTTCTGATAACTAGGATTGAATGTCCCTCAATATTTCTAACCACTTCTCCGCCGGACTTATTATTTCGATTATGTCTAATATGTAGATGCCCTCTTGCAAATGAGAGCGGTGGGAGCTGGGGTGGAGAGGGAATGGCGCTGGGACGAAAGTAAGGTCAAATGGTCTAGGTCAGATGGTCGCATGACCAAGATGGATGCTATTCCTATATGTGTCAAGAATTTAAGAATATAGAAGTGAAGGCAGTGATACGGATAGATACAAATAACCCACACTTCCCATCAGAGACACCAAAGGGAAAGAAACACGAACATGAAATAACTAGACCCTAATGGAAACATCACTAGCGGAAAGCCAAAAGGACAGACACTTTCCCACAAATGGCCAATTTGCTATCCAAAACAAAAGTATATAAGCGATACACACATTCAGAGACGAACTATAAAAAAAAAATAAAATAAAAAATAAATTGTTATCCACTAAAGTAGCTGTTACGCGACAAACTATATAAGCCCCGTCAAGCGATTTTGGTACTTATCACCTATGCGAGCAGCGACGGTTCAGGCGAGCCTGCGCATCCGCGCAGTCTCGCCAGAACCTTCGCTGCTCGCTCATACAAGCAGTGAATCAAGAGGAACCTTCAGACAGAAAGCCATATCCCAGGCCCCTCTGAATGGCTGGGCATGCGCAGTTAAAATTTGTCATGACGGAATGCTCGAAGACACAAATTCGCTTGGCGGGGCTCATATAGTAGTTAATAGGAAACATGTTTCCATGACATAAATTTTTGCGTTACTACGCTAGATAGCGAAAATGTTGTTTACGATTATAACAATTCAATATGGTAACGTTAATTTGAATATAAATTTAAAAATATTTCATCAAATTAAGATCAGTCAATTTTAGAATAAAAATAGGACACTATGTCTCATGTACTTCAATAGTAAATTAGCAAACATGCCCGACAGTATCTGATTTTAAACTGTAGTAATTAAAACATTCATTATGTAATGAAAAATGTGACTGGAAAGTTAAGTCGAAAATGATTTATCTTTCCTCCAATGTCAAATTTAAGAAAATCAAATAAAAACAAATTGGGTCATTTAGAGGTTTTTTTTTTTTTTTTTTTTCGGGATTTTCGGAGCTGGAAAAAACTGCTAGATCAGGTTAGTTCCCTCTTGACATGAAGCATGATGATCCCAACTGTCACGTATGAGCTCATTACACATGTCTTAAGCTCCTTAAGCTAGGAACATTATGCATAGCAATCATGGCAATAGATGTCTCCCATGTCTTGCATCATAGTGTAGTTTATATTTTCTCGTCCTTTGGTACCATTGATTCCATTGTGGAATTATGGAAATATTCGAGGGTCACTGATGAGGCTTAATTGGGTGATACTAGCTAGTATAGCACAGAAAACATGTTCACTTTATATTTTTCAGTTCTGTGGTGTATTCCTTGCTTTCAAAGAATAACCCTTTTCTAGAACATTTAACGTCACTGCAGCTGATGTTAAGGGAGTATGTGGCGGCCGTAAAAATCCCTGCCCTTCATCATAATGTAGTTAATATTTTCTTGTCCTTCGGGATCATTGACTCCATTGTGGAATTTTGAAAATATTCGAGACTCACTGATGAGGCCTAATTGACCGAAACTAGCTAGTCTGACCCAGAAAACGTGCACACTTCATATTTTTCAGTTCTGTGGTGAATTCCTTGCTTCCAAAGGCTAACCCTTTTCTAGAACATATTTAACGTCACTACAGCTGATGTTGAGGGAGTGTGCGGCGGTTGTGAAAGGTCCCTGTCCCTCATCATAGTGTAGTTTATATTTTATTGTTCTTTGGGATCATTGACTCCATTGTGGAATTTTGGAAATATTCGAGACTCACTGATGAGGTCTTATTGGCCGAAACTAGCTAGTCAGGCCCAGAAAACGTGCACACTTCATATTTTTCAGTTCTGTGGTGAATTCCTTGCTTCAAAAGGCTAACCCTTTTCTAGAACATATTTAACGTCACTACAGCTGATGTTGAGGGAGTGTGCGGCGGTCCTGAAAGATCCCTGTCCCTCATCATAGTGTAATTTATATTTTATTGTTCTTTGAGATCATTGACTCCATTGTGGAATTTTGGAAATATTCGAGACTCACTGATGAGGCCTAATTGGCCGAAACTAGCTAGTCTAGCACAGAAAACATGTACACTCCATATTTTTCAGTTCTGTGGTGTATTCCAAACGGTTGACTTGCTTCCAAAGGATAACCCTTTTTCTAGAACATATTTAAAACTAATCTCTGACAACTGCGTCAGGAAGCAGACTCTTTGGCTCAGTGGTTAAAGCATCGCTCGAGCGGCCCTGATTCAAATTCCATCACCGACAAGGATTTTTTCAGCCATGTTTCATGCCTTTGATACATGTACGACTTTCGTCAAGTTTCATGTCTTAAGCTGTCTGATTTTGGCTTCCTCCGAGGTGTCATTTGTACTTCTCTCAATCCCATTTTGCGACTCATGTTAACAAATAGCGTGGCGATTTCGAATTTGTCACTTTCGAAACTCTTGTATTCCTTAAATGTACTTAATCACTTAACTCGTATATGCCTAGGGACCCTTTCTTGGAACATTTGCAAACAGTGTAGACCCAGATAAGACGCCACAGAAGGCGGCGTCTGATAAGGGGCTACACTGTTTGCGGAAAGTGCATACAGTATTGCAAAACCTACCGCTATCAAAGCAAAACTGCCACTCCTATAATTGGAAATGGACCCCTCCGAACTTATTTAGGTGGAAGATTCCACTGTCATATATGGGTTAAGCAGATAGACATGCGAGCGCCAAGTCAACATAGTTCATTTGGCTGCGGCAAGAGAAAGGAGACTCTTGGCATGTACCTTCAGAAAAGACACAAAGCACCATGCGCATTTGATAATTCTAAGGAACATTTTTTTCTCTCTATCCCAAGAAGTTTTCATCAGGGCTCGGAGAAATAGATTGGGCTGCATGGTTTTTCCGCGCAGAGCTGAAACCGACCGATTTGTTTGTTTGAACTGGGGTTAATGTCCCCGCCAGCACTATTTAAGTCATTTTGGAGACGTTTCTTCCAATTTTGCGGGACTTTTACCCGACATTGAGATGAATTGACTTCTCAAGCCCAGCCGCCAAATGAAACTAATAGGGCTTATATGCATTCGGCGGTCCGGCTCGCGCCACTTTGCCTGGGCAGGCTTAGCCCTTCTAAGCGGTTTACCTGTACTCATTTGCGGTCAGTTCGAGCTCTGCGTAGAAGCACCATGCATCTCAGTCTATGTTTTCAAGCCACGATGGGGTTGGGGTGGGGGGGGGGGGTGGGGGGCGGCGGGAGCAAACCGACTGAATTTTTAAGAACTGGTGAACCGCTACATGTACATGTGCGAAGGCCTAAGCCTGCACAGGGAAAGTAGTGCGAGGCTTGAAAAGTCATTTCATCTCAATGTCGGGTACAAGTCCCTCAAAATCCGAAGCAACGTCTCCAAATGGAATTAAATAGTGTTGACGGGGTAGTAAACTCTCAATTCAAATAAACAAAACTCCACGAAGCTTTGGATTGGTGGATATCCATATAGCGCACGGAGTAGAAAACCCTCATCAGACTGCGCGGGCCGACCGAAAACATCCTTTTGCGTGATGTGGCTCATTTGCAAATTCCGTCTTGTTTCGAGGACTTTCTAAATGAAAATATCCTTTAAGGGACTAGTAAGGAACCCGGGAAGGGACATGATTTTTTAGCATGTTGTGCGAACAAGATATTAAGTTGTGCGCACAAGATATTATCTTGTGCGGACAACATAATTTATCTTGTGCGGACAACATATTATCTTGTGCCCACAGAAAGATCTTGGGAAGTTCTATGCACAACATAGATCTTGGGAAGTTGTGCGAACAAGATATTATCTTGTGCAGACAAGATATTATCTTGTTCGCACAACATGTTATTTTGTGCGCACAACTTATAAAAAAATCATGTCCCTTCCCGGGTTCCGTAGACAAAGGACTAGCGAATGTTTTAAAATGAATTTGTTCGGCAACATAGAACACTCTCCTTAATATTCCAAGCCAGAACTCAAACATAACATTGTTTTCGAAAGCTCTGTTGGCCTTGAAATTTATATTGCGTTCACCATGAACTTTTCAATGTAGAAGATAACAATTGTTTTCAAGCCGTTTTCAAAATGCATATCGATATTTGTCTGATATACTGTAATCCCTTAACATACTTATTTTTTGTTTAATCTGTATATAAAGTGCACTTTTAGATAAAGACAACACGAGTTATTAAATCCATCATTCAAAACACGTCCATGCAAGATAAACTTTGTTTTATGGATGTATGAAAAGCATACGACAAAGCGTTGCGATATTTTCTTACTTATGCTCCAAAAATAGATTGCGGGTGTTCATAAAATCAGCCTCGTTGAGGCGGTTCAGTCCAACGAACACCCAAAATCTGTTTCTGAACAGAAATAGGAAATAATGTATATCTTAGTAAACCCCACGTTTCTCTGTATCTCTATTAAATATGAGACTAATAAATAGAGAATCTTACACTCTTGATCATTTCTTATGAAATTTATGAAACGAACCTTTGGCGAGTTTCATAAATTTCGTACGAAATGACCACGAGTGTAAGATTATGTTTATCATATATTTACATTTCCAGTGTCAAGTCTAATGTAAACCTATAGAAAAAAATGCAGTTCATACTTCCATGAACGCACCGAGTCAAATGATTTTCAGTGACGTCAAGTGGCCCCAGCCTATATCATGGTTCTCTACAGGCGTTGATGACGTCAACGCTGTTCCGCTCTTTGTAGGAAAAAGCGTGTAAATGTTTTTCAGCTTTAAAAGTTTGCCCTATAAGCATTTCTTTTGCCCAGAGATACATTAATATATACAAAAGCAAACTTATTTTTTTCTGCTTTTCATGAAAGTATGAACAACAGCGGGTAGCTAGCAAAGTTTACCCGAACACATTCGGGTTCATTTACATTGCTAGCGACTCACTGCGTTCATACTTTCATGCTTATTTTTCTGCTTTTCACGAAAGTATGAAAAACAGCGGGTAGCTAGCAAAGTTTAAATGAACACATTCGGTTTCATTTACATTGCTAGCGACTCACTGCGTTCATACTTTCATGAACAGCAGACAATAAAATTCATTTTTTAAATAACAAGTTTAAATCGGATTTTTTTTTTTTTTTTTGGTCAAAAGAAACTATAGGGGTGTCACGGACGACGTCGTGACGTTACGCGCCAGTAACCATGTGTTATTACACGTGTGGTCAAATAGTTTTTATGACATGACGTTGTCCTCTAATTCTAAAACAGCACCCTAAGCAATACAAAGATACAGAAAATCACTGGGCGGAAGAGCATGACGAGTGTCATAATACAAAGCCACCGTTTTATGACATCACTCGCAGATCCTTTGGCGTTAGACGGTGGAAGGTTATTTTCTCGCAGAAAAAAAAAAAAAAAAAAAAAAAAACATGACAAAAAAGGGCATTGATATGTGTGATACAGTCAATAAAGCTGGCGGGATTGCTTCTAACAATGGCGAAAGGTTGGCCGAATTTGAAGGAAACAGCCAAATTAATTTCGATTTTAGTGTGTTAGCCCTTATCTTGCTGTTCACGACAAGCCCTATCTTTACAAACAGTGTAGATCCAGATCAGATGGCTTCTGAAGAAGCCATCTGATCTGGATCTACACTGTTTGTCATTCAATTTGTGAATTTGAACAAACTCATTATATCATGTAATCTGAATAGGTGAAAAACAAAAATGGGTGCGACTAAGTTAAATATTCAGCAAGATAAGGGTTAGAATCGAAATAGATCAGCTCTAGTCGGTTAGTTGTAAGTAGACAAATCGCTCGCACTACGCGTTTGTGAGTTGATATACTTTACAACTGAGTTCGGTTGTTCAAATTGACAGGCTATATAGAGGCATGATGAGGAATATTTAACAGCCCCCGCCCATCGGGGCTTGAAGATATAGATGAGCTGCATGATGCTTCCACGCAGAGCTGAAACCGATACGCACACGAGTACTGGTAAACAATTTAGAGGAGCTAAGCCTGCCAAGGCAAAGCGTTGCGAGTCGGCCCGTCCATTCTTATAAACCCTATTGGTTTCATTTGGCGACAGTGCTTGAGATGTCATTTCATCATTATGTCGGATAAAAGCCCGCAAAATTGGTAGCAACGTCTCCAAAATGACCTTTACAGTGTTGACAGGAACGTTAAACCTCAAATCAAACAAACAAAGGAATATTTAAGGTATATGTTTTTTATGTTCTGTAAAAGAAGGTATGCTGTGTGTACGCATTAGAATCGGCTCATAGAGTGCACTCACTCACTCAGCACATACATTTATAAGATGAAAGTAAAGCAAAAATTCACATAATTATACCACACTATTTCTTGACATAATTTCTTGCGCTACAGGAAGAATGTCCTAGGTTTTTCAAGAATGGGTTCGACTCAGTCATGGAAAGAGCTTGGGCCAGTTGTTCATAACTAACGACGTCGTTAGTTAACAAATCGTTAAAACTTCCATCGTTTAATATCGCAAATATACTAATATTTTTGCTGAAAAAATGTGAGCAGCTTTTGCATATGCAAAAGCTGCTCACATTTTGTCAGCAAAAACAACACAATTTTTGGTATTGAATTTGCTAGAACAGTTAACAGTTCGACCCCTAACGAGCTCGTTAAGCTAACGAAGCTTTGAACAACTGGAACCTCTTTGCATTACGATAATATACCCGTGCGACATAGTGCATTTTTTCACATCTCCAAAATTGCTACTTTTCTGACGAAAATCCGTGATATTTTTCTTACAAATACTGCAAACATAGGTTGTGGTTGCTCGTAAGAACCGCCTCATTTTAGGCGGTTCTAACGAGTACCCATAACCTATGTCTTGGAGCAAAAATAAGAAAAATAATGTATTCCCCCGTAAACCCCAGTTTTCTCTATACAAAGTGGGGGTATAGGGGGGTCTTCATTTCACAGATGTGTTCACTTAATGGTGTTCCAGTCGTTGAAGTTCAGTTGTATATCTGCGACGTCTGGCCATCAAAGCAGTGTGCGAGACGCAAGTTCTGCAACGGAACGTCAGGTAGTTTTTCTCCGGGTACTCCGGTTTTCGCCTACCCATGATTTACGATCGGCTCGATATGCGTGAAATAATTTTGAAAGGGCCGTAAAACTAAAAAAAAAAAACAAAAAACAAATAATCAAAGCAGTGGCAGCACTGGTGTGTCGATTGACTCTAAGTGTAGCCTGGACGGCGAATAAGGCTGTTTCCTTTAACCCTTAAACATGTTAAATTCCTGTATTTCAACAAACAGTGTAGACTCTGATCAGACGTCGCGTTCTGAACTCGGTTTCCACTGTTTGCCAAACCCAACGCTGAATTCCAGGCCAGATTTTAAAGATAACCCTCTTACGCAATACTCTGACCTTACAACGAAGCCCCCGCCAATAGGGGCTTGAAGAAATATATGGGCTGCATTATGCTTCCACGCAGAGCTGAATCCGGCCCGCACACTAGTACTGGTAAACTGCTTAGAAGATCTAAGCCTGTCCAGGAACCGCGGTGCGAGGCAGACGGTCCATGCTAATAAACCCTATTGGTTTCATTGGGCGACAGGGCTTGAGATGTCATTTCATCTCAATGTCGGGTAAAAGTCCCACAAAATTGGAAGCAACGTCTCCAAAATGACCTTTACAGTGTTGACGGGGACGTTAAACCTCAAATCAAACAAACAAACTGACCTCACAACAATAAGAATAGCGCGGATTTGTTTCTATAAATAACCGTTACCCGGATTTCCTACAAATCAGTGACAGTCATGTGCACATCAGAACTGAAGAGGTTCTGTGCTTAGTAACTTTTGGCCGATTGACAAATAATTGACTCAAAAAGTGTTAAATGAAAACTCCGTCCTTCCGGTATCACTCGGCAAGCCCCGTGACGGCAGGCTATGACTCTCGGGGCGAAGTTTTCTATCCAGTCCTCACACGCATGTTACATTACGAAATCACGCCTATACAAATACATTGTTAACCTTACCGCCGGAAAAACGAAAATTTTAAGATGAAAAATTGTGATATTTTTTTCTAATTTCTGCTCCAAATATAGATTGTGAGCACTCGTTAGAACCGCCTCATCGAGGCTGTTCTAACGAGTACCCACAATCTATATTTTAGAGCAGAAATAAGAAAAATAAGGTTTGCCCCTGTAAACCCCAGTTTTTACTATATAAAAGTGGGGTTCGAGGGGGGGGGGTCAAAATTATATAGACGTGTTTTCGTGATGGATTCTGGGTTTGTTATCCCAATGACCCCATCTTCTGATTTAACCCACGCAAACAGAATTTTTGTGGTATTGGATCATGACGCTTTTGAAAAGGACGCGGCGAATACGTAATACAGTAACGCCAGTTTGCATGATAGCATACGTGCAGGTTTCACAGAGTTTGCCGCAGAATAGCTCCAATTAAATAAAAGCAAATAATTTACAAATATTAGAGTAAATTACTTTCGTATTCACAGCTGTATTAATGACCGTCATTATGTCGTCATTAACATTATTCAAACCATAATGACCAGTGTAAGTGCTCTTATACATGTCTCGCAATACAGGAAGAATAATCAGCACAACCATGGCAATTATACAATCTCATGGAGTCAGATTTGTTTAGATGCCCTCGCCGACCTGGGCTAGAGAGATAGATTGGGCTGCCTGGTTTCCATGCAGAGCTGAAGCTTAGAATTTCTAAGCATGCGAGTCGAACCGCCCTGTATATAAATCCTAGCTGTCTGTTTGGGCGGTAGGGCTTGAGATGTCATTTCATCTCGATGTCGGGTAAAAGCCCCATAAAATTGGAAACAGACGGTCTCGAAAATGACCTGTTTAGTTTTGACGAGGCGTAAGATCTCAACACAACCAAACAAACCTAGACATTGAGACTTGGTCCTATCAACCCAGGACGAATTCATTTTAACCCGTATATGACAATGGAATCTTCCACCCTATAAGTTTGGAGTGATCCATTTCCAATTATAGGGGTGTCAGGTTTGTTTTTGTTTGTGGCAAATTCTACAAGAATGAATGTTCTTTAAGCAAACAGTGTAGACCCAGATCAGACGCCGCGTTCTGCGGCGTCTGATCTGGGTCTGCACTGATTACCAGTGTCCCAGAAAAGGGCCGCTAGGCATATATTGGTTGATTCGATATTTCGGCTATTTATAGTTAAACTTCAATAACTCGAACACGGTTTTCCCTTTTACCTTGGCTTGTTCGAACTCGCTATTGAGTCCCTAGGGAATTATTTAATCCATATATGGCAATGGAATCTCCCACTTAGTACGTTTGGAGGTGTCCATTTCCAATTGAGAGGTTGCAGACACGGCATTTTTGTAGGATTAGTCACCCTTGACCCGCCATGTTGGAGACACCAGGCAGGTTTTGTGTACAAATATATTCATTTTTGACCAATTATTCATCAGTGATAAAAAATACTATGTAATGGTGGTTGGTCTTAAAGGTCATAAGATTAAAATAATCAACGTTTAGTCATAATTTTCAGATATGTACAAGACAAGTACATACGAGTAAAAGATCTGTTTGTAATCCTATCAATTACATGTAAAAGGATGCCAGGTTTAATTACGACAATACATTGTAAATTTAACCGCAGAAAAATGCAAATATTAAGACGAAAATTTGTGATATTTTTCTTATTTATGCTCAAATTAAAGATTGTGGATACACGTAAGAACCGCCTCAACGTTCTAACAAGTACCACAATCTATATTTTAGAGCAGAAATAAGAAAAATAATGTTTACCCCTGTAAACCCCAGTTGTACTATATAAAAGTGTAGTTAAAGGGAGTCAAATTATTTAGGTGTGTTTTCGTGATCTGCCTTGTTAGCAGTAAGTTTTGCAAAAATATATATGCTTTCAACACACAGTGTAGACCCAGATCAGACGCCGCGTTCTGCGGCGTCGGATCTGGGTTTGCACTGTTTGTAAATGTTCCCAAAAAGGGCCGCTAGGCATATATGGGTTAATCCACTATCTCCAGGTATGCACATACTGGTGTATTTTAGGGAGGTTTTCCAGGTTTTATCTTTAGAAGGATATGTTGCGTGTTTTTGTTTGATTTGAGGTTTAGCGTCCCCGTCAACACTGTAAAGGTCATTGTGGAGACGTTGCTTCCAATTTTGTGGGACTTTTACCCGACATTGAGATGAAATGACATCTCAAGCCCTGTCGCCCAATGAAACCAATAGGGTTTACTCGTATAAGCATGGACGGTCCAACTCGTGGGCACCGCTTTGCCTGGGCAGGCTTAGATCCTCTAAGCGGTTTACCAGTACTCGTGTGCGGGTCGGAATCAGCTCTGCGTGGAAGCATCATGCAGCCCATATATTTCTTCAAGCCCCGATGGGCGGGGACCGATATGTTGCGTGTATATACTTATTAGAATCGCCTAAAATGAGGCTTTTCTGGTTTTATCTTTAGAACGATATGTTGCGTGTACTCATTAGAATCGATGAGGCGATTCTAATGAGTACACTCAATATAGCCTCGTTTTATAGACGCTCGTAAATATGTCCTTAAGTGGTATTTTATTGTGCTATGGTTAAACCAAATTGATTCGAACCACCTCTATCTCGAACAAATTTTCAAGATCCCCGAGGTATTCGTAGACTGCTCATCTGAAACCGAAACGCGGTCGATTGTCTCTGGATAGTTTAGGGGAAATGGGCTGAACGACGGCTAAGACAATTTCGCTGTGTCCTTTCAGATATTTACCTTTAGGCAAACAGTGTAGACCCTGATCAGACGCCGCAATTTGTGGCGACTGATCTGTGTCTGTGTCTATGTTGTTTTTCCTAACCCAACACATGAGCCCAGTCCATGTTTTACAGACATGGTTTACACAACACTCTAAGCGGCTGCAAATGACCGGAACTTAATTTCGTACAGTTAATACATGTACATGTATTTTACGGTCATTGGTGGTCACGTGGGCATTTGCAATATAAATCAGATCATTTAGTAACTTTGAGGCCAATAACAAAAGCCTTCCCAAACTACTTATCCCACATTTGTGCAATATATAGTGTGTTTTTTTTCAAGGTCATTTTTACGTAATGACACAGCATTTTTTTTTTTTTGTAAGATTCCGCTCCCTTGATCCACCATATTGGAGACACCAAACAGGATTTTGTGTACAAATCTATTCATTTTTGTCCAACTATCCATCAGTGATAAAAGCACCGAAGGTATTAATAGTTGACTGTTTGTCTTCCTGAGGGTCATTAGAATAAAACTATCAAGGTTTAGTAATTATTTTCCAAGGGACAAGATAGTTATTTTACAAGGAAAGTACATTAAAATTCTGTTGGAAAATCAGCCTTGGTGGATAACTATATGTGTGTGACGTCATCTGCTACCTCTTATCTCGTCAACATTGACTTATTCATTCTTAACAGAAATGAAAGCGAACGACCTTGGCTTAAAATCCGACAGTGTCTGTACAGATAAAATGCGCAATACCGATAGGAAATGCAAACGGATAAAGACAGACAGTCCAGCTGTATAGTGATTTCGATAATCATCATCCAACTATCTGGGTCGCGCCAAGCGAAAAGCCGTCTTCGACCATGTGCACCCAGTGAAGGCTCTGATCAGACCGCGCAGTCTGATCAGAGCCTTCGCTGAGCGATAAATGGGTGTCCCTTGACCCGACGTATCATCATTTTGATGGGATAGGTTGTTTGTGTTGAGGTTTTACGTCCCGGCGGGGCTGCATGGTGCTTCCATGTAGAGCTGAAACCGACCAGACACGAGTATTGGTAAACGTCTTAGAAGGTCTAAGCTTGCCCTAATTCGAGCCTTCTCTGACTAAAAAAGTTTTTTTATTATTATTTTCTGATTTGGCGGCTTTGACTGTCAAAGCAAAAAAAGCTTTGAACAGCCAGAGAAGACTCGGGTTAGAACAAGGTTTGATAGTCTTAACGGTATTCGAGCAATACCCGATATACATTACCCTAGCTACTTATCAATTTTGTTTTGTTTGATTTGAGGTTTAACTTCCTCGTCAACACTGTATAGGTCATTTTGGAGACGTTGCTTCCAATTTTGTGGGACTTTTATCCGACATTTATCCGACATTGAGATGATATGACATTACCCATGTCGCCCAATGAAACCAATACGCTTTATAATCATGGACTGTTCGATACGCACCGCTTTGCCTGGGCAGGCTTAGATCCTATAATCGGTTTACCAGTACTTGTGTGCGGTCGGATTCAGCTCTGCGTGGAAGCATCATGCAGCCAGTCTATTTCTTCAAATCCCGATGGGCGCGGGCCATAATAAATTTTGTCCAGTATTTATTATACATTCCATGTCAATTTCAGATTCTATGAATAGCGACGTCAGCTTAAAACAAGCAGCTAAAAGAGATATCCCCACTCGTGGAATGGCATTAATGGAATGGTGTGTGAAAAACAAGATGATGCATCCAAGATGCAGACAGCCACGCCCAACGTACACTGTTGAAATTATCCGCCACTGAACCAATGGGCCCACTTTAGTCGCTGAAAAGGCCCATAATCAGACCTATTAAAGGCCAATAATCATGTTAATGCCAGAACGATGACGATGAGTATAAAACAAAAACTTTTTTTATGAAGTTGAACCTCTATACTCGTATCGAGTAGGAGAGACTTATTGTCTTTTGTTGAATTAGACAGCTCTCTAACGCGCATGTGCAATCACTAAGTACATTGTAGAGCCATTTCTAGCACATTTGCCATGTTATCAAGCCCTTGTAATCAACATCATTGTGAAATCCACATTATATTGATGCAGAAAAAGTAGATTTTACAAGGACCTACATTGTGTTCCTTGTTTTTGTTCAAAACATAGATTAACGAGCTCCCACAATCTCTGTAGCAAAAATAAGAAAAACGTACATCAGAAAACAATACAATCCTAGAGATATAAACGAAAGGTCTAGTCATAATTTTCCAAGGGACAAGAAAGTTATTTACATGGAAGTCTTGCATAGGAGTGATATCTAGACATTATCTAAACTTTGACTGGACTCACATTACATGTGCATACCGGCGAAAAATACATGCATCTGCGCGCATGATCAGGTGAGTCTGCGCATACGCGCAGATACATTTACTTTTCGCCGATATGCGCTTACGCGCAGATACATAAATTTTACTATTCACCGCTATGCGTTTACGCGCAGATATATTTACTATTCGCCGATATGAGCATACGCGCAGATTCATTTACTATTCACCGCGCATATCGGCGAACAGTAAATGTATCTGCGCGTATGCACAGGATCGCCTGAACGTTTGCGTTTCGCTTGATAAGGGGCATATAATAATTTATATTGGAGAATTATATGCCCCTGCTAATGATTTCAGCACATTTTCTAATGGCAAGGCAGAATAGATATCATTTCCGGACGCTTTTCCTAGTTACGGCTGGTAAACTCGTAAGGGGTAACCGCCGGTTATGCACTAAAAATCCTTACGGGAACTCCCGGTTATGACTTCCGAGGCCACAAATATGTCAACCAACAGGTGAGTGTTCCCGATACATGATTTTTAATTATATTTGTAAACATATTTTGAGAAATCGGGCAATGCTATTCTCAACAACTTTCATTTCTGCATCAGAAAAGATGGGTGTGGACATGAAAAGGCAAGCGGTCGATCTTTACTTTAATTTCTCCCTGAGGAAGGTAGTCAGATATTTCTGTTTTGACCTGTTTTCTTGTGCCGTATGAAGGCATTTTCAGATATCGGGACGATGGGAATCTAAAACAACATGCCAAATAACACGTAATGCAAACCACTTTCATGTTGAAATACATAATTGCAAAATGTCCCCAGAATTTGTTCCAGGAGCTTTAATATTTGTGCCGATTATGACTTACGAGGACCGATAACCCTTACGAGAGAATTACCCCTTAAGGGGACAGAAAAAGCCAACTAATGGGTGACTGATTGAAATGCGTTTCTTCATTCAATAATTCACACAGACGGTTCATCATATCCCTGAAGACATTGTAGTTGCTCGGTACGACTGATAATACTGTTAACTTTATTCAGAACGGTAACTTAAAATCGAAATTCGTGCGCTCGTATGAATTGCTCGTACGAATGTTTCCAAATTCGTGTACTCTAACGAATTGCTGAAAACCTGATATTGTTACATTTTCAAGGCATTTATCTGATATGCTCGTACAGTGGAATGAATTTCATATTAAATACGCATTTTACCATACGCCCCCGCCCAACGGGGCTTGGAGAAATAGTGCTTCTGCGCAGAGCTGAAACCGACCAAACTTGAGTACTGAGTATTGGTAAACCGTTTAGGTCTAAGCCTGCCCAGGAAAACTGCTGCAAGTGGGAACGCTCCTTAAACGTTAGCGATTTCTATGAACCGACTCGCACCGCTTTGCCTGGGCAGGCTTAAATCCTCTTAGTGGTTTACCAGTACTCGTGTGCGGTCGGTTTCAGCTCTGCGCGGAAGCACCATGCAGCCTATCTATTTCTTCAAGCTCCGATGGGCGGGGGGTGGGGAGGTGGAGGTGGAGTCAGGGTAGGTTAAATTATTGAATGAAGGGACGCATTCCAATCAGACACCAATTAGTTGACTTTTTCTGTCCCCGTAAGGGGTAATTCTCCCGTAAGGGGTAATATGTCCTCGTAAGTCATAATCGGCACAAATATTAACGCTCCTGGAACAAATTATGCGAAAATTTTGCATCTTATATATTTCAACATGAAAGTGGTTTGAATTACGTGTTATTTGGCATGTTGGATTAGTTTCGCATCGTCCGGGTAGCTGAAAATGCCTTCATTTTGCACTTGAAAACAAGTCAAAACAGAAATATCTGACTACCTTCCTCAAGGAGAAATTTAATTAAAAAGTGACCGCTTGCCTTTTCATGTCCACACCCATCTTTTCTGATGTAGAAATGAAAGTTGTTAAGAATAGCATTGCCCGATTTCTCAAAATATGTTTACAAAAATAATTAAAAATCATGTATCGGGAACACTTACCTGTTTGTTGACATATTTGTGGTCTCGGAAGGCATAACCGGAAGTTCCCGTAAGGATTTTGAGTGCATAACCGGCGGTTACCCCTTACGAGTTTACCAGCCGTGTAGTTACAATCCTAATGAAAATAAAGTTGTTTGTGTGACTCGAACATGTTGATTGACCTAAACATTCATATGTCACTAATATTACAATTCACTACAATTACACAGCAATTCGTACACAAAGGTTTTACATGTGGTAGCTTTGCACTAAATATGGGAGGTACCGTATTTTATCACTTTGGGACAGATCTTTTAGTTGCAGTCTAAATAACAGGCAGGCTTCCATTGGATAAATATCCCATGTTTCATTTCAATTTGAGAAAAGGATAGTTATAAGGAAATAAAATGATGTGTGTTTTATAATTATATCTGCAATTTCAAAGAAATTGTTACTGATTTTATATTGTTACCTCTCCTTTAAAAATCCGGTTTGTATTTACTGCGAATCTGCATGTAAACAAATATGGCGGACCATAACTTGAAAAGGAGACGGGCTACATGTGGATTTTTTCTCATCAACTTGTTGAGCTAGGATGGCTCTATAAATGAGTAAGGTTTGAAAAGTTTTGTATGTGTAGTTTTTGTGGGAGCATGTAAAAGGTTACTATTGTCGCCTATGGAAAATATTTAGTGGTAAGCTCCCTATACCAAAAGTACAAAAATTAGCCCCACACTCCAGTTTTCAGTCATTACATCATATTTTCACACACTGGTAGGTTCTATCCAATTCTGTATCATAAAATGGATATTCATGGCATGTGGTTTGCCATAGAAACTGTAAAAACGTGTAAGGTTAGTGGTACTTAAGTCTAACTGGGTGTATTTGATCAGTTTTTGCTTCTGATCTGTGCATTGGGTGGGGGGGGGGTACTTTAAATCCATGTTAATCAATTGTCATTGGGTTTGTTTTGGAAAAAAGCTTACAGTAAGTGTATAACCGGATACACAAGAGAAAGAATCTACTCCAGCTGGAATTTAACAGTTAGGTTACATGATTTATGGCCTTGGTCTCTAGCCAAAGCAAAACTTCAAACTTGTCTCTGCTGCAATACCAGGATAAGTTTTCTCATCTATTATTGGTTCTAATTGATTAGTTCATGTTAAAGGATCTGAACAGATATGTATCCACTGTTTCACATGGTATTAAGGCAATTATAATCATTTTTGTCAAAGTTTTATCATCAAAATATCCTCAAAATGCCATTTTTACATAAAATAGGGGGTATAGGTGTGAAATTAGCCATACATACCAGCTGGTATGCTAATAAGGCATAATTTAGTGCATTTTAGGATTGAAGTGTTCCAAAGACATAGGAGAAGAACCACTGATGCAAGCCGGTGTCTGGGTTCCATTCCAGAAAGAGGTAAAATTTGCACTTTTTCACAAAATATGGTTTGTTCGGCTTTCATTGTAGAATCTGGAAGCGATAACTTTTTCGCAACTTTCAAAGATTCTTTGCCACTGAACATTTATTATGCATGCTTAAATTAGTAGATATGATCTAAATTTCTATTTGACAATGCTTTTGATGGATCATAAAGACAATAAGGGTTTGGTATAGGTAGCTTTGCACTAAATATGGGAGGTACCGTATTTTATCACTTTGGGACAGATCTTTTAGTTGCAGTCTAAATAACAGGCAGGCTTCCATTGGATAAATATCCCATGTTTCATTTCAAGTTGAGAAAAGGATAGTTATAAGGAAATAAAATGATGTGTGTTTTATAATTATATCTGCAATTTCAAAGAATTTGTTACTGATTTTATATTGTTACCTCTCCTTTAAAAATCCGGTTTGTATTTACTGCGAATCTGCATGTAAACAAATATGGCGGACCATAACTTGAAAAGGAGACGGGCTACATGTGGATTTTTTCTCATCAACTTGTTGAGCTAGGATGGCTCTATAAATGAGTAAGGTTTGAAAAGTTTTGTATGTGTAGTTTTTGTGGGAGCATGTAAAAGGTTACTATTGTCGCCTATGGAAAATATTTAGTGGTAAGCTCCCATGTACATGGTCTTTCTGCACTAGTAGTTCCGCAAGAAAAGGCTGCACCTCACATTTTGATTGAGAGAATTCAAAGTTTCAAAAGAAAGATTGACTGATTATTTTACATACTCGATTACCATATAAGGTTGTGTAAGGAACGTAGTGGACACTTTGTATGGGTAGTTGTGTTTCGAACTTTCCAACCTGTACATTTTTGCTGTGCCCTGACTGTGGATATACACAATCAATATGCTTGCTTAGAAGACGTATGTGCCCTGACTGTGGATATACGCAATCAATGTGCTCGCTTAGAAGACGTATAACTGCTTTAAGCACTTTAGTCACAAAAAAAAAAAAAAAATAAATATAAAGCTGTCCGCAAGATATCGTTTTATTATGTTTCTCATTTGTTTCAAATGAAGTTCAGAAGGACAGAAAACATAATTTCAATTCATCCATAATAATGCTGTGTTTTTTGACTGTAAAAATTTCATTTTGCAACCTACAATTCAATTGTAGGTTGCGAGTTGAAATATTGTCAAAATAATGTAAATGACCTAAAATCGGATTTATATAGGCATGGAAGTTAAATCTCAAATCAAACAAACAATGCTACACTTATTACTACTCCCACTACTACTACTACTACTACTACTACTACTACTACTACTACAATAATGATAATAATAATTTCAATAATCAAAACGATGCTTATAATAATTATACTTACTTCTACTTCCACTATTACTTCAACTTCTACCTCTACAACAACTATTATGATTTTGATTATTATTATTATTATTATTATTATTATTATTTTCGTGTTGAAAATAAATTGAATTAACAATTGCTGAAAATTCATTAATAATAATAACAACAATACTAGAAAACGATGATACAGTTAATTATAATAATAATAATAATAATAATAATAATAATAATAAAAATACTGTATAGACACGCACGGCATTAATGGACTCGTGTTGTTCTTGGTGTTGAAAAGGAGGTGCTAAGTATAAAGAAGGCCAGTCTCTTTGCTGATTGCGTTGTCGGTGTATAGTATCCCTAAGGCTGTGCCCACTGATCAGGCAGTGTCGAATTCAACTGTTAAATTCAACTTAGAGACAAGACATTCAACAAACTGACAAGATAACTGGTCTTGTTTAATCTGATACTGCAAATTCAATGTTCATGTCGACACGGTCAAATAATTCTAGTTTAGAAGTTTATAACTGAACGGTTCAATAATAAGAATTCATTGCCTGTTCCTTTCCAAAATAGTGCAATGCAATCACAATCGTGCCACTTGATATGGCACTTTGTGTCATATCTTTTCTTGTCAAATTATCAATGTCATGTCTGAATTATAAGGGCCATTTACAACAACAAAGACACGGAACAGACGCCACGCATAGTCAGTAAATAGAACTATCCCTCTCCCAAAAATGGAAAGAGTTAGGAGACTGCAGTTTTGTGTGAAAGTACACATGATAAAAAAGACTTTCACACTCGTGTTCACTTCATTTGAAATTTATTAAACTCGCCAAAGGCTCGTTTCATAAAGTTAATATGAGATGACCTCTTGTGTGAGATACAGTAAAATTCCTATGATAAGACCACCTTTGGGACTGTTCAAAAGTGGTCTTTTAAGACCACTTTGAACAACCCCAAAGTTGGTCCCTGACAAGAGGACATAGTGTGCAGAAAACACGAAGACAGAGTTTTTGTTTGTTTGTTTGATTTGAGGTTTAACGTCCCCGTCAACACTGTAAAGGTCATTTTGGAGACGTTGCTTCCAATTTTTTGGGGACTTTTACCCGACATTGAGATAAAATGACATATCAAGCCCTGTCGCCCAATGAAACCAATATGGTTTATAAGCATGGACGGTCCGACTCGCACCGCTTTGCCGGGGCAAGCTTAGATCCTCTAAGCGGTTTACCACTACTCGTGTGCGGTCGGTTTCAGTTCTGCGTGAAAGCATCATGCAGCCCATCTATCTTTTCAAACCCCGATGGGCGGAGGCCTTTGGTGATGTACTGAGCAGTTGTTCGTGGCATACTTTGCACTCGTGAAAATTGCTGGTGTTTTCAACACACTCGATGAAATATATTTTCAACACATTCGATGAGATATTTGTATTTATCGAAACTAGCTTATACGAAAAACAAACAAAAAAATAGTCCGGGCTGCTACTGAGACAATAGTACGGTCATGATCACATTTTCACAGAGTAAAAGTATCATTTTTGTTTCAGATATTCATTTATTTTACTGCTAAGTATAAAATATAATCATACTCTTGTACACCAAACAAGGACAGATTTTGCTCTGGAATAAAAACGAAAGCCTAGGAGGACCACTTTCAAAAAGAAAAAAAAAACTTTTCTCGTTATTACGAGATAACTATGTCGTTATTACGAGATAACTATGTCGTTATTACGAGAAAAGTATGTTGTAATTACGAGAAAGCAAAGTCGTTATAACGAGAAAATTTTCTCGTTATAACGAGATAACTATGTCGTTATTACGAGAAAACTAAGTCGAATTAACGAGATACTATCTCGTATTAACGCGATAGTTATCTCGTTATAACGAGATAAATAAGTAATCTTCAGCAACAAAGTTTTCAGCTACTAGTGCTAGAGGGGGCTCAGAGAAAAGTGCTTTTGGCACCGATGAGAAGATCCGAACTAACAGCACCACTTCCACAAGAGCATCTTCATTAAACACATGCATATACACAGGCGTATGGACACGCGTGCACAGAGGCATACATACAGACACACACGGACGTACCCTCCCCGCTCACCACCCCCACGCACATATAAGTAATGATTGAGACAGGTGGCAGATATTGTTTATGCTGCTTGGTTGGCTCATATCATATGGCCCTCTCAACAACAATTCAGTCGTTCTGAGATGGAACCTCGGTTTGAAATCTCATTCAAAATACGAAGGACCAAGACATTCGTCTACGACACCTTATGTTTGTTTGCTTGAATTGAGGTTTAACGTCCCCGTCAGTACTATTTAGGTCATTTTGGAGATATTGCTTACAATTGTTTGGGACTTTTACTAGATTTTGAGATGAAATGACATTTCAAGCACTGTCGCTCATTGAAACCAAAGGGTTTATATGCATGAACGGTCCGACTCGCACCACTTGTCCTGGGCAGGCTTAGAACCTCTAAGCGGTTTACCAGTACTCATGTGCGGTTGGTTTCAGTTCTGCATGAAAGTATCAGGCAGCCCAATCTATTTCTTCAAGCCCCGATGGGCGGGGGCCGACACCTTATGTATGCGGCGAGAATGGAAGCAATAATTATGGGAATCTATTCTGGCAGTGGTAGTGCTGTTAGCGGTGCATACTACTTCCTCATTTACTACCATCTTCTCAAGTAATCACCCATTCTAGTACATAAGGTGTCGTAGAATAATCCCTGCTTATCAACCTTTTTAACGTGATTTTAAACCAAGGCCCCGTTCAGTATGGTCAGAGATGAGAGAAAATGACGTTATCCTGATTACGTTTAAGAATCAAAGAATAACGTCATGAAACGGCGGCTATTCACGGTCAGATTCAGCTCTGCGTTGAAGCACCATGCAGCCAAATTAATTTTTCCAAGCCCCGATGGGCGCGGACAACATGTATCCACAACCAACGCATGTACCCTCCCATAGCCCATCTATTTCTTCAAGCCCCGATGGGCGGGGACCGAGGGTACACGCGCGTGTGTCTGACAATGTGCCTCTGCGCACGCGTGTCCATATGTCAGGATTTATCTGTGTTTGATGAAGGTGCTCTTGTTGATTTGTTTGTTTGTTTGATTTGAGGTTTAACGTCCCCGTCAACACTGTAAAGGTCATTTTGGAGACGATGCTTCCAATTTTGTGGGACTTTTACCCAACATTGAGATGAAATGACATCTCAAGCCCTGTCGCCCAATGAAACCAATAGGGTTTATTAGCATGGACGGTCCGCCTCGCACCGCGGTTCCTGGACAGGCTTAGATCCTCTAAGCGGTTTACCAGTACTAGTGTGCGGGCCGGATTCAGCTCTACTTGGAAACATCGTGCAGCCCATATATTTCTTCAAGCCCCTATGGGCGGGGGCGGTGTGCTCTTGTTGAAGTGGTGTTGTTAGTTCGGATCTTCTCGTCAGTGACGAAAGCACTTTTCTCTGAGCCCCTTCTAGCACTGGTGTGAGTTAGTGTACTAGGTCAGGTATCCAGGAGCTGAAAACTATGTTGCTGAAGATTACTTACACCTGTGGACACAAAAGCGTTCAAGCTCCTATGAAATAACTTTCAATGTCTCTCTTGGCATCAGGTTAGTTTGACAAGCAAATGTCATTCATCAAAGAATTCTAAAACTAGATCAAGCAATTGATTGGTTTCATTTTGGAATCACTTTGTGAGTGACATCTGAGATGTATTTTGATTGGCCAGTGCAGGAGTCAACAATGAAATGTACACGACCTTGTGTTTTGAATTTATTTCTGTCTGGCAGCTAACTGATAGGATGTTAGGATATATTGAATGATGTTTCAAGTCAGAATGAAATGAAGCTCATCAAAGTTTTTGTGTCCGCAGGTGTAGTTATCTCGTTATTACGAGATAGTTATCGCGTTAATACGAGATATTATTAATTGACTATCCTGTATTGATCAGAGGTCATCAATATTAACACCTGGTCAACCAATATTAACTGAGGTCAAGTGAGGTCAAAAAATCAATTATCATGATTTTTTGATTGTGTCAATTAATAAAATTGTCATTGATCAAGTCATTTCGCATTGACCCAGTTACAGGTCCTCGGTCAGCTGCATTAGCCCTCGGCCTTCGGCCTCGGGCCAATGCAGCAGACCTCGGACCTGTACCTGGGCCAATACGAAATTACTTGATTAATAACATTATAGTATCTCGTTAATACGACTTAGTTTTCTCGGAATAACGACATAGTTATCTCGTTATAACGAGAAAAAATTTCTCGTTATAACGACTTAGTTTTCTCGTAATTACAAGATAATTATCTCGTAATAACGACATAATTATCTCGTAATAACGACATAGTTATCTCGTAATAACGAGAAAAGTTTCTTTTCTTTTTAAATGTGTTCCTTCTGGGCTATCGTAGGTTATTCTTTGACGGGTATGATCAAATCTGGAAGACTCATGTGTTTGATATGCATTTGTTGTATAGCATCTCATGTAAGTCTCACGCCATTGGAAGTAATGCGGTGACTAAACTTAACATTGGTGCGGACGTCAGCAAACTTAGTGCATAGGGGCTTGAATCATCAAAAAAAATTTTTTTTTTTTTTTTGGTACTATATTATGGTACCAAAATTATATTATGGTACCAAAAAAAAATAAAAATAAAAAAATAAAAAATGAAAAAACAAATTTTTTTTTTTCCTTTTTTTTTTTTTTTTTTTTTCCTTTTTTTTCATGATTCAAGCCCCTATGCTAGTAACAACAATATTTAAAAAAAGATGACCGGCCTCGGTAGCTCAGTAGTATTCAAGCCCCTATGCTTAGTAACAACAATATTTAAAAAAAGATGACCGGCCTCGGTAGCTCAGTCGTATTCAAGCTCCTATGCTTAGTAACAACAATATTTAAAAAAAGATGACCGGCCTCGGTAGCTCAGTCGTATTCAAGCCCCTATGCTTAGTAACAACAATATTTAAAAAAAGATGACCGGCCTCGGTAGCTCAGTCGTATTCAAGCCCCTATGCTTAGTAACAACAATATTTAAAAAAAAGATGACCGGCCTCGGTAGCTCAGTCGTATTCAAGCCCCTATGCTTAGTAACAACAATATTTAAAAAAAGATGACCGGCCTCGGTAGCTCAGTCGTATTCAAGCCCCTATGCTTAGTAACAACAATATTTAAAAAAAAGATGACCGGCCTCGGTAGCTCAGTCGTATTCAAGCCCCTATGCTTAGTAACAACAATATTTAAAAAAAGATGACCGGCCTCGGTAGCTCAGTAGTATTCAAGCCCCTATGCTTAGTAACAACAATATTTAAAAAAAGATGACCGGCCTCGGTAGCTCAGTCGTATTCAAGCCCCTATGCTTAGTAACAACAATATTTAAAAAAAGATGACCGGCCTCGGTAGCTCAGTCGTATTCAAGCCCCTATGCTTAGTAACAACAATATTTAAAAAAAGATGACCGGCCTCGGTAGCTCAGTAGTATTCAAGCCCCTATGCTTAGTAACAACAATATTTAAAAAAAGATGACCGGCCTCGGTAGCTCAGTCGTATTCAAGCCCCTATGCTTAGTAACAACAATATTTAAAAAAAGATGACCGGCCTCGGTAGCTCAGTCGAATACGCGCATCTGACTGGTAATAAGGAAGTTGCGCGGGATCGGCGACACTCGTTCGTGGCGACGGATCATGAAACCTTTTCAACAACCATTTAATTCTCTTCCTTCCGCGGATTCAAGGAGGGCAGTTGTCAGCTTCACGAAAACACGCCTATATAATATTGACCCTCTTGAACCCTACTTTTATATAGCAAAACTGGGATTTACAGTGGTTATCATTATTTTTCTAATTTCTGCTCTAAAATAAAGATTGTGGGCACTGGTTAGAACCGCCTCAATGAGACGGTTCTAACAAGTACCGACAATCTCTATTTTAGATTGTGGGTACTGGTTAGAACCGCCTCAATCGCCTCAATGAGGCGGTTCTAACAAGTACCAACAATCTATATTTTTAGCAGAAATAAGAAAAATATCACAATATTTCATCTTAAAATTTTCATTTTTTTTTTTTTTTGGCGATAAAGGTTACAATGTATTTGAATAGGCATTTTTTCGTAATGAGTTTCTGGAATGTGATACTGTTGTATAAGGTTGCCGAGAAAGCGTGGCCCAGTAAACTGACCGGCTCGATATAATCTAAATATGGTGATTGAGCCGATAAACTGTAAAACAAACAAACAAAAGCATTATTAAATATCCACATTCAGAAATGAACGGCATGTAATCAAAGGTTTGTTTGCTTGTTTGATTTGATGTTTAACGTCCCCGTCAACACTGTATAGGTCATTTTGAAGACGCTGCTTCCAATTTTGTGGGACTTTTCCCGGCATTGAGATGAAATGATATCTCAAGCCCTGTCGCCCAATGAAACCAATAGGGTATATGATCATGGAAGGTCCGACTCGCACCGCCCCGACTGGGCAGGCTAAGATTCTCTCAGCGGTTTACCAGTACTCGTGTGCGATCGGTTTCAGCTCTGCGTGGAAGCATCACATCACAAAAACACGTCTATATAATTTTAACCGTCCTGAACACCTCTTTTATATATACCAGGCAAAAAAAGTTCTGCACAAGTGGGGTTTTTGCCAATTTATTTTACTCACATGTAGTATCTGTTTACATATTACATATCAGCTTTTACATGTATTCTTTGTGTTTCTTAACTGTAGTTTTCTCACTGCCCCGCCCATCGGGGCTTGAGCAAATAAATGGGCTGTAAGATGCTTCCACGCAGAACTGAATCCGACCGCACACGAGTACTGGTAAACCGCTTAGAGGATCTAAGCCTGCCCGGGCAAAGAGGTGCGAGTCCGACCGTCCATGCTTATATATCGGTTTCAATGGGCGACAGGGTTTGAGGTGTCATTTCATCTCGGGTAAAAGTCCCACCAAATTAGAAGCAACGTCTCCAAAATGACCTTTATAGTGTTGATGGGGACGTTAAACATCAAATCAAACAAGACACATTCTCACTGTTAACACTGAAACAGATATTGTGTTGTCCTTAGCCTTTATAGTTTTAAAAGACAATGGGGACAAGTTTTGGAAATATCTTTGAAACAGCCGGAAATTGGTTTTCTGAAGGATGGCAAACTGTCGCCATGAGGCCTGAACAAAATTAGCCACGTCACGAAAAAAATGTTTTATGGCATCTGCGAACAACAAAAGGCGCAGATCAGCCTGCGCATGCGCACAGTCTGATCAGCACCTTTGTGCTCCCTGCTATCTAAAATTTCTAGACGTTTACTTGTAGCCCGGTTTGTGTTTTGCCGTGTCGCTAACCGTCAAGACTGGTTTTCACGTCATCTGGCTAAAAAAAACAAAAGCAAAGTGACGCACTGTCGAGGTTGTAATGGAATCATATTTACATACATTTCACCCCGCGACAAGCAATAGGATGTCTTCCTGCATGTGCGCCCAGCGAAGACTCGGAACATCCTGCGCAGTCACTCACCTGGAATACAGCCTTCTTGCACACCAGACGAGGAAATCCGTGATTTTACCCTGGGATAGAAATTATGTTCTGTCCCTGGTGTTCCGGCCCCAAATCGAATATAATCGCGTGTTTAATAAATGCACTGGTTGATTTCAACCTCATGCGCGGCGTCGTCCTGCGTGACTTCACTAAACATTCCTGTTGTGTCATCACAAAATGGCGGACGTCGGTAACCGAAGTGACATCAGCATTAAAAATTCGCAATAGAAATGGAAGGTATGAAAGAAAAAGAATCCAATATGGGTGTGAGGGATGGATAGAAAAATCCGTCCCTCGGGATCACTATCCGGCATCACTCGGCAAGCCTCGTGATGCCGGACAGTGTCCCTAGGGACGGATTTTTCAATCCACCCCTCACACCCATATAAGTTTCTTATATTCTCAGGCGGAATGAAGAAGCATTGGATCAAAGGGCATCCATAAAGCGCACAGCGAAGACTCATATCAGCCTGTGCGAATGCGCAAGTTGATCTGAGAATTAGCTGTACGCTCATGTCCGAAAGAACACACGGTCGCTACTTGAGGCTCTTTGAAAAGTTCATCTAAAATGTTTTAAGGTTGAGCAAAACATGGTGTTGAGGGAGAGAGAAAGAAAGAGTTTTTCACCCATACGAGGACTATTAAAATATGAATGCAACGAAGCACATAAAAATGATTCCGTGATAGATTTCGATGAAAAATTTATTTTGTCCCCTCAAAGTATTCCCCTTTAACAGATATACAAACTTTTAGTGTTCTGATCCAATCATTGAATACATTTTGGTAGTCTTTTCGAGGTATACTATGAAGACACTGGAATATTGCAGAACCGAGGTGTTTGCGCTGTACAAATTTTCGACCAGAAAGGTATTTTTTCAACCGCGGGAACAAAAAAAAAAGTCACACGGGGCAAGGTCAGGGGAATACGGGGGGTGAGGGAGTTCAACAACCTTTTCCTGCTTCAGATAGTCTTGCACAATGAACGCCTTGTGCCATGACGTATTGTCATGTAGCAATCTGCCATTGGCCAAACCAGTTGCTGGTCTTCGTTCTTTGAAATATTTCTTCAATTTTCGAAGAACTTTATTCTTGTAAAACTTCGCATTTACAGATTTGCCTTTAGGCACAGCAACCTGAATAGCAGGACCCTGATTTGAAAAGTATATGGCATACATTACCTTCTTGACGCTCATGGTCCGCTTTGCAATGCATGGTCTTTTGCAATACTTTGTTGCCCATATTTTGTTCTGAATCTTTCGTTTTGGCTCAAAAAAGTGAACTCATGTCTCGTCACCTGTGACGACATTAGCCAAAGACCGTGCATTGTAATTTGGAAACTTTTTAAGCAACTTCTTGGCGCACTGAACGCGTGTTTTTTTCTGCCCATCTGTCAACAGATGGGGAATCCATCTAGCACAGATCTTTCTCATTTTCAAATCCCGTTTCAGAATTGTATGAGCTGCTCCTCATGAGATGCCAACCATACTAGCTTTTTGCCTAGTGGTGTATCGTGGATCGGTAGCAACTATTTCTTTCACTCTAGCAACCATCTTGGCAGATGTTGCTCTTTTCGGCCGACGATCATGCAGTTCATCTTCTGTTGAGCCTAGCCCACAGCTGAATTTCTTACACCAACGAAAATCTGTCGGAAAGACATTTCATTATGCCCATAAACCGAACATATTTCATCAAAAATGTCTTTGCACCGTATACCAAGAATACAACGATTCTTAATATAGGACCGTATTTCAACGGCGTACTCTGACCTTCTTCCAACCGGCATGTTTTGTATTAGCATACAAGAGTAGACAGTGTTTATCGAACGATATACATGGCTAAAGTGCACGGATTTTAACAGGTTTGGTATCAATGTATAGGTAAAATGTTTTTCTACGCTGTGAAATTTATTTGGAGGTGATTTTCGCATTAGTGCATGAGAAAACGTTCTACTTGCATTCACATTTGAACAGTCCTCGTATTTGATTAACCGTTATCTTGCTGTTCACGACACCCCCCTATCTTTGCAAACAGTGTAGATCTAGATCAGAATGGCCATCTGATCAGGATCTACACTGTTTGGCATTCAGTTTACGAATTTGTAGCAATAAATTACATCATGTAATTTGATTGGTCGATAGACAGAAATGGTTAAAACTGCCACCCCAAACCATCGGATGAATAATTCTTGCACACCAGACAAGCAATTTCGTGATTTTACCCTGGGATAGAAATTTTTGTTCTGACCCTAGTGTTCCGACCCGAAATCGAATATAATCGCGTGTTTGACAAATGCACTGGTTGAATACGACCTTGTATGCGCCGTCGTTAAGGTTGACGTCACAGCACGTTACGTGACGTCACTAAACATGGCGGACGTCGGTACTCGAAGTGACTGCAGCATTAAAAATCCGCGCTAAGAAATGGAAGGTATGCAAGAAAAAGAATCCTACATGGGTGTGAGGGGCGGATAGAAAAATCCGTCCCTCGGGATCACTGACCGGCATCACTCGACAAGCCTCGTGATGCCGGACAGTGACCCTCGGGACGGATTTTTCCATCCACCCCTCACATCCATATAAGATTCTTATATTCTAATGCACTTGCTTATGTAACGCGACGTCTGATTTGATAACGCAAATGTTTTAGAGAGTATATTAAGGAGATAACTTATTCAATATTGTCGGGGTAGCCCCAATGTGCTTCTAGAGCCCGGTTACCTTAAAAACCAATCGATCAATCAATCGATCAATCAATCAATCAATATTGTCATTTAGAGAGGTAAATCGGCGGTTTCACGGTCGGAAATTTCGTTTTAACACGTCGCCGTAAAACGTAATTTTTGCCGTAAAACCGACAGTTTACCTCCCCAAATGACAATACACAATACATGTATCCCCATCTGGTTATTTTGTCAAAATGTGTGGTGTTTTGTACGGAACCCGGGAAGGGACATGATTTTTTATTTTTATTATGCTGTGCGAACAAGGTAATATCTTGAGCGGAGAAGATATTATCTTGTTCGGACAAGATATTATCTAAAGCGGACAAGATATTACCTTGTGCGGACACGATATGATCTTGTTCGGACAACATAATATCTTGTGCGCACAAGATATAAACTTGTTCGCACAACATATTATCTTGTTTGCACAACATAGATGGGAAGTTTGCGGACAAGATAATATCTTGTGCGGACAAGATAATATCTTGTGCGCACAAGATCTATGTTGTGAAGACAAGATATTACCTTGTGCGGACAAGATAATATCTTGTTCGCACAACTTAATATCTTGTGCGGACAATAATAAAACGTAATTTTTGCCGTAAAACCGACAGTTTACCTCCCCAAATGACAATAAACAATACATGTATCCCCATCTGGTTATTTTGTCAAAATGTGTTGTGTTTTGTACGGAACCCGGGAAGAGACATGATTTTTTATTTATATTATGTTGTGCGAACAAGGTAATATCTTGAGCGGAGAAGATATTATCCTGTTCGGACAAGATATTATCTTGTGCGGACAAGATATTATCTTGAGCGGACAAGATATGATCTTGTTCGCACAACATAATATCTTGTGCGCACAATATATTATCTTGTTCGCACAACATATTATCTTGTTTGCACAACATAAATGGGAAGTTTTGCGGAGAAGATATTATCTTTTGCGGACAAGATATAATCTTGTGCGCACAAGATAATATCTTGTGCGGACAAGATAATATCTTGTGCGCACAAGATCTATGTTGTGCAGACAAGATATTATCTTGTGCGGACAAGATAATATCTTGTTCGCACAACTTAATATCTTGTGCGGACAAGATAATATCTTGTCTGCACAAGATAATATGTTGTCCGCACAAGATAATATCTTGTGCGGACAAGATATTATGTTGTGCGGACAAGATATTATCTTGACCGCACAAGATAATATGTTGTCCGCACAAGATAATATGTTGTCCGCACAAGATAATATCTTGTCCGCACAAGATATTATCTTGTGCGCCAACTTATAAAATAAAAAAAATCATGTCCCTTCCCGGGTTCCGTAATTTTGCACAAAGCGGCAGCGACTTTACGTGGTAACGGCGGGTTTCCGACAGTACTGCAGCAAATTTTTGATATTATCCAATCAGACGTCGCGTTACAAACGCAAGTGCATTAGAATCTACGAAATGCTGTCGGAAACCCGACGTCGCTTTCCATCGGTTCACGTTTTGAGCAAAAAGAACATTTTTTCAACAAAACAAGAGAATAAGTGCCGTGATTAGAAGGGGGATATTGTCATTTGGGGAAGTAAACCGTCGGTTTTACAATCACAAATTCCGTTTTATGCCTCCGCTGGCGCGTCGCCGTGAAACGAAATTTCCGACCGTAAAACCGGGAATTTACCTTCCAAAATGATGGCCCCGACTATCGGGGCTTGAAGAAATAATCTGGGTTGCCAACTCCATTTTTAAAGATACTCAGGGAAAAATTATAAACTCCACTGTGATGAAACTATCCAATCAAAGCACTGAGAGTACTGGTGTGAGTGTAGGCAAAGAAAGTAGTCCTGGCCCGTTTCCTTTAACCCTTAAACTTCAGTTTTTATAAGCAATTAGTGCAGACCCTGATCAGACGCCGCGTTTTGCGGCGTCTGGTCTGGGTCTACACTGCTTGTTAAGCCCAACCATGATTCCAGTCCAGATTCTATAGATAACCCTCTTACGCAACACTCTGACCTCACAGCGGCTATTGCTGTAAGTTACCGTTTTTCTGACAAGTCAGTGATAGTCACGTGACATAAGCACCGATGAGCTTTTATGCTTAATAACTTTGGTTCTATTGAGAAACAATCGACCCAAAATCAAACACAAAGATTCTGATCAGCATCTGCGCAGTCTGATCAGCAAATTGTTCTTCGCAAATTATAAAGTAAGTAAGTAAGTAAGTAAGTAAGTAAGTAAGTAAGTAAGTAAGTAAGTAAGTAAGTAAGTAAATAAGTAAGTAAAGACTTTATTTAAAGAGGGTGACTCAATTGTCGAAACAATCTTCCTTGAGGCCCTCTGCAAAGCAACATATATACAAATATATACATGACAACTGACAAAAATCAAAGCACTGAGAGTACTGGTGGGTCGATTGTCTCTGGGTGTAGTTAGGAAAAATGGGCCTGAACGGGGACTGTTTCGTTTAACCCTTAAACTCCTTTACTGAAAGTAAACCGTGTAGACCCTGATTAGACGCTGCGCTTTTCGGCGTCTGACACTTAAATTCCTATACTGTAAGCAAGCAGTGAAGACCCTGATCAGACGACGCGATCTCCGGCGTCTGATCTGGGTCTACACTGTTTGCCTAGCCCAACTCATGATTCCAGCCTGGATTTTACGGTTAACCTTTTCACGTAAACACGCTGACCTCACTGCGATAAAATTCTATAAATAATCTGCGTGGATTCCTACAAATCAGTGATAGTCACGTGGAGTCCAGCACTAATAGAGGTTTTGTCCTTTATACCTTTGGGTAGTTCTGTCAAGACGGACTATTATGTTCAGAGGTCTGAGTGTGGCATGCCTTTGACCTGAGACAGTTCAAGAGATGTAACTCAAAAAATATTAGTATCGAGAGTAACTGAGGATTTGATATTCATTCTAACACAGCAGGCCTATATAGGCAATGGAAAAGAACTGTGATTTATCAGTTGCCCCCTATATATATTGTATTGTTACGCATTGACCTGATAAAGATATGCTATCTCAGGACAAGTGAGCTTTTTCACGTCAACGTGACATTACACTTTTATGAATGAATCGGACTACTGGAAAAATGGCAAAAATGTTATTGTTACTGGGGAAAAATGTAAATAATTGCTTGAAAAAAAAAATATCACGGGAAAATTATGGTAAGCCGATGCTAAATATATCGACCGCCAGATTGCTTGGACGCACTGAGGAGCATCAATAACTGATCGTAAATTGCTAATTGAAGAGTGTACAAGGGGATAAACTGATAAATAGAATACCAGATTCGTATCATTTGATATCAAATTTATCAGGCTCGGCTTCGAGAACGCATGTAAAATCGCTCGGCAAGCCTCGCGATTCTACAAGCGTTCTCGAAGCCTTGCCTGATAAACTTGATATCAAAAGACACTCACCTGGTATTCTCTAATTATCCAGCAATAAATCACGTAGAAGAAGAACATGACGCTCAAAGCCACCATTTTTTTTTTTTTATATCACTCGAAGATTTTTTTACGTTAGACGGTGTAACGTCAACTTCTCGCATCAAAAACGCTACAAAAAGACTTGAAACCACAGTTTGTCGGTGAGCTGCAAGTCGATATGTCACTTGCGCTACGCGCTCGAGATTTGATCTACTTTACAACTGATCTTCAATCTGCGGTTTATTAAAGTTTGTCGGGTCATGATTTGATCTACTTTAAGCCGACCTCCAAACTGTGAGTTATTACTAAAAAAGTCACTGCTAGAGCTGATCTATTTCATATGGCGTAAAAGGAATGGCTGTATTTCCACTCACATGCTGAAAAAAAATTGGTCGATAGGTAGGAGAAACTTTTCTTATGATTTTATTTTTTCTCCCGAATAAAACAGGGTCGGTCTTGTTTTTTTATGTGTTTTTGTTTTTTTACATGTTTGGTGTTAATAAAATCGCCATGATGAGACTTGCACTGTATATCATAATTCATTTTAGATGCTCCAAAAAGTCAGCTCTGTAATTTGGAAGGTATTAAATGCCAAAAACTACAAAAATGTGGCGAAATTACTATGGGAAAATGCAAAGACGACACTGGGTAGGGTCGGAAACTGAAAATGGTAGGGTCGGTGTTTAAATTTTTATTTTGATCTTTTGCTGATAAAAATAGTAGAGTCGGGGGAGGGGGGTGGGGGTCTGAAGCAGGGTCGCTCGGGTAGCGGAAACGCTGCTATTTCTAGGCCTAAACAAAGAATTTCAATTTTAACAGACACATTCAAGTTATTTTAAAGCAGGTGTAAAACGTGTGACTACTGTTTCTTACAGCACCATCCACTAACACATGGGTCAAAACTATATCCCTTTTTTGTTGGGGTTACCATGCAGTTTGGTTTTGGAGTTTAACGTCCCAGTGAACACTATTTAGGTCATAATGAGCCGGTAAATTTACCTAACAACAATTTTCCTAGGCTGTATACATCAGCAGTTAACCGTTACAGTGCACATTCCTTTCCCAGAAAATGATAACTGCCATTCTTGAAGAGAATGACCGTAGAAAATATTCCATGATCTATCTCAACGAAAAAATAAATGTTGCCGGCAGAGATCGACCCCAATACCTCCCGACTTGACGCGCGTCTGTCTGAACCACCGTGGCCAGCAAGAAATATGTGTATTCACCCTTATCTTGATGTTCACGACAACCCCCATCTTTGCAAACAGTGTAGATCCAGATCAGATGGCTTCTGAAGAAGCCATCTGATCTGGATCTATACTGTTTGGCATTCAGTTTATGAATTTTTAGCAATAAATTACATCAAGTAATTTGATTAGTTGATAGACAGAAATGGGTGTGGCTTAAATGAATATTCAGCAAGATAAGGGTTAAATGGACATGGACACATTTATTACAATGTAGCTTTGTGGTTCGCTTGGTCCCGATTGAATCGTTACTAGGTGATGATGGATACACACATTACGATAATTCACCCGAGCAACTTAGTGCATTTTTCACATCCTCAATATGGCTAATTTTCTGACGAAAATCCTTGATAGTTTTGTTATAAATGTTCAAAACATAGGTTGAGGGTGCTCGTTAGAACCGCCTCAGTGAGGCGGGTCTAACGAGTACCCACAACCTATGTCTGGGAGCAGAAATAAGGAAAGTAATGTTAACCCCCGTATACCACAGTTTTCTCTATATAAAGTGGGGTGTAGGGAGGTCTTCATTTCACGGACTTGATCACGTGATGATTTTATTCGCAGTATTTTCACTGCATTAAATGAGGATGGACACACTTAATATACGCTTGAATCACAATAACTTGTGCATGTACAGTCGATAAATTACATTATCACATGTCCGCCTCCGCCCATGGGGCTTGAAGAAATAGATGAGCTGCACGATGCTTCCACGCAGAGCTGAAACCGTCCGCACACTAGTACTGGTAAACCGCATAGAGGATATAAAGTAATGGTAAAACAAAGATCAGGAATCGATACAATTAACTTACTCCACCCATCAAAGACACCAAAGGGAAAGAAACACACACATGAAGCGACCAGACCATAATGGAAACCTAAACAAAGGAAGGCCATAAGGTCAGTTACATTCCCACAAAATGGCCAAAGCCATCCAAAATAAAAAGACACAAGTGATACACACAGTAAGTAACAAACAACGACATAAATAAACCGCCATAGAAGAACCGCCTTTGAACGGTCAGTGGAAAGAATTCCACTGTTGTCATTATGCGATTTTCTGAAGGGTAAGCTATCCATATTCCATTACACATAATTTCCACTGAAATCGATTTAAGCCTGTCCAAGAACCGGTGCGAGTCGGACCGTCCATGCTTATAAACCCTTTTGGTTTCGTTGGGCGACAGGGCTTGAGGTGTCATTTCATCTCAATGTCGGGTAAATGTCCCACAAAACTGGCAGCAACGTCTCCAAAATGACCTTTACTCTGTTGACGGGGACGTTAAACCTCAAATTAAACCAACAAACTCCGTGGTCTAGTGGTTAAGAGTGCTGACTCTTAATCATTAGGTCCCTCACCGCTGTGGTTCGAGCCTCACCCGGGTCACATGTGAGACGCCAAGTTCTGCAACGGAAGGTCAGGTGGTTTTTCTCCGGATACTCCGGTTTTCGCCCACCTCTGATTAACGATCGGCTCGATATGAGTGAAATAATCTTGAAAGGGCCGTAAAACAAAAAAAAACAAAAAAAAAAAAAAAACAAACATTATCACGTGTATGTAAAGGGCAGTCTGTGACACCTGGTCATTAGACATTAGTTTCTAGACGATATCAGTTTCCAAAATTAGATTTTCTATGCGACATCCCTTTCTAAAATTAGACTCTGTAACAGTGAGCTTGCCTCCGTTCTGCTGTTTTACCTACATTACGAATGCGGGAACCAGAAACGCTCTAGTTTGACACACTTTTCCCTGATAATGGCGACGAAAATGATAGAACAAAACTTACACTTGGAGTATGGACCACTTTTCCTCGATGATGATAATGCAATTACATAATGTCACAATGGCTTTTGTTGTCATTATGCGATTTTCTGAGGGCTAAGCATTACACATAATTTACATGAACGTTTACCCGTTTTATACGGGAAATCCCAGAGAGGGGACAATATGGCAAAAACTGCGGGCCCATATCAATTGTTTGTGGAGCACTGTGGTGCAGTGGTAAAGTATCGGACTCGAGATCGAGAGGTACCAAGTGTTGTTTCCTTGAGCAAGAGACTTTATCCACATTGCGTAGTACTGGTTTCTACCCAGGAAAAGAGGGCCACATGGAAGATTAGTACTAGTTTACTAAATGTGTTACCCTCTATAAATAAGGTCGATTATTATTATTATTATTATTATTATTATTATTATTATTGATTAGTTCTGTGATTTATATAATAAAACAACGTTTTACTATTGAGTTATGATATAATATCATGTCCAATGACTCAATAGTCAATATTTGTATAATAAATATGGCTTTGGGACCATGGCAATTTCATCGAGCAACGCGCTTTCTGAGTCAGTCAGGTTAAAAGTAAATAAAGTTTCCTTTTAAAAGGAAGGCTTCCCCAGTTTGTAAAGTTGAAAATCCGTCCTTTTAGCTCGCCTTTCGAAAGTAAGGGGGGGGGGGTGCTATTGCCATACCCCCGTCCGTCGTCGGCGTAGACATCGGCGTCCGCATTTGGTTGAAGTTTACCTACAGGAAATCATTTGTGCTGTTTTACAAATTTATTTTCAAGTAAAGTTATCAACTGAAAAAAAAAATATATTTTACACATTCTTTTTCACTCGATTTCCCCGGATTTTGGGCTTAAAAAGTTAATCATTTCCTCTGCATTACCTCCCTTATGTCAAATGCGTGTGCGTAGCCAACTAAAACGCATCTTCTCTTCTCTATAACCGACAGCAGCAAAGCTGTGCGTACTCGCAGGCTCGCCTTATTCAGTGCAGTTCGCCTTTGTGAAAAAGACCCACGCAATGCCAATGAAGCCGATGCCACGTCTTGACGTTGCATCTACGTTGTCGCTCTAAAAAAGCATGATTTTTCGCGGTAAGACTTTTACAGAAACTGTATCAGTGTTAGCTGTCCGTCTTAAACCATTGAAAGGAGGACAATGTACTGTTGTCGGAGGATAAGTTGACAGTGACGTCAGCGAATGTTTTTGTTATTGGGCATACTCCACTGTTGTCGAAAGGTAAGCAAACGTCGGTAATATTCAATTTATACACAACCAACAAGATAATATATTGGAACTATTTTAATGAAATACATAATAAACATGGCTGTTTCTTCAACTACAACAATTATCAAATACCCTATTTAACAACCTACATATACAATACATTTGGCTCTCTTTTGGGGGCTGCTCACTCAAAGGTACTTGAACCACTCTGAGAACAACCTGATCAGCAGTTGTGGTCATAAAACATGACCCGGACATAAACTGATACTGTGATGATATGGAAACTGACAGTGATACTGTGAGACTGATATAGATACGATGATGAGCAATACAGTTGTGCATGATCTGCATCATTGAACATGCTGATCTCAGGTGGTTCAGTGTCAAGCCATAAAATGATAAACATGAACTTTCTGTGTCATCTCAAATAAAAAAGCAACATTATTTTGGGGTTTAAAAGGCCTTTGGGGTTTAAATGGCCATACCAAGAGTGAACAACCCCATGAGTGACATGTGGGCAAACTATAGTCATATACAAAATTAATTAGCTGCAAAATTATTACATTTCTAAATATATATTTTTTTTTGTGTGTGTGTGTGAACAGAAAGGAGGTGCTGGGGTGGATGGCTGGGTTGAGCTAGTCTGAAGACCACTGTTCATATTCCTATCCAGGCCACAAATGACAAATCTCTACTATGATCATCTTGGTACATGTACTAATTGATTGCACCTTCATAATCTCTTATTACATAACTCTACTACTCCCAGTTATCTTTGATCTGGTCAGAAAGTATCTTGGCAGCTGGAGTTACATAATTTAACATAACTTATGTCTGTAAATATTACTGATAAGCCCAGCAGACAGTTAACAGGTGTTCCAGTGTTGCAACAGAAATCTTCTGATCATGGTCTGCACAACTAATTTTTCTACCAATCAGAAGTGACAATAATAATACTAATGTGATACTAGAAACAATATATTGTGTATAAACCACAATTAAATAAATTGCCATTTTATACACAACCAACAAGATAATATATTGAAACTATTTTAATGAAATACACAATAAACATGGCTGTTTCTTCAACTACAACAATTATCAAATACCCTATTTAACAACCTACATATACAATACATTTGGCTCTCTTTTGGGGGCTGCTCACTCAAAGGTACTTGAACCACTCTGAGAACAACCTGATCAGCAGTTGTGGTCATAAAACATGACCCGGACATAAACTGATACTGTGATGATATGGAAACTGACAGTGATACTGTGAGACTGATATAGATACGGTGATGAGCAATACAGTTGTGCATGATCTGCATCATTGAACATGCTGATCTCAGGTGGTTCAGTGTCAAGCCATAAAATGATAAACATGAACTTTCTGTGTCATCTCAAATAAAAAAAAGCAACATTATTTTGGGGTTTAAAAGGCCAAACGAATTTGATTGAAAATCAAATGAGGCCCCCAAAATATGAGCCAACCAACACTAGTACTGACACTGATACTGCTGAAAGGGCACATTCTAGCCCATCTCAAACCAGACATTGGCAAACAGTGCAGTCCCAGACAAAATGTCACGGAACATAATGGCTGGTCAGGGTCCTTGCTGCCTGAACATTTCAGACATTCACCTTTGAAGTGTTAAGTACTTAACATGCCATGATCTCTGAAAATGACGGAATACATAAGGTAACTGTAGGTTATGGACATTTCCATACAAAACAACATCAACAAAAAAATAAACAATTTGTGCATATTGCGAGGTTAATCTATAGGTCTGACAGTGTGTGTTTCCAGACGGAATATGTCAATACTGGAAAAATATGTTTGTACAGCTAATATATACATCATAAAGTATACTTTAAAAGGCTCTATATTCAATGTGTGGTCGACTCGCCCAGGAAAAACAGAGCTAAAAAATTCTATAAAAAACTCTGAAACCTGTTCCCGTTTGTCAGTGTCTTACCACAGAATGTCGGGCCGCATTTTTACAATTGAACATTCAATATGAATGAACTGAGCCTCATTGCAAGCTGACAAAAATTTGACACAATGTTTTAATGTGATATCATTGTCATATGATCAATCTACTGTTTACAAATATAAATATATATATTCAAAATTTTTTCTGATACAGCAGTGTTTACTCAATATACATGTACTCTGAATATTGATTTTTTGAAAAAAAAAAAAAAAATAAAAAACCATGTTTGTTGGACTGATTGCTAGAACTCTTCTCACCTGAACACAGATCACACGTGTATACAAAACTTGTCTTACCCTATGTAAATTACCAATCGGCAAGGATAAGATTGTCCACAACAGCATATGCTGTAGGAAAACTATTACCGTAAAAATCTTAAAAATTCTACAGTTAGTACTTGCTGCAATTAAGCAAATCAGTTTCATGATCCAGCAAGGAGTCCAAAAATTTCAGACGGAATGATAAACAGTGCAAACTCGACCAGACTCTCATTCAGGAGCAGTCTGATCGGGACTGCGCTGCATGCTTAGGCCTTTCTGTATCATATTCAGGAACATTACGGCAATTATAGCTATGATTTCAGACCAATACTCCTCTCTGGATTCCAAGCAGGACCACAATGATGAATTTTCTTTTCTTAACTAACATTGTTTTAACTCTAATCCAGCGCTGCGTGCCTGCCAGGTACCAGGTAATGCAAGCATACTCTGGGAGGCATACTCGGTCTACCACAAAATATGAATGTTTATTGAGTCAAATATCTGCATAACCCTAAATTCTGTCTTGGCATGGAGCCCGTTCAGTGTATATTAATCGTTACTTGTTCTGGAAGTTGTTATTCTAAATCCACAATTTCTAGTCTACTTGTAACTGTTGGCATCACCCTTAATGGCAAATAATATTCATGTCACATTAAAGGAAAAATCTGCTTCTTTGTCAAGTGGACTTCGGTTCTGTTCAAGTTATACTCTGGTTCATCATGTTTGACATCCAAAGCAACTGCATAAGCCATAGCTGACCAGGCTAGAACCACCACTCCATTCTGAAACTGACACAAATAATCATAAATATGGTACTAGGACAACTACCACTTTTTGGCTCTGTGACTGTTTTCTGACATTGTCCACACATACATGTACATAGTTGTTGAATTAGCACTACAATTACTGGATTGGAATTTCAACCCATTTAGTACTGGAAACCCAAAAAAGGGTACTTGGCAAACAGTGTAGGCCCAGGACGTCTGATCAGGGCCTTCACCGCTTGCCAAAAGTTCAGTCATTTTTCAAATATTTTTTTTTGTTGATAACGCATCCTGACACCCCTAAATGTTGAAATGACTCCTGATATATATGAGGAGGAAGATTCCATCCGGTACATAAAGGGGTTAATCAGTCCACAATGCCAAGCATGTACATGTATCATATACTGTTAGAATTGATGACTATATAAGCCTTACATTCTGATCATGTTGCACTGTTAGAATTTGAGACACAGTCTTGTCAGCTGATATTATTCCACTGTTATAGTAGGAAACATTAGAATTATAGCCATGATTGTCTTTCATTGTTGAATATGAAGAAACAGTTAATTTATGCAATCTGGTTGCTTGATATGGTAATTGAGACTGAACCAGGCAGTTGGATCTTCTGGACTGTTAGAATAAGAGACATAGCCGTGCAACTGATCGTCTTACGCTGTTAGAATTGGACTGATTGTGCTGTTTATCGATTCTCTCAACATTGTCAGAATGACTATAAACTAGTGTGCTCTTACAAAATAGAAGTGAAGGCAATGATCAGAAATCGATACAATTGTCCTCTTACAAACCTTGACTGGCTAGCAAAATCTGCTCATGAGAATGGAAAATAAGACATATCATGTATACACTGTAAAAATTGGAAGCTTTGAAAATCTAAGGTTTGCAACAATGACAAGGCTAATGCTGATTACCACTGCACTTTGGAGACCAAAGTCTGATTATATTCTGAATGAAGCAGCTTTAACATCTCGCTGATGTGAATCAAAATGATAAAAGTATATGTTCGATATCTTCTTCTCTTCTCCTTTTTTTTTTTTATATTATTACCTTATGCACAAAGTCACAATCTGGGAGAGCATGATCAGTCTTGAATGCTTGATATGAGGTAACTTGACTGATGATGAATGATGGGATGATCCCGAGTGAAAAAGCCAGAGGGGCGGCGTGACGCAGCAGTCTCTAGGCTGAGGAGGCGTGAATGCTATACATCTTACGGTAGTATACCGAGTGAAGGCCAGAGTGGAGGCGTGAACGGTGCTCTCTTTGAGGCCTGAATCAGGCGTGAATGCTATGCATCTTACGGGAAGACCCCTGATTATGACTTGACTGATGATAGATAGATGATCCCGAGTGAAAAGGCCAGTGCCGGGGCACCTTATGAGACCTGATTCAGGTGTGAATGCTATGCATCTTACGGCCGATACCGAGTGAAGGCCAGAGCGGAGGCGTGATCGGTGCACTCTATGAGGCCTGAATCAGGCGTGAATGCTATGCATCTTACGGGAAGACCCCTGAAGTGAGGCATGAAAACGGAAGCAAAAAGAGGCCTGTACGAGACACAGACTTAATCAAGCTAACCCCCAGATGATGAATTTCAGACAATATCCATGAATGTATCCATATATGAATAAAGGCACAACCTAGCCATGATGGAAGGCATGTTATAGCAGGCTCAAGTCCCAATGAAGGAAAGAATCTGATGAGCATGATGCTTGTTGCAGCTAACAACATGACATGGGATACAAGACAATTGTAACCCAGAGGCAAGTGAAAACTGGAGTACCCAGAGCAAAACTACCTGACTTCCATTGCAGAACTTGTTGTCCCACACTTTATTTCACCCTGGTACGAGAGTATAAGATTTGCATATCTATTGTATAGAATTCTACACATGAACTGGGATACAAGGCAATTGTAACTCAGAGACTGGTGAAAACTGGAGTACTCGGAGTAAAACTACCTGACTTCCATTGCAGAACTTGGTGTCCCATACTTTATTTCACCCTGGTACGAAAGTATTAGATTTGCATATCTATTGTATGGAATTCTACACATGAACTGGGATACAAGGCAATTGTAACTCAGAGACTGGTGAAAACTGGAGTACTCGGAGTAAAACTACCTGACTTCCATTGCAGAACTTGGTGTCCCACACTTTATTTCACCCTGGTATGAGAGCATTAGAGTTGCATGTCGACTTACGTAATTCTACACATGGACTGGGATGCAAGACAATTATAACCCAGAGGCTGGTGAAAACTGGAGTACTCGGAGCAAAACTACCTAACTTCCATTGCAGAACTTGGTGTCCATGCTTTATTTCACCCTAGTATGAGAACATTAGAGTTGCATATCGATTGTATTGAATTCTTCACATGAACTGGGATACAAGGCAATTGTAACTCAGAGGCTGGTGAAAACTGGAGTACTCGGAGCAAAACTACCCGACTTCCATTGCAGAACTTGGTGTCCATGCTTTATTTCACCCTGGTATGAGAACATTAGAGTTGCATATCGATTGTATGGAATTCTACACATGAACTGGTATACAAGACAATTGTAGCTCAGAGGCTGGTGAAAACTGGAGTACTCGGAGCAAAACTACCCGACTTCCATTGCAGAACTTGGTGTCCCACACTTTAATTGCACAGAATTCTATACATGAACTGATTTGTAAGACAAGCATTTACCAAAGCATTTAGAATATACTGAAATTAAAGAGTCTCAATAAGTCTGTTCATGTGCATGTAACAAAGCTATCCTCTGAATATTCTACCTATGATCTTGCTATACTGTAAAGGGTGATTTGGAGCTTAGCAGCCCAGTCAGTCCTCACTAAGTGCAGGTCCTATTGCGCTAGTTACTCTTCCGTGGGCAGACAATGGTGAGTAAAGTGTATCTTTTCTAACATATAATGACAAATGATTTCCTTATGCTGTTGACGAAGATAAGCTCCATTGCAGCCTAAACTGGTGCATCAGTACATTGAGAATTAAGGCAAGATTTTCTTAGAATCAGCTGATTTGAAAACTAATGGAAAGCAATGACAATACTTATCTTTGATGTCTGTAACAGATCAAGGCCTTCTTCCCTGACACACTGATGAGTCTAAGGTAACTTATTTGATGTGGTTCAAGGCAACTTCTTTCCTGACACTGACACTCAATTGAACTAAGTCTTGTATAGGGGTGTACTTATATGAGTAAGTTGAGACAACACACTTCTTCCGCCGCATACAGTACCAGCACTGTTCGTGAAGTATTGTCAGCTCTTACCAATTTTTTTTTTTTTTTTTTCTCACAGGTTAGCTAAAATCTCACTGAAAGATGTCTGATTTAGATAGTGACCTGGAAAACACATTTTATGCTGTGGTGCCAAATAGGAAATTGAGTCAGCACACTGATACCTGATACTGTTTAAAATGAGATGACAATGAAAATGTTAAATAACAATTTCTATGTAAAAGTCCACTGAGATACTAAAGCATGTAAGATAATTAATCCTTTTCAGAGTAATGTATCCAATCAATGAATAATGTTAAATCACAAAACAGAAAAGATGAAAATATTGAGCTAGTCTGAAGACCACTGTTCATATTCCTATCCAGGCCACAAATGACAAATCTCTACTATGATCATCTTGGTACATGTACTAATTGATTGCACCTTCATAATCTCTTATTACATAACTCTACTACTCCCAGTTATCTTTGATCTGGTCAGAAAGTATCTTGGCAGCTGGAGTTACATAATTTAACATAACTTATGTCTGTAAATATTACTGATAAGCCCAGCAGACAGTTAACAGGTGTTACAGTGTTGCAACAGAAATCTTCTGATCATGGTCTGCACAACTAATTTTTCTACCAATCAGAAGTGACAATAATAATACTAATGTGATACTAGAAACAATATATTGTGTATAAACCACAATTAAATAAATTGCCATTATAATGCGATTTTGTTGTATAAATGTTAGACATTCACCCTGGCGCAGTGGAAAGACGGCTGACTGATAGCCCGACAAAGTTTTGTACTTTATAGTTTTGGGTTCGATCCTCACTATTACATTTTTTTTCTTTTTCCTTCTTAAAATATTACATTACACTTTTTATCGTTTAAAATATTGCAATGCCCTTTTTTCTGCTGGGATCAGTAATTCTGTTTTATGTGCTAAGAAGAAGAAACACAAAACAATGTCACGAAACTGTTGACGAGCTACTACACGATGGCCCCCGCCCATCGGGGCTTGAAGAAATATATGGGCTGCATGATGGTTCCACGCAGAGCTGAAACCGACTCCCACACGAGTACTGGTGAACCACTTAGAGTATCTAAGCCTGCCCAGGCAAAGTGGTGTGAGTCAGCCCGTCCATGCTTATAAACCATATTGGTTTCATTGGGCGACAGGGCTTGAGTTGTCATTTCATCTCAATGTCGGGTAAAAGTCCCAGAAAATTGGAAGCAACGTCTCCAAAATGACCTTTACAGTGCTGACGGGAACGTTAAACATCAAATCAAACACACAAACAAAGCTACTACACGACCTTCTTTTACGGATTTCAATAGCTTCATACAGGATTCCAAAAACACATCAAAGTTTGACATTCTCACAAAACTATAAACGTCTGTCTCATGTCTCAATGATAATGTCTGCTGATATGATTTCTTAAGACTCCATCCAGGACGCAGCTGAAAGCAACCGACGTCAAAAATATTAAGGTCATTTTTGAGCCGGTCAGTTTACATATCCACACTTTCCCAACGTAAGCGGATAACCTGTACAGACACTGGCCGTCTTGAATCAGTGGAAGGGGAGAGTGACCTTAGAAAAGATTTCAAGATCAATCTCCACGAAAGAATGTTGCCAACACAGGCACATATCGAACCTGCGTCGTCATTATAAAATCAGAAGAAGAAAAAACTCAAAAATATAATAAACTAGAAATGCGTCCATAGGACACGGATGCCCCCGCATGAAAAACCCACCCATGAACCACAAAGATATTGAGCGGATACAAGAAAAAACACTTTTCTTTACCTTTGACCTGTAAGTATGATCTTGACCTTGGATGTACCAAACTGGTCTTGCGTATGACACACTGACTCATGATGGTTAACATTTCTATCAAGTACTTTCCAAATCCATTCAGAATAACCGGACACAAGAAAAAGACAATTTCTTTACCTTTTACGTCTAAGTATGACATTGCCCTTGGAGGTACGAAGCTGGGTCTTGGGCACGACATATCGTCTCATGAAGGTTAACATTTCTGCCAAGTAATTTCAAAATCCATCCAGAAATATCTGAGTTATTGACTGTGTTTACGATTTGGACCTTTTTAACATTTGAGTAATTTCCAAATCCATTCAGAATAACCGGACACAAGAAAAAGACATTTTTTTACCATGACATTGACCTTGGAGGTACCAACCTAGGTCTTGGGCACGACACATCATCTCATGATGGTTAACATTTCTACAAAGTAATTTCAAAATCCATCCAGAAATAAGAAAGTTATTAACTACGTTTAAGTTTCGGACAGACGAACGAACGGACGGATGGACGGAGAGGGGCAACGCTATATGCCCTTCCACCATTCTTCGAATGGCGGGGGCATAAAAACTTCGACCTAAAAAGAATTCGATTTTAAAGGACGTCAAAGAAAAGGCAGGAGTCTTTTCACGATGAAAAGAAAAAAAAAAAAAAAAACACTTATAAGATTCGAACCAAGAATGGTCATTTCATAATTTTATCAACACGCAACACTAACCATTTGAGCCATTTCATCTTGACTTGTAAAAGGTCTTAATTCTTTTCACTTTATCGGGTGGTTATTCAATTTTTATCGATAATAACGGTAAAACCCTGTCTCACCTGTTGATGGTGGTTTTGTCTAAAACGTCACTTCCAACTTATCCTCCGACTACTGTACTACTGTACTCGGAGGATAAGTTGACAGTGACGTCAGCGAATGTTTTTGTTATTGGGCATAGTCCACTGTTGTTAAAAGGTAAGCAAGCTTCGGTAATATTCAATATAATGTGATTTTATTGACCGTCTGGTAGATATTCGACTTGGCACAATGGAAAGAGTAGTAGTCAATCAATCATTTTGCCCTTTATAGTTGTGGGTTCGAGCCCCACTATTATATTTTCTTTCTTTTTTTTCGATATTAAAATATTACATTATACTTGTCATTGTTTCAAATATTACATGCCCTTTTTCTTCTGCTGAACTCAGTAAGTCTATTTTTATGTGTTAAGAAGAAGAAACACGGAGCAATGTCGAGAAGAAATTAGTCCGAATGTTCCATTCTCTAGAGGAGAGAGATTGATAGTTTTGCATTCTGGCTCAAGGGTTGGATTTATCAAAGGTCAGAAGAAATCTGGAAGGCCAACACAAGTACTGGAGACTACCATGACGAGATGAATGGGAACAACTTCTTCAAATGGGTAAAAAACAAGCTTATTACGCATTTGCCAGCAGAGTCGGTTGTCATCATTGATAATGCACCGTACCACAACCTTCAGTAGACAAGTGCCCTACATAGGCTTCCAGAAAGGCAGACATTCAGGCATGGATGACTCGACACAAGATGCACTTTAATCCTACAATGTTAAAGGCAGAGCTGCTCCAGATATGCAAACGGCAGAAACCCGCCCCATCATTCGTACTAGACAATCTATTAAAGGAACATGGACATGACTGCCTGAGACTCCCTGCCTCCCATGCAGACCATAACGCCATTGAACTGATCTGGGCAACGATGAAAGACTACATCGTCAGGCATAACCTAACCTTCAAGATGACTGACGTGATGAAGCTCGCGTAAGCAGTGACGGAAGATGAGTGGCTCTCGTGCTGTAGAAGATATTAAGAAGGTATACTGAAAAGCAGACATAGCAGTTGAAGAAGAGGTAGAGAAGATTATAATCGAGGTGACCTACGGACACGGCAATCGAGTGCTCCGATTATTCGGACACAGAATCTGCAGAAGAATGTTAAACTTGTGAAAACAGATTATTTTGTATTCTGTTTCTTTTTATTGGAGTTTAACGGCCCAGTCAACAATATTTAGGTCATTTTGAGCCGGTCACCTTCTACGTAAGTGGTTAACCTGTACAGAAACTGGCAACTTACCTTCTCGAATCAGTGGAAGGGGAGAATGACCGTAGAAAAAATTTAAAGATCAGTCTCAACGAAAGTAGTCTAAAGGGGCAGGAATCGAACCTGCGTCGTCATTATAAAATCATAAAAACACTATATTACATAAAAATATAATAAAAGCAGTGACCTACAAAAATGCATGTCAAAAATTTTACATTTCAATTTAAAAGAACATCAAAGAAAAGGGAGAACTCTATTCACGATAAAAAAAAAAAAAGATTTTTTTTTTTTTTTTGGGGGGGGGGGGGGTGGGGAATGGTGTGGCGATCGGACCTCGAATGGTCATCTTCTCTGATTTTAAACAACCCCAACACTAACCTCTTCAGCCATTTCAACTTGGTCTGTATATGATCCAAACTCTTCTCACTTTATCGGACGGTTACTAGATTTTATCGATAATAACGGTAAAACCCTGTCTTACCTATCGATAGTGGTATAGTCTTAAACGTCACTTTCAACTTATCCTCCGACAGCAGTACGTACAGTAGTCGGTGGATAAGTTGAAAGTGACGTTTAAGACTATACCATCATCGATAGGTAAGACAGGGTTTTACCGTTATTATCGATAAAATCTAGTAACCGTCCGATAAAGTGAGAAGAATTTGAATCATATACAGACCAAGTTGAAATGGTTAAAGTGGTTAGTGTTGGGGTTGTTATAAAATCCGAGAAGATGAACATTTGTGGTTCGAATCCTCCCACTGGTACACCTTCCCCCCACCCCCCCCCCCCCCCCCACAACACATACACACTTTTTTGTTTAACATGAATAGAGTTCTCCGTTTTCTTTGATGTTCTTTTAAAGGGGGAGTTCCAAATCTGCCCACGCACAGATTTTCTTGAAACTTCAATTGTTGTTTACTTGAGGACTATCAACTATAAATCTAACTTTGTTTCAATTGACAAATTACTATAGGTCTCAGGAGAGCTCCCTGGGGTAGTCCCCTGTAGAGGTCATACTCACCTGTGAACTTTTCAGTCTTAAATCAATAGGTATGATTATTTTCAAATTTTGTTGCTTTGATTGGCAACAGAACACTATAAGGATTAATCTAATACAAAAAATGTAACTGTGTCTATGTTTTTAATTTTTCTGATAAATCTATTTTCAAAATTTCTTCTACTTTTCATGAAAATTTATAAACAATGAGATTTTCATCACAAGTGTTAGATGTGTTACTGACCTTGTCACCCCAAGATATTGCATATGAAATAGGCCACATATATCCTCTATATAGCAAACTAATTTCAGAAAAGTCAGAAACCGGTAACATTGTTTTTGATTGCTAGATATGAGTTCAGGTCTATTTTTGTGCTAAAATCAGTTGCAATATAAGGGGACAAGATTTCCTTAAAGTGTATTTTTATTGAGTTTTTAATGACCTTTTGGTGCCACGTTATCATACAAAGATTAGCATAGGCATTTATGTAATAAAAACTCTCTCCGCCCTCCCCACACCACCCGGCAACCCCCCCCCCCCTTCCCAAAACACACACACAAAAAATACTGTTTACAGTCAGGCATTTGATTTTGACTTTTCAAAAGTAAATGAGAACATACATTAGCAAAGTATGCCAGTTCAATCCAAACATTTGAAAGAGAAAAAAATAAAATGCATTCATGCACTGTTCATGATGAATGTTAGTTTTGACAGTTTTGCAAAAATGATAATCCTGAAAAAAATACATTATGGCAGAATAGGAATAAGACATGGTGGATCTTTTTACCCTGTTTTATTTGGTCTTTCTGTATATTTTTAATCCCCGCAATAAAAAGACACTTGATGTCAGTAATACGCAATGACGTATTGAATCTGATTAATAAATTACTTGCATAGTCCTATTGTTTTCTTTAATTATGTTTGCTGTTGTCATTCTCTTCTTTAAAATAAAACAGCAGCCAATAAATTGCTAACTGTGAAGGGACAGACTGATTTTTCCATTCGTTCTTATGATTGATCGGTCCATGTGTTGGTAATTTTTTCTTACATCACTTGGTCAAAGAGACTCACACTCCGCTCCCACACCAAAGGTTTTGTGAGATCATGATAACTATTTTCTGCATTGTTTCTAGGTTCATTATAACATCTGCAAAAGTGTAAGCTACAATGTCTTAGTCTTCAAAATAAATGCAGAGCTAGTCACACTGTAACTAGTTGTAAAATTGGTATTTAGTATACACTTCCCTAAATGAAATAGATGGAAGGCAAGTTGCTGTAACTAATGCATTTGATAGCTGATATTATATTTAGATGTTGTAATACCATTCGCATTTTTAGTGATCTGTATGAAGTATTTGTCATCTGTGTTAAGTTTTCTAGCTCTGTATTCATCTGTTTTTGCATATGGCGTAAATCAGCTGTTAGTTGTACTATTAGCATATTTCTGTACCAAAATCTGCAGTTGGCTTTATATTTTTCCATAATACTGATAGCAAATAAACCGTTTGCTCTTTTCTTCATCTGAAATAGTTAGAAAGCTGAACTGATTGGTCTTCTCTATAATACTAATTCATGTTACTCAAAAATAACTGGTTGCTTTCTGGATCATATTTAAGAATATACATAGATCATATTTAAGAATATAACTTTCTGACACTGATTTGCACAGCAGGCGACATTTGTTTGTGCTTTAATCCAGATTTTGCGGGGTGGGGGGGGGGTGGGGGGCATTGTTAGAGTGACAAAAGAGCCAACACAATTGTGTTTCCATTTTGTTTACAGTAATCTGTGTATACAGTGAGCCAGAAGATCAGAAAATATTGTCTGTGGTATTATGACATACCTGGCTCAACCATAATAAAACACCATTAATCTTGGCCATTCAAGCAAGCTGTGCCATTCAGGTATGACAATCAGACTTTTCAAACTTTTTAAGTAGACTGCATCAGTTCAGAGAGTCAAGCGATAGAACTATGCATTTTACTTGCCATTTCAACAATCTTTGTCATAATAACTTCAGCAGGCTTATAGATTACATTAAATGCAAAAAAAGCCTGTTAAGAAATGAAATATATTTTCAATAAAATCTGATTGAATTGTTAATGAGCGCTCAAAATGAATTGTGTTTTTGGTGTTCCCCAGGGTACCATAACTGATACAAATGCTGATTAAATGAGCTCATACTACACAATCAAGGTTAAACATACATACAATATAAACATACATATATATTGGTGAGCAATTTCTCGATTGAAAATGTTATACCAAATCTACAAATGGTTTGAAAAAAAAAATCTGACCACTACTATTCAATGTTCAAATGCAGTATGTTACCGGTCTCAGATTTTCAAGAAAGTTTGACAAAATGTTCTACATATACATGGGCAATTTTCATATTAAAATGATGGGGTGACAAGAACTGCAAGAATGTGAAATCAAAAGTCAGACATACTCCAAAATATTTTATGGTTGTGAAATCTGTGGTCTGCTCCATATGAAATTGATCATGGTCTATGGAACTTCAACTGAACAATAGCTAGTGTGATACAAAAATAATTACAGATGATTACAAAAATGCCTGAGAACAAAATAACTCCAAAATATACGCAGCTGTTATGTATATATACACTTGTTTGAGGGTACCCCTATTTTCGGAGCAGGAAATAAACAAATCATTGTAGATTTATAATGAAAAAAGATATGAGAGTGAAAAAGCTTAGTAATGAACAATCATTTACCAGGCATTAATTATGCACAATATCATGAAAATCTGTGCGTGGGCAGAACCCTTTGGAAATTTACTATAGGCTGGAACTCCCCCTTTAAATTTTTGACGTGTATTTTTTGTACATCACTGCTTTTATTATATTTTTATGTAATATGGTGCTTTTATGATTTTATAATGACGACGCAGGTTGGATTCCTGCCTCTATCGTGGGTATGATCTTGAAATCTTTTCTACGGTCATTCTCCCCTTCCACTGTTTCGAGAAGGTAAGTGGCGAGTTTCTGTACAGATAAACCGCTTACGTATAAACTGACCGGCTCAAAATGAACTAATTATTGTTAACTGGGCCGTTAAACTCCAATACAAACTAACGAAATACAAAATATACATTCAGCACTAAACAGATACATGTATCCCATCTGATTTTACAAGTTTAAAATTGTTCTGCAGATTCTGTGTCCGAATAATCGGAGCACTCGGTTGCCGTGTCTGTATATTCGCGATCATAATCTTCTCTACCTCCTCTTCAACTGCTATGTCCGCTTTCCAGTAAACCCAAATATCTTCTACATGTTTGCAGCAAGAGAGCCACTCATCTTCCGTCACTGCAGAGATTGCTTCATACGTGAGCTCCATCAAGTCAGCCATCTTGAAGGCCGGTTATGCCTGGCGATGTAGCTTTTCATCTTTGCCCAGATCAGTTCAATGGCGTTAAGGTCTACATGGTAGGCAGGAAGACTCAGGCAAGCATGTCCATGTTCCTTAAATAGATTGTCTAGTACGAATGATGGGGCGGGTTTCTGCCATTTGCATATCTGGAGCAGCTCTACCTTTAGCATTGAAGAATTAAAGTGTATCTTGTGCCGAGTCATCCTGGCCTGAATGTCTGCCTTTCTAGAAGCATGTGTAGGGCACTTGTCTACCTGGAGGTTGTAGTACGGTGCATTATTAATGATGAAAACCGACTCTGCTGGCAAATGCGGGATAAGCTTATTTTTACCCATTTGGGGAAGTTGTCCCCATTCATCTCGTAATGATAGTTTACAGTACTGGTGTTGTCCTTCCAGACTTCTTCTGCCCCCTTGATAAATCCAACCATTGAGCCAGCATGCAAAACTATCAAACTCTCCTCTAGAGAATGAAACATTTAGACTAATTCTGAAGACTGCCAGCTTCTCGACATTGCTCCGTGTTTCTCCTTCTTAACACATAAAAACGGAATTACTGATTTCAGGAGAAGAAAAGGGCATTGTAAAATTTTAAACAATGAAAAGTATAATGAAATATTTTAACAACGAAAAAGAAATATATATAATAGTGAGGCTCGAACCCACAACTATAAAGTGCAAAAGTTTGATTGACTACTACTCTTTCCACTGTGCCAATTCGAATGTCTACCATGTTTTCAATAAATTCACATTATATTGAATATTACGGAAGCTTGCTTACCTTTTGACAACAGTGGGCCATGTCCAATAACAAAAACATTTTCTGACGTCACTGTCAACTTATCCTCCGACAACAGGAAGATAAGTTGACAGTGACGTAAAAGAGTAAACCATCACAGGTAGGTTTGACAGGTTGTACCGTTATCACTTTGACACTCTTCATTGGTTGGCAAGACAGATTGTACCGTTATAATAATCGTAACCGAAGCGTCGTTACCTTTTCGCAACAGTGGACAGTGCTTAACAACAAAAACATTCGCTGACGTCACTTTCAACGACAACAGTAGAAACATATTCACGGACTTGGCGAGGAGCGAAACCGCAACGTCGGTGCGCATCTGGTAATCACGGGTTAAAAAAAAATCGACATTTATGAACAGCGAAGGCTGAATGTGCATGGCGAGCTGCTCACTCGCAAGAATTTTATGCTGTTGGAAAATTTGACAGAAAAGACAGACCAATTTCTCATTGACACGAAATTTGATTTCAGAGATTAACAATGGCATGTTTTGTAAAATTGACCATGTTGGTAGGATATGAGGTCTCTTTCTGCCTGAGTTCGAGCCACGATCGAGACAAGTTCTGCAATGGTTTAAAACTGTCTTTCTCTTCACCCACCGCTTATAAGGGAACGGTTAATACTGTTTCCTAAATAAATGAAGAAAAAATGACATATCACTTTCATAGAGACCGCCCTGCAACAAGCACACTTGATTTACTTCGTGAAATACAACCCGGAAAAATTGTTTTGCACAATAAGTAGACTATCTGCCTGTAACTTGACCCTGCAAAACTATTTTTACTGATTTCAACTGTCGAACTCTCTTCGTAAACTCGTCCTGAAAATTCTGAGTGACCATGAAAAGTTTGAGACCCCGAGAGAAGTGTGACTCAAGTGACAGAATTAACTTTAGTAGGCATTTTTTTTTTACAAATTCTTACGAAAAGAAAAGCATTACATCAACAAGTCCGTCTACTGAAAAACAATGATCTTCTTTTTATGGTAACCTGGCACTAGAAGATAATTGAGGCTACCCCGTATGTACTGAACAACCCTATAAACCCAACTTTACCTAGAGAAAATTGGGTGTACAAAGGTACATTATTTTCCTTTCTAGGGGGTTCAGAACACCGACAATCTATTATTGGACTAGAAAAAAAAGAATATCTTTTCACATTACGAATACACGCCTGCCTGATTTTGACCCCTAGACAGTGGGCAGTCGTTAGAACAGCGTCATCAAGGCGGTTCTAACAAGTACCCACAATCTATGTTTATAGCAGAAATATGAAGAACTCGGATTTTTTTTTTATTTATACAATATTTTAAGAGGGATGCGCACTTAGCTACAGTAGCTAGTCTACCTTGCGGCCCTCTGTTAACATATATACATATGTACAACATATAAAGTTTGCAACATATACACTGGTCTTTGCATACTAGGTATCATATGACTAAAATGGAATCTTCTTCCTATATGAATCTAAAAACCCAATCTGCTTAGTAGTAAAAAAGAATCATTAATAAATCTATGAGCGCATAAAGTCTTGTCGTCAATAAAATATTTGTAAAAACGGTTTAAAAACAATGCAATAAGACTAAGTGCTTGACGGCCCTTTTGTTGTTTGAAATAAGACTTGTAAATAGTGGTTATAAAAGAGTACACTGTTGTACATATCTATGACCATAAAATATACAACAAATGACGCGTCTAGGACGGTGTAAATTAATGACTTGGACTTGGAAGATTATAATAATTAGCATGTTATAATACCTATATTTTCCATCACATGGCCGACAAAAGGCCTCGGAGTATAAACCATTGCCTCACCACCTGTCTTCTTCAACTCGTCAAGAGCAAAATTGTGCCCCGGGCAGCTGGGGAGCTGCGAAATCCGAGATTGTAGGGTCAAGCTTTTCAACGGGAGTCCCAGTAATTTTCAGTAGCAGCGTCTCTGAGGCGTAAATTTATGCTTTATGTAAAATTATTTATACTATTATTATAGAAAATGACCTTTTACCGACCGTTTGAAGCTGTCAAATGATGAAGATGTTCTTATGTCTTTGGGAAGTGAGTTCCATAATTTAGGCGCAGAGCTTGAAAAGGATCGATCAAAAAGAGATATTCGAGATCTTGGAACTGACAGGGAGCCATCTGTTGCCGATCGTAAACTTCGATTATGTGTTTCAGACACTGGTTTTAGTAAATCAGAGATATATTCCGGTGCAAGACCGTTTAAACCTTTGTATGTGAGCACTGCCTTATTATAGCTGTGGCGGTTTGGAATAGATGACCAGCCCAACTCTTTGAACATCTCTAAAGATGGTGTATTGTAATCCGCGTTTAGGATGATACGGTCAGCACGTTTTTGTAGTTTAGTAAGACGTTCAATATTTTGTTTTGAAGTTGTTCCCCATGTGTTTGAGCCATAATCAATCAAGGGAAGCATGTAGCCTTGATAAAAAAGTTTTTGGATTTCTATAGGAACGTGGGTAGACAACTGCCTCAGCAAAGAGACTTTTGTAGAGATAGTTGCACAGAGATAATCAATATGTGCCGTCCACAGTAGATTTTCATCAATGAAGACACCCAAAAGTTTTTGCTTATCAACTTGCTTTATTTTATTATCATCAATATAAATTGTTAATTCAGATGCTTCGTTCGTTTTATGTCTTGTTCCTACAGACATACAAGAAGTTTTATCATAATGAATTTTCATCTTATGTTGTATTGCCCATGTTTTAGAATTTTCACCATCATGCTGCAATTTGGGTTCGATTTCTCGTTTCGTAGGTCCATTGATATGAAAGGTAGTATCATCAGCGAATATGTCGGTAAAGCAAAAGTCCATATGTAGTGGTAGATCATTGATGAATATCAAGAAGAGGCTCGGTCCTAAAATTGAGCCTTGAGGCACACCTGATTTAATTATTGCAGGTTTTGAATGTCCTAGGCCACTGTCCACAACTTGCTGACGGCAATGTAGGTATGACGACATTAATTTAAGAGATGTTTTGTTGAATTTGTATATAGCTAGTTTATCAATTAGAATTGAATGGTCGACTAAGTCAAAAGCTTTTTTTAAAATCGAGGAACACTGTACCCACCAAATCTCCTTTATCTATGCACGCCATCCACTGGTCTATTAATTTTACAAGGGCAGTTTGGCAGCTATGTTTTTGTCGAAATCCGGACTGATTCATGTGTATGAGTTTGTACTTATTCAAATAGGCCATTAAATGTTTATTTATGTGTTTTTCAAATATTTTAGAGATTGTTGGGAGGATTGAAATTGGCCTGTAATTAGCTGGATCTGATTTAGGCCCACCTTTGTGAATTGGATAAATCTTAGCCATCTTAAACCGGTCAGGAAAAATTCCGTTCTTCATGCTTTTATTGATTATGGCAGTTATTGAAGGTGCTAAGATAGAATTCGCTAGTTTTAATATTTTTGGCCCGATGCCATCCAAACCAGTAGCCTTTGCAGAATTTAGTGCTTTTATAGACTCAAACACACTATCAACAGTTATGTAAGGGATATTGAAGAATATATTATTTGGAATTCTGGAACTGATAAACGTGTTTAATTTAGTAAGATCGAGTGGGAGTGAAGGTACATCTTTATCAATTATCAATTCGCTAATTGATGCAAAATAATTATTGAGCTTAAGAGCGATGTCCTGAGAATTAATATATAGTTGCCCATCAACTATGAGCTCGTCCGGTAAGTTTTTTTGTGACGAACACGATTGAGTGGTTACATTTCTTAGTTGCTTCCATATAGTTCTCGTGTCTTTTAAGTCCGAAACTGATCTCGAGAAATATTGCTTTTTGGCACGACGTATAAGGTCCTTAGTTTTGTTTCGGTATTTTTTATAAATAGACCAATTTTTAAGCCGCTTATTCATGTCCCTTAATTTTTGGGCTTCAATTGTATCATCACTAAACCATTCAGGGAGGCGAATTGATTTGATTCGTCGTTTTTGTACCGGTGCATGACGATCTTATTGATATTGTATAGCTGAGATCCAACCGGCACAGTCTTCGTTTATATCAGAGTCAGTCGGCAAATTACAGAATGGGTCCAAATCAGCAGCAAGATCTCGCAAAAACTGATGTTCGTTAAAAGTTTTAAATGACCTATAGGTTTTTGTTATGTGTTCATTTTTTGGTATTTTACAGTTATTTTTTCTCGAGAAACAGATTTGAAAATGATCACTTATCGAATATGCTGGAACAAAACATTCTACAACATTGTCAGGATTAGTAGTATATAAGTGATCGATAAGAGTTGATGAAGTCTGAGTTATTCTTGTCGGTTCAGTTATCAGCTGAGTGAGATCGAACAGCTGCACTAGATTTAGCCACTTGTTATTAGAACAAGATTGGTAGTCTATATTTATATCTCCCATTATTATAATCTCAGTACATGCTGACTGAGCTACTGACAATTCGTCCTCGAACATATCAATCCATTCAGATGTAGCACTTGGGATCGGATAGTTTTCATTTTGGTGGCAAAATTCTGTATATATTTGAATAGGCGTGTTTTCGTAATGAACTGAAAATGCTAGTTCATGAGATTTTAGCACATAGACGCCAATGCAGAAGACCATAAGGTTAGCTTCGAGTCACAACAAACGCTTATTACGTCGAATACGGCAGTTAAGATAATTCCACCAATCTACCGAGAAATGGGAAACTGGAATCAAGTATTCTTGCTTTTTACATTGACTTTAACCCATATATGCCTAGCGGCCCTTTTTGAGACACTGGTAAAAAGTGCAGACCTAGATCAGAAGCCGAATCTGATCAAGATCTAAACTGTTTTCACAACGTACGTGCATTTTTGTAAAACTTACCGCAAAAAATGACATCCTTATGCTTAGAAATTGACCACTCCAGACTTATAAAGGTGGAATATTTTTTGGGACCTATGGGTTAATTATGAGGTTACGTCAAAAGGACGAAAGTGAAAGTAGGATCTGGTTCCTTTTTTATAAATAGATATCCGGAAACGCTATATAAATAGGCATCGACGGGCGCTGCATATTCCTGTTTATTCCGAACGAGTTTTCACTGCGTAAATATGTGGAGAGCAGTCTTATCTGTAGGGCTTTCCTAGTTACTTCATAAGACGGTTAGAAATAAACTGGGGTATCACCAATCCAATCTAAATGGCTTCCAATCGAAATTGGAAGCCAATAAGTTCTGAATAGTTAGATCCTTTGGAAGCAAAGAATACACCAAATAAATAAACGAAAAAAAAAAAAAAACAACAAAAATACGGTAAAGTTTCGATTTTTTTTTTAAAAAAAAACCTATCATATAATATTAGTTATTTTGATTCTTGACGGGGAACATGGGACCACATTCTCCTCCCGAGAGCGATATTTACCCGAGCCGTTATGCGAGGGAAAAATATCGCTTTTAGGCCTCAAAAATAAAAAAAAACAAAATGAATTTGTTATTTTGGAAAGCTTTATGATGGCATTTTGTACGTTATTGCAATGTTTTCCAAAGTATTCTTTCGCAGCAGTCGTCATCAGAATTATGTATGCACTACGTACACTGAACACGGTGCTCCATTAGGAAAACATGTCCGTAAGAAATAATGGCGTCCAACATGAGGCGGTTCTAACGAGTACCCACAATCAATGTTTTTGAGCAAAAATTAAGCAGATAATGTATACCCCCGTAAACCCCACTTTTCCCTATATAAACTGGGGTTTAGGGGGGTCTTCGTCTCACGGACTTGTTATCGTGATGCGGAGGAAAATGTTTACATCATGTTAAATAAGAGTTTTATATCGGGAAACAATGAAATAAAGTACCTAATGAATGAAATACAACAGTTTTTATCTATATATTTATTGGCGGGAAATTATTGTGGTGATGAAATTATTTTGCTTATATATCTTATCAACTGCAGAAAATCCAAGATGGCGGACATTGCAATTCAGCGAAGGAGAGCGCGAGAGGATAATATATTTTTGCTCACATAATTGCCCATGTGCTGTCCAGTCAAAAGCCTGGACATTTCGTTGAAGTATAACACGGTTTGCTGCGTTTTGTCATTAGAATCGCCTAAACGGAGCGATTCTAATGGGTAAACATACCACACATTTTCAAGACAAAATAAGACAAATCCTCCTAACTGTTCCTAAGTATTTGTTTTTATCTGGAGTTCTTTGAATAATTGCTTTAACAATAAAGAGCTAGTTTGAATTAGCCATGGTATACGAGCCATCGGTGTTCGAACTATTACGTTTTTTCTCTAGTTATATCAATTTACCATTACGAAAACACGCCTATATAAATGCATTATAAATTTAACCGCCGAAAAAACGAAAATTTTAAGAAGAAAAGTTTCGATATTTTTCTTATTTCTGCTCTAAAATATAGATTGTGGGTACTCGATAGAACAGCCTCGATAAATATAGATTGTGGGTACTCGTTAGAACCGCCTCATCGATGCGGTTCTAACGAGTACCTACAATCTATATTTTAGAGCAGAAATAAGAAAAATAAGGTTTCCGCTGTAAACCCCAGTTTTACTATATAAATGTAGGGCTCAAGAGGGTCAAAATTATAAAGGCATGTTTTCGTGATGAAAAGCAAAAAAAAAAAAAAAAAACAAAACCAATAAGATCAGGCATCTTAAGCCGAGGACAGAATACTATGTAAGAAACAGATCAGTGTGGTTCGAGCCTCGCTCGGGTCACATGTGAGACGCCAAGTTCTGCAACGGAAGGTCAGGTGGTTTTTCTCCGGGTACTCCGGTTTTCGCCCACCTCTGATTAATGATCGGCTCGATATGAGTGAAATAATCTTGAAAGGGCCGTAAAACCAAAACCAAAAAAAAAAAAAAAAAAAAAAAAGAAAGAAACAGATCAGCTTTAACAGTGCACTGCGTAATGAATCACAGTTTCTAGGTCAGTTGTAATTCACGAGCGCGAGATTGGTCGACTTACAACTGGCTTCATTACGCAACAATTCACATATTAGAGCTGATCTCTTTAGATTCTAACACACTGAAAACCGGCAATAATCAGGAAAATCAGCAATCAAATTCTCCTAACTTTTTGCCATTGTTAGAAGAAATCCGCCAACATTGACTGTAACACATGTATTTATGCCCTTTTCGAACATTTTCGATGCGAGAAAATGACGTTTCACCGTCTAATGTCAAAGAACCAAGGAGTGACGTCATAAAACGACAGCTATTCGCGTGACACCCTTCTTCTCTGTGATACATTGCAAAATAATTTGCAGTTCCTTTCCATTGGCTATAGAGGCGTGTTGGGTTAGAATAAGTATTTATTATAATTATTTATCATATGACGTCGCGTCTGAGAGTGTAATAACGCCATGTAATATTTTCGATAATCCACTAATGGATTAAATATGCAAATTAGCTAGATACGTCCCATAACGTTACATGTACGACGTCCTTAACCACGTCGCGTTTACGTATGGCGGAATATTGACATTTTTGTAAACAATCGTGTATAAAATGCGTTTAAATGTCATATGTTAAATAGAATCTTGCATTCGTGCTCGTGTATTATTTAATTAATTAAACTCGTTGAGGAAAAGGGATAAAATGCTCGGCAGAGCCTCGCATTTTATCCCTTTTCCTCAACTTGCTTAATATCGAGTATTATTGAATTTATTAAACTTGTTCAGGAAAAGGGATAAAATGCTCGGCACAGCCTCGCATTTTATCCCCTTTCCTCAACTTGTTTAATAAATTCAATGATACATGAGCACTCATGTAAGATCCTCTATTATTATTATTGACGGAGAACATGAGAACACATTTCCCGCCTGAAAGCGATGTTTGCACTCGCCGATCATAGTCCCCGCCGGAGAGCGATATTTGCCCTAAGCGATAGGCGAGAGCAAATATAGCTTTAAGGCGGAGACTGTTAACCCATGCTCCCCCGCGTCAAGAATCAAAATAGCGTTTTTTTCTACTGCAAAGCTTTTTCACGGCATTTTTGTCACGGTTGCTGTGTTTTTCGAAGATTGGAAAATGTTAACCTCATGTTAGAATGACAGTTGAATATAGTTCGAACAAATTGACCTGAGACTGGTGAACTCTATTACCATAATTTCACACCCGACTGAATGCATGTATACCCGCCCCCGCCCATAGGGGCTTGAAGAAATATACAAATGTATGGGCTGCATGATGCTTCCACGCAGAGCTGAATCCGGCCCGCACACTAGTACTGGTGAACCGCTTAGAGGATCTAAGCCTGTCCAGGAACCGCGGTGCGAGGCGGACCGTCAATGCTAATAAACCCTATTGGTTTCATTTGGCCACAGGGCTTGAGATGTCATTACATCTCAATGTCAGGTAAAAGTCCCACAAAATTGGAAGCAACGTCTCCAAAACGACCTTTTAAGTGTTGACGGGGACGTTAAACCTCAAATCAAACAAACAAAAGAATGCATGTATACAGCTCGCCAAAAATTTAGCATATTTTGGAAACTTAAAAAATATCAGAAATTAGACACATAAAAAATATTTTATTTCATATGTCAAACATTGTCTTTTATATCGGTACTAACATAATGGTGTGTTGTCCGTGGCAGGAGATTTTCATGATACACCCTCGTGTTTCAAAATTGCAAGTTTGCAAAGCCTCGCATTTAATCCCTTTTCCTGAACTTGTTTAATAAATTCAATATCGTGTATTATTGAATTTATTAAACTCGTTGAGGAAAAGGGATAAAATGCTCGGCACAGCCTCGCATTTTATCCCTTTTCCTCAACTTGTTCATAAGCACTCACGCAAGATCCTCTATTATTAATGACAGATTCATTCTGTCATTTCTAGCTGTCCTGCGTGTTGTAAAGTAGTTCCGGCTTTCTTACGACTTTCTTCCGGCTTTGACCGCCAAAGAAATATGAGTCCGCACAAAAATGTAGTCCGGTTAGGCACAGTTATCAAAATTGTACATCCTATAATCGCAATACAAACTTTTGAAGCAGACGACTTGACGATTTTATCTTACCTTTCAGAGAGTAGATTCAGCATTTCATATGAATCAGCTACATCATGCGAGACTGTATACCTAGATCAATGCGGCACCTGCTCAGACGTCTGCTCAGGTTTTACACTGTTTTCTAACAGTGCTGTCAATATTTAACCCTTAAAGACCAGCCGGTCAGCTGCAGACCAGAATATCAATGGGTTTTCCGACATTCGAGGTCAAGTCTAGGTCAGTTACAACTAGGTGTATATCAGATTTGCGAGAAAGGCTGTCCCTTTCAACCCTGGAATATGGTACAGATACTTATGCAAACAGTGTAGGTCCTGTGATATAATTCTAGGTGCCATATTTAGCAGAGTGGACTAGCCCAACTTTAGTGATGGAAGAGTACACTCCAGAAACTCAAGGCAGTGAATAAATCAAAGCACTGACAACACTCATGCCGATTGTCTCTAAATGCAGGCTGGTCATGAACGAGGACTTGGACTGATCCGTTTAAACTTAACAGATGTTAGTAACTGATGCAAAAAATGTAATACAAGATCAGCACCGTGTTCTGTGGCGTTTGATCTTAGTCTACATTGTTTGCCAGATCGAACATTTTATTCAAGAGCAGATTTTACAGATAACACTTACATGTACCCAAGACTGACAAACGACCCGGCTATGTTTGGGTTGATTGTTTGGCATTCGACCCAAAGTTACTAATAAAAAAGCGATTCAGAGCTAACGTCTACGTGACTATCACTGACTTCTCAGAATAACATTTTTCTTGCAGAAAATAGCCGCAGTGAGATCAGGGTATTCCATAAGACTGAAGAGGGTCATCCTGGAATCATAGGGTGAGCTTGGCAAACAGTGTAGACCAAGTTCGGACGCTGCAGAACGCGCTTCTTATCAAAATCTTCACTATTTGTTTGGAATTTCAGAGTTAAATTAAACAGTTTAATCTCAGCCCAGGACTTTTACCCCAACCTACATCCCACCAACACTTTCGGTGCTTTGATTTTGAAACCAAACGATTGCATGATTACAACACGCTTTTACCCCAACCTACATCCCACCAACACTTTCGGTGCTTTGATTTTGAAACCAAACGATTGCATGATTACAACACGCTTAGGCACCATGCCCTTAAGCTAAACAGGTTAAATCAATCAACCGTGACGTATGGTTACCAGTCCGGCCACGATCCTGTGTTTTGTTTTGTTTGATTTGAGGTTTAACGTCCCCGTCAACATTGTATAGGTCATTTTGGAGACGTTGCTTCCAATTTTGTGGGATTTTAACCCGACACTGAGATGAAATGACATCTCAAGACCTGCCGCCCAATGAAACCAATAGGGTTTATATGCATGGACGGTCCGACTCGAACCTCTTTGCCTGGGCAGGCTGAGATCCTCTAAGCAGATTACCAGTACTCGAGTGCGGGTCGGTTTCAGCTCTGCGTGGAAGCATCATGCAGCCCATCTATTTCTTTAAGCCCCGATGGGCGGGGGCCAACGATCCTGTGTACCACCTTCACACCAGCTCTGATAGAAACCACATGTTCAGGATCAAACTTTTGATGTGTGATGTAAGGTCGTGCCTAGAAAAGAAGAAATTGTATTTTGTTCTCAAAAAGCATCAAGTGAGAACGTATTGCAACATGTTTCATTAAACCCTGGACAGTTAGAGTGAGTGAGTGAGTGTTTGAGATTTACGTCCCACCAACAGCTAAGGTCATACGGAGACGATACCTCGGTTTAAAGACACAAGACGATACCTCGGTTTAAAGACACATCCGAAAGTCTGGAGAATTCCGGGATCGATCCTGCGATCCCTGGTTTACAAGGCGAGTAGCATAACCACTACACCAAGGAGGCTTCTAATGGACAATTAGAAGCTGGTCGGAAAGCGGATGGCGTTCACTCTGATTTTGGGTGCCAAATGTGTGTGATCTATTTGTCTGTTGGAGCGACATCTTACTATCAACAGAAAACGCTAGTGGACGTCGACGTAGCGGAAGACCCACGTCAGTACGTCCAGATCGATTAATCCGACAGACGCATATGCGAAGCAGATTTCTGCCGGTATCTGCTACACTGTATCTGTAGATAAACAAAGGGTTTCAACTACCGACTAATAAGCACTGACACTGTTCGTCGCCCTTATGCGATGCACTTTTGAGAGCTAGACGTCCCTGTCGTGACCAAAATTAAGACGTCGACACAGTACGGAACACTTACGCTGGTGCATGAAATACGTACATGTATATTGGCGTCTAAGCGACTCGCGTGATATGCGTTTCAGTGACACATCGCACTTCAGCGTGAATCACGCCGATTGTCGTTTCGGGATGTTTCGACATATAGGTGTAAGGTATGCCGAGGCGACGCGTGCGTAATAGAGCATGACATATCGGATGGAATAAGCGAAATGGTATGTCGAGCTATTGCATGTAGCTAGCGACATTAAGAACATTCAAGATCATGGCTGAGACGTTAACTGAACAGCGAGACGTTACATCAATGAAGTGCGTCGGCCTCACGTGGTTCGATTTATTTGTTTACGCTCAGAATCCGGGATATCTAATCCAGCAGGATTACGCGCGGGTTTATAGTGCTGTTCTTACTCAAAAATGTCTTCAAGCCAATGGAATTCATGTACTGGACTGACCAGTCTTTCTCCTTCGATCTCTTTGTGAAAAATAGAGAATCTTTTGTGGGGAGGTATCCACAACCGACCAGACAAAAATGTACTTAATTGACAGCAGTATTGTTAAAACTTGAATTTTAATGTTTGGTTTTGAAAACGTAAATAGTTTCTTTCCAAAATTTGAAACATCGAATGGCATTTCATGATACCAGCGGTGTATAGACATCTGCAAACATAAACAATGGAATTTGCAGAACTATTTTTTTTTTTAATTTTAAGATCTTTAGAAAGGCTGTCTGTAAGTTTTCACAGTGTTTTGATTTTCTCATAGAATCTGTCATTTCAGTGCCTTTGGCGCTTTGATTATTATTATTGACGGAGAACATGAGCACACATTCCCCGTCTGAAAGCGATATTTGCCCTCGCCGATCACAGTCCCCACCGGAGGGCGATATTTGCCATAAGCGATAGGCGAAAGCAAATATAGCTTTAAGGCGGAGAATGTTAACCCATGCTCCCCGTCAAGAATCAAAATAGCTTTTTTTCATGCTGCAAAGCTTTTTCACGGCATTTTTTACACGGTTGCTGTGTTTTTCGAAGATTGGAAAATGTTAACCTCATGTTAGAATGACAGTTGAATATAGTTCGAACAAATTGACCTGAGACTGGTGAACTCTATTACCATAATTTCACACCCGACTGAATGCATGTATAGCCGCCCCCGCCCATAGGGGCTTGAAGAAATATACAAATGTATGGGCTGCATGATGCTTCCACGCAGAGCTGAATCCGGCCCGCACACTAGTACTGGTGAACCGCTTAGAGGATCTAAGCCTGTCCAGGAACCGCGGTGCGAGGCGGACCGTCAATGCTAATAAAACCTATTGGTTTCATTTGGCCACAGGGCTTGAGATGTCATTACATCTCAATGTCAGGTAAAAGTCCCACAAAATTGGAAGCAACGTCTCCAAAACGACCTTTTAAGTGTTGACGGGGACGATAAACCTCAAATCAAACAAACAAAAGAATGCATGTATACAGCTCGCCAAAAATTTAGCATATTTTGGAAACTTAAAAAATATCAGAAATTAGACACATAAAAAATATTTTATTTCATATGTCAAACATTGTCTTTTATATCGGTACTAACATAATGGTGTGTTGTCCGTGGCAGGAGATTTTCATGATACACCCTCGTGTTTCAAAATTGCAAGTTTGCAGTTAGGCTGTTATGTTGCGACATGTCACATTGTACGCTGCAAATTAAGGACAGTTGGCGCAGCATTGGTATGTGAGAGTCTGGTTAAACACAGAAGGCTATTGCCAGACGCTTTAGAATCAACCAAAGCCAAGTAAGCCGACCAATTTCGAAGTACTGATCAACCAATGACTTCACTGACAGACCACGTTCTGGGAGACCCCGGGTATCTTCTGCTGCTGATGATAGAGTGCTTTCTCGATGGGCGGCTCGAGATCCTAAAGCTTCGTGTCCCGAACTTCCCCAGCAGTGGACACGACTGAATGTCAGAGACATTTCAAGAACTGTAAGCAGGCGACTGAATAAGGCAGGGCTCAAGGCAAGTCGCCCGCGACGTCGAAAATATTTGACTCTGTTTCACAGGCGCGAACGCATGCAGTGGGCTGCTGACAGGCTTAGGTGCAATCTGAGAACATGGCGCCGTGTTTACTGGTCCGGTGAAAGTCGTTTCATGTTACGTTTTACCGATGGGCGAATTCGTGTTTGGCGTAAACGTGGACAGGACGCTTTCAAGGACAACGTTGTAGCAGAAACAGAAATGTTTGGTGGCGTATCTATCATGGTGTGGGGATGCTTTAGTCATGACCACAAACTTGACCTTGTCGTTTGTAGAGGGACATTAACAGATTAACGCTATATTGACAAAATTCTTGAACCAACAGTGTACCCACATTTTCGCGCACAGCGTGCCGCACGTCCCATATTTCAAGACGACAATGCGCGACCGCATAGGGCACGTATTGTGACAGATTTTCTGGTCCAGGAAGGAATCGAGAAACTCTAGTGGCCGAGTAGGAGTCCCGATATGAATCCCATTGAGCACGTTTGGGACCGTATTGGACGTAATGTCAGGAAACGTAATGACGTTCACACGCTCGATGACCTTGCACGTGCACTAGTCGACGAATGGAACAAATTGGAGGCAAGAATCATTCGAAAATTGGTTCAGGGAATGCGCCAGCGTGTTCGAGAATTACACGAGCGCCGTGGAGGGCATACTCACTATTAACGACGTTCCTGACTGACGTTAACCATTTAGAACGTCCAAATGATGTGAGTGACGTTTTTTAATAATTAAATCTTAAGTTTCAAACCTTTCAAACAGCTACTGGACTCGACTCTGCATTTTTTCCGACTTCAAAGTGATACTTTTTTTACACTCTGAAAATGTGCTTTTTCTGTACTTTAACAAAAATATGCATTTTGTGACATTGTGTTTCCAGAATCATATCAAATTTGATGATTTGGTGTTCCTTAAACATTGACATTTAAGATAAGATAAAATTTATCTGAATTCAGTTGTTGAAATTAAAGCCTTGGTGTTTCTAAGAATCTTGTTTCATTAAATTTTACAGTATTCTAAATTTTTGTCGAGCAGAATATTTATATTCACGGTCTCCCGAATACTGCGATCATAGAGGTCGGTAAATGGGTCGCAATTCACCTGATGCCGAAAATTCACGAGAAGTTTACGAAATCCGACGTATTAGGCGATCACATTGACTAATTTATTCCTTGCAAAAAGGTCAGTCTCATGTCAAATTGTTCGATTTACAACAAAGGCATAGTTCGAACAAATTGACCTGAGACTGGTGAACTCTATAATTTCACACCCAACTGAATGCATGTATTTATCTTCGCTGTCTCCCGTAAATGGCGATATTGTTATTCAATACATAGAGGTCGGTATTGGGTCGCAATTCACGTGATGCCGAAAATTCACGAGAAGTTTACGAAAGCCGACGTATTAGGCGATAACATTGACAAATTTATTCCATGCATAAAGGTTAGTCTCAGGTCAAATTGTTCGAACTATATAAGTTATCGAATGAATTAAAACAATCAAAGCTTCGGTTCTTTTTATTTGGTTTTATTTATAAGCTGAAAATTATGCGGTACAAGAAATTATTTTGCTTTTATTTTCCACCAACCGTGCAGTAAATCCAAGATGGCGGACATCGCAATTCAGCAAAGGTTAGCGCGAGAGGGCAATATTTTGCTCACGGGGTATATGGAAAATAATTGTCCTTGCGCTGTCCAATCAAAAGCCTACAAACAGCACGCTTATATATGCAACGGAAAGGTACCGTGAGCAATTCACCATATTTGCATTATTTGCTGGCTCCCAGCTTGCACATTGTCAATATTTGGAAAAAAGGTAACCAGACGGCCCTGACCTTTCAAGGTCAGGGCGGTCTGGTTACCTGTTTTTCCAATACTGATAACCAGCAGACTAGGAACCAGCAGATAATGCAAATAAGGTGAATATTCAATTTGTAACAAATCACTGGGCGCTGTCAGGAGTGACGTCATAAAAACGTTTTATTATGATTTCTTTGTTTACCGAGTTGATTCACTGATGAGTTAGAAAACCTTCATGCTGACCAAACAAATACTCACGAAAACACGCCTATATAATTTTGACCCCCTTGTTGTTACGTCGATAACTCTGATCCCCCACCACCACACACAAACCTTTGGTTGTTCATTTTTAGTTAGTTTGTCCTTCCAGTTTAATGTTTGTCATGTTGGTGATTCTGATTATTTCCCCATTGTATATTGCTCCTTTTTAGTTAGGTTTGGATATTCTGAGTCACCACCTATATCGGAAAGAACTTCTGACTCGATTTATCTGTGGTCCGTTTTGTTTACTGTCGTCACTCCATGTTCCCTGGTGATATTGTGGCAAGACTTTTGGATCCGATTGTATCAGTTCCTAATCGTTTCTCTTTTTAATTTTGAACTTTGTTTTATTAGCAACAAATCACCTGTCGAAAGAGCGTGACTAGTGACGTCATTAAAAGCCGCCGTTTGATGACGTCACTAGTAGATTCAGTGAAGTTAGACGGTGAAACGTTAGTTCCTCGCATCAAAAACATCGCACAGGCACATGAATGCGTGTGATAGTCAATACTTTATGTGGGATGTCTTTAAATAATGGCGAAATTCTGTAAGAATTGGAAGGAAACAACTACATCATTGCCGATTGCAGCGTGTTAGAATCAACTCTAGTCTGCGAATTGTTGAGTAATAAATCAAAGTTCGCCCGTCAGTTGTAAGTGGACAAATCTCGCGAGATACGCCATCGTGATTGGATCTACTTTACAACTGACCTCCAAACTGTGATTTGTTACTCAACAAATCACAGTTAAAGCTGATCGGTATAGGAACAGGCAAACAAACAAACAAACAAATGTCTCAGTAATGTTTGTGTTGTTTATGATGATTTATCATATGCCGCTGCGTCTGAACGTGTGATAACGCAATGTACATGTAGTAAATCCGATAATTTCACTTGTGCATTAAATGTGCAAATTGGTTAGAAACGTTCCTAAACGTTTCATGTACGACCTCATTAACGATGTTGCCTTTACTAATGGCGAAAACCTGACATTTTTTAATTAAACAACATGAATAAAATATGTTTAAAATGCCATATGATATATAGAATCTTGCATTCGTCCTCATGTATTATTGAATTTATTAAACTCGTACACGAAAAGGGATAAAATGCTCGGCATAGCCTCGCATTTTATCCCTTTTCGTCAACTCGTTTAATAATACATGAACACTCATGAAAGATTCTCTATATAAAAATGTATTTGAAATATTATATATTGGTCAGAAAAATATTCCGACAAAATTTTCATTATATTTAAGTTCATATCATTTGAGCCCCGCCAAGCGAATTTGTGTCTTCGAGCATTCCGTCATGACAAATTTTAACTGCGCATGCCCAGCCATTCAGAGGGGCCAGGGATATGGCTTTCTGTCTGAAGGTTCCTCTTGATTCACTGCTTGTATGAGCGAGCAGCGAAGGTTCTGGCGAGACTGCGCGGATGCGCAGGCTCGCATGAACCTTCGCTGCTCGCATAGGCGATAAGTACCAAAATCGCTTGACGGGGCCCAGTCAATCCTTATACTGCTAAACCAGGATACGCTCTACCTTTGAAAACAGTGTAGACATAGAAAAAAGGAGCACCGTCCACACCAATTTTCATGCAGCTCGTGGATATGATGGAATAAATTACAGTTAACCGTCAACCTCTTTATACCTACATGTGTTATAACGGCAAAACTCGTTATAACGACAATGTCAGTGGTTAGCTTAAGGCTCGATTCCGAGCGGCGCGGGCTTCTCTCGGGTTGGAAATGCGCAAATCGAGTCCATAGTCATGAAATATTCTTGTAATCTAAAACTCCAAGAAATGTTTCTTGGAGAAATGATGAGGAAAAGGCCTTTAATTACCTGTCACACTCCTAACTGGGATTCTGTATAACGATACATTCTATATTACAGCACATTCTTACACAGCGCGTCTATATAGGCAATGAAAAATAACTGTGTTTTATTCTACAACAAATCACGGCAAGGAAGAGCGTGACGAGTGACGTCATTAAAACTGCCAATTTATGACGTCACTCGTCGATTTCCTTGACGTTGGACGGTGTAACGTCATTTTCTCGCATCGAAAACGTTAGAAAATGATATAAAAACATGTGTTTCAGTCGATAATTTTAGCGGGTTTTCTTCCAACAATGGCGAAAAGTTGTGAGATTTTGAAGGAAACAAAAGCATTATTGCCGATTTTCAGCCTGTTAGAATCGAAATAGATCACCTCTAGTTTGTGATTTGTTGAGTAATAAATCACAGTTTGTCGGTCAGTTGTAATAAGACGAATCACGCGCGCTACGCGCTCGTGATTTGTCTACTTTACAACTGACCTCCAAACTGTGATTTATTACTCAACAAATCACAGCTAGAGCTGATCAATTTCTTAAATATAAGGGAACAAATACTGTCGTTATAACGAGGGTCCTCTGTACAGCAAGACATCTGGCTGGTTGAAAGTCAGAAATCGGTGTGGTTACATTACTTTATTCAGAAGTAAAGTACAAGGAGTAATAAACAATGTTTGTGTGGATTAAAAACAACAAAATCACATATAATTAATTGTATACCCGATTTATTTTAGGAAACAAACAAACAAACACACAAAATCAGGACGCTTCGTAATATTGTCATGTTTATCGTAATACTAGAAATAATAAATTTCGGTAAGAAGGCTATTGTGACTTCATTATATTATCTACTCGTTTACAAATAAAAAAGTATTTATAGATATTTCAACTTACAAAGTACAAAGTATAAGAAATAAGTGAAATACAAAAATACGTATATGTATGAGTGTATTCTATTCGATGACAAGAGAGACAACCACTATATGTCTTGTAAACCCCAGGATTACTGTCCTTTCATTTCTGATGTATCACCAAACTCTTATAAACTAGATATGTCTAGAGCTCACTTACAGGAACGCTTAACCCGGCATAGCACACGTCGCTATGGCAACGTCATCTTTACGTCGGTGCAACGTCATGACGTTGCATCGACGTAAAGTTGACGTTGCATAAACGTCATGGTGTTGTACCGACGTTGATGTCACGTCAGAATTACGTCATATGCCTGCTGGGTTACTAAGAAGCAGCAACACATCAGTCGCCGCAAAACTTGCTAGGATTAAATATTTTACGCTTGACCCATTGTATACTAGTGGACTCTTCCATTGCTTTATGTTAGAGTCCATTTGTCATATAAGGGGTGGAACGCCTAATTCTTAGAAGCCTCCGTGGTGTAGTGGTTATGCTTCTCGCCTTAGAAACCAGGGGTCGCAGGATCGATCTCGGGCTTCTCCAGACTTTCGGATGAGTCTTCAAACCGACGTCCCGTCTCCATATGACCTTAGCTGTTGGTGGGAGGTAAAGCTCAAACCCTCACTAACTCACGCCTAATTTTTCGTTTTTCCATTTTGACGGAAAATTCTGTTAGCAAATAGTGCAGGCGTCTGACTTGGGCCTGCATATTTGCCAAGGTACCCCTTTAGGGGTTACCCGCAAGCAATCGGTTAAAATATACAGTCGAACTTCAATGGCTCGAACACCTTTGGGGCCATGAAAATCTATTCAGGACAGGGGTAGTTCGAGCCACTGAAGTTCTACATATCTTTTTATCTTAATCTGAATCCTTATCAATTAAGTGATGAAAAAATCATTGCTCACTGACCGCAATACGAGAATGTAGAAGGCTAATGCGATCATCAGTGGAGACGCTGATCAACCTGTGCAGATATCGAAGTTTTCTCTAAACCACAGATCTTATTTAAGAGCTAGTCGTGTGCGGATTTATGTAGAATAATAATCTTAAAAAGTAAAAATAAAAAGTAAAAAAAAAAAAAATTAAACTGCCAGTTTGGTATGAATTTTCCGGCTGGGTGTGACCGACTTTTTTTGCTTATCCCTTTGGAATCTGCTTAATTAAACTGACCATTCAACAGAACAGCTTTCTTCTGCCACACAGACTAATCAAATTGGGAACTTGACCTGAAGTGGAATTCTGTGAAATGCTTAGATTTCGATCAAATTGGAAAACCGAGATGCCTGAAAACAACTTGTGGTTCCGCATGTACTATTCTTAGATCTGTCTGTCAAGTATCAAAATAACGTATAATAATTGCCAAGCAAGTAGCCCAGTTTCCCATGGTACCAAGGTAGTTAATGTTACAGTATAAATATTTCAAAGCACTAAAATAATTTTATGGCAAATTTCGTTAGGGTCTCTTCTTACAATTAAGGAGGCGTAATGATCACACTACTTCAGATTGTATGTACAAACTTGTCAGATGTGTACATAGGCAGAATTTTCTTACGCCAACTGCCTTTCCCATGGTACCAAGGCCAATAGAAATGTGACCAATGTAAGAAACGGATTCGGCATTTTAATTTATTTAATGCAGTAGACATAAGTTTTCAGATAGGGAAAACTGCACAAATGATGTAAAATAATTTTTGACTGCTATAAATCACGCAAATAGTATACTAAAGTAAGCTACAGTTGAGACACAGGGGGTACAATTCAACAAGAGGGTAATGCCACGGTGAAAGTCAAGCAAGTTTGAATTTCTGGGCTTATCCTCAGAGGTATCATTGTGGCAAAGAAAAACTGGGAAAAATTAAAGTGTTTTAATGAATGCATGCATAGACCATCTGTGCATTTAAGGTCAAAATTTACTTTCAATGCTAAACGAATACCCACACTTATAGAAGGCAGTATATATTAACATGAAACACGCAGAATGGTTCTTCAATATTTCGGTTTAGAAGAACTGCATGAGAAAATCTACAGCCACAAAAGAAAAATAATTGGGCATTTAAAAAATAAATAAAAGACGAATTTAACAACCAGGGAAAGAAGCGCAAATGTGCAAAAAACATATTTCACCTGTTTTTTAACTTTCTAGATATTTATCCAGATATTTATCATAACAATGTTATGAAATACATTTCAATGGAAGGGGATTTATCCTGCTTTATTGATGTGAGGATATCAAGCCCATAGGAACAGTGCAAGATTCAAAATGCAGCAAACTATTGTTTATCTCGGTATCATGGGACCCTTGGTACCATGAGAAACGAGTATACTTATAATAATCCGACTAACAAATTGTATAACTACCTTGTGGTGGGCAAGGCCGACTTTTAGCCATGCCTATTCTTCACAAAATATGTTAAAATTTAAATATATGTAAAGGAAATATTGTTTTCACAAACAGTACAATTCTTCCCCTAACACATACAAGAGATCTTCGCTCCACTGATTTATGGTCAAACTTGGCCAAGATATCATCAAGAAAGTTTCATGAAGACTGAAGCAAAACTGTAGCCTATAGAGGGTGAACAAGGTTTTAAAGCAATTCGACCTAGAGTCCTAGTTTTAGATCCATTATGACCCATATTCAAATCTGACCAAGATTTCATCGAAACAAACATTCTAGTATACTGTCAAGAAAACTAAAGCAAAACTGTCGTCTCTAGAGGGTGATCAAGGTTTAAAAGCAATTTGACCTAGTGACTTAGTTTTTGATACGACAGGACCGAGGAACCATATTCACACTTGACCAAGATCTGATATAGTTTCATACAGATTAAAGCAAAACTAGTCCCTAGAAGGTGAACAAGTTTTACAGCAATTTTACCCAGTGACCAAGTTTTAATCCTACATAACCTATATTCGAACTTGAATAACATAGCATCATATCATATATTCTGGGAAAGTTTCATGAAGATTTTATGATTTAAAGATTCCGCAGGAAGTTGTACCTTCGCACTGTATCTCCATTCACATCAGCTATTTAGATGTACACATAAAACAGGTAGATGGTAAATTCAGAAAAGTATCCCTAACAAAACATACTCTAATGAACTTGTACAATTAAATGTCCCATCGACAGATATGTACTCAGTCACACATTTACACATCAATTTCAAATAACAAATAAAGAAAATCAAATGCCACAAAATCAACGTTGCTGCGATTTGGAGCTCCGTTACTATCCTCCTGTAAAAGTTATTGCATGAATGCCGTCTACATTTCAGAAAAAGCGCAGATAGATGTTGAATATTTTGATTAAAATGTTTCATGTATATCATGTTGGTTTTTCAAAATGCTTATTTACAAATGACTGCAACACTTGAAGAAACGAAAATTGAGGGTGATAGTCACACTTGATACATTCTGGATTTACACTTTGCGCTTTCACACAAACAAACTCGTCAGAAAAGAGGGTTCTACTCAATAAGGAAACAATTTGATCCTCAAGATCAAATTCTTTCCTTTAAGAATTGGTCAAGGACACTAATTTTTTTTTAGTTTAGACAATATAATTTCATTCGTTTCAATCGACGAGCAAATTCAAACAGTACATGTAATGGTTACATTGACAGGATCTGAAAAAAAAGCCAAGAGCTTATATGAATTATCTCCTCCTGAACGGACTGCCTCCCTTGAAGGTGTACTGATTCCCTTTAACATACGATTGATACATCCAGGCGGGAGAACAACTAATCATCCTAGAAGATGTATGCTACCAGCAACGGGCACGGTCCGCTTGAACATCCATATAATCGGACACGCGTTGGCGGTGAACAAGTCCGTGAAATGAACGCCCCCACTCTAAACCCCATTTTATTCAGAGAAAATTGGTGTTTAGGGGGGTAAACATTATTTTTCTTATTTCTGCTCCAATACATTGATTGTGGGTACTCGTTAGAACCGCCTCAATGAGGCGGTCTAACGAGCACCCACAACCCATGTTTGAAGTATAAATAAGAAAAAATATCATGGATATTCATCAGAAAAGCAGCCATTTTGGAGAAGTGATAAATTGCACTATGTCCCGCAGGGGTGTTATCGTAATGCTCGCCAGTCGCACATGTCGTTTCAGAGGTGTTGTTGAGCTCCGAATCGTATATGTAAAGGCCAGTGAAATCCTTCGCTGTCCTCTTTTAACATTTACAACATTATAACATAATATGTATGAAATACTGGAACATATTTATGATAATCAGCACCACATTAAAAAGGAGACGAAAAGTGTTCGATAAAACCGTTATCCCTTGAATGAAAGTACATCACGTCCAAACTGCAAATTGTGGAGTATACACACGTTTGTTTCTGGGTCAGAATAACTCTTTAAAATGTTCAGACAGACGAAATGACATCTCCAGCCCTGCCGTCCGATAACCAATAGGGTTTGTAGATATGTACGGTCCGACTCACACCACTTTTCCTGGGCAGGCTAAGGGCCTCTTAAGCGGTTTACCAGTACTCATGTGTGCGGTGGCCCTGAGCTCTGCGTGGAAGCATCATGCAGCCCTATCTATTTTTCAAGCCCCGATGGGCGGGGGTTGAGGAAAAAGTTAGGCAAAGATATGGCTAGACTTGACAGGTGCAAAGAATCTCTGCAAAAACGTTTGTAAAAAGTTAAAATGGATGGACCATTATCAGTTGAACATCCTCCAATAAACGCTGTTCGTGACTTTAACTATTGTGTATGTGTTCGCTGATGCTAAATGCAACATGTATAGTTTTATTTCTTTTCAAAGGCCCCAACGGGGCTTAACAAAATGGATTGGTCTGCATGATGCTTCCATGCAGAGCTGAAACTGACCGCACATTAGTACTGGTAAACCATTTGGCCGTTCTATGCCTGCCCATGAAACCTGGTGCGAGTCCTTGTATATAAAAAGAAGTGACGACAATGACCAGGAATCGATACAATTAACCCACAGCTATCATCAGAGACACCAAAGGGAAAAAAACCAAACATGAAACAACAGACCCCAATGGAAACATCCTTCATCGGAAAGCCAAAAGGACACCTACTATCCCACAAAAGGGAAATAGGCTATCCAAAATAAGATAACACAAGCGACACAAACACCCAAAGAAAAACCTTAACAAAATAAACCAAGACAGGCGAACCGCCTTGGAACGGTCGGCGGAAACGAATACCACGGTGGGGGAGGGGGGTTAAATCGATTTTACGTGGCCACAATCCTCGCCCATACATGCACTTCCGTCGAGATTACTTTATTCAGAAGTACAAGGAGTAATAAACAATGTTTGTGTGGATTAAAAACACCAAAATCACATATAATTAATTGTATACCCGATTTATTTTAGGAAACAAACAAACAAACACACAAAATCAGGACGTTTCGTAATATTTGCCATGTTTATCATGATACTAGAAATAATAAATTTTGGTAAGAAGGCTATTGTGACTTTATTTCTGTTCTATATGTATATTATCTACTCGTTTTCAAATAAACAAGTATTTATTGATATTTATCATATGACGTCGCGTCTGAGAGTGTAATAACGCCATGTATTATTTTCGATAATCCACTAGTGGATTAAATATGAAAATTATCTAGATACGTCCCGCAACGTTACATGTACGGCGTCCTGAACGACGTCGCGTTTACTAACGGCGGAATATAACATTTTTGTAAACAATCGTGCATAAAATGTGTTTTAAATGTCATATGATAAATAGAATCTTGCATTCGTGCTCATGTATTATTGAATTTATTAAACTCGTTGAGGAAAAGGGATAAAATGCTCGGCAAAGCCTCGAATTTTATCCCTTTTCCTCAACTCGTTTAATAAATATAATAATACATGAACACTCATGTAAGATCCTCTTTTTAATCTTACAAAGTACAAAGTATAAAAAATAAGTGAACTACAAATTTACGTATATGTATGAGTGTATTCTATTCGATGACAAGAGAGACATCAACTATATGTCTTGTAAACCTCAGGATTACTGTCCTTTCATTTCAAATGTATCACATAAATGATTATACACTTTTTTTGTCTGGAGCTCACTTACAATAACGCTTCTGAAAAGGCACATGTCTCTAGGGCAACGTCAAATTATCGTCATGACGTTGCACCGACGTATATTTGACGTTGCATAAACGTCATGGCGTTGTACCGACGTTGATGTGACGTCACAATTACGTCATATACCTGCTGGGTTACTAAGAAGCAGCAACACATCAGTCGCCGCAAAATTTTGTAGGATTATATATATTTTCGCTTGACCCATTGTATGCTAGTGGACTCTTCAAATGCATTATGTTGGAGTCCATTTGTCATATAAGGGGTGGAACGCCTAATTCTTAGAAGCCTCCGTGGTGTAGTGGTTAAGCTTCTCGCCTTGTAAACCAGGGATCGCAGGATCGATCTCGGGGTTCTCCAGACCTTCGGATGAGTCTTTAAACCGAGGTCCCGTCTCCATATGACATTAGTTTGTAGGCGAGAGATAAAGCTCAAAAACTCACTAACTCATGCCTAATTTTTCGTTTTTCCATTTTGACGGAAAATTCTGTTAGCAAATAGTGCAGGCGTCCGACTTGGGTCTGCATTGTTTGCCAAGGTACCCCTTTAGGGGTTACCCGCAAGCAATCGGTTAAAATATACAGTCGAACTTCAATGGCTCGAACACCTTTTGGACCATGAAAATCTATTCGGGACAGGGGTAGTTCGAGCCACTGAGGGTTACTGCCCGGAGGCATAACGACATACTTTAAGACATCTTTTCGGTGTTCTATAATGAAAAATGTATGCTGTGTGTTCTCATAAGAATCGCCTCATCGAGGCGGTTCTAATGAGTACACACAGCATATATTTGCAAGATAAAAGACGAAGTATCCTCAATTTTACCCTCCCTATTTCTTATGCAGAGAAACTCCATAGGGACTCAAGAACGGGTTCGACTCAGCCATGGTAAACGAGTCATCGGTGTTCGAGCCATCGAAGTTCTACTGTATAGTTAAAACATAATTTTTTATCTTTAACTGAATCCTTATCAATTAAGTGATGAAAAAATCATTGCTCACTGATGGCAACACGAGAATGTAGAAGGCTAATGCGATCATCAGTGGAGACTCTGATCAGCCTGTGCGGATATCGAAGTTTTCTATGTTCCCACAGATCTTATTTAAGGGTTAGTCGTGTGCTGATTTATGTAGAAAAATAATCTTAAAAAGTAAAAATAACAAGAGGCCCATGGGCCACTATGCTCACCAGAGCTCAGGTGGGCACTGCCAAATTGCAGCCATGTATTTTAACATGATATCATTTTAATCTGCCAAATGAACCCCCATATCCAAATGAGCATCAATGTGGACTCAGTATATGAAACATTAGGCCTTTTATGAAGTAGAGGGGGTGGGGCATAGACCCAATGGAGCCCTGGTTGGTATCACTAAATGTGTCTTATCACAAAGAACAAGAATATGTATGGTTTAGCAGTGGGGATCTGCATGGCTGGAGATAAAAGTGGAGGGGTTGGAGCATGCCCTGTCGTTCCCAGGAAAGCCCAAGATTGTTGTCCCTAAATGTGTCTCATCATAAGGACCAAGTATATATATGGTTTAGGGGTGGGAATCTGAACGGTTTCCAAGATATCCTTTCATGAAGTGATAAAGGAGAGGACTGGCCCCTGCGGACACCCCTACAGTAGGTGTGCTAATAATAAGGAACAAGAACATATATGAATATGGGGTGGGGATTTGAATGGTTTCTGAAATATATGGCCTTTTATGAAGTGGAAGGGCGGGGCACATTGCCTCAGCACAAAGAGACCCCCAAGTTGGTGTGACTGAATGAGTCTTATCATAAGGAACAAGAATATATATGGTTTAGGGGTGGGGATCTGAACTATTTCTGAGATATGTGGCTTTTAATGAAGTCAAGCGGTGGAGCAAGGCCCGGGCATGCCCCGGGGACTCACAAGCTGGTGTCAATGAATGTGCCTTATCATAAGGAAGATAAATATATATGGTTTAGGGGTGGGGCTCTGAACAGTTTCTGAGATATAAGGCCTTTTGTGAAGTGCAGGGGTGGGGCAAGGCCAAGGGAGACCCCCAGGTTGGTGTCAATGAAAGTGTCTTATCATAAGAAACAAGAATATATATGGTTTAGGGGTGGGGATCTGTAAGGTTTCCGAGATATTGTGATATTATGAAATGGAGGGGGTGGGACATGGCCCCAGCACATCCCTGGGGACCCCCAGGTTGGTGTCACTGAATGTGTCTCATCATAATGAACAAGAACATATATGGTTTAGGGGTGTGGATCTGAACAGTTTCTGAGATGTATGGCCTTTTGTGAAGTGAAGGGGTGGGGCATGGCTCCGGCGCACCCCGGAAGACCCCCAATTTGGGGTCAATGAATGCGTCTTATCATAAGGAGCAAGAATATATATGGTTTAGGGGTGGGGATCTGTAAGGTTTCCGAGATATCGGGCCTTTTATGAAATGAAGGGGCGGGACATGGCCCCGGCGCATCCCGGGGGACCCCCAGTTTGATGTCACTGAATGCGTCTTATCATAAGGAACAAGAGTATATAGGGTTCAGGGGTGGGGATCTGAATGGTTTCCGAGATATTGGGCCTTTTATGAAGTGGAGGGGGTGGGGCATGGCCTCGGCACATCCCGGAGGACCTCCAGGTTGGTGTCACTGAATGCGTCTTATCAATAGGAACAAGAATATATATGGTTTAGGGGTGGGGATCTGTAAGGTTTCTGAGATATAGGTCATTTTATGAAGTACTGGGGGCGGGGCATGGCCCCGGCACAACCTACTGGACCCCTAGACTTACATAAAAGCATATGGCTGAGAGAAGTTTACTAAAGGAACATTTCTATGAAAGTTTTGTCAAAATATCTGCAAAGGCTTTGTAGTTAATGCCATTTTTCAATTTTCCCCATTATAAGTCTATGAAAAATCTAAGTTGCCATAGCAACCAAACTAAAGAGCCGAATTTCATAAAAAACACAAAACCTGTTAAGGCAAATATGGTGAATATTTCCATAGACTTTCAGCCTCATAGAGCATACGGTTTCTGAGGAGATGATTTTTTAAGTATTTTTTTTTCTATTTTTTCATTTTGGTTTCCATGGCAACCAATACAAATGAGCAGTAGGCCTAAAATCATATGGCAGATAGAAGATTGCCTAAGGAATATTTCTATGAAGGTTTTGTCAAAATATCTGCAGTGGCTTGGCAGTAAATGCCATTTTTCAATTTTCCCCATTATAAGTCTATGGAAACTCTAAGTTGCCATAGCAACCAAACCAATGAGCCGAATTTCATAAAAAACACAAACTTTCAATCCCCCAGCCCAAGGATGCTACAGATGAAATTTGGACTCAATCGGCCCAGTGGCTTCAGAGGAGATGTCGTTTGAAAATGTTAACGCCAGACGACGACAACGACGGACAACTGCCTATCCTATAAGCTCCCCGGAGCCTTCGGCTCTGGTGAGCTAAAAAGTATATAAAAAAAAAATAATAAATTATTAAACTGTCAGTTTGGTATGAATTTTCCGGCTGGGTGTGACCGACTTTTTTTTGCTTATCTCTTTTGAATCTGCTTAATTAAATTGACCATTCAACAGAACAGCTTTCTTCTGCCATTCACACAGACTAATCAAATTGGGAACTTGACCTGAAGTGGAATTCTGTGAAATGCTTAGATTTCGATCAAATTGGAAAACCGAGATGCCTGAAAACAATTTGTGGTTCCGCATGTACTATTCTTAGATCTGTCTGTCAAGTATCAAAATAACGTATAATAATTGCCAAGCAAGTAGCCCGGTTTCCTATGGTACCAAGGTAGTTAATGTTACAGTATAAATATTTCAAAGCACTAAAATAATTTTATGGTAAATTTCGTTAAGGTCTCTTCTTGCAATTAAGGAGGCGTAATGATCACACTACTTCAGGTTGTATTTACAAACTTGTCAGATATGTACATAAGCAGAATTTTCTCACGCCAACTGGCATTCCCATGGTACCAAGGCAAATAGAAATGTGACAAATGTAAGAAACGGATTAATTTATTTACCTTGTAGTGGGCAATGCCGACTTTTAGCCATGCCTATTCTTCACAAATATATGTTAAAATTTAAATATATGTAAAGGAAATATTGTTTTCCCAAACAGTACAATTCTTCCCCTAACAAATACAAGAGATCTTCGCTCCACTGATTTATGGTCAAACTTGGCCAGGATATCATCAAGAAAGTTTCGTGAAGACTGAAGCAAAACTGTAGCCTATAGAGGGTGAACAAGGTTTTAAAGCAATTCGACCTAGAGACCTAGTTTTAGATCCAATATGACCCATATTCAAATCTGACCAAGATATCATGGAAACAAACATTCAAGAAAACTAAAGCAAAACTGTCGTCTCTAGAGGGTGATCAAGGTTTAAAAGCAATTTGACCTAGTGACTTAGTTTTTGATACGACAGGACCGAGGAACCATATTCACACTTGACCAAGATCTGATATAGTTTCATACAGATTAAAACAAAACTAGCCCCTAGAGGGTGAACAAGTTTTACAGCAATTTTACCCAGTGACCAAGTTTTAATCCTACATAACCTATATTCGAACTAGAATAACATAGCATCATATCATACATTCTGGGAAAGTTTCATGAAGATTTTATGATTTAAAGATACCGCAGGAAGTTGCACCTTCACACTGTATCTCCATTCACATCAGCTATTTACATGTACACATAAAACAGGTAGATGGTGAATTCATAAAAGTATCTCTAACAAAACATACTCTAATGGAATTGTACAATTAAATGTCCCATCGACAGATATGTACTCAGTCGCACATTTACACATCAATTTCAAATAACAAATAAAGAAAATAAAATGCCACAAAAGTAAGGGTGCTGCGATTTGGAGCTCCGTTACTATCCTCCTGTAAAAGTTATTTATTGAATGCCGTCTACATTTCAGAAAAGCGCAGATAGATGTTGAATATTTTGAATAAAATGTTTCATATACATCATGTTGGTTTGAAAAATGCTTATTTACAAATGACTGCAACACGTGAAGAAACGAAAATTGAGGGTGATAGTCACACTTGATACATTCTGGATTTACACTTTGCGCTTTCACACAAACAAACTCCTCAGAAAAGAGGGTTCTACTCAATAAGGAAACAATTTGATCCTTAAGATCAAATTCTTTCCTTTAAGAATTGGTCATGGACACCAATTATTATTTTTAGTTTAGACAATATAAATTTCATTCGTTTCAATCGACGAGCAAATTCAAACAGTACATGTAATGGTTACATTGACAGGATCTGAAAAAAAGCCAAGAGCTTATATGAATTATCTCCTCCTGAACGGACTGCCTCCCTTGAAGGTGTACTGATTCCCTTTAACATACGATTGATACATCCAGGCGGGAGAACAACAAATCATCCTAGAAGATGTATGCAACCAGCAACGGACTCGGTCCACTTGAACATCCACATAATCGGACAAGCGTTTGACTAAGAAGTCCGTGAAATGAACGCACCCACCCTAAACCCCCACTTTATATAGGAAAAATTGGTCTTTGGGGCCGGGGGAGGTTAACATTCTTTTCTTATTTCTGCTCCAATACATGCGTTCTGGGTACTCGTTAGAACCGCCTCAATGAGGTGTTTCTAACGAGAACCAACAACCTATGTTTGAAGTATAAATAAGAACAATATTGTAGATTTTCATCAGAAAAGCAGCCATTTTCGAGAAGTGACAAAATGCATTATGTCACATAGGTGTGTTATCGTAATGCCTGCCAATCGCACATGTCGTCTTAGAGGTTTTGTTGCCCTCCGAATCGTATATGTAAAGGCTAATGAAATCCTTAACTCCTTCATAATACTTACAGCATTATAACAATATATGTATGAAATACTGATACATATTTATGATAATCAGGAATATAGGAATTCTTTCGAAAGCTTAGGAACATATTTGTTATAGGAATGAATTTCACTGTTGTAAAATTTCACATCATAGTGTAGTTTATATTTTCTTGTCCTTTGGGTCATTGATTCCATTATGGAATTTTGAAAATATATGAGGGTCACTGATGAGGCATAATTGGCCGAAACTAGCTAGTCTGGCCCAGAAAACATGTACACTTCATATTTTCCAGTTCTGTGGTGTTTTCCTTGCTTAAGGATAAGCCTTTTATAGAACATATTTAAGAATGAACTTACCAACGGCTACGGCGGAATGATTATTCAGTTAGAAGCTCTCAACTTTGAAAGAAACTCAAGCACTAAAAATTCAGTTTATTTGTCTTTTCAATAGTTTCTCATCTTGTTGACGTCACTTCCTATATAATGACACAACGCAAGGCTTCTGAGACCGTTCCAAGGCGGTTCTTCTGTGGCGGTTTATTTATGTTGTTGTTTGTTACTACTTACTGTGTGTATCACTTGTGTCTTTTTACTTTGGATGGCCATTTGGCCATTTTATGGGAAAGTAACTGTCCTTATGGCCATCCTTTGTTTAGGTTTCCATTATGGTCTGGTCGCTTCATGTTTGTGTTTCTTTCCCTTTGGTGTCTTTGATGGTTGGAGTAAGTTAATTGTATCGATTCCTGATCTTTGTTTTACTTCTACTTTTAAAAGTGCTATTTGATGTCGCGTTATATTACTACTATATTTCTGTTTGACAATACAGAACTGCATGAGACACTTGAGTTACTTTTTCTATATAGCTGTGTGAAATAGTTCTGAGAAACTTGCTGTTTGAATTTATTGAAGTATAAAACTTCAACCAATCAAATCGCTCGAAATGTACATAATACTCGAGAATTGAAATTATTCCGAGCTGGTACGCAGACTGATCTACGTCCTCAGTAAGCGCACATGTCTGAATTTTCATTTTCGCTTGAAGCGGTCTATAGAACATTTATGAGAACCAGAATGACTAATTTTCTAATGTTAAAGCGGAATGGATCCCACTGGCAGGTATTTCCACCACTTTTGCAAAGGGAGAAAAGTGATCTTTTTTTTTTTGATGACATTACTGTGTGTATCACTTGTGTCTTTTAATTTTGGATGGCCATATGGCCATTTTGTGGGAAAGTAACTGTCCATATGGCCTTCCTTTGTTTAGGTTTCCATTATGGTCTTGTCGCTTAATGTTTGTATTTCTTTCCCTTTGGTGTCTTTTATGGATGGAGTAAGTTAATTGTATCAATTCCTGATCTTTGTTTTACTTCTACTTTAGAAATGAACATTAATTTTTCACGTCCTGTGCAGCATGAACAACATCGCGTCATGAGCGCAGTAAGTGAATCAAGAAACTTTGCTCATTACCCGATGTTGTCATTCTTTAATGAATATTAAATTAGATGTTTATATTTTTCATCCATTATGTAACGAGAATGTAAATATTTTGTATATCTAACACATATTCACCATATTTGCATTATTTGCTGGCTCCCAGCTTGCACATTGTCAATATTGGAAAAACAGGTAACCAAACCCCTGACCTTTCAAACAGGTAACCAGACCCCCTGAAATGGGGATCTGGTTACCTGTTTTTCCAACTCTTATAATCTCCAGACCAGGAACCAGCAGATAATGCAAAAAGGTGAATATTAAATCGGCAATATATTGTGGTTAGCTAATAAATCTGTGAGCAAAGTCTATCTTCAGCGTTTGCCCCGAAGGCATAAAACGTTGACCCAACGTTGCATTGACATTGTCAAAAGGTTTTGAACGTTGATTCCTGAGTACCTGTTGGAATGGCCAAACAGCTCCATACTGCAAATTCTCTAAAGGCACGAATACGATTTACACACGATCAGAATTGGCATTTTGTGTTGCTGTTTCAAAACGAAACTTTTTAAATGAAGTGCAGATCTTTGTTTTGGAATGTCTATATGTTTACATAAATTTGGATTGTTTCAGATTTTTACACAGCATCTTCTTTACTATGATAAAATGAACTCTCTGAATGATGTGAAGCAACAGAATTTCGTGTAATTCCATTCAAACCATTTATTTGTCTCGAATCCTTTGACCCCATGACAACGTCAATCATCACATCTTCGTTCCAATGCATGTCATGTTTCTCGTCCACCTCGACTAAATCTTTCCTACATAGGCTGTAAACCACAGCTGTACAAACCGTGTGAGCCACAACACTGCTCGTTGAACGTATTCTGTCCCTGTAATAAAATACAAATTTGTTGATGTTGGATTTTGAAACAAAGAACACACACACACACACGACAAAAAATCAAGAGTTAATTTTGTTGCGCACCAGAGATTAATACATAAATCTTTAAAAAATAAGCTGAAAAAATTCGACAAGGACCGGACTCTAAAAGTCGACATTTTGCTCTGTCGACTGAGGTCACGATCGCCGATGACATTACCTCAAATTCGAAGTTTTATAAACTTAATAAACAGCACTATTGATGAAGTAAGAGGAACCCTTATACAGGCTCCGTAATTGCGCTTAACATAGGCTGTTAACCTAGGATAGAATTTTTTTCTTAACCAAGCAAACTACATAAGCATTGTTCTCGAATAATAAAACGTTAGATTAAGAAAAATGAAAATTTTCGGGGGTAAATAATCTAATATGGGTTTCTGTTGTCGACGGTAGGGATGGCCTTGTTGAGGGTTACCTCGGCGTAGCCTCGGTCCAATCAACACGGTCATCTCTTGGATTTGAAACGCCCATCAACGACATAAAGGATAAAGGTCGCTCAATGACGATGATACTTTTGGGATAATTTAAAGCTGATCCCAGCAAGTCAGCCTTAATCACATATGTGGTAAGATTTTTACTGCCTGTGTTTTTAAACTATGGAACAACGATTACCGAATACCCTTGTTAGTAAGAAATGTAAAGGTAAATCTTAGAAGTATTTTCGTCACGGAAGAAGTTCGGCTTTTATTTGATATTAAAAAAATCACGTATGAATATCATTTAAGTCAGGACATAATAAAGCATACAAGCGTACAATACGTCTTTTAGAACCTGTGGAGTCGTAGTTCAGTCTTCCAATCTACACAGTCCAATCATTCTGTTTGTTTGTTTGATTTGAGGTTTAACGTCCCCGCCAACAATGTATAGGTTATTTTGGAGATGTTGCTTCCGATTATGTGGAAATTTTACCCGAATTTTACCCGAAATTGAGACGTCCGTCCGATAACCAATAGGGTTTGTATGTATGTACGGTCCGACTCATACCACTTTTCCTGGGCAGGCTAAGAACCTATTAAGCGGTTTACCAGTACTCATGTGTATGGTGGCTTTCAGCTCTGCGTGGAAGCATCAGGCAGCCCTATCTATTTTCCAAGCCCCAGAGGAAAAAAGTCAGGCAAAGACGTTGGCTAGACTTGATGGGTGCAAAGAATCGTTGCAAAAACGTTTGTAAAAAGTTGAAATGGATGGGCCATTATCAGTTTAACATCCTCCAATAAACGCTGTTCATGAATTTAACTATTGTGTATATGTTCGCTGATGCTAAAGGCAACATGTATAGTTTTGTTTCTTTTCAAAGGCCCCCGCCTATCGGGGTGAAATGGATTGGTCTGCATGATGCTTCCACACAGAGCTGAAACCGACCGCACATTAGTACTGGTAAACCATTTGGACTTTCTATGCCTGCCCATGAAACGTGGTGCGAGTACATGTATATAAAAAGAAGTGACGGCAATGATCAGGAATCGATACAATTAACTCACAGCTCCCATAAACACACCAAAGGGAAAGAAACACAAACATGAAACAACAGACTCAAATGGAAACATCATTCAGCGGAAAGCAAAAAGGACAGCTACTATCCCACAAAATGGCCAATAGGCTATCCAAAATAAAATAACACAAGCGACACAAACACCCAAAGAAAAACCATAACAAAAATAAACCACGACAGACGAACCGCATTGGAACGGTCAGCGGAAACGAATTCCACGGGGGAAGGGGGGGGGTGGTTAAATCGATTTTACGTGGCCACAATCCTCGCCCTTACATGTACTTCCGTCGAGATTTAGACAAATAATTTGTTCAGTCCGCATGAAGGTCTCTCAACTCATCAGCGCAACATCTCCGTAAACACACAAAAAAATCAAACAACCACAGAGAAGAAACAACGATGAGGACTCGACGGCAAGAAACCACTGAAATACCGGAGCAAAAGAAAACCAACAGTTAGACTCCGATGGGCTCAACCAGAAAAAGCACGAAACAACGTTACAATGGATTAGATCGCTCTAATTCTCAGTAAGCCTTTACGCTGGAACCGTCATAGAATCTGAGGCTTGACCCACCGGCGTGCAATTCAAGAGGGAAGGAACGTTGTCAACCGTGATATGGTTAACTACCATGCATGCAGTCTGTCGTATAACATTTATGTTGTACCCAATCTTTTCATACCAAAGAATGATTTTACGAAATACACCCTATTTGTCTCATTGGGCGACAGGGCTTGAGATGTCATTTCACCTCAATGTCGGGTAAAAGTCCCACAAAAGTGGAAGCAACGTCTCCAGAATGACCTATACGGTTTAAACCTGGACATTAAACCTAAAAATCAAACAAACAAAATTTATTTTCATTGCAGTTTGTACTAAGTATAGCTTGGTGCCGTTAAAACGTCTTCCGGTAATTTATCAGAGTAAGTTTAATGGGAGTGCATAAATCTGGCAGACAGCCACCGCCCATCGGGGCTTGAAGGAATATATCGGCTGCATGATGCTTCCACGCAGAGCTGAAACCGACCCGCACATGAGTACTTGTAAACCGCTTAGAGGATCTAAGCCTGCCCAGGCAAAGCAGTGCGTGTCGGCCCGTCCATGCTTATAAACCCCATTGGTTTCATTGGGTGGTAGGGCGTGAGATGTCATTTCATCTCAGTGTCGGGTAAAAGTCCCACAAAATTGGAAGCAACGTCTCCAAGATTACCTTATTAGTGTTGACGGGAACGTTAAATCTCAAATCAAACAAAAAATTAATCTGGCAGATGTTTCTGCCATTTTATAATGGAAGACAACACTCAGGACTTCCTGAGTTTAAACTTCATAGACTTCCTGACTTCCTGATTCTATAAACTCTGTCTCATCGAACAAGGGGTCTCCACTTATATGAAAGAACTGGTTCTCCCTGCCCTTCACCATAGTGTAGTTTATATTTTTGCCCTTTGGAAACATTTGCATAGTAGAGTTTTGAACATTTTTTAGGGTAACTTATGAGGCCTACTTGGCCGAAACTAGCTAGTCTGACCTATAAACAACTTGTACACTCCAAAGTTTCAGTTCTGTGGCGTATGCTTTGCTTCCAAGGGACACCCCTTTCATAGAACATATTGGCCACTATTGAAATGGGGGTCAAAAAACTTTTGTAGGAATTGTCTCCCTTGTAAGTGTATCCTTTCCCCATAAAGTGGTATTTGTTTTGTGATTTCGGGTATAACGAGAGTCACCGACGAGGTCAAATCAACCGAATCTGTCCAGTCAGGACAGAAACTTTATCCTTGGCTCATTCTTGATTTTTTCTATGAAGTTTAAAGTTTTGAATTTCATTCCTTTTTTTTTTGCTTAAAATAATGATTATGTGTGTTGTCACCTTCTCTGGTTTGAAGTTATAATACAAAACACTATATGCCATGAAACAATTTTCTTAATCACACGGGTCCATCATGATTGAATTTTCATGCCTTTCTTTTTCTTCTTTCTTTCTTTTCTTTCTTTGAGGCACTACTTTTAAACCAACGGTCAGGCGCCACTTATTGTACTGATACAACTTAAATGACTTTACGAAATTTATTGATGACGTTCGTTTCTGAGGAACTGCAGTTTATATGTCAAAACTAGGAAATGCGTATTGTTAAAAGCCGGGGAAGTGTAAGTAATTGATTCAAACCTTATTTATCTTCACTGAGGCTAGTGTTGGGGTCGAATCATTTTAGCAATATTGCACAATTCAGTTCTGGTCATGAAAAGACTCGATGCGGATCGATTTGTCATTGTTATATTTTTGATACTATACCGGAACTGAGGGCGAGGGTTGAAATTTCATAAACTCCTGTGTTGAAGCCCCCCAAGTAGTTTTACATCTGACCGTCATAAGCTGGTGGTTATTTTGCAGTGTCTTATTTGTTATTTGGCTTTGTGCCGTTGGTTTATGTTTTGTGCGTGGCTTCGTGTCAATTTCTACATATGTGACATGGGGCTTGAAGTAATATATGGGCTGCATGATGCTTCCACGCAGAGCTGAATCCGGCCCGCACACTAGTACTGGTAAAACGCTTAGAGGATCTAAGCCTATCCAGGAACCGCGGTGCGAGGCGGACCGTCCATGCTTATAAACCCTATTGGTTTCATTGGGCGATAGGGCTTGAGATGTTATTTCATCTCAGTGTCGGTGTCGGGTAAAAGTCCCACAAAATTGGAAGCAACGTCTCCGAAATGACCTTTATAGTGTTGACGGGGACGTTAAACCTCAAATCAAACAAAACAAAATATAGTTGACATGAGACGGCTGCGTTCTTAGATTCAGGCCTTTCCAGAATGCTTTTTCTTACTAGTTTAAATAAATCCGAGTCTGCTATTTTCGTTAATTTGGTGTCTTCTTTTTTGCTTCTCAAGAATCCAATTATTGTTTGTTTGTTTGTTTGATTTGAGGTCTAACGTCCCCGTCAACACTGTAAAGATCATTTTGGAGACATTGCTTTCAATTTTGTGGGACTTTTACCCGACATTGAGATGAAATGACAATTTCAAGCCCTGTCGCCCAGTAAAACCAATACGGTTTATTAGCATGGACGGTCCGCCTCGCACTGCGGTTCCTGGACAGGCTTAGATCCTCTAAGCGGTTTACCAGTACTTGTGTGCGGGCCGGATTCAGCTCTGCGTGGAAACATCATGCAGCCCATATATTTCTTCAAGCCCCTATCGGCGGGGGCCGTAATCCAGCTATTAAGAATCCAACTATTCAGAACTTATTTACACGCGCGATAAACCTATAACATTCATTCTCATTTTTTCTTAGCGAAAGAGTATTGAAAACTGTTGGTTATTGAAAGCTTGTAAACAGGAAGTTATTCTTTGTTACAAGCCCATAACTTGACCGAAAACAAGTATGAATATGGCAGCCGTAACAAGCATGGAGTACGGAAAGTCTTTCTTTGTTACAAATCATGGTTAAGTATAGGCCGGTCTCTGAAATGCGCTGTTAGTGTTTATAAAGCATTTCTCTGGAAAAGACGTGCTTAGAATAGGTAAAATTAATACATTCTGTCAGCAGGAAAACAAGCTGTAGATTAGTTATGTTCACAAGCTCAGGTTAGATGGGAATATGAAATTTTAAAGAATATATACATTTCACTATGGAATTTCATGTCTTTTGTCCAGATCATCCAAATCGTTTATACATAGTCTGTAGACAACCGCAGTGCAAACAGTATGCCCGACTACACTACTGGTTGAACGAATCCGATCGCTGGAAAATTTGAAAGAAAGCCCGGTTATTTAGTGATTTGAGGTAACTTAGGATGTATATTTCGATTGTGAGCTCGATAGTGAGCCATAAGCATCCATGCGCCTCAATTTTCTTCTTTTTTACTATGCATAATACTGTATTGGACTGGTGGACTCGAGATAAATTTTGTTCCAGTTTCATAGATAAAGTGCTTAAACCCCCAAAATTATCATTCCTTTTCGGTACTTTTCTTTGTTAGTTGGTAAACGCCATTTTTACGGATGTAAACATGTTAGTTTGTTTATCATGGCTTATTTGCTTATTTGCTTGTTGCCCTAGGTAGCTCAGTCGGATGCGCGCCCTGAGGTCGCGGGTTCGATACCTGCGAGGTCAGAAACATTCTTTCGTGGAGTCTGACCATGATATCTCTTCATTCTCTCGCTTCAGCTTATTCAAAAAAGGGCAGTTGTCCGTTTTTTGCAAAAAATGCACCGTAGCGGTTAATATACTGAGTAACTGAGTATAAGCCTGCCCAGGAAAAATATGTTTAAATGAACAGACCGACTCGATATGACCTAATAATTATTGTTGACTGGGCAGTTAAACTTGAAGACAATCAAGATTCAACCTATTTCTTGCTATTGCGCGAACACACGCATTCTTCTTTACAATCGAATGAATGTGGAGAAAGGATACGGTCATTACATTTCTGCTACATTGTCCGTTTGATAGAACCGACTTTAGTTACAGAATTACATAAACTTGTTACAGTCTCCGGATTTCATAACTATGCCTGTATACACAACAGATTGCGACTAGTATAGAAGGAAATCATACGCAGCTATACATGTATCTGGGTAAGCATTTGCTTTTCTCTGTGGATTCTGAAGGATACGCAGATGACCTAGGCAGCGATGAAGACTTTGGCTAGCGTGCTGTGTAATTGCGTGTGTCAAAGGGTACAGGTATATAGTAAACATTCACTGTCTTGGTGCAAAAGCCGGTTTTTATAACGAACTGATATAGGTTTTGCGTATCGTTCCGGCGACCCGGTTACGGTTCAGACAGGAGTTGTCTAAATTTTTCTTCGCATGCTTCACGCAAGCATATCTGAGACTTCGTTGGAAGCACATGTCAACTTGTACATTTATCTTTGCAGGTCGATTAGTATTACGTATATGGATAATTCTGAGCAAGATAAATGTTTTATAGCATTTATAACTGATATCGAAAGTTCATAACAACGTTCTTAACACATGGTCTCATAAGAACTTTCGCTGACCACTTGCGTCCGTGGACCATGCGTCTTTCTTGGAGAATAGTTTTATGTGTGTATTATACGGAACAGATGCCATGGATGAGAATGTTTTCTTGTGCCTAAACAAAAACTCTAACTGATCCAACGATTACATTTCAATACTTAACTCAACGCAACTTAACTCAGTGGAGTTTGAAATGCTTTGTGAAACACAGAATCCTCAAAATCGTATAGCTTCAGTCTTGTTTGATTTAGCTAAGTAACCTACGTGCATTGTTTGCAATCATGCAAAGTTAACATTCAAGAATAGGACGATTCTGGATCCTTTAGCATGCAAAGAGATTATATCGTCCGTGCCTGATCACGAGATCATAGAAGTTTTGTTTTTCTGAAAAGCCAAAATATGTTGTATTGCAATAATCATGGGCAAGGTACTTGACATTTTCAGCCGATCTGAGCAGCAAAAATGCAGAGTTTGTTTGTATTTTAATATTAATCAGTTTTGCAAGTTGTATGCTCAATTGAGTTGAGCCTATGCATTTTTTTAGCACGGGGTCCATGGTTGCCTCCGATGCGGCTTATCCACAGCAGAAAAGGGTCCAATACTTACAGGTACCATTCGACGGCAAGAAGAAGGGCGATGTCCTCAACTGGGATGTTCATTGAAGTAAGGATCATTATTGTTGTCATAATACTGGCACTGGGTACCGACGGTATAGCCATAGCTGCTACTGTTACTAACAACCTGAAATGGCATCGCTTTAAGTAGAATGGACGAAGGTTCTTGGAAGGTAACGCTTTCAAAATTATTTCTCTGTTATCTTTCTGGGTCTATTCGAAAACGTGCTAGATCAGAACTGACCCCTACATCGGAGGAGTAAAGTTAATAGCAGAGCAAACAGCAAGTTGACCCTTTTAACTAGTTTCAAGTTGTTTCGTTGAAAACAAAGAGCATATTATAGATAGAAAATTGGAGTATCAGTTCCACTGAGTCTCTTGATAAGCAGAACATGAATTCTCAAAATCTTCTGACGCTTTCCAGCTATACTTGGGTGGAACTTCATTTAAAATATGAAAATGAAATCGATTATGCTAAAGGCAAAGCAAGTATAAACAAATGTTGACGAAGTATGGGTGGCATTATATCGCGATCATAGGCACTTAAAACCACCAGCAAAATGCGGAATAAGTTATAAAACTTGTAATAACCCATTGTATACAAGTGTGCTTATCCAATGCTATATGCTGGACAAGTCAATTCGTCATAATAGTAGTGTCAGGCCTTTGTTTTCGTTTTCATTTTATTTTTGACGGAAAATTCACTTAGCAAATAGTGCAGGCCCTTATCAGACGCCGCGTTCTGCGGCGTCTCATCTGGGCCTGCCCTGTTTGCCAAGGTACCCCTTTAGGGGTTTCCCGCTTGCAATGGGTTAACCATATTTATAAACGGTGTTAATTCTCCGACTCAGTCAGTACGCAGCGCCTAAAGACGGATATACTTTGCCATGAGAATAGTTTGGCGAGAAAGGACATGCTTTTATATTGAACTATGAATTAATTGACTAATCGGTAGAATCTTTGTTTGAAATTTATGGCCAAATGGATAACTTTAGTAGAAGCATTTAACACAACCCTTTACTTACCATATTAGTAGATAATCACCGGCTGTCAAAGGGAACCCAGCTAAATGACCAATGAAAACTGTAGCCCCTGCTATATAGAGGGCGCTACCATTACAGCTTATAGTCACACTGAATGGAATCGTAAATCGAGCCACTCTTTTGTCTATTTTGTTTTTGGTTTCACAAGATGATAACATTTCTGGTATTGCAACAGCCCTGTAAAACAAAACAAGATCGATATATGAAAGAAAGAATATTAATATATGAAAAGAAAAAAAAGTTTTTACTTCAAACATCCTCTGCATTTTTGAATCATAAAAAATTTATGATGCAAAATTGTGATATTTTGCTTATTTTTGCTCAAAATATAGATTTTGGGTATTCGTTAGAGCCGCCTCATTGATGCGGTTCTAACGAATACCCACAATCTGTATTTTAGAGAAGAAATAATCGACATAATGTTTACCCCCGTAAACACCAGTTTTACTGTAAAACCCTGGGGTTCAAGAGGGTCAAAATTATATAGGCGTATTTTCGTGATGCTTCATGATAGTAATATAGAAGGAAAATGTGTTGAATTGTGTGTGTGTGTGTGTGTGTGTGTGTGTGTGTGTGTGTGTGTGTGTGTGTGTGTGTGTGTATTCGGGTTTAACGTCGCTTTCAACAATTTTTGCAGTCATATCACGACGGTGTCTGGTTGTGACAGGGAGTTCAATGCTCACTTTTATAGTGCTGCCTCACTGAAGTATCATGTCCCAGACACATTACATGATACCACACCCAGTCACATTATCCTGACATTGGGTCGACCAGTCCTAGCTCTACCCCGTAAATCTGAGTGCCAAGCGAGGAGCAGCTAGTACCATTCTTAACGACTTTGGTATGTCGCGGCCCGGGATCGAACCCGTGAGCTCCTGTTTAAAGGTGTTGCATATTTAATGACTGTTTGTTACTTACTGTGTGTATTAATTGTGTCCCTTTTTTTATGGCCATATGGCCATTTTGTGGGAAAGTAACTGTCCTTATGCCCTTCCTTTGTTTAGGTATTCATTATGCCCTGGTCGCTTAATGTTTGTGTTTCTTTCCCTTTGGTGTCTTTGATGGATGGAGTAAGTTAATTGTATCGATTCCTGGTTTTTGTTTTACTTCTTCTTTGTTTGCTGTTCAAAAGTTCAAGGTTCAAGGAAAATTCATCAAGTAGAAAAAAAAAACGATTACTTAAACAAACATTTTTTCTGATATTGTTATTGATAATGTGGTATCAAGTGTACGTTTTCGAGCAATATGGGCATCTGGAAGAGGTATAATCTACAGTAGGGCACCACGGTTCTAGTTAAAATGCTATAGGATCTAGGTTTTACAAATAAAACTTACAACGAATAACTTTGTTTTTGTTTCATTTTAGGTTTAACGTCACCGTCAACACTGTATAGGTCATTTTGGAGGCGTTGCTTCCAATTTTGTGGGACTTCACCCGACACTGAGATGAATGACATCTCAAGCCCTGTCGCCCAATTAAATCAATAGGGTTTATAAGCATGGACGGGCCGACTCGCACCGCTTGCAGGCTTAGATCCTCTAAGCGATTTACAAGTACTCGTGTGCGGTCAGTTTCAGCTTTTCGTGTAAGCATCATGCAGCCCATCTATTTCTTCAAGCCCCGATGGGCGGGGCCGGCTTAAAACGAATAACATCCTTATATATATATTATTTTAACTTAAGTCGGCTATCATTTGCCTTATCTGACAGCAGTATAAGATCGAGAAGTACATCACGTTTACAAAGATAAAAATTCTTCAAAACCGGATATCAATATTGATAACCGTGACAGTGACCATCTTGAATAGATATTTTAAGCGCTGAAAGTACATTTACCGAGGTCTGCAAACCGTAGTTATTTAAATGCTTATACTGTTATTTAACCCTTTTTGTACCAAATCGAATCTTCCTCCTTATATATAGCGAATGTACATTTCAAAATTTAGGGATGTCAGGTTGTGTTTTCTTTAAAAAAAATTTGGAAATGGCTTAACTTTTCGCAAACAGTGGAGGCCCTGATCAGACGCCGCGACCTGTGGCGTCTGATCTCAGCCTGTACTGTTTTCGTGAGTACCCGTTTTGGGGTTTCCGGAACAAAAATGATTAAATTCTACCTGCTGTAGTTAACGTAACCAAAAATACGGCCCATAAGGGCAGTTGTATAAACTATACAAACGGTACACGTGACACTTAACGGTTCCCACTGAACCCGTTCATAGTTTGGTATGGAAACTGATGTATTTCATATACATGTGTGACGTAGCCAATGCAGACACTGTGATACTCACGTGCTGGTAGCGGCAAATGCAATCATCCATGGCTTCGCTATACTGACTAGAAATGCGTAAGGGTTCTTTCTTGTAAATGCAAAGTAAATTCCCGAGAGAACAATTAATTGTTGAATCAAAATTCCCACTGTGATTGCTGCTATAAACATGCCGAGCTGTGAAAATATCCTCTCAACGTTTTCTACACCAGCTATAGACACAGCTATAAGACTTATGACTCCAATAGGTGTAGTCCTGGAAGAAGAAATAGAAAATACAAGTTATAGAAAAAAAGGCAAGTACCGATGCTCTGATACATTTTAGCGTTAAAACTAGTAGAGTGGGATGCATCTGCACCGTTGGGGTAAAGCGGACCTGAGGGTCACTGATGATGCGGCCTTACTGGCTGAAAATATCTGGTCTCCCCCAACCCCACCACGCGCAAACAAATGTTGACACTACATTTTACAGTTCTTTTTTGTACTCCTTGTTTCCAAACCATTACTCTTTTATATAAACAGAAACTTATAGGTATCTGAACATGCTATCTGTCGAAAAGAACTAAAGACGGGCGCTGTAGAGGACGGGAGAAACTTGGCATTACGATAACACACCCGTGAAACATGGTGCATTTTTTCACATCTCCAAAATGGCTACTTTTCTGTTGAAAATCCGTGATCTTTTTCTTATTTTTACTCATAAGATAGGTTGTTGGTGCTCGTTAGAACCGCCTCATTGAGGCGGTTCTAACGAGTACCCACAACCTATGTATCGGAGCAGAAATAAGAAAAAATATTGTATACCCTCTTAACCCCAGTTTTCTCCATAGAAAGTGGGGTGTATGGGGGTGTTCATTTCACGGACTTGATTCGAAATATTCTGTTACTATTATAATGCACTTCTAGATCAAGCAATCGAAACATGTATCGTCTCCTGAAGTTAAAGATGTTATCTTTTCTAATCTATTAAATTCAAACCGAGATAATCCATTACAGTATTATGTACAAATTCTTAAATATTTTCATTAATCCATCCACCATTAGCTACGGATTTGTTCCAATGCAATACTTGTTATAACGAATTTTGTCTTTCTTTCTAATGTCGGTATAAAGTCGATTGACTGTATGTAACCACTTACCACATGAACCATCTTACAACGGTTATAACTGTATCAGAAACGGATTGTACAAACGCAAGGAATAACTTCCCTTTCTCCTTGATATTTGCTGCGGCAAGTCCAAGAAGTGTGCAGGCAAATATTAAACCTGAAATATTAATACTGTCTTGTGTAGTACATATCCACTGCATTGTTTAGCATATATCTAAGAAGACCAAAGAAACGGTAAAATGACAGCATGTTTTCTGCGCCGCTAACAGCGTATCAAACAAAACACAGATAGCTCACAACGATGCTGCAAATATCATATCATTAGGATAAGTAGCAGCAAGAAAAAGTCAATCAGAAAAACAAGCGAACCCTTAACACATACCCATATCGAATAATGTGTTTTCTGCTGAAAGTTACGGATATAAATGATCTTACACTCGTGGTCATTTCATATGAAATGTATGAAACGAGTCTTCAGCGAGTTTCTTAAATTTCATATGAAATGACACCTAGTGTAAGATTCTGTTTATCACATAACAACTAATAATAACGAATAATTTGGAAGAAAATAACAGAAAACACAGTGTCGGAACACACGGCGTGTGTTATAACTATATCTGTTCCGACGGCCCCCACCCATAGGGGCTTCAAGAAATATATGGGCTGCATGATGCTTCCACGCAGAGCTGAATCCGGCCCGCACACTAGTACTGGTAAACCGCTTAGAGGCTCTAAGCCTGTCCAGGAACCGCGATGCGAGGCGGACCGTCCATGCAAATAAACCCTATTGGTTTTATTGGGTGACAGGGCTTGAGATGTCATTTCATCTCAATGTTGGGTAAAAGTCCAACAAATTGGAAGCAACGTCTCCAAAATGACCTTTACAGTGTTTACGGGGACGTTAAACCTCAAATCAAACAAACAAAAATATCTGTTCCGAACAGATTTTTCGCGAAGGCAAACTGCAAATGATAAAACAAATAAAAACATTCAGTTAAATAAAAGCGTTATCCTTAGGAAGCAAGAAATGTACAGCAGAGATTATAACTGGGAAATGGCTATGACTAGATGGTTCCCACCAATAGGCCTCATCAATGACGTTAAAATATTACCCAAAATGACTAGAAAATATAACCAACACAACAATGAAGAGCGGGGGAACTTTTTCGGCCACCACACATTCCCTTGACACCATCTGTAGTGAAGTTGCATATGATCTATAAAAAGGTTATGCTTTGGAAGCATAAGTAAAGTTTACAAAGTACTTGTATGGGCTTGTTTTCGTAATGCCGACCGTGATAACTCTGTTTTTTCCACTGAAATTGTTTACAACATCTTTGGCAATAAAATCCGATTTAACCCATTGTATACTAGTGTACCCTTCCATTTTTAATGTTGGACACATCCATTTGTCATACAAGGGGTGTCAGGTCTATTGTTTTCCTTTTAATTCTATTTTTTATGGCAAATTCTGATAGCAAATACATGTAGTGCAGGCCCTGATCATATCTGGCCAATCACTGTTTGCCCTTCCCGCATGCAATGGGATAAAAGCTTTATATGACAAATATAAATTTAGATTTGATGCAATTTAATATGAAATGTTTGAAACTCGCCAGAGGCATCTGTCATAAATTTCATATGAAATGACCGCAAGTGTATAATTCTCTAAGTAACGTCTCGTCATATAAGTTACACATATGACGCAGCGTACAGCATTAGGTATATTCACTGCTAGCACGTATCTGCTGGCCAATCTCGGTCGGATGTGTGTCGGCTGGGTAACGTTGACATTTTTTATACTTTCGAGAACGGCCCACGCCCATCGGGGCTTGAAGAAATAGATTGGCTGCACGTTGCTTCCACGCAGAGCTGAAACCGACCGCACACGAGTACTGGTAAACCGCCCATCCATGCTTATAACCCTTTTGGATTCATTTGGCGGCAGGGCTTGAGATGTGATTTCATCTCAATGTCGGGTAAAAGTCCCACAAAATTGGAAGCAACGTCTCCAAAATGACCTATACAGTGTTGACGGAGACGTTAAACCGCAAATCAAACAAACAAACACTTTCGAGAAGACTTACCAATAATGTTTGGATTTCCCATTGTTCCAAGGAATTTTGTCACACGACGCTCTGTTTCAATAATGGTGCCATTCGTTGTGTTTCTTTCCACTTTAATGTTATCTCTTTTATATTGTGTTTGTGTCTGAGCAAAGGTAGATTGAAAAAGATTTTCTGGTATGATGTTTCTGAAATAAACAAAACAATATACGATTAAACAATACTTTCAAACAGAAAAGTTTAATCTAGTCTATTAAAATTGTTTATAAAGATAGTATATATTTTTTCATGTACAATCCTAGGATGCTGAAGGTGAAATATTTCATCCTGAGAACTATGAATATCAACTGAGACGCTGCTTAGATTGATGTTCATATTCCGAAGAGTGACATTTTTCACAATGACCCTCTCACGAAGGTAATTTTTATTCTTATTATCATACCGATCAAAACTAATGATGCCCTTTACTGATTTCAATGAATGCATAAGGTAATCGGCTGTTTATTACTTTTAATACACAAAACATATTCAGAAAAATTAAAAGTATGCATAGTTCTGTCAATCAGGGAAATATTGTTCACGATTTTCCCTCGATGAGGTGTTTCGTATGAGTACCAACAACGTATGCATTCATAGTGCAATAAGAACAATTATCATAACTTTTCATCCTAAGAAAAACGTCTTATCAAGAGCTGATTTTATGACAAGAAAGTAATGATGAACTTTGATTAAATATAAACAAATACTCAGCAAATACTCACGTGAGGTATCATATTCGAAAATAAAGGAACAAGATGGCCATTTTACTAATATCGGATATTACAGATATCGATCCCGTCAAGCGAAATTGTTACTTTTAAAATATGCGCGCAACCTGCGTACCCTCTCAGCCATAAACCTTCCACGTCTGCACGTAGGCGCCATCTAGGGCGATATATGTAAACAGGAATCCATATAACACGCTGCGGAAATTCATAACTCGAGAGCCGATCTGCCATGAGGTAATTTGCTAAATGAAGTGAAGTATAGCAGTCATATCTTAATGCACATGTACTAACCGCGCTCGTAGTTGCTTTGTTTCGTAAAAAGACAATCGCTGTACTCGCATCGCTAAACGAACCGGCTCTTACAGCAAAGCTGTTTGTGCGGTAAACCTTAGTTGTGTCCATTTATCCGAAAACATTATGAAAACACGCCTATACAAATACATTGTAAATTTTAAACCGTAAAAGTGAAAAATTTCAGATGAAAAATTGATATATTTTTTCATATTTCTGCTTTCCCGAAACCTGTATTAAAGGCAGTGTAGTAGCAGTAGAATGTCTACCCCTGCAATTTATTTTATAATTTTCTTTGAATCATCGAGCCCATTCCATTCCATAGGCAAATGTCATTGCTTTTGGTTTACGGCGCTTTCCAGATTATTTCACTTATTCCGAACCAATCGTTAATCAGATATAGGAGAAAATCGAAGTACCCGGAGAAAAACATCTCTTCTTTGGCGTCTAACATGTGTCCCGTGTATGATTAAGTCACCCCGAGCTGTATAATGATTAAGAACCAGCGCTCTCACCACCAAATGTCATAATGCAGCCAAAAATATAATCATTGCATCACATGGCGTTATTCTGATGTTTTACCTGATAAGATCTGCCAAGATGTCTTGAGTTTGCATATCACCTTCCACACCGCTAGACACTTCCCGGGCTTCCTCTTTACCTAAAGAATCAATAAGATTGCATATGCCCTTAAAACACAAAGCACAACTAGGGGCACTGACATTTTCAAATACAGTCAACCCTCTTTATACCGACATTCGTTTAAACGGCAAAACTCGCTATAACGGCAATTTGAATGAAATGACTACTTAGCTAAAGCCTAAGCCTCGGTTCCGAGCGTTGTGGGCTCCCATCGAGTTGGAAATGCACAAATCGAGTCCATAGTCATGAAAGGGTCTTGTAATCTAATACTATAAAAAACAAATGTTATAGATGAATGTTAGAATTGCCTCAGGCGATTCTAACAAATGTCTATAACATTTGTTTCTTGGAGTAATAATGGGGAAAACGCCTTTTATTACCTATCATAATCCTAACTGCGATTTTTTTAACGGCAAATTCTTTATAGTGGCACAATACATGTAATAGGGAACAAATACTGTCGTTATAACGAGGATCTTCTGTACTGCACGGTCCTAACTAAATCCAGGCGGCATTGCACTACGGTCATTTCTATTTGTAAGGCTATTAGATATCACACGAATAGCAGTTGATTTTCGTTTGAATTGTGAATTTAGGTCCCTGTCGACACTATTTAGGTCGTTTTGGAGACATTGCTTACAATGTCTTGGGACTTTTATCCGATATTGAGATGGCATGTTATCTCAAGCCCTACCGTCAAAACGACGATTAGGGCTGATATGCAGAGATAGCCGGACTCGCACCACTTTACCTTGGCAGGCCTTTTTAAGACATGTGCGCCGGAGTGTGCGGTCGGTTTCAGCTTTGAGTGGAAGAATCGTGCGGCCAAATCTATTTCTACAAGCCATGATGGGCGTGGCTTGATTATTCCAAAGCAGTTATCATATGATCATTAAATCCCACCTCCACACGGCTACAAAGGTTGTTTTCGCTATTTTGTCAAATAAATCACTTTATCATATGGCGTCGCGTCTGAGAGTGTAATTACGCCATGTAATATTTTCGATAATCCACTAGTGGATTAAATATGCACATTAGCTAGATACGTCCCGTAACGTTACATGAACGACGTCCTTAACGACGTCGCGTTTACTAACGGCGGAATATTGACATTTTTGTAAACAATAGTGAATAAAATGCGTTTTAAATGTCATATGATAAATAGAATCTTGCATTCGTGCTCATGTATTATTGATTTTTTTTAAACTCGTTGAGGAAAAGGATAAAATGCTCGGCAAAGCCTCGCATTTTATCCCTTTTCCTCAACTCGTTTAATAAATGCAATAATACATGCACACTCATGTAAGATTCTCTATGTCGATTCGTTAGCTAGATATGTCATTCAGGTAAGATGCCAAGTCTTATTTTCATAAACAAATTATAACAACAAAGGCTTCAATTCTCGTAGTAACCGCGACATTTTTTGGATAGAAACGATTGCAATGATAGGGTAACTGACGAGGTCAAAATTATGTACTCTGACCTCCATGCCTTTTCGTAAAGGTCACAAATTCCATGTAAGTTTTCAAATGTTAAAGTTTTTAATGTGTATTTTTGGTATGCTGTAATTGAATTTAATTTTCTGGTGCGTTTTTCGCACGGAGACCCCTCTTGGGGGAAAAGAGAGAGTGTTTGGTAATTCACCGTGATTTTGTACCTGTTAAGTAAATGCATTTCAACTAGTGTTGGTATGGGTGGGCTGTGTGCCCTTTCCCGGGCACATTTGTTTTATTTGTCTTTCTTTCTGTTCTTGTGAATATGTAATAGAACCTTATACTGTGGGTATTTGGAAATAATTAGAGGACATGTTTGTCAATACAGTAGAACTTCGATGGATCGAACACCGATGGCTCGTTTACCACGGCTGAGTCGAACTTGCTCTTGAGCCCCCTAGGGAAATCCTCTTCATAAGCAATAGTGGGGGATAATCAAGAAGATTTTAGTCTTTTATCCTGCAAATGTATGCTGTGTATACTCATTAGAATCGCCTCGATATTCATAACAGAACATCGAAAAGATGTCTAAAAGTATCTCGTTATGCCTCTTGGCAGCAACCTTCAGTGGCTCGACCTACCCCTGTCTCGAACAGATTTTCGAGGTCCCAGGTGTGTTCGAGCCATCGAAGTTCGACTGTATTTCATATCAACCTATGGTGTGGCGGTTCAAATGAATACCCACGGTGCTTCTATTGTAGTTTAGTATTGCAACTGTAAGTCTCCACATGTAATATTTTTATTTTGGATAGCCGTCGTTCTTGTTTCTTTACTTGTTTTAAGTCTATTTTCTTTTCTCAATGTTCGTCCTTCGTGTAAACCACGGCAGAATGAAAGGACGGGGTTGTGGCAACGTAAAATCGATTTAAAAGCATTTATTCTTGTAAGGTAGGACACACCGTGTGCTCATAATTGTTTTATTGCCCCCTGTGATATACTCTCTGTAGCAGATCCAATGCAGCCCCTAATATGGTGATGAGTAGCTCTTGTTGAATCCCTCATTGAGGCACTTAAGGGGAAAATTAATAAGGTACACTCTAGTCAACAGTTAGTTAGCTATTGATTTTCTCCAAGACGTCCCTTACCTGTTGAAGACAGAGCACTTCTCTTCAGTCAGCACAGAGGGCTATATAATATTATGTAATGCAATGATGGTCCTCAATAAACGAGAGTAAATGCCTTTAAGCAAAAACATACAGACCTTTCCAAGGCGGTAAATCCATTGTGGTTTATTATTGTTTGTCTATGATTGTATGTACTACTAATCTCTTTGTTTTAGAGAGCCGTTTTGGCTATTTCGTGGGAATCAAATTGTACTATTGGCTTTCTGAAGTGAAGCTGTTTCATGTTGGGGTTTCATTCCCTTTGGTGTCTAGGATGTAAGGTGTTAGGTATTTGTATCGATTCCTGGTCACTGCATTCACTTCTTTGTTTTGTACGGAGAAATAAGGAAATCCATCCTTCAGCTATTGTCAAATATCCACCTTATCCATTGTTACATGTATGCATATGTTGCAATCCACAACTGCGTGCAAAAGATTGCTTTTTCCATAACATAGCTACATGACTACCTAGTCTGTATCTTTGCCCGTTTCAAAGCTCTGATCTGTTCACCGGATCCTTGGAAAGTGGTACAGTGGTTTAAGAGTTCCAATAGCATAGATATATTGTACATACAGCATTTTAATCTGTGTAATGTGTTTTACTTCTCGTTTACTTCTTTTTAGGTCAGCTGTCACGTAGTAACGAAGTATGCTTTTGGGACCACTTTTTGTCCGTCGTGCGTGCGTCCGTGCCTCCGTCCGTTAGCATTTTTAAACGACATCCTCTCCTAATCACCTGATCAGATTTTAAAAAAAAATCACAGGAATTATCCTTAGGTGGTTCCCTGTCCAAGTTGTTCAAATGGGTCCAGTCCGTTTCACATCTAGGTCACAGGAGCACAAATATTTGTTTTGTTTTCACTGAAAACTTAAAAACTCTTCTACTCTGAAACCGCATGGCCCAGATCTTTGATATTTGGTATGAAGCTTCATCTAGTGGCCCTCTACCAGGATTATTCAAAGTATAGCACTTGGGCCAAAAATACCCCCGTCCCGGGGCCCTTTGGTTTCTACAATGACTTTTACAGGGAAAATCGTAAAAGAAATCTTCTTCTCTGAAACCGCAAGGCCCAGAGCTTTGATATTTGGTGTGAAGCCTCCTAGTGAACCTCTATCAAGATTGTTCAAAATATAGCCCTGGGGCCAAAAAATGCCCCGCCCCGGGGCCCTTTGGTTTTACAAAGACTTATATAGGAAAAATCTTTAAAAATCTTCTTCTCTGAAACCTCAAGGCCCAGTTCTTTGATATTTGATGTGAAGCTTCATCTAATGGACCTCTATGAAGATTATTCAAATTATCGCCCTGGGGTCAAAAATGCCCCCGCCCGGGGTCTTTTGGTTTTACATAGACTTATATTTGTAAAATCTTAAAAAAAATCTTCTTCTCTGAAACCAGAAGGCTCAGGTCTTTGATATTTAATATGAAGCTTCGTCTAGTGGATTTCCAAGATTGTTCAAATTATATACCTGGGGCCAAAAGGGCACAATCCCGGGGCGTACAGGTTTTAAATAGATTTATATAATGAGAACCTTTAAAAATCTTCTTGTGTGAAACCAGAAGGCTCCGGTCTTTGATATTTGATATGAAGCTTCACCTTTTAGACCTCCCTCAAGATTATGCAAATTATAGCCCTTGGGCCAATAATGACCCTCTCCGGGCCCACTCGTTACACTGTGGATCAGGTGACCGATCCAGGGCCATCATTGCCCACCTGTTTTATTATTTTACAAGCTTTTGTTAAAGACTAATTGCACATACCGGCGCCGAATATCAAGGTTGCTCCCATACCAATAGCAGAACCTAGACCATTAGTTGATATAATAAAGATGAACGCTATTAGGCTTATCTTCCCGTTAGCTTTGGGATCAAGAGCTGCCGCACCTATAAAGCAAATGTAACATATTTACTTGTCACAAGAATAGATTTGCATTGGAAAAAGATAATCACTGTGCATATATATTCAGTTAGTTTAAACATGATTGAAATATATTGTACGAGGACTGTTCAAATATGAATGCAACTAAGCACATAAAAATATTTCCGTGATAGATTTCGATGAAAAATTTATTTTGTCCCCTCAAAGTATTCCCCTTTAACAGATATACAAACTTTCAGTCTTCTGATCCAATCATTGAATGCATTTTGGTAGTCTTTCCGAGGTATACTATGAAGGCACTGGAATATTGCAGTACCGAGGTGTTTGCGCTGTACAAATTTTCGACCAGAAAGGTATTTTTCAGCCGCGGGAACAAAAAAAAAGTCACACGGGGCAAGGTCAGGGGAATACGGGGGGTGAGGGAGTTCAACAACCTTTTCCTGCTTCAGATAGTCTTGCACAATGAACGCTTTGTGCAATGACGCATTGTCATGTAGCAATCTGACATTGGCCAAACCAGTTGCGGGTCTTCGTTCTTTGAAATATTTCTTCAATTTTCGAAGAACTTTATTCTTGTTAAACCTCGCATTTACAGATTTGCCTTTAGGCACAGCAACCTGAATAGCAGGGCCCTGATTTGAAAAGAATATGGCATACATTACCTTCTTGACGCTCATGGTCCGCTTTGCAATGCATGGTCTTTGCAATACTTTCTTGCCCATATTTTGTTCTGAATCTTTCGTTTTGGCTCAAAAAAGTGAACCCATGTCTCGTCACCTGTGACGACATTAGCGAAAGACCGTGCATTGTAATTTGGAAACTTTTTAAGCAACTTCTTGGCGCACTGAACGCGTGTCTTTTTCTGCTCATCTGTCAACAGATGGGGAATCCATCTAGCACAGATCTTTCTCATTTTCAAATCCCGTTTCAGAATTGTATGAGCTGCTCCTAATGAGATGCCAACCATACTAGCTATTTGTCTAGTGGTGTATCGTGCATCGGTAGCAACTATTCCTTTCACTCTAGCAACCATCTTGGCAGATGTTGCTCTTTTCGGCCGACGATCATATGGTGCATCTTCTGTTGAGCCTAGCCCACAGCTGAATTTCTTACACCAACGAAAAACTGTCGGAAAAGACATTTCCTTATGCTCATAAGCCGAACATATTTCATCAAAAATGTCTTTGCACCGTGTACCAAGAATACAACGATTCTTAATATAGGACCGTATTTCAACGGCGTACTCTGACCTTCTTCCAACCATGTTTTGTATTAGTATACAAGAGTAGACAGTGTTTATCGAACGATATACATGGCTAAAATGCACGGATTTTAACAGGTTTGGTATCAAAGTATAGGTAAAATGTTTGTTTACGCTGTGCTATTTATTTCCAGGTGATTTTCGCATTAGTGCATGAGAAAACGTTCTACTTGCATTCATATTTGAACAGTCCTCGTATATTATCGTGAAATAATTTGACTATTGTTTTCCGGTTATCTTCATGTTGGCACGCAGCCTTGTAAATGCGGTGAACAGTAGCTGAGCTACGACACGTGACTGATGTAAAAGACGTTTGCATGAGTCAGGTCATACAGGAAAGCTTCCATAAATCTATTCCTAGTGAAACTGGTAGTTGGAATAATATTTCTTGCACACCATATAATGAAATCCATAGTTTTAGCTTGGGATAGAAATTCTGTTCTAACCCTGATGTTCTTACCCAAAATCGAATATTCTCGCGGGTTTGCTATTAAAATGACGTCACATAATATCACTGAAGTGTCACCACTATATGGCGGACGTCGTCAACCGAAGAGTCTGCAGTATTAAAAATCCACGCTCAGATGTGGAGGTATGCAAGAGAAAGGATCCTATATAGGAGTGAGTGGTGGATAGAAAAATCCGTCCCTCAGGATCACTGTGCGGCATTACTCGGCAAGCCTCGTGATGCCGGACAGTGACTCTCGGGACGGATTTTTCCATCCTCCCCTCACACCCATGTAAGAGTCTTATAGTCTGTATGCTGGATTGTGTCCTAAAACAGTTTAGACAAAGGTCAAAAGTTTGGCCCTCTGTTTTGAGGACGACATGATGCATTATTGCTCTCGGCATAAGGTTTAGGATTGTCTTTTGGTTTTGGTTTACGGTCCTTACAAGCTTTTTTCACTTATTCCGAGCCAACCGTTAATCAGAGTTGAGCAAAACCGGAATACCCAGAGCAAAGCCACCTGACCTTCCGATGCAGAAGTTGGCGTCTCACGTGTGGCCCGAGCGAGGCTCAGACCTACATCGGAATAGGTTAAGGTATGTAACTGTATAATATTATCACCAAGTAACGTCGCCTTTAATTGGCGGATGCCGAGAGCGGTTTTCTTTTTGTGCAAATATAACGATTTTAAAACAAAACAAATGAAAAATGAAAATTAGACTGGCGATGCATATTCTGAACATTGGTATTAGAGGAGATTCATTGTCTGCATTATGGTAGCAAATCACTTTTTACGGCTCCCCTAAAAACCGCAATAACCGATCACTGACAATACGAAACCTATATCCCTTAAATTCAGATTGACAATTTTGTGTGTATCAGTAAATGACACTTATTTCGGGGTTACCTTCGATATTGAGTCTGACACGCATGCACACATAAGAGAGAATAAGAGAGAGAGAGAGAGAGAGAGAGAGAGAGAGAGAGAGAGAGAGAGAGAGAGAGAGAGATAGATAGAGAGAGAGAGAGAAGAGAGAGAGAGAGAGAGAGAGAGAGAGAGAGAGAGAGAGAGAGAGAGAGAGAGAGAGAGAGAGAGAAGAGACTTACCACATACTACACTGCAGGCTATTAGGGGTACTATCATCATCTTAAGTAATCTCAAATATAACTGACCTGGTAAACCTATAAGAGGAAGCAAACCTATTGTTGTATTTCGTATCCCAATGCATGGTATTTTCGACTTGCTCGAAAAAAAAAATCACATTCTACAATGTTCAATGTTTCATTTTGTCTGGCTTACAAAGCTTTATCAATCATAAAACATCAAAGGGTGTTAAAGCATTACGATGAGGCGGTTTTAACGAATACCCACAACCTATGTCTTGGAGTAGAAATATGCAAAATAATGTTTATCCCTGTAAACCCCAGTTTTGTCTATATAAAGTTGGGTTTAGAGGGGTATTAATTTCACGGACTTGTTATCGTGATGGGAATGTGTGGCGGTCGAACTAGTTAACCTGCCCTTCATCATGGTGCGGGTTATATTTCTCAGTGATTCCACCGTAGAAATTTGAATATATCTGAAAGTCACTGATAAGGCATAATTCGCCGTAACTAGCTAGTCTCACCCAGAAAATATTGTACACTCAGCAATTTTTGGCCGTATTTTGGAACCGTTTGACAATACCCACAATCAGACTTTTGAAAATGAAGAAGACCCATTCATATTTAAGAGAGAAATATTGGTGTATTTAAGGGACATGGGAACATCTGACAGAGTTTTCCGCCCTTTTTAAAGGGAAACAATTCTCGGGACTTCCTGTTCGCTTTTCTATAATACCTGCCGTCCACACTTAAAGGAAAAAATTTGCTCCTCGGGAGAAAATTCTTTCCTTTAAGAGTTGACCCCAGACAAAAATAATTTTGCAGGAGTTGTCTCCCCTGAAGCTGTTCCCATTCCCCTTAATATTGTGTCCGATATCTTTTGACAATTCGACCACAAATGAGTTCGTTGAGCCGACTTTGCTTTGAAAAACCGGCTCAAGGACGGCACATCACATTAACAAGTCCATGTAATGAACACCCGTGTAAATCCAACTTTGTATACAGAAATGTAGGGTTTTCAAGGATAAACATGATTTTCTTTATTTTTCTTCTCAAAAACATAGAATTTGGGCACTCGTTAGAACCGCCTCAATCCGCCTCATTATAGAATTTGGGCACTCATTAGAACCGCCTCTATCCGCCTCAATGAGATGGTTCTAATGAGAATACACAGTCTGTGTTTGGAGCAATACAAAATATCATTTCAAAATTTTCGAAGACAAAATATCATTTTTTTGGACGATAAAACATGCAGACTGTCACACATGCGTGTCATCTGTCACACATGCGTGTCATCCATTGTGGAATATTACCGATCTATATGTATATTTACACACTTTGTTAAGGATGTAGGTAGAAATGTATTATGGCTGAAACCAAAGAAGCTTAACACAAGATTGTGTTTCTGTATAATCATATGACATTAGTGTTAATGAAAATAAAGATGTGAAAAAATGTATCTGCTTACAGTCAAAGACCTTTCAAATTCGAGGGGGCTATTTTGACCTCGTTTTAAGTCCCTACAGTGTTCTACCCATATACCGATACCCATATATTTAGCCCCCGCCCAACGGGGCTTGACGAAATAGATGGGCTGCATGATGCTTCCACGCAGAGCTGAAACCGACCTCATACGAGTACTGGTAAACCGCTTAGGGGATCTCAGCCTGCCAAGGTAAAGCGGTGCGAATCGGACCGTCTGTGCTTATAAACCCTACTGGTTTCACTGGGCGACAGGGGTTGAGATGTCATTTCATCTCAATGTCGGGTAAAAGTCCCACAAAATTTGAAGCAACGTCTCCAAAATGACCTATACAGTGTTGTCGGGGACGTTAAGCCTCAAATCAAACATACAAAGATACCTATATGTTAAGGGTAATTATTTTAGGGAGCTTATTTGTTTCTTGCTTCCTCTAGAAAAGGTATGATGTGTGTACTCATTAGAATCGCCTCAGTGAGGCAATTCTAATGAGTACACACAACATACCTTATAAAGGCGACTCTAATGAGTACACACAACACGCCTTATTAAGGCGATTCTAATGTGTACACACAACATACCTTATTGAGGCGATTCTAATAAGTACACACAACATACCTTAAGAAAACCTCCCTAAAATTCAAATACAGTAAAACCTTTCATAGTGGCCACCTCTATGAAGCAAGCAACCTGTCTTAAGCAAGCATGCTTTTATTTCCCTAAAAAGGCAAGTACACTAAAATTCACCTGTATTAAGCAAGCACCAAGCCCCCGCCCATAGGGGCTTGAAGAAATATATGGGCTGCATGATGCTTCCACGCAGAGCTGAATCCGGCCCGCACACTAGTACTGGTAAACCGCTTAGAAGATCTAAGCCTGTCCAGGAACCGCGGTGCGAGGCGGACTGTCCATGCTAATAAACCCTATTGGTTTCATTGGGCGACAGGGCTTGAGATGTCATTTCATCTCAATGTCGGGTAAAAGTCCCACAAAATTGGAAGCAACGTCTCCAAAATGACCTTTACAGTGTTGACGGGGACGTTAAACCTCAAATCAAACAAACAAACAAAACATTAAGCAAGCACCTGTCATAAGCAAGCACTTTTGATTATCCCTTATGTGCTTGCTTAATGCAGGTTAGACGGATATGGAAGAGACCTCTAGGGACTCAAGAGCCGATTCGAATTAGCCATGGTAAACGAGCTATCTGTGTTAGAGTTTTGGAAGTTTCGCTGTACTTACCAATCCACATCAAAGCATCCTCCGATGGATGGGCTTCTCTGAAGCCAAATCCTACTACAAACCCAAGAAGTACACCAACTAGCGTTAGAACCAGCAACAAATTGTCCTGCACCCATTTCTGTAAGTTATGTAACACTAAGGCACATTTTGAATCACTGCTGTCCCTTGACAACACCTTCTCTCCAGTAGTTAAGCGATCACTCTCCATTTCTGAAAGAAATATGATTTTGGTTCAGAGGAGGCAACTCCTGCAAAAGGATTTTTGTCTCCCATGTCAATAGGGATCAACTCTTAAAGGAAAGCATTTGCTCCTGAGGAGCAAATGCTTTCCTTTAAGAGTAGACCCCCATTTTTAACCCTTGTCCTGCTGAATTAAATTGATTTAGCCACACCCATTTCTGACTTTGAACCAATCAGATTACTTAAAGTTAATTATTCCTACAAAATGAATGTCAAACATTATAGATCCTGATCAGATAGCTTCTTCAGAGGCCAACTGATCCGGATGTCTACAGGGTTATTGTGGTCAGTGGGATACACGTTTAGAGACATGTTTATTGTTTACGGGTATTTTTATAAACTAAAAGGAAATTCGTCGTATATACTGAAACTATGCAAAAAGTTCTGACAGCATACATATTTACTGTTGATTTAGGTGGAGAGATGAGAACATAATTACATGTATATAATCTTTTTAGCCCATTGTATACTAGTGGACTCTTCCATTGCTATATGTTGGACAAGTCCATTTGTCATATTAGGGGTGTCGGGCCTATTTTTTGTTTTTACTCTATTTTTGACGTCGAAAATCCTGTCAGCAAATAGTGCAGGCCCTGCTCAGACGCCGCGTTCTGCGGCGTCTGATCTTGGCCTGCAGTTTCCCGCATGCAGTGGGTTAAAAGTAAACGCTTTAGATTTGAGGTTGTGATATTGATATAGACACTTCCAATGACCAGATTCGCTGGCTTAGTCGAGTCTGTCTCGGGCTCAATCACCATCGGGTTTGGCAGCATTCTTTCGTGCGAGATTGTCCATAAAATATTTTTGCCATTACGCAAACACGCCTATACAAATACATTGCCACCTTTATCGCCGAAAAAAAAAAATAAAATTTTATGATGAAAAATTGTGCTATTTTTCTTATTTCTTCTCCAAATATAGATTGTGGGCACTAGTTAGAACCGCCTCATCGAGGCGGTTCTAACGAGTACCCACACTCTATATTTTAGAGCAGAAATAAGAAAAATAAGGTATACCCCCGGAAACCCCAGTTTTACTATATAAAAGTGGGGTCGAAGTGGGGTCAACACTATATAGGCGTGTTTTCGTCATGGACTATGCTCTGCCACTGGCTGAATGTTTTTTGTTTGTTTTTTTTTTTTTTGGTTTTGGTTTTTTTTTTACTCGCGAAGTAATGTGCACTATACTTATGAATCCCCTAACACCTAACACGTTCACTGCCAAACGAGACTGTATTCGAATTTAAAACACAACTCCAGTTGAAAATCAGTGGGATTGTTTGTTTGATTTTAACGTGCCCGTCAACACTGTATAGGTCATTTTGGAGACGTTGCTTCCAATTTTGTGGGACTTTTACCCGACAGTGAGATGAAATGACATTTCAAGCCCTGTCGCCTAATTAAACCAAAAACATGGACGGTCTGACTCGCACCGCTTTGCCTGGGCAGGCTTAAATCCTCCAAGCGGTTCACCAGTACACGTGTACGGTCGGTTGCAGTTCTGCGTACGAAACATCATGCATGCAGCCCATCTATTTCTTCAAGCCTTGATGGGCGGGAGCCGGAAAATCAGTGGGTACCGGCTTATCATTACGTAAACTATGTTTTAAGGGACGTAACCAGAAAAACAATAAATCTTTTCCAGCTCCGTACAATGTAAGAAAAATTATGCTTGGTTGACGTCGTAAAACGACAAACAGTGTATACCCTAATCAGACACAGCTAGAAGCGGCGTCTGATTAGGTGTGTGTGTGTGTGTGTGTGTGTGTGTGTGTGTGTGTGTGTGTGTGTGTGTGTGTGTGTGTGTGTGTGTGTGTGTGTGTGTGTGTGTGTGTGTGTGTGTGTGTGTGTGTGTGTGTGTGAATTCGGGTTTAACGTCGCTTTCAACAATTTTTCAGTCATATCACGACGGTGTCTGGTTGCGACAGGGAGCTCAATGCTCACTTTTATAGTGATGTCTCACTGAAGTATCATGTCCCAGACACATTACATGATACCACACCAAGTCACATTATCCCGACACTGGGTCGACCAGTCCTAGCTCTACCCCGTAAATCTGAGTGCCAAGCGAGGAGCAGCTAGTACCATTCTTAACGACTTTGGTATGTCGCGGCCCGGGATCGAACCCGTGACCTCCCGTTCCCCGGAGCGGACACTCTACCAAATGAGCTATCGGGCCGGTGCGTCTGATTAGGAAGTACACTATTTGCTTAACTTTGAAGAACAAGAAATCATCACGAAAACACGCCTATATAATTTTGACCCCCTTGAACCCCACTTTTATATAGTAAAACTGGGGTTTGCAGGGGTAAACCTTATTTTTCTTATTTCTGCTAAAAACTATATTGGCAGCATTCTTTCGTGTGAGATTGTCCATAAAATATTTTCTGCCATTACGCAAACACGCCTACCACCTTTATCGCCGAAAAAATGAAAATTTTATGATGAAAAATTGTGATATTTTTCGTATTTCTGCTTCAAATATAGGTTGTGGGTACTCGTTAGAACCGCCTCATCGAGGCGGTTCTAACGAGTACCAACAATCTATATTTTGAGCAGAAATAAGAAAAATATCACATTTTTTCTTAATGAAATTTTCATTTTCTTGCGATAAAGGTTACAATGTATTGGTATAGGCGTGTTTTCATAATGGAAGAGTTAAACGCAGTGGGCTAAATATAGTAAAATGCCTTTATTAAGACCACATTTGAGTCTTAAAGACCACATCTGAACAGTCCAAAAGGTGGTCTCTTATTAGGAGACACTAAGTATAGAAAATACACAGAAAAAGAACAAATAACTAAAACCTTCTCAATAAGCTTTTTAAAGCAGATTTAGTCTTAATTTTAGGCGGTCTCAACAGCGGATTCAGAACCATGTTCTCAGCATACTCTCAGGGACAATCATCTCACCGGTGCTCTCACTGCTTTGATTGAGAGTGTCGGCAGTGATTGTTTAACAGGGGTGACACCTGACCGGATCAATATGGCCTTTGTAGTGTTGAATGAGACGTCCACCTAAGAAAAACCATCCTCGGGGCCTGATCTCGGAATACTCGATTTTATACTGATCCTAGACATCATTTGCTTATTCCTGCTCAAAAATATAGATTGTAGGTACTCGTCAGAACCGCATCGACGAGGCGGTTCTAACGAATACTGCTGCAAAAAAAAAAAAATCCAAAAATGTTAAGCTGTAAATAAAATGTTAGTAAGACACCATTTAACATATATTACACGGATGCCTTATCGTTACTTAAAAGCTTATCTTCAGATAAACCATGCTCCGAGTTCATGAATAAGATAAAGAAGTTGGGTACTTTGACCAGTGACTCTGACCTATTCTTGGTGGCGACAAGCAAAAACACGCAGATTTAGTCTTAATTTTAGGCGGTCTCAACAGCGGATTCAGAACCATGTTCTCAGCATACTCTCAGGGACAATCATCTCACCGGTGCTCTCACTGCTTTGATTGAGAGTGTCGGCAGTGATTGTTTAACAGGGGTGACACCTGACCGGATCAATATGGCCTTTGTAGTGTTGAATGAGACGTCCACCTAAGAAAAACCATCCTCGGGGCCTGATCTCGGAATACTCGATTTTATACTGATCCTAGACATCATTTGCTTATTCCTGCTCAAAAATATAGATTGTAGGTACTCGTCAGAACCGCATCGACGAGGCGGTTCTAACGAATACTGCTGCAAAAAAAAAAAAATCCAAAAATGTTAAGCTGTAAATAAAATGTTAGTAAGACACCATTTAACATATATTACACGGATGCCTTATCGTTACTTAAAAGCTTATCTTCAGATAAACCATGCTCCGAGTTCATGAATAAGATAAAGAAGTTGGGTACTTTGACCAGTGACTCTGACCTATTCTTGGTGGCGACAAGCAAAAACACGCGCTTCGAACATGTGCGCGAAGCAAAGACTCAGATCAGACTGAGACTGCGCATGTGCACAGTCTGGACAGGGCCTCGCCCCGCTCTATTTAGATATCGACTATACCAGTGCACATTCATGAAGACAGGAAGGACAGCATTCTGACTATTGTCATGAACGTAAGTAGATCAAGTTGACTTCATACTTCAAAACATGATTTGAGCCAGCGCACGCCAAAACTTACAATTAGATATGTGCGCGCAGCGAAGACTCAGATCAGCCTGCGCATCCGCGCAGTCTGTTCCGAGTCTTCGCTGTGCGCTCTAATGACAACTAAGGGCCCAATGCTCATTTATGCAGCACGAAAAGTCTCCAGTCGCACAATATGGATGAGCAGGCAGATCTGATTCTTCGCTGGACGCACATGCAAATTGTAGGAAATGCTGGGCCCCGGCTCAATTGATTTGACAACGCCCGCTGTAGATAATCTGAAAAGCTTTGTTCATCTTATAGTACAAAAAGGTTTAATGTTATCATAAGGTGTCTTCTGAAGCTATCAAACTGGTGACAAATTCGTGTAACCTTTCCATTCATGAAAGATATTGTCACTGAACTGCAGTCGGCCAATCTCGTATGAGTCCGGCCCCGATACGAAATTTGCCGAATCGTCACCAGAGATAATCAGAATTGTTACTGGTAACACGTCAAATGATATTCATACCGTTCTAAGGCGGAAAATGAAAATAAATATCTTTCGCGTCAAAAGAGAAAATGGCGGACAGCAAAGGCTCACGTCATCTAGGATGTACGAGTATGATCAAGTGTGGGTTTCAGAAAATCAAACTATGACAGTAGTGAAATCAAGATGTCACCGTCATCTCTGGATCCCAGTATACTGGGGAAATCGTGTCCTTTGTAAATTAACATATTAGGCCCTAAATGATTTCGGAACGAAGCATAAAGAGAGCTGGGGGAAATGCAAAAGGACGTAACACTCTGCCTTGTGCTCTTTGTGGCAGGTTGGCTTTCAACGGATTCCACTGGCCCCCGCCCATCGGGGCTTGACGAAATAAATGTGCTGCATGGTGATTCCACGCCGCTGAGACAGAACGCACACAATTACTGGTAACCCGCTTTGAGGATCTAAGTCTGCCCAGGCAAAGTGATGCGAGTCGGACCGTTCATGCTTATAAACATTTTTGGTTTCATTGGGATATCATTTCATCTCAAGGTCTGGTAAAAGTCCCTCAAAATTGGAAGCAACGTCACTAAAATGACCTATACAGATTTGACGGGAACGTTAAACCTCAAATCAATCAAAATAACAAACATATATATCCGTGTCTTTCACACCAACAGTAAACGACGTATACATGCTCACCAATAGCCATCAAGTCTAGGATCAGAAATCCATCAAATATTTCATTTAAAATATAACGTAGTCCTGTCACAATGCCATGTTGGATTCAGATGGTATCCCTTTCTTTTTTATGAATAAGTCGTGAGAAGCACAAAGGTATATGTTAATTCCCAATATATACGACTTTAATGTTCAAATTGTCCAAACCGGCCAAAGCTAAAGGCGCAAAAAATTGGACACTGAGAAATGAACGAATTTAAATTTTTCTGCAGCCTAGGCGACAAAGCTTGAGATAAATAAACTGGGCCGTCCATCGAAATGGGTTAATACAATGAGTGCTGCGTCACAGCTGATAATAAGGGAAACTTCAAATCGGTCTGCGCATGCTTGCAGTCCGATCAGATCCTTGTGTTGCCTGAGGATCCATAGATGACGTATGCGACCCCTGACAACTCTGATATGCCTGCGCTTCTAGCAGGTTGATCTGAGTATTCACGGGTCGTACAGGCCGATTTGTATATTGTGCTGTGCACTTTCTCATAAAGATATGTAGGTCTACAACGGGGCTGATAACAGACACTTTGATAAAAGCTACTACATTACATAAGTCTCCTTAAAGGCCAAGCGTCTGACCCCTTGAAGGAGTTCATATACTCCGAAAACAGCGTTTGAAGAAAACTTTCACTACAGGCACCAGATGTTTCTTAATACTATATACCAACAGGTTGGCCCGCATGGAAGAATCCTAAGCCATGGCCACGTCCCTTGGCTCATTAGCTGCCATTGACTTATAAAGGGATAAATGTAAAAAAACTTTCTCCTCCAAAACCTCACAATGGATTTCAATCCTATTTTGCATGAATGTTCCTTGGGTAGACCTTTTTAAGATTCCTTGAAAAAATTTTGATCAGACAAAAAACAAAGCCTCCATGGCGACGCCCCTTGGCTCATTTGCTTCCATAGACTTATAAAGAGAAAAGTTTCAGCAAGTTTCTTCTCTGAAACCATAAGGTCCAAAGCTAAGATATTTAGTATGTAGCAAAGTTATGTGGTAACCTACATAAATCCTGCAAACTATGCCTTTGGTGTCCAAATTGGCAACGCCGCGGGGCTTATTAGCTCAAATAGACTTATAATGGAAAAAACTTGAAAACATTTTTTTTCTGGCCAAGAGCTTAGATATTTAGCATGTAGCAACTTGAAATGCTGCCAACCATGCCCCTGGGGTCCAAATTGACCATACCTCGACGCCCATTAGCTCCCATAAACTTATAATAGGAAACACTTAAAAAAAGTATTCTCTAAAACCATTAGGGCCCAGAGCTTAGATATTTAGTATGCAGAAATTACGTCAAGCTGTCACTCCAATGAATCCTGCCAACCATGCCCATGGGGTCCAAATTAGCCACGCCCAGAGGCTCATTAGTTCCCATAGACTTATAATGGGAAAAACTAAAAAGAAAGTCTTCTTCTCTGAAACCATAAGGCCCAGGGGTTTAGATATTTAGCACTCAGCAACGTCAAATGGTACCTCATATAAATCCTGCCAACCATGCCTCGCGGGTCCAAATTGACCACACCTCGGGGCTCCACAGACGTCAAATGGAACAAACTTTACAAAACCGTCTCTGAAACCATAAGGACCAGAGCGTTGATATTTAGAATGTAGCAATGTTATCTGGTCATCTACATAAATCCTGCCGACCGTGCTTCAGCCCAAATTTTATCTGTAGCACATTTGGGCTGGGGGATTGAAAGTTTGTGTTTTTAATGAAAATCGGCTCATTAGTTTGATTGCTATGGCAACTTAGAGTTTGCATAGACTTATTATGGGGAAAATTGAAAAAAAAATGACATTAATGCAGATATTTTGACAAAACTTTCATAGAAATTTTCCTTAAACAATCATTTATCTGCCATATGATTTCAGGCCCACTGCTCATTTTTGCTGGTTGCCATATAACCAAAATGAAAAAAAAAAGATAGAAAAAAAAAAAAAAACACTTTAAAAATCATCTCCTCAGAAGCCATATGCTCTGTGAGGTTGAGACTTTATGGAAATATTGACCATATTTATATTTACAGGTTTTGTGTTTTTAACAAAATTCGGAGTTTTAGTTCCGTTGCTATGGCAACTTAGAATTTCTATTGACTTGTAATGGGGAAAATTGAAAATGGCATTTACTGCCATGTCTTTGCAGATATTTTGACAAAACTTTCATAGAAATATTTTAAGCAATCAACTATCTGCCATATGATTTTAGGCCAACCGCTCACTTTTATTGGTTGCCATTGAAACCAAAATGTCCCCAGAAACAGAAAAAAAAGCACTAAAAATCATCTTCTCAAAACCCATATGCTCTATGAGGCTGAGACTTTATGGAAGTATTCACCATACTTATCAAACAATGTAGACCAGGATCGCGGTGTCCGATCTGCGTCAGGATTGTTTTTACTGTCCTTTTAAATTGTTGGACAGCTAGGCATACATGGTTTAATATTTGCCATGTATCAATGTTCAAAGCGATATCTGTTTCAGATATGATGTGACACGATGAACAGATAAAACGCCTTAAATGGACACAACAACAACATGAGACGTATACACGTTACACTTTTTTTTTTTTTTTGGTTTTACGGCCCTTTCAAGATTATTTCACTCATATCGAGCCGATCGTTAATCAGAGGTGGGCGAAAACCGGAGTACCCGGAGAAAAAAACACCTGACCTTCCGTTGCAGAACTTGGCGTCTCACATGCGGCCCGAGCCAGGCTCGAACCCACAGCGGTGAGAGACTTAATGATTAAGAGTCAGCGCTCTTAACCACTAGGCCACGGAGGCCTGCACACGTTACTCTTATATGTAATACGCGGATACTTTAGTTGCGGGTTGCTGTCAGGTCAGCCGCCACTTCCAAGCGGACACATGACGCATCAACGTCGATGCTTTTGCATCGACGTTGATACGACATTGCAATCACGTTTTGTGCCCGTTCCAACATTAAAATATAGCAACACTATGTCCACGGAATCTGTCTTATTGTCTAAAATGCCAGGCACAGCGGGGGTCACGGGGACGCGTGTTCGCCCAATCATGCATCCCCCGGGAAGTGACTTGACAAATCAAAACATTTCTTGGAAACCGTTCTCTTACTGTCAGATTCCACGCATATTCGGATCCCTTCGAATTTTACTGTTAGAGAATATTGTATCTCATGACATCTTACGACAAGACAACAAATTGGTTACGCGCGCGTCCATGCCCACTTTGACGGAAACCCCTGGGTGTGTAAATATTTAAAGCGAAATAATAAAAGGTTATTACACCAATATTCTAAATCCTATTGGTTTCATTGGGCGACAGGGCTTGAGAAGTCATTCCATCTCAATGTCGGGTAAAAGTCCCACAAAATTGGAAGCAACGTCTCCAAAATGACCTTTACAGTGTTGACGGGGACGTTAAACCTCAAATCAAACAAACAAACAAACACTAATATTGCGTTGGGAGCTTGTGTTCTTCGATACATTTATAATAATAGGAAAACATGAATGTCAATGTGAAATAGTTGCGTCCAACATGGTGTCAGAAATGACATATATTAGGTGAAAATTGTTCTATCTTTCTTATTTTTGCTTTCAACATAGATTGTGGGTGCTCGTTAAAACCACCTCATTGAGGCGGTTCTATAGATTGCGGGTGCTCGTTAGGCGGCTCTAACTAGTACCCACAATCTATGTTTTGAGCAAAAATAAGGCACATAATGTAGATCCCCGTAAACCCGATTTTTCTTTATATAAGTGGGGTTTAGAGGGGTCTTCGTGATGTCCCAGCTCGGAACAATATTCACCAGTATCTGTGCAATAAGCCTGCACGGCCCCGCCCATAGGGGCTTGAAGAAATAGATGGGCTGCATGATGCTGCCACGCAGAGCTGAAACCGACCCGCACACAAGAACTGGTAAACCGCTTAGAGGATCTAAGCCTGCCCAGGCAAAGCGGTGAGAGTCGGACCGTCCATGCATGTAAACCCTATTGGTTTTATTGGGCGACAAGGTTTCAGACGTCAATTCATCTCAATGTCGGGTAAAAGTCCCACAAAATTGGAAGCACCGTCTCAAAAATGACCTTTACAGTGTTGACGGGGACGTTAAACCTCAAATCAAACAAACAAAAAACAATAAGCCTGTTGACTTAAAATAATCTTCCAGACTGGTACATTCTGATTTTCACCTCTGCGGTAACGTCATCACAGTCAATGTTGAATTTGCTCATTTAGGCGGTTCTGACGAGTACTCACAACATATATGTCAGAGCAGATATAAGAAGAATAACCCCTGTAAACCCCAGTTTTGCGATATAAAAGTGGGGTTGAAGCGGGTCAGAAACATATAGGTGTGTTTTCGTGATGGGATCCATACATACCTTAACATATCTACATTATATTTCTTGTTTGTTTGTTTGTTTGTTTGTTTGAGGTCTAACGTCCCCGTCAATACTAAAAAGGTCATTTTGGAGACATTGCTTCCAATTTCGTGGGTTTTTATTCGACACTGAGATGAAATGACATCACATTCCCTGCCGCCCAATGAACTCAATGGGGCTTATATGCACTGGACGGTCTGACTCGCACCACTTTGGTCGTACTTTGTATATGGGTTGTGTATTAATCTGTACAAAGTTCAACATTCATTTAATATTATTTTCCAAAAATTCTCGAAAACAACAACAACAACAGCAACAACATAAGTCGGGGAGATTTTTTTTTCTTTTACATAAACATGCAGTTCAAACCTGATCTACCTGGTATGGCAAAAAAGTAACGTAGTAATCTTATTAAGGTAAATAAAGTTATCATGTTGAGTGTATAAATTTAAAGAAAATATACAAAAAACGAAAACATTGATTTTCTGAGAATATAATGTAGATATGTTTAGGTACATGTATGTATGGATACCATCATGAAACACACCTATATAATTCTGACCCCCTTCAACCCCACTTTTGCGGTCCCCGCCCATAGGGGCTTGAAGAAATATATGGGCTGCATGATGCTTCCCCGTAGAGCTGAAACCGACCCTCACACGAGTACTGGTAAACCGCTTAGAGGATCTGAGCCTGCCCAGGCAAAGCGGTGGAAGTCGGCCCGTCCATGCTTATAAACCCTATTGGTTTCATTGGGCGGCAGGGCTTGGGATGTCATCATCAAGTTCATCTCAATGTCGGGTAAAAGTCCCACAAAATTGGAAGCAACGTCTCCAAGATGACCTTTACAGTGTTGACGGGGACGTTAAGCCTCAAATCAAACAAAAACCCCACTTTTATATCGTAAAACTGGGGTTTGCAGGGGTAAACCTAATTTTTCTTATTTCTGCTCTAACATATACATTGTGGGTACTCGTTCGAACCGCCTCGAAGAGGCGGTTCTAACGTGTACCCACAATTTATATTTTGAGCAGCAATAAGAAAAATATCACAATTTTTCATCTGAAAATTTTCTTTTTTTCGCCAGTAAAATTTACAATGTATTTGTATAGGCATGTTTTCGTACTGACAAACTTACTAGACTGTCATCCATATTATGCTCACACCTACGATCGGATAATCACGCAAGAGCTCGACTAAGTATGTACAATATATGTATTATATTACAAAGACTTAAGTTACTTGCCCATAAAGTTTTGAAAAGGCTTGTTTTTTTCCACTTTAAATACGTGTATGGTTTTCATGGCGCAACATTTTATAATCATCATTATTATTTCTGATGCAATATTGCACATTGCACAGTTTGAATCATATTTCTTATCATACTGCCCCCACCCCCCCCCCCCCCCCCCCAAAGGGGCTTGAAGAAATATGTGGGCTGAATGATGCTTCCACGCAGAGCTGATTCTGGCCCGCACACTAGTACTGGTAAACCGTTTAGAGGATCTAAGCCTGTCCAGGAACCGCGGTGCGAGGCGGACCGTCCATGCTAATAAACCCCATTGGTTTCATTGGGCGACAGGGCTTGAGATGTCATTTCATCTCAATGTCGGGTAAATGTCCCACAAAATTGGAAGCAACGTCTCCAAAATGACCTTTACAGTGTTGACGGGGACGTTAAACCTCAAATCAAACAAACAAAAATTACGAGGCGGTTCTAACGAGTACCCACAGTCTATATTTTAGAGCAGAAATAAGATTCACCCCTGTAAACCCCAGTTTTACCACATAAAAGTAGGGTCAAAGGGGTCCAAATTCTACAGGCGTGTTTTCGTGATGCTTCCGAGTGTTGGTACATGTACCACAGTAAAAACGTGTATGGTTTTCATGGCCCAACATTGTATTATCATTATCATTATTTCTGATGAAATATTGCACATTGCATAGTTTGAATCATATTTCGTATCAAAACAGAGTTTAAGGACACACTATCGAATCACTTTAATGTATTCAGCAACGTCAAAGATCCATATATACTTATCTCGGCCCAAACGCTCCGCGGCACATGGCATTTTTCTCAGAAATTATTTTCATTATTATTATTATCATTATTATTATTTTTGATGAAATATTGCACAGGTTGTATCACTATTTTTATCAAAACAGATATTAAGGACACTCATTTGAACTACCTTAACACTTTTTGTACCAAATGGAATCTTCCTTTTTATATATTACGGGAGTCCATTTTAAAATGTAGGTTGTGTTTTCTTCAAAATCTACTTGGAAATTGGCTGAACGTTTTGCAAGCAGTGTAGGCACTGATCAGACGCCGCGTTCCGCGGCGTCTGATATGGGTCTGCACTGTTTGCCAACTACCCGTTTTGGGGTTTCCCGTACAAAATGGGTTAATGTGTTGATCCGCCATACTCATTTCTGCCCTCACGTTGCGCTTCAAAATACATGTACCACTGTTACTACATTATGCGTTGTAACATACCACCATACCATTTTTGCTCAGAACAGTGAGAATAGGTGGTATAAAGGAAAGCTATACTGAAACAAATTCTTTCTTTTAAGAGTAAGTCCCTTCTTGATAAGTTTGATTACCTGGGAAACAGACAGGGGCCATTTTAACCCATATAAGACAATGGAATCTCCCACCTAATAAGTTTGGAGTGATCCATTTCCAAATAAAGTAGTGTTAGGTTTGTTTTTGTTTGTGTTAAATTTTAATAAAAATCCATGTTCTTCCAGCAAACATTGTATACCCTATCAGACACCGCGTCCTGTGTCGTCTGATCTGGTCTAAACTGTTTGTCAATGTCCCAGAAATGGACCGCTGGGCATATATTGGTTAAACTAACAAATTGAATGTAGTTAGCGACATATTGTGAAAATGTTGATTATATTCATTTCATATAGCATATTTGCTCTATTGTTTTGCTGGAAAAAAAATGTGCGCAAATACAACAGCTACTTACATTTTTTTCCAGCAAAGGTACTTGAGTGTAAGATATCATACTAGCTATACAACAGTTAACATTTAGACGACAAACCATTACAAAAACACGCCTATACAAATGCATAGGAAACTTTACCGCCGAAAAAAAAAGAAAATTTACAATGAAAAATTGTGATATTTTTCATATTTCTGCTCTGAACATAAATTGCGGGTACTCGTTAGAACCGCCTCGGTGAGGCGGTTCCAACGAGTACCCACAATATATGTTTTTGAGCAGAAATAAGAAAATAACGTATACCCCTGTAAACCCCAGTTTTTCTACATAAAAGTGGGGTTAAGGGGGTCAAAATTATATTGGCGTGTTTTTTGTAATGGCCTATAGGCACGATGATTAACCCGTTTCATACCAGAAACCCCTAAAGGGGTACCTTGGCTAACAGTGCAGGCCCAGATCAGACGCCACAGAACGCGGCGTCTGATCAGAGCCTCCACTGTTTGCTAAGCGTTCAGTCATTTTCCAAATAAATTCTAATGAAAACACAACCTGACACCCCTAAATTTTGGAATAGACTCCTGCTACAGATAAGGTGGAAGATTCCATTTGGTACAAAAAGGGTTAAATATGTTATAAATCGCTGGCCGGAAGAGCGTGACGTGAAATGCCCACTTTTGGATTCGTGACATAAGACGGTGTCATGTCATCTTCTCGCATCAAAAATGTTTGATTGTTTGAATTGAGGTTTAACGTCCCCGTCAACACTGTTTAGGTCATTTTGGAGACGTTGTTTCCAATTCTGTGGTACTTTTACCCGACATTGAGATAAAATGACATCTCAAGCCCTGCAACCCGATGAAACCAATAGGGTTTATAACCATGGACTCGCACCGCTTTGCCTAGGCAGGCTCTAAGTGGTTTACCAGTACTCGGGTGCGGTCGGTTTCAACTCTGCGTGGAAAAAAAACATGCAGCCCATCAATTCCTTCAAGCCCAGATGGGTGGGGGCCGGCATTAAGAACGTTACAAAAATACATAATGCATGTGTTACGTGTGTGTTACAGTCAATACTTTTGGACGGCCCAACCCATCGGGGCTTGAAGAAATATATGGGCTGCATGATGGTTCTACGCAGAGCTGAAACCGACCGCACACGAGTACTGGTAAATGGCTTAGAGGATCTGAGCCTGCCCAAGAAAAGCGGTGCGAGTTGGCCCGTCCATGCTTATAAACCCTATTGGTTTCATTGGGCGGCAGGGCTTGAAATGTCTATCCATCTCAATGTCGGGTAAAAGTCCCACAAAATTGGAGGCAACGTCTCCAAAATGACCTTTACAGTGTTGACGGGGCGTTAAACCTCAAATCAAACAAACAACAAACAAACATTACTTTTGCAGGGATTGCTGCTCACAATGGCGAATGGTTGGGCGCATTTGACCGGCTCTACAAAACTATTTATTGTCGATTTTTAGTATATTAGAATTTTTTGTGTAATAAATCACAGTTTGTCGGTAAGTTGTAAGTAGAGAAATCACCCGGGCTTCTTGCTCGTGAATTTGTCTACTTTACAACTGGTCCGAAGTGATTTATTACTGAACAATTTATTGCTGCAGCTGATGTTTCTTAAATGACATTGTTTGTTTGACTTGTGGTTTAACGTCCCCGTCAACACAGTAAAGGTCATTTTGGAGACGTTGCTTCCAATTTTGTGGGACTTTTACCCGACATTGAGATGAAATGACATCTCAAGCCCTGTCGCCCAATGAAACCAATATGGTTTATAAGCATGGACGGGCCGACACGCACCGCTTTGCCTGGGCAGGCTTAGATCCTCTGAAATCTTCCAGATAATAATTTGTCATATGTTTCTTATTTATGCGCTAAATATAGATTGTGGGCGCTCGTCATAATCGCCTGAATCAAGCGGTATTAACACGTGACCACAATCTATGGCATCACGTGAACAAATCCGTGAAATAAAGACCACCCCCGGCTAAACCCCACTTTATATAGAGAAAACTGGGGTTTACGGGGGAAACATCATTTTTCGTATTTATGCTCCAATACATATGTTGTGGGTACTCGCTAGACCGTCTCATTGAGGCGGTTCTAACGAGCATCCAAAACTTATGTTTGGAGTATAAATTAGAAAACTATCACAAATTTAATTACCTTTTTTGAGGTAAGAAAATGCACAATATCACGTGGATCTGTTATCGTAATGGTTTGAGCAAAAATAAAGGAAACGATGTTTTGCCTTGTCTTTATAAATTAATGTTTTCCAGTGTTGTAAACGGGGATTTTTTTTTACGGAAAGTGTTGTTGATTAGGCAAACTTTTCAGAACAAATGCATACTTACTTTTATTGTCGCAGTACACTTTCATCTGGGTTCACTATTACGTATACTGCAGCTAGAAAAGTCCTGTACAGTCCAGCTACTGTATTGAATTATATATACCAGTTTAAACTGGTACACCTCCTTAAATAATCTGATAAAATAAGTCATCGGTCAACGGAAAGTTTGGGATAACTGGCCAGAATGGCTCATAATATTTGGTCAATAATAAACAAACAATTTGTCATGAAAATTTTAAACGGAAAAATGTAAAAATGACCATGTATTATCAAAGATAACCTCATTTTGTGCAACCGATTAAAAAAAAAATGAGCGCGTCCAACAAAATTGCACCTCATCTGGGTTAATCTTATCCTGCTGAACACGACAACCTCTGCCTTTGCAAACAGTGTAGATCGAGATCAAGTGGCCCCTAAGGATCTGCTCTGTTTGTCATGTAGTGAATACGCTAACAAACCCGTGTGACATGGTGCATTGGCTACTTTTCTGATGACAATCTGTGATGTTTTTCTTATTTATACTGCAAACATAGGTTGTGAGTGCTCGTTAGAACCTCCTCAATGAGGCGGTTCTAACGAGTATCGACAACCTATGTCTTGGAGCAGAAATAAAAATAATGTTTACACCGGAAAATCCCAGTTTTAGCTATAAAATATTGGGGTTTTGTTTGATTTGTTTGATTTGAGGTTTAACGTCCCCGTCAACACTGTATAGGTCATTTCTGAGACTTTTCTTTGAATTTGTAGGACTTTTGCCCGACGTTTAGATGAAACTTGTCGCCCAATGAAATCAATAGGGTTTATAAATATGGTTTATAAGCAAGGAGGGTCTGACTTGCATCGCTTTACCGGCGCAGGCGTAGATTCTCTAAGCAGTTTACCAGTTATCGTTTGCGGCCGGTTTCAGATGAATGTGCAAGATTATATAAGTGTCGCAGATCATTTTGTAGGACTTTCTGCGGCGCGTCTCTCCGTAATGAGGCAATGTTTGTAAACATAGTAAACAACTTATCGTAAACGCAGCAGTGGAGGAATGTGGGCATGATGGAAAGGTACGAATCGAATGTTTTTAACCCTTTCACCTCTGTCACACATTGGAGTAACAAGCTTCCGTAAGCACGGCGTATCAAATGACGTTGCGGTACGAAAGGTCCACTGCAACCCCAGATTAATAGCTAATACTCCTACATGTAGATACGTAGCACGAACGTCTTGTACGCGAGGCTGCGACGTAATTAATCCGCATGCAAATTAAAAACGTAGTGCATACGTGGCAGGTTTGATACGGCAAACATACGCCGCGTGTACGCAGTGCGAACGAAAGGAACACAACAGTACCGTAGCTCGAACGCTTTCTGCGCCCTACCGCCCAATGAAACCAAAAACGGTTTATATGCATGGACTAGCACCACTTTGCGTGAACAGGCTTAGACCCTCTACATGGTGTAACCGACCTCGTAAGGGGCATTGGAACACCTGAAAGATTTTTTCTGCGATTTTTCAAAGGGAGACAATTTTCGGGACTTCCTGTTCGCTTTTCGATAAGCCCTGTCCGTCCCACTGAAAAAGGGGTCTACTATTAAAGAAAAGAATTTGCTGCAAATTCTTTCCTTTAAGAGTCGCCCCCTACTGAAATGGGAGACAAAAATACTTTTCAGGAGTTGCCTCCCACGAAGGTATATCCATTTCCCTTAAACAAAAGCGATGTTGTCTCACTCGAAAGTCATAGGTAAGTGACAATTAGTCATCACCGGTGTCCAAATGTCCCAAGGTACACGCAAGCTTCGGTCCCCGCCCCGCCCATTGGGACGTGGCTGCATGATGCTTCCATGCAGAGCTGAAACCGACCGCAAACTGCTTAAAGGGTCTAATCCTGTTCGGGCAATATGGTGCGAGCGTACAGTCTAAAAGGTGCTGTTCTGGCTTTATTGTACTGAGAGCTCTATAGACGTGGTCCAGTTCCCAGTTGATTCCCAGATAACCTCAGTTGCGAGCTGGACATCCTAGGCTAAGGTCCGGCGTCAGTTTGGATTTATGTCGGCGGTCCTCCATTTCCCTCTCTCTTTGTCGGTATGTTCACCCTCTGATATGTCTGGAACGAATGGCAGCAGCGTATTATGTACACGCGTATTATTTCAAATTGTAAACGCCGCTTATAAATACGCAACAGCAACGTCGCAGTTAAGAATGGAAAGCAGCAACGCATTATACGCCACTCTTACGCCACATATACGCCACGCTACGCAAAGCTTTGCCTCCGAAGAACCCAGTGTAACCCAAGATACGCTACAGCGTACAGATACGCCATGTACGTCACAGAACTTCTAATTTGCATAAATTACGCCAGATGTCTGGGTTTTAGGCCCATGTAAGGAAATTTTGTAGTGATGATTTCGTGTTTAACAACGTGCCAACTCTCTTTGTGGGTCATTATCGTTAAGCGGTTAATGGCCAAATGGCATGTAGAATTTCATATATGGATATTAAAAGACAAAAAGATACGTAGAGTGTTAATGTATAAAATTCTAAAAAAAAAAAAATAATAATAAATCTTATGAAAAAGTCCAATTTCTTTTAATAATAAGATATGGAAATTTTGTAAAACGGCAGGAAACATAGTAGTGTGACACAGGCATCATCCTGTATTTTGCAAATCCACCAATCAGAGAACTTGATGCGAAGTATTCGTTAGTTCACAAGCTGTATGGCAATCAGTGTACAGTGGAACTTCAATGGCTCGAACACCTTTGGGCCCTCAAAAATCTGTTCGAGACATGGGTAGTTCGAGCCACCGAGGGTTACTGTCAGGAACCATAACGAGATACTTTTGGACATCTTTTCGGTGTTTCATAATGAAAATGTATGCTGTGTGTACTCATTAGAATAGCCTCATCGAGGCGATTCTAATGAGTACACACAGCATACATTTGCAAGATAAAAGACTAAAATCCCCTAAATTATCCCCCACTTTTTCTTATGTAGAGGATTTTCCTAGGGGCTCAAACATGAGTTCGACTCAGCCATGGTAAACGAGCCATCGGTGTTCGAGCCATCGAAGTTCTACTGTATATCCTGATCATATGGCTTCTTCTTCAGAAGCGATCTGATATGGATCTATACTGTTTGCCAAGGGAAAATTGTTCTGTTCAGCAGTATAAGGCTTAAGGTGAATGGGAACACCTGGCAGATTTTTCCGCTATTTTTCAAAGGGAGACAACTTTCGGGACTTCCTGTTCGCCTTTCTACAAGCCCTGTCCCACGGAAAAAGGGGTCTTTGCATTTGCAGTTGGCTCTTTGAAGTACAGTAGAACTTCGATGGCTCGAACACCGATGGCTCGTTTACCATGGATGTGTCGAACCTGTTCTTGAGCCCTAGCGAAATCCCCTACATAAGAAATAGTGGGGGATAATTAAGGAGATTTTAGTCTTGTATCTTGCAAATGTATGCTGTGTGTACTCATTAGAATCGCTTCCATGAGGCGATTCTAATGAGTACACACTGCATACATTTTCATTATAGAACACCGAAAGTATGTTTAAAAGTATCACGTTATGCCTCCAGTCAGTAACCCTCAGTGGCTTGAACTACCCCTGTCTCGAACAGATTTTCGAGGTCCCAAAGGTGTTCGAGCCATTGAAGTTCGACTGTACTTTTCTTTGCTAGAAATACCTTGTGCGTCCCAAAATACAGTTGCTATCTCCTTTCCAGCAGAGGATTGCCTATTGAACTTCTCTGGCCGCGGAGACCCCGGCCCTACCAACTGACGACTTTGAGTTTTATCCTCTGACTCATACAGTGGACCCAGGTCTCATCTACAATCACCAGACGTTAAAGAAAATAATCTTCCTTTGACCTAAACCGCTTCAACAATGTGCTGGTAGCTGATGCTCTTATTGTCACTTGCTCGTCGCTAAGGGATTTTGGAACCAAACGGGCTGTTAGCTTGCGACCATGTGAAATGTGTAATGCATTCGCTATTTCTCACACATACATTCGCCTATCAGAGTACCCCAGATCCCGTACTTCGTAACACATTTCTTCATCGGTGGCATCTGATGGGCGTCCAGACCTGGTTTCGTCTTCTAAAGACTTTCTACCGCGTTTGAATTCCTTAATCCAGAATGTAAGTTGTGCATACGATGGTGTAGAAAAACAAAATCATTGGTCAACTCTCAATGTATTCCTGGACCTGTTTTCCCTTTCAAATACAGTAAAATTCCTATTAAGACCACCTTTGGGATTGTTCAAAAGTGGTCTTTAAGACCACTTTTGAACAGTCCCAATGGTGGACTCTGACCAGAGGACACTTTTTGCACAAAACACAAAGAAAGAACAACTGTAGCCTACTAAGTACGCTTTATAAAGCAAAATAAGTGTTAATTTTAGGTGGTCTTAATAGCGGCATTTCACTGTACACGTATCGAAATATAGCACGGTACTCAACTTTTGACGAAAAGCTTGCTTTTGCATCGCTAGCCATGTCGTTTGGGTGAATGACACCGAAAAGGGTGCAATTTTGTCCTCATGCCTAAAACATGTATTGAAACAAGGTATGAAAAACTTGGTTGACACGGTCAATTGGAAATCGGATAGGCTGGTAAGTTATTGTCTTATTGACTTGCCCTCGTAAATCCAATATAATGTCACCTTTTCTGGCTCTAGGAATGACAGCTCATTGTTAATCAGTGCACTTGCCATTGATGCTAGAGATTTCTGGTTCGATGCTCCATTGACATCGTTAATTGGGATGAATGACACCACGTTCGGGTTGGAGTATTATCTGGAGGCCCATTATACAGGGAGAATCTTGTCTACATGTTACAAGACTGCATAAAGATTTCGAAAGATAGAAAGAAAGAAAACCTTTCAACTCCTTTCTCTCAGTTCAGTTACAATGCAAAATAACAATAAAAAGATGGTTAAATACTCGACCTACGACAGCAACTTACAGAATACAAGGAATAATCACTGGTGGGTGAGAGTAGGCTGGGAAAACGGCACTGAAAAGAGACCTAAACTGTTTCGTTCCAGCCCTAAATTCCTGTATTTAAACGGCTTACATTACGATAACACACCCGTGCGACAGAGTGCATTTTTCACACCTCCAAAATGGCTACTTTATTTGATGAAAATCTGTGATATTTTTCTTATTTATACTGCAAACATAGGTTGTGGGTGCTCGTTAGAACCGCCTCATTGAGGCGGTTCTAACGAGTACCCACAATCTATGTCTTGGAGCAGAAATAAGAACAATAATGTTTACCCCCTTAAACCCAAGTTTTCTCTATATAAAGTGGGGTTTAGAGGGGGTCTTCATCTCACGGACTTGTTCACTTGCTGTTTAAACGGCTTGACCATCAAGAAAACACGCCTTCTAGAATTCTGACACCCTCGAACCCCACTTTTATATAGTAAAACTGGGTTTAAGGTGTAAAGCTTATTTTTCTTATTTCTGCTCTTCAATATAGATTGTTAATACTCGTTTGAACCACCTCGCTGAGGCGGTTCTAACAAATACCCACAATCTATATTTTGAGCAGAAATAAGTATTACATCACATTTTTTCATCATAAAATTTTCGTGTTTTTTTTTTTTTTTTTTTTTTTTTTTTTTCGGCGAAAAAGTTTACAATGTATTTGTGTAGACGCATTTTCGTAACGTTTTGCCAATGCCCTAGTTAACCAACCCCAAGAACATTACCATTACCTTGATATTTGTCGGGTACCAGTAATGGTCACGTGGACCTCGGCAACATAACTTTGCTTGCATAAATAACTTTGGGTCGATTGATAAAGATACGATCCAAGAACCCATGCATGTATATAGATTATTTAGTTTTATTTTCCATTACGAAAACATGCCTATACAAATACATTGTAAATTTTACCGCCGAAAAAAATGAAAATTTTGAGATCAAAAATTGAGATATTTTTCTCGAGGCGGTTCTAACGTGTACCCACAATCTATATTTTTGGAGCAGAAATAAGGAACATAAGGTTTACCCCTGTAAACCCCAGTTACACTATATGAACGTCGGGATTAAGGGGGTCAGAATTATATACAGTCGAACTTCGATGGCTCGAACCCCTTTGGGACCATGAAAATTTGTTCGAGACAGCGGTAGTTCGAGCCATAGAGGCCTACTACCAGGAGGTAAACGATATACTTTTTGATATTTTTTCGATGTTCTATAATGAAATTGTTTGCTGTGTGTACTCATTAGAATCGCCTCATCGAGGCGATTCTAATGAGTACACACAGCATACATTTGCAAGATAAAGGACGAAAATCTCCTTAATTATCTCCCACTATTTCTTATATAGAGGATTTCCTTAGGGGTTCAAGAACGGGTTCGGCTCAGCCATGGTAAACGAGCCATCGGTGTTCGAGCGATCGAAGTTCTACTGTACAATGTAGCTTAACCACTACATTACGGAGGAATCTCCAAGTGCGAGGTTCTCGACACACCTGTGATCCTCCTAGTGAGCATGCGCCGAAAATATTTGTACTTTAGGCCAGAAATATTACCCTTTGTTCGATGCTTTCTTTTGCACGTGTGTTCGTGCGTGTGTGCCTTTGTGCTTGTCTATGCGCGCGGGTGCGTATGTTCCTTTAAGTCCACACGCGTTTAAAGTGCGTGCGTGCAAGTGTTTGTGTGTCCGTGCGTGCCATCGAATTCCAGATATAACTTACCTTAGATTAAAAGATAATGAGTCTCAGTTATTCGTCAAATAATATCCAGCACTCTTAAAAACGCGAACTTCGAAGCAAACTTTATTCCCATTGTTTCTTATTACATAACGTCGTTACAATAACATAATCATGAAAGGAAATCCCTTTCACATTGGGTCTTTGGATAAAAATGGCGAGATATGTGATTTATTTTAGATTATCATATGACGTCGCGTCTGAGAGTGCAATAACGCCATTTATTACATACCTTCTATAGGAAAATTACATTAAGAATCTTTCAATACAGGCTCATTTTTTCGCTATTTTGATGGCACAAGCACGTGACGGGGCCAAAAATCCATATAATATGGATTTTTGGCACTGCCTTTCCATATTGGCACTGCTCCACTCTGTTACTATAGCAACAGAACGTTAATGCCGTACCCCATAAGCTTCAAAATGGCCGCAGAAAGATCACTTGAAGCAATGTCAGCCCGACTGCTGGACCTAGACAGAGCGAGAGAAGACAGTGATAACAATAGATTTTGAGAAAAGTCTGATATTTCGTGGCAAGCATGAAAAATGAAAAACAAAATACTTTTTAAAAGAAGTTCACTCACGATTGGGAAGCATTGTGAAGGACTTTGCTTTCAAGCACAGCAGGGATGTCCCAACATTTGAAACAACAAGGTCTTGCCAACAACCTTAAACGAACAGATCCCTTCACTTATGAGGAGCTGGAAATTGGGAGGGAAAAATGTCGCTAAAAATTGTCTTGTATTTTAACGTAAACAACCACCGCGACCGACTGCTACACACGGTAGCCTGATGTATGACACTAAGAGCCTTTAAAATTAATAATGGTCTTCAAATAAGCACAAAACATTCTGTAAAATACCTTAAAAAGCGTTCTTTGAACTGCAGAAATTCTGTATTTAAAATGGCGATTTGTTTTTGTTTTGACATTTACAGTTGCGACGTCACTTGTGACGTAATTTGCTGCCCACTACTGTGTTACTGTATTACCGTGAGCATGGTTAGTGTAGGCCTACTAATCAGTTACATAATTGAAAAGGAATTTCTTTTTTTCGGCGGATACCGAAAATATATCCTCAATACACTCGATGAAACGTTCCCGGCATCAACCTTTAAAAAGTAAATATTCTCTTTGCCTTCATTTCTTCACGTTGCAATATAACTATGCTATATAAATGATGTAATAAAGAGGTTATGATATGGTGCAGGTGTGCCTCTAAGTCATATTGGCACCGGAAATCATATTGGCCCTCGGGCTAAAGCCCTCGGGCCAATATGACATACCGGTGCCAATATGACTTAGAGGCACACCTTTACCATATAATAACCTCTATGTAATATTTTCGATAATCCACTAGTAGATTAAATATGTAAATTAGCTAGATACGTCCCGTAACGTTACATGTACGATGTCCTTTACGACGTCGCGTTTACTAATGGCGGAAAATTGACTTTTTTTGTAAACAATCGTGAATAAATTGCGTTTTAAATGTCATATGATAAATTGAATCTTGCATTCGTGCTCATATGTTATTGAATTCATTAAACTCGTTGAGGAAAAGGGATAAAATGCTCGGCAGAGCCTCGCATTTTATCCATTTTCCTCAACTCGTTTAATAAATTCGATAATACATGAGCACTCATATAAGATCCTCTGTTAAAATCATAGTTTGTGGTTGCTCGTTAGAACCGACTCAACGAGGCGGTTCTAACGAGTACCCACAATCTATGTTTCTGAGCAGAGACGAGAAATTTAGTGTAAACTATCCTACTTCTATCTATACAAAGTAGGTTTAACAAAGCTGTTATATATTTCGTCATGAAATAGCTGTTTTGCGTATCAGATGTGATCATTTACGTATAGTTTAACCTGTTTTTCTTTCTCTCAGTTGCAACGAAGCATAAACATAAGTCAAGACTAAACTATTACAATACAACTCATTTAAAATGTATTCTGTTTCCCAGAAATAATCACAACGTGTCTTGCTGAACACATTGCAAACAGTGTAGATCCTGGACATCTGATCAGGATCTACACTGTTTATCATTATTTTTGTTTTTAATTCAGCGCCTACATTTTTACGATAACGCGACCGTGATGCATCATCCTTTCTGATGAAAATCTGTGATATTTTACTTATTTTTATTGCAAACACAGGTTGTGTGCGTTCGTTAGAACCGCCTATTGAAGAGCGGTTCTAACGAGTACTCACAACCTATGTCCTGGATTAGAAATAAGGAAAATAATGTTTACTGCCGCAAACCCCAGTTTTCTCTATATAAATTGGGGTTTAAGGGGTACTCATTTCACGAACTTCAGTGTTCACGTTGGCGCCCGCCCGTAGGGGCTTGAAGAAATATATGGGCTGCATGATGCTTCCACGCAGAGCTGAATCCGGCCTGCACACTAGTACTGAAAAACCGTTTAGAGGATCTAAGCCTGTCCGGGAACCACGGTGCGAGGTCCGTCCATGCTAATAAACCCTAATGGTTTCATTGGGCGACAGGGCTTGAGATGTCATTTCATCTCAATGTCGGGTAAAAGTCCCACAAAATTGGAAGCAACGTCTCCAAAATGACCTGTACAGTGTTGACGGGGACGTTAAACCTCAAATCAAGAAATAGAAGCCCGGGATCGATCCTGCGACCCCGGTTTACAAGGCGAGTAGCGTAACCACTACACCACGGAGACTTCTGAACAAACAATGGGTGTGTCAAATTTATTTTATACTGCAGGACAAGGGTTAAGAATCTATTATTCCTTAAAAGACAATCAGATTTTTTTTTCTATTTAATAGCTTTCGGCGAATCCATTTCCAGTTTTGGGGTGTGTTGTTTGTTTTATTTGAGCCCCGCCAAGCGAATTTGTGTCTTCGAGCATTCCGTCATGACAAATTTTAACTGCGCATGCCCAGCCATTCAGAGGGGCCAGAGATATGGCTTTCTGTCTGAAGGTTCCTCTTGATTCACTGCTTGTATGAGCGAGTAGCGAAGGATCTGGCTGCTCGCATAGGCGATAAGTACCAAAATCGCTTGACGGGGCCCATTTATAACGTTGTGTTCCCTGAATGTTTGCAAGCAGTGACATTATGAAAACACGCCTATACAAATACATTGTAAACTTTTCCGCCGCAAAATACGAAATTTGTAAGATGAAAAAACGAACAGTTTTCTTATTTCTGCTCAAAATATTGATTGTAGAGTCTCGTTAGAACCGCCTCATCGAGGCGTTTCTAACGAGTGCCCACAGAAATATTTAGAGCAGAAATACGAAAATTAAGGTTTACCCCTGTAAACCCCAGTACACAACCCCAGTTTACAATATAAAAGTTGGGTTCAAGGGGGGTCAGAATTATACAGGCATGTTTTCGTGATGAGACAGACCCTGATCAGATGTCTGATCTGTAGCTGCACTGTTCTAATGTCCCTTCACAGGTTAAACTGGTATTTATTAATTGACTATCCTGTAATGATCAGAAGTCATCCGAATTAATACCAGGTCAACCAATATTAACGGACGTCAAAAAACAATAATCATGTTTTTTAATTGTGTCAATTAATACAATTGTCATCAATCAAGTATTTTCGAATTGACCCATGCAGTTACAGGTCCTCGGTCAGCTGCATTAGCCCCGAAATTTGACCCAGTTACAGGTCCTCGGTCAGCTGCATTAGCCCACGGCCTTCGGCCTCGGGCCAATGCTGCAGACCGCGGACATGTAGCTGGGCCAATACGAAATTACTTGATTAATTACATTATAATACTGAACATAAAAGCACGGACAGCACTGGTGAGGCGATTATCTCACCGAGTGTAGTCTGGGAAATCGTCCTGGCCCCAAGGTTATAAAACTTTTTCATGCTCAACTCAATTGAGCATGAAATTTATCCTGCTCATAAATTTTAAAATGCCAACAAATGTTGGCATTTTAAAATTCATGAGCAGGATAAATGACATTCTGCGCTGATCTGAGCAGGAAAATTGTCTGATTTGTTAGTATTTAAATAGTTACGAGCATAACAAATTTTATGCTCAGCTGAGTTGAGCATGAAAAATGTTTTATAACCTCGGGACCAAGACTGAGACAAATACTGTTTCGTTTAACCCTTGAATTACAGATGTTTTTTTAAACAAAACATTTAGACCCTGATCAAACGCCGCATTCTGCGGCGTCTGATCTGGGACTCCTCTGTTCGCAAAGCCCAACCTGTGATTCTGGTCCAGATTCGATAGATAACTCTCGTACGCATCGATAAGATTTGCGCGAATATTTTCTATAAATAACCGTTACCTGGTTTTCCCACAAGTCAGTGATTGTCACGTGGATTTCAGCACTGCGCTTTATAATTTTGGTTCGATTAATAAACAATCGACCAAAAAACAAAACTAGAATCATATTAAAAGACTTTCTAAGGAATGTTGTAAAAAGCAAAATGCCCGCTCGTCCATCGCATCAATGAACCCTATTCAGGAATGTTTGGTTAACTAGGTAATAAAGTAGTCGTATTATTTTTATTTTGTTTATTTTATTATATTCTATACTATTATATTTTAAGTTTGCCACAAACATAGAATGAGGTCCGTTAAAGCGCCTCATTCCGAAGCGTTTCTAACAACCACCTTTAATATTAGCTTTAACGTTCCATCTCAATGTATACGGAACATTCTAGAACAGACGACAATGTGTTGTTTTGATATTTTCCAAAAAAAAAAAAAAAAAAAAAATAATAATAATAATAATAGTAAATAAATAAATAAGACTGGTCATTTCATGTGAATTGACTGTTTAGAAGAAAATTTACTTTGAAAATGTCGTCTGTTAATCTTTGAAAGTCTAAAGTAGAAATATATACAGTAAAATTCTTATATAAAGACCACCTTTGGGACTGTTCAAAAGTGGTCTTTAAGACCGAAAACACGAAGACAGAGAAAACTTTAATAAGCTTCTTAAAGCAGAATTAGTCCTAACCCTTCTCTTGCTGTTCACGACAACCCCTATCTTTGGAAACAGTGTAGATCCAGAAGAAGCAGGATCTACACTTGGTATTCAGTCTATGAATTTGTAGCAATAAATTACGTCAAGTAATTTGATTGGTTGATAGACAGAAATGGGTGTGGCGTAAATGAATATTCAGCAAGATAAGGGTTATTTTTAGGTGGTCTTAATAGCGGAATTTCATTGTATTGCTAATTTTCATTAGGAAAAAAAATCATATTAGATACATGGGTGCCATTTTTTACATGGATCTGATGTCTAAAATCGCGGGGGACAGTGAGTGTTGGATACCACCGTGTCTTGAGCACAACATGTGAGCTGCGAGGGCCAAACCTCTACTTCGATTGCCTTTAACCGAATCCAAAACTGGAACGCACGACCCTGCAAGATTATGTCTGCAAAGGTTATCCTACGCATGACCCGCCCCCAATCTCTTCAACACACCCCGCCCATCGAGGCTTGGAGAAATACACTGGTCTGCATGGTGCTTCCAAAACAGACCGCACGAGTACTGGTAAACCGCTTAGAAAGTCTACGCCTGTCCAGGCACAGTGGGGCGAGGCGGACCGTCCCTGCATGGACAGGTAAACCCTACTGGCTTGATTTGGCGGAAGGGCTTGAGATGTCATTTCATCTCAGTGTCGGGGAAAATTCCCACACATTTGGAAGCAACGTTTCCAAACTGACCTAAATAGTGTTGACGGGCACGTAAAAGCTCAATTCAAACAAATGTGAGGGGGAATTCTTTGGCGTTCCATTACTATGTTTAGTGTAAGAGATTTTACATTGCTTTTTCTATTAGGGCTTACGGTCATTTCAAGATCATTTGACTAATATCGAGCCAGCCGGCCTCGGTAGCTCAGTCGGATGCGCGTCTGACTGATGATCAGTAGGACGCGGGTTCGATACGTCGAGGTCGACAACATTCTCTTGTGGAGATTGATCATGAAATCTTTTTCTACGGTCATTCTCTCCCCCTGATTCAAGAAGGGCAGTTGTCAGTTTCTAGCGAAAGAATGTGCACTGTACTGGCTGGTTAACCGCTTACGTATAAGTCTGCCCAGGAAAGTGTGAATAGGTAAACTGACAGGCTCAAAACAACACCTAAAGTAGTGTTGACCGGGGCCGTTAAACTCCAATACAAACGAACTAATATAAGATAAAATACTCATCCTTAACTGTACTCTTCACGAACATATATTGTCTCCCTTAGGCCTACATTGCGTTTGTGTCTGCTGTGTGTTGAGCACAATGAAAACTCTGATCGGATGCGCAAGCTGATCGGAGTCTTTGCTTGGCGCACATGTAAATTGCGGAAAATGCTACGCCACGGCTCATATGTTAACTGTCTATTTATCATCCCTCCTTGTACCCTACCTTTAATACACTCCATTTGAATCTTCATGATGTATTAAATTCAACAAATCACTATAAAAGGCTGTCTTTGACTCAGAATCGAAAGATATAAACATAAAGATATTATATTTTAGTGCTTTATATACCCGCATGTTTGTACATGAGGGGTCATTTTGTGTTACAAATCAATGTATTTACCAATAGCAGAAATCAGAACATCTTATCTATTTTTAGCAAGAATTTGGAACATGGAAAATATCTAAGTAGTTCCAGAAAGATCGTGAAACCAATATTATATAATGCATGCAATTATATTTATGAGGATTGATTAACTGATGTTGGACTTTTTGCTTTGTGGTCAATATGGGAGGGAGAAAAAGGGTTTGGGGGTTATAGGAAAAATAAACCAGACCCCTTCTCCTATTATTCTTTCAGTTTTCAGTGCGAAACGTGTCCTCGGACTCGCCAATCGCACGGCTGGTAAACTCGTAAGGGGTAACCGCCGGTTATGCACTCAAAAGCCTTACGGCAACTCCCGGTTATGACTTCCGAGGCTACAAGTATGTCAACAAACAGGTGAGTGTTCCCGAAACATGAATTTTAGTCATTTTTGTAAACATATGTTGAGAAATCGGGCAATGCTATTCTCAACAACTTTCATTTCTGCATCAGAAAAGATGGGTATGGACATGAAAAGGCAAGCGGTCGATTTTTAATTTAATTTCTCCCTGAAGAAGGTAGTCAGATATTTCTGTTTTGACCTGTTTTGTAGTGCCGAATGAAGGTATTTTTTCATATACCCGGACGATGCGAAACTAAAATAACATGCCAAATAACACGTAATGCAAACCACTTTCATGTTGAAATACATAAGTTGCAAAATTTCCGCAGAATTTGTTCCAGGAGCTTTAATATTTGTGCCGGTTATGACTTACGAGGACCGATAACCCTTACGGAAGCATTACCCCTTACGGGGACAGAAAAAGCCAACTAATGGTTGTCTGATTGAAATGCGTTTCTTCATTCAATAATTCACACAAACGGTTCATCAAAGCCCTGCTCGGTACGACTGATAATACTGTTAACTTTATTAAAAACGATAACTTAAAATAGAAATTCGTGCGCTCGTATGAATTGCTCGTACGAATGTATCCAAATTCGTGTACTCGAACGAATTGCTGAAAACCTGATATTGTTACATTTTCAGGGCATTTATCTGATATGCTCGTACAGTAGAATATATTTCATATTAGATATTTACTATACGCCCCCGCCTAACGGGGCTTGGAGAAATAGTGCTTCTGCGCAGAGCTGTCACCGACCAAACTTGAGTACTGAGTATTGGTAAACCGTTTAGGTCTAAGCATGCCCAGGAAAACTGCTGCAAGTGGGAACGCTCCTTAAACGTTAGCGATTTCTATGGGCCGACTCGCACCGCTTTGCCTGGGCAGGCTTAAATTCTCTTAGCGGTTTACCAGTACTCGTGTGCGGTCGGTTTCAGCTCTGCGTGGAAACATCATGCAGCGTATCTTTTTCTTCAAGCCCCGATGGGCGGGGGCAGGGAGGTGGAGTCAGGGTAGGTTAAATTATTGAATGAAGTGAAGCATTTCAATCAGACACCCATTAGTTGACTTTTCTGTCCCCGTAAGGGGTAATTCTCCCGTAAGGGATAATAAGTCCTCGTAAGTCACAATCGGCACAAATATTAACGCTCCTGTAACAAATTATGCGAAAATTTTGCATCTTATGTATTTCAACATGAAAGTGGTTTGAATTACGTGTTATTTGGCATGTTGGATTAGTTTCGCATCGTCAGGGTAGCTGAAAATGCCTTCATTTGGCACTTGAAAACAAGTCAAAACAGAAATATCTGACTACCTTCCTCAGGGAGAAATTAAATTAAATTTGACTGCTTGCCTTTTCATGTCCATACCCATCTTTTCTGATGCAGAAATGAAAGTTGTTGAGAATTTTCTCAACATATGTTTACAAAAATGACTAAAATTCATGTATCGGGAACACTCACCCGTTTGTTGACATATTTGTAGCCTCGGAAGTCATTGCTATGCCCGATTTCTCAAAATATGTTTACAAAAATGACTAAAAATCATATATCGGGAACACTTACCTGTTTGTTGACATATTTGTGGTCTCGGAAGGCATGACCGGAAATTCCCGTAAGGATTTTGAGTGCATAACCGGCGGTTACCCCTTACGAGTTTACCAGCCGTGCATCGGGGCTTGAAGAAATAGATGATTTGTTCTTTTCGATTCGAGATCTACGTCCCCGATAACACTGTCTAGGTCATTTTGGGTACGTTGCTTCCAATTTTGTGGGAATTTTACCCGACATTAAGATGAAATTATATCTCAAGCCCTGCCGCCAGGGTTTATAAACATGGACGTTCCGACATGCACAGCTTTGCCTGGGCAGGCTTCGTTCCTCTAAGCGGATTACCAGTAATCGTGACGGTTTCAGCTCTGCGTGGAAGTATCATGGAGCCCATCTATTTCTTCATGCCCCAATGGGCGGGGGCTGGGGCTGCACGATGCTACCACGCAGAGCTGAAATCGACCGCACACGAGTACTGGTAAACCGCTTAGAGTATCTAAGCCTGCCCAGGCAAAGCGGGGCGAGTCGGACAGTCCATGCTTATAAACTCTTTGTTTCATTGGGCGACGGGGCTTGAGATGTCTTTTCATCTTAATGTCGGGTAAAAGTGCCACAAAATTGGAAGCAACGTCTCCAAAATGACCTATACAGTGTTGACGGGGACGGTAAACCAACTCAACTCAAACAAACAAAAACGCGTCTGATCTGAAATATATGTAGGTTTATAATGATCTTCTTCACCCTTGCCCATCGGGGCTTGGGAAAATAGATTGGGCTGCAATCGAAACTTTGGGTACAGTTAAACCCGCTAAGCCTGTCCAGGAACGGTGGTACGCGTCATTCCGTCCCTTACATATGTTCTAGAAAGGGTTATCATTTGGAAGCAAGGAATACACCACAGAACTGGAAAATATTGAGTGTACATGTTTTCTAGGCCAGACTAGCTAGTTTCGGCCAATTAGGCCTCATTAGTGACCCTCAAATATTTCCAAAATTGAACAATGAAATCAATGATCCCAAAGGACAAGAAAATATAAACTACACTATGATGTAGGGCAGGGAGACTTTTTACGGCCGCCACACATTCCCAGACACCAGCTGTAGTGACGTTAAATATGTTCTAGAAAGGGTTATCCTTTGGAAGCAAGGAATACACCACAGAACTGAAAAATATGGAGTGTGCATGTTTTCTGGGCCAGACTAGCTAGTTTCGGCCAATTAGGCCTCGTCAGTAACCCTCAAATATTTCCAAAATTGAACTGAAATCAATGATCCCAAAGGGCAAGAAAATATAATCTACACTTTGATGTAAATATAAACTAAACCTTAAACTCTATCGGTTTCTTTGTGCGGTAGGGCTTGAGATGTCATTTCATCTCAATGTCAGGTAAAAGTCACATAAAATGGGAAGCAACATATTCAACATAGTGTTGACGGTGACGTTAAACCTCAGCACCATAAAAAACAATACTCTTCTGTCAGTTCCGTCAGAAGCGCTTGTGCAAAAGCGAGATTCGGTTTAGCACAGTTTACCTATGTCCAGGGGTCGTTAGTTAACGTATCGTTAAAACTTTGATCATTTATCATGGCAAATATGCAAAAAGTTTTGTTGAAAACAATGTGAGCAGCTCTTGCGGATTGCAAAAACTGCTCACATTTTTTCAGCAAAAATACCAAAATTTTCAATATTGTACTACCTAGAACAGTTAACAATTCGACCAATAACGAGCTCGTTAAGCTAACGATGCTTTGAACAAATGGCCCCAGGTCTGTACCTTGTCCAAACATTTTTTTTTTCCATTTCATCATTAACAGATTAATCAAATTTGGTGTAAGTGCATGCAAAGAGGCCCAAAATTGTATAAAACTTGACACATATAGCCCAGCAGGCACACGTCGCTTAGGGCAATGTCAAATCAACGTCGGTGCAACGTCATGACATTGCAACTACGAGGATGTGACGTTGCATAAATGTCATGACTTGTACCGACGTTGATTTAACGTCACATTTACGTCATGTGCCTGCTGGGTAGTGAACTTTTATGGCTCTAACGCATTTGTGACCATGGAAATGTCCTCGAGAAAGGGGTAGTTAAAACCACTGAGGGGAACGGGTACACATGATAGATTTTCCGCCATTTTTCAAAGGGAGACAGTTTTAGGGACTTCCTTTTGCCCAGCAGGCACATGACGTAATTGCGACGTCGCATCGACGTCGGTGCAACGTCATGATGTTTATGCAACGTCACATCAACGTCGGTGCAACGTCGTGACGTTGCACCGACGTTGATTTGACGTTGCCCTAGCGACGTGTGCCTGCTGGGTTGGCTTTTCTATAAGTCCTTTCCAACCGAAAATCAACAGACAGGTTCTTGAGAAAGAGATTTCTTGAGGGTAGTTTACCTTATATGGGCATGTCGGCCATATTGAGCATGTGACTTAACTCATATTAATTAATTTTCATTGTCTTGTCCCCAAAAGCTTTTATATGAAATCTGGTTACGAATGGCTCAATGGTTTCTGGGGAAAATAAGTTTTAACTTTCATATCTGAATGACCTTGGGCCAAGATCAAAGAAAGACATTGTCCTTGAATACTCGTGTAGTTTCATCCGACCGTTTAGCTTACTGTATCTACCAATTTTCTAATCAGAGACTGCAATAGTTTCCGGAAACTACAGAACATTGACTTTTTCCCATACTCAAGTCCTTGTGACCAGACCTTGGCGTAAAATAGGTCAAGGTAAGTCCCAATGCTACATACAAAGTTTCATGACCATCAACCCATGGTTCCTGATGAGAAGATTTTGAAGGGGTTTTACCATATATGGGCATGGCGGTGATCTTAGTCATGTGATCTAGACTCCGCGAACAAACTTTCGTTTTCCCATATCATGGATGTTTCACATGAAATCTGACTTCAATCGACCTAGTGGTTTCGAAGGAGAAGATGTTTGAAAATGTTAACAGACAGCAGACGACAGATAGAAAGACAACGGAGCCTTACCATGCTATAAGCTCACGTGTGAGCCTTCGGCTCAGTTGAGCTAAAAGGCCGTAAAACCAAAAACCAAAAACAAAAAAAATAAAAAAAAAAAATGAAAGAGAAAAGAAAATTAAACACATACATAAATTAATACATACATTAATAAATAAATGGAAAGCAGATAGTAATATCCTTTTAATCTTCTATAAAATAATGGTATGTTCTGTACACACATTAGAATCGCCTCTTCAAGGCGATTCTTATGAGTACACATAACAAATATTTTAATAAAAAAAAATAAATATTATGATCCCTAAATATTTGTTATCTAGATCTACTGAACATAGGAAACATAGTAAACGAGCCATATGGAAGCCAGTTCTATTTTGGGGTCAACTGTAATCGACAATCGACCTTTGGTCGATTTTAATCGACTAGCGATCCAGGTTTAACATTAGACTAAAATGTGGCCTAATGCAGATGGCCTTATCACCGCAAAGTCTCTCGGCAAGACACCCATTAGAAAATAGTGCTTCATATTCAAAAGAGTTTCAAAAGTTCCACATATATGACAAAAAAAAAATGTATATAACATGAAACATCATGCTATACAAAAGACGTTGCTGAAACTGTGAAAGTAAGGATTGGTTCTCGGGTGGCATAGGTAGTCGCTATTAAAGGTTTAACTGTAGTCATGATTCAGCTTCAATGGAAAGAACTAACAACCATATATTTAACACTAAAGGTTGATTAACCTTGCAAATAGTTTTACTACTAAGGGGAAGGGAACACCTTCATTGGAGGCAACTCCGGTATCAGTATTTTTGTCTCCCATGCCAATAGGAGGAAAGAATTTGCTCCTCAGCAACAGAGGTCAACTCTTAAAGGAAAGAATTTGCTCTTGAGGAGCAAATTCTTTCCTTTAAGAGAAGACCCCGTTTTCAGTTGGAACGAATTTATAGAAAAGTGAACAGGAAGTCCCGAAAGTTGTCTCCCTTTGAAAAATGACGGAGAATATGCCAGATGTTCCCATCCGCAAATATCGATGGAAGTCTTTGACAGGTTGCAGTGGAATAACCACAATTCATAATTTTGTTCATGAATTATTTAGGCCCAAATTGGAGAGTTCTGAAAGTATATGTGACATTAAAAATTAGTTCTAAAGTTACCACTTTGCTAGATGATAGAATTCAGACAAGCCATTTTTGTTGTTCTGAAAAACAAATGACAGGTTTTGGGATCATGTGCCCTTGAAAATAACGTCAAGGTAACAAAAATCTAATCAAATCTTTGATAGCTTGCAATGATATTTTGTTCCATGTTTGACCAATTTTCATCATGAATTTATGTGCGTGCATACAAGCGAAAGATGACAGATTCGGGAGAACGGCTGCTGTGCCCTTGAAAATCAGGTCAAGGTCACCAAAATCAAGCTTTGGAAGGTTGCAATGATACATGTATGTTGTATCAAGTCAGCAAATTTCATCTTTTTGTACATGAGACATGGTGCAGAAAACCCAAAATTGATAAGTTTTAGGGTACCTGTGGCAATGAAAATAAGGTCAAAATCAAACAAAATCTTCGGTGGATTGTTATGATATATTGTACCAAAATTCATCAACTGGTTTATGAGGAAGCGTGCAGACAAGATATGTTGGCCCAAAAGTGATAGTTTGTTGTTTTTTGCGGGGGGGGGGGGGGGGGGGGCGTCTGTGTTCTAGAAAAAAGGTCAAGGCCACGAAATTTCAATGACTGGTTTCCCTCGTCCTATTGATGCAACTATGCAGATTTGGTCAGAATCCATCCATAGGTTCAGGAGATATTATTATTTCACTCATTTTGAGCCGATCTTTAATCAGAAAGAAACAAAAGACACCTTACCTTCCGTTGCAGAACTTGGTGTCTCGCGTGACATGAAAGGCAACCAGGCAGGGTCACCAAGGTGAGAGCCCTATTGATTAAGATTCGGTAGTCTTACCTATTAGGCCACGGAGACCCATCATTAAGGGATATAGTGTATCAAACAGACTGAGTCCAGTTGAGTCGAGTGCAAATGCTGACACCCAGACCTTCGCAAACAGAATCCACAACAACAGGAAAACGTCCCCTTCCTTCCCTTGATGGGGTGGGGGCACATACTTGGGTGTAAAAAAAGCTATTTTTACCTCGATGTGATTTTTTGTATTTAGTCTGTGACCTTGAAAATTAGATCAAGCCCATTCAAACTCTACCAACACTTGCCCATAGCCTACCAAATTTGCATCAGGAAAACACGCCTATACAAACACATTGTAACCTTTATCGCCGAAAAAATGAAAATTTTAAGATGAAAAATTGTGATATTTTTCTGATTTCTGCTCAAAATATGGATTATGGGTACTCGTTAGGACCGCCTCATCGAGGCGGTTCTAACGAGTACCCACAGTCTATATTTTAGAGCAGAAATAAGAAAATAAGGGATACCCCCGGAAACCGCAGTTTTACTATATAAAAGTGGGGTACAAGGGGGTCAAAATTATATAGGCATGTTTTCGTGATGGGTTGGTAAAAAACCATTCACTGTTTCGGGAAACATAGTACGAGCAAACAATCACCTTCAAACAGCAAACTGCAAATGGGATTCACACCAAAAAACCATATGCCCTCCTCCATTTAAGGGCGGGTGGTAGGTGGGATAATAATATACAGTCGAACTTCAATGGCTCGAACACCTTTGGGACAACTAAAATTTGTTCGAGGCAGCGGTAGTTCGAGCAACTGAGGGCTACTGCCAGGAGGCATGGCGGGAGTAATTTTTGGACTTCTTTTCAATGTTCTGTATGATGAATGTATATTGTGTATACTCATTAGAATCGCCTCATAGAGGCGATTCTAACGAGTACACACAGCATACATTTGCAAGATGAAAGACTAAAATCCCCTTAATTATCCCCCACTATTTCTTATGTAGAGGATTTCGCTAGGGGCTCAAGAATGGGTTCGACACATCCATGGTAAACGAGCCATCGGTGTTCGAGCCATCGAAGTTCAACTGTACTTCAAAGAGCCAACTGCAAATGGGATTCACACCAAAAACCATATGCCCTCCTCCACTTAAAGGCGGTTGGGAGGTTGGATAATAATATACCCAATTAATGTTTTGTCAATTTCGACAAAGAAAGGTGAAAGACTAAATTTGCACTGGTACATTTAGTTCAAATATTAAGGGCAACGGATACACCTTCCGGGGAGGCGACTCCTTCAAAATTATTTTGTTCCAATGTCATTATGGGCCAACTCATTAAAGAAAGAATTTGCTCCTGGGGGTCAACTCTTAAAGGTGGGTAGTAGACCTCTTTTTCAGTTGGACAGGGCTTTGAGGAGAGCGAACAGGAAGTCCCGAAAGTTGTCTCCCTTTGACAAATGGCGAAAAAGCAGCTGTCATGTGTTCCGATTCCCCTTAAGCAAAAGGATAATAGATTTTAAATTTATTGACTATTCGAAAACATTTAAAACATTAACACATTCATGTTGATAGAACTTAACCCTACAACAACAACAACAAAAACAACAACAACAACAACAAACAGCCACCAAAGAAGATGGCAAATCCTGACAAAATGACATTCAGAAGATATTACACAAGCAGAAAGTGCACTTACAATAATACACACCAGTTAATCCTCAACTATACTGCTACTAATACCAACGAGACATCTGTAACCTATTGCATAAATTATGTGGTCAAAGACTTTTTGAGTTATGGCCAAACAGAGGTTTCACTGTGAGCGGAGATAACTAAAATACCATAGTATCCAGAATTGTGGTTCTTGCTCATGACATGTCTTTTTAACTTTATGTTTAAGAAATAGATCGGCTCTAACTGTGATTTGTTGTGTAATAAATCACAGTTTGGAGGTAAGTTGTAAAGTAGACAAATCACGAGCGCGTAGCGCGCGTGATTTGTCTACTTACAACTGACCGACAAACTGTGATTTATTACCCAACAAATCACTGGCTAAAGCTGATCTATTTCGATTCTAACACGCTGAAAATCGGCAATAATGTTGTTGTTTCCTTCAAAATCTCACAACTTTTCGCCATTGTTAGAAGAAATCCCGCTAAAATTATCGACTGAAACACATGCATTTATATCCTTTTCTAACGTTTTCGGTGCGAGAAAATGACGTTACACCGTCTAACGTCAAGTAAATCGACTAGTGACGTCATAAATTTGCAGTTTTTAATGACGTAACACGTCACGCTCTTCCGAGCTATGATTTGTTGCAGAATAAAACACAGTTATTTTGAATTGCCTATATAGACGTGCTGTGTTAGAATTTTTGTTTAATTATTTGTTTTTGAGGTTTAACGTCCCCGTCAACATTGTATAGGTCATTTTGGATACGTCGCTTCCAATTTTGCGGGATTTTACCCGACATTGAGATGACATGACATCTCAAGCCCCGTCGCCCAATGAAACCAATAAGGTTTATAAGCATGGACGGTCCGACTCGCACCGCTTTGCCGTGGCAGGCTTAGATCCTCTAAGCGGTTTAACAGTGCGCGTGTGCGGTCGGATTCAGCTCTGCGTGGAAGCATCAAGTGCCATCAATGCATCTCAAGAAGTATTTGAAGTTATTTCGATCACGAGGTTAAATTGCCATGGGTAATAACTTGAATGCTATGGCACCCAGGGTTGTGGTTCTTGCTCCCGACATATCCTCATAGCCACATTTGTAATTTTAACCAAGACCCATCAATATATCTCAAAGGCTATTGAAATTATGTCGATCACAAAGTTATGTTGTTAGGGGAGATAACTAAAATACTCTTACTCATAACAGGTGTTCATTGCCCCATGTACAACTGCACCAGTTGCCACCACAATGCCTCAAAGCTTATTGAAGTTAATGTGATCACAATGTAATTTGATATAACTTAAGTACCATGGGAATGATGGCATCCAGAGTTATGGTTCTTGCTCGTGAAATCTCTTCTTTACCTCCTGTACATTTGTACCAAGTACCACCAACGCATCTCAAAAAGTGTTGGAGTAATTGTGATCACAAGGTAAAATTCTCAGGAATTATAACTTTCGTAAGACCCCACCTAGAGGTACATGTACGCTTCTTGTTCACGACACGCCTTCTTAACCCTTGTCCTGCTGAATATTCAAATATGCCACACCCACTACAGATTATCAACCAATCAGATTACTTGATGCAAATTATTGCAACAAATTCAGAATCTGAATGGCAAACAATGTAGATCCTGATCAGATGGCTTCGTCAGAAGCCATCTGATCTGGATCTTCATTGTTTGGAAAATAAGGCATATCCGGGCTCAGCATGACAAGGGTTAACTTCCTGCACACCTGTACAAAGTCCCATCAATACAGTTGACTCTCGTTATCTCAAACTACGGCTTAAATCAAACTTAATTTTGGGCACGGTTGCATTAATTTTGCTACGTTTATCTCAAACTAATGTTATCTCAAACCAAAATTCTAATCCCCTGGAGTTTGAGATAACGAGATTTGACTGTATATCTCAAAACGTGTTGCGTTATTGTGATCGTAAGATTATATTGTCAGGTGAGATAACAAAAATACCATGGCATCCAAAGGCGTGGTTCATGCTCCTGACACGCCTTCTTGACCTCATGTGCAACTATACCGTGTACGGCCCCCGTCCATCGGGGCTATATATATATATATATATATAAGCAATATATGGGCTGCATGATGCTTCCACGCAGAGCTGAATCCGACCCACACACGAGTACTGGTAAACCACTTAGAGGATCTAATCCTGTCCAGGAACCGCGGTGCGAGGCGGGCCGTCCATGCTTATAAACCCTATTGGTTTCATTGGGCGACAGGGCTTGAGATGTCATTTCATCTCAATGTCGAGTAAAAGTCTCACAAAATTGGAAGCAACGTCTCCAAAATGACCTTTACAGTGTTGACGGGGACGTTAAACCTCAAATCAAACAAACAAAAACCATCAATATATCTTTAAGTATATTGGAGTTATGACGATAGCAAGGTTGAATTATCAGGGGAGATAACTGAAATACCATGATATCCAGAATTGTGATTCTTGCTCATGACAAGCCTTCTTGACCCCCTAAACAATAGTACCAAAAACCATCAATACAGTCAAACTTCAATGGCCCGAACACCTTTTGGACCTCGAAAATCTGTTCGAGACAGGAGTAGTTCGAGCCACTGAGGTTACTTCCAGGAGGCATTATGAGATACTTTTAGACATCTTTTCGACGTTCTATATTGAAAATGTATGCTGTGTGTACTCATTAGAATCGACTCAGCGAGGCGATTCTATACATTTGCAAGATAAAAGACTTAAATCTCCTTAATTCTTATGTAGAGGATTTCGCTAGGGGCTCAAGAATGGGTTCGACACATCCATGGTAAACGAGCCTTCGGTGTTCGAACCATCTAAGTTCTACTGTATATCTCAAAGGGTATTGGAGTTATGGCAATCACAAGATTATCTTTTCAGGGTAGAAAACTAAAATACATGTATTGGTACCATGGTATCCAGAGTTAAGGTTCTTGCTCATATTGAGTAGGGAGAGGACTATCTAATTGTTGATCATAACTTGTGTCCGATCCCATTGTGTTGAAGAACAATAAAATATGTTTAATCAAAAATATTGAGCCTTCTAGACATCATGTATACCTATACAAAGTACCATCAATATACCTAATACTATGACGGGCCTCCGTGGCGCTGTCTCATAATCATTAGGTCTTGCACCGCTGTGGTTCGAGCCTGGCTTGGGTATCATGTGAGACATCAAGTTCCGCAACGGAAGGTCAGGTATTCCGGTTTTCGCCCACATCTGATAAACGATCAACTCAATATCAGTAAAGTTATCATCTTGGACCGAAAAAAGAGAGAAAAAAAAACATCGATTATTTCAAAGGGTTTTGGATATATGGCGATCACAATGGGTTATGTCTATAGACGGACAGTCAGACAAACAGACGGACGCAATGCTGATCGCTATTTACCACCGATCTATTCTGTCTAGGGATAATAAAACACCGGGACATTTTGTCATATACAGTGGACCTTTGCTTGCTCAATCACCGATGGTTTGAAAACTTTGGGAGATTCGAACTCATGTTTAAGTCCAAATGGAATTGACTTTATGTAGGTCCCAAATAGACATAGTTAGGTATAATTCAGGTAGATATTTCATTATGTGAAGGCATATGTGTACTCATCAGACGCCTCGATGAGGCGGTTCTAGTGAAAACACACATCAGAGCTTTCATCAAGAAAACATGTCCATATAATTTCGACCCCCTTGAACCCCTCTTTTATGAAGCGTAACTGGGGTTTACAGGAGTAAACATTACAGTCAAACCTGTCTTAGGGGCCACCTCTATTAAGCAAGCAACCTGTCTTAAGCAAGGGGGCATTTAGTTCCCGAAAACGGCAAATGCATTAAAATTCACCTGTATTAAGCAAGCACCTGTCTTAAGCAAGCACATTTTCATTATCCCTGAGGAGCTTGCTTAATACCGGTTGGACTGTATTTTTCTTATTTCTGCTCTAAAATATAAGTTGTGGGAACCCGTTAGAACCGCCTCGATTAGGCAGTTCTAACCAGTACCAACAGTCTATATTTTGACCAGAAATAACAAAAATATAACAATGTTTCATCTTAAAATTTTAGTGTTTTTTTTCGGCAGTAAAATTAAAACAATGTATTTGTACAGGCGTGTTTTCGTGATTATTTTACCAAAGTATTATGCCACCTCGCATGGCACTATTTGAACAAACTTGGTAGGGCCCGAGTCCCCAGTGCCGCACCCCAAGTTTCAAGGTCAACGGCCATTTGGTTCCTAAGAAGATTTTTAAAGGTTTTTACCATATACGGGCATGGTGGCCATATTGGTCATGTGACCCAGTCCTTTACGAACAAATTTTCGTTCCCCCTTCTAATAGCGGCTCGACATGCAATGTGCTTTCAATCGACCCAGCAGTTTAAGTTGAGAAGATGATAAAAATACTGAATCTGAGCCTTCTAGGACAAAGGTCAGGAAATGGCCTTGACCTTTGGAATTTATAAACTTCCATTCAGCTGATTGCAAATATCATTTCTGATGCCACAGGTTGCCATGCAATCAGAAAAATCCAATGTGTTGCCCTTTTTCCATACACATGTCTAAGTAGCCAAATTTGATCTTGACGTAAAATAGGGCAAGGTCAACCAAAGGTCATCATTTGAAAAAAAACTTGGTAGAGTCAGAGTTCCCGATGCTACATACCAAGTTTCAAGGTCATCGGCCATTTGTTTCATAAGAAGAAGATGAAGATTTTAAAGTTTTTTTAACCATATATGCGCATGGCGGCCATCTTGGACAGGTGACCAATATCCCATGAACAAACTTTCTTTCCCCCAAACCATGGCGGACCCACATGTTATTTGGTTTCAATTGGCCCAGCAGTTTCTGAGGAGAAGTCGTTTGAAAATGTTGACTCCGACGCGACTCTGGTTCGATGGTCGAGATTTTTGGCTAACCACAAGGGTATACCCACCGCCGCATCTGTGGGTTGAAAACAATGACAGGTGCATCAAAATAAAAAAATGTATACGTTGCCAGTGAAAACCATTAAGCTACATGTAACACTCCCTGGCGACATTGTACAGTCGAACTTCAATGGCTCGAACACCTTTGGGACCTCGAAAATCTGTTCGAGAAAGGGGTAGTTCGAGCCACTGCGGTTACTGTCAGGAGGCATAACGAGATACTTTTAGACATCTTTTCGGTGTTCTATAATGAATATGCATGCTGTGTGTACTCATTAGAATCGCCTCATCGAGGCGATTCTAATGAGTACACACAGCATGCATTTGCAAGATAAAAGACTAAAATCTCCTTAATTATCCCCCACTATTTCTTATGTAGGTGATTCCGCTAGGGGCTCAAGAATGGGTTCGACTCATCCATGGTAAACGAGCCATCGATGTTCGAGCCATCGAAGTTCTACTGTACATTCTTTTAGTCCTCTTGATTTATGGTAATTCATAGCAACAGACAAGGTGAGTATTTTGTGATAATTGAAGGATAGTTTTCCTTATTTCTCCATATAAACCAATGTTATGGGTCTTCATTAGAACCGCCTCGTCGAGGCGGTTCTAATGAATACCCACAACATAGGTTCGTATGGAGAATTGACAAAAACAAAACAAAACAAAAAAAATCAGTAAACATAAAATACCAATCTCTTCTATTGCTATGATTGTTTGTCTGATTTGAGGTTTAACGTCCCCGTCAACACTTTAAAGGTCATTTTGGAGACGCTGCTTCCAATTTTGTGGGACTTTTACCCGACATTGAGATGAAATGACATCTCAAGCCCTGTCGCCCTATGAAACCAATAGGGTTTATTAGCATGGACGGTCCGCCTCGCACCGCGGTTCCTGGACAGGCTTAGATCCTCTAAACGGTTTACCAGTACTAGTGTGCGGGCCGGTTTTAGCTCTGCGTGGAAACATCATGCAGCCCATATATTTCTTCAAGCCCCTATGGGCGGGGGCCGAACTCTATTGCTATGATGGTATTATTGTTATTTATGTTCAAAATATGGATAGCAGGTGCTTGTTAGAATCACCTCATTGAGGCGGTTCTGATCACTAGTACCGACAACCTATGTCTTGGAGTAGTAATAACAAAAAGAATGTATACTCCTGTAAACCCCAGTTTTCACTTTGTAATGTAATTTTGGGGTTACCCCAGATTTGAAGAAATATATGGGCTGCATGATGCTTCCACGCAGAGCTGAATCCGGCCCGCACACTAGTACTGGTAAACCGCTTAGAGGATCTAAGCCTGTCCAGGAACCGCGGTGCGAGGCGGACCGGACCGTCCATGCTAATAAACCCTTTTGGTTTCATTGGGCGACAGGGTTTTACATGTCATTTCATCTCAATGTCGGGTAAAAGTCCCACAAAATTGGAAGTAACGTCTCCAAAATGACCTTTACAGTGTTGACGGTGACGTTAAACCTCAAATCAAACAAACAAACACACGTGGGGGTTACGGGGGTGTTCATTTCACGAGAGTTCTTACAGATAACACATTGCAAACTGAAAATAGGAGTGTCGGCTGTGTCGTGACACCTCATCTTAAACATCATTGATCCGAGTCTTCACTGATCGCACACTTACTTTCAGTAGCCAAGCCAGACCAAACATATTGTTACCCAACACAAGGAAAATCTTAATCTTTCAAACCAGTTCGATGATCGAGGCTGTCTAATTCCGGTGAATATGTTATATATAAAAGGGTTATCCTTTGGAAGCAAGGAATACACCACAGAACTGAAAAGTATGGAGTGCACATGTTTTTTGGGCCAGACTAGCTACATGTAGTTTCGGCCAATTATCCCTCATCAGTGACCCTCAAATATTTACAAATTTTCCACGATGGAATCAATGATCCCAAAGGACAAGAATATAAGAATCTGATATGGGGTTCTGTTGTAGATGAGCGTTTCCAACCCGAGGGATGACCTTGCTGAGCGGAACCGTGGCTACGCCGAGGTTCCTCTCAGCACGGTCATTCCGAGGGTTGGAAACGCCCATCTACAACAGAACCCCATATTGGATTCTTTTTCTTGCACAACACCTCCGGTTAATTTTGACAGCTCGCACATGTATATTGTTTACAAAATAAAAGTAGTGCGGAAGTAGTTCCGGCAGTCGAATAGAATTGAAGCGCATTTATGTTAGTTGCCTGGGTCGGAACACCAGGGTCAGTGTGTGTGTGTGTGTGTGAAATCGGGTTTAACGTCGCTTTCACCAGGGTCAGAACATAAATTTCTATCCCAGGGTAAAATCACGGATTTCCTTGTCTGGTGTGCAAGAAAATATAAACTACGCTATAGTGAAGGGTAGGGAGGGTTTTTTTTACGGCAGCCTCACATTCCCTTAACATCAGCTGTAGTGACGTTATATATGTTCTATGTTCTATAAAAGGGTTATCATTTGGAAGCAAGGAATACACTACAGAACTGAAACGTATGGAGTGTACATGTTTACTGGGACAGATTAGATAGTTTCGGTCAATTAGGCCTCATCAGTGACCCTCAAATATTTTCAAAATTCCTTAATGGAATCAATGACCATCCCACTTGTGGGGGAAAGCACTGACGGGTAACTCAATAAAGTTGTAAATGTTGCCTCTGAAAACCATTACTTTAACACATCCGTGCGACATTGTGCATTCTTTTATACTGCCGCTATAAATGATTTACGGATGAAAATGTTTGGCATCATTGTTATTTATGCTCAAAACACAGGTTGTGGGTACTCGCCAGAACCGCTTCAAATCTGTCTAAAAGCAAAAATAACAAAAAATAATATATACCCTATAAACCCCAGTTTTCTCTGTATAGAGTGGTGTTTACTGGGTGTTCATTTTACGGCGTGTTAACGTGAAAACATATAATACATTGCAAATTGAAAATAGGAGTGTCGGCTGTGTCGTGACTCTTCATTGTAAACAGCATTGATCCGGGTCTTTACTGGCCGCACAATAACCATCATTGGCCAAGCCAGAGAAAAAACATATTGTTAAACAAAATATGGAAAATTTGAATCTATGTAAAATCAGCTTTCTCCGCAGAAGGGCATTACTCTTAAAGGAAAGAATTTGCAGATTTGCAAATTCTTTCCTTTAATGGAAATTCTTTCCTTTAATGAAAGTCTTTCCTTTTCCGTAATGGAACATACTTTTATTTAGATTATGTCCCTTTATTGCAAATAGTTTACAAATATATGCTTAATGGGCACTATGCCTGTGACCGTATCTGGCTAAAACCGTCAGTAGTAACTTTAATCAGTTCCCAACGAAAATGTGCCTTCGCACGTACGCACTCGGTGAACACACAAATCAGCAGCCGTACCCATCTACATGTAGTAAGAACCCAATCCTTCTTGTCGCATGAATAGCTTTCCAGTTAAACGGCATCCATAAAACACCCAGCGAAGACTCTGATCAGACTGCGCTGATGCGCAGTCTGATCTGAGTCTTCGCTGGGTGCACATACTCGAAGATACATTTTCTCTGGTAGCGGCCCATCTAGTGTTTTGTTGGCTTACACAAACAATATGGTCTCAGTTTTGGAGACTTATCAACAATGCAATCTGCCGCTTTGCCGTACATGTTCAATCTACTGATCTCATTTTCATTTGATGTAAAGTTATTGGTGCTTATGTTTCTCGACACAGTTGCTTCAAACAGACCTAAGCCCGGGTTGGTTTCGAACGTAATTTGGTATAAAATCTTTCTTGGTTTTAGTTTGTCTGAAAGATCAGGGATACGCCCATCATAGTCTTTGCTACCTCTGTATTTCAACACTTGTTCGTTGGTCTTGAAAGATATTGCTCGTATAATTTTGCGCAGTTTTAGTTTGTAGCACAGTTTCTTGAATGGTTTCAGTAATTTGTTTATAAGTTTTAATACGGATTCGACAGCATTCAGAACATGCTCGTCATTAAGCGGAGTTTTGGCCCATTGCAAACAAGCGCACCAGTGAGGTTCTATTGATGCATGGGTACAAGACCGTTCCAGTGGTATTTCTTTGAAAAGGCTGATGCCCCTTGAAGAAAGACGAGCAATGTTAGAGGATGCTCTAGATAGGACTAAAATGTCAAGAAAAGTTTTGTGAATATCAAATGGCGTGACAAGACGTTTAGTATTGCTTTTGAAGTTTTCATAATGCTTCGGATAGTTTGTTTTAAACCAATCTGGAAACCGGAATCCAAAATAGGGCATGCGCTCTTCAAGTTTGCCTTGTTCTTTAGTCCGGAAACTTCCATATCGAATTCCATGATCACTCATAAGAACCAGAATAGTGTTTTCTAAATAGCCCTCAGTCTTCAGAAACTTTAAAAATGACGCAACATCCTGATCCGCCTGGGCCAGCATATTATTATCATGGTGCGAAAATTCGGAAAAGAATCCGAAGGTAAACATTTTATGGTTCTTGTTTGTCTGAAGGCCTTCCTTTATCCAATCAATAAACACCTGGTGCCGCCCACGTGACCCCAAACAATTCGGCAAGAAGCGATTATAAAATGGAATGGCGGCGAGGTAAAATGGTCGCATGTAATGGTCTACCGGCTGTTTCTTGAATCCAAGCATGCGCAGTTGGAATGTCCCTATATTGGCCATATCCTCTCCCCACTGAGTGATATAGCCTTTATTCTTATATTTTGTCCAGACAAATGTTACTACTTCATCAATATGTTTCGCATTTTTATGCCCTCTCCTCACTTCCGGTATTTCAGTCTCTGACTGTCCGGTTAGAATCGGTAGAAGTGCTTGCGGAGTGCCATCACCTACTATATTATATCCTTCTAGAACAAGTCCATTAAGCGCTTCGGTGAAATATTTATGAGTCTCCGGTAGAACCCGTTGAAACATGTGTCGCGATACCGAATCAAATCCAAACATTAAAACATTTGGTTGCTTGTTCTTATCCTTGTCTTGACGTTGTGTCTTCTTTCGGCGTTTGGGGTCTTTTGTAGATATACACGCATGGATGTTTGCATACTTCGACCCACTGGCTGATTTGCACGATACTTTGAATGCATCGGATTCCAGATGTGAACCATTAAGCATGGGTTTAATTGGCTTTTGCACTGAAAGAGAATCATCTTTGTTCACAAGGGCAGCGTAAGCACAAGTTATCTCCCCGTGTTTCTTAACAGCTGAGTGAGAAATGTAAAATTTGCCATTTTCAGTATAAACCCATTCTTGATCATCATGACACACAACTGGTTTCGTTTTATGCAAATAGTTTCTAACGTCACTATTCCATAGCTCTAGTTGAGGGTGCACACACTTTTGTGTGGCCATTATACTGACATTTCCATGTGTGGTCTCTCCAGTCAATGTACTATATTGGTTCTTGTAAGTCAAACTTAAGAGTTTAGATGTTGTTCCGTTGACGTGTATATCACGTGATTGGTAATCAGACGATACCGTGATGTCATATACAAGATAGATCGCCAAGAAGAGAAAAATCAGAGAACAAACCCATGAGAATGTTCGTCTGCGTTTGCTGCACTGATACTTAAAAATGCGTCTCAACTTTGAATACCGTCTGCTCATGTTGACGCTCTTCTGTTTCGTGCAGCTATTTTGTTTCGTATATATGTAGACGAGGCTGTCACATTACGATAACATGCCTATACAAATACATTATAAATTTTACAGCCGAAAAAAAAATAATGCAAATTTTAAGACGAAAAATTGTGATATTTTTCTTATTTCTGCTAAAAATATAGATTGTTGGTACTCGTAAAAACCGCCTCATCGAGGCGATTCTGACGAGTACCCACAATCTATATTTTAGAGCAGAAATAAGAAAAATAAGGTTCACCCCTATAAGCCCCAGTTTTACCATATAAAAGTGGGGTTCAAGGGGGTCAAATTATACAGGCCTGTTTTTGTGATAGTCTATTGCAACTCTAAATCCCGGAATTCGTTTTTTTTTCTCTCTTTCCGACGAATAGGCAAACAGAACGGAACAGATCTGATCATATAGCGCCTCGGCGAAATTTGATCTCGTTGTAATTTTCAGATCTCACAGTGTTAGGCAGTATTTGGCACTTTTTTAATTTTTGTTTTTACTACCATCTTCCAAATGCCGTAATGAGAGATCTACTGTCCATGTGCGTGTTATATGTGGTTGACTCCCATAATTCGAACAGTTCCCCTTTTGATACACAAACAATGTTCACAAGAGTTTAGAATCAAAGAAAACCAAGACATTCTTCTGTGTTTGCAGAGTGCAGAAGTCTGTATTGTTCAATAACGCCTTGTCCTCAAGAGAATTTGGGTTAGAGAAACTCAAGAAGTTCCATTTCGGCTGCAGAAGCATTCGATAAATACATGCGTATTTTTCTCTATATTTTGTTTAGGTAATGATCCATTCCGCTATCCAAATAAATCATTGAAACCTTGATCTCTAAAAAGGCGTGCTTGACTCAGATATTTCAATCTTTTCCATGAAAGCGACATTTCCAAATTATAAATCATTACACTGCAGGCGAGAAATTATACGAAAACACGGCTACGGGCGGCCCAATACAGATTCTCAGAAACGGGAAATATCGAGTTCAGTTCCGTATCGATTGGATGTCAAAGAAGCCAGCGCATGAAAAAAAACTACAAAAATACTTGTGAGACCAGTAAAGACCATGATCAGACTGCGCATCTGCGCAGTATGATCAGGGTCTTCACTTGTCTCATTAACCCTCTAAAGCCTACAGGCTATCCGAAGAGAGATTGACAAAAACTCATGTTATATTGGGTTGACGTGTTGGATGATCTAAGTCTTTGCTTGTCACGCAGGTCGTATTGTACGTTTTGTCGTGCGCTGGCCCAATTATCAGACGTTTTAGCTGTTGTCTAGCCCTAATATAAGCCAAAAAGACAGATCCTACACATAGCCTTTGTTTAGCCACATTACGCAAACACGCCTATACAAATACATTGCCACCTTTATCGCCGAAAAAAATGAAGATTTTATGATGAAAAATTGTGCTATATTTCTTATTTCTGCTCAAAATATAGATTGTGGGTATTCGTTATAGAACCGTGAGTACCCACAATCTATATTTTAGAGCAGAAATAAGAAAAATAAGGTATACCCCCGGAAACCCCAGTTTTTCTATATACAAGTTGGGTTCAAGGGGGTCAAAATAATATAGGCGTGTTTTCGTGATGACAAATTCATGAAATGTACAGCCCCGTGTATAACACATCTTGTATTTATGGACTGTATATAGTTGTTGTTGAAGTAGTAGTTGTTGTAATTTGTTGTTCTTCTTACTGATGTTGATGTTCTGCTCTCTTATGTTGTTACTGTTCTTCTATCTATCTATCTATCTATCTATCTATCTATCTATCTATCTATCTATCTATCTATCTATCTATCTATCTATCTATCTATCTATCTATCTATCTATCTATCTATCTATCTTCTTCATCTTCTTCTTTTTCTTTAAGGTCAATGTTACGTACGGCGCAAAATTTTTGTCGTTTATGTTGTTGTTGTTCTTCTTCTTCTTTTTCTTGTTGTGTTGCTCTGTGTGTGTGTGTGTGTGTGTGTGTGTGTGTGTGTGTGTGTGTGTGTGTGTGTGTGTGTTATGGTTATTAAGTTTTATTTCATGTAAAGTACGCGCAGAATATTGTTGCTGTTGTGCCTTTGTTTGAAAAAAAAAAAAAAAAACGATGCGTATAATGCATGCATAATATCTATAATTCAGTTATGCATCACAAAAGCACGCCTAATATATGACACTTTGACCCTTTGAGCCCTACTTTTATATCGTAAAACGGGTTTACAGGGGTAAACCTTATTTGTCTTATCTCTGCTCTAAAATATAGATTGTGTGTAGTCGTTAGCGTTCTAACGTTTACCCACAATCTATATTTTGAGCATGAATAAGAAATATATCACAATTTTTCATCTTCAAATTTTCGTTTTTTTGGCGGAAAAATTCACAATGTACTTGTATAAGTGTGTTCATCTAATGGTTGTTGTTGCTGTTTTCATTTGGAAAAAGGTTTATGTTATGTATGTACCTACATACTGTAGAGAGTATACCACCATAGGTAGGTGAGACGCATAGGCAGGCAACATTATAAGAATCTTATATGGGTGTGAGGAGTGGATGGAAAAATCCGTCCCGAGGGACACTGTCCGGGATCACGAGGCTTGCTGAGTGGTGCCGGACAGTGATCCCGAGGGACGGATTTTTCTATCCACCCCTCACACCCGTATAGGATTCTTTTTCTTGCATACTTTCCATTTTAGCGCGGATTTTTAATGCTGCAGTCACTTCGGCCACAGAAGCTTGACGTAATAAAATTTAAAGGGCGTGTCCCTACGTTTCTATATAACATGATCCCGAGGGACGGATTTTTCTATCCACCCCTCACACCCATATAGGATTCTTTTACCTGCATACCTTACATAGAAACGTAGAGATGAACCCTTTAATATTATAATACGTCAAGCTCCTGTTACTTCGGTTACCAACGTCCGCCATATTGTGATGACAGTACAGGAATGTTAAGTGACGTCACGAATTGAACGTGGATGACGTCAACCTTAATGACGACATATACGAGGTTGTAATCAACCAGTACATTTATCAAACACGCGATTATATTCGATTTGGGGTCGGAACACCAGGGTCAGAACATAAATTTCTATCCCAGGGACGGGGACGTTAAACCTCAAATCAAACAAATCTATCCCAGGGTAAAATCGCGGATTTCCTTGTCTGGTGTGCAAGAAATATAATTATAATTATTATTACCGAAGCGTCGTTACCTTTCGACAACAGTAAACAATATTCGCTGACGTTATTTTTCTTCTTTTTCTAGATTAATTGTAACATAATATGTATAAATAGGTCCTGCTGATGTTGTTGTTTGGAAAAAAAAATATTTTATTTACAGTACACATATATAATTATATTGTTGTTGTTAGCTGTTGCTTCTGTAAAGTGTGTATTTTAGTTTTAAGTCCCACCAACAGCTAAGGTCACAACGAAACGGACCTCGGTTTAAAGACCCATCCGAAAGTCTGGAGCAGCTCTGCGATCCCTGGTTAATCAGGCGAGTGGCATAATCACTACGCCACAGAGGCTTCTGCTCTTATATAGAAACAGGTTTTATTTTATGCACACTATCTACATAATAATGTTGATGTTGTATTACCTTTACAGTGTTGACGGGGTCGTAAAACCTCAAATCAAACAAACAAAAAATGTTGTTAGAAACAAGTTTTATTTTATGCACAGTAAAAACAAGATAACACGAGGTTTCTATAGCTTTTTTCTGAGGGTGGTTGGGTGAGGCAAATGGGTTGTGTATCTTGCATCACTGGGGCGTCCGACTGATGTTGGCTTACAGTTGGGCTTGCAGCAGGTAAGTGTTGAGGGTAGTGTTGTTATTTCTTCTGTTTTAAACTTCCGTTCATTTTCCTATTTCTCCGCTACCCCTCACTTTCGCGTCCTCCACTGTTTCTTCTATCTATTTTTCCCTTCCTCTGGGAAACGACACAAAATGACCACGTGTCGTTAAATCCCAATCAACCAATCACTCACTCACTCAATCAATCAGTCAGTTAATCAATCAATCGGTGTTTGTCATGTTCGTGAATGCATTTCAGATGAAATCAGTGCGTTGTGGAAGTGGACTATTTCAAGCATTTCTATATCAAACAGCTAAAATATTGCATAATAAAAAAGTACTAAGCCCCCCATTTGTGCATAATCAAACGCAATCTCAGTCCTTCACTGTTCACGTGAATGAGTTGTGGCGAATATAAAGGGGAATGGATACACCTTTTAGGGGAGGCAGCTCATGCAAAAGTATTTTTGTCTCCCATGTCAAAAGGGGTCAATTCTTAAAGGAAAGAATTTACTCGAGCAAACCCTTTTTTCCAATGGATTAGGGCTTAAAGAAAAGCGAACATGGAGTCCCAAAAGTTGTCTCCCTTTGGAAAACGTCGGAAAAATCTGCCAGGTGTTCCCATTCCCCTTAAGTGAAGCGCGGAGACTCTGATCGGAGCCATCTCATCATAACGAGTTTGCTTATAAAAAGACTACAAGAATGTGCATCTCTAAATTCTACGATCGATTAGTCCTCTTAAGAAACTGAGGAGCGAAAGGCTTCTGGACAAGACTTCGGAAACCAATATTTGAGAAACAGCAGCAAGCCTTGGCAACTGTTTCAGAATAAGACCACTATCGATCGCCCAAAAACTGCTTTATATGCCATAAATTCTGCACCTAGCCTTCCTTCCTCAAACCGAATCGGTTTCCGGAGACAACTTTAAGATTGTTTTGTATCCTTTTCCAATAGGCTTATCTGATAGCAACAGATACGTATTTTGTGATAGTTGAAGAATACTTTTCCCTATATCTCCATATAAACCTATGCTGTGGGCGCATCGGAGAGCTGGTTCTAATGGATACCCACAACATAGGTTTTTATGGTGAATCGACAAAAACTACACTTCAATTATCTCAAATGCTTACCTTATCTGTTGCTATGCTTATTATAAATGAAGCTGGGGTGTAATCAAGGCACTGAGATTACTGGTGGGTCGATAGTTCCCGGGTTGGCTGGGAAAATAGTCCTGGACTGAGACTCAGACTGTTTCGTTTAACACCTTAACTCACGTTTTCCGATTTTCCGAGAAAAGTGTAGACCCAGATCAGACGCTGCGTTTTGCGGCGTCTGACCCTTTAATTCCTGTACTGTAAGCAAACTGCGTAGACACAGGCGGAAGATTTGCTTCCTTTACATACATTGCGCTGAACACACACACACACACACACACACACACACACACACACACAGATGTTCAAAGCAACAAAATAACTTAGCAAACGGTGACACACAATGAAACCTCGCGTTAATGAGATATACGGAATGACTTTGATGAAAGAAAAACATTTAAAAACGTAAAATTTGAGCCAGAGGGTATAATTATTTGGTTAATGACAATTTTATTAATTAACTAATTAACTTCACTAAAAAGACGCATTGGCCCTTTTTTCGCATTGGTTCTCTTTTTATCGTATTGGCAATCTTTGTTCCGTATTGGCCCTCTTCTTCCGTATTGGCCCGGTTTGTCATCTGTATAGTGCAGGCAGTTTTGGAAACATAAATGCTATACTACAGTGTTTGATTAATAAAAATACATATTACGAGTTGGCGGAAGACCTTACAAAAGAAATCATTTAACAACTGCGAATGAAACGTCAGGGAAATACATCACAAAAACACGTCTATCTAATTTTGACACCCTTTAAACCCAATTTTTATATAGTAAAACTTGGGTTTACAGGGGTATACATTATTTTTCTTATTCCGTCTGCTCAAAAACATAGATTGTGGGTACTCATTAGAACCGCCTCGCCGATGCGGTTCTAACGAGCTCCCACAATCAATGTTTTGAGCAGAAATTAGAAAAAAAAATCACAATTTTTTATCTCAAAATTTTCATTTTTCGGCGGTAAAATTTACAATGTACTTGTTTAGGCGTGGTTTCGTAATGATCTCACAGAGAAACAGGACACCATATACAGATGGATTGAGTACTGCTCTGAACTCTACAACCAGCCAGGTGTTGGGGACAAACCAGTACTTAATTGTCCAGATGTAATCCAAGAAGACTCTCTTCCAATCCCTAGAAAAGTAGTACATGTTGGTGTTTTGAGTATCCGGCAGATTCACATTCTTACAAGAAATACGTGCAGGTTTTCTGTAGCAAAGGAAGGTATTTATCCGTTTTAGGATATTTGCGCCAATGCCATAACGATATAGTTTGCTTTATCAGTAGTTAGTTGGGGGACTGTCAAGAGCTTTTTAAAAATTCAGGATAAATGTCCTCCTCTGTCCAAGATTTTTACCCAATAAGTTATTACTGTGGTCAGCTGTGTTTCACAACTGTGTTTTTGCCTAAATCACCACAGAAATCACCCTGGGAATGACAGAAATCACTTTAGTATGATCGGATAGGCTTGTGTAAGACAATGTAGGGTAGGTACAAATATCAAGTAATGGGCATTAACTTCCACTGGAATATAAGCTAGTCCTAAAAGATTGCAAGCTCCCTATCAGAGCGAGCTAGGGGAGGTAACTCTAAAACTAGGATTCCTTACCGACGAATCTGGGTCGTTTGACCTGTGGGTCGTTTCGCCGGGTCGTTTCACTCTGAGTCGTTTCGCCCTGATTTCGGGGTGGGTCGTTTCGCCCTTACCGTTTGTCGTTTCGCCGAATTATATTTTAAGGGAGTGTGAAACGAAATGGATGGGTAAATGGAAAGACGGATGAATGAATGAATGAATGAATGAATGAATGAAGCTGTGCGTTGGAGATGGACGGACGGACGAACGGACGGTTGATAAGACAGAAATTGACAAGTGAATGAATGAATGTATGGATGGAGTGCAAGGTTAGATGGGACGAACGGATGGATGGATGGATAAAGTAAGAGATGCGTGGGTAGATGGCCGATGGACGGACGGACGGACGAACGGATCTCAATCTGAACTGTTCATGGTGACACGTCAAATGACACGCACGTATGGGTGACGTATGGACAGGCGGGATAGCCGGAGAGAGAGAGAGAGAGAGAGAGAGAGAGAGAGAGAGAGAGAGAGAGAGAGAGAGAGAGAGAGAGAGAGAGAAAGGGAGATGTGGTCTTTTTGGCAGTCAGATAGACTGGCTGTGTGTGAAAGCAAGTGTACGTTAATTACTTCATCATTTGCTCTGACAAACGCGGTCATCCACCACGATAATTCTTAAACACATATAATCACACATAACCGAGGTGAGAATAACTGTGTTTGTTAATTTAAGGCGATGCGTTAAATCTAATTATCTTTTTCGGCGAACGGCGGCCGAAATTCCAGAGAGCCTAAATGAGCCTAAAAATTTTAAAGATGTTTCTAAATGCCGACTTCTCTGCATATAAGTAAATATCAGACCCCATTGCATCACTCATCTTTGAAATCTATGTCTGATTGTCAAAGACTCTTTTAGTAATGTCCAAGCTGTGCATTTCTTGTAAATGGCCTTTTTTCTCTAAAAGGGGTTTCTTCAAGAAAACACGCGTGTATAATTCTTATCCACTTAAACCCAACTTTTATATAGAAAATTGGGTTTACAAGAGTATACATGTTTTCTTATTTCTGCTAAAAACATACATTGTGGGTATTTGTTAGAACCGCCTCGTCGAGGTGGTTCTAATGAGTTTCCAAAAGCTCTTGATTAAAGCAGAAATATGAACAATTTCATCTGAAATTTTCATTTTTTGATGGTAAAATTTACAATGTATATGAATAGGTATGTCTTCGTAATGTACAGGCATACACATTATTTTTTCTTGTTTTCGATGCAAAATTCACGGACTGTGGGTACGCATTAGAAGCGCTTCGCCGAGGCGGTTTTAACAAGTTCCCACAATCCATGTCCGGAGCAAAAAATGAAAAAAAAAAAAAAAAAAAAAATATCAGATTTTTTTATCAGAACATTTTTTTGGGTGGTCGAATTTTCCAATATATTTGAATAAGGGGTGTTTTCGTAACCCAGTAGCCACACAATGAATATGCAACGTTGTGTCAATGTAATGTTTTTTTTATATATTGATAAGCTAAAATATTTGTTCGTATGAGGAAAAATGAAAAGAAATTATTAAACGTTTTATTCCTACCCAGGTTCAGACAAACCTTTTTGCACATGGCGTGCACTTTTAATGTATAATGTGTAAAATTGATTATTACACTTCAATTTTGCAAACTTAGTTTAGACACAACTGTATGAAAATATTTTGTTTGTTTAACGTCCCTGTCAACACAATTTAGGTAAATAATATAACCCGTAATATGGTATTCTCCTGTATGAATCGATGTATCAATACTTAATTTACGTATCAATACACGCGGACATATGTACCGGCCCCGACAGCTCAGTCGGTAGAGTGTCCGCTCGGGAAACGGGAGGTCACGGGTTCGATCCCGGGCTGCGGCATACCAAAGTCGTTAAAAATGGTACTAGCTGCTCCTCGCTTGGCACTCAGATTTACGGGGAAGAGCTAGGACTGGTCGACCCAGTGTCAGGATAATGTGACTGGTTGTTGTATCATGTAATGTGTCTGGGACATGATACTTCAGTGAGGCAGCACTATAAAAGTGAGCATTGAGCTCCCTGTCGCAACCAGATACCGTCGTGATATGACTGAAAAATTGTTGAAAGCGACGTTAAACCCGAATTCACACACACACACACGCACGCACGCACGCGCGCGCGCACGGACATATGTCACTATTTGTGCAGAAAGAACAGCTGTTAAGTAAATATAAACACCTTGTTAGCAAGTTTATGCAATGGACAACAACCCCTTAACCCAATTTTATACTGCGAAAAGTGGATTCTCACATATACTTTATTTTTACATATTTCTGGTTCTAAAACATAGACAATAAGATGGTTCTAACCCACAATCTATATTTTGGGCAGAAATGAGAAAAATGTCACTTTTTACATATACGCAGTCACTTTCAAAGCCACGCATCACATTATATTGCAAATACTTGTTAACTACACAGTGATCATCACAGTAAGTCGTCAGTAGGTCGTTAAACTTATTAGTGGAGCGCTTTGGTGCAGTGATAGCGCATCGGATTTGTGATCAAGAGGTTAAATTACGGGTTCGATCCCCATGCTGACCAAAGTGTTGTGTCCTTGAGCAAGGCACATCATCCACATTGCTTACCAACCAGGAAGTCCTGCTCATAATGCTCAGATTTGAGCGAATAGCAGTAAAAGGAAAAAAATAACGTTATTTGAGGTCAAATATCTTTCTCAACAAGGTGGTAGCTCAGTTGCTCAAACCCTTCTTTCTACTGATACAGCGATCGGTCACATTTGACCATTACTCTCAGGTGTACATCACATACACTTCAGATTTTACAGGATTAAAGCCTACACAGTAATCATCACAGTAAGTCGTCAGTAGGTCGTCCAGCTGCACCTAACGAGGATATTACAATACTTTCCGGGACTCCACATACCCCCATAAGCCCCTTTATATATAAAAAAAAATCTAAATTCAATCCAAAGGTCTTGAAAAAAAAAAAAAAAAAAAATAGGGCGAAACAACCCACCAAATCAGGGCGAAACGAGGCGAACTCTAATGTCCGGAAATTGTCCGGGAAATCGCCGGGAATTGTCCGGGAAATGGGGGGTAGTGATGCGTTATCCCTAATTTCTCCACTTCGGGTGGTCAGAAGTTAATAAAATTAGTATCAAATAAAATGTTAAGCTCCATTCTAAAAGATTATTAAAAATAATTTACTTTTTAAACGTTTAAGGGGTCCATTTATTTAGTAAATTTGTCCGGGAAATTCTCGGATTTTGTCCTGGAGTTTGGGGTAGTGGTGTGTTAACCCTAATATCTCAACTTCGGGTGGTCAGAAATTAACAAAATTAGTATAAAATAAAATTTCTAGCTCCATTCTAATAGATTATTAAAAGATATTGCTTATTTTGAATATTTAAGGGGTCCATTTCTGAAGTTAATTTGTCCGGGAAATTCCCGGTTGTGTCCTGGATGTTGGGGTAGTTGTGCATTTTCACAGTATCTCTGTTTGTGGTGATCACTAATTGATAACGATTGATATATATCAAAATTTTAAGTTCAGTTCTAAAAGAATATAAAAAAAATCTTTTCATACACCTCATTGAGGCAGTTCTTATGAGTGCACACAACATGACTAATTTGTAGAAGATCTCAAAGAATCTTTAATTACGGCAAACAGTGTAGAACTTGGTCAACGGTTTAATACATATATGTCTAGCGACCCATTGTTGGGTCATTGGCAAACAGTGTAGATCTTGATCAAAGTTTTAACCCATATATGCCTTGAGTCCCACTTGTGGAACATTGGCAGATAGTGTAGATCCACTGGCAGATCAGATATTTAACCCAGATATTTAATCCATATATGCCTAGTGTCCCATTTGTGGGACATAGTCAAACAGTGCAGACTCAAATGATCATACGCTGCAAAACGTGTCGTCTGATATGGGCCGCAAAATGCTACATCTGATCTGGGTCTACACTATTTGCTTAAACAACGAGGAAATTTAACCGCATCCATTTCTTGCTAGCAATGAATTCGGTGTAAGGACTTTGACGGACCATTATGATCAGTAGCTGCGCAAACCTTGGCGTCTGATCTGGGCCGCTAAGTGCGACGTCTGATCTCGGTCTACACTGTTTGCTTAATCAACGACGAAATTTAACCGCATCCATTTCTTGCTGGCAATGAATTAGATGTACGGACTTTGACTGATTTGACGGACCATGATGCTCAGACGCTGCAAAACTTGGCGTCTGATCTCGGCCGCAAAATGCGACATCTGATCTGGTTCTAAACTGTTTGCTTAAACAACGAAATTTAAGCGCATCCATTTCTTCCTGACGATGAATTAGGTGTACGGACTTTGAGCGATTTTACGGGCCATTAATTTTCTAACGAGATTAAAAATGTGTTAAGTTAATTGCTTTAACTCATAATAAGTTGGCGTGTGCTGCTTACCTGGATTGAAATAGTAGAGAGACTTCATTCATTCACTTGTAAAATCGTAAAAATTCTAGTCTGGTTATTCTGCAAAATGCCTGAGTATATTGATAACATGATTTGCTGTGAAAATCGTAAGTGCAAAATTTGGTTTTATAGAATATGTTTAGGTCTGAATTCATCATCAAATCAATGGCAGTGTCCGTCTTGTGTGCAGCAACATGTAAGACATCATAGAAAGCTGTGTAATGGAAACCCATGTAAATCCAACTTTATACAGAGAAAAGTTTGATTTACAAGGGGTGTGCAGTCTTTCTTTCGTTCTCACAAGTCGATAATATTAAGGAAAACGAACCAATACCCCGGTATCCTGGATACAATCCGGGTTGTGGGTACTCATTAGAACTGCCTCATTGAGGTGTATAAAGAGACTTTTTTTATATTTTTTTAGAATTGAACTTAAAATTTTAACATATATCAATTGTTATCAATAAGTGATCACCACAAATCGAGATATTATGAAAACGCACAACTACCGCAAGATCCAGGACACATTCGGGAATTTCCCGGACAAATTAACTTCAGAAATGGACCCTTAAAATATTCAAAATGAAAAATATTTTTAACTATCTTTTAAAATTGAGCTAAAATTTTTATTTGATACTAATTTTATTAATTTCTGATCACCTAAAGTCGAGATATTAGGGTTAACGCATCAATACCCCAACATCCAGGACAAAATCCGAGAATTTCCCGAACAAATTAACTTAAAATATGGACCCCTAAAACGTTAAAAAAGTAAATTATTATTTGTTTATCTTTTATAATAGAGCTAAAAATTTTATTTGATACTGATTTAATTAATTTCTGACAACCCGAAGTGGAGATATTAGCGACAGCACACCACTACCTCCAATTTCCCGGAAATTTCCAGGCGAATTCCCGGACATTTCCCGGACAATTCTCGGATATTAGTGTGCACCGCGAAACGACCTGGGGCGAAACGACTCACGGGCGAAACGACCCATATCCTTCCGACGAGTGTACTCTGCACGACTGTCAGGTCAATAGAAGAGAACCCCCCTCGAAACGTAAACAAAAAATTTCCTGAAAATCGAAAGTAAAATTAAAACTTGCAAAACTGGAAATAATGAGCAAAACATTCACATCAAGGCCAACAGTAACACAAGGCCGCGGTAGGGGGAGAGGAACGGGAACACAGACAAATGCGAAAACAACACAGGGAACTCAGGGTGTGAGTAATCCAAACTTGATCTACTTTCGTTTTACATTAGAAAAAATTCTCAGAATTCCTGAGTTTCAGTTTAAAAAAAATTTAGGTTTGATTCAGCTAAACTTATTATCCAATAAGCGGTATGGATATATTTTTTTTATAGACACATCCAAAGTCTACGTCACACAAGGTGAAAGGTCATTAGCCTTGTTTTATCTGGTGGGCAAAAAAAAAACAACTTCTGGTTCCATATTCTACCGTCGATGTAGCACGAATTATTTTCTGTAATAACTATTGTTAAATTGTCTTTCTATCAAAACTGTTTGTCACAAACCATTTTTCACATTAAACTGCTTCTTTTTCATGGTCTCGGGTCATTTCTTCTTCTTCTTCTTCCGGTTTCGCCTTAACCCAAGTAGGGGACACAGACGGTGTATGATACATACACTCCAGTTTTGCAGGATGAAAGCCTACACAGTAATCATGTAATTATGGTAGCGTTCTTTAACCTGCACAGGGGATGGTTCTCCCTGCACAGGGGGCCTCCAGTTAACGTCCCGATCCGAAGGACGGTGCACTTTATGACATTCATCCCTGCAAATGATGCCAGAGGAGCATGTTCGGACACCGAAATTTTCACAGCGCTGCCGGGGATTGAACCCGGGACCTCTAGCATCAGAGGCAAGTGCACTAACCACTGAGCTATCACGGGCTATCATTTCGCCCGTGAGTCGTTTCGCCCGTGGGTCGTTTCGACCTGATTAGGTGGGTTGTTTCGCCCTTATTTTTTCAAGCCCTATTGATTGAGCTTATGTTTGTTTTGGTATGTAAAGGGATTGATGGGGGTATTGGGAGTTCCGAAAAACATGGTTTTGCCCTCGTTTGGTGCAGCTGGACGACCTACTGATGGCTTCTACTTCAGGTTTGAGCAACTGCGCTACCACCTTTTTGAGAAAGATATTCGAGCTCACATGAGATAAACAAGTGTTTGCAATAAAATGGGATTTATGGCTGTGAAAATGACTGCTTATATACTGAAACGAAAAAGAAACGCAACTCCAAATATAAACGCAAGTATTTGCAGAAATAACCATGTTTGCAGAAAATCGATTAAATGGCGCAATAATATAATCATTCCTGAATGTAACTACCATAGAGAGTTCAATTTCCAGTGAGAATGTTTGGAGCACAAATCCGTTTTGTCATAGAGGTAGTCATTTCACAAGTTCAAAACATAAGCAGTGGATAGCGAGTATGTCCTTCGTTTGCATTCAGTTTTGCACGCACATGCCTGGTCATGGAAAGGATTAAACGATTGATCTCTGCCTGGGGAATAGCATTCCACTCCTGTATGAGCGCGAGACGCAAGGCTTGACGTGTTGTTTGCGGCTGGGGTGGTTGCGTACGCGCCTATCCAAGACGTCCCACAAATGTTCTATAGGAGAGAGATCTGGACTATACGGAGGCCAGTGCATCACGTCAACGTTGTTTTGCTGAGGAAACGCCATGCTGAGCCTTGCTATATGCGCCCGAGCGTTATCCTGTTGAAACGTAACGTTGTGCTGTCGTACATATTGAACAACTACCGGTCGTAAAACGACGTCAACGTAACGCTGAGCCGTCAACGATCAATCAATGAATACCAGGGGCGTTCTATGACCATAAGATATGCCAGCCCACACCATCAACCCACCGCCTCCAAATCGATCACGTTCAACCAAACAATTGTCACGATAACGCTCTCCGTCATCCTATACACACGTTGACGGCCGTCAGCTCTGTACAACAAGTACCTGGACTCGTCAGAAAACATTACGTTACGCCACTGACGATGGGGAAACAGGTATTTTTGTTATTTCTGCTACAAGACAAAGGTTTTGGGTACTCGTTAGAATCGCCTCAACCTATGTTTGCAGTATAGATAAAAAATACCACAAATTTTCATAATAAAAGTAGTCATTTTAGAGATGCGAAAATGTGTTATCATACTGGTCTGTTGAATAGTTTGCATTACGAAAACAAACTTATTCAAATACTGGAAAATTCTACCACCAAATAAAAAAATCAAAATTGTTCTGATCAAAGAATCTTATATTTTTCATATTTCTGCTCAGGTGCTCGTCAGAAACGCCTCGGCGAAGCGGTTCTAACGATCACCAACGGTCTGTGCATTTTTGGGCGGAAATATGAAAATTATGTGTTGCATATTCGTTGTGTGTTTTGTGGGTAGTTCCCATAGTCTGCTATTTCTGCTCCAGGCATGGAATGTGGTTGGTCGTTCAATCATTTATTCATTCATTCATTTCCGTTTGTCCATCTACCAATACTCTCCATTCATTCATTCATTAACTTATCTATCTCCGTATATGCAAAATGCTGTCCTTTCTTCCGTACTTCCGTCCATCTACCAACGCACAACTCCATTCACCCATTTATTCATTGATTTATTCATCCATCTGTCCATTTACTCATCCATTCCGTTTGTCACTCCCTTAAAATATAATTGCGGAGAAACGACCCACGGGCGAAAAGACTCACCAGGTAAGGGCGAAACGACCCACCCCCAAAATCAGGGCGAAACGACCCACGGGCGAAACAACCCGGAACCCTTTTTCGTATAGAATTGGATAGAAAATATACATGCTTTAATCTTATTTCCATTCGTTCAATAAAGCGCATCAACTATGTTTTGGCATGATGGTGGGTAGTTTTATAGCGCTTTTTAGGCAACAAAATGTGCGATAAAATGTCAGAATAGACTGGTTCTATATCATTTATTACTTCAAAAACACAAACTGACAAGGGTCAGTTAATTTTGTGGAGAAAAAATGAGTTTAATTACACAATAAATATTTGAAATTCTCATTGACACTGTACGGCAACAGTCATGTTTTGCCAACCAGATAAAAGAGTACCTCTACAGGGGAGGTAATTGGCGCATGCACAGTGAAATGTAAACAAGATCACGTGTCAAAACATTGGATCCGTCTATTGTATTTGTAGATAAGTAAATACATGTGTACGGTCAACTCTGAAGGAACACTCAACTGGGCCCTGAGTCAAGTTGGCCTGAGACCAAGTCAACTCGACATGGGAGAAGTTGCATAAGGTGAGCACTACAAACGGCTTTGTGGCGCTTTGCTATGCAACAGTACGTTTCAAAAAAGCGCTTCTTAGTGTTTTGTAACAGTGTTTGGAGCTGCCTCATTCTATGTTTCATAGCAACCAGGCGAAACAAAATGGTGGTGCCTGACATCACGACATATTGAGTGTCTGTTTTAAGCCATTTATTTTTCTTCTCCTATAACTGCTACTCGCTCATATCTGAGCATTACGAGCAGGATTTTTCTTCTCAATTGTGGCAGAAATGACAACAGAAAACAAAAACAATCACTGAAACAAGCACCGCATCTTTTTTTTCTGGGAAATTTTTGGGTTTGAACATGGTTCTATTTTGGCAGACATTTTAGAAAGCACCTCCATCGAGTGGAGACCTTGTTTGATTTTCATTTCTAATTGATTTGTGAATATTTATAATAAAAACGTCTCCAAAATGACCTTTACAGTGTTTATGGGGACGCTAAACCTCAAATCAAACAATTTAGAATAAACCGAAACAAAAACTTAAGATGTGGTGTATAGACGGATCAAATGTTTTGACACGTGACCTTGTTTACATGCCATTGCGCATGCACAAAATTCCCTTTCTTTTGATAACAATCTTTTGTGGCTGGCAAAAAGCCCCTGGTTCCATATATAAACACATTGTAAATAGGTTTAATATTACAGGCATAGTTTAGTTATCCATCGAATTACACTTTAAATGAGTAGATAAATAAATTTTAGAGTTCATTCATGCATCTTCCGCATTTATTCATGCCTTTTTGCTAATTTTTATTACAAATAATTAAGACCGTCCCGTCTTGTTACCTGCATAAGTTTAACAGGTAATTTATTCATCAAAACATCCTCAAAACTTTCTAGAAGCCAATAATTACTAGCTAAGACATGTTTGTTTAAAAAAGTTTAAAGGTTAATTTTGTCGTTTTGATTCCAAACAAAATACAAGTTTTGAGAAAATAACATTGCATTTACAATAGAGATAAAGGGCCAAAGACATTTTTTGCCAACCACTGGTAAGTCCCGGCAAATAGTGTTATTGAGTCATGACTTATTTGTTTGGATGTATCTATACTAGACTGCAAAACTACTCAATGAACCCGAAATGAATGTTAACCTTTAACGTGAATGTATACTTTTGATGTTAATTAAATACTTTTTTAATCAATGCAGGTTGAAAATGTGCATTTTTGTTTGATTTGAGGTTTAACGTCCCCATCAACACTGAAAGTGTCATTTTAAAGACTTTGCTTCCAATTTTGTGACACTTTTACTCGACGTTGAGATGAAATGACATCTCAAGCCCAGTCGCCCAATGAAACCAATAGGGTTTATAAGCTGTTTTAGGCTTTCAAGCGGGCCCTACTTTTCTGTTGCCCCTACTTTTTTCTGAAAATGCCCTACTGTCCCTACTTTTTCATAAAAAAAATTAAAAGAAAATTAAAAAGTAAAAAGTTGTTTTCAATTAAGCTTTTCAAAATCAGCCTTTTCAATGAAGGTTTCTAATTAGTGTCTGAAATTATTAGATCATCTGGAGCAAAGCTCATTCAGCTTATGTCATGGCCTGTTGCAGATGTTGTCCATCATTCTGTCTTTCATCAATCCATCCGGCGTTAACTTTTTACATTTTCTACATCACCAGAACCTGAAGTTGGGTTAAGCTTATACTTGGAGGGAAGCATTGGTGTTTCATCGAGATTTGCTAAAATAGTTCCCATCTGTTGTCCAAGATGGCCGTAATTCTTCAAATGACATCTCCCAAACCAAAAGTCAGATTGAGCTGAAAGTTGATGGGAGGCATCGCGTGACATTGAAATTCTGGGGCCAGTTGTTCAAAGCATCGTTAGCTTAACAAGCTCGTTAGTTGCCAAATTATTAACTGTTCTAGCAAGAACAATATCGAAAATTGTGATATTTTTGCTGAATAAATGTGAGCAGCTTTTGCAAATGCAAAAGCTGCTCACATTTTTTCAGCAAAAATATTAGCATATTTGCCATAATAAGTGATCAAAGTTTTAACGATACATTAACTAACGACGCCGTTAGGTTTGAACAACTGGCCCCTGATTTCTAAAATTGTTCCATTACAATATTCAAGATGGCCACCATGGTGACCTTTTTAAAATTCTTCAAACATCTTCCGAACCAAAGGCCAGATCAAACTGAAACTTGATGGAGGAGGGGCAATGGGATGACAATGAGATTTGCTAAAATCATTACGTTCCTATATCCATGAAGGTCCTCTTGAAATGACATTTTCTCCACAACCAAAGGCCAGATCAAGCTGAAACTTGATGGAAGGATTAGGGGAGACATGGAGATTCAGATTGCTAACATTGATTGGTTCCAAAAACCAGGATGGCTGCTATGGTGGCCATCTTTAAATTCTTCAAATGACATCTGCTCCTGAACCAAAGGTGGGATTGAGCTGAAATTTGATCGGAGGCATCAGAGTGACATGAAGATTCAGGTTTGCTACAATCATTTCGATTTCAAGATTTATTTTCGACTGTTACTCCTACTGGAACATTAGTCATAATTTTAAACAAATGAAACACAGAACAAACATTTGAGGAAAGTTGAAAACTTTTGTATTGAACAGCAAGTCATTCTCCAGAGGATAGAACCGTGATGCAAAGACCAGTGCAAACACCACCAGCGAATACAACCAATGAGAACAACCATTAATATGGGAACGTGTCAGTGATTAGATAGATAAATTGTTAGTGAGATGGCAGTCCTTTGGCTAGAAAAATAAATCATGGACTAATTCATGACAATACTAAGTCCAATGTCTATATTTGAATTTATCATATGACGTCACGTCTGAGAGTGTAATAATGCCATGTAATATTTTCGATAATCCACTAGAGGATTAAATATGCAAATTAGCTAGATACGTCCCGTAACGTTACATGTACGGCGTCCTTAATGATGTCGCATTTACTAATGGCGGACTGTGGATATTTTTGTAAACAATCATGGATAAAATACGTTTTAAATGTCATATGATAAATAGAATCTTGCATTCGTGCTCATTTATTATTGAATTTATTAAACGAGTTGAGAAAAAGGGATAAAATGCTTGGCAAAGCCTCGCATTTTATCCCTTTTCCTCAACTCGTTTAATAAATTCAATAATACATAAACACTCATGTAAGATCCTCCATGTACATGTACACCATGAAGAATAAAGAATTCCTGAATATTTCTTGAAATGTCTTGAGTGCCACAAAACAAGCATCCGAGGAAAGTTGCGACCCGTTCCAATATTCAAGATGGCTGCCAGCTTGAAATTCTTCAAATGACATCTCACAAACCAAAGGTCAGATCCAGCTGAAACTTGATGAAAGGCATTTGGGTGATATGGAGAGTCAAATTTACTATAATCCTTCTTTTCCCGTATCCAATAATGGACATCTTGAAATTCTTCAAATGACATCTTCGAACCAAAGGTTGGGAGGCAGGTGAGCTCAATAGTTCTCAGTATATGTCATTTTCGCTGAGATCACAAGAAGATTCTGTTGAGTGCCTTTTGCATACATGTATCTTTTTCAAGCGGCCATCTACACCACAGCTTTGTTTGTGTTGCAGTTGAATTCACATGATCGGCAGATCGGGTCACTTGGTTGACCTTTTCCAAAGGCTGGTGCAAACAATACCTTTGCCCTGTAAAACTTTACACCCCCACTCTGCATCAAAATCATCTCTTCCTGCATCCTAAATCAGACTCAGAGCTGTTCAGAAACTTAATTAGAGGCATCATGGCAACATGCAGATTCATAATTGCTTAAGGCAAAGGGATCTGCCACTGAGGCACAATGCAATATATCATGATCAGTCTCATCCAGGTACGGCCCCCGCCCATAGGGGCTTGAAGAAATATATGGGCTGCATGATACTTCCAGGCAGAGCTGAATCCGGCCCGCACACTAGTATTGGCAAACTGCTTAGAGGATCTAAGCCTGTCCAGGAACCGTGGTGCGAGGTGGACCGTCCATGCTAATAAACCCTATTGGTTTCATCGGGCGACAGGGCTTGAGCTGTCATTTCATCTCAATGTCAGGTAAAAGTCCCACAAAATTGGAAGCAGCGTCTCCAAAATGATCTTTACAGTGTTGACAGGGATGTTAAACCTCAAATCAATCAATCAATCAAAGTCTCATCCAGGTGAGCGATTGTTTGCACACCTCTAGCAAGTTAGATTTCTGTACTGATGACACTTTGGTTTCAGGTCCACGGATTCATGGCGGTTGGAGCTTAACCTTGCCATGCCTCATTGGCTCTGTAAGGTTGCTCCTGTTGCTATGAATTCTACCTGAAGACCGATGGTGCCTGATGTAAAGAGATCAAGAACATCTACATAAATGGTCAAATATGTAACTGTGTGGTAAATTCCTCTTTATCATTGCTGGTAAATATGGTAAGCCAACTGTAAATTTGCCCTACTATCCCTACTTTTTGTCCCTTATGCTCCCTACTTTTTCACTACTTTTTCAAAATATTTATCCCTACTTTTCCCCTAATTTTTAGCTAAGGGGCACTTGAAAGCCTGCATGTTTGTGTTTCTTTCCCTTTTGTGTCTCTGATGGGAGCTGTGGGTTGATTTATCAATTCCTATTCATTGCATCCACTTCTATTTTAGATCCTCTAAGCAGTTTACCAGTACACATGTGCAGGTCGGATTTAACTCTGCGTGGAAGCATCATGCAGCCCATATATTTCTTCAAGCCCTGATGGGCGGGGGCCATGAAAATATGCATTTAAGTTCAATTCCCCACTAATAATTTTCAGAAAATATAACTTAGGTCAAAGGCAAAAAGAATTCTTCATTCACAAATGATTTGTCATATAATGCTTGACACCCGCAGGCCGAGTTGACTCAGGGGTCAAGTTTATTACAGGCCAAGTAGACCCGTTTCCAATATAAACAGGTCCAATCTGCCAAATATCTTTGTATCACCATCACTGAATGCTTGATTGAGGTCATCATAATTTGGAGATTTAGGATTTCTAAGTTGTAATTTGGCTTTTGCACCTAGGCAGATTACAGGATGTTGCATATTAAACGATTGGTTTGCCCTCAGCTTGAATATGCATCACCCATTTGGTGTCACCCTCTTAAAACTTAGATTCAGCTGGTTGAGAAGGTTCAGAGGACAGCAGCTCGATGAACATGGCCCCCGCCCATCGGGGCTTGAAGAAATATTTGGGCTGCATGATGCTTCCACGTGGAGCTGAAGCCGACCTTCACAGGAGTACTGGTAAACCGCTTACAGGATCTAAGCCTGCCCAGGCAAAGCGGTGCAAGTCCATGCTTATAAACCCTATTGGTTTCATTGGGCTGCAGGGCTTGAGATGTCATTTCATCTCAATGTCGGGTAAAAAAACCCCCACAAAATTGGAACCAACGTCTACAAAATGACCATTACAGTGTTGACGGGGACGTTAAACCTCAAATCAAACTAACAAAGCTGGTTGTTGGCGAACGCAAAATAAGAGTAGCGTCGATGAGATGCTTAGTGAGCTGGAGTGGCCATCCCTTGAGGCCCGTCGTGAACAGTCCTCCTTAACCTTCTTTTCTAAGATACACTCTGGTATAGTGTCTCTTGTGGAGTCTTGACCCCTGTGACATGTTGCAGTTTCAACTCAAACAAGGACATCAAAAGTAAATGACACACAATACCGTAGGTACCAGCTTACCAGGCCTATAGTGATGCCCTAAAGCATTCTTTTTTCCCAGAATTATTCCTCAGTGGAATAGTCTTTCCTCGTCTGCAGTAGATGCCAAGACCGCAGAGGAGTTCAAAGACCATACAGTATAGACTGACACCTCGCCAAGGCACTGCTACTGAATACCAACAACATATTTTTGCATGCAGAAATAAGAAAATATAAGTACTTTTCGGATGAAAAAATCACCTTATCTGGAACTATGCATGAATATATATATATATGAAATTAAATTTTATTTAAGGCTGCTGCTGCAAGACCCAAGATGTATGGTGACCCCAGTAGAGGTGCTGGTAGAGGAGTGGGGCGTGGGATGGCAACTGGATATAACCCTAATGGTGCTATGGGCATAGAAGAGGACACCGTAGATAGGCCTCCAGCTGAGGTTCCTCAAGAACAAAGGATGACATAGTAAGGCATTACAAGAATCATTGATCCATATACATAGATGAGTTTTAGTTGGGCTGGCTTATCAGAGCTGTAATGATACTTGATTAACAGTTCTGCATCACGAAAACACACATATATAATTTTTACCCCCTTGAACCCCACTTTTATAAAGTTGTAAAACTGGGGTTTGTAGGGGTAAACCTTATTTTTCTTATTTCTGCTCTAAAATATAGATTTTGGGTAATCGTTAGAACCGCCTCGATGAGGCGGTTCTAACGAGTACCCAAAATCTATATTTTAGAGCAGTAACAAGAAAATAATCACAATTTTTCATCTTAAACTTTTCATTTTTTTCAGAGATAAGGGTACAGTGTATTTGTATAGGCGTGTTTTCGTAATGGCCATTGTGATCAATAATCGAATAGAATCACTGAAGATTTGGTCAAAATTTTACCTTTCTGGCTTTATGTCTAGCATTATGCTAATTTTGATTAGGGGAATTCATGTGAGTGGTCATTTAAGCTTGACATGATTTAGGAAATGAGTCTTTGGTTTCATAAAATGACCACCTGCCCCCGCCCATAGGGGCTTGAAGAAATATATGGGCTGCATGATGCTTCCACGCAGAGCTGAATCCGACCCGCACACTAGTACTGGTAAACCGCTTAGAGGATCTAAGCCTGTCCAGGAACCGCGGTGCGAGGCGGACCGTCCATGCTAATAAACCCTATTGGTTTCATTTGGCGACAGGGCTTGAGATGTCATTTCATCTCAGTGTCGGGTAAAAGTCCCACAACATTGGAAGCAGCGTCTCCAAAATGACCTTTACAGTGTTTACGGGGACGTTAAACCTCAAATCAAACAAACAAACACTGATGATTTGGTCATAATTTTACCTTTCTGGCTTTATGTCTAGCATTATGCTAATTTTGATTGGGGGAATTCATGTGAGTGGTCATTTAAGCTTGGCATGATGTAGGAAATGAGTCTTTGGTAAGTTTCATAAAATGACCACAGGTGTGTGATTGTTATGTCACCGGAATCAATCAAAGATTCGGGGACATAATTTTTAGTCTGTCTGTCCCTCTGTATGTATGTCCGCAAACAACCTTAACAATGGGCATAATTTTGGATTGGTAAGTGATAGGACTTTCATATTTAACATGTGCACTCCTTGTCACAAGACCTTTCCAGTGGTACCATCAATTTTTGACCTTGACCTTGGCTTTTGACCTACTTTTTAAAAACTTTAACATTAGCCATTATATTTCACATGCGCTGTCTGTTCACAAACACATCTTGTTTCTTTCATACATGTATATAACCGGCCCCAATAGCTCAGTTGGTAGAGTGTCCGCTCCGGGGAAAGGGAGGTCACGGGTTCTATCCCTGGCCGTGACATACCAAAGTCGTTAAAAATGGTACTAGCTGCTCCTCGCTTGGCACTAAGATTTACGGGGTAGAGCTAGGACTGGTCGACCCAGAATCAGGATAGTGTGACTGGGTGTAGTATCATGTAATGTGTCTGGGACATGATACTTCAGTGAAGCAGCACACCGTCGTAATATGACTGAAAAATTGTTGAAAGCGACATTAAACCCCGAATTCACACACTCATACATGTACATGTATATCCATTTGTTCTGTAGTATTTTTTCCTTTGACTTTGATTTTTGTAAGAAAACAAATTTATATAATTGTCAGTGACAGTTTAAACATTTCTCAACTTTGCTACCTGGTGTTACGCATCAAGTGAACTTCGTGTCAAAACATAAAAAGGGGTACCCTGGCAACAGTGCAGGCCCAGATCAGATGCCACAAAATGCGGCATCTGATCAGGGCCTACACTGTTTGCAAAAAAAAAGTTCAGCTATTTTCCAAATAAATTTTAAGTATTACACATCCTGTCACCCCTAAATTTTGAAATGGACTCCTGCTGTATGTAGGGATGAAGATTCCATTTCGCAAAAAAAGGGCTATGTAATGGCCCTAGCACACCATTGCTGATTCAAGCTCACTCCTGAGCCCCCAGGAGATTCTTTCAGTATCTCTCATACCTTTATGTTACAGAAAAAATGTGTCCTGAAATAGCTGTATGAATAGCCTTTAATGGCTTAAAGACAATCTACGGCCCCCGCCCATAGGGGCTTGAAGAAATATATTGGCTGCATGATGCTTCCACGCAGAGCTGAATCCAGCCCACACACTTGTACTGGTAAACCGCTTAGGGGATCTAAGCCTGTCCAGGAACTGCGGTGTGAGGCTGACCGTCCATGCTAATAAACCCTATTAGTTTCATTGGGTGACAGGGCTTGAGATGTGATTTCATCTCAGTGTCGGGTAAAAGTCCCACAAAATTGGAAGCAACGTCTCCAAAATGACCTTTACAGTGTTGACGGGGACGTTAAACCTCAAATCAAACAAACAAACTTAAAGACAATCTACCCCTGTCTAGGGCTGGCATCATCATTACGAAAACACGCCTATACAAATACATGGTAAATTTTACTAACGAAAAAAAAAAAATTCTAAGATGAAAATTTGTGGTATCTCTAAATATAGATTTTGGGTACACGTTAGAACCACCTCATCAAGTCAGTTCTAATGAGTACCCACAATCTATATTTTAGAGCAAAATCATACAGGCATGTGTTCCTGATGTTAATTAGATATTCAATTGATTGATCAATAAATTCCACAAAAATGATTATCATTTCTGATTCGCTTGTAAACAATTATTTGATAGGTACAATTTACAACCCAATTTTGTGTCTAAAATAGCTGGGTGAGTGGCAAACAGTGCAGACCCCATGAGATGCCGCAATCTGCAGCGTCTCATCTGGGTCTTCACTGTTTGCTCAGGCCTGTCAGTTCAAATACATATGGTTAAGTACAACATATGGTAGGAGTCATGCTCAGACAGAATACCCTACAGGTAAAATTATGACCATATCTTCAGTGATTACTAATCGATTATCGATCACAATGGCAGGACTTATAATCGATTATCTTTTCTGCTCTGTTAATCAGCCTGCCCTACCCCTGTCTCGAACAATTTTTCATGATTTACGGGTGTTTTAGCCAGCAAAGTTTCACTCTATATGGAAACTATGAATCATCGCATCACTGTTTAACCCTTACCTTGCTGTTCACGACAACCCCTATCTTTGCAAACTCTGTAGATCCAGATCAGATGGCTTCTGAAGAAGCCACCTGATCAGGATCTACACTGTTTGGCATTCAGTTTATGAATTTGTAGCAATAAATTACATCAAGTAATTTGATTGGTTGATAGACAGAAATGGGTGTGGCTTAAATGAATATTCAGCAAGATAAGGGTTAACATCATTACATGTATCTGTAACATCTTATGTGTTTTTTTTTCAGCCAGGGGAATTATACCCGGATTTCACCAAATGAAAAGAAGAGGCAGCAGATTCAACAGAGTAAGTTTGACCATCCACCAAGGGAAATTATTGTACATACTGCTACTAGGGCTGGCTAATCGGGGCTGAAGAGATGTTCGATTATCGGTCCTGTCATTGTGATCGATAATCGATTAGTAATCGATAAGGTTTTTGTCATTATTTTGCTTGTCTGGCTTTCCGTCTGAGCATGACTCTTACCATATGTTGCACTTAACATATGTCTATTTGAACAGACAGGCCTGAGCAAACAGTGAAGATCCAGATGAGACGCCGCATAATGCGGCGTCTCATCAGGGTCTGCACTGTTTGCCACTCATCCAGCTATTTTAGACATAACTTTGGGTAGTAAAAAGTACCTAACAAGTACTGGATTAAAAGCAAATCAGAAATGATAATCATTTTTGTGAAATTTATCGATCGATTAATCGATTATACGTTTAATCGTGGCAGCCTTAACTGTTACCCGAAATTTTGCCCCATGTAATAGGCTAGGATACATGTTCTCTTCAGGGGAATGGATAATACACCTTCAGGGGAGGTAACTCCTGAAAAAGGATTTTGTCTCCCATGTCAATAGGGGTCACCTCTTAAAGGAAAGAATTTGAGCAAATTCTTTCCTTTAAGAGTAGACCCCTGTTTCAGTGGGATAGAGCTTATAGAAAAGCGAACTAGAAGTCCCGAAAGACATCTCCCTTTGAAAAATGGCGGAAAAATCTGCCAAGTGTTCCCATTCCCCTTAGGGGCAGTGGATATACCATTAAGGGAGACAACTTTCAAAAATAGATTTGTCTCCCTTCTCAGGTGTCTTAATGCTTTAAGGATGGACTACACCTTGGGACCGTGGCCGTTTTTAAATGGTTCTTACTCAACCTTTCCAAGGTGCAATCGTGTTATGTTTAACATCAAATTTAAATGTGTCCATTAATACTAGTTTAAATAAGATTGGCTGGTCTATTACAGCAGCCCCTATCTCAATTTACCAACCAGTATTCGCAAGTGTTTCATTAGCATGATTAGTATTATACTGGGTGTAATAGGAAAATGATTGCCCATAATGCATCCTGTCTCTAAAAATGCCATGCCATTTCTTGATTTTCCGTGGAATCCATGGATTTCTACAGGATTTGCCTCGGGATTTTCAAAAACAGGCTGATTTTTTGTTGAATTCCACGGAATTAGCAGGTGGAAATGCCATGACAGATCTTAGTTGTTCGAATGTAAGGTTGGTGGTCACTTTCACTATTTCTGTAGATTATAAGCAAGTTTTAAAGTTGAATAACATATACTATTGAAAAAGGTTCTTGGTTTTTGGACAGAGATTACTTGATCTATTTTATGTCAAGGTAAAATTTGGTCACAAAGGCTCTGTGTTTTTCAAACACCAGGTGTTGCAGCCTGTGATCTTTAAATTGGTAGATGCAAATAGCTAAATGAGTACATGCAACATGTACACAAGTATTTAAGGTCTTGACCTTAGCACAAGGTCATTCAGATATATAAACTGTAAAGTTTTTCCTCAGAAATATCTGGGTAATTTGTAACCAAATTTCATATATGAAAAATTAGATATCATGGTAAAAAGTCTGTGAAGTCAACACCCTCAAAACCCCAATTTATATAAAGAACATTTGGGTTTACATAGATATACATTACATGTATTTATCTTATTCCTGCTTCAAGACATAGGTTGTGGGTACTCATTAGAACTGTTTCAATGGGGCAGTTCTAACAAGCACCCACAACCTATGTTTGCAGTATAAAAAAGAAAAATGTCGAAAAGTACTCGTTTCGGAGATGTGAAAAATGCAGTATGTTGCACAGTTGTGTTATCAAAATGGGGACTCAAGCCAATCCATAGTTTTTTCAAATGATGACGTCAGGTTGACCTAGACCAGAACTGAAATAAACTGGGTAGCAAAAGAACATTATTTGAACATGGGCTTCAAGGATTACAAGGGATTTTCTATGGAAATCTGCAGCTTTCTCCGGAAAACCACATATTTTGGCGGCATGTTTCACGGATTCCGTCCGAATACTCCATAGAATCTGTAGAAATGCCATGAAATTCTATGGAATCTGTATAAATCCGCAGAATTCTATCAGTTCCGTGGAATCCATGGATCTCACGGAAATTGATGGCATTTGGTGGCACATTTAAGTAGAATGCCGCAGATTTTTTTACTTCATTTCATCTCCACTATTTTGCTGCCAGTTTTCATGGAATTCCACGGACTTACAAAAAATTCCATCCGAATACTCCACGGAACTAATTCCACGGATTCCGCCAATATCCACAGCATATCTAGAGACGGGATAATTGCTTCACACATAGTTGTAGGCTTGTAAACATATTGAAGATGAACCAAGGGAGTGTTATGTCCATTAAGCCTAACTGTGAACAGTCTCTGGTCTACCAATATCTAATTCCATGACTGCATAATGGTCAAGGTGTATAATGAAAGAAAAAGAAATCTCTAGCACTTACAGTTAATATTACTTTTCTTTTAATTGCGAGCTTATTAAAAAAGGGACAGAAAATCAGGCTTTTTGCATAAGGTGTGAACTATGATAAAGATTTAGAAAAGGCCATTTGCAAAAATGCAGAAAATTTTGATGTGATGTAGTCTATGCATAACATTTATATAGAATGAAACCTTGCACATTATATATAGCAGGAGTCCATTTCTAAATTTATGGTTTCAGATTAGGTTATTTTTGTGAATTTATTTTTTAACTTCACTGTCAGAATCTTTTGTGGGATTGGGGTATTGTTGGTGTCTCGTAAGCACTTCTTACTCATACTGACATGCATTTGGTGAAGATATAATCAAAGTAACATATTTTTTCATATGATATGTAGCTACATGACTGTATACAATATATGTACTTGTTAAACACTACCTGTAAAACATACTAGTGTAAGAAGCTGAAATGGTTGATTGTAGGTACACAGATATGCGGCTATACTCGTGTGTGGTCAGTTTCAGCTCTGCATGGAAGCGTTATGCAGCCCAAACTACTTCTTCAAGCCCCGATGGGCAGGGGTGGGTCTGTTGAGGTATTGTGAGTCAGTAGGGTTGACCTGCAATCTCCTGTCATCAGCCAAATTTTTGCTGTTGTAAGAAGAAATGTGGCCAACACTGTTGACTGTAACATACATTTATAGTGTTTTCTCCCTGATTCGTGCATGTTAGTCATAATGTTTGTGCATGCGCTGTATTCATTGAGAATTTGAAAAACATTTTTAGCTCTCCTGTACGAAGTTCATGGAGAGCTATTGTTGTCACCTCATTTGTGTGCGTGTGCGTTCCCATCACACTGCGTTAAAGTTTTTCAAATGCTTATATCTCAGCAGTCACTCATCACAGAGCACTCATATTTGGAACTTAAGTACCTGGGAGGGTCCTCTGATGTTCAAAGACAACAGACCCCTGGGTTCATGCCCGGGGTAGGGCTAGGGGTTAAAATCTAGAACACCTCTGTCAAACTGTGTTAAAGTTTTTGAATTGCTTATATCTCAACAGACACTCATCACAAAGGATTCATATTTTACAAGTTGGATACCCGGGCATGTCTTCTGAGATTCCAAGACAACACACCCCTGGGTTCATGCCTGGGAGGAAGGATGGGTGGGGCTAGGGGTCAAAATCTAGTACACCTTTGTAATTTGTTATATATGTTTCCAATATGCAAACAAGTTATAAACACAATTGGTTATATATCAGCCAACCATGTGACATTGGTTCAAGTGTAAAAGGGTGAAGGTCATGGTGACCTACATTTCACAGTCCAGTGATTTTGCCTCATATCTTGAAGACTATTTGTTGGAGAAATGTCATACCTGGGATATTAGTACCATGTGACCCCATGATTGACCTCAAAATATATCTAGGTCACTGTGACCTATATTATATGGTTCAGTGATTTTGCCTTATATCTTGAAGACTATTTGTTGGAAAAATGTCATACCTTGGATATTAGTGCCATGTGACCCCATGATTGACCTCAAAATATATCAAGGTCACTGTGACCTGTATTTCATGGTTCAGTGACTTTGCCTTCTATCTTGAATACTATTCGAAGCAGAAATGTCATACCTGGATTATCAGATCCATGTGACCTGATAATTGACCATCAAATATATCTAAGTCACTGTGACCTATATTTCATGGTTCAGTGATTTTGCCTATTATCTTGAATACTATTTGATGGAAAAAATGTCATACCTGGATTTTTAGTTCCATGTGACCCCATGATTGACCTCAAAAGATATCTAGGTCAGTGTGACCTATATTTCATGGTTCACTGATTTTGCCTATTATCTTGAATATTATTTGATAAAGAAATGTCATACCTTGATTATTAGTTCCATGTAACCTGCTGATTGACCTCAAAATATATCTAGGTCAGTGTGACCTATATTTCATGGCTCTGTGATTTTTGCCTATTATCTTGAACAATATTTTGATAAGAAAATGTTATACCTGGGATATTACTTCAATGCAACCAGATGATTGACCTCAAAAAATGTCTAGGTCAGTGTGACCTTTTTTACATGGTTCAATGACTTTTGACTTATGGAGAAACTTCATATCTGAATATTCGATTCCATGTGACCAGATGATTGACATAGAAATATATCTAGGTCAATGTGACCTATTTTCAAGGTTCAGTGATTAGCCTTATAATTCAGACACAATTTGATTCAGAAATGTAGTATCTGGAATACATGTTTCATGTGACCTGATGATTGACCTTAAAATATATGTAGGTCAGTGTGATCTATAGTTCATGGTTCAATAGTTTCACCTTATATCTTGAAGGGGCGAACAGGCGAGCTATGCTGTCATGCAACAGCTCTTGTTCAATTTTCTTTTCACCAATTATATGACAAAACAAAGGAATTAACATCAAATGAACGAAATAAACAAATTCTGGTCAAATTCTTACCTGAAAGTGCATTGGAGTCACTGATCTGAGTCGTCTGTAAGCTTCTCACTGGATTCGTGCATCTGATTGGCTGTAGCTTTTTAAGGTTATCAGGGGGTAATTGTTTTAATTTCTGAACTGTTCTGTATTTTTAGCTCACCGGTCACGTAGTGACAAAGTGAGCTTTTGTGATCACATTTTGTCCGTCGTGCGTCATGCGTCAGTGCGTCCGTCCATGCGTCCGTAAACATTTTCAAATAAGTATATCTCTAATACCCCATGGTCAATCTTGATCAAATTTCATGAGAAGCATCATCCGGTAGGGGGAAAGGCTACATAAGGTTTTTGGGCTGATCAGAGTGGAATTCTGGTTGCTATGGCAACATATAGCTCCCATAGACTTCCAATGGGAAAAATTAAAATATCTTCTTCTCTGAAACCACAGGGCCCAGAGCTTAGATATTTAGCATGTAGCAAGGGCCAGTGGTCACCTCCATAATTCCTGCCAATCATGCCCCTGGGGTCCAAATTGGCCACCCCCCGGGACCCCTTCGCTCCCATAGACTCATAATGGAACAAAAAGCTTCAAAAGTCTTCTTCTCTGAAACCACAGGGCCCAGAGCTTAGATATTTAGCATGTAGCAATGGCAAGTGGTCACCTACCTAATTCCTGCCAATCATGCCCCTAGAGTCCAAATGGGCCACGCCCCGGGGCCCTTTATCTCCTATAGACTCATAATGGAAAAAAAGCTTCAAAAATCTTCTTCTCTGAAACCACAGGGCCCAGAGCTTAGATATTTGGCATGTAGCAACGGCAAGTGGTCACCTACATAATTCCTGCCAATCATGCCCCTGGGGTCAAAATTGGCCACACCCCGGGGGCCCCTTAGCTCCCATAGACTCATAATGAAAAAAAAGCTTCAAAAATCTTCTTCTCTGAAACCACAGGGCCCAGAGCTTAGATATTTAGCATGTAGCAACGGCAAGTGGTCACCTACAAAATTCCTGCCAATCATACCTGTGGGTTCCAAATGGGTGACGCCCCGGGGCCCCTTCGCTCCCATAGACTCATAATGGAACAAAAAGCTTCAAAAATCTTCTTCTCTGAAACCACAGGGCCCAGAGCTGAGATATTTGGCATGTAGCAACGGCAAGTGGTCACCTACATAATTCCTGCCAATCATGCCCCTGGGGTCAAAATTGGCCACACCCCGGGGGCCCCTTAGCTCCCATAGACTCATAATGGAAAAAAAGCTTCAAAAATCTTCTTCTCTGAAACCACAGGGCCCAGAGCTTAGATAGTTAGCATGTAGCAACGGCAAGTGGTCACCTACAAAATTCCTGCCAATCATACCTGTGGGTTCCAAATGGGCGACGCCCCGGGGCCCCTTCGCTCCCATAGACTCATAATTGAACAAAAAGCTTCAAAAATCTTCTTCACTGAAACCAAAGGGCCCAGAGCTTAGATATTTAGCATGTAGCAATGGCAAGTGGTCACCTACATAATTCCTGCCAATCATGCTCCTGGGGTCCAAATGGGCCACGCCCCGGGGCCCTTTAGCTCCTATAGACTCATAATGGAAAAAAAAAGCTTCAAAAATCTTCTTCTCTGAAACCACAGGGCCCAGCTGAGATATTTGGCATGTAGCAACGGCAAGTGGTCACCTACATAATTCCTGCCAATCATGTCCCTGGGGTCCAAATTGGCCACACCCCGGGGCCCCTTAGCTCCCATAGACTCATAATGGAAAAAAAGCTTCAAAAATCTTCTTCTCTGAAACCACAGGGCCCAGAGCTGAGATATTTGGCATGTAGCAACGGCAAGTGGTCACCTACATAATTCCTGCCAATCATGCCCCTGGGGTCCAAATTGGCCACCCCCCGGGACCCCATCGCTCCCATAGACTCATAATGGAACAAAAAGCTTCAAAAGTCTTCTTCTCTGAAACCACAGGGCCCAGAGCTTAGATATTTAGCATGTAGCAATGGCAAGTGGTCACCTACATAATTCCTGCCAATCATGCCCCTAGAGTCCAAATGGGCCACGCCTCAGGGCCCTTTATCTCCTATAGACTCATAATGGAAAAAAAGCTTCAAAAATCTTCTTCTCTGAAACCACAGGGCCCAGAGCTGAGATATTTGGCATGTAGCAACGGCAAGTGGTCACCTACATAATTCCTGCCAATCATGCCCCTGGGGTCAAAATTGGCCACACCCCGGGGGCCCCTTAGCTCCCATAGACTCATAATGGAAAAAAGCTTCAAAAATCTTCTTCTCTGAAACCACAGGGCCCAGAGCTTAGATATTTAGCATGTAGCAATGGCAAGTGGTCACCTACAAAATTCCTGCCAATCATACCTGTGGGTTCCGAATGGGTGACGCCCCGGGGCCCCTTAGCTCCCATAGACTCATATTGGAACAAAAAGCTTCAAAAATCTTCTTCACTGAAACCACAGGGCCCAGAGCTTAGATATTTAGCATGTAGCAACGGCAAGTGGTCACCTACATAATTCCTGCCAATCATGCCCCTAGGGTCCAAAAGGGCCACGCCCCGGGGCCCCTTAGCTCCTATAGACTCATAATGAAAAAAAAATCTACAAAAATCTTCTTCTCTGAAACCACAGGGCCCAGAGCTTAGATATTTAGCATGTAGCAATGGCAAAAGGTCACACACATAAATCCTGCCAATCATGCCTGTGGGGTCCAAATGGGCCACGCCCCGGGGCCCCTTAGCTCCCATAGACTCATAATGGAAAAAAAAACTTAAAAAATCTTCCTTTCTGAAACCACAGGGCCCAGAGCTTAGATATTTAGCATGTAGCAACGGCAAGTGGTCACCTACAAAATTCCTACCAATCATACCTGTGGGTTCCAAATGGGCGACGCCCCGGGGCCCCTTCGCTCCCATAGACTCATAATTGAACAAAAAGCTTCAAAAATCTTCTTCTCGAAAACCACAGGGCCCAGAGCTTAGATATTTAGCATGTAGCAATGGCAAGTGGTCACCTACATAATTCCTGCCAATCATGCCCCTGGGGTCCAAATGGGCCACGCCCCGGGGCCCTTTAGCTCCTATAGACTCATAATGGAAAAAAAAGCTTCAAAAATCTTCTTCTCTGAAACCACAGGGCCCAGCTGAGATATTTGGCATGTAGCAACGGCAAGTGGTCACCTACATAATTCCTGCCAATCATGCCCCTGGGGTCCAAATTGGCCACCCCCCGGGACCCCTTCGCTCCCATAGACTTAAATGGAACAAAAAGCTTCAAAAGTCTTCTTCTCGGAAACCACAGGGCCCAGAGCTTAGATATTTAGCATGTAGCAATGGCAAGTGGTCACCTACATAATTCCTGCCAATCATGCCCCTAGAGTCCAAATGGGCCACGCCCCGGGGCCCTTTATCTCCTATAGACTCATAATGGAAAAAAAGCTTCAAAAATCTTCTTCTCTGAAACCACAGGGCCCAGAGCTGAGATATTTGGCATGTAGCAACGGCAAGTGGTCACCTACATAATTCCTGCCAATCATGCCCCTGGGGTCAAAATTGGCCACCCCCCTGGAGCCCCTTAGCTCCCATAGACTCATAATGGAAAAAAAGCTTCAAAAATCTTCTTCTCTGAAACCACAGGGCCCAGAGCTTAGATATTTAGCATGTAGCAACGGCAAGTGGTCACCTACAAAATTCCTGCCAATCATACCTGTGGGTTCCGAATGGGTGAAGCCCCGGGGCCCCTTCGCTCCCATAGACTCATAATGGAACAAAAAGCTTCAAAAATCTTCTTCACTGAAACCAAAGGGCCCAGAGCTTAGATATTTAGCATGTAGCAACGGCAAGTGGTCACCTACATAGTTCCTGCCAATCATGCCCCTAGGGTCCAAAAGGGCCACGCCCCGGGGCCCCTTAGCTCCTATAGACTCATAATGAAAAAAAATCTTCAAAAATCTTCTTCTCTGAAACCACAGGGCCCAGAGCTTAGATATTTAGCATGTAGCAAAGGCAAAAGGTCACACACATAAATCCTGCCAATCATGCCTGTGGGGTCCAAATGGGCCACGCCCCGGGGCCCCTTAGCTCCCACAGACTCATAATGGAAAAAAAAACTTAAAAAATCTTCTTCTCTGAAACCACAGGGCCCAGAGCTTAGATATTTAGCATGTAGTAACGGCGAGTGGTCACCTACATATTTCCTGCTAATCATGCCCCTGGGGTTCCAAATGGGCCACACCCCGGGGCCCCTTAGCTCCCATAGACTCATAATGGAAAAAATCTTTAAAAATCTTCTTCTCTGAATCCACAGCGCCCAGAGCTTAGATATCTGGCATGTAGCAACGGCAAGTGGTCACCTTCATAAATCCTGCCAATCATGCCCCTATGGTCCAAATGGGCCACGCCCAGGGGCCCCTTTTCTCCCAAAGACTCATAATGGAAAAAAAAGCTTCAAAAATCTTCTTCTCTGAAACGACAGGGCCCAGAGTTTAGATATTTAGCATGTAGCAACAGCAATTGGTCACCTACATAATTCCTGCCAGTCATGCCCCTGGGTTCCAAATGGGCCACACGCCGGGGCCCCTTTGCTCCCATAATGGAAAAAATCTTTAAAAATCTTCTTCTCTGAATCCACAGCGCCCAGAGCTTAGATATTTAGCACATAGCAACGGCAAGTAGTCACCTACATAATTCCTGCCAATCATGCCCTGGGGTCCAAAAGGGCCACGCCCCGGGGCCCCTTAGCTCCCATAGACTCATAATGAAAAAAAAACCTTCTTCTCTGAAACCACAGGGCCCAGAGCTTAGATATTTAGCATGTAGTAATGGCAAGTGGTCACCTACATATTTCCTGCTAATCATGCCCCTGGGGTTCCAAAGGGCCATACCCCGGGGCCCCTTAGCTCCCATAGACTCATTATGGAAAAAAGCTTAAAAAATCTTCTTCTCAGAAACTGTGAAGCACAGAACATAGATATTTAGTGTCTAGCAACATAAAATAGCCAGCTACATAAATCCAGCTAACCCTGCCCCTGGTGTCAAAATTAGCCACACCAGAGCTCATCACCTCCAATAGACTTATAATGGAAAAAAAACTTCTTCTATGAAACCATAAGGCCCAGAGCTTAGATTTTTAGTATGTAGCAACGTCAAGTGGCCACCTACATAAATCCTGCCAGTTATGCCCCTGGGATCCAAATTGGCCACAACCCAGGGCTCTTTAGCTTCCATAGACTTACAATTTGAGAAACTTCAAAAATCTTCTCTGAAACCACAGGGCCCTTATAATGAAAACAAACAACAACAAACAAACAAAAAACAACAACTTAAAATGGGGAAAAAAATCTTCTTCTCTGAAACCATTAGTCCCAGAGCTTAGATATTTAGCATGTAGCAATGTCGAGTGGTCGCCTACATGAATCCTGCCAATCATGCCCCTGGGGTCAAAATCCTGTGGCCCCTTAACTCCAACAAACTTATATTGGAAAAAAGCTTCAAACATTTTCTTTGAAACCATGAAGTACAGACCTTAGTTATTTAGTATATAGCAACACAAAATGGTCGCCTACATAAATCCTGCCAACCATGCCCTTTGGGTCAAAATTGGCCAAGCCCCAGGGCTCATTAGCTGTTATAGACTTATACTGGAAAAACTTAAAAAAATCTTTTTCTCCAAAACCATAAGGCACAGATTTTGTTTGATTTGAGGTTTTACATCCCTGTCAACGCTGTATAGGTCATTTTGGAGATGTCTCTTCCAATTTTGTGGGACTTTTACCCGACATTGGGATGAAATTATATCTCAAGCCCTGTCGCCCAATGAAACGAGTAGGGTTTATAAGCATGGACACCACTTTGCCTGAGCTTAGATATTTAGTATGTAGCAATGTCAAGTGGTCTCCTACACTAATGATTTTCTGGTACACAGGTGAGCGATATAGGGCCATTGAGCCCTCTTGTTAGGACTGAGACTGCTAATCGTGAGTAGGAACTGGCACAGATAGTTAACAGGGACTTTTGTATTTTAACTTAAGAAGAGTTAGTTTTGAATTCTAAAGTACACCACTTCTCTTACTGTTAATTGGACAGTATTTTGCACTATTAATTGCCTCCCTATAAATATTCTGTTCAATTCTATGCTATTACGTCTCTGCCACACAGATAAAGTTGGGTCACGTGACACTGTCAACATTCAAGATGGCCGCGTTTGCAGACGCTAATGTTTTTTGAAGGAAAAATAGACAAAATTTGGGGGCTAATTACATGAAAGTGAGTTATTTTCTGTTAGGTGGCAATTAATTGTAGGTCCTTACTGGTCAAAGAATAGAGTTTACCTGTTTCTTCCTCATTGCTGATGCAAAAACGGGTCTTCAGTTTATCAAGACAAACTTTCCAAGCGGAATTTCGACATGTGCGTTAAACCCACAAGATATTTATGGAATCAAAACACATGCACGAATCGACGAGAAATAGGCATACATCTTTTTGTTATGCTTTTGATGCACAAAATGAAGTTACACCATCTTACTTTATATGTGACATCATAAAACCTGGTTTGATGCAGAATTAAACATTTCATACCCTCTGCACAATAACATGTTGTGGGTACTCGTGACAAGGGCCTCGTCTAGGCACTTCTTATGAATACCCTCAACAGTAAAAAAGAAAAATATCAAGATGAAAGTAGCGCCTTATCTGTAGCTTTGGGTGTGCTGTGTTTAGACTTTTCATTTTGTCTTCATTTCAGTGGCCCAGCGAGAGGAGCAAGCCTATAATGCCTACAAACAACAGAACACACCATCTAGAGTAGACTATGTTGGAACAGTAGGTCAGTCCAGGCAGCATGCAGCCCATCTATTTCTTCAAGCCAGTTTTTCATTTCAATATTTAGGAGTGTCAGTTTGTATTTTCTTCAGAATTGATTAGGAAAGGACTTAACGCTTTGAAAACAGTGTGGGCCATGATCACTGTAGGTTCTGCGGCATCTGATCTTGGTCTGCACTGTTTGCCAATTACCAGTTTTGGGTTACTCAGTGGGTTATAGAACATCATGTTAACAAGTCTGTGTAATGAAAATCCCTGTAAACCCCACTTTATATAGAGAAAAATGGAGTTGTACAAGGGTATGTACAGTAGAACTTCGATGGATCGAACATTGATGGCTCGTTTACCATGGCTGAGTTGAACACCTTCTTGAGGCCCTAGGGAAGTCCTTTACATAAGAAATGGTGTGAGATAATTAAGGAGATTTTTCGTCTTTTATCTTGCAAATGTATGCTGTGTGTACTCCTTAGAATCGCCTCGATGAGGCGATTCTAATGACTACACACAACATACATTTTCATAACAGAACACCCAAAATATGTCCAAAAGTATCTCGTTATGCCTCCTGGAAGGAATCTCAGTGGCTCGAACATCCTCTATCTCGAACAAATTTTCATGGTCCCAAATGGGTTAGAGCCATTGAAGTTCAAATGTATTATTTTTCTTGATTCTGTTCCAAGATGAGCACCTACAGCCCTTTCTAACCTGTGCTTCTGAACAGGTATTAGAGGTGACTGACAACTTCACCAAAATCATTGCATAGCTAGACCTTCACAGATGATTGGCCGAAACCTCTAGACAACAGACATAACGTTAATTAACAGTTTTATGCTCCCCCCCCCCCCTCCCACACACACACACACACTCACACCACCAATGGAATGATGGCGGAGGCATATAGTTTCCTGTTTTCCGTATATGTAAGTGCATTTGTTTGTTTGATTTGAGGTTTAATGTCCCCATCAACACTGTAAAGGTCATTTTGGAGAAGTTGCTTCCAATTTTGTGGGTTTTTTACCCGACATTGAGATGAAATGACATCTCAAGCCCTGTCGCCCAATGAAACCAATAGGGTTTATTAGCATGGACGGTACGCCTCGCACCACGGTTCCTGGACAGGCTTAGATCCTCTAAGCGGTTTACCAGTACTGGTATGCAGGCCGGATTCTGTTCTGCGTGCACGCGGAAGCATGCAGCCCATATATTTCTTCAAGCCCCGATGGGCTTGGGCCAATATGTAAGTGCATATGTATGTACGTTTGTGTGTGTGTGCGTGTGTGAGCCTGTAACCTCAGGTAGAGCCTCTGGGCGGGGGCATCTGTGTCCTATTGACTACTTTTTAGTTGAATATGCAGCTGAAATCTGAAGAAGGCGTGATTGCAGTGGGATAGATTTATTTTACCATTGCTAAGCTCCACCCCACTTTTTGTGAGAAGCAGAGTAGTGTTATGCAATATAGTTCTTTGTACTTTTGACAAACATGTCACTTGTGATGGAATTTCTTGTTCAGGCTGTCATTGTGTTTGGACATATTTGCATTTTAATGAATTGACAAAAGATGATGTTTTGTTAAACTGCTACAGTCGAACTTCAATGGCTCAAACACCTTTGGGACCTCGAAAATCTGTTCAAGACAGGGGTAGTTAGAGCCACTGAGCTTACTGTCAGGAGGCATAACGAGATATTTTTAGACATCTTTTCGGTATTCTATAATAAAAATGTATGCTGTGTGTACTCATTAGAATCGCCTCATCGAGGCGATTCTAATGAGTACACATAGCATACATTTGCAAGATACAAGACTAAAATCTCCTTACTTATCCCCCACTATTTCTTATGTAGAGGATTTCGCTAGGGGCTCAAGAATGGTTTCGACATATCCATGGTAGACGAGTCATCTGTGTTCGAGCCATCCAAGTTCTACTGTAGTTGCAAAGTTGTTAGGAAATTGTCAAACATTTTCATCAGAAAAGTATCCATTTTGGAGATATGAAAGAATGCACCTTGTGACATGGATGTGTTATTGTTATAGGAATGAATTTAATTTTTGTGAATTTTATCGTATAAACTACAGTCGAACTTCAATGGCTCGAACACCTTTGGGACCTCAAAAATCTGTTCGAGACAGGGCTAGTTCGAGCCACTGAGGGTTACTGCCAGGAGGTATACAATATACTTTTTGACACCTTTTCGGATGTATGCTGTGTGTACTCATTAGAATCACCTTATCGAGGCGATTCTAATGAGTACACACAGCATAAATTTGCAAGTAAAAATGGTGAAATTCTCTTAAAGTATCCCCACTATTTCTTATGTACAGGATTTCTCCAGGGGCTCAAACAAGGGTTCGACTCAGCCATGGTAAACCAGCCATCAGTGTTCGAGCCATCAAAGTTCTACTGTACAGTGATTTGCCGGAGTTTACACTTTGACTTAATCCACAAAAATGATAATTCATTCCTTATAATTCCAACTTTGTCATCGAAATCTTGAAAATGCCACAAAAATTGTAATTTTTAGTAATTCTTTCAAAAACTTAAGAATGGACTTCCCAACAGCTACGTCAGATTGATTAGCTTCACCTTTGAAAAGAACCCAAACAAAAAAAAAAAACTTCGTCTTTAAATTCAATATATTTGTCTTCCAACATAACGTTTCCAATAATTTCCAAATGTTTAACTGAGTGCTGTTGAATATCACTTCATACACAATGACATAACGTGCATCACGTGAACAAGACCCCCCTATACCCCACTTCATATAGAGAAAACTGGGGTTTACGGGGGTATACATTATTTTTCTTCATTTTGCTCCAAAACATTGGTTTTTGGTACTGTACTGTGCAACCTATGCATGCAGTATAAGAAAAATATCACGGATTTTGATAAAAAAGTAGCCATTTTGGAGATGTGAACAATGCACTTTATCGCAAGGGTGTGTTATCGTAATGTGTGAAAAAGTTCTGAGATTCTTGCTCATGGAATTTATCGAAGTATAAAACTTTAATTTAAAGCAATCAAATCACTTGAAATGTACCTTATGCTGGAGACTTGGTATTATTATGGAATAAACTAATGGCGAATTTTAACCACAAACATTACGAAAACACGCCTATTCAAATACACTGTAAATTTTACCGCCATAAAAATGAAAAATTTAAGATGAAATATTGTGATATTTTTCTTATTTCTGCTTAAAATATAGATTGTGGGTACTCGTTAGAACCGCCTCTTTGAGGTGGTTATAACGAGTACCCACAATCTATATTTTAGTGCAGAAATAAGAAAAATAAGGTTTACCCCTGTAAACCTCAGTTTTACTATATAAAAGTGGGGTTCTAGGGGGTCAAAATTATATAGGCTTGTTTTCGTGATGAAGAAAACTGCTTTTGATTTGCTTAAATTTCCCAGCAAGATTAAGTTACACATTAGCCAAAGTATTGTCTTCATATATGCTCTCAGAGACAGTCAGGATTATCATTTAATGTGAATAAATGATTCACATGAGCTGTAAAACTTCAAAATTAAAAAATATGCCCCCGCCCATAGGGGCTTGAAGAAATATATGGGCTGCATGATGCTTCCACACAGAGCTGAATCCGGCCTGCACACTAGTACTGGTAAACCGCTTAGAGGATCTAAGCCTGTCCAGGAACCGGGGTGTGAGGCGGACCGTCCATGATAATAAACCCTATTGGTTTCATTGGGCGACAGGGCTTGAGATGTCAGTCCATCTCATTGTCGGGTAAAATAAAAATCAAAAATGAGTTCCTTTAAGAGCAATGACAACATTCATAAGAAAGAAAATGGGTCATACTACGTAGTTTCGGCTAATAAAGCCTCATCAGTGACCCTGTAATGATCCGTCAAAGAAATTTAAGCCAGAGGAAACATACTGCAATTTTGCGAATTTCGAATAGGCAGTCGATTCAAAGACTGATATAAATCAAAATTGGGTCCGAATAATTAAAAGTCTGTCTAGAATATGAGTCTAAACCAATAATTTATTTCTGATTTCTCAGAATATTCTTGCTGATTTCAAAGGACCAAAAGTAAAATATAAACTGCACTATGGTTGATGTACGGGGAGACGTTTTACGGGCGCCACACGGCACAACACCAGCTGCAGTGAAGGCAAATAAAAATCAAAAATGAGTTCTTTTAAGAGCAATGACAACATTCATAAGAAAGAAAATGGGTCATACTACGTAAAAGTCACACAAAATTGGAAGCAACATCTCCAAAATGACCTTTACAGTGTTGACGGGGACGTTAAACATCAAATCAAACAAACAAATCAAAATAAAGAGTCTGCTACTGATGAGTTTTGTGCTTAAATCATTTTGTACCAAATGGAATCTTCCTTTTTTTTAAAAACAAGTCCATTTCAATATTTAGGGGTGCCAGGTTGTGTTTTCTTCAAAAGTTGTTTGGAAAATGGCTGAACTTTTTGCAAACAGTGTAGGGCCTGATCAGATGCTGCATTTTGCATTCTGCGGCATCTGATCTGGGCCTGTACTGTTTGCCAATAATTATTATGCTTTTTGGGGTTTCTTGTACATAATTGGGTAAAACAGGTATAATTCTGCATAGCATTATATGAAAGAATATTACTTTATTTAGCTAAAATTTGTTAAAAACCTTCCAGTCTTAACTCTTATCATGCTGTTCACGACAACCCCTATCTTTGTGAACAGTGTAGATCAAGATCAGATGGCTTCTAGAAGTCATCTGATCAGGATCTACACTGTTTGGCATTTAGTTTATGAATTTGTAGCAATAAATTACATCAAGTAATTTGATTGGTTGATAGACAGAAATGGGTGTGGCTTAAATGAATATTCAGCAAGATAAGGGTTAATGAGCGATGAAATCACTGGTCATTACTAAACTGACAAAACATTTTTGCCTGAGATTTTTCCTCCCATTTGAGATATTTCGGAAAATTAGAGAAAATCTCACCTGTTCACCAGGTAAAACCAGTCTTTGTAATAAACACATTGTCCTTACTTTTACTGAAAATCAGGTTACTCGTTAGAACCGCCTCAATGAGGCAAGTCTAACAAACACCCACAACCTGTACATTATGATAATATATCCCTGTGGCATAGTGCATTTTTGTCTTATCTCAAAAACAAACATTTTTCTTATTAAAAATTTGTGATATTTTTCTTATTTTTACTACAAACATAGGTTGAGGGTACTCGTTAGAACTGCCTCATTGAGGCGGTTCTAACGAGTACCCACAACCTATGTCTTGGAGCAGAAATAAGAAGAATAATGTTACTCCCATAAACCTCAGTTTTCTCTCTATAAAGTGGGGATTAGGGGGTTTCATTACACAAACTTGTTAACATGTTTTTGGACTAGAAACAAAAAAGAAATGTCAAATTTTTTATCTGAAAAAAAAAATGTTAGTTAAGATATGCAAGTTAGCTAAAGTATGTTTTAACATAATTGAGTAAATTTATTGCAAGGTAAAAATAAAGCTTTAATTTCAGGTGGAGGGCAGTTGAAAGAAACCGAGGTCAGAAGAAAGTTGCAGCAAGAACAGTCAAAACCCCAAAGACTGGTGAGTTTTTTTTTTTTGTTGTTATTTTTTTTAATTTATGTACAGTAAAATTCCATTATAAAGACCACCTAAAATTAAGACAAAATCTGCTGTTAAAAGCTTATTGAGAAGGTTTCAGTTATTCTTTTTGTGCCTTTTCTACTCCCAGTGTCTTATAATAAGAGACCACCTTTGGGACTGTTCAAAAGTGGTCTAGAAGACCACTTTTGTACAGTCCCAAAGGTGGTCTTAATATAGGAATTTTCCTTATTTTAATTTTACAAATGATATTTTTTATTCTTTTCTATCCTGTCATGCTATGACTTTTTGACCTGTTGTTTGACAATTATAGAATCTATGATGGGCTGAAACTGAAACAAGGAAATCTGAGGTAAGTTTTCAGTTTGTTTAAGTCTCATGCGAGGCTATGTTGAACATGAGATTTAAATATACTGAAAACAAGCCTGAGATTTCCTTGTTGAGGTGTGAATCCCATCATTGATTACTTTTCTCACCAATCAACAAAAGCACAAAATCAATATGCAAAATGGCCCTTTTACACATATGTAAAAAAGCAAAAAATGTATAGCCTTTCATATTCCTAATTGCTAAAGAGAGATGTTTAAGCATCGTTTTTCCCATTGAGATACTCAGAGCCATTTTCAATACATTCCTGTACATGCATGAAGTGGTAAATTTAAAATGTAAAACAGTTGTTGATATCTGACAAACAACATTGCATGCACATTTTATGACTTTCTTTCCTTGACACTTGACAGCAGTTTGAAGGCATACTGAATGTTCATTTCCCTGACAGTTGATCAAGGACATGATATTTTGGCTGTTCAAAATGTACATCTTGGGAAAAACAGAAAATGTACAACCATGTTTGCATGGGTAACAAAACAGCCAACAGCAAGAGACAAATTTGAAAAAAAAAAAAGTTCCACTGGAATGTTCATGTTTTCCCATATTAAGCAATGATTGACAGATTGAGACAGCTAATAAACCCTAGGGTGAGACAGCAGTGTGTGTCAAAGAAATCGCACACTGTCAAACAGAGGGATATTCTTGTCCCATGTGTGAGAAAAGTGAATCTTTCACTTTATAGACAGTCTGAGACAGTGAGCTGTCTATTGCTAAAGGGGAATGGGAACACCTGGCAGATTTTTCCAACATTTTTCAAAGGGAGACCACTTTCTGGACTTCAGGTTCACTTTTCTATAAACCCTATCCCACTGAAAAAGGGGCCTACTCTTAAAGCTAAGATTTTGCTCCTGAGGGGCAAAATCTTTCTTTTAAGATTTGACCCCTGTTAACATGGGAGACAAAATACTTTTGCAGCAGTTTCCTCCTCCCTTAAAATACACAACAACCTCTATATTACTCTGCTGTTGGGGTCCAAAGAAGAAACTGTTACACAACTACCATAAAAATCCTCAAAATTGGGACACCTTGAGAACTTGACATACATGTAATTCTCCTAAAATTTTATCAAATTTGTTTCACGATCCTACAAGGAGTCCAAAAAGTGCTGATTGAATGGCAAACAGTTATCACGTGACCACCATATTTGGAAGTCACGTGACCCATATTACTTCCAGTAGAAATGGCGGAAGATGTCTTGCCTATAATGTGTCAAAGTATGAGCAGAATCTGTTCAGGTTTAAGGAAATTATGGCTGCCGAAATAAGGATACCCCCTCCATAGGGAGAGTATTGAATAAATCGCAGCATGATAAAGGTTAATGGTACATGTATCCCGCAATGAAATTCACTTCATCACGTTAGCAAGCCTGTTAAATGAAGACCCCTCTAAACCCCTCTTTTTTATAGAGAATAGCGGGGTTGGGGTGGGGGGCACTATTCTCCTTATTTTTGATCAAAAACATAGATTGTGTGTGCTTGTTAGAAGCAACTCAATGAGACAGTTCTAGCAAACACACACAATCTATATTTGGACTAGAAATAAGAAAATATTGAACATTTTCATATGAAAAATTCTAGTTCTAGCGATATCAGAGATGCCACTATGGTGCACGGGTGTGTTATAATGTGTTCTGGGTTAAGGATTATTGGATTTGATCATCCCTTCCTATACAAGCAGTGTGTATCAAAACGAGGCCCAAAAACAGGCTGTTTCTTCAGGGTCAATGCTGCTTGCTATGTTGTCCACTTTAGAAACACAGGGATGAAAGACCTTACAAGCTTGTTTTTTATGTCCACAGTAGCAATAGCGGGGACAAATTGTTTTTGCCCTGTCTTGCCTGTTGGTTTGTTTGTTGGTTGGACACCTTTAACATTGGTCATAACTTTTGAACCATTTGAGATAGAGGTTTCATATTTGATATGTAGGTTCTTTGTGACAAGGGCTTCCCACTGATACAAAATATTGACCTCTGACCTTGACCTGTGACCTAAATGACATTGGCCTGGGGACATGTTCATGTTTCACAAACATGTTGTAAACTTTTTTAGGAAAGGAAACAACAGTTGATTGCTAGCAAGAAGAGCACAGAACAGGCTGAAATTGATAAAAGAAAAGCTGAACAACGAAAAAAGGTAGGCAAGGCTTCTTTGTCTTTATACATGTATACCATACTCACTCTAAGTATTGCACACACTCCAATAAGCATATTTTAATACTTTTTCAACAAGTACACCACAACCTCGGTATAACATGGTATATTATAACACGGTTTGGATATAACATGGTTTCCAGATGGATCCCAAAAATGTATAGATTATATAGCATCTAAATCACCGCCCACAAACTACCGCTACCATTTTTCTGCACGCGATAGGTAAATGACGTCATCCGACCCCAGCAGGAAACCCTTTGTCACGCCTGTTATTAGCATGGCAGTATATAGGTGAATAGTTCTCGTTAACTCCAAATTTGGAGTGATGTACTCCAACTTTTCATGTCTGATTCCAACTTTTTAGAAAGTCTCTATAGAAAACAACGGTAAAACTCCAATTTTTGGAGGACAGCATTTTTACTCCAATTTTCAAAATCCTAGTGAGTACCCTGAGGTGTCTGGTTTTCCATCCGTTTGTTTGTCCGTTTGTCAAGGCGCCAACATTTGCGACCACCCTAGCATACACCCTAATAGTCAAGTTTATTTCTCAAGAACTATAAGAGCTTCATTAATGATACTTGGTACAAACTTGTACCTGGGGATGGCAACTTAAATACAAGCATCCATATTTGACTTTGACCTACATTTCATGGTTCACTGACTTTGAAAATATTGCGACCACCCTTGTGGTCACCCTAATGGTCAAGTTTATTTCTCAAGAACTATAAGAGCTCCATTAATGATACTTGGTACAAACTTGTATCTGGGGATGGCAACTTAAATGTAAGCTTCCATATTTGACCTTTACCTACATTTTATGGTTCACTGACTTTGTAAAATAGTGCAGCCACCCTAGCGTTCACCCCATTTCTCAAGAATTATTAGAGCTTCATTAATGATACTTAGTACAAGCCTGCATTTAAGAATGGCAACTTTTATGCAAGCATCTGTGTTTGACCTTGGCCTAGATGTTATGGATCAGTGACTATGTGCACCCACAGGCGCGACATAGCCATCGGTGGAATTCTTGTTCTATATAATCTATACATTACTGTTTGGATATAACATGGTTGTTTAACTAACATGGTTTCTGTTTTGGACCCCATTAGTAGTGTTATAAAGAGGTTTTATCATATGATGTCGCGTCTGAGCGTGTAATAACGCCACTTATGGATTAAATATGCAAATTAGCTAGATACGTCCCGTAACGTTACATGTACGACGTCCTTAAGGACATCACATTTACTAACGGCTGAATATTGACATTTTTGTAAACAATCGTGAATAAAAAGTGTTTCAAATGTCATATGATAAATAGATTCTTGCATTCTTGCTCATGTATTATTGAATTTATTAAACTCTTTGAAGAAAAGGGATAAAATGCTCGACAAAGCCTCGCATTTTACCCCTTTTCCTCAACTCATTTAATAAATTCATTAATACATGAACACTCATGTAAGATCCTCTATGTGGTGTATATTTTACACAAGATATTTACATTCTCAGTGCATTTATAGAAAACTAGTAAACTATTGGGATGAAGTGTTGTTCATAACCAAATATTTACATTTTCAGTGTAAAGTCTAAATAAGACTAATATAAACCTGTAGAAAACAAATGTAATTCATACTTCCAAGAACACATTGAGTTACATGATTTTCAGTGACATCAAGTGACATCAGTCTAAACCATGGTTCTCTACGGGCATTTGTGATGTCAACACAGTTCCGCTCTTTGTAGAAAAAACAGTGTGTAAATGTTTTTCAGCTTTTAATAAGAGTTTGCCCTATAAGCATTTTTTTGACCCAGTGATGAGGGGCAAAGAATGTAAATATAAAACATAAACTTGCTGTTCATGAAAGTGTGAACAAAAGCGGATTGCTAGCAAAGTTTACATGAACCCCTGTGGGGTTCATTTACTTTGTATGCGATCCACTGCGTTTAAACTTTTATGAACAACAGAAACATAAAATTCATTTCTTAAAGAATTCACACACTCACGTGACTTTACACAATTATTCAGTGACATCAAAAATAAACTATGGTTTTCTCCATTTTGATTGGACGATGAGGATGTTGTGACATCAATGGCCCTCTTTTGCTGTTAATAGGGTTAATAGGAAAACTGTAGACAATTGCTTTCTTGTTTTAATTTTAGCCCTCAAAACAGATAACTCGTAATGGATGAAAATGATGTAAATATATAATGTAAATAACCCTTTTTGCACCAGAAACCCCAAATGGGTAGTTGGCAAACAGTGCAGGCACAGACCAGATGCCGCAGAACCCGGCATCTGATCAGGGCCTACACTGTTTGCAAAACGTTCAGCCAGTTTCCAAACAGATTATGAAGAAACCACAACCTGATACCCCTAAATTTTGAAATGGACTCCTGCTGTATGAGGAGGAAGATTCCATTTGGTACAAAAAAGGTTCATTAAGGTAAATTGTTTAACAGTCATTGAAGTATGAATAATATTGAGTCAAGAGCAAAGTTCTGGAGTTCCTTACTTTGCTGGTGACATGATGTTTTTCATACTTCAGTGATTATTTAAAAAAAATTACATCAATTTTAGCTCACCTGAGCCAAATGCTCCGGGGGAGCTATTGTGATTGGTCATCGTCCGTTGGCATCATCATCCTCATCCGTCCCTTGCTCAGTATGACCATCTGTCCTTCCACAATTTTTTTAAACATCTCCTAAACCACAGAACAGATTGTGACCAAACTTGGCAGAAATGATCTTTGGGTGGTCCTCTCTCAAAGTTGTTTAAAGAATTCCATTCCATGCAGAACTCTGGTTGTCATGGCAAGGAAAATGAGAAATTCAGAATAAAAAACCTTTAAAATTCTTCTTGTCAGAAACTAGAGGGCCCAGGTCTTTAATATTTGGTATGAAGCTTCTTCTAGTGGACCTCTATCAAGATTGTTCAAATTATATCCCTGGGGCGAAAAATGGCCCCCGGACAGGGCCCACTAGGTTTACATAGGAAAAACTTTTTCAAAATCTTCTTTTCTGAAATCAGAAGGCCCAGGTCTTCGATATTTGGTATGAAGCTTCATCTAGTGGACCTCTATCAAGATTGTTCAAAGTATAGCCCTGGGGCAGAAAATGGCCTATGTACATGTATTTATATAGGGAAAACCTTTAAAAATCTTCTTGTATGAAACCAGAAGGCTCAGGGGTTTGATATTTGGTATGAAGCTTCTCCAAGATTGTTCAAATTATAGCCCTGGGACCAAATATGGCCCAGGGGTTGGGTCCAATGGGTTTACATAGACATATAATATAGGGAAAACCTTTATACATCTTCTTATCTGGAACAGGAAGGACCAGATCTTTGACATTTGGTATGTAGCTTCATCTTGTGGACATCTACCATATTTGTTCAAATTATAGCCCTGGGGCTTAAAATGGCCCCTGTGCAGGGCCCACAGGGTTTACATAGACATACATAGGGAAAACCTTTAAAAAATCTTTTTGTCTGAAACCAGTTGAGTATGGGAATATTCTACAGGTACTGCACTATGAGTTGGAATAAGCCATGACAGAGCCATCCACGTTCAAGTTATCGAAGTTTCACTCTCATAGACATCTAACATTAAGATAACACACCCGTGCGACAAAGTGCATTTTTCACATCTCCAGAATAGCTACTTTTCTGATGAAAATCCCTGATATTTTTCTTAACTAAACTGCAAATATATGTTGTGGGTGCTGGTTAGAACGGCCTTAATGAGGCACGGCTTCTGATCAGGGCCTACACTATTTGAAAAATGTTCAGCTATTTTCCAAATAGATTGTAAAGATAACAAAACCCGTCACCCCTAAGTTTTGAAATGGACTCCTGCTATATATAACGAGGAAGATTCCATTTGGTACAAAAAGGGTTAATGATAGAGCCAAAAGTGTTCCAGCTATTGAACACAAAAATGATTATCCATTACGATAACACATCCGTGCGAAATAGTGCATTCTTTCATATCTCCAAAATGGTGAATTTTCTCATGAAAAATTGTGATATTTTTCTTACTACTACTCCAAACATAGGTTGTGGGTGCTCGTTAGAACCGCCTCATAGAGGCGGTTCTAACGAGTACCCACAACCTATGTCTTGGAGCAGAAATAAGAAAAATAATGCATACCCCCGTAAACCCCAGTTTTCTCTATATAAAGTAGGATTTAGGGGGGTCTTCATTTCATGGACTTGTTCCCGTGATGCATTACTGATTCGCTTGTAATCAATTATTTGATGAGTACAATTTACTACCCAAAGTTGTGCCTAAAATAGTACAGTAGACTCTTGTTGCCTCAAACACTGATATCTCTAACTACTGGTTAACTCAAAAACAATTTTTGGGTGATGTTGTTTCAGGTTAGCTTCAGATCTCTAATACATGTATTTTGGATCCTTTTATATCAGGGTACTGTCATCTCAAACCAAAAATTGCAGTTCATCGGAGTTTGAGGTAACAAGGATACACTGTATTTGCATTTTTATCTTATATATTTAACTTTTTTTGTAGGCAGAAATGAATGAGACGAGAAGAAAGCAAGAAGAAATGAATGATGCTCATAAGTGGGACGACCAAAGAAGAAGGTATTTCGAAGCTCTGACAGCACTGGTGGCTCAATTTTTTCTTGAGTGTACCGTATTGATCCTAAGTATTGGGACAGACAGGCTAAAGCAAACAGTGCAGACTCAGATCAGTCTGGTCCTGAAGGAGCAGTCTGATCACGGTCTAGATTCTTTGCCATTCCCTCTAGACTCCTGCTGGATTCTGAAACAAATTTGTCAAAAATTCAGGAGATTTGCAAAAAATCCTTAAGTTGTCTGAATTTTTCGGATTTTTATGGTAAGTGGGAAAAATAGTCCTGAACATAGACTAACACCATTCTGTTTCAAATGTGAAAAAAAATCACTTTTAAACAGATACTTGTGAGTCCTTTATTTTCATTCACTTTGTTTAAGATCTGTCATGCGTGCAGCAAGCCAGCAACCTGGATGGGGGCCCACTTATATGGACGTTGCCCCTGTACCTGCATGTTAATAAAAAATCCGTTGATGACGATGATTTGTTTAGTTGACTGTTTTGTACTGTAGTTTAACGGCCGAGTCAACACTGTTTAGGTCATTTTTGAACCGGTCAGTTTACCTATCCACACTTTACCTGGGCAGGCTTATATGTAAGCGGGTAACCAGTACCGTGCATATTCTTCTGCCAGAAACTGACAACTGCCCTTCTTGAATCAGTGGAAGGGAGAGAATGACTGTAGAAAAGATTTCATGATCAATCTGCTCGAAAGAATATTGCCGATCCTCCTGATCACCAGTCAGATGTGCATCAAACTGAGCTACCGAGGCCGGCCTTAGTTAACTGTACACAAAACCTTAAGTTAGTACACAGTTTAACCCATTCAGTACCAGAAAACCCTAAAGGGATACCTTGGCAAACAATGCAGGCCCAGATCAGATGTGGCCCAGATCAGACGTTGCAGAACACGGTGTCTGATCAGGGCCTACACTGTTTGCAAAAAGCTATGCCATTTTCTGAATAAATTTTGAAGAAAACACATCCTAACACCCCTAAATTTTGAAATGGACTCCTGCTATATATATAAGGTGAGGTTCCATTTGGTACAAAAAGGTTTAATTTCTTGGTCAGTAATGATCATGCTGACAACAGCTGTGAAGGTTAATCATTCATGGGTTATTGTTAACTTCAGGTTGATTAACAGTCAAACTCAGAAATTAAGGGAAATTCACAGACTATTAGGGTAGGCAACTGCTATGATTTCAAAATATTTTGGTTTCCATTGTCAATTAGGCTGTTTTTCTGAAAGGAAAGAATTTTCTCCTGAGGAGCTAGGGATGGTTGGGTGAGGCGAAGGTGTCATGTATCTTGCATCACTGGGGCGTACAACTGATATTGGCTTACAGTTGGGCAAGGCCTGCTGTTCTTGCAGCAAGTAAGGGTAGTGTGGGGGAATGTTGTTATTGTGTGGTTGCACTCCCATTTATTTTCCTCTTTCTCTCCTGTCCATCACTTTCATCTCATGTTCTGTCTTTTCTGTCTTTTTCCTCCTTTTCTCTGGGTGATGACACAATTACCCACAAGGGTTGACATGTCATAAACCCTAAAACAATCAAAATCCTGAGGAGCGAATTCTTTCCTTTCAGAGTCTGCCTGTTTCTGTTATCCAAAATCACATTCATTTTTTCTGTCATTGTAGAACCAACGAGGCATTTCTTAGGAGACTGGAAAAGAAAAGTAAGAAACCTCCACCAAACTCAACAGAAAGCTCGTTAGGTGAGTTAGTAAACTGTAGCATAGTTAGGTACTCGTATTTACCATATGGGCCCTGTCAAGCGATTTTGGTACTTATCGCCTATGCGAGCAGCGAAGGTTCAGGCGAGACTGCGCATCCGCGCAGTCTCGCCAGAACCTTTGCTGCTCGCTCATACAAGCAGTGAATCAAGAGGAACCTTCAGACAGAAAGCCATATCCCTGGCCCCTCTGAATGGCTGGGCATGCGCAGTTAAAATTTGTCATGACGGAATGCTCGAAGACACAAATTCGCTTGGCGGGGCTCATATATCATATATCACATTAAAAAATCCATGTATTAACCCTTAAGATACCGAGAAAAACTACATCTGAAAATGTTGTCTGCTTTATATGACTTCTGCTGACTCTTCTTGCGAACTTTTTAAAAATACAACAATTGTCGTCTGCTTTGCTGTCTGCCGGTTACCTTAAAAGTAAATGTTTGCAAACAGTGTGGAGCCAGATCAGACTGCTCCTGTAGGCACAGTTTGATCTGGGCCCACAATATTTGTCTGTATGCAAAAATATTTTTTAAAAAATTTTGCAAAACAAATTCAGGAGATGACATAAGCAGATAGGGCTGGCTAATCGGAGCGGAAGAGATAATCAATTATCGGTCATGTCATTATGATTGATAATCGATTAGTAATCGCTAAGGTGTTGTCATTATATTACTTGTCTGGCTTTCTGTCTGAGCATGACTCTTACCATATGTTGCACTCAAACATATGCAGGCTGTCAAGTGTTCCTATTTTTCCTATATTTTCCTATATTTTCAGGTTTCCTAGTTTTTTCCTATATTTTAACCCCATTTCCTATATTTTTTACCAAATTCCTATATTTTTTAAAATGCTGCATGATTAAGTTTTTCTTGGAAACAGAAAAGAGCACTTTTAGATGTAAGAAAGTTCTTCAGTACTGGAACCTGTTTTCTTATTTTCCATTTGATAATGAACATCTGAAAGATTTGGGCTTTTTACATCCTGAACATAGACATAAGCCCAGTAGCAGTTCAGCAATAGAAAGGGTAGCAAAAAGGTTACCTTTTGCAGAAACTGTGGCATTGCTTACTGATGAGTGGAACATAGGGGCTTGAAGAAATATATGGGCTGCATGATGCTTCCACGCAGAGCTGAATCCGGCCCGCACACTAGTACCGGTAAACCGCTTAGAGGATCTAAGTCTGTCCAGGAACCGCGGTGCGAGGCGGGACCGCCCATGCTAATAAACCCTTTTGGTTTCATTTCATCTCATTGTCGGGTAAAAGTCCCACAAAATTGGAAGCAACGTCTCCAAAATGACCTTTACAGTGTTGACGGGGACGTTAAACCTCAAATCAAACAAACAAACTGATGAGTGGAAGACATACTATGGGGCAGAAACTGATGAGAAACTTTGGAAAATAGAGAAAGATGATGAAGTTGAGTTGAGAATGATTGATCATTACTAGAGAGATATTCTGAAATTGAAAACTGGTTGTGGCAAAGATAAGTAACATAGGCTTGGAAAAGTAGTATAAGGTGCGCTGGTATTGCCACATAGTAATGCTGCTATTGGATAATAAGAAAATGTTGGGAAAAGATAGGGTAAAGCTGTCATCAGAATCAGTTATAGGGAACAGACTTTCCAAACAGGCTTTGAAAATTCATGATCCTAAATATATTCAGCCGGAATATGTACCTTTTACAAAGGACCTAATAAGTTATGTCAAAGGTAGTCATAGAGTTTTCAATGAGAGGATAGACAAGGAAAAGAAAAATAAAGAAAAGGAGGAGAAGAATAGGGAGCAAAAGAAAGAAGAGCACAGGTTGAAAAACAAAAACAAGAACCAACAAAAGAAAAAGTCTTTGAATGAAACAATGAATGTTACAGAAAATAACTCTAAAGAACTTCATGCTGCTAAAAACCGCTTGAAGAAAGAAATGAAAAACTGGATGGAGCATTAACATGATAAAAAAGAGAAATTTTTCTAGTGCATCAGTGAGTCAGTCATTGATTGAGACTGCTCAGAAAAAGATTAAAGAATCAAGAGAGCGTCTAGACAGAGTAAGAGAAGAACAGAAATCAGTGGAAAGTAGGAAAAGGAAGAACCTGGAGAAAATTGCTCATGGGGATTCAAATAAATAAGTTCCTTTGGAAGCAAGGAATACACCAAATAAAGCTAAGAAATGAGGTGAACTTAGCCTAGCCCCCTACCCCCCCCCCCCCCCCCCCCCAAAAAAAATCTGGAGATAGTGACTTGTATTTATTGCAACACAGCCTATCTTGAATTGGTCTGACACATATGATGTCATGTTGACTGAAAGCAATAAAGATGATTATGAATTAATTTGTATTGCCACTAATATAAAACCTTTGATGACATTTAAGATGGTGATTGAGAGCTGGCTAAAAGGGAGGTGGAGGTCAGGGCCATATCAAAACTATTAAAATTTCAGAGTGGCTAACAGAAGTTTGCATCCTTTTACCACAACTTTTTGTTGTTTTTTGTCTTCATTAAACCGTCTGTTTAAATTTAGCATACTTGCATTTTTGGTAATTTTTTATGAAAATAAGGCCTTTTTTGTTGCTAAACATTGATAATTATCCTATTTTTTTCCTATATTTTTCCCATAAATTTCCTATTTTTTTAAGCCCAGAATATATATTTTGCACCAAAATACACTTGACAGCCTGCATATGTATATTTGAACAGACAGGCCTGAACAAACAGTGAAGACCCAGATGAGACGCCGCATAATGCGGCGTCTCATCAGGGTCTGCACTGTTTGTCACTCATCCAGCTATTTTATGCATAATTTTGGGTAGTAAATTGTACCTATCAAGTAATCCATTAAAAGCAAATCAGAAATGATAATCATTTTTGTGGAGATTATCAATCAATTAATTGGTTATACGATTAATCGTGTCAGCCTTATAAGCAGACAATACATTTTAAGATGTAGTTTTTCTCGGCTTCTTAAGGGTTAAAGTACTTGGCAGTTGACAAAGCAGACGACAATTGTCGTGATTGGCATTTTATGGGTTAAACAATAAACACCCAGGGAAAACTTGTGATTTACAAGGGTGTACATTACTTCCAAGACATAGATTGTTGGTACTTGTTAGAATTGCCTCATTGAGGTAGTTCTAACAAATACCCACAATCTATGCTCAAAGCATAGATAAGAAATTATCAAAGATTTTTATCAGGAAAGGGTAGTATTTAGAGATGTCATAGATAATATTATTTCATATAGGTGTACATGCATTATCCTATTGAAATATTATGGCAAAAATTGGAAATTATGGTGAAAATACCCATTAAACCAAACAGTAGTGATTGGGCTCAACTAAATTTTGTGGTTACATCACAATAACACCCCTATATAGGTTTGACCCGTTGAGCCCCACTTTTTAGCTCACCGTCACGTAGTGACGAGGTGAGCTTTTGGGATCACTTTTTGTCCGTCGTCCGTCGTCCGTGCGTGCGTCCGTGCGTCCGTGCGTCCGTCCGTAAACTTTTTTTTCAAACGACATCTCCTCCTAAACCACTGAGCGGATTTTGACCAAACTTCACAGGAATGATCCTTAGGTGGTCCCCTTTCAAAGTTGTTCAAATGGTTCCGGTCCGTTGCACATATAGGTCACAGGAGCCAAAAATAGATTTTTTTCACTAAAAACTTAAAAAATCTTCTTCTCTGAAACTGCAAGGCCCAGGTCTTTGATATTTGGTATGAAGCTTCATCTAGTGGACCCCTACCAAGATTGTTCAAATTATAGTGCTGGGGCCAAAAATGCCCCCGCCCCGGGGCCCTTTGGTTTTACATGGGCTTATATAGGGAAAATCTTCTTCTCTGAAACTGCAAGGCCCAGGTCTTTGATATTTGGTATGAATCTTTATCTGGTGGACCCCTACCAAGATTATTCAAATTATAGTGCTGGGGCCAAAGATGCCCCCGCCCCGGGGCCCTTTGGTTTTACATAGGCTTATATAGGGAAAATCTTTAAAAATCTTCTTCTCTGAAACCGCAAGGCCCAGGTCTTTGATATTTGGTATGAAGCTTCATCTAGTGGACCCCTACCAAGATTGTTCAAATTATAGTGCTGGGGCCAAAAATGCCCCCGCCCCGGGGCCCTTTGGTTTTACATGGGCTTATATAGGGAAAATCTTTAAAAATCTTCTTTTCTGAAACCGCAAGGCCCAGGTCTTTGATATTTGGTATGAAGCTTCATCTAGTGGACCCCTACCAAGATTGTTCAAATTATAGTGCTGGGGCCAAAAATGCCCCCGCCCCGGGGCCCTTTGGTTTTACATGGGCTTATATAGGGAAAATCTTCTTCTCTGAAACTGCAAGGCCCAGGTCTTTGATATTTGGTATGAATCTTTATCTGGTGGACCCCTACCAAGATTATTCAAATTATAGTGCTGGGGCCAAAGATGCCCCCGCCCCGGGGCCCTTTGGTTTTACATAGGCTTATATAGGGAAAATCTTTAAAAATCTTCTTCTCTGAAACCGCAAGGCCCAGGTCTTTGATATTTGGTATGAAGCTTCATCTAGTGGACCCCTACCAAGATTGTTCAAATTATAGTGCTGGGGCCAAAAATGCCCCCGCCCCGGGGCCCTTTGGTTTTACATGGGCTTATATAGGGAAAATCTTTAAAAATCTTCTTTTCTGAAACCGCAAGGCCCAGGTCTTTGATATTTGGTATGAAGCTTCATCTAGTGGACCCCTACCAAGATTGTTCAAATTATAGTGCTGGGGCCAAAAATGCCCCCGCCCCGGGGCCCTTTGGTTTTACATGGGCATATATAGGGAAAATCTTTAAAAATCTTCTTCTCTGAAACTGCAAGGCCCAGGTCTTTGATATTTGGTATGAATCTTCATCTTATGGACCCCTTCCAAGATTGTTCAAATTATAGTTCTGGGGCCAAAAATGCCCCCCCCCCCCGCCCCCCCCCCCCCCCCCCCCCCGGGCCCTTTGGTTTTACATAGGCTTATATAGGGAAAACCTTTAAAAATCTTCTTCTATGAAACTGCAAGGCCCAGGTCTTTGCTATTTGGTATGAAGCTTCATCTAGTGGACCCCTACCAAGACTGTTCAAATTTTAGTGCTGGGGCCAAAAATGCCCCCGCCCCGGGGCCCTTTGGTTTTACATAGGCTTATATAGGGAAAATCTTTAAAAATCTTCTTTTCTGAAACTGCAAGGCCCAGGTCTTTGATATTTGGTATGAAGTTTCATCTTGTTGACCTCTATCAAGATTGTTCAAATTATAGCCCTGAGGCCAAAATTGCCCCCGCTCCTGGGCCCTTTGGTTTTTCATAGACTTATATAGGGAAAATCTTGAAAAATATTCTACTCTGAAACCACAATGCCTAGGTCTTTGACATTTGGTATGAAGCTTCAGCTAGTTGACCTCTACCAAGATTGTTCAAATTATAGCCCTGGGGCCACAATGCCCCCGCCCCAGGGCCCTTTGGTTTTACATAGACTTATAAAAGAGATAATCTTTGAAAATCTTCTTCTCTGAAACAACAAGGCCCAGGTCTTTGATATTTGGTGTGAAGCTTCATCTAGTGGACCTCTATCAAGATTGTTTAAGTTATAGCCCTGAGGCCGTAAATGCCCCGGGGCCATTTGGTTTTACATAGGCTTATGTAAGGAATATCTTTAAAAAAATCTTCTTCTCTGAAACCACAAGGCCCAGGTCTTTGATATTTGTTGTGTAGCTTAATCTAGTAGACCTTTGCCAAGATTGTTCAAATTATAGCCTTTTGTTGATATTTGGTATAAAGCTTCACCTTTTTAGACCTCCCTCAACATTATGCACATTATAACCCTGGGGTCAATAATGGCCCTCCCCGGGGCCCACTTGTTACTCTATGGATCAGGTGAGCGATACAGGGCCATCATGGTCCTCTTGTATATAATAAAACTGGGGTTTACAGGGATAAACCTTATTTCTGCTGTAAAATATAGTTTGTGGGTACTCATTAGAACCGCCTCATTGGGGCGGTTCTAACGAGTACCACAACCTATATTTTGAGTAAAATTAAGACAAATATCACAATTTTTCATTGTAAAATTTTCGTTTTTTCGGCGGTTAAGTTTGCAATGTATTTTGTATATGTGAGTTTTCGTAATGTAATTGTCAGCTTATTCAGGTGATCAGTGATCATCCGATTAGTGAAACTGCTAAAAATATTTTCAGCGTTGTTCTTTGGATATAATTAGGGGATATCTGTATTCAAAATTGGTATCTGTGGAGGTTAATCCGCGGTTTTTGGCCGGAAATTTCGTTTCACGGTGATTTGGGTAAAATGCCTTATTTCTCCATATAAACCTATGTTGTGGGTTAAATACCTTATTTCTTCATAAAAACCTATGTTGCGGATATTCATTAGAACGACCTCGAGCTCGCCGAGTTGGATCTAATGAATACCCACAATATGGGCTTTATTGGGGAACTGACAAATCTAATCCTTCATTTTTCACAAAATACCTATCTTAACTGTTTCAATGGAAATAGAAACTCATTTGCAAAAATGTACAGATTTAATATATAAATCATAATTCGCAATAATATATAGAATATAATTATGTAAAAAAGACCATAAATTTTACCGGTAATTGCCATTTTTCTAGGTAATCTATTCATTGCAACATACATATATATCATCAGTCCGTTGTGCAGTGAATACAGATTTTCCATGGCTCCTAAAGATGAAGTGAGTTTGTTTGAGTTTTATTTCCCAGCAACAGCTAAGGTCATACAGAGACGGGATCTCGGTTTAAAGACTCATCCAAAAGTCTGGAGAAGCCCGGGATTGAACCTACGACCCCTGGTTTATGAAGTGAGTAGCTTATCCACTACACCATGGAGGCTTCTCCTGAAGATGAAAGAGCATGTTATATAAATGGAGATAAAAACTTAATCAATCATGGAAACAAGATTGAAACCTGTATTTACCCTAATTATTTGGACACCTCAGCTCCTTACAAACGGCGGCCCCACCCATAGGGGCTTGAAGAAATATATGGGCTGCATGATGCTTCCACGCAGAGCTGAATCCGGCCCGCACACTAGTACTGGTAAACCGCTTAGAGGATCTAAGCCTGTCCAGGAACCGCGGTGCGAGGCAGACCGTCCATGCTAATAAACCCTATTGGTTTCATTGGGCGACAGGGCTTGAGATGTCATTTCATCTCCGTGTCGGGTAAAAGTCCCACAAAATTGGAAGCAACAACCAAAATGACCTTTAAAGTGCGGACGTTACACCTCAAATCAACCAACCAAATCCTTACAACCGTACAATACTTGTTCTAAAATTTAAACAAGTAGACTTTACTACATCTACTTGATGTGTCTAAGATAGCTAGATGACTGGCAAATAGTGCAGATCCTGATGAGATGCCACACCGGCATCTTATCAGGGTTTACACTGTCTGTCAAAATACACAGATTAAATATGGTATGTACTCAGTAGCCTTAGAGGTGGCCACTTACTCTCACCATGCTGAACCTGGATGAATCCATTTTTGAAAACTGTATAGATCTACATTCCAAAGCCAGCTGATCAGGATCTACAGCAGAGCTTCGATGGCTCGAAGACCGATTGCTTGTTTACCATGGCTGAGTAGAACCTGTTCTTGAGCCCCTAGGAAGTTCTTCTTCATAAAAAATAGTGCGGGATAATTAAGGAGATTTTCGACTTCTATTGTGCCAATGTGTGCTGTGTGTGCTCATTAGAATCGCCTCATAGAGGTGATTCTAATGAGTACACACAGCATACATTTTTATTATAGGACATCGAAATGCTGTTCCAAAATTAACCCATTATGGCTCCTTGCAGTTACCCTTAGTGGCTCGAACTACCCCTGTCTGGAATAGATTTTTGAGGTCCCAAAGTTGTTTGAGCCTTTGAAGTTCAACTGTATGCTCTTTTTCCATTCTGCTTCTGAGTAAACAAAATCATGCAACAAAAATGGCTGAAAACTGGGGAGGATTTGTTTGTTTGATTTGATGTTAAACATCCCCGTCAACAAAGTAAAAGTCATTTTGGAGACGTTGCTTCCAGTTTTGTGGACTTTTACCCGACATTGAGATGAAATGACATCTCAAGCCCTGCCGCCCAATGAAACCAATAGGGTTTATAAGCATCGACAGTCTGACTCGCACCATTTTGCCTGGGCAGGCTTAGATCCTCTAAGCAGTTTACCAGTACTCGTGTGGGGGTCTTTTGTGTTTTCGATTTGAGGGTTAACGTTCCCGTCAACACTGTAAAGGTCATTTTGAAGACATTGCTTCCAATTTTGTGGGACTTTTACCCGACATTGAGATGAAATGACATCTCAAGCCCTGTCCCCCAATGAAATCAATAGGTTTATAAGCATGGACGGTCCGACTCATGTGCACCGCTTTGCCTGGGCAGGCTTAGATCCTCTGAGCAGTTGACCAGTACTTGTGCATGGGTCAGTTTCAGCTCTGCATGGAAGCATCATGCAGCCCATCTATGTCCTCAAGCCCCGATGGGCGGGGGCATGAAAAAAAAAATATTGGTCTATTCTGCATGGTGAGGGGTTTAATCTGCTGTTCACGACAACCCCTATCTTTGCAAACAGTGTAGATCCAGATCAGATGAAGAAGCCATCTGATCAGGATCTACACTGTTTGACATTCAGTTTATGAATTTGTAGGAATAAATTACAACAAGTAATGATCTGATCAGTTCGAAGTCAGAGATGGGTGTGGCTAAAATAAATATTCAGCAGGATAAGGGTTAAGACAGGTTCAACTATATTTTGTAGGAACCAGTTCATCTTCACCACCAAGGCCTAGTGATATTTCAACTTCATCTCAATCAGGGTCCATTAGTAGATGGAACCCATCAGAGCTCAACAATAACACAAGCCAAACTTCACCTTTAGGGGCCAGTTCAGCAGGGGCCAAGAGCTCGGAGACCAGTGGAGGGGTCAAAGACGAACTTCAGAAGAAAGTCATAGCGTTACAGGCTATTTTTCCACAGTATGAAGAGACTGAACTGAGAGAAATTTTAACACAATTGAATGGTTCATTAGATGAAGCTGTAGCAGTACTACAGGATTGAATACATACTGGCAGCACTGGTGGGTCATTTGTTCGTGCGTGTGGGTTGGTAAATTGGATCTAGACCCCGACTTAGACTGTTGATTAAGTTAACCCCTCTAATTATGGGGCCAGTTGTTCAAACCATCGTTAGCCTAACAAGTTCATTACCAGTGAAATTGTTAACTGATCTAGCAAGTACAATATCTTAAATTTTGAAAAATTTTACTGAAAAAATGTGAGTAGCTTTTGTATACGCAAAAGCTACTCACATTTTTCAGCAAAAATATTAGTATATTTGCCATATTAAATGATCAAAGTTTTAACGATTCGTTAACTAACGACATCCTTAGTTTTGAACAACTGGCCCCTGCTGTACTTTTAACCTGACGGCATCTGATCCCGAGACTTTTTTTTTTTGCAAAGCTTTTGTTAAGCAGTGATCTCTTTACACATTGGATGCCCGAAAGCGTTTGATATCATAGTGTATTGTGTGGCTTTAAATAACTATTAACTGGATATCATATTGTTTGTGCAAGGTTTAAGAGGAATGTATAAACTTTGCAGATTTTTCTGCTATTTTTCAAAGGGAGACAACTTTTTTGGACTTCCTGTTCACTTTTCTATAAACTCTGTCCTACTCTAAAAGGGATCTACTCTTGAAGGAAAGAATTTGCTCTGAGGAGCAAATGTTTTGCCTTAAAAAAATTAACAGTTGACCCTTTTGACATGGGAGACAAAAATCAAAAATACTTTTGCAGAAGTTGCCTCCCCTAAAGGTGTACCCTTTCCCCCTTTTTATATTGGTCAGTGGTAGTCACATGGATCATGTATGTTTATATAACTTTGGGTCAACTGATTATTAATCAACCCAAAGATGCATACACCGATAGCTCAAGTTAAGGTGTATTGAGGATAATTGAGAAAATGCAGTATTTTTTTATTACTCCATAAAAACATAGGTGAATACTTGATAGAATTACCTCTTTTAGGTGATTCTTACAAGTACCCACAACAGGGTCCAGTTGTTCAAAGCCTCATTTGCTTAACGAGCTCGTTAGTGGTCAAATTATCAATTGTTCAAGCAAGTACAATATCTAAACTTCTTGGGCCAGTTGTTCAAATCATCATTTGCTTAATGAGCTCGTTAGTGGTCAAATTGTTAATTGTTATAGCAAGTACAATATCTTAACTTCTTGGGCCAGTTGTTCAAACCATTGTTTGCTTATTAAAGCTCTTTAGTGGTCAACTTAACTGTTCTAGTAAGTACAATACATGTATCTAATATAGTGGTATTTTTGTTAAAAAAAAATTGTGAGCAGCTGCCTCTTGTAAAGCTGCTCACATTTTTTTCTGCAAAAATATTAACATATTTGCATGGTTGCCTGTATAAAAGTTGTCATTCCTAGATGCTAGTTTGTACCAAGTATCATTAATGAAGCTCTTATAATTCTCGAGAAATGGACTCTTACATTAGAGTGAAAGTTAGGGTCGTCACGATAATTTACAAAGTCAGTGTTGTTGCAATAATACACAAAGTCAGTGAAACATGAAATGTATGTCAAGGTCAGATATGGATGCTTGCAATGAGGTTGTCATTGCCGGATGCAAGTTTGTATCATGTATCATTAATGAAGCTCTTACAGTTCTTGAGAAATGGACTCAAGTTAGGTTGGTCGCTATAATTCATAAAGTCAGTGAACCATGAAATGTAGGTCAAGGTGAGATATGGATGCTTTCATTGAAGTTTTCATTCCTAGATGCAAGTTTGTACCAAATATCATTAATGAAGCTCTTATAATTCTTGTGAAATTGACTCTTACATTAGGATGAAAGTTAAGGTGGTCACAATAATTCACAAAGTCAGTGAACCATGAAATATAGGTCAAGGTGAGATACGGATGCTTGCATTGAAGTTTTCATTCCTAGGTGCAAGTAAGGGTGAAAGTTAGAGAGGTCACAATAATTCCCAAGGTCAGTGAACCATGAAATGTAGGTCAAGGTGAGATATGGATGCTTGCATTGAAGTTGCCATTCCTAGATGCAAGTTTGTACCAATATGTTCTATAAAAGGGTTATCCTTTGGAAGCAAGGAATACACCACAGAACTGAAAAATATGGAGTGTATATGTTTTCGGGGCCAGACTAGCTAGTTTCGGCCAATTAGGCCTCATCAGTGACCCTCAGATATTTTCAAGTATCATTAATGAAGCTCTTATAGTTCTTGAGAAATGGACTCTTACATTAGGGTGAAAGTTAGGGTGGTTGCAAATTTTGATGGCTTGACGAACAAATGGACAGAAAACCAGACTCCTAAATCAGGCGTGACAACAAAATCATTAGTTTTGAATAACTGTCCCCAGATGTTTCTAACAAGAAAGAAGGAAATATATCCTTTAAATGAGCCCCGCCAAGCGAATTTGTGTCTTGGAGCATTCCGTCATGACAAATTTTAACTGCGCATGCCCAGCCATTCAGAGTGGCCAGGAATATGGCTTTCTGTCTGAAGGTTCCTCTTGATTCACTGCTTGTATGACCGAGCAGCGATGGTTCTGGCGAGACTGCGCGGATGCGCAGGCTCGCCTGAACCTTCGGTGCTCGCATAGGCGATAAGTACCAAAATCGCTTGATGGGGCCCAAATATCCTTGTTACTATCACAGTACACCTGCTGCAAATTCTTTTGAACCCACGCAACCCCACACTCTTGAGTTTTGGTCCTCTGCTTTTCCGCTTATAAACCCCCGCTATGTTCTGCTGCTATCCATTGCAATGAAGCGGTGCAGTGGTAAAGTATCGGACTCTGGAGCGAGAGGTACCGGGTTCGATCTCCACGAGTGGCAAGTGTTGTTTCGTTGAGCAAGAGACTTTATCCACATTGCGTAGTACTGGTCACATGGAAGATTAGTACTAGTTTACTAAATGTGTTACTCCTGTAAATAAGGTCCATTATTATTATTATTTTTATTATTACACACCACAGATCTGCCACAATAAGCTTATTTACCTTTGTATCAGGTGGACAATCAATTTTACACCTGTTTTAGCAGAAACACCAAAACTCCCCTGCGATTCCCCGATCGGTGCATATCCGTGGTGTTCATTTCAGATGTAATCCTTTGGGTCATGCCCCCTCTACACAGGGTTGTGCAGTTTCAAAAACGGGTGTACTGTATCTGGAGTAATGACTTCTTAAGGTGGACATATACACCCATAGGGGAGGCAACTCTTTATGGGGAATTGATACACATTCAGGGGAGGCAACTCCTGCAAAAGTATTTTTGTCTCGCATGTCAAAAGGGGCCAACTCTTAAAGGAAAGAGTTTGCTCCTGAGGAGCAAATTCTTTCCTTTAGGATTAGACCCCTTTTTCCGTGGGCCAGGGCTTATAGAAAAGTGAACAGGAAGTCCCAAAAGTTGTCTCCCTTTGAAAAATGGCTGAAAAATCTGCCAGGTGTACCCATTCCCCTTAAAACACACATGTACATGTACATCTATTTTTTGATTCCAGTAGCAAAATGGGTCTTTTCTTAGAGGAAAGAATTTGCTCCTGTGGAGCAAATTCTTTCCTTTAAGAATAGACCCCTTTTTGCGAGGGGTTAATTTTACAGGAATGCAACAGGAAGTCAGGAAAAATTTTCCCTTGTTAAAGATGGTGGAAAGTATGCATTACGACAACTTATCCATGTGAAATAGTGCATTCTTTCATAGCTGAAAAACTGTTCGTTTTTGGATAAAAATTGTGACTTTTTTCTTATTTCTACTTATGAAATAGGTTGAAGGTGCTTGTTAGTACCGTCTCATTGAGGCAGTTCTAACAAGTATCAACAACCTATGTCTTGGAGTAAAAATAAGAAAAATAATGTTTACCCCTGTAAATCTCAGTTTACTCCATATAAAGTTGGGTTTGCGGGGGTATTCATTTTACACACTTCTGATGAAAGGCATATGTATTCACAATTTGTGTTTTCTAAGGAAATTAATGTATACCTCTGTTAACTCAAATTTTCTGTATATTTCACTGATATTTTCTGTATATTTCACTGATTTGTAAATGTGATGTAATATGTCCTGCAGGCAGGTGTCTGATCTGATAAGTATTTTATTTTACATATGAATGTGCCTTTAATGGTGCTACGTGCAAGTTATGAGCCGCATCGAGAAAAACCTGTTTTTGCCATTTAGGAACAAAGATTACATTACGATAACCCACCCATGTGACATAGTGTAGTCTTTCCAATGCGCGAAATGGTTCCTTTTCTGATGAAAATCTGTGATATTTTTCTCTGATTTTTACTTCAAACATAAGTTGTGGGTGCTCATTAGAAGTGCCTCAAGGCAAACCCACAAACTATATCTTGGAGCAGAAATAAGGAAAATAATCTATACCCCTGTAAACCCAAATTTTCTCGATATAAAGTAAGGTTTAGGGGAGTTTTCCTTTCACCTCCTTGTTAACCTGATGACACTGCTTAGATATCACAGTTCTTCAATTTGTTTTTTACATCACGTGAACAAATCTGTGTAATGAACACCCCACTAAACTCCACTTTATTTTGAGAAAACTGGGGTTTATTAGAGTATACATTATTTTTCTTATTTCTGCTCCAAGACATAGGTTGTGGGTTCTGGTTAGAACCGCCTCAATGAGGCGGTTCTAACGAGCACCCACAACCTATGTTTGCAATATACCGTATTCCTCCCATTTAGCACCCCTGCTCCTATAAGCGCCCCCTCGTTTTTCCAAGAACAAAAAAATAAGCGCCCCTTCTGCTGTCGGAGGAAATAGTATTTTGGCTTACCTAAAGTAAAGATTTCAGCTTTTCAATCATTGCCCTACGTATCATTTAAGGTATCACAATGTCTCTGTTGACCACTTGGTACTTTACATGTCATGATTCCACCATATTCTTGACGCTTATGACCCACAAATAGGGTTGACGCGTTAAACATGAAATCATCATCATCCACCATATTCTAATGGAAATCTACCCCATGTAATGGATTTGAACTCTCCCTTCTGGTAAGATTTTTGTCTCTAATAAAATCAATTTTTTAAGCCCCCGGGGCGCTAAATGGGAGGAATACGGTAAATCACAGATTTTCACCAGAAAAATAGTCATTTTTGAAGATGTGAAAAATGCACAATGTCGCACGGGTGTGTTATTGTAATAATTTCAAGACTCTTGCTAGTCTGTGTAGCTGAGCAGGCTGGTTTGTGTCATAACCTGGTCACAAGCTCAAAAGATACGTTTTTCTCATGCGGGGAATCGTGTAATCTGTGCATTCACCATATTTGCATTATTTACTGGCTCCCAGCTTGCACATTGTCAATATTGGAAAAACAGGTAACCAGACCCCCCTGACCTTCCAAGGTCAGGGGGAGTCTGGTTACCTGTTTTTCCAACACTGATAACCTTCAGACTAGGAACCAGCAGATAATGCAAATAAGGTGAATAGCCTGACGATGTTGAGAACAATGTTCATTTCCGTTTCCGGTATGGAAAAGCAGGTAAATAATAAGTGTTGCCCATTTACACATAAATTGTACATGCACCAAATCATTACCTCTTTGTGCCTAGAATTCCTTAAAAGTAATATAGATTATGACCAGATGCCAGAAATGTGGTGTCTGGTCATGATCTGCAGTGTACGTGATGATCGCACTGCTCCATCTACACTTTTGTTTTGTTTGTTTGTTTTGGAGTTTTACGGCCCAGTCAACACTATTTAAGTCATTTTTGAGTCGGTCAGTTTACCTAGTCACACTTTTTCTGGGCAAGCTTATATGTAAGTAGTTAACCAGTACAGTGCACATTGTTTCGCCAGAAACTGACAACTGCCCTTCTTAAATCAGGGGAAGGGAGAGAATGGCCTTTGAAAAGATTTCATGATCAATCTCCACGAAAGAATGTTGCTGATCCCGGCAGGTATCGAACCCACATCCTCCTGAACAATAGTCAGACGTGCATCCGACTGAGCTACCGAGCCCGGCTCCATCTACACTGCAGCATCTTTATTACACTACTGTCAAGATCTTCAGCAGTTACCCTGTTTGTTAAACAATTATATCCAAACAAAAATGTATAGGTTATATAGAAAAATGACCATTCATGGTCATTTTTCAATATAATCTATACATTTTGGGTAAAACCATGTTATACCCAAAACTATGTTAAAATATAACTGTTATAGAGGTTAGATGTACAGTAAAACTCCTATATTAGGACCACCTTTGGGACGGTTCAAAAGGGTCTTTAAGTGGTCTTAAAGACCACTTTTGAACAGACCCAAAGGTGGTCTCTTATTATGAAACACTGAGTTTAGAAAACACAAAGAAAAAGGAATCAAAACCTTCTCAATAAGCTTTTAAAAGCAGATCTAGTCCTGATTTTAGATGGTCTTAATAGCAGAATTTTAGATATACATTGAAATTTCCCTATTAAGACCACCTAAAATTGAGACAAATTCAGATTTAAAAATCGTATTTAGAAGGGTGCAGTTATTCAGTCTTCGTGAACTATGCACACACTGTCCCCTGGTCAGGGACCACTTTGGGACTGTTCAAAAGTGGTCTTAAAGACCACTTTTGAACAGACCAAAAGTTGGTCTTAATATAGGAATTTTACTGTTTTTGGAATAGGTACTGGAACTGATACTGTAATTGTAGTATTTGGACAGAAGTGTCTCAGAAACATTACGAAAACATGCCTATATTGTTTTCACCCCCTTGAATCCCAATTTTATATAGTAAAACTGGTGTTTACAGGGGTAATATTTTGTTTACCTGATGTTACGGCTTGGATATCACAGTTCATGATTTTTTTTCATCACGTGAACAAGTCCATGTAATGGACACCTGACTAAACACCACTTTATATAAAACGTAAATTTTAAGATGAAAAAAAATTTTTAGATTTTTCTTATTTCTGCTGGAAAATATAGATTGTGCGTACTTGTTAGGGCCACCTCAATGAGGCAGTTCTAAAGGGTACCCACAATCTATATTTTGAGTAGAAATAAGAACCAGAGGACCAGTGGTCCTATAAACGCTCACCTGACACCTGGTCCTGGTGTACATTTTAATGTTTTTATACATGTATATAGCCTCAGAGCAGGGGTACACAACTTGTGGGGACAAAATTTTGATGTCTAACAATGTGATAAAACTTTCCACCTATTCCTACCTTTCTGACAGTTCGAAGGCCATGCTTTCATTATGGTTTATTCCATTTGTCATATTTTTTTTAACTTTTCATATTATTTAGGGAATGTCTGATTGACAATGTGCTGGGAAAGAGCACTTGTATGGAACAGTATTAAGGTAAAAACTTAATTATGCAATGTGCAATTACAATATGAATTGTTGAAACCGCACTTTGCATTATGAACCTTTCCATATCTTACTACTTTATTCGAATATGCAACATGCACATTCTAATTTGAGACCTTTGTAGTTAAATATGGCATTTGGACGTCCTGTTTTGCAATATTCAGTTTCGATTCTGCTGTGGTTAGACGGGGTACCAGTCATTGAGGTGACGGTAACGTTCGGTAATGTTTGTGGATTTGCCGTATTTTTTCCAATGACAAGCGTCCGTCTGATAAATCGCATTCGCTTTTCCAGGGGCCAAATTCAAGCCAGCAGCGATAAATTTTATCCAGCTATACAATAATTCGGATATTTACAATAATGTGTACGTTTGCATCTTTAAAAGAAATTTTACAGCGTGGTTCCTTATTTATATATTTATGAGAAACAGGATTTTTATTTAAAAGTTAATACTTGTCTGACGAAGGGAAAAATACTCCATCGTTGAATATTTTCTAAAATAAATTACCATGAGGGATTAGTTTGTGCCGAATCCTTGGATTTGAAATGAGCAATTATTGTTAAAATTGATTAATTCATACAATTTTCATAAATTTGATCCTTCTTAGGTGTTACTTATAAAGATATTAGTTACTAATTGCAACCTCACTCAAAACTCAAATGTTTGGATATTATAGAAGTATGTATAGGTCCGCACAAGGAGTAGATTCGTTCCAAGCTGAATTTACATCACCAGCTGACCATACGGGGAAACTGGAAAACAACAATTTTAACCCTGATGTAACTAATCATTCATTCTCAGCCCCAATACACAACCATAGAAACGCACCTGTGATCACAATGGCAGCTGTCGTATTCATATGTCCGTTAGACTGGGGCATGATAGCTTTCATCCAACAGAATCACAACGCGAAAATATTAGCCGGTCGTCTGTCAGTTCGTCCGTCCGTCTGTCTTCAGCCAGCATGTCGCGACTGTCTTAACCAGCCTACTACATATTTCTTCAAGTTCTACATGTAACGATTTGGCAAATGGAGTGGCTGAATCCAAACCATTTTGTACTTACATGTATTTCCATGTATTAGGTCTACACCAAAGTTTTTTTTCTTCTTGTTTTATTACAGTTAGACCGCGTACAGCGTACCCAGGTTTACCTGGCGGAACTTAACGACATTATTTATTTATTTATTTACTTATTATTAAAGTGTACAGAATCTAAAAAAAGAAAAAAAATGTTTTTGATGCATTAGATTTGTACATTTTAACGCCGAAAAATACAACAACAAAAATTGTAAGATGAAAAGTCGTGATGATATTTTTCTTACTGTTGCTTAAAATATACATTTTGGGTACACGTTAGAAGGGCCTCTTCGATGCGGTTCTAACGAGTACCCACTATCTATATTTTTGAGTAGAAATGAGAAAAAATAATGTTTACTCCTGTAAATCCCAGTTTTACTCTATAAAAGTGGGGATCAAGTGTGTGTGTGTGTGTGTGGGGGGGGGGGGCGGTCAGAATTATAAAGATGTGTTTTTATGGTGGAATGCGCTTGGTATGTGAGTGCGTTTTTAGTTTTACGTCTCACCAACAGCTAAGGTCATACGGAGATGGGACCTGGGTTTAAAGACTCATCCGAAATTCTGGAGAAGCCCGGGGTCGTTCCTGCGGTCCCTGGTTAATGAGGCGAGTAGCACAACCACAACACCACAGAGGCTTCCAGCGCTTGATATGTTACATTGCAGCAGGTGCGGGTTTTCCACCTGCACTCCGGTATGAAAGAATTTGCTTCGCGTTGTGTTTTGTCAAAAAAGTAGAAACCTTTGCGTTTTGTCACTTGAAGCCAAAAATCTAGTATAAAAAGTCAGATAGTTTTCTATTTTCTTATAAATTAATGAATGCATTTAACACAAACAGTTACGAACATCTATATAAACATGTGACAAAATAAACAGGGAATTAGACCCCCGGCCATCGGGGCTTGAAGAAATAGATGGGCTGCATGAACTGAAACCGACCCGCACACCAGTACTGGTAAACCGCTTAGAGGATCTAAGTCTACCGAGCCAAAGCGGTGCTTACAAACCCTATTGGTTTCATTGGGCGACAGGGCTTTGAGATGTCATTTCATCTCAGTGTCGGGTAAAAGTCCCACAAAAGTGGAAGCAACGTCTCCAAAATGACCTATATTGTGTGGACGGTGACGTTAAACATCAAATCAAACAACAGAACCAAAATGTCTAGTTTTAGAAATTCCGTTGGATATGCCCTAAATCAGAAATAAATGTTAGAGGGAACGTAATTCGTAGTTCATCTGAAAGCATTTTCACGAAAGAGAGTTGTTACTATGTTTGCTTTCAGGTGATCATAAAGGAGCAGTCTCACCAAGGTCTACACGACATTGGACAGGAGCCTTTCCGTACCATACAAAATTATTATTATAAGTATTTACAACAAATTTATATTTTAGAGGTGCAATGGCCTGAACACATTTGCAATATTTTTAGATAAAACTTGGACACAAAACAAACACAGCAAAGCTGATTCCTGGTCTGACATATAAAATAAAAATTATGGGTAAATGATTTTATTGGGAAGGGTGTAGTGTCCCCAAATCGTTTGTTTTATTCCAAAAATATAGTTCTCTTGTTTCTTTCACTCCTCCGTGTCACCAATACGCTTGCAGATTTTTTTTGGTATCTACCGAATACAGGCGGACGTTTACGGGAACGGTACGAAAGAACGATCACAGCGCCACTGAACGAGAATAATGGGAACTAGAAGAAGCAGAAGCGGAATTTCAAGTTGCAAAATAGGACGAGACACAGAAAGAAAAGTACACAAATTCCAAAAGCAGACTACAAAAATGAATATCATAATGCAGTGTTGCACAATTGTAACTGAATATAGCATAACAGAATATCAAAATTGCATATTGCAATCTCAATGTTGCATAATTGAGTTTTTACCTAAATCCTGTTCCATACACTTGACTCCTTGATTTTCCACTTGTACAGTTTTACTTAATACCATCTACAATATAGGTGTTTCTTTGCAGTATGGTGGCTTGGCCTCCCTGTTTTGGAGGAGAAGATCTTTGAAAATGGTGGACGGACGGACAACGGATGGACGGAGGACAGACCATGGCTATACTATAAGCTCACCTATGAGCCTAAAGGCTCAGGTGAGCTAAAAATCAATTATTTTCACTTTTTCCCAAGCAAAAGCCTAAGTCCGCAAATTTGACATTGCCGTAAAATAGGTAAAGGTCAACCCAGGGTCACCATTTGAACAAATTATGATAGGCCCGTGTACCAGATGCTTCCTGCCAAGTTTCAAGGTCATTTGCCTTACGGTTCTGGAGAAGAAGAATTTCGAAGTGTTTTTACCGTATGGGCATGGCCACCATCTTGGTCATGTGACCTGGACCATATGAGCAAAGTTTCATTTGTTCATCATATAAAGGATCCATATCAAATTTCACTTGAATTGGGCCAGCGGTTTCTGAGAAAAAACTGTTTGAAATATGGAACCTGGTCTATCTTGGTCCCAGGTCACTGAATGATGACTTTTCTTACCCATGAATCTTCATGTATTCATTTACTTTACCTGATCTACCAATTTGGTGACATTGTCTTCAATGGTTTCCTAAAAATCCATTATTTTCACTTTTTCCCATGCAAAAGCCTAAGTTGACAAATTTGACACTGCCATAAAATAGGTTAAGGTCAACCCAGGGTCAGCATTTGTAAAAACTATGACGAGCCCGAGTACCATATGATATATGCCAAGTTTCAAAGCCATTGGCCTTACGGTTCTGGAGAAGAAAATTTTTGAAGGCTTTTTACCATATATGGGCGGGGCGGCCATCTTGCTCATGTGATCTAGACCGTACTGGCAACTTTTCATTTGTTCAACTCACAAAAGCTCCATATTGAATTTCACTTAAATTGGCTCAGTAGTTTCTGAGAAAAAATGTTTTTTTTTTTAAATATGAAATCGGAGTGACCTTGGTCTAAGGTCAATGAATGACCTTGACCTTTCTTACCCATAGATCTTCATGTGTTCAGTTACTTTACCTAATCTACAAATTTTGGTGACACTGTCTTCAATGGTTTCCCTAAATATCCATTATTTTCACTTTTTCCTATGCAAAAGCCTAAGTCAGCAAATTTGACATTACTGTAAAATAGGTCAAGATCAACCCAGGGTCACCATTTGAACAAATTATGATAGGCCCGAGTACCATATGCTACATGCCAAGTTTCAAGGCCATTGGCCTTACGGTTCTTGAGAAGAAGAATTTCGAAGTTTCTTTACCATATATGGGCGTGGTGGCCATCTTGGTCATGTGATCTAGACCATGTTGGCAGCTTTTCATTTGTTCAACTCCCAAAGGCTCCATATTGAATTTCACTTCAATTGGCTCAGTAGTTTCTGAGAAAAAATGTTTGAAATATGGAACCTGCGTGACCTTGGTCTAAGGTCAATTAATGACCTTGACCTTTCTTACACATAGATCTTCATGTATTCAGCTACTTTACCTTATCTACTAATTTTGGTGACACTGTCTTCAATGGTTTCCTAAAAATCCATTATTTTCACTTTTTCCCATGCAAAAGCCTAAGTCGGCAAATTTGACTTTGCTGTAAAATAGGTCAAGGTCAACTCAGGGTCACCATTTGTACAAACTATGATGGGCCTGAGTACCATATGCTACATGCCAAGTTTCAAGGCCATTGGCCTTACGGTTCTGGAGAAGAAGAATTTTTAAGGCTTTTTACCATATATATAGGCGTGACGGCCATCTTGGTCATGTGATCTAGACAGTATTGGCATTTTTTCATTTGTTCAACTCACAAAGGCTCCATATTAAATTTCACTTAAATTGGCTCAGCAGTTTTGGAGAAAAAAATGTTTGAAATATGGATCCTGAATGACCTTGGTCTAAGGCCAATGAATGACCTTGACCCTTCTGACCCATAGATCTTCATGTATTCAGTTACTTTACCTGATCTACAAATTTTGGTGACACTGTCTTCAATGGTTTTCCTATAAATCCATTATTTTCACTTTGCCCCATGCAAAAGCCTACTTCGGCAAATTTGACATTGCTGTAAAATAGGTCAAGGTCAACCTGGGGTCACCAATTGTACAAACCATGATGGGCCTGAGTACCATATGCTACATGCCAAGTTTCAAGGCCACTGGCCTTATGGTTCTGGAGAAGATTTTTGAAGGCTTTTTACCATATATGGGCATGGCGGCCATCTTGGTCATGTGATCCAGACCCCGCGAACAAACTTTCGTTCCCTCATCCCACTGAGGCTCCATATGAAATTTGGCTTTGATTGGCCCTGCAGTATAGGAGAAGAAGATCTTTGAAAATGGTGGACGGACGGACGACGGACCATGGCTATACTATAAGCTCACCTATGAGCCTAAAGGCTCAGGTGAGCTAAAAATTGAGGCGGTTCTAAGGGGGTACCCACAATCTATATTTATACCCCCGGCATACGAAGTATGTCAGGGGTATATAGTTTTCGTCTTTCCGTCTGTTCGTCCGTTCGTTAGTAGGTTCCTTACTTCGTTTGTTCGTTCGTTTCTTCATTCGTCAACCTTTATGTCAAAGTTTTGCGTTAAACCTTTTTGATTGCTCATATCTCTGTAACCACATTCTAGATCCTCTTCATATTTGGTAAAGGATATCTCTATAGCATTACCTTTCATATGGTATATCTTAGCCCCTGGGTGGGCTGTCCGTCCATCAGTTTGTCAACTTTTACGTCAAAGTTTTGTGTTAAACCTTTTTGATTGCTCATATCTTGGTAACCACATGTGGGATTCTCTTCATATTTGGTACAGACTATCTCTATAGCATTACCTTTAATTAGGAATATCTAAGCTCCCAGGTCAAACCCCTGGGTGGTCTGTCCATCTGTCTGTCTGTTCATCAACGTTTACGTCAAAGTTTTGCGTTAAACCTTTTTGATTGCTCATATCTCTGTAACCATATTTTAGATTTTCTTCATATTTGGTAAAGCATATCTCTATAGCAATACCTTTCATATGGAGTTATCTAAGCCCCTGGGTCAAACCCCTTGGTGGGCTGTCCGTCTGTCTGTCCAGTCATCAACCTTTACGTCAAAGTTTTGTGTTAAACCTTTTTGATTGCTCATATCTCTGTAACCAAATGTTAGATTCTCTTCATATATGGTATAGGATATTTCTGTAGCATTACCTTTCATATGGAATATCGATGCCCCTGGGTGGGCTGTCCATTGATTTGTCAACTTTTACATCAAAGTTTTGTGTTAAACCTTTTTCATTGCTGATATCTCTGTAACCACATGCTAGATCCTCTTCATATTTGGTAAAGCATATCTCTATAGCATTACCTTTCATATGGTATATCTTAGCCCCTGGGTCGGCTGTCCGTCGGTCCGTCCGTTTGTTAACTTTTACGTCAAAGTTTTGTGTTAAACCTTTTTGATTGCTCATATCTCTGTAACCACATGTTGGATTCTCTTCATATTTGGTACAGACTACCTCTATGGCATTACCTTTCATATGAAATATCTAAGCTCACGGATCAAACCCCTGGGTGAGCTGTCCGTCTGTCCGGTCATCAACCTTTACGTCAAAGTTTTGTGTTAAACCTTTTTGATTGCTCATATCTCTGCAACCACATGTTGGATTCTCTTCATATTTGGTACAGACTACCTCTATAGCATTGCCTTTCATATGAAATATCTAAGCTCCCGGGTCAAACCCCTGGGTGAGCTGTCCGTCTGTCTGTCTGGTCATCAACCTTTACGTCAAAGTTTTGTGTTAAACCTTTTTGATTGCTCATATCTCTGCAACCACATGTTAGATTCTCTTCATATATGGTATAGGATATCTCTATAGCATTACCTTTTATATGGAATATCTAAGCCCCTGGGTCATGCCCCTGGGTGGGCTGTCCATCCATTTGTCAACTTTTATGTCAAAGTTTTGTGTTAAACCTTTTCCATTGCTGATATCTCTGTAACCATGTTAGATTCTGTTTGTATTTGGTACAGTATATGTGTATAGCATTACCTTTTATATGGAATGTGGCCTGTATATGCAAAGAACCTTGCCATTTTCAACTCAGACGATGGCACTGGCCGGGGGTATACGTGCCCCACTGGGCACTTTGTCTAGTTTGAGCAGAAATAAGAAAAATATCTCATTTTTTCATCTGAAAAAATTTGCATTTTTTCGACGGTAAAATTTACAATGTATTTATATATTTATGTTTTCGTAATGAAAAGTGATACAGAATTGTCTCAAAAAACAGTGACAACCCAAATCAGACAAGCAGTCTGATCAGAGATTTCACTGTTTTACTACCTCCATATTTGCAGTATAACCTTCCAACCATGACGGCCGGTACCTGAACCTATGCAAATAGTGTAGATCCAGTTAAGAGGGCTCAAAATGTGCTGTCTTATTAGGATGAGCATGGTTTGCGATCCTTTTATGATATTGACAGACCTCCTAGTGTCCCAGTCTGATTCTAATTTATCAAAATCACTTTTCTATAAGCCCTGTCCCACTGAAAATGGGTCTACTCTTCAAGGAAAGCATTTGTTCCTCAGGAGCAAACTAGAATTTGTTTTTCTACAAAAACACAGATGTCTCCCCCGTTTTTAACCTCTAAGTATGACCTTGACATTGGAGGTATTGACCTGCAGGGTCTTGTGTGCAACACATCATCTAATGAAGATGGACATTTCTGCAAAGTAACTTTAAAAATGTTCATAGAGAAATAAAAAAGTTATTGACCATACACAAAAAAGCCCTTTTTAGCTCGTCTGTTTTTTGAAAAAAAAACTTTCGAGCTATTGTCATCACTCCGGCGTCTGCGTAGTCGTCCTGCATCGTCCTGTGTCGTCCTGCGTCGTTCCAAAAAAACTTAACCTTGGCTATAACTTAAAAAGTATTAGACCTAGCCTCATTAAACTTCATACACACACTCATCATCACAAGAGCTACATTTTGACCAAGGACCATAACAACAGTGTTGATTTTGGCTGAATTATCTCCCCTTTTCCAATTTTTTTCTGAAACACATTTTTTGCTCTCATTTTAATACTATTCACAACAGAGCCATCAAACTTCACATGAATGTTCCTTGGGACAAGACCTTTTCAGTGATACCACACTTTTTGATCTGTGACCTTGACCTTTGAACTTTGACCTATTTTTCGAAAATTTAACCGAAAACCTTAACCTTGACCATATTTCCAAATGTATTTGGCCTACCTTCATGAAACTTCATACACATACTCACCATCACAAGAGCTACATTCCCTACAAGTTTTATAACTCCATCTTGCAATTTGATTGAATTATCTCCCCTTTTCTCTCCGTTTTTTTTAAATTGTTTTTGTCTCTTATTTCAATACTATTCACAACAGAGCCTTCCAACTTCACATGAATGTTCCTTGGGACAAGACCTTTTCAGTCATACCACGCTTTTTGACCTGTGACCTTGACCTTTGAACTTTGACCTATTTTTCGAAAAATTAACCAAAAAACTTAACCTTGACCATATTTCCAAAAGTATTTGGCCTACCTTCATGAAACTTCATACACATACTCACCATCACAAGAGCTACATTCCCTACAAGTTTTATAACTCCATCTTGCAATTTGATTTGACTTAGAACTGTTGTTTTCTAAAAGAAACTGCAGACGAGCGTTGGCACCCGCTTGTGGTGCTCTTGTTTACCTTTGACCTCTAAGTATGGCCTTGACCTTTGAGGTACAACACATCGTCTCATGATGGTTAACATTTCTGCCAAGTAATTTCATAATCCATCAAAGAATAAGGAAGTTACTGACTGTTCCTTTTTTACCTTTGACCTCTAGGTATGACCTTGACATTGGAGGTATGGATCTTGGTCTTGCACATGACTCATGGCCTAATGACGGTGAACATTTCTGCATGGTTACTTTATAAAGTCCGTCCAGAAATAAAAAAAGTTATTGACTGGACTCACAAAAAAAAACAAAAAACTTTTTTTACCTCTGACCTCTTAGTATGACCTTGATCTTGCAGGTACCAACTTGGGTCTAGTGTGCACCACATCATCTCAGGATGGTTACCATTTCTGCCAAGTAATTTCACAATCTATCCAGGAATAAGAAAGTTATTGACTGAACACTAAAAAAGGCCCCTTTTTGTCCTTTGACCTCTTAGTACGACCTTGACATTTGAGGTACCAACTTGGGTTATGCATGCAGCACATCGTCTCATGGTGGTTAACATTTCTGCCCAGTAATTTCAAAATCCATCTAAACATAAGAATGTTATTGACAGAACACAAAAGAGGCCCCTTTTTTACCTTTAACCTCTATGTATGACCTCGACCTTTCAGGTACTAAACTGGGTCATGCGTGCAACAAATCATCTCATGGTCGTTAACCTTTCTGCCACGCAATTTGAAAATCCATCTAAAAAAAAAGAAAGTTATTGACCAAACACGAAAAAAGGCCCCTTTTTGACGTTTGACCTCTATGTATGACCTTGACATTTGAGGTACCAACTTGGGTTATGCATGCAACACATCGTCTCATGGTGGTTAACATTTCTGCCAAGTAATTCCAAAATCCATCTAAAAATAAGAAAGTTATTGACAGAACACAAAAAGGCCCCTTTTTAGCTCACCTGAGCCTTTAGGCTCATAGGTGAGCTTATAGTATAGCCATGGTCCGTCGTCCGTCCGTCCGTCCACCATTTTCAAAGATCTTCTTCTCCTATACTGCAGGGCCAATCAAAGCCAAATTTCATATGGAGCCTCAGTGGGATAGGGGAACGAAAGTTTGTTCGCGGGGTCTGGATCACATGACCAAGATGGCCGCCATGCCCATATATGGTAAAAAACCTTCAAAAATCTTCTTCTCCAGAACCATAAGGCCAGTGGCCTTGAAACTTGGCATGTAGCATATGGTACTCAGGCCCATTATGGTTTGTACAAATGGTGACCCTGGGTTGACCTTGACCTATTTTACAGCAATGTCAAATTTGCCGACTTAGGCTTTTGCATGGGGCAAAGTGAAAATTATGGATTTATAGGAAACCATTGAAGACAGTGTCACCAAAATTTGTAGATCAGGTAAAGTAACTGAATACATGAAGATCTATGGGTGATAAAGGTCAAGGTCATTCATTGGCCTTAGACCCAAGATGGCCGCCATGCCCATATATGGTAAAAAACCTTCAAAAATCTTCTTCTCCAGAACCATAAGGCCAGTGGCCTTGAAACTTGGCATGTAGCATATGGTACTCAGGCCCATCATGGTTTGTACAAATGGTGACCCTGGGTTGACCTTGACCTATTTTACAGCAATGTCAAATTTGCCGACTTAGGCTTTTGCATGGGGCAAAGTCAAAATAATGGATTTATAGGAAACCATTGAAGACAGTGTCACCAAAATTGGTAGACCAGGTAAAGTAACTGAATACATGAAGATCTGTGGGTGAGAAAGGTCAAGGTCATTCATTGGCCTTAGACCCAAGATGGCCGCCATGCCCATATATGGTAAAAAGCCTTCAAAAATCTTCTTCTCCAGAACCATAACGCCAGTGGCCTTGAAACTTGGCATGTAGCATATGGTACTCGGGCCCATCATGGTTTGTACAACTGGTGACCCTGGGTTGACCTTGACCTATTTTACAGCAATGTCAAATTTGCCGACTTAGGCTTTTGCATGGGGCAAAGTGAAAATAATGGATTTATAGGAAACCATTGAAGACAGTGTCACCAAAATTTGTAGATCAGATGGCATTTTAAAATTTATGAGCAGGGTAAATGACATTTTCTGCTGATCTAAGTAGGAAAATTGTCACCAGACAGGTGAGCGGTTCAGGACCACTGGTCCTCTGGTTTACCTTTAACCTCTATGTATGACCTTGACCTTTCAGGTACCAAACTGGGTCATGCGTGCAACAAATCATCACATGGTGGTTAACATTTCTGCCATGCAATTTCAAAATCCATCTAAAAATAAGAAAGTTATTGACCAAACACAAAAAAAGGCCATTATTTGACCTATGACCTCTATGTATGACCTTGACATTTGAGGTACCAAACTGAATCATGCATGCAACACATCGTCTCATGATAGTTAATATTTTTGCCAAGGAACTTCAAATTTTATCCAAAAATAAGAAAGTTATTGACAAAACCCGAAAAAAAAGGCCCCTTTTTTACCTTTGACCTCTAAGTATGACCTTGACCTTTGAGGTACCAACCTGGGTCAGGCACGCAACACATCGTCTTATATTGGTTAACATTGCTGCCAAGTGATTTCAAAATCCATCTCAAAATAAGAAAGTTATTGACCCAACACAAAAAAGGCCCCTTTTTTGACCTTTGACCTCTAAGTATGACCTTGACCTTTGAGGTACCGACCTGCCTCATGCGCACCACACATCGTCTCATGGTTGTTAATATTTCTGCCAAGTAATTTTAAAATCCATCTCAAAATTAAAAAGTTATTGACCAAACACGAAAAAAGGCCCCTATTTTGACCTTTGACCTCTAAGAATGACCTTGACCTTTAAGGTACCAACCTGCCTCATGCGCACCACACATCATCTCATGGTTGTTAATATTTCTGCCAAGTAATTTTAAAATCCACCAGAAAATAAGAAAGTTATTGACCAGACAAGATTTGCCCATACATATATACATACCGACAAACTTCCAAGGGAGATAATTCAAAAAGTATAAATGCGAGAGTTATAGTTCTTTATATAAAGTTTCGTGACAATAGCTGGAACGGTTTTCAAGTTATAGAGCGGACACGAAAGTGTGACAGACGGACAGACAGACGGACAGACGCCCGGGGAAAAAACAATATGTCTCCGAAAAAAAATTTTTCAGGGGAGACATAATTCTTTCCTTTTAGAGTTGACCCCTATTGACATGGAAGACAAAAATACTTTTGCAGGAGTTGCCTCCCCTGGAGGTGTTCCCATTCCCCTTGTTTTCTGTATATGCATTTTAGGAAGATACGGCTAGTATATCTAAGGTCCTACCACAGAGTCGAAAAATTCAGAAATCTTGAGAATCAAGATTTTTTGGCTCAAATTCTCACCACCCCACCATGGTAGGTGCAACACTTATCCTGGGCAAGCTTAGACGTAAGCCTATTATGCTGAAAAATAAAACAGTACTTACTGTTTACCCTGCAGCTGAGAAGTAAAATATTTCATGATCAATCTGCATGAAAGAAGAAAGAATGATCTTAGACAAAATACTCGAGGCGGGGCATGGCAGACAATTTACCTGTGCACCCAGCAAAGACTCGGATCAGCCTGCGCATCCTTGCAGTCTGATCAGAGTCTTCACTTCGAACTCTAAGAATAGGTAAGGGACCAATGCTCCTTCAGGCAGCAGAGAAGTCTCTAGTCAGGCTATATGGATGCACAGGCTGATCTGATTCATCGCTGGGCTCAATTATTATTATTTAAATGAAAGAATATCATTCTTTGATAGAGATTGCTTGTGAAATATGTTCTAAGCTCATTCTCTCCCTCTCTTGGAGATTGGATGTACAGGACCAGCACTGTAGTGATGAGCAGGCTGCTCACATCTAGTTTGTTCTACTATCTTCATTTTGCAATCAAGACTTGTGTCAAATTGTTTCGAAACCAACAATTTTGTTTAGTTAAATATTGTTGTTATTTAATATGAATATTGTTTTGGCAGAAAAGTGTTAGCAGATTTTGCAACTGCATTTTTTTCTTCAGCAAAAACACCACTATATTAGGTATTGCACTTATGAGAAAGTTAATATTTGGCCACTAATGAGCACTCTAAGTTAACACTAATGCTTTGTTTGCTTAATGAACTTGTTAGTTGTCATTGGCCCCATCCAATCAGGGCTTGGAGAAATAGATTGGGTTGCATGGTGCTTCCCCGCAGAGCTGAAACCGACTGCACATGAGTACTGGTAAACCGCTTAGGTATAAGCCTGCCCAGGCAAAGTGGTGCGAGTCAGACCGTCCCTGCATATAAACCCTATTGTTTTGTGCGGTAGGGCTTGAGATGTAATTTAATCTAAGTGTCTGGTAAAAGTCCCACAAAATTGGGAGCAACGTCTCCAAAATGAGCTAAATAGTGTTTGGATTCAGTGGTGTTTTTGCTGAATAAAATTCTGAGTAGCTGTTTTTCAGCAAAAATGCTTATATTTGCTAAATTGAATTACTCCACAACCTTATTATAACACGGTTTGTTATAACACGATAGTGGATATATTAAACTTGGTTGGAAGATGGATCTCAAAAATGCATAGATTATATAGAAAAAAATGACCATTGGAAGATCCCAAAAATGCATAGATTATACACAAAAAATGACCATTTAAATGGTCATTTTCTATATAATCTATACATTTGTGTTTAGCTATAACATGGTTGTTTAACTAACACAGATTTTGCTTTGGACCCCATTAAGAGTGTTGTTAAGAGGTTGTGGTGTACATATTAAATTTATATGAGCCCCGCCAAGCGAATTAGTGTCTTTGAGCATTCCGTCATGACAAATTTTAACTGCGCATGCCCAGCCATTCAGAGGGGGCCAGGGGGGCCAGGGATATGGCTTTCTGTCTGAAGGTTCCTCTTGACTCACTGCTTGTATGAGTGAGCAGCGAAGGTTCTGGCGAGACGGCTCGCCTGAACCTTCGCTGCTCGCATAGGCGATAAGTACCAAAATCGCTTGACGGGGCCCATATGTTAATAACAACATCTTTCGTTTTGAACAGGCTCCACAGTTCTGTGATCAGCATGTAAACGATGCAAATTTATCAAGTAATTTAATGTTTAGCATATTAAGTTTGTAAAGCAAAATTTATTATTATTGTTTTTTGTTATCGTTTGTCAAAAAATATGACAAATAATTAAAAGACTATATATATTTTCCAATTCTCTTCCCTATAATTCAGCCCTTTGATAAAAAAATGTTGTCCTTGGATTTTTTTTTTTGGGTTTGGGTTTTACGGCCCTTTCAAGATTATTTCACTCATATCAAGCCGATCGTTAATCAGAGATGGGCGAAAACCGGAGTACCCGGAGAAAAACCACTTGACCTTCGGTTGCAGAACTTGGGGTCTCACATGTAACCCGAGCGAGGCTCGAACCACAGCCGTGAGAGACCTAATGATCAAGAGTCAGTGCTCTTAACCACTAGGCCACGGAGGCCCCTCATTTTGTCCTTGGATGACATAATGATAACAACTGTGACAATGCATTCTTTCATATCTCCAAAACGGCCATTTTTCTAGTGATTTTGCAATATTTTCCTTGATACTGCAAGCAGGTTGTGGATCCTCGTTACAACCACCTTAATGAGGTGGTTCTATCAAATACCCACAACTTCTGTCTTGAACAGAAAAAAATTTGCAATATTTTCCTTTATACTGCAAACAGGTTGTGGATGCTCGTTACAACCGCCTTAATGAGGTGGTTCTATCAAATACCCACAACTTATGTCTTGAAAAAAGAAATAAGAAAAATAATGTTTATCATATGACGTCGTTGATAAGCAGTGGATAACGCCGTGTAATAAAAATCGTATGACCACACGTGTAATAACACTTTGGCGGGATTAAGTAACGTCATGACGACGTCCATGTCAACAATGCATTTCCCGTAGACAACTTGTCAAATTAAAAGGCGATTAAATCCAGTTTAAAGAAGTCATATGATAAAGAGAATCTTACACTCGTGGTCATTTCATATGAAATTTTTGAAACTCGCCAAAGGCTCATTTCATAAATTTCATATGAAATGACCACTCGTGTAAGATCCTCTATATACCCTCGTAAACCAGGGTTTTCTGTATATAAAGTGGGGGTTAGAGTGGTGTTAATTTCACGGACTGGTTTATGTGATGAAACAAAAAGTATTGCTCCTTGGACTGTGTGAATATGCACGAGTACCAGAATCGAGGATGCTTTGCCCTTTAGCCCTCCTTGACACTTTGGCCACTTTCCTTTCATTTGCTCTTTGAGCTGTTTCACAAATCATTATGGTTACACAGCCTTGTGGTATGGACCACATCAACAGAAAACTTGTTTTTGCAATTTGTGAACATCACAGATACAGAACACCCAGCACCTCATTACGATACCACGCCTGCATCACAAAATGCATTCAGTCATAACTTTTTGATGAAAATTTTCTGATACTTTTCTTATCTATACTGTAAACATAGGTTGTGGGTGCTCGTTAGAACCGCCTCATTGAGGCGGTTCTAACAAGTACCCATAACCTATGTTTTGGAGCAGAAATAAGAAAAATAATGTACACCCTCATAAACCAGAGTTTTCTCTATATAAAGTGGGGTTCAGATTGGTGTTAATTTCCTGGACTTGTTTATGTGATGAAACAAAAAATATTTCTCCTTGGACTGTGTGAATATGCATGACTACCAGAATCGAGGATGCTTTGCCCTTTAGCCCGCTTGACACTTTGGCCACTTTCCTTTCATTTGCTCTTTGAGCTGTTTCACAAATCATTATGGTTACACAGCCTTGTGATATGGGCCACATCAACAAAAAACTTGTTTTTGCCATTTGTGAACATCAAAGATACAGTACAGCCAGCACCTCATTATGATACCACGCCTGCATCACGAAATGCATTCAGTCATAACTTTTTGATGAAAATTTGTGATATTTTTCTTATCAATACTCCAAACATAGGTTGTGGGTGCCTGTTAGAACCGCCTCAATGAGGCGGTTCTAACGAGTACCCACAACCTATGTCTTGGAGCAGAAATAAAAAAAAATAATGTATACCCCCACAGAACCCAGTTTTCTATATATAAAGTGGGGTTTAGCAGGGTGTTCACTGCACAGACTTGTTTTGTTTTTTTTGTTTGTATTGGAGTTTAATGGCCCAGTCAACACTATTTCAGGTCACTTTTGAGCCGGTCAGTTTACCTATCCACACTTTACCTGGGCAGGCTTATACGTAAGCAGTTAACCAGTACAGTGCACAATCTTTCGTCAGAAACTGACAGCTGCCCTTCTTGAATCTGTTGAAGGGAGAGAATGACTGTAGGAAAGATTCCATGATCAATCTCCACGAAAGAATGTTGCCGACCCCATTAGGTACCAAAGCCCGTGTCCTGATCACCAGTCAGACGGGCATCCGACTGAGCTACCGAGGCCAGCAACATGGACTCGTTAACTTGATGTTTATGCAGTCTGAACCAGCACCTTTGTGTTCACTACTTGGTTGTATAATTCCCCAGGTTTCTTGCACACCAGAAAAGGAAATCCATAGTTTTAGCCTGGGATAAAAATTCTGTTCTTACCCAGGGACAGTAAAACAAGAGGGCCCAATGGCCCTATATCACTCACCTGTTTACAAGAAAATCATTAGTGTAGGAGACCACTTGACATTGCTACATACTAAATATCTAAGCTCAGGCAAAGCGGTGTCCATGCTTATAAACCCTAATGGTTTCATTGGGCGACAGGGCTTGAGATGTAATTTCATCTCAATGTCAGGTAAAAGTCCCACAAAATTGGAAGAGACATCTCCAAAATGACCTATACAGTGTTGTCGGGGATGTAAAACCTCAAATCAAACAAAATCTGTGCCTTATGGTTTTGGAGAAAAAGATTTTTTTAAGTTTTTTCCAGTACAAGTCTATAGAAGCTAATGAGCCCTGGGGCTTGGCCAATTTTGACCCAAAGGGCACGGTTGGCAGGATTTATGTAGGCGACCATTTTGTGTTGCTATATACTAAATTTCTAAGGTCTGTACTTCATGGTTTCAAAGAAGATGTTTGAAGCTTTTTCCATTATAAGTTTGTTGGAGTTAAGGGGCCACAGGATTTGGACCCCAGGGGCATGATTGGCAGGATTCATGTAGGCGACCACTCGACATTGCTACATGCTAAATACCTAAGCTCTGGGACTTATGGTTTCAGAGAAGAAGATTTTTTTTTTCTTTTTTTCTTTTTTTTTTTTCATTATAAGGGCCCTGTGGTTTCAGAGAAGAAGATTTTTGAAGTTTCTCCAATTGTAAGTTTATGGAAGCTAAAGAACCCTGGGGTGGGGCCAATTTGAATCCCAGGGGCATAACTGGCAGGATTTATGTAGGTGGCCACTTGACATTGCTACATACTAAAAATCTAAGCTCTGGGCCTTATGGTTTCATAGAAGAAGATTTTTTAAGTTTTTTTTCCATTATAAGTCTATTGGAGGTGATGAGCTCGGGCGTGGCTAATTTTGACCCAAGGGGCAGGGTTAACAGGATTTATGTAGATGGCTATTTTATGTTGCTAGATACTAAATATCTAAGTTCTGTGCTTCACAGTTTCTGAGAAGAAGATTTTTGAAGCTTTTTTCCATTATGAGTCTATGGGAGCTAAGGGGCCCCGGGGCGTGGCCCATTTGGACCCAAGTGGGGCATGATTAGCAGGAAATATGTAGGTAACCACTTGCCGTCGCTACATGCTAAATATCTAAGCTCTGGGCCCTGTGGTTTCAGAGAAGAAGATTTTTGAAGTTTTTTTTCCATTATGAGTCTATGGGAGCTAAGGGGGTCCAAGGGTGTGGCCCATTTGGACCCCAGTGGCATGATTGGCAGGATTTATGTAGGTGACCACTTGTCTTTGCTACATGGTAAATAACTAAGCTCTGGGCCCTGTGTTTTCAGAGAAGAAGATTTTTGAAGCTTTTTTCCATTATGAGTCTATGGGAGCTAAGGGGCCCCGGAGCGTGGCCTATTTGGACCCCACGGCATGATTGGCAGGATCTATGTAGGTGACCACTTGCCATTGCTACATGCTAAATATCTAAGCTGTGGGCCCTGTGGTTTCAGAGAAGAAGATTTTTGAAGTGTTTTTTTTCCATTATGAGCCTATAGGAGCTAAGGGGCCCCGGGGCGTGCCCCATTTGAACCCCAGGGGCATGATTTGCAGGAATTATGTAGGTGACCACTTGCCGTTGCTACCTGCTTAATACTAAGCTCTTGGTGCTGTGGTTTCAGAGAAGAAGATTTTTTAAGCTTTTTTTAAATATGAGTCTATGATAGCAAAGGGGCCCCGGCGCGTGGCCCATTTGGACCCCAGGGGCATGATTGGCAGGAATTATGTAGGTGACCACTTGCCGTTGGTACATGCTAAATATCTTAACTCTGGGCCCTGTGGTTTCAGAGAAGTAGATTTATGAAGCTTTTTTTTTTAAATTATTAGTCTATGTGAGCTAAGGGGCCCCGTGGCGTGGCCCATTTCGACCCAAGGGGCATGATTGGCAGGATTTATGTAGGTGACCACTTGCCGTTGCTACATGCCAAATACCTCAGCTCTGGGCCATGTGGTTTCGGACAAGAAGATTTTTGAAGTTTTTTATCCATTATGAGTCTATAGGAGCTAAAGGGCCCCGGGGGGTGGCCCGTTTGGACCCCAGGGGCATTATTGGCAGGAATTATGTAGGTGACCACTTGCCGTTGGTAAATGCTAAATATCTAAGCTCTGGGCCCTGTGGTTCCCGAGAAGAAGATTTTTGTTCCATTATGAGTCTATGGGAGCGAAGGGGCCCCGGGGCGTCGCCCATTTGGAACCCAGGGGCATGATTGGCAGGAATTTTTTTTTTTTTTTGGTTTGGGTTTTACGGCCCTTTCAAGATTATTTTACTCATATCGAGCCGATCATTAATCAGAGGTGGGCGAAAACCGGAGTACCCGGCGAAAAACCACCTGACCTTCCGTTGCAGAACTTGGCGTCTCACACGTGGCCCGAGCGAGGCTCGAACCTACGGCGGTGAGAGACCTAATGACTAAGAGTCAGCGCTCTTATCCACTAGGCCACGGAGGCCCGTCTTGGCAGGAATTATGTAGGTGACCACTGGCCGTTGCTACATGCTAAATATCTAAGCTCTGGGTCCTGTGGTTTCAGAGAAGAAGATTTTTGAAGCTTTTTGTTCCATTATGAGTCTATGGGAGCGAAGGGGCCCCGGGGCGTCGCCCATTTGGAACCTAGGGGCATGATTGGCAGGAATTATGTAGGTGACCACTGGCCCTGGCTACATGCTAAATATCTAAGCTCTGGGCCCTGTGGTTTCAGAGAAGAAGATTTTTGAAGCTTTTTTTTTTCATTATGAGTCTTTGGGAGCTAAGGGGCCCCGGGGTGTAGCCAATTTGGACCCCAAGGGCATGATTGGCAGGAATTATGTAGGTGACCACTTTCCGTTGCTACATGCCAAATATCTCAGCTCTGGGCCCTGTGGTTTCAGAGAAGAAGATTTTTGAAGCTTTTTTCCATTATGAGTGTATAGGAGCTGAAGGGCCCCGGGAAGTGGCCAGTTTGGACCCCAGGGGCAAGATTGGTAGGAATTATATAGGTGACAACTTGCCGTTGCTACCTGCTAAATATCTAAGCTCTGGGCCCTGTGGTTTCCGAGAAGAAGATTTTTGAAGCTTTTTGTTCCATTATGAGTCTATGGGAGCGAAGGGGCCCCGGGGCGTCGCCCATTTGGAACCCAGGGGCATGATTGGCAGGAATTATGTAGGTGACCACTTTCCGTTGCTACATGCCAAATATCTCAGCTCTGGGCCCTGTGGTTTCAGAGAAGAAAATTTTTGAAGCTTTTTCCCATTATGAGTCTATAGGAGCTAAAGGGCCCCGGGCGTGGCCCGTTTGGACCCAAGGGGCAAGATTGGCAGGAATTATATAGGTGACCACTTGCCGTTGCTACCTGCTAAATATCTAAGCTCTGGGCCCTGTGGTTTTCGAGAAGAAGATTTTTGAAGCTTTTTGTTCCATTATGAGTCTATGGGAGCGAAGGGGCCCCGGGGCGTCGCCCATTTGGAACCCAGGGGCATGATTGGCAGGAATTATGTAGGTGACCACTGGCCGTTGCTACATGCTAAATATCTAAGCTCTGGGCCCTGTGGTTTCAGAGAAGAAGATATTTTAATTTTTTCCCATTGTAAGTCTATGGGAGCTATATGTTGCCATGGCAACCAGAATTCCAATCTGATCAGCCCAAAAACCTTATGCAGCCTTTCCCCCTACCTGATGAGGCTTCTCATGAAATTTGATCAAGATTGACCATGGGGTATTAGAGATATACTTATTTGAAATTGTTTACGGACGGACGCACGCACGCACGGACGCACGACGGACAAAAAGTGATCACAAAAGCTCACCTTGTCACTAAGTGACAGGTGAGCTAAAAACCAAAGGCCTCCGGGGTGGGGGCATTTTTAGTCCCACGGCTATAATTTGAACAATCTTGGTAGACCTCCACTAGATGAAGCTCCACACCAAATATCACAGATCTGAGCCTTACAGTTTCAGAGAAGAAGATTTTTAAAGATTTTCCCTGTAAAAGCCTATGTAAAACCAAAGGCCCCCGGAGCGGGGGCATTTTTGGCCCTAGGGCTATAATTTGAACAATCTTGGTAGAGGTCTACTAGGTGAAGCTTCACACCAAATATCAAAGACCTGGGTCTTGTGGTTTCAGAGAAGAAGATTTTTAAAGATTTTCCCTATATAAGCCTATGTAAACCCAAAGGCCCCCGGGGCGGGGGCATTTCTGGCCCAAGGGCCATAATTTGAACAATCTTGGTACAGGTCCACTAGATGAAGCTTCATACCAAATATCGAAGACCTGGGCCTTGTGGTTTCAGAGAAGAAGATTTTTAAAGATTTTCCCTATATAAGCCTATGTAAACCCAAAGGCCCCCGGGGCGGGGGCATTTCTGGCCCAAGGGCCATAATTTGAACAATCTTGGTAGAGGTCCACTAGATGAAGCTACATACCAAATATCGAAGACCTGGGTCTTTCGGTTTCAGAGAAGAAGTTTTTTTAAGATTTTCCCTGCAAAAGCCTATGTAAAACCAAATGCCCCCCGGGCAGGGGCATTTTTGGCCCTAGGGCTATAATTTGAACAATCTTGGTAGAGGTCCTCTAGGTGAAGCTTCACACCAAATATCAAAGACCTGGGTCTTGTGGTTTCAGAGAAGAAGATGTTTAGAGATTTTCCCTATATAAGCCTATGTAAACCCAAAGGCCCCCAGGGCGGGGGCATTTCTGGCCCAAGGGCCATAATTTGAACAATCTTGGTACAGGTCCACTAGATGAAGCTTCATACCAAATATCGAAGACCTGGGCCTTGTGGTTTCAGAGAAGAAGATTTTTAAAGATTTTCCCTATATAAGCCTATGTAAACCCAAAGGCCCCCGGGGCGGGGGTATTTCTGGCCCAAGGGCCATAATTTGAACAATCTTGGTAGAGGTCCACTAGATGAAGCTACATACCAAATATCGAAGACCTGGGTCTTTCGGTTTCAGAGAAGAAGATTTTTAAAGTTTTCATTTTAAAAATCTATTTTTAGCTCCTGTGACCTAGATGTGCAATGGACCGGAACCATTTGAACAACTTTGAAAGGGGACCACCTAAGGATCATTCCTGTGAAGTTTGTTTAGAATCTGATCAGTGGTTTAGGAGGAGATGTCGTTTGAAGAAAAAGTTTACGCACGCACACACACACGCACGACGGACGACGGACAAAAAGTGATCCCAAAAGCTCACCTTGTCACTACGTGACAGGTGAGCTAAAAATGCATATTCTCACTTGTTCGATATGCACTGGTTAATAATCCAACATGGGTATGAGGGGTGGAAAGAAAAATCTGTCCCTTGGGATTCACTGTCCAGCATCACTCGACAAGCCTCGTGATGCCGGACAGTGACCCTCGGGATGGATTTTTCCATCCACCCCTCACACCCTTGTAAGATTCTTATATTCTTGCCCCCTACCCATCGGGGCTTGGAGAAATAAATTGGACTGTAATGTGCTTCCACGCAGAAGTGAAACCAAACACACGAGTTCTGGTAAACTGCTTAGGTCTAAGCCTGCCCAGGCAAAGTGGTGCGAGTCTGACCATCCATGCATATAAATGACATTGGTTATATTGGGCTTGAGATGTCATTTTATCTCGATATCGGGTAAAAGTCACACATATTTGGAAGAAACATTTCCAAAATGACCTAAATATAGTGTTGACATGGATGTTAAACCTCAATTCAAACATTCAAAACCTCTGGTTTCTATAGCTGAGATTAGAGACTTTAGCTATTTTTCACCTTATGCAAAGCCCGGAAGACAGTTTAAAATTTATGAATTTTGCTCATATGAGCCATACCATGACTAAATGCACTTTGTAACATGGGTGCCAATCCAGACACGGATCATCTGTGAATTCTTAGTCTTACCAGAACCTTAGCTCTTCCAATGAAATTTCTATTTCTCAAGTCCACATGTACCTTAGAGCAAACTGAAATGGCTAGTTTGGGGCTGGACAGACACACAGACGGAGCTGTATAAAACTTGGCACTTTTTTTCATGCTCAAATGAACTGAGCATGAAATTTGTAAAAATTAAAATTATCATAATACAAAGAAATCAGGCAATGTCCCTGCTTAAATCAACAAAAATGTGTCCTGCTCATGATTTTTAAAATGCCAACAACTGGCATTTTAAAATCTATGAGCAGGACAAATTTCACGCTTCAGTGAGTTGAACATAAAGTTTCTTGATCTTGGGGTGTTGCTCAATATATGTGATATTGTTTTTCTTGTTAGTTTTGGAGTTTTATGGCCCAGCCAACACTATTAAGGCAATTAAGGTCATGTCAAGCCGTCAGTTCACTTCCCCCCACTTTTTCCTATGCAGGTTTTTCAGAGCTTTGCTGTTAACCATTACAACGCATATTTCCCGAACAAATGTTCTCCTTGAATCAGAGGAAGGATGATAATGATCAAAGGAAACATTCCATGGTCAATCTCACCGGCAAGATGAAATCAAACCCAAAATTGCCTGATCATGTCATTAGCCGACCTCAAAGGCTGGCTAAGTTATCTGTGCATCTGAAAGAGCCACCAAGGCAAAGTACCGTAAAAATTTGGCTATAAGACGAGGATTTTTCCCTCCAAAATGAGCCAAAAAGAATGACCCTGTCTTGTAGCCGAGGTCATGGACTGCAGGCTTTTTTCCGGCAATGCCCCGCGAAGACCAGACATACAGAAAAAGCTGATCGGTGATTTTTGAATTGATATAAATTGCTGCCCACAAATCACCACTACCATTTTCTGCAAATAATCGGTAAATGAAGTTATCCGACGCCAGCAACCCCACACGTGTTTAATGTCATTGTTTTATTTTAATGGGGTGTATGTCTTTCATAAAAAAAAAAAAGTGTTTAGAACCGGTAAAAAATATTTTCTCGATAGCTAAATGGTTGTGAATAGAGGTGGATAGAAAACAGCACATTGCACAGCTCCCAAATTATCCCCAGAAGCTCTGTGTCAATAACCAACATCAGTGTTCAACTTTTCCCGCCAAGCGTCTGCTATTTGGCGCTAAAACATAACCATTCATGAGATAGTAGAATAGTCTGTTTTTATTATGCATACATCTACCGTTAGATGTAGCAAATTGTCTGAGGAGCTATTAAATCATTTTCACATTGACTGTGGATTAAATTTTATGATTGAGGGATAAACGCAAATTAGAGACAAAACTTGAGCATATTTTCACACCTTATTCAAGTTGGCTTATCGAACCGCACCGCAGGGCAATCGTGTTTAATTGGCAATTATATGACAGGGATTAACAATAGTGTTAAAATTGAACCGTAATAAATACACAGATGGTTTGTCTCTGAATAGCTAGGTGTTGTGTTCCCCGATAAAAAAAAGTTCAGTTACTTGATAGAAAAGCTACAACAAATATTTCTAAATTTTTGGATGGAAATAAATTTCCCCCTTTTCCCAACGCTTATTAGACCTACCTATTCAGATTCAGTAAGAGTTGTCTCTCTTTGAAACTCTCACAACCAAAGACACAGAATGTCAACAGACATAAACAAGCCATGTGAGGGGTAAGTAGAAGGGTTTTCTGACGAAAAAAGGCCGAACGGCATCTGGCGGTAGCAGATAGGCCCCCCCGACAGATATGACAAAAATTTGACCCGTCTTATAAAAGAGTATAAGCAAAATCCCACCTTAGAAAAACTGAAAAAGGAGCCCCGTTTTATAGCCGAATCGCCTTATAGCTGAATTTTTACAGTAATTCTTAAACATGAGTTGGTGTCTACATAGATAACCACACACAATGAGTTTTTTTGCTGAGCCTTCTTTTAGCATGGCAAGATAGATAGGTTAGATTTTTCATCCAATCATTTGATTGTTCATTCAGCATTCAAAATTGCCATCACCCCCAATGGTCAAGTCAGATTTGGTTCCTATGGTTTGTATGGGCACATGCTCAACACTGCTGTTAACATAAGCTTATATTATAACACAGGCATCTAAACTCCGTTCAGAAAATCTGAATCATCGATTTTTTCGATTCTCGCGTTTAATACTCATTTTAGCCCATACATCACTATGGGAAAGTTTTAGACCCCACCCTCCGCCGATTTCTCCAGCAATTCGTATGCCTCTGCGATAGCCAGAAAAGTCTGTGATTATTTGGAGAAAAGTTCAAAATCTAAATTTTCTTCCACAGACTAAGACATTCTGACAGGTTCGACACACCCTTTTAAACCATACAGTACAGGTCGCGCAGAACAGCCGAAAGACTCTTTATTCCGAATTTCTTCATTTCGCATGATTCTTTTGGCCCTCTAAAACATTCCGAGTCTGAAAATTATTCGGAGTGTTTTACTCGCAAACACTCCGCGAACCGTCGTCGTTCGCGATTCGCGGAGCATATTCCGAGTGTTTCGGAAGCTTTACCTCTTTGCCGCAGGCTATCTTTGCCGCGAAATCCATGCGAAAGTTACGCAGAGTGTATTTAATTATTACCTGTGTGTACAACTGATAATTAATTATGAAAAAAAAGAAGAAGAAGAAGAACAAAAAAAAAATAAAAATAAAAAAAATAACGAAAGTTATTGGAAATGAAAAAGGGAAAAAGTTTAAAACAAACACGGTTGCATGGCGCAGTGTATCAGTGTTGAAGAATTTATCTTTTATATGCTCATGTGTTTTCCCGGTCCGTTTTCTGTATACAAAAAAGACGATTTGTTTTCGATGTTTTGTCTTTGTGTACGTGTGTGTGTCTGCGTGTGTGACATTCAAGATGTTTTGTCTTCCGATGTTTGGTCGCGTGTTGTTTGATGTTTCTATTTGATGTCGCATTAGATGTTTTGAAGTTTCCATGTTTTTTTGCCTTTCGATCAAAATTCGGACATCCGTCTTGGACATTGGTCGACCGACCGACAGACAAACAGATAGGCACAGACAGACAAGATAGACCAATGGACAGACAGACAGATAGAGTTTAGAAAATGCAAGATTGCATCTCGTAAACACTCCTAAATTGACCCATCTTTTTTGGTAGGTGTAGTGTGGTAATATGGCTCTTTCAAGATGTCGATCGTTAATCAAAGGTGGGCGAAACTCGGCTTACCCGGAGAAAATCCGCTTGACCTTTCGGTGCAGAACTTAGCATGTTTTCACTTCCCTCTTTTCATTCCTCAGATGCTGCAGATGAGACTGTGCGAATGCGCAGGCTGGTCCAGATGAGGCTGAGCGGGTGCACAGGCTGTGAAGTCTTTACTGCTCGTTCAGGACTTAATGGCTCAAACTACAGTTAGCGAGGCGATTCCATTTTTTGTAGTGTTTATTCGTCGCTGCGATACATGTAAACGTATCTATGACATGACCAGCGTTATCCCAATCTGAATGCCCGATGATTGTCTCTAATCAGACCTCGCGGTTGTGCAGGCTGATCAACTCTAGTCAGGCTCCAATCTACGTCTTTACCGGTCATGTGAATCTTATTGTATTTGGCTGGCGCTCGCTCGAACTTAGCTTCGTGTTTAACGAGGCGATTCCATTATTTATAATAAAAATCATGACATTTATATATATAGCATAACTTGTAATAACTCCTGTTTGTGTGTGTCCGTGTTTTTTTTTTTTTAAACCGTGTAGATCATGATCAGATGACTACAAAACGGAAATGCTAATCAAACTGCGCATACGGAAAGGCTGAACTTCGCTGGTTAGGCAGGATTTGCAGGTTAATCTTGAGTTTTTGCAGATCGTGCTAGCACTGGGTCTGATGGGTTAAAGTGACGTTCACAAGAATGATCAGTCATGACTTTAGCATACATAATTACGCCCCGCCCATCGGGGCTTGAAGAAATAGATGGGGTACGCAGAGCTGAAACCGACCGCACACGAGTACTTGCTCGTTTATAATGGCCAAATCGAAATCGCTCTTGAGCACATAGCGAATTGTTCCCAAAGCTCTAGATATCTATATACACCACAACCTCTTGGCCCCCACCAATCAGGGCTGAAAAAAATAAATGGGATGCATGATGCTTCCACCCAGAGCTGTATCCGACCGCACACGGGTACTGGTAAACCGCTTAGAGGATCTAAGCCTACCCAGGCAAAGCAGTGCGAGTAGGACCGTCCATGATTATAAACCCTAATGGTTTCATTGGGCGCCAGGGCTTGAGATATCATTTCATCTCAATGTCGGGTAAGAGTCCCACAAAATTGGAAGCAACGTCTCCAAAATGACCTATACAGTGTTGACGGGGACGTTAACCCTCAAATCAAACAAACAAAACATACATAATTTTTGTTATTTGCGTAAACAGTTCAGTTCCTTATCCGAGTACCTGATGAGGTTTTCATAGACTGATCAGTCACAACTTTTCTGGCTACACAGCTATCTCTATCACCACCGAGGCGTTTCAAAAGGAGCGTGCAGGCTTTGGCCGGCGCTAGGTACTGGATCTGATTTACAAACACTGATCAGAAGCCTCCGTGGTGCAGTGGTTACGCTACTCGCCTTGTAAACCAGGGATCGCAGGATCGGTCCCGGGCTTCTCCAGACTTTCGGATGCGTCTTTAAACCGAGGTCCCGTCTCCGTATGACCTTAGCTGTTGGTGGGACGTAAAACTAAAACTCACTCACTCACAAACACTGATCAGTCAGAATCTTTCTCACTACACGGCTTACTTTATCGACTCACCGAGGCGTTTGAAATATGAGCGCGTAGGTTTTTTTCCCGGTCTACAAGTCCCGAGTCTTTGCAGTTCGTGCGAGTTTTACAGTCCAGTTTGTTCACCATAGGCTAAGACATTACGAAAACACGCCTATTGAAATACATCGGCAAAATTTTACCTCCAAAAATGGAATTTTTTCAGATAAAAATTCTGATAATTTTTCGTATTTCTACTCAAAACATAGATTGTGGGTACTCGTTAGCACAATCTCGACGAGGCGGTTGTAACGGTTACCCACAATCTATATAGGGAACATAAAGATTAACCCCTGTAAACCCCAGCTTCACTATATAAAAGTGGGGTTGAAGGGGGTCAAAACTATATAGGCATGTTTGCGTGATGAATAAAAAAAGTAGTTGCATTCACAATGTTTGTGACAGTTGGAAGGACGGACGGACGAACGAACACCATCGACGAAAATAATATACCCCCCCCCCCCAAAAAAAAAAAAACAACAAACAATAACCAGTGACACCACCCAATGAATCGTATACCCTTTAGCTGAAAAATAAAATGTCGTAGCCGAAGCTGACTGGTTTTGACCGTCGGTCTCATGTTCAGCATGTTTTAAAACAAACCATTGAGATCGTACATTAGCTAGCGCTCGGCATGAACAAAGACCTAGAATAACATGCACTGTCAAAGGTAAGTGTTTTCGCTCATTTCACCATGGATAGAACTGCGGCCACTTATGACGGACGGACGAACAACAATGACGAAAATAATATGTCCATGTTTTTTTTCTTCAAAAAAAAAACAAAAAAAAACGGGTATATTAAAATCAACAACACACCCCTATTTTAATTAGTAGACTCGACCAAGGAATTGTATACCCTTTTACTGAAAATAAATTCGCAGCCGGCCTCATGTTCAGCATGTAACAAAACACTGAGATCGTACATTAGTTAGCGCTCGACATAAAACCCGTGCTACTACAAAGACCGAGACGACCCCCGCCCATCGGGGCTTGAAGAAATATATGGGCTGCAGGATGCTTCCACGCAGAGCTGAAACCGACCCGCACACGAGTACTGGTAAACCGCTTAGAGGATCTAAGCCTGCCCATGCAAAGCGGTGCGAGCCGGCCCGTCCATGCATATAAACCCTATTGGTTTCATTTGGCAACAGGGCTTGAGATGTCATTTCATCTCATTGTCGGGTAAAAGACAAAAAGTCCCACAAAATTTGAAGCGACGTCTCCAAAATGACCTTTACAGTGTTGACGGGGACGTTAAACCTCAATCAAACTAACAAACAAAACAAAAACCCAGAATAACATAACTGTCAAAGGTAAGTGTATCATTTCACCATGGGTAGAACTGCGACCACTTGTGATGACTGAATATTGATCAGACTGCATGGATGCGCACGCCAACCTGGAAAAACCGTCCATGAAAGGTGGCTGCGTGTGTTATTCCAGCGACTTCCAGTGTATTCACAGGCGAAAGGCTCATCAGACATATTACGCATGTGCGTAAAGTAAAAAAAAAAATACTTGCCTTTCGGGAGCAAATTCTTTCCTTCAAGAGTAGCATTGATTGATTGATTGATTGATTTGTGGTTTAACGTCCCCGTCAACACTGTAAAGGTCATTTTGGAGACGTTGCTTTCAATTTTGTGGGACTTTGACCCGACATTGAGATGAAATGACATCTCAAGCCCTGTCGCCAAATGAAACCAATAGGGTTTATTAGCATTTACGATCTGCCTCGCACCGCGGTTCCTGGACAGGCTTAGATCCTCTAAGCGGTTTACCAGTACTAGTGTGCGGGCCGGATTCAGCTTTGCGTGAAAGCATCATGCAGCCCATATATTTCTTCAAGCCCCTATGGGCGGGGGCCAATTCAAGAGTAGCATACCATCTCGGAAAAGGTTTTTATTATTACACAGCACCATAGAACGTTTTCGGTAGATTGACAGTCGACCAAAACTTACGAAGTGCAGTAGCTTTACGATACTAATTCTAAATGAGTGTCACTTATTTGTATGAAATCCAGGTAGCGGTTTATTAAAGCCGCGCTGTTCGTATCAGTGAGGCCAGAGTAGTGTGTAAAGATTTACCTGTAGAATCGATCTGGTCTGGAAATGGCAAACATGGTAGATCCCGGTCAGAACCCAAATAAAGGGCCTCTGATAGAGTCTGCATTGTTTAGAGTTAAGGCATTTAAGGGATTAACGAACGAATGTCTGAGCTCCCATCCAGGGCCATTTTCCCAAATCATCAATGCCTCGATTAAACCATCTTATTGTAATGCTGTTTTCATTATTTCTCCATTAACCCATTTCAGACTGGAAACCCCTAAGTGAGTACCCTGGCAAACAGTGCAGGTCCAGATCAGACGCCGAAGAATGCGGCGTCTGATCAGGGCCTACACTGTTTGCAAAAAGTTCAGCCCTTTTCCTAATCAATTTTGAAGAAAACACAACCTGACGCCCCTAAATTTTCAAATGGACTCCTGCCATTAATAAGCTGGAAGATTCCATTTGGTACAAAAAGGGTTAAACATCTCTCGCTTCTCGTGAACAACCAGTGTGACAGATTGCTTTTTTCCATGCGCTGTCTCCGACTGAGCACATGAATTCCACGATTTACCGCAGTTCGTCATGTAAGCACGTGCAGATTAACCATACTACGTCATACTAGTGAGCACGCGCACAGTTATTGCGTGTGAAAAGGCACTTACAGGAAACATAATTGCTCGTTTGAGAATTGATCTGTGCAGTCTGATCAGAGCATTTGCTGTTCCTGTGAGCATTCTGATCTCTGGGCTATTCAAAGAGCAACAAGTGAAGAATTTGACCAAAGTGGATGCATAGACTGGGGAACACGTAATTCGATAAGACGTGTAATCATTGAAGACTCAGATCAGCCTGCGCATCCGTGCAGTCTGATCAGAGCCTTTGCTGTTCGAATAAGCCTACTATGTGGGCTGTTCAAAGAGCAACAAGCGAAGACTGGACATGTTGTCTAGATGCAAATGCTGATCCGATACTTCTGTAGTAGAAAAAAAGTCTTTGTCGTGCGCCGGCTCATGTACAAGGAAAATGTATAAGAATGCGGTCTACATATGTGTCTGTTTTAGTTTTTCGTCCCACCAACAGCTAATGTCACACAGAGCCGGGTCCTCGGTTAAAAGACGCATCCGAAAGTCTGGAGAGGCCCGGGATTGATCCGACAATCCCTGGTTTATGAGGCGAGTAACGTAACAACTATACACCGGCTATTATAATTTATTCCTCAATGACAGATTTCATGTTAAGGGGTCCGTTAACTGACTACAGATAAAGGTATGTAATAGTGGCAAATCATTATTATTTTAAATTTCTTTACTTCCAATTTCATGCGGCGTCTGATCTGGGTCTTCAAACCCGACAACAGGATTCCAGTCCAGATTCTAGAGATAATTAACCCATTTGCGCAACACTCTGACCTCACAGCGATTAGAATATCGCGGCTATCAATACCAGGATTTGTGAAATTAACAATTTTTAATCCCCCGCCGCGAAGCGGAGCAGGGATTATAGGAATGTCTTTCGTCTATCCGTCCTTCGCGGCGGGATAATAGGAATGTCCGTCCGTCTGTCTGTCCGTAACACTTTCTTGTCCGCCCCATATCTCCTTTACCCTTTGATAGATTTTCATTAAACTTTGGTCAAGTGTTAGTCTCAGTGAGCTGATGTTCAGAACCCATAACGAACCATGCCGACTCAAGGTCAAGGTCACAGTTGAAGGTCATGAGTTTGAAACTTGGTATTTTTTGTCCGTTTTATATCTCCTTTACCCTTGGAACGATTTTCATTAAACTTTGGTCAAATATTCTTTTGAGTGAGCTCATGTGCAGAACCCATAAATGAACCATGCCGACTCAAGGTCAAGAGTTTGAAACTTTGATTTTTGTGTCCGTTCCATATCTCTTTTATCCCATTCTTTTACCTCAGAGTTAGAAGCCTCCGTGGTCGAGTGGTTACGCTACTCGCCTTGTAAACCAGGGGTCGCAGGTTCGATCCCGGACTTCTCCATACTTTCGGATGAGTCTTTTGTCTAAATCGCGACGGAAGTAAGAGCGAGGATTGTGGCCACGTAAAATCGATTTAAGCCCCCCGGTGGAAATCTTCCACTGACCGTTCCAAGGCGGCTCTTCTGTGGCGATTTATTTATGTTGTTGTTTGTTACTTACTGTGTGTATCACTTGTGTCTTTTAATTTTGGATGGCCATATGGCCATTTTGTGGGAAAGTAACTGTCCATATGGCCTTCCTTTGTTTAGGTTTCCATTATGGTCTGGTCGCTTAATGTTTGTATTTCTTTCCCTTTGGTGTCTTTTATGGATGGAGTAAGTTAATTGTATCAATTCCTGATCTTTGTTTTACGTCTACTTTAACCCGAGGTCCCGTCTCCGTATGACCTTAGCTGTTGGTGGGACGTAAAACTGAAACACTCACTCACTTTTACCTCAGTGAGCATATGTGCAGAACCAATAAATGAACCATGCCGACACAAGGTCAAGGTTACATTTGAAGGTCACGACTTTGAAACATTGAATTTTGTGTCCGTTCCATATCTCCTAGACCCCTCAATAGATTTTCATTAAACTTTGATCAATTATCCCCCTCAGTGAGCTCATGTGCAGAGTTCATAAATGAATCTTGCTGACACCAGGTCAAGGTCACATTGGAAGGTTACTACGCCGTATGGCTTTCCGGTCATACATTTTTGATGGCTACGTTGCTCATCCTGGAATGTTCAAAACCAACAAACACAATTTCTTCTATAATCATTTTACTCTAGTACATCACGCCCATTGCCAGCCTCGGTATCTCATTCGGATGCGCGTCTGACTTGGGATCAAGAGAACGTGGGTCCGATACTTGCCGGGGTCGGCAACATTCTGTTGTTGAGACTGATCATGAAATTTGTTCTGGCCTTTCTCTCCTTTCCGCTGTTATCAAGAAGGGCAGTAGTAGTATAGTACTACCCTTATTCGCCTTACTATGATCGGCGATCGGCTCTCTTTTATCGATAATATTTTATTGACCTATTGTTAAGCGGAGACATCATTTCTAAAGATTTTAAATACCCTTGTAACCAAATATCTCATTTCCATAACTTTTTAGTTTAAAGTGAAATTGTATATGCTCGGCTTTTGAATTTGTATAAACGTATTTTACCGAAATCATTTACTCTTTGGGCGTTGCGATAGATGGTACACGCGTAACAAAAGAACATGTCTGATCTGGGTCTACACTGTTTGCCGACATATTAAGGGCGATATAGCGGTCTCTAATTTGAATCTTCTTTCTGAATCGAGCTGAATCATGCGGAATTGATCATTTCTCTGTGGTGTGGTAAACCAAGAAAAAAAATCTAATCGGATGCAACGATCTCTGATCTGGATCTACACTGTGTACGCATAGGCTCCCCTTTTCTGAAACGGTTGTCATACGGAATTGATCATTTCTCTGTTTGCAGACGCCTTCAGCTCATTTTTTTCTAAAAAAAAAAACCCTGTCGAAATAATTTCTGTTTAGTACGGAATTTAACGACCCAGTCAAGGCTATGAAGGTCATATATGGTCTCGCTTATTTGTATGTAATAGTGGAGTAACGATATGGCTACAAGCTGCGTCTAATCTGGGTCTGCATTCTTATTTGTCAAGTCTTCTGTCCACCTAACCTCATAACGATAAGCGTAGCGCGGTTACTGGAGTCACGCGGATATCGGAGACGTAAAGCTTATGCGCTTAGTAACATGTTGGGTCGGTTCCTTCGATAACCCGATATATATAACGCATAGGAAATAGGTAGATCAGGACCTTCACTGTTTGCTCATTATATTTTCGTTTGTTCCCGCATTCAGCGGAATGGATTTGTTTGTTTGTTTGATTTGATGTTAACGTCCCCGTTAACACTCTATAGGTCATTTTGGAGACGTTGCTTCCAATTTTGTGGGACTTTTACCCGACATTGAGATGAAATGACATCTCAAGCCCTGTCGGCCAATGAAACCAATACGGTTTACAAGCATGGACGGTCCGACTCGCACTGCTTTGCCTGGGCAGGCTTAGATCCTCTAAGCAGTCAACCAGTACTAGTGTGCGGTTGGTTTCAGTTCTGCGTGGAAGCACCTTGCAGCCCATCTATTTCTTCAAGCCCCGATGGCGGGGGCCGTCAGCGGAATGGGGAGAATGACTGTAGAAAAGTTGTAATGATCGATTTCCACGACAGAAAGCTACCGACTCCTGGCAGGTATTGAATCCGCATCCCCCTGAATCACTTAATTTGCCGGGATTCCTTTTAACATATTACGTGCCTTGATAGCTCGGTGGTTAGTGCACTTGCATTTGATGCTAGAGGTCCCAGGTTCGATCCCCGGCAGCGGCGATAAAATTTGGATGTCCGAACACGCTCCATTGGCGTCATTTGCAGGGATGAATGTCATAAAGGGCATCGTCCTTCGGATCGGGACGCTATCTGGAGGCCCCCTGTGCAGGGAGAGTCATGCCCTATGCAGGTTGAAGACCCCTACCGTAATTACATGATTACTGTGTTGGCTTTCATCCTGCAAAACTGGTGTGTATGTAATGTACATCTGCGAGTAATGGTAAGATGTGACCGATCGCAGTATTAGTAGAAAGAAAAGGAAGAAACAGTCGAAAAGTTGGGAGAATTTGATGGTATTGTCGAATATGAGTGTGTTAGAATCCAAATAGATCAGCTCCAGTTTGTGAACCATTGCAAAAAAAAAATCACAGTTCAAGCTGCCGGTTACTTTAAAGTAGATACACCAATCGTGGTTTAGTCTTCTTTACAAATGCCTCCAAACTGTGATTTATTACTCAACAAATCACATAGAATATGATAAAATATAGTCATTTCTCATATAACTTGTCTTGACGATAACAAGACTGTGAGCTAAGGGGTGGGAGTGTTTCGCGGCCCTCTCAAGATTATTTCATTTATTTCTATCAAAATGCTAATCTGAGATGGGCGAAAACTGGAGTACCCAGATAATAACCTGATAGCCGTTGTTTTTTTACATGCCCCAGTGAGACCCAACAGCGGTGAGAGACCAAATCATTGCTCTTGCAGGGGAGGCTCTCATCGTCTTCCTTATCTCTAGAACTAACGTTTTTTTTTGTTTTTTTTTTCAAGATGACATAGTTCGGTATCATCGCGAAAACATGTCTAAATAATTCTGACCCCCTTTAACCCCACTTTTATACAGTAAAACTGGGGTTTAGAGGGGTAAACGTTATTTTCTTTATTCTGCTCTATAACACAGCCAGTGGTACTCGTTAGAACCGCCTCGATCAGGCGGTTCCAATGTGTATCCATAATCCATATTTTGAGCAGAAATAAGAAAACTATCACGTTTTTACACTGAAAATTTTCAATTTGGTGGTAAAATTATTCTATATATTTGAATAGGCGTGCTTCCGTAATGTTTTTACAAATCTAGTTCAAATGTAAACTACTGGTGCTCGTAAGAACAGCCACAATTAGCCGATCCTTACGAGATCCATAAATCGGTACATGTAAGCTTGTCTAAAAATAAGAGAACTAATGAATACCCCCAATCCTCGTAAGCCCCACTGCTTTATATAAGCTAGATGTTCATCTCACGGACCTGTCCACCTGACGGACACGTGCTCAGCTACGGTTGCTGTAGATGCTGATTCGGATGTTTTCCTTTTTCCCTTCCTCTCCTTGAAATTTGGATTCCGCCAGCCTTTAAAACAACGATCTGGTCGAAAGAAGTGAATTCTTCAACAGAACATCAAACCAAAAAAGAAAAAAATATATAAATATATATATTGCATTTGGGAACATATCACGAGGAGTATAGGTCGATGAATGTTTACTGAACATTACGTCACACGGGCCGGTCCATCTGATACCGTTATCTAGGGATGACAATGTCATCAGTGAATGCAAATTTCTTAAATAAAAGCTGAAACTAATTCCCATGCGCAACAATAGAACACATTGTTTGAATTATAAAAGATAGAAGATAAAAATATGACAAAAATTGACGAGAAGAACTAAAAACTTAAAAACAAATACCTTACGTAATAATTTGATGGTAGGCATGGTTTTGAATGTAGGTTTACTGTACGCGAAAGTACTCTTGAATAACAAATAGCCGAGTGGTTTTAGTTACAGGCCAGAATCATTGAAGTCCTCGATGTGTTGAGGTCGAGGTATGATAGAGACACTCGCACAGTGTAATAATTTTTAAACATTTTTTCTTCTTTTTTCTGTATTATATATTTCCTTTGTTGTTGTTTTTTTAATATTAATATGTAATTCTTTATTTTCAAATTTCAGCGATTCACATTAACTTGAAATTCATAATTTCAGAATTTCATGTTTCGAAATTGCATTACAAAAACAGTTTTGATTCTTCGGCAGATTCATCACCCTCAGAAGCACATCAGGAAAACACGCCTATATTATTTTGACCCCCTTGAACCCCACTTTTATATAGTAAAACTGGGGTTTGCAGGGTAAACTTTATTTTTCATCTTAAAATTTCATTTTTTTCGGCGATCAAGGTTACAATGTATTTGTATAGGCGTTTTTTCGTAATGAGTCTCTGTACCTTCTCTCTAACGTCACTGTCGGAGTCCATGTATTTAATGATAAACCCATTTCAGCCTCAACAGCGATGTCAGTTTTACAATAGTTCTTTTCAGCCCCCCCCCCCCCCCCCGCCCGTTTATGCTTGAAGAAATAGATGGGCTGCACGATGCTTCCACGTCGAGCTGAAAGCGACCGCACACGAGTACTGGTAAACCCCTTAGAGGATCTAAGCCTGCCAAGGCAAAGCGGTGCGAGTCCATGCTTATAAACCCTATTGGTTTCATTTGGCGACAGGGCTTGAGATGTCAGTCAATCTCAATATCGGGTAAAAGTTCCACAAAATAGGAAGAAACGTCTCCAAAATGACCAATACAGTGTTGACGGGGACGTTAAACCTCAAATCAAACAAAACAATAGTTCTGTTCAGCCTTTTCGACATGTGTTAAGCACGCAGGCCATTCTTTTTCAACAATGCTTCCAATGTCTTCTTCGATCAGAGCCTTTATTTATACATCTATATATCTGTCATGCGAAGCTGAAAATTTCCTCGGCCAATATAAAAATTTCCCCATATCATCATTTTGGCATTCAGATCCGGATGGTATGGTGAAAGCCGCAGGACTGTGTGCCTGTGTCTCTTCAAAGCTGGTCATCTCGATAAGGAGTAGCTGGTTTATTTCGTTTGCAAAGTTCCAAAAGCTCAGGCTTGAACATTTCTTGTCACAGGCTGCATAAAACTGTATATTAAAGGAAACAAAAGAACGAAAAATAAAAATGTTATTCAAAATTTGAGATTCGAACCTACGACCTTTGGGTAACTAGGTCGTTAAAGTATCTAACCAATACCGCCACATCGTATTCCTGCAACGCTGTCATATCAGAATAATACACAGCAAAGATTTTGTGAATTAAGCGAGGAAAAAGTTGGTAACCCCCACATAACGGTTTCCGATGGAATGGTCCGTATGACGTAGTGTTCAGTAAACAGTCATCGGTCTATACCTTATACTCATTATATGCCTGTTTATTACAACTTCAAGTAAGGCATTTTACCGTAATGGTCCCGTTTCCGTGCTGGGGTATATTAGTTGCACATGCAAATTGAAAATCCAACCTGCATGAAAAAAGATTGGGTCAAATGATACATGTTAGGCTGCGCGAAAGTTGGCGAGGCATGTTGGAAAGGTGAAATTTTGATAGGGGAAGGAAAAACGACCTAATGAAAAATTGTCAGTAAAATAATAATAATAATAATAATAACAATTAATATACAACCAATATCATATGAATAAATATAAACTTGAACCACTCGGAGTATTTCTACCGACATTCGGAATATTAGCCCCGGGCATTATTGACCAAACATTACCTGTATAGTCGTTCGGAAAACTCCGAGTATACTCGATATTTCACGGAGTGTTTGGGAGTGGTTTGTTTCCTCATTCCGAGTGTTTTGATAAAAATATGCGGAGTGGTTTGGAGTACTGTGAAAATTGCATTCGGAGTGAAAAAGAAAACTGGCTTTTATGCGCGACCTGTAGTGTATATAGAAGTGGCTACTGCTCTTGTAAATTACAAGGGCGTATATGTTTTATTTGCACGATCACTTCATGGAAAATCATTAGCTGTGACACCACATCCGATATCGGTATATTTCTTTTTGACCACTGTTGACAGCACATTACGCTAGTGGCTCCCCGCTCCTAGTGAGCCTTATCTAGCCATTCAAATGTAAGTTGTGTCTCAACTGCATATCTATTTATAAAGTGCATCACATGGATTTGAATATTTATTATTTTACCTGACAATCATCGTCAAATGGACTTAGTCTGTGGTCTCATTTCTTTGTTTTGCAATTTTCACCAAATAATCACAGCCTTCCCTGACTGTCGCAGAGGCATATGACCTGTTGGAGAAGTCGGCGGAGGGTCAGGTCTAAAACTTTCCCACAGAGATGTATGGGCTAAAATGAGTATTTAAAGGAAGAAACGAAAAAATCAATCATTCAGATTTTCTGAACGGAGTTTAGTTTGCTTCTTAATCTTAAGCCCTTATTCCACTGAACACTACAACCCCTACCCTCACAAACAGTGCAGATCCAGATCAGATGGATTCTCTGTTTGTCATGAATGAGTAAATTATACCAAAACATTTGACTGGTTGATAGTCATGAGATGGATGTGGCTAAATTAATTTATTCAGCAGGACAAGGGTTAACAAGTGTGTTATAAGTGAATGATAAGTAGCAAACTGGAGAAATGGAAAGGTAACAGCACAAAACAATGTGGTTGCTGTAAAAAAATCCAAAAAATTCTGACACCTTCAGGACTTGCTGTAAGTCTCCTAAAATTCTAACAAATTTGTTTCACGGTCCTGCAAGGAGTACAAAAGGTACAGAAGGACTGGCAAACAGTGTAGACCCTGATCAGACTGCTCCACATGAACAGTCTGATCTTGTCTGCAACAGGGCAGACCCTGATCAGACTGCTCCTCAGGAGCAGTCTGATCTGGGTCTGCACTGTGATCTGCACTGTTTGCATAGGTATGTCTGCCCCAATACTTAGGATCATTATGGTTTATAGGAAAGCACCTTGGCCATGCAATGGAAACAATGAACATAGCATGTATTTTAACATTTATTTTTTTATGTCAATTACATACATACATGCATGTAATGTGTTTTGTTTGTTTGTGAGTTTTATGGCCATCCACACTATTTAGGTCATTACAAGCCAGTCAGTTTAGCTAACCAGGCAAACAGACTAAGCATGCCAAAACTACCATAAATCCACATTAAGTTCATAGGCATTTTTATTCAAAACTTAGGGGCCCAGGCCAAAATTTGTTAGTCTGAATTCCTGCTAACAACACTTCTTGGGAAGGCTTATACATAAGCAGTTACCGGTACAGTCAGCATTCTTTTGCCAGACAATATGTAATTTGTTATTTTATTTACTGTGATAACTGTCTTTTTGATTATTATGTTTCTAACAGTGTTACACCACAAAAATGCAGCATTGGGACGAGTAAAATAAAACATATTACTACACTTGGGATCTGTAAACCATAATTTTGATTCACAAAAGCCCCATGGTCCTTGCTGTAGAAAGTATTTTGTATGTTTTCCTGTACTGGCTAAAACCCCCTTTCCAGCCAATCAAACCTGAAAATTTTTCTTACATACTTAGCATAACAGGGTGAGACTTTGAAAACAGAGTTCTGCTTAAGCCGGTGCTAGAGGGCGTGGCCAGTGTTGCACATTTCAGTACTGGTCATGAACAGACTCAATAAAACCGAGTCTTCTATTTTTGTTTATTTGGTGTATTCTTTGCTTCCAAAGGAGCTAACTATTCAGAGCTTATTTATCTTCACTGCATGCTGGTGTTGTGCCATGTGGCAGCCGTAAAAAGTCTCCCCATATTTCATCATGGTGCAAATAACATTTTCTGGTCCTTTGGGATCACCAAGTTCATTTAGAATCATTTTGAAAATAGAGTTCTGCTTAAGCTGGTGCTAGAGGGCGTGGCCGGTGTTGCACATTTCAGTACTGCAAGAAACTCAATAAAACCGAATCTGCTATTTTCTTTTATTTGGTGTTTTCTTTGCTTCCAAAGGAGCTAACTATTCAGAACTTATTTATTACTGTTCAATTGCTGACTTCAAGCCTGGCACAATTACTGTCATTTTTGGGTTGATTGTTTATCAATCAACACAAAGTTACTAACTACAGAAACTTTCGGCCTGCTATTGTCCAATAGACTATCAATGACCATGTACTAAATCCAGTACCCGTTATTTATAGCAGCACTAGCCTTCCTTCTTGTGACGTCAAATCACTGTGCCAAACGTAATATTTGGACTGGGCTCATGTACTGGGACAACAGTGCAGACCCAGATCAGACCCACAAATTGTTGTGTGTCTGATCAGAGTCTACACTGTTTAAAGTACAGGGGCCAGTTGTTCCTAACTTGTTAGCTTAACAAACTCGTTAGTGGTTATACTGTCAACTGTTCTAGCAAGAACAAAATAATTTTGATATTTTTGATAAAAAATGTGAGCAGCTTTTTTGCATATGCAAAAGCTGCTTTCATTTTTTCAGCAAAAGTATTCGCCTATTTGCCATATTAAATGATCAAAGCTTTAACAATATGTTAACTAACGATGGCACATAGGTATTTAAAGGTAAACCAAAACTTCAAGCAGTCTAGGTCCCCAGTTCAGGCCCATTTTCCCAATCTACTCTCAAAGGCAATCAGCCCACAAGTAATGTAAGTGCTCTGATTCTTTCAAGCTAACCAACTGAGCATGTGTTGCTGTCTGCTTCCTAACACAAAAATATATTTGGCCTTATGCTCAAATCAAGAGACTGATATTATTCCTGTTCATAAATACTGAAATCCCAACAGCTGCTGGTATTTTAATATTTACAGGCATGCGTTGAAAATACTTGTCCTGCTCATAAATATTAAAATGTCAACAGGTTCCTCTTGACACTGTAATATTTATGAACATGTCTTGTAAATTTCATGCTCAGTAAAGTTGAGCATGATCAAAATGTTTTTATAACCTTGGTGCCAGTTCGGTTCAGTCACTTCAACATGCCCATTCTTGACCTTGTCATTAACCTTTACCATCTTAGGCTCATACTTGTAGCTAACCTGTCTATTAATGGGAATGGGAACACCTTCAAGGGAGGCAACTCCTGCAAAAGTTTTTTTGTCTCCCATGTCAACAGGGATCAACTCTTAAAGGAAAGAATTTGCTCCTGAGGAGCAAATTCACCTCAGGAGCAAATTCATTCCTTTAAGAGTAGACCCCCTTTTCAGTTGGACAGGGCTTATAGAACAGCGAACAGGAAGTCCTGAAAGTTGTCTCCCTTTGAAAAAATGGCGGGGAAAATGTGCCCGGTGTTCCCTATTTCAAACACAGGAAATGACATCATCAACCGTCTGGTTCCAATTTCAATATGGAGACATGAGGCTGACCCTGCTGTGGCTGTTCCCCAAACACTGACCTCATTCCCATGTCACCCTGCGTTGCAACTGGCTGGGAACCAGCACTACTGGAAGGAAGTGACATCACAACTATCTTCTGCCCAGGAGTGGGTGTGGTTGGGGACACAGAACTTGGTATAGTTTGAATCCCAGGCTGCGATGTAGGTCCTGTCACAACTTTCATGATATTTGCACTAGAACTGTTCACCGTTATTGACTGACCCACAGGGGTGTTAGGTCTCTGCTGCGACACAATAACAATTTTCTGCCCTGGGGTGGGAACACTCGGGGTGGTGGGGGTACGAGGTACGGAGATTATACCGCCTTGGAAGCGAGCTGATGTTGGCGTCCCAGGAACTGAACCTGCAGATCCCGGCTGTTGAATCACTATCTGTTTCTGAAAGAGACAGGACAGTAAAACTTCATTCTAATGCTCTTGTGTATGTAACAGGACGTCTGATTGGATAACGTCAAAAATTTGTGACTGTATATTCTGTGTTATTCGTACTGTCTAAAACCAAAACCAACACATACCATCGCTTTTGGTTTTATGCAGCTCACATTGTTTGCCACTTTGTTCAAAATTGTACAATTTTTAACAAAACAACCAAATAAGTTCATTAGAATGAGGATAACTGTATTGAAAATTGTTATTCGGGGAGGTAAATCATCGTTTTTAAAGTCACAAATTATGTTTAATGGCTCTGCAGACACTTCACCATAAAACAAAATTTTCGACTGTAAAACCTCCAATTTACCTCCCAAAATGACAATCATCACAAAAACAAGCCTTGAACCCCACTTTTATATAGTAAAACTGGGGTTTCCGGGGGGTATACCTTATTTTTCTTATTTCTGCTCTAAAATATAGATTGTGGGTACTCGTTAGAACCGCCTCAATGAGGCGGTTCCAACGAGTGCCTACAGTCTATATTTTGAGCAGAAATAAGAAAAATATCACAAGTTTTCATCATAAAATTTTCATTTTTTCGGCGATAAAGGTGGCAATGAATTGTATAGGCGTGTTTGCGTAATGTATGAATATAGCTATCCCCTAAAAGACTCAAACACTGTTTGGGACCATGAGAATTTGTATGAGAAAGGGCTAGTTTGAACAAATGAAGGTTAATCATAAAGCCAGTAGTCCCATTTAGTGTTATCTGTTGAATCTTCTATTAATATTAGAACTTCGATGGCTCGAACGCCGATGGCTCGTTTACCATGGATGCATCGAACCCATTCTTGAGTCCCTAGCGAAATCCTCTACATAAGAAATAGTGGGGGATAATTAAGGAGATTTTAGTCTTTTTATCTTGCAAATGTATGCTGTGTGTACTCATTAGAATCGCCTCGGATGAGGCGATTCTAATGAGTACACACAGCATACATTTCTTTATAGAACACCGAAAAGATGTCTAAAAGTATCTCGTTATGCCTCCTGACAGTAACCCTCAGTGCCTCGAACTACCCCTGTCTTGAATAGATTTTCGAGGTCCCAAAGGTGTTCGAGCCATTGAAGTTCGACTGTATAGGTATGTTGCGTGTTCGCATTAGAATCGCCTCATTGAGGTGATTCTAATGAGTACACTTAAACATACTTTTTCAAGATGATACAAGGAAGAAAAAAAGTTCTCTATATATTTGTAACCTGGTCCATGGAGTTGCGTGAAGAATTAATTAGGGACTCAAGAAGAAGGTTGAATAAGCCATGGTAAGCCAGCCATCAGTGTCTGCGTCACTTAGGGGATAACTGCATTCAAAATTGTCATTCAGGGAGATAAATCAGTGGTTTTACCGTCAGAAATTTCATTTCATGGCAACGTTCCAGCAGAGCCGTGAAATGCACTTTGCAACCGTAAAACCTACAATTTACCTCCCCAAATGACAATTTTCAATACAGTAATCCCCATTCTAACCATCCTTTTGCATTTATTCAGTTCTTTTGATAAAAATTGAACTACAATCGAACTTCGATAACTCGAACACCTTCGGGACCATGAAATTTTGTTCGAAATACGGGTAGTTCGAGTTATTGAGGGTTACTGATACTGCTAGCTGAGACATAATGGGGATGACCTAAGGATATATTTTCAACTTTTTATCAGATACATGTATGCTGTGTGTACTCATTAGAATCGCCTCATTGAGGCGATTCTAATGAGTAGACATAACATAAATTTTAAAGTTAAAATGAAACAAATCTCCATAAATTGAACTAAACACATGGATTTATGGAGCTTTCTAGGGACCCAAGAGTGAGTTCAAGTTAGGCATGGTAAACAAATTATCCATATTCGAGTTATCGAAGTTTTGCTGTATATTGCTCAAAGTGGCAAGCATTGTGAGCTGTGTAAAACCAAATGCTACCCAATGAAAAGAGACATTACATGATGATGTGGGGTTTCCAACAGTATATCACATATTTTTGATGTTATCCAATCAGACATCACATTACAAACATGCATTAGAATGAAGTTTCACTGTATAAGTGTCATACTAATAAAATTCTCACATCAATTACTTTAAAGAAGAATGGTTAAACATGGAGATTTTTCTTCCTTTTTTATGTAAGTACATGTACTTGAATTGGTAATTTACTAACTTAAAATTAAGGCTAATTCTTCTGTTCAAAGCATATTTAAAAGCTTTCAGTCATTCTTTCTGTGTGTTTTTGCACTCAGTGTCTTCTATAAAGATACCCCCTTTGGGACTGTTCAAAGGTGGCCACTTTTGAACAGTCCTGAGGTGGTCTTATTATAGGAATCTTACTGTATTTGCTTCTTAATGTCACAGCCCTATCAGAGAGGAAAAGAAATTTGCCCCAAGGGAGCCGATTCTTTTCCTATAGAGTTTTGTTTGATTTGTTTGATTTGAGGTTTAATGTCCCCGTCAACACTGTAAAGGTCATTTTGGAGACGTTGCTTCCAATTTTGTGGGACTTTTACCCGACACTGAGATGAAATGACATCTCAAGCCCTGTCGCCCAATGAAACCAATAGGGTTTATTAGCATGGACGGTCCGCCTCGCGCCACGGTTCCTGGACAGGCTTAGATCCTCTAAGCGGTTTACCAGTATAGAGTACAACCCTTTTGACAAGGACAGCAAATCATTTTTGCAAAGTTATTTCCCCTAATCTTTTCCTCTTAACCCTTATTCTGCTGAATAAATCAATTTAGCCACAACCATTGCTGACTATCAACCAATCAAATTACTTGAGTGAGTGAGTGTTTCAGCTTTACGTCCCACCAACAGCTAAGGTCATACGGAGATGGGACCTCGGTTTAAAGACTCATCCGAAAGTCTGGAGAAGCCCGGGATCGATCCCGAGACCCCTGGTTTACAAGGCGAGTAGCGTAACCACTACACCACGGAGGCTTCTAGTCAAATTACTTGATAAAATGTATTTGCTCAATTCACAAACTGCATGGCAAACAGTGTAGATCCTGATCAGATGGCTTCTTCAAAAGCCATCTGATCTGGATCTACATTGTTTGCAAATGTAGGGGTTGTCTTTGCTCTGCAGGATAAGGGTCTGCTCAGTTCAGCAGCCATCTGATCTGGATCTACACTGTTTGCAAAGGTAGGGATTGTCTTTGTTCAGCAGGATTAGGGTTAAGATAAAAGGACATACCCTCTGCCTTAATATGTCTGCAAAATGACCTATTCAGTGTTGACGGGGACGTTTAACCTCAAATCAAACAAAACCCTCTGCCTTAAAACCCTTATAGACAGATCACCCTCATCTGGATGTTGACACTTATTCTCATAGAACCTGTTTATGGGGCAAGTTGTTCAAAGCATCTTTAAAGGTGCATTATTGAGCTACCGGGTCTCAAAATTTTTTTTCTCGTTTTTATCTTCAATGCATACTCCTTTGTCATGTGTACACTTTTGGAGCCAAATACAGCTTCAGAACTTTGTGAAAATGGTCGTTTTCATTTGTGTTTACCCTTCGCTCTGAACATGTTTTCGGAATTTCTGTTCTAAAAATAAATCTGTCGCTTTACACATACATGGAGACAGTGTTGTTACTTATGGCATGGTATTCAGCGTCATATGGGGATTCTATTTTTGTCACGAACTAAAAATAGATCTAACTAGTGTTCGGAACCTAGTTAGGGAATCCCTCTCAAACTCGTTTACCTGTCATCATTACCTGTCATCATAATTGTTCGCATTTTTGCATAAAATGCATTTATTAGGGCCCCGCACTGAAAGTGTGGGTGCCCTATAGTAATCACTCTGTCCGTCCATCCGTCTGTCTGTCTGTCCGTCTGTCCATCCACAAATTTTCCTACTCCGGTCCTCTGATAGCGCTGCCGGGGCCCTAGTCAGTTTCACTGACAGCTCTAGTTTGTATAATTTTAAAGAAAAATACCGGATATATGTATTTTATTTTTGGAAGCATTTTTCCAGACAGCTTTAACAAGTTTGTAAGTGGTCAAAATGTTAACTGTTCTTGCTAGAGTACACCTATGGCCACAAAACTGTGCAAACTCCTATGAATTACTTTTCAATGAACCCCTTTGCATCAAGTTAGTTATACAAGCAAATGCTATTCATCAATTTGACAAGAATTCTAAAACTTGATCAAGCAATGTACATTGGTTTCAATTTGACAAGCACTTGTTCCAATTTTAGGTCTGGTATATGGTTTACAAATGACATTTGAGAAGTTTTAATTGAGCAATGCAGAAGTCTGCAATGAAATGTACAGCATCTTGTGTTTTGAATTCTACCTGGCAAGCAGTTTACAGAATGTCAGGATATATTGTGAGATGTTTCATATCAAAATGAAAAGAAGCTCAACAGATTTCCAGTTGCACCACAACCTCTTTATAACACTATTAATGGGTTCCAAATCAGAAACCATGTTAGTTAAAAAACCATGTTATATCCAAACAAAAATGTGTAGATTATATAGAACAAGAGGGCCCAGAGGGCCCTGGTTCGCTCACCTGATCCAATGTATAATAAGTGGGCCCCGGGCAGGGTCAATTTTGGCCCCAGGGCTATAATTTGAACAATCTTGGTAGAGGTCCACAATGAAGCTTCATATCGAATATGAAAGACCTGGGCTTTGTGGTTTCAGAGAAGAAGATTTTAAAGGTTTACCCTGCATAAAGAAGTCTATGTAAAACAAGATTTCCCTAAATAAGCCTATGTAAAACCAAAGGGCCCCGGAGCGGGGGCATTTTTGGCCCCAGGGCTATGATTTGAACAATCTTGGTACAGGTCCACTAGCTGAAGCTTCATAACAAATATCAAAGACCTAAGCCTTGTGGTTTCAGAGAAGAAGATTTTTAAAGATTTTCCCTATATAAGTCTATGTAAAACCAAAGGGCCACATGGTTGGGGCATTTTTGGTCTCAGGGCTATAATTTGAACAATCTTGGTAGAGGTCCACTAGCTGAAGCTTCATAACAAATATCAAAGACCTAAGCCTTGTGGTTTCAGAGAAGATTTTTCAAGATTTTCCCAATAAAAGTCTATGTAAAACCAAAGGGCCCCGGAGCAGGGGCATTTTTGGCCCCAGGGCTAAAATTTAAACAATCTTGGTAGAGGTCCACAAGATGAAGCTTCATATCAAATATCAAAGACCTGGGCCTTGCAGTTTCAGAAAAGAAGATTTTTAAAGATTTTCCCTATATAAGCCTATGTAAAACCAAAGGGCCCTGGGGCAGGGGCATTTTTGGCCCAAGCACTATAATTTTAACAATCTTGGTAGGGGTCCACTAGATGAAGTTTCATACCAAATAGCAAAGACCTGGGCCTTGCAGTTTCAGAGTAGAAGATTTTTAAAGATTTTCCCTATATAAGCCGATGTAAAACAAAAGGGCCACCGGGCGGGGGCATTTTTGGCCCCAGCACTATAATTTGAACAATCTTGGTAGGGGTCCACTAGATGAAGCTTCATACCAAATATCAAAGACCTGGGCCTTGTGGTTTCAGAGAAGAAGATTTTTAAATATTTTCCCTACATAAGCCCATGTAAAACCAAAGGGCTCCGGTGCGGGGGCATTTTTAGCTCCAGCACTATAATTTGAACAATCTTGGTAGGGGTCCACTAGATGAAGCTTCATACCAAATATCAAAGACCTGGGCCTTGCGGTTTCAGAGAAGAAGATTTTAAAAATTTCCCCTATATATGCACATGTAAAACCAAAGGGCCCCGGTGCGGGGTCATTTTCGGCCCAGGCACAATAATTGGATCAATCTTGGTAGGGGTCCACCAGATGAAGCTTCATACCAAATATCGATGTCCTGGGCTTTGCGGTTTCAGAGAAGAAGATTTTTAAAGATTTTCCCTATATAAGCCCATGTAAAACCAAAGGGCCCCGGTGCGGGGGCATTTTTAGCTCCAGCACTATAATTTGAACAATCTTGGTAGGGGTCCACTAGATGAAGCTTCAAACCAAATATCAAAGACCTGGGCCTTGCGGTTTCAGAGAAGAAGATTTTTCAAGATTTTCCCTATATAAGCCCATGTAAAACCAAAGGGCCCCGGTGCGGGGGCATTTTGGGCCCAAGCACAATTATTTGGACAATCTTGGTAGGGGTCCACTAGATGAAGCTTCATACCAAATATCAATGTCCTGGGCCTTGTGGTGTCAGAGAAGAAGACTTTTTAAGTTTTCGATGAAAAAAATCTATTTTTGGCTCCTGTGACCTATATGTGCAATGGACCGGAACCATTTGAACAACTTTGAAAGGGGACCACCTAAGAATCATTCCTGTGAAGTTTGGTCAAAATCTGATCAGTGGTTTAGGAGGAGATGTTGTTTGAAGAAAAAGTTTACGGACGGACGCACGGACGCAGGACAAAAAGTGATCCCAAAAGCTCACCTTGTCACTACGTGACAGGTGAGCTAAAAATGACCATTTTTGGGATCCATCCTGAAACTGTGTTATATCCAAACCATGTTATAACTAGGTTGTGGTGTATGTATCCACAGGTGTAATAACGGACTACTTGGTATTTTTGCTGGAAAAATGTGAGTAGCTTGTGGTGTATTTTGTTTGTCTGATTTGAGGTTTAATGTCCCTGTCAACACTGTATAGGTCATTCTGGAGATGTTGCTTCCAATTTTGTGGGACTTTTACCCGACACTGAGATGAAATGACACCTCAAGCCCTGTCGCCCAATGAAACCAATAGGGTCTATAAGCATGGCCAGGCTGACTCGCACCGCTTTGCCTGGGCAGACTTAGTTCCTCTAAGCGGTTTACCAGTACTCGTGTGCGGTCGGTTTCAACTCTGTAAGGAAGCATCATGCAGCCCATCTATTTCTTCAAGCCCTGATGGGCGGGGGCTGAGCTTGTGGTGTATATCTATACTGTAAGTATCTGAGGCAACTATACACTGGGCCTTTGTTGAGCTTGTATCTGCCTGCATTTCGAAACTTCCTGTACCTTTTCTATAAGCTCTTACCCATGGAAAAAGGGTCAACTCTTAAAGGAAAGAATTTGCTCCTTAGGAGCAAATTCTTTCCTTTAAGAGTTGACCCCTTTTGATATCGGAGACAAAAATATTTTTGCAAGAGTTGCCTCCCCTGAAGGTGTTCACATTCCCCTTAAAACACATTTTATGACCAGTGTTTTAAAGAGTGTTTTATACTGACAGGCTTTATAACGATTCAATAATGACAATTTTAATGGAATCCGTAGCTCAAAGCTTAGATCTGTTCTTATCCTGAGGACTTCCTTCAGGTTGGAAACACCCATATCCAACCCATAGTCACGAGTGAGTGAGTGTTTGTGTTTTATGTCCCACCAACAGCTAGGGTCATACGGAGACGGGACCTCGGTTTAAAGACTCATCTGAAACTCTGGAGAAGCCCGGGATCGATCCTGCGATCCCTGGTTTACAAGGCGAGTAGCGTAACCACTACACCACGGAGGCTTCTAACCCATAGTCATGAAAGATTCTTGTAATCTAATACTGAAAGAAACAAATGAGGGGTTTCTAACAATTGTCAACAGCATTTGTTTCATGGAGCAGTGAAGGGGAAAAGGCCCTTTATTAACTATCAAACTCCTAACTGGGATACTTTATTGTGGCACATTCCTGATTTGGGCAAACTATTAGGTAACAAATACCGTCATTATAATGAGGGGCCTCTGTACACAATACTTACCTGAGGCAATTGTACACTGGGCCTTTGCTGAGCTTGTATTTGTTGACTGAGTGAGGCCTGCCTTTCCTTCTGCACACCATCATACAGTATTGGGCCAAAATAACCATACTGAGATACATAGTCCTCCAAAGTGTCTGTTGGGTTACGCAGGCTCTTCAATACTGGACAAACATATTTCTAGAAACAGAACAATTTACCTTTATCAGTTTGCTAACACATCAAAACATAACATTTTTCGAAGTATACAATCAACCATCTTTGAACTGACATTTATTGTAACAACAAAATGTATTTTATCATATGATGTCGCGTCTGAGAGTGTAATAACGCAATGTAATAAATTCGTTAATCCACTAGTGGATTTAATATGCAAATTTGTTAGATATGCCCCATAACGTTACATGTACGACATCCTTAACGACATTGCATTTACTAACAACGGAATATTTACATTTTTGTAAACAAACGGTGAATAAAATGTGTTTTAAAAGCCATATGATAAATAGAATCTTGCATTCGTGCTCATGTATTATTGAATTTATTAAACTCGTTGAGGAAAAGGGATAAAATGCTCGGCAAAGCCTTGCATTTTATCCCTTTTCATCAACTCGTTTAATAAATTCAATAATACATGAACACTCATTTAAGATCCTCTATATAACAACAATTTCAATGGAATTAATCCTTAGCTGAAGGCTTGACCTCAACTCTGGTCGGCGCGGGCATCCCCTGGAATGGAAACACCTATATCGCATCCTTACTTAAAGAAAGATTCTTGTAATCTAATACTCCAAAGCACAAATGTTATATATATTTGTTAGAATCACCTCACCGAGGTGATCATAACAAATGTAGGAAATATTTACTATCAAATGTTTCAATGGAGAAAACATATCACTCAAAAAATCATCCTCAGTACTACTCCTTATCTGGAAGTATTATCTCCATAAAAAAAAACACAAAATTGTCCCGCTCCCCTTCATCGGAAGTGTACAGTAAAGCTGATTAAAGGCAGTGACCGGACACTGGCTGAAAACGAAGACCCCTGAAATAACAGTTAGACCAGCTAACAAACGTCTTTGAAAAGGCTAAGTCACAATTAACATGCAAATGAGTGAGTGAGTTTTAGTTTTATGTTCCACCAACAGCTAAGGTCATACGGAGACGGGACCTCGGTTTAAAGACTCATCCAAAAGTCTGGAGAAGCCCGGGATCGATCCTGCAATCCCTGGTTTACAAGGCGAGTAGCGTAACCACTGCACCATGGAGGCTTCTAACATGCAAATGACCCTAAAGATTTATTTACAAGTGAATACCGTTAAACTTGAATATGCAGATCCCCTATAGAACTATTCAAAATTGATCTTAAAGACCACTTATGACCAGTCCTAAAGGTAGTCTTTTATAAGAGAACGCTCGGTGTAGTGAGTGTTTGAGTTTTACATCTCACCAAGAGCTAAGGTCATACGGAAGAGGGACCTCGATTTGAAGACTCATCCCAAAGTCTGGAGAAGCCCGTTATCGATCCTGCAAACCCTGGTTAATTAGGCAAGTAGCATACCACTACACTATGGAGGCTTCTGAATGCTCGGTGTAGAAAACACAAAGAAGGAACAGGTGCAACCATCAAATATGCTTTTAAAAGCAGACTTACCATAAAAATCCTAAAAAATTTGACATTCTGATGACTTGCTGTAATTCTCCTAAAATTTTAACAAAATTGTTTCACGATCCAGCAAGGAGTCGAAAAAAGTGCAGACCGAATGGCAAACAGTGTAGACCCTGATCAGACTGCTCCTTCAGGAGCAGTCTGATCTGGGTCTGCACTGATTGCTTAGGCCTATCTGTCCCAATACTTAGGATCATTATGGCAGTCTTAATCTAAGCTAGTCTTAACTCTTATCTTGCTGTTCACGATAATCCCTATCTTTGCAAACAGTGTACATCCAGATCAGATGGCTTCTAAAGAAGCCATCTGATCATGATCTACACTGTTTGACATTCAGTTTATGGATTTGTAGGAATAAATTACATCAAGTAATCTGATTGGTTCAAAGTCAGAGATGGGTGTGGCTAAAACGAATATTCAGCAAGAGAAGGGTTAATAGTGGAATTTCTCCATAAGCCATACTTACCCCAACAATTTTCTTGATATTATCTGCGGCTATTTTATCAGCATTGTTGATGACCGGGCCTTCCAGAGCTGAATGAACACGATCACCCAGAGCCTTCAGGTGGGGCAACACAAATGATATGATCACCTAAAATGTATAAAATGAATGGTACAGTCAACCCTCTTTATTATAGCAGCCCCGGCCCATCTGGGCTTGAAGAAATAGATGGGCTGCATGATGCTTCCACGCAGAGCTGAAACCAACCACACACGAGTAATGGTAAACCGCTTGGAGAACTAAGCCTGCCCAGTCAAAGCAGTGCAAGTCGGATCATCCATGCTTATAAACCCTATTAGTTTCGTTGGGCTACAGGGCTTGAGATGTCATTTCATCTCAAGGTCGGGTTAAAGTCCCACAAAATTGGAAGCGATGTCTCCAAAATGACCTATACAGTGTTGATGGAGACGTTAAACCTCAAATCAAACAAACAACCCTCTTTATACCTACATTTAATTTAATGACAAAAATCTTTATAATGACAATTCCACTGGAACCAAAGAGATGTATTAACCCATTGTATACTGGTTGACACTTCCATTGCTATTATGTTGGACAACACCATTAGTCATATAAATATTTGTCATTTTTTTTTGTTTATATTCTATTTTTTACGGAAAATTCTGCTAGCAAATAGTGCAGGTCCTGATCAGACGAGATATTTAATACCCCCAAAAAACATATGTTGTGGATATTTGTTAGAATTATCTCGGCTTGGTACAATATACCATTACAACATTACACAGAATTGATTAGATTTTGGTGTCCTTGACCTTTTTTCAACGTCACAGGCCCCAAAAACCAGACAATTTTGGGCAAAAATGGCTTATCTGCACTATTTCTCACAAACCAATTGATTAATTTTATTCAAACTTGGTACAATATATCATTACAATATACCGCAGATTTGATTAGATTTTGATGACCTTGACCTTTTTTTGAAGGTCACAGGCCCCCTCAAACAGTCAATTTTGGGCCAAAAATGGCTTGTCTGCACTCTAAGGTCAAGTTCTCCTGAAACCTGTTCCTTTGGGGCCAAAAAATGGCTTATCTGTACCCTGTATTATTTAAGCATTGATGAATGTTGGTCAAAATCCGTACAATATTTAATTAGTCTACCAAATTTGTCTGGTGATCTGAGCTTTTCAATGACTGTTTTCCTTAAAGGTCACATTGCTCCCAAAAACTGTCACTTTTTGGCCAAAAATGGCTTGTTTGCAGCTCACATTTGGTGACCTTAACCTCGTTATTAAAGTGAAATGGGTGGTTTAAGATATATTTATGGTGGGGGACATTGTTTTCCTCTTAAAACATTTCTAATTTTCTGTAATTCAACCAGACACCCCTGATATTGACATGGTCTCTTACAGAGGAAGTTTGTATTCAGTTGAAAATGTGTTTAACTTTCAACCTTACCTCGGAGCCTAGTTCTCCTAGTCCTGACATGGCACCATACTGTGTGGCTAACGCCGCTTTTTCTGATCTGATAGCTTTACTGAATGTCTTTGTGATACGAGCCTGAATATTATTGGTGTTTGTACTAAAATTCCTGTAAAAGAAATAATTTATGGACATGCACAAGTATCTTAATGGGAATGGGAACACCTTCAGGGGATGTTACTCGTGCTAAAGTATTTTTGCCTCCCATGTCAATAGGGGTAAACTCTGAAAGGAAAGAATTTGCTCCTTTGGGGCAAATTCTTTCCTTTAACCCTTTACCACTCAGGGATTTTGTGAATTTCGCTGATTTTCACAGTGTTGCACATGACAGCATCTTCAACTAGCCATTGTTTCATAATGGTTGGTCTTTTCTACACCAAACTTGGTATGAATGTTCATTGGGCAGTGGCCTTTCAAATGCAACCGTTCATGCCTTGATCATTGTTGTCATGGTAAAGAGGGGGCATCACAAAGATGGCAACAAGTGTGTTTTCACATGAATTTTTGACCACATTTTAATCTTCACACAGCTGTCAAGGCAACAATTAAGGTGTTTGGCACTGGCCATTTTCACTGTTTGCAGCATGTTTTATCAGCATCAATTTTCAGGCATTTTTGACCCCAGACACCCTCAGATATAAATTTTAGCAGCCGGTTGTGCCATACACCCAAAATTTTTAGGGATGTGAGGGGGGGCGTTGCCCCCCTTCAATCCCCCCCCCCCCCCAGAATATTTTTAGTGTGGAGGCGTGCGAAAAAACAGGTCACTTTTTTGCCCAACAAATCCTAAAGCAAACATAACTATCCAAGGGTAGAAATGCAGATTTTAGGTGCTTCTGGGGCTTAAAATGGGGGGGGGGGGGTGCAGACACGTAAAAACACGTATCTGAGTGGTAAAGGGTTAACTGAAATCTGGGAACATACTGAATTTTAGTCTAAAATGCATTAATTATATCTGAAATATTGTTTCTTGCAATAAAATGATGAAAAAAACAACATTAATTTGGTCAGTTGGGATTTTCTTCATTAACCCTTTACCACTCAGGGATTTTGTGAATTTCGCTGATTTTCACAGTGTTGCACATGACAGCATCTTCAACTAGCCATTGTTTCATAATGGATGGTCTGTTCTACACCAAACTTGGTATGAATGTTCATTGGGCAGTAGTCTTTCAAATGCAATCTTTCATGCCTTGATCATTGTTGTCATGGTAAAGAGGGGGCATCACAAAGATGGCAACAAGTGTGTTTTCACATGAATTTTTGACCACATTTTAATCTTCACACAGCTGTCAAGGCAACAATTAAGGTGTTTGGCACTGGCCATTTTCACTGTTTGCAGCATGTTTTATCAGCATCAATTTTCAGGCCTTTTTGACCCCAGACACCCTCAGATATAAATTTTAGCAGCCGGTTGCACCATACACCCAAAATTTTTCGGGATGTGAGTTGGGGGGGGGGGGGGGGGGCGTTGTCCCCTGTCAATCCCCCCCCCCCCCCAGAATATTTTTAGTGGGGAGGCACGCGAAAAACAGGTCACTTTTTTGCCCATCAAATCCTGAAGCAAACATAACTATCCAGGGGTAGAAATGCAGATTTTAGGTGCTTCTGGGGCTTAAAATGGGGGGGGGGATGCAGACACGTAAAAACACGTATCTGAGTGGTAAAGGGTTAAGAGTAGACCCCCTTTTTCAGTGGGAAAGGGCTTACAGAAAAGCGATCAGGAAGTCCCGAAAGTTGTCTCCCTTTGAAAAAAGGTGGAAAAAATCTGCCATGAAAAAAACATTATATTGGTCAGTTGGGATTTTCTTCATTAACCCTTTACCACTCAGGGATTTTGTGAATTTCGCTGATTTTCACAGTGTTGCACATGGCAGCACCTTCAACAAGCCATTGTTTCATAATGGTCTGTTCTACACCAAACTGGGTATGAATGTTCATTGGGCAGTAGCCTTTCAAATGCAATCTTTCATGCCTTGATCATTGTTGTCATGGTAAAGAGGGGGCATCACAAAGATGGCAACAAGTGTGTTTTCACATGAATTTTTGACCACATTTTAATCTTCACACAGCTGTCAAGGCAACAATTAAGGTGTTTGGCACTGGTCATTTTCACTGTTTGCAGCATGTTTTATCAGCATCAATTTTCAGGCATTTTTGACCCCAGACACCCTCAGATATAAATTTTAGCAGCCGGTTGCGCCATACACCCAAAATTTTTCGGGATGTGGGGGGGGGGGGGGGGGGGGGGCATTGCCCCCCCTTCAATCCCCACCCCCCTCCCCCCAGGATATTTTTCGTGGGGAGGCACGCGAAAAAACAGGTCACTTTTTTGCCCATAAAATCCTAAAGCAAACTTAACTATCCAGGGGTAGAAATGCAGATTTTAGGTGCTTCTGGGGCTTAAAATGGGGGGGGGATGCTGACACGTAAAAACATGTATCTGAGTGGTAAAGGGTTAAGAGTAGACCCCCTTTTTCAGTGGGATAGGGCTTACAGAAAAGCGATCAGGAAGTCCCGAAAGTTGTCTCCCTTTGAAAAAAGGTGGAAAAATCTGCCAGGTATTCCCATTTCCCTTAAAAACAAAATGAAGCGTAAAACCAAATTTTCATATTTCAAATATCTTTGAGTCCTTGAACAGGGATACAAACTAACAGGCGTCCAATCGCCCAAGGCGCCTAAATCTTTGCCTGGGAACCTAAGTTTTGAACAAAATACCTAGTTACTTAGTGTAAAATTTTGATTTATGGCAGTCTGAATGCCTAAAGAAAAATGCTTAGTCTGTACTCCTGTTGAAGATTTGTTCATAACAAATGTAGTTGTGAGCTAACAATACTTGATCAATCTGTTGTATTCGTTTTGTTTTTGTTTGATTTGAGGTTTAACTTCCCCATCAACACTGTATAGGTCATTTTGGAGATGTTGCTTCCAATTTTGTGAGACTTTTCCCGACAATGAGATGAAATGACATCTCAAGCCCTGTCACCCAATGAAACCAAAAGGGTTCATAAGCATGGATGGTTTGACTTGCACTGCTTTGCCTGGGCAGGCTTAGATCCTCTAAACGGTTTACCAGTACTCGTTTGCGGTGGGGACTAAACCTCAAATCAAACAAAATCTCGTTTGCGGGCCAGTTTCAGCTCTGCTTGGAAGCATCATGCAGCCCATCTATTTGTTCAAGCCCTGATGGGCGGGGGCCACTTTGGGCAATGAAGATTTGTTTAAAACAAATGCAGTTGAAGGTTACTCAAAGTGTCAGGCCAGGAGGAAGAGTGAAAATACAGGTTTTGTTTGTTTGATTTGATGTTTAACGTCCCCCTCAACACTGTTAAGGTCATTTTGGAGACGTTGCTTCCAATTTTGTGGGAATTTTACCCGACATTGAGATGAAATGACATCTCAAGCCCTGTAGCCCGATGAAACCAATAGGGTTTATTAGCATGGACGGTCCGCTTCGCACCGTGGTTCCTGGACAGGCTTAGATCCTCTAAGCGGTTTACCAGTATAAGTGTGCGGGCCGGATTCAGCTCTGCCTGGAAGCATTATGCAGCCCATATATTTCTTCAAGCCCCTATGGGCGGGGGCTGAAAAATAATACAGGTACAAGTATATATTTTTGATGTTGTATAAAATATAAGTATAACATGTAATGAACACCCCTCTAAACCCCAATTTATATAGTGTCAACTGGGGTTTATAGGGGGTTTACATTATATTTCTTACTTCTGTTCCAATACATAGGTTATTGGTGCTCAACCATAGTGCCATGGTGGCCATCTTGGATATTGGAACGGAACAATTTTAGCAATTCTGAATGTCCATGTTGCTCCAATGCCTTCAACCAACTAACAGCTAAATCCAACCTGTGGTTCTGGTGGAGATGTCAAAAATCTAAAAAGCTAACGACAGATGGACGACTGACAGACAATGGACAGCAAACCAAGGCATAAGCTGTGCTGGAGCTTTAATAGCTCCAGGTGAGCTTACAATGCTTAACCAATCTGCTGTAAGTTTGATGACTGGTGTCATTGTTTTTCTTTTCTATATACATGTAGTTCCTTTTAACCCATTTAGTTCCAAAAACCCCAAAACGGGTACCTTGGCAAACAGTGCAGGCACAGATCAGCCGCCGCAGAATGCGGCGTTCTGACCTGGGCCTCCACTGTTTGCTAAAAGTTCAGTCATTTTCCAAATACAGTTTGATAAAAATATATCCTGACACCCTTTATTTTGGAATGGACTCCTGTTATATATAAGGATGAAGATTCCATTTGGTACTAAAAGGGTTAAAACAGTTTCTATTGAATAATGTGAAAGAAAAACCAAAGATATTTAAAGACTACTTACTTGCAAATCTGAGCATTGAGCCTTGCAGCAAAATCTCTCAGCGCCCAGTGATTATCAACATCAGGCCTCATACATAGCTGCTTGCTTACAATACATGTCGTCACTGCTGGAATAAACTCGTGTAACTGAAAATGAGAACAAATATACATCCCATGAATGCAAGAATGTGCTACCTGCCTTATATACTATGTAACTGAGGTTCAGGAAACTCCAAATCTCTTAAGTCAAGGTTAATTAAAATAGCTTGATGGCATTTTCAGTGGTACAGAGCATTCTGTGCCAACTCAATGTATTGCTGACGGAAGGCTGTATCTAGAAGTTTATATAGTCGATCTTCAATGGCTTGAGCACCTTTGCGGTCATAAAAATTTGTTTCAGATAAGGGTAATTTAGGCCACTCAGGGTTGAGTACAGCACCAGAGAAGGTAGCATGATCTATATGGCAGGGTTATGAGAATAATATTTCTATCTTCTGTAAGGTATGTGGTGTCCACTCATTAGAATTGCCTCACTGAGAGTGGACACAACATACCTTTATTGATAAAATAAGAAAACAGCCCAAAAAATCTTAAATAGCTATGGGAAGGAATTTGAAGGAAACAACAACATTATTGCCAATTTTCAGTATGTTGAAACAGAAATAGATCAGCTCTAGGATGTGAATTGTTTAGAAAAAAATCACAGTTTACAACTGACCTCCAAGCTGAGGTTTATTACTCAAGAAGTCACAGCTAGAGCTGATCTTTTTCTTAAAAATAAAACACCCATTTGGTCCAAGTACATTACAAACTTTATAAGCCTATTGCTGGGGTCCAAAGCAGAAACTCTGCTAGTTAAACAACTTTTATGTCCATACACAAACTGTATAGATTATAAAGAAAGATGACAATAAATTGTCATTTTTCTTTATAATCTATACAGTTTGTGTATGGATATACATGTAAATAGGTTGTTATATAATCTACATATTTTTCATAGTTTAGGGATCCACCTTTAAAATGTGTTATATCTCAAACCATATTATAATGAACAGTGTTATAAAGAGGGTGGGGTGTACTAAACTACTCACATATTTTTCTAGGTAGAGTGTTTGATTGTCCATCAAAGCTTTCATCATTCTCATCAGGTAGATCAACAAGGCCAAGTTGTTCTGTACTACATTTATCTTCACCTGGAAATAATAAATGGTAGTACTTCAATGGCTCAACACTGATGATGCCGGTCTTGGTAGCTCAGTCGGATGTGCGTCTGACTGGTGATAAGGAGGACGCAGGTTTGATACCTGCCACGGTCAGCAACATTCTTTTCTGGAGATTGATCATGAAATCTTTTCTACGGTCATTCTCTTCCTTCTGCTGATTCAAGAGGGGCGGTTGTCAGTTTCTGGCGAAAGAATGTGCACTGTACTGGTAAACCGTGTGTGTATAATCCTGCCACGGAACAGTTTGGATAGGTAAACTGACCGGCTCAAAAATGACCTAAATAGTGTTGACTGGGCCATTAAACTCCAATACAAACAAACAAATCAACACCAATGGCTCATTTACCATGGCTGATTCAAACACATTATTCAGTCAGTAGAAAATGCTTTCTATAAGTCCTGATAAAACATAGGTTTGTATAATTAAGAAAGATTTTTCATTGTGAAAAGGTATGTTGTGTGTACTCATTAGAATTGCCTGAAAAGGTATGTTGTGTGTATTCATTAGAATTGCCTGAAAAGGTATGTTGTGTGTACTCATTAGAATTGACTGAAAAGGTATGTTGTGTGTACTCATTAGAATCACCTGAAAAGGTTTGTTGTGTGTACTCATTAGAATTGCCTGAAAAGGTATGTTGTGTGTACTCATTAGAATCACCTGAAAAGGTTTGTTGTGTGTACTCATTAGAATCGCCTCAATGAGGTGATTCTAATGAGTACACACAGCATACCTTATTTTCGTATAAACATTCTGCCTCCTGACATGTCTCTATAAATAAACCTCAGTGGCTCAAACTACTCCTGACTCAAACACATTTTCGTGGTCACAAAAGGTGTTCGAGCCACCAAAGTTTCAGCGTACATAAAGGGACAACCCTCTCTATTCCACTTTTGTTGGGGCCCGAAAGCAGGAACGGTGTTACATAAACAACTATATTTTATCACATTACAAAAACACACCTATACAAATACATTGTAAACTTTACCAAAAAAAAAAAAACGAAAATTTTAAGACGAAAAATTGTGATATTTTTCTTATTTCTGCTCAAAATATGGATCTTTAGAACCGCCTCATCGAGGAGGTTTTAATGAGTACCCACAATCTACATTTTAGAGTAGAAATAAAGAAAAATAAGGTATATCCGTGTAAATATCAGTTTTTCTATATAAGGTTCAAGTGGGTCAAAATTATATAGGTGTGTTTAGGTGATGAAAACAAAAAATCGTAGATTATGTAGAGAAAAAATACCATTTTCTGTAAAATCTATACTGCCTTGAACAACAGCGCCCAAGCCTCAACATGCCAATATTAGTTATCGTAATGCTCCAAAGTATTGGGAGAGACAGGCCTGAGCAAACAGTGCAAACCTAGATAAGGAGCAGTCTGATCAGGGTCTACACTGTTTGCCATTCCATCTGCACCTTTTGGACTCCTTGTTGGATCATGAAACAAATTTGTAAAAATTTTAGGAGAATTACAGCAAGACCTCAAGGTGTCCGAATTTTTAGGACTTTTACAGTACTCTCAGATGACAACTCACAAAAATCCTTGTCCTGCTGAATATTCGTATATGCCGCACCCACTACTGATTATCAACCAATCAGATTCCTTGATGCAAATTATTGCAAAAGATTCATAAATTGAATGACAAACAATGAAGATCCTGATCAGATGGCTTCTTCAGAAGCCATCTGATCTGGAACTTCATTGTTTGAAAGATCAGCCATATCTGGGCTCAGCAGGACAAGGGTTAATCAAGACTCATGTTCTCCAATAATACCTATACTTACCCCTTCAAATATAAATGTAGTGAACCTTGGTAACATCTGATGTAGGCCTGGATCTGTTGACAAACTCTGTAATGCTTCCTGCAAGAAGAATTTCTTATAGATTTACAACTGTAACTACCTTGCAAAAACATTTTCCCCCGATTTTATTTAAGGAATAACTGTTTTTAACAGTGTCATGAGGGGAGATAAACCATCCATTTTATGGTCACAAATTTTGTTTCACAGTTTCGCAGATGTACATGGATGCACATGAAACTCTGTGAGCCGGCCTCAGTAGCTCAGTCGGATGTATGTCTGACTGATGATAGGAGGATGCGGGTTCGACACCTGCTGGGGTCGACAACATTCATTCATGGAGATTGATCATGAAATCTTTTCTACAGTCATTCACTCCCTTCGGCTGATTCGAGAAGGGCAGCTGTCAGTTTCTGGGGAGCACTGTATTGGTCAGCCACACTTATGTATTAGCTTGCCCAATGAAAGCAAAAGGCTTAAATGCAATGGACGGTCTGACTCACAGCAGTTTACCAGTACTCATGTGTTGTCATTTTAAGCACCATGCAGCCCAGTCTATTTCTCCCAGCCCTGATGGGTGAGAGCAGGTGTTTGCTAAGTAGGGGATCATGCAGGCACACTCTTACAATTAAACTGTCAGTAACATACATGTGCATGTAAACTTACAGATCTTTTGCCTTCATCAGAGCCAACACAAGCCTCCGTTATCTCCTTGTAATACAGCTGTTGTTCCTGAAAAAAAAAGAAATTAACATGATACAAAATGACATTGATTCTAACACAGGGCAGCTATATAGGCAATGAAAAAGAAATTTGATTTATTCTGCAATTTATTCTGCAATAAATCACTGCGCTGAAGAGCATGACGAGTGACGTCACACAAAGCCGCTGTTTTATGAAGTTACTTGTCGATTCTTTGACATAAGACAGTAAATTTTTATTTTCTTGCACCATAAAACTTACAATGAACAAAAATGTGAGTGTTACTGTCAATAATGTTGGAAGGATTTCTTCTAACAATGGAGAAAGGTTTGGAGAATTTGAAGGAAAAAAGAAAATTATTGTTGAGTAATATATTAAATAAATTACAGTTTGTCGGTCGGTTTTGAGTAGACAAATCACTTGCTCTACGCGCTCCTAATTTGATCTGCTTTAATAAATTATTAACGGCTAAACTTCTTAATCAGGGTTATCGGTACCATAAACTACGCAAAGCCTTTTCAAAATTTTATAGACGCCATTCTGATTTAATTTCAAAATTCAATATTGGACTTAAATCTCTTCTGCAACAAGGTCTATCGGAACCCGAATTTTATGGTGACTTAGTATATAAATTCAGAAAAATATATAACCGCAATGACTTCAGCACCCAATTTCGTAAAATCATTCTTCGATATAAAAAGATTGGGTACAACATGGATGTTATACGACAGACTGCATGCATGGTAGTTAACCCAATCACGGTAGGTAACTTTGCTTCCCTCTTTAATTGCACGCCGGTGGGTCAGGCCTCAGATTCTATGACGGCTCCAACGTAAAGGCTTATTGAGAATTAGAGAGATCTAATTCAAGGTAATGTTGGTTGGTGCCTGATGCTCTGTCTCTGATCGGGCCCATCGGAGTCTAACTGTTGGTTTTCTTTTGCTCCAGCATTTCAGTGGTTTCTTGCTGTCGAGTCCTCACCGTTGTCTCACCTCTGTGGTTCTTTGATTTATTTTTGTTCACGGAGATGTTGCACTGATGAGTTAGGAGGCCTTCATGCGGACTGAACAAATTATTTGTCTAAATCGCGACGGAAGTAAGGGCGAGGATTGTGGCCACGAAAAATCGATTTAAGCCCTCCAGTGGAAATCTTTCCACTGACCGTTCCAAGGCGGTTCTTCTGTGGCGATTTATTTATGTTGTTGTTTGTTACTTACTGTGTGTATCACTTGTGTCTTTTAATTTTGGATGACCATATGGCCATTTTGTGGGAAAGTAACTGTCCTTATGGCCTTCCTTTGTTTAAGTTTCCTTTATGGTCTGGTCGCTTAATGTTTGTATTTCTTTCCCTTTGGGGTCTTTGATGGGTGGAGTAAGTTAATTGTATCAATTCCTGATCTTTGTTTTATTTCTACTTTACAACTGACCTCCTGACTGTGATTTATTACTCAACAAATCACTGCTAGGGCAAATCTATTTCTTAACTAAAAGAAAAAGCTTACTCCACATTTATTTGATATTTCTTAATAATAGATAAAAAGTGAAAACAAGACACACATGTATACATGTATGTTGCAGCCAAGGTCAAAGGTCACAGTCAAGGTCACAGGGTCAAAAGAATTCAGATGTATCAACAGAAAAAACTTGTCAAAAGCAATATACCTGCCAAGTATGAAAGTCGTACGGCAACTGGTTAACTGCTATCCTCTATAAACCTTCAAAACCCTGGATTACAAGCTGCTATGCAGTACACTTCAGAAACTCTTTAACCCTTATCCTGCTGAATAAATTAATATGTTCACACCCATTCTGACTATCAACCAATCAAAATACTTGATATATTCAATCAATTCACAAACTGCATGATGGGTCACAGTGTTAGTCTGGCTCAGAAAAATCTCTTGCACTCCAAAGTTTTCAGTTTTGTGCTGTAGATTACCACTTTTTCAGATAACAGGATAAGGGTTAACAAGATATATTTAGATGTATGGCAAGTTTCACACAACAAAAGCAGGAATGTATTCAGTCACAGAAAATGGCAAATTCATACAATGATTCGGTACTGATTTCTTCAAACTTACCACAGATAGTTCATGGGTAGACAAATCCTTCATTTTCACCACATCAGCCACTTTCTTCTTGTGTTTATGTTTACTGATTGTCTCCCCTGGCTTGACTGGTTTCTGGTTCTTGTCAATAGAGGCCTTCACTGAGGTATCCAGTATTTCCAGTTTCTGTTGGTCTTTCGTTGCAGGTGGTGGGTTCTCAGGAATAGCTGGCTGAAGGCCATCAATACTCAACCAGTGAGCTAAAATTAGAATCAAACCATAAAAATTCCATCACGAAAACATGCCTATATAATTTTGACCCCCTTGAACCCCACTTTTATATAGTAAAACTGAGATTTACAGGGGTAAACTTTATTTTTTCTTATTTCTGCTCTAAAATATATATATTGTGGGTACTCCTTAGAACCGCCTCAATGATGGGGTTCTAACGTTTACCCACATTCTATATTTTGAGCAGAAATAAGAAAAATATCACAATTTTTCATCTTAAAATTTTCATTTTTTCGGCAGTAAAGTTTACCATGTATTTGTATACTGGTAGGCCTGTTTTCGTGAGCATTTGAGCTTTACATCTCACCAACAGCTAAGGTCATACTGAGACAGAACCTCGGTTTAAAGACTCATCCAAAAGTCTGGAGAAGCCCGGGAACGATCCTGCGACCCCTGGTTTACAAGGCGAGTAGCATAACCACTACACCACAGAGGCTAGTTTTTGTAATGGAACTCTTTCATACCCGAGCTTCTGAAATGGATTCTTTCATCTTTAAATCCGAAAATTGCCATTGCTGTTGAAAAGGGTTTAAATCACAATCATAAGCAGACTGAGAAACAGTGTAGATCCAGATGAGACGGCTCATTACGAGCCGTCTCATCTGGATCTACACTGTTTGCATTGGAACATGAATCTGTGTCTATCTACAGGTTGAAAGGATTACATTGTAAAAAAAAGTTTGTTTGTTTGTATTGAGTTTAACATCCCCGTCAACATTATTTATGTCATTTTATAGACGTTGCTTCCTATTTTGTGGGACTTTTACCCAATATTGAGATGAAATGACACCTCAAGTCCTACTACCCAAAAGAAACCGCTAGGTCTGACTCACATCACTTTTCTGAGCAGGCTCAGACCTTCTAAGCAGTTTACCAGTACTTAAATGTTCGATCAGTGTCAACTACCTGTACAGTCCAACCTGTACTAAGCAAGCATGAAAGGGATAATTAAAATGTGCTTACTTAAGACAGGTGCTTACTTAAGACAGGTGCTTGCTTAATACAAGTGCTTTTCTGGGGAAATGAATGCAGGCTTGTTAGCTTACTTTGACAGGTTTAACTAAGAATATACATGTACATGTAGCCGACACATTCAACTGAAATTTTTCACAGCAAGTATCCCAAAATACTGATTGTGCTCCACAGCTATATTTAGCCATATTTACAATAATTATGGCACTTTTCTTCTGTATTGATGTTAACTCCTATCCTACTGTTCACGACAGCCCCTATCTTTGCAAAACGGTGTAGATTCAGAAGAAGCCATCTGATCAGGATCTACACTGTTTGACATTCAGTTTATGAATTTGTTGGAATTAATTACATCAAGCAATTTGATTGGTTGATAGACGGAGATGGGTGTGGCTACATTGAATATTCAGCAAGATAAGGGTTGAACACATATATTTACATCTATGCAAATTGTCAAAAAAAAACCTGCCAGCCGGTGTAGCTAAGTTGGATGTGCACCAACTGGTAATCTGTAGGTTATTGTTTCGAAACACACTGTGTCAGCAACATTCTTTTGTAGAGATTGTTCATGAAATCTTTTCTACGGTCATTCTTTCCCTACTGCTGATTCAAGAAGGGCAGTTGTCAGTTTCTGGGGAGAACTGTACTGGTCAACCACACTTATGTATTAGCTTGCCAAGGTGAAGTGTAGTTAGGTAAACTGACTGATGGAAATACTGTTGACTAGGCCATTAAATTCTGAACCAAACCAAAAATACAGTCAACCCTCTTTATACCAACATTCATTATTACGGCAAAACTCGTATAATGACAATTTCAATGGAATGAATTCTTTGCTCAAGGCTTAGCCTCGTTTCCCGAGGAGAAGTCTCCGTGGCGTAGTGGTTATGCTACTCGCCTTGTAAACCAGGGGTCGCAGGATCGATCCCGGGCTTCTCCAGACTGTCGGATGAGTCTTTAAACCGACGTCCCATCTCCGTATGACCTTAGCTGTTGGTGAGACGTAAAGCTCAAATGCTCACGAAAACAGGCCTACCAGTATACAAATACATGGTAAACTTTACTGCCGAAAAAATGAAAATTTGTTTCCCGAGCAACATGGGCTTCCCTCAGGTTGGAAATGCCCAAATCCAATCCATAGTCATGAAAGGTTCTTGTAATTTAATACTCCAAGAAACAAATGTAATAGACATAAATTTTGTTCGTGAGGCGATTCTAACAAATGTCTATAACATTTTCTTTACTGGAGTAATGATGTGGAAAAGGCCTTTTATAACCTATCATACTCCTAATTGGGATTCTTTATAACGGCAAATTTATCAGAACGGCACAATAATCGGGAACAAATACTGTCATTATAACACGACCTGTGTTAGTTTGAGCGATTTTCTTCAAAGTTTTTAAATTTCCAATATAACAATACAGACAAAGAGCAGAAAAGGACATGGTATCAGATAAGGAGAAGTAACAAGGTTAATCAGGGGATAAATTTCATTTCTTGTTGGAAACCTATGCTGTGGGTACCTGTTAAAATTGCCTCATCGAGGCAATTCTGACAAGTAACCTCAACATACAGTTTTGATGGAAAAAATAAGAAAAGTTCTCCCAAAATATGCTCAATTCTCCTCCAAATATGGATCTATGAAATTTGTTTTTGTTTGATTTGAGGTACATGTATAACGTCCCCGTCAACACTGTATAGATCATTTTGGAGACGTTGCTTCCAATTTTGTGGGACTGTTAACCGACACTGAGATGAAATAACATCTCAAGCCCTGCCCACCCAATGAAACAAATAGTGTTTATATATACTGGATGGTCTGACTCACTTGACTTTACCTGGGCAGGCTTAGTCCTTCTAAGCAGTTTACGAGTATTCAGGTGTGGTCAGTTTTAGCTCTGCAGGGGAGCACCGGGCAGCCCAATCTATTTCTCCAAGCCCTGATGGTGGCGAGGGTGAGGATCTATAAATTTACCATAATACAGAGTCTGACAAGTTACATTGCTCCCGCCCATCGGGGCTTAAAGAAATATTTGGGCTGCATGATGCTTCCACGCAGAGCTAAACCGACCACACACGAGTACTGGTAAACCACTTACAGGATCTAAGCTTGCCCAGGCAAAGAGGTGCGAATTGGACCGTCCATGCTTATAAACACTATTTGTTTCATTGGGCAACAGGGCTTGAGATGTCATTTCATCTCAATGTCGGGTAAAATTCCAACAAAATTGGAAGCAACATCTCCAAAATGACCTATACAGTGTTGACAGGAACATAAAACCTCAAATCAAACAAACAAAAGTAACAAGTTACAAGCAGGAAAGCTATGTTGCCCTGCAACAGCTCTTGCCTCATACAAACCTTTAACAGTGAGATCTAGGGGCACCTTAGGCAGAGATGAGTTGATAACATCCTGTAGATCCAACTCTTTATCCTCAGTAAAATGCAGTTCTCTTCCACCACCACTGGCATAGCGGAATGGAATCAGATCAGGACTGTGGAATCCATAGAGTGGCTGAAATCACATGCAGAAGGCTCCTTTAACCCTTGTCCTGCTGAATATTCATATATGCCACACCCACTACTGATTATCAACCAATCAGATTACTTGATGCTTATTATTGCAACAAATTCACAATCTGGATGACAAACAATGTAGATCCTGATCAGATGGCTTCTTCAGAAGCCATCTGATCTGGATCTACATTGTTTCAAAGAAAAGGCATATCCGGGCTCAGCAGAACAAGGGTTAACATTTGTTCTGAATATGGGTGAGATTTAAATTTTTTATCAAGCTTTATTATAAGTGTCTAGAGCAGACATTAAGGTCCAAATGAAGGAGTCTGATCATTAACTCTTATCTTGCTGTTCACGACAACCCCTATCTTTGCAAACAGTGTAGATCCAGATCAGATGGCTTCTGAAGAAGCCATCTGATCAGGATCAACACTGTTTGACATTCAGTTCAAGAATTTGTAGGAATAAATTACATCAAGTAATTTGATTGGTTGATATAATGAAATGGGTGTGGCTTAGATGAATATTCAGCAAGATAAGGGTTAACATTTGTTCTGAATATGGGTGAGATTTAAATTTTATCAAGCTTTATTATAAGTGTCTAGAGCAGACATTAAGGTCCAAATGAAGGAGTCTGATGATTAATAATTATAGGATATTTCTTTTTCTTTTCTCTTCTCATTACTATGGGTTTTTGTATTTGCTGCTGGGATATGTTTGTTAATACATATCACATATATTTCTATGATACCAAAGTTTTCAGCTGTCGTCATAAATGCTTTTCAGTTCTTTGTAGAATTTTTTACTAAAATTTCATACCTCTTGCTAGTCTGAATAGTTAAGCAGGCCGCTTTGTGCCTTACCAGGTTGCAAACCCTGAAGACAGTTTTTCTTGTGACAGGGTGCATACATAGTCCTAGATAAGAGGGGGTGTTCAAATAGTATTTTTCTTATTTTTGCACGAAAAAAAATTGTTGTGGGTACTCATTAGAAGTGCCTCGTTGAGGCGCTTCTAATGAGTACCCACAACATACGTTTTCGTGCAAAAACAAGGAAAATACACATGTATCAGTACTTTTCCGATGAAAAAAGTGCCTTATCTGGAGCTATGTCAGAATCATATTTTAAAAATTACTTGCCTCAATATTCTGTACCCGCAGAGCACTGTCAAAGTCTGCACAGGTCAACTTACGTCGCTTTCCATGATGCATAAACTTTATTGCTTCCTGAAACACACAAAACCATACATACAGGATGAGGTCTGTCCATCATAAGGCCAAAAAAAAATAAATGTCTTGTTTCCGGAAATATCAAAATAATTTTCTGGGTAGGTAGGTAGGCAAACTTTTGGGGGGGGGGGGGGGGGGAACTTTTTTGTATGGGATCTCAGAGGTCTCAAAAAAAGTTTGGGTAGGCCCCAAAAAAGTAGGGTCGGTAGGGTTTCCAGAAACAAGACATTTTTTTTTGGCCTAAGGAATACATATTCATTCAAGACAACGCTAGAAAACTCAAACTGTCCACTCATCATGTCTAGTGGCTCATGCTGGAGGATCCTGGACAAGTAAAATTTTTGTCTAGATCCTTTGAAATTTACCAAAATCTCCATGACAATGGTCATGCAGGACAAATGAAATTTTGAAGAATTTTTTCAGCTCTGGTAGGAAGCCATGGAAGTTATTTCCCTTGCAAAATATATTGGTAATGGCGGAAAATGCATGTATGTCAAGTGAATCTATCTGCATTAACCCTTGTCCTGCTGAGCCCGGATGTGCCTTATTTTCCAAACAATGAAGGTCCAGATCAGATGGCTTCTGACGAAGCCATCTGATCAGGATCTACATTGTTTGCCATTCAGATTGTGAATTTGTAGCAATTATTTGCATCAAGTAATCTGATTGGTTGATAATCGGTAGTGGGTGTGGCATATATGAATATTCATTTACCGTAAAAATCCCAAAAATTCGGACACCATGAGGACTTGTTGTAAATTCTCCTTAAATTTTAACAAATTTGTTTCACGATTCAGCAAGGAGCCCAAATTCCAAAAGGTGCAGACAGAATGGCAAACAGTGTAGATCCTTATCAGAGTGCTCCTTCTGGGTCTGCACTGTTTGCTGCAAAGACAATATTATTGACCAATGTCACATTTTTCGCGACTGTAGACCTCTAGAAAATGTGTTATGATTCTCTTTTGTTTGTCTGTTTTATTTTACAAAGTACAAACACTTGGTGGTATACCACGGTACGTGCCGTGGCACATGGGTGTATACCGCGATATACTGTGGTACAAGGGTGTAAACCGTGGTATACTGTGGTACAATTTCCAAAGGCGGTACCCAGCCCTAATTATTGTGGTGCATGAAATTATTTTGCTCATATTTCTTATCAACTGCAGTTAATCCAAGATGGCGGACATTGCAATTCAGCAAAGGCAAGCCTGAGGTTATATATTTTTGCTCACAGGATATATGGAAAATAATTGCACTTGCTCTGTCCAATCAAAGGCCTGGAAATTTCTTTGCAGTATAACAAGAATATGTTATTTGGTCCGGCATTTAGTAAAGAGATAAGACCAACCTGTACCATCTGTTTCAGCCTGTAGGTACAATCTTCTGCCAAGTAATTAGCTGCTGCTTCAGGTAGCCCTGATATCCCAATAGCTTCCGAGACAACCTTCACTGACTCACCACTGATATTGCTGTTGAACTTTTGATCTTTCTCTGATTTTTCAGCCATTTTGTCATCTGAAACACACAGATAACCCACTTCATACAGGCATTTGATATAATGACTAAACTCTTTACAATAACATTGAATGAAATGAATCCTTGGCTCAACATGGAATAGGTTCTTGAAGATATTCAAGAATACGGAATTTGTTCTTCAAAACACACACACACACAAAAACAACAAATGTTGTGGACATTTGTTAGAATCGCCTCACTGTTGTCCTCAGACATTTCCATAGCTTCTTTGCATGCAACTTTTATAAGGAGATCTGCCAGTAGGGCTGGCTAATCGGAGCTGAAAAGATAATCGATTATCAGTCATGTCATTGCGATCGATAATCGATTAGTAATGGCTATGATTTTTGTCATTATTTTACCTGTCTGGCTTTCTGTCTGAGCATGACTCTTACCGTATGTTGCACTTTACCATATGTATATTTGAACAGACAGGCCTGAGCAAACAGTGTAGACCCAGATGAGACGCCGCATAATGCGGCGTCTCATCAGAGTCTGCACTGTTTGCCACTCATCCAGCTATTTTAGGCATAACTTTGGGTAGTAAATTGTACCTATCAAGTAATCGATTAAAAGCAAATCAGATATGATAATCATTTTTGTGGAATTTATCGATCGATTAATCGATAATACGATTAATCGTGGCAGCCTTATCTGCCAGTGTTCCCCTGAAGATCAGAATGTTGTCGTCTTTCTTTCTTCAGTTGTTACTTCTTATTTCTGCGGCCACTTTATTTCTTCCCTTTACTTTGAGAACTGTCCCCACATGTGGTGTCTGTCTATCAGTTTACTGTATAATACTGCAGTCAGTCACCTCTCATCCTCTCATCACTACTTGCAGGTGTTTTGTTTATTTGTTTGAGTTGAGGTTTTACGTTGCCGTCAACACTATTAAGATCATTTTGGAGACGTTGCTTCCGAGTTTGTGGGACTTTTACCCAACATTGAGATCAAATGACATCTCAAGTCTTACCGCCCATTGAAACCGCTAGGGTTTAAGAAGCGGTCCGATTCGCATCACTTTTCCTGGGCAGGCTAAGACCTAAACTGTTACCAGTACTCAAGTTCGGTTGGTTTCAGCTCAGAATCTATTTCTCCAGGCGCCGATGGGCAGGGGTGCAACTCGCAGGTGTATGTTACATAATCATACTTTCCGGATTTGCAGGATGTGGCCTCCCAGCAGAAAGTTAGCTCTATTTCCCATAAAACAGGTCTGGGTGGGTTTCTGGTCAACTTGTACCTGAGTCAACTTGTACCTGTTTTTGGTCAACTCTTACCTAAGTAAACTCGTACCTTAGTTTAAAAAAGTAGATTGTGGGTAGTCGTTATAACCACCTCGTCGAGGCTTGTCTAACGAGCACGCAAAATCAATGTTCTGAGCATATATGTATATGAAAAATGTCAGTTTTTTCATCTGGAAATCTTCATATTTTGGTTGGTAAAATTTTCAATATATTTGAATACACTTGTTTTTGTGTTAACAAAGCATACCCATGCAAACCCTAGTTTTCTCTACACAAAGTGGGGCTCAGAGGGACGTTCATTACACAGACTTTTATAAATAAATAAATGTTCACTAGTCTAAATATAGCTAATAGAATAAATTTGTATTACATGTCCCGCAAAGACGATGCTGCCAACTGTCATAGATATTGCAGCTTACGGCATGCTGAGGTCCACCAATAACTAAGGCTGACACGATTAATCATATAATCGATTAATCTATCGATAAATTCCACAAAAATGATTATCATTTCTGATTTGTTTTTAATAGATTACTCCATTGGTACAATTTACTACCCAAAGTTATGCCTACATAGAGGGATGAGTGGCAAACAGTGCAGACCCTGATGAGACGCCGCATTCTGCGGCGTCTCATCTGGGTCTACACTGTTTGCTCAGGCCTGTCTGTTCAAATATACATATGGTAATGGGCAACATATGGTAAGAGTCATGGTCAGACAGAAAGCCAGACAGGTAAAATTATGACAAAAACATTAGCGATTACTAAACGATTATCAATCACAATGGCATGACTGATAATCGATTATCTTTTCAGCTCCGATGAGCAAGCCCTACCAATAACCTTACCACATGCATTTGACCTTAAAATTCCTGCACGTCATTGAGTTTTGCCAAACCAAAACCCGCCTCTCATCGACAAAATCAAAGAAATTAAAATTACTGGTAGCCTTTTATTAAGGACAATTAGATAAAACTAGTATCAATAATCTTTTTCTTTTTTTTCATACCCTTTTCAAAAGCCTATCTATCTATCATTCTATCTATCTATCTATTTATCTATGTATCTATTCTAGCATACAAAAAAAAAAAAAACGAATTCTCACTAGGATTTTGAAAACAGGAGTTTAAGAATCCATCCATGGAAAAAGTTGGATTCAAATCTGAAAAGTTGGAGTCAAATTTTGAAAAGTTGGAGTTTGACCCTAAAAAAGTTTGACCCTAAAAAACATGTGTCAATTATGGCTTAATGCGTACGGCTGTAGAGTCACTAAGAGTGTGACTCCAAAAGACTTTGGGGCTTGAACCCTTATCCTGCTTAACATGACAAACCCTTTTCTGGCAGTGGAGATCCAGATCAGATGGCTTCCATCTAATCAGGATTTACACTGTCACTCAGATTGTGAATTTGAATAGATAAATTACATTAGGCTTTGAAAGTCAATAGTGGACATGGTAAATTAATTAATTCATCAGGATAAGGGTTCAAATTGAGTGTGAGCAGTTAACAGTCGTACAGGCTCTGATCAGGCTGTACCAACAGGACATGTCTGTTCAGGTCATGCACTACATCTGAGTACATAAAATGGCATCTGAAACTTTTGGATTCTTACAATACATGTATTTCGCATAATGATTAAAGACGTAACACAAGCCAAAATTTCCAGTCCAGTCCATTTTGTTTCTTCAAAATAACCAGGATTGAAGAACTAAGACGGAATAAGAACATAGACTTAAAAATTTTGACTTTCATTAAAAAATGAAATTAAACATTTGTTGTTTTTATTTACGTCCAGTTTGTCACAAATATTTACAAAAATAAAAAAAAAAACACACACACAAAAAAAAAACACCAACGGTGCAGGCCCAGATCAGATGCCACATGTGTCTGTTCCGGACCTCCACTATTAGCAGGCAGTTCAACACTTTACTTAATGCTAATATTCCATGGTTTCTGTTAATTAATTTCTTTCATTCAAATAGGCCTAATCAAGGAAACTTCATACACAATAAAGACATTGTTCAATAGGAAAGTGCGACAAACTCGAGTCATCATTTTCAATAATCGTACCAAAGACAATTTATACACTTGATTATTGCATCCTTTAATTATGCCTCCAACATCTTTTCAACAATCGAATTACAGATAATCACACAAAACACCTGAGTCTTCTAGCAGTGATGCTCTGATTGGCCTAGAGAGCAATACAGACAACTGTCCTCGCTAGGTAATGCTTGAACAAGCCTGGCAGCAACGATTAACGGTAAACTTTTGATCTGAAAGGGGTAGCTAAATTTGGAGATCAATTGGACATTGGCTGCCATCGCATGATGTGATTGAAGTCATTTTTACACTCGATTATGGGCATGTCAGACAAAAAAAAAATGGCGTAATTAAGAATCCATGGCAGGAAATTTTATGCGTTCAAAAGCAAAAACAGACTTAAAAATCAAGGTTGGGCGGTCGAAACCGGGGGCGGTTTTAACCAGTTAAAACCTTCACGGTCAATTATTCAATACTGGTCGACTGAAATATTGAGTGGTCAACTTAATAATTTTAGTGTTAAAAAAGCAAAGCTACTGAAACTATTTTGAAGTTTTGCTCTCTTTACTGGAGGCTGATCATTTGATAGAGTTTCGGGTTCAGATGTTATTTCTTCAAGTGGCCTCTTAGCAATACTTTCTGGCTTTTTAGCCCTGGGCATTTTTGTCTATGACTCCTCAGTCTTAAGACCTTAGCACAAACTTCAACACCTTGCACTGCTGTTGTTGTTGTTCTTGTTATCTTCCAAAATAGTGAAGAAGTTCCAAGCTGGGTCTTTAGGTTTCATTCATTTTTGACACCTTCAGTAATAGCTTGATGATAAGATTGTCCATATTGCATATAAATCAAAATTTCACACATTATGAATGTTGTTGTTGTTTCCAGTTTCCCCCGTGTCCGGGTCGTCAGCTGGTTGGGTCCCAGGGAACTAATTCATTCTGGCACTACACCGTAGCCTTACGGTGGTATCCCCATTCCACGTTGCCAGTGAATGGGGAGACCGTCGCTCGGCTCCAGCCCCGTCCGAACATGTCTATCGTAAGTCCACTGCAGTCGGTCCATTTTGTCTTCTACTCGACGTTATAATTTTTTGCTTGTCAATATGCCGAACCCTGTCAGTGCAGGAAAGGGTCAATTTTGATATTGGTATTTTTGTTTTTTATTTTTTTATTTGATTTTTGTATATTTATGTAACGTATGTACATTTTTACATTGTTTGGTCTGTTTCCCCAGTTTGTTGAGTGGTCTATTTTTTAAGTATATATGCGGGCGGATGTGCTTACCCCGCCACGGACCTGTTTTGTTTGTTTTTCTTGTGCCTTAAAGGTGGTGTTGTCTGTTTTAGGGCAAGCCCACCCGCTCACAGTTGCTGGGGAGGACAGTTTTTGTACCTGCAAGATTAAGCTAGTGGTTTATATTTTGTAGTTTTTTTGTTTATCTGTACATACAATATGTAACATAAGAACATGAAGTGCCGGCCTACGCCGTCTCTGGCTTGAATTCGTATTTATTTTGTTAGTGAGTGACTTCTATCGCGGAGGATGTGCAAAGTAGGTCAATCCCTTTTTATGCATTTACCGTTTTAAGTTTAAGAACTAGAAATGTGTCAATACAACACAAATGCCCCCGCCCAGGGACCTACCTCCCCCCCTGCCATCACCTTAAGGTCATGCGGCAGGGGCGGGGTTATGGCTGAATGAAACTTTTGACATGTATCTATCATCATTCCAAATATGTAGCAAATCCATCACATGGTTAAAGAAATATGAGCTCTCAAAAATATAATATAACTAGAAATGTGTCCAGACGACACAGATGCCCCCGCCAAGGGCCCCGCCTCACCCCAAAAATCCATGTTGCAACAAAATTTTCTAAGTGTGACCTTGTTATCAGGAACATTTGTGAGAAGTTATATTGAAATTGGTGAAAAAATATAAGCGCTATAGCAATGACAAAGTTTTTTTAAAAATAGCCACAGTGACCTTGACCTTGAAAGTCGAACTCACTCGAGGTATTGTCATAAGGAACATTTGTGTGAAGTTATATTGAAATCAGTGAAGAAACGTAGTCGCTAGAGTGATGACAAAGTTTTTCTAAAAATAGCCACAGTGACATTGACCTTGAAAGTCAAAATCGCTCGAGATATTGTCATAAGGAACATTTGTGTGAAGTTATATTGGAATCGGTGAAGAAATGTAAGCACTAAAGCGATGACAAAGTCTTTCTAAAAATAGCCACAGTGACCTTGACCTTGAGAGTGGAACTTGCTAGAGATATTGTCATAAGGAACATTTGTGTGAAGTAATATTGAAATTGGTGAAAAAAATGTAAGCCCTAGAACAATGACAAAGTTTTTCTAAAAATAGCCACAGTGACCTTGATCTTGAAAGTCGAAATGGCTCGAGATATTGTCATAAGAAACATTTGTGTGAAGTTATATTGAAATCGGTGAAGAAATGTAAGCGCTAGAGCGATGACAAAGTTTTTTCTAAAAATAGCTATAGTGACCTTGACCTTGAAAGTGGAACTCGCTAGAGATATTGTCATAAGGAACATTTGTGTGAAGTTATATTGAAATCGGTGAAGAATGTAAGCGGTAGAGCAATGACAAAGTTTTTCTAAAAATAGCCCCAGTGACCTTCACCTTGAGGTCATGACCTTGAAAGTGGAACTCGCTAGAGATATTGTCATAAGGAACATTTGTGTGAAGTTATATTGAAATCAGTGAAGAAATATAGACGCTAGAGCTATGTTGTGTGAGGGGATAATTAAAAAATTTTAAGTCTGTGACCTTGACCTTGAGCTCATGGGCATGGGTGGGGGTATCGCTGAATAAAATGGACAGGTATCTAACATCATACCAAATATCAACTCAATCCATCGCATGATTTGGAAAATATCAACTCTTAAAATATCTAATTAAAAATTTCTAAGTCTGTGACCTTGACCTTGAAGCCATAGGCATGAGTGGGGGTATTGCCAAATAAACATTTGGACCTGTATCTGTCATCATAGCATGCATAAGCCAAATCCATAATATAGTTTGGAAAATTTGAGCTCTTTAAAATCTTTCACATTAAAATTGTCTGAGTCTGTGACCTTGACCTTGAGGTCATAGGCATGGGTGGGGGTATTGCTGAATATAACATTGTACCTATATCTATCATCATATGAACCAAAGCTATCATAAAAGTTCAGGTTCTATCAGGTACAAATACCTTAACTGGAGTCTTTAACATGGAAAATTTCTAAGTCCATGACCTTGACCTTGAGGCCATGGGCATAGGTGGGGGTATCCCTGAATAAAACTTTGGACCTATATCTATAATCATACCAAATATGAACAAATTCCATCAAATGGTTTGGAAAATATGAGTTCTAAAATGTTCAAGTCTACCTGTTACAAAAACCTTAACCTGAGTCTTTAACATTGAAAATTTCTAAGTCTGTGACCTTGACGTCACAGGCATGGGTGGGGGTATTGCTTAGTAAAACTTTGGACCTATATCTATCATCATACCAAATATGAACCAGTTCCATCAAATGGTTAGGAAGATATGAGTTCTAAAAGTTCAGGCTCTACCTGTTACAAAAACTTTAACCTGAGGTTACAGGATCACGTACGTACATGTACGTACGTACGTACGTACACACACACGTACAGACGGACGTACACGCGTACGCACGTACGGAAAACCGAAAAACTATATGCCCCCGGCATCATATGATGCGGGGGCATAAAAAATTTCTATGTCTGTGACCTTGACCTTCAGTTAAGGGGTGAGGGGTATGGCTCAATGAAACTTTGGACCTGCAACTATTGTCATACCAAATATGAAGCAAATCCATTATAGAGTTTGGGAAATATAAGCTATTAACATACTTAATTTTGAAAATTTCTATGTCTGCGACCTTGCCCTTGAAGTCATAGGCATGGTTGGGGGTATCACTGAATAAATCTTTGGACCTGCATCTATCATTAAACCAAATATGAACCAAATGAATCATAAAAGTTAAAAGTTCAACGTGGTACAAATACCTTAACCTGAGTGTTATACATTAAAAATTTCTAAGTCCGTGACCTTGACCTTGAGACCATGGGTAGGTGTGGGGGTATTGCTGGATAAAACTTTGGACCCATATCTATCATCATACTAAATATAAACCACATCCATTGCATGGTTTGAAAAATATGAGCTCAAGTTCTACCCTGACCCAAAACCTTAACCTGAGTCTTAAACATTAAAAATTTCTAAGTCCGTGACCTTGACCTTGAGACCATGGGTAGGTTTGGGGGTATTGTTGGATAAAACTTTGGACCCATATCTATCATCATACTAAATATAAACCACATCCATTGCATGGTTTGAAAAATATGAGCTCAAGTTCTACCCTGACCCAAAACCTTAACCTGAGACTAACAGGATTACGTACGTACGTAACACTTTCGTACATTCGGAGCACGTACGCACGTACCCACGTACGGAAAACCTAAAAACTATATGCCCCCGGCATCATACGATGCGGGGGCATAAAAAGTGATGCCTTCCTCGACGTAGGATGCCGCACTCTGCGGGACCATAAGTGGGTCAGTCGCCATGTTTGCATATCATTAACGCATCCTACGTGAAGGAAGGCACCATAGGAGGAAAGTGTATTCCTGCCTAGCCATTTGGAGGCCCGAGACAACGTTTGCCGGTCTTGTTTGTGGTGTTGTCCTTTTTGGGACAAGCCCATCCGCCCACAGTTGCTGGGAAGGACAATTTTTGTACCTGCAAAATTGTGCTTATTGTGCTTGAAGATTATATTTGTGTTTTTTTTTTTTGTTTATTCTGTACATACAACATATTATAACATAGTAACATGGTGTGTTGGCTTCCGCCGTCTCTGGCCCAAATCCGTATTTATTTTAGTTAGTGGGTGACCTCTATTGCGGAGGATGTGGAAAGTAGGTCAATCCGCTTTTATGCTTTTTCGTTTGAAGTTAAGAAAAAGTGATGCCCTCTTCGACACAGGATGCCGTATTCTGTGGGACCATAGGAGGGTCATTTTGTGTCGCCATGTTTGCATATCATTATCGCATCCTACGTGTAGGAAGGCACCATAGTAGAAAAAATGTATTCTTGCCTAGCCGTTTGGGGACCCCGAGACAACGTTTGCCAATCTCTTTAGTCAAAGTGGTTAGTGCAAATTGTTATATAATCGTGTAGGTCGCATACATGTACAAGAGTCCGCCTGCGCACGTGCGCAATCGAGCGCTCCTATGCGATCTTGTTTTTAATGTTTTATATTTACACAAATAAAATTGTTTAAAATCGCATTTTTTGAGAAAACTCTTCTTCTTCTTCTTCTAACTCCAGGTTTTTGATCTCTCTTTTCTATACTATCTTCTCTACTGTATTCCTATCCTACAACTATCGCTATATCTACCTACATAGTGTGGTTGTATGTTGTTTTAGTTTCGCGTGGGTGGTTGTGTTTGTTAAAAGCCTTCCTTCAGGTTGCGCTAAGTCATGCCCTAGTTAGTTAGTTAATTGCCCTTGTCTGTATTGATATGTGGCCATCTTGACCGTCTGTCTTTATTACGGTCAATGCCGCAATTTGCTGTTTTGGGTGATTTTTATGCTATGCGACAAGGGCAGTACGGAGGGCTGTATGATATACCAGGCGAGATGCGTTTTTTCAGTCGTGGTGGTATGCAAAAGGCCCTTTTGAGGGCCCCAAGGTCATTCCGTTTGGGTAACCTTATAATGTACATCCTTTATTCGAGAGCCAAAGTTGCGAAAAAAGAAAGAAAAAGATGTGATAAGGAATCTTGTTTCTTATTTCTGTCCCACTTTCTATATGCATTCCTGAAGGAGAGGCTTTGCTTGCTAGTGTGCTGTTGTGCCGTTCTCCTTTGGGTTGTGTGTTTGATCAGCCAGGATTTTGACGCAACGCTCCTAAGTGCAAAGTCCAAGGACTGCAACCACAGCGCTACGTCTCGTTCTGACTTCCCGTTTGCCTCACCCCCTCAGGAGGGACTGGGCGATGGATTTTCCTTGTGGTGGGTCCATGCCCAGTCCCGGCGTGCTTTCGTGTGGTCCTCTTTCAGACTGTGTGGCTCCCGATCAGCTAGGGCTTTGGTGCAGTGTTCATAAGTGCAAAGCCAGTGGGCTGCAACCACAACGCTACACCTTGTCTTAACTTCTCGCTTGCCACACCCCCTCTGGAGGGTGGGTCAGGGCTATGGATTTTCCTTGTGGTGGGTCCATGCCCCGTTCTGCTATGGTCTTCTCACAGTGATCCAGGGATCGGTGTCACCGATAGGCACTCCTAAGTGCAAAGCCCAGGCCGCAGCCACAGCACCTGTCATTGACTTTGTTCCCCTTTTCGCTGTGAGACGGCCGCCCTTTGATCACTACGGCCCTTTTTGGTTGGTAGCGTCTAAGGTGCGGTTAGAATATTTATTTTTACTGTTCTGAACTCGGGTCGATTGAAATATTGACTGGTCAACTGAATAATTTTAGTGTTAAAAAAGCAAAGCTACTGAAACTATTTTGAAGTTTTGCTTTCTTTACTGGAGGCTGATCATTTGATAGAGTTTCAGGTTCAGATGTTATTTTTTCAAGTGGCCTCTTAGCAATACTTTCTGGCTTTTTAGCCCGAGGCATTTTTGTCTATGACTCCGCAGTCTTAAGACCTTAGCACAAACTTCAACACCTTGCACTGTTTTTTTTTTTTTTTTTTTTTTGTTGTTGTTCTTGTTATCTTCCAAAATAGTGAAGAAGTTCCAAACTGGGTCTTTAGGTTTCATTCATTTTTGACACCTTCAGTAATAGCTTGATGATAAGATTGTCCATATTGCACATAAATCAAAGTTTCACACATTATGAATAAAGCCCTGTGTCCGTTTATAATACCCCTATTAGGGACATGTAATTGGTCAATTTAGCAATCAGATCCTTGCCACACCCACTGCTGTGGCATGGGTTAGTCTGTTTTGACAGCAATTTACAGGTGTTGCAGATACTTGTAAATATTCAAAGACATCACTGAATCTTCAAATATTGTTTGGTTAATAAATAAAGGACCTTTCATAAATCCTTCAAAATCCATGATACAGTTAGCTTATTCATATTCCTGTAAATCAAAATATGAACAATCAATCTAACCTATAAAGGAAAAAAGAATAAATATAAAGATTGTTTGATTGAAAAGAACAGGCCTGTCTACAGTTCAGTGAGTCAATCCACCAGCAATAATGTCTTTTGACTTTTGATGAAATAAAAGATATCACAAATAATTACTGTTATTAATAAAAACTATTTTGTCTTGTTCAGTGATGATAATAAAGTCTCACATTAGTGGTGGGCCATCGGTTTCAAATCACAATCGATTATCGGTTTATAATCGGAAGCGCAAACCAACTAGCTATCGATTGCATAATCGGTTTCTCTTTTATGTTAAAATTTGAGTAAATGTATGTTTTAATGCCTTTTGTATTTTATTTATATATGCATAATACTTACTATATGTTAGAGATTTTTCTGGACATTATGTTAAAAAAATAAAGGAAAAACATAAACACAGAACTTTTTGTTTTATTTCCCAATAACCTTAAAATAATTCAGTGGTATGAGAAATTTGAATGACTACTGTTACGAGCCTCCGTGGCCTAGTGGATAAGAGCGCTGACTCTTGATCAATAGGTCTCTCACCGCTGTGGTTACTCCGGTTTTCGCCCACCTCTGATTAACGATCAGCTTGATATGAGTGAAATAATCTTGAAAGGGCCGTAAAACCAAAACCAAAAAAAAAAAAAAAAAAAAGAATGACTACTGTTGAATGGATGATGGTTTATTATTCAGTCATTATGCTGTTTGTTTCTGAAAGAGATATCATAATGACTAGTAATGACTAAATGTTTCTATGAAACAATATTTGTGCACAACTTCAGACTAGAAACAACACCTTATGACGGTGCAGACCTGAGCACCGAATGACTAGAAGACTGACCACTTTAGATGAGTGATCAGTCTGTTTAATCTCTCAAGAATTCTTATTTAAGGAGAATGTATACATCTGCAACAGAGGCAGCTATGTCAAATATTTTTGGCCTACCTTGTCAATAGGAGTCTAGGAGCAAATTTTTCCTTTTAGTGAAGACCCCTTTCCAAAAGGGGTTTGACATGCTTAAAATCAAACAGAAAGTCACTAAAGTTGCCTGCCTTTTAATATAGCAGCAAAGTTTCGGCCACCTGGGTAGGAATAAATTTCCTTTTCCTTTTCATTTCATGGTTGCTGCGTTTCGTCCGCCATATTGAAACCAAAACAAAATGTGCTTTATTAGACCGCGTACCGTATTCGGGTGTGTATTATCCGCATTTACGTACTACCCGCACCCCCTTTTTTGCCAAAATCTGAGGGAAAACTGTTATTCTATTGTATTACCCGCATGGAACATTTGCTGAAATTTTGGTGGATGCGTAAGTGAGAATAAGTAAGAATTTGGCCAGTTTTTGTAACCCACAACGGAACGCTCGATCGTCTTCAAAAGGCGGGAAAATGCACGTGCGTGCGAGTATCACCAGAAAGCATGTACATGTATTTTACATTAAAATGTTGAAAAAACTTTACCTGTTCACCATTGTTATTTATTTATTAACCCACATATGCCTGCGGCCCTTTTTTGGGACATCGGCAAACAGTGCAGTCCCAGATCAGACACCTCAGAAAGATGCCGCAGACGTCTGATTTGGATATACACTGTTTGATGATTTATAACGGTTCAATTATGACACTATTGTTAATCCCTGTCATATAATTGCCACCAGGGCTCTAGAAATTTTGAAATCCCAATCGGTCCAGAAGGTGACCGATGACGTCATCACTGACTTATTTTTTGCAAGTTTTTTGCTGCAGGCTTCGTTTTTCGTTTTGCATGTTTTTTGTTTGACTGTTTGTGCATGTTTTGTTTAGGCATGTTTTGATCATTTGGTGTATATTTATATGTTGTTCATTATGTAAATAAATAGTTGAAATAAAGAGATAGTCGTACCACATTTTGCTTTCTATTATCCATGTTATTCCTGAACCAGTACCTGTATTATATTTTGGAAATTCCCCAGGTGTATTTGTAGAATTACTGAATGCAGTAAATTATCGTTGGTACCCAGCTTCATAATGCGTTGTGCTGCTGTTAGCCATTACAACAAGTATTGCCTTTCTAAAATTGAGTAATGTTCGCCCCTGTGCCGCGTCGAGGCCCAGCACATCCGTCTTCGACAGGTTTTTTTTTTATTTTTTATTTTTTTATTTTTTTTTTATTTATGATTCCCAACATGTTGCATGTATGATACAATCAAAAGCATCAATTATAAAAGATAAACTATCCGGTTCCCCAAGCCGGGTTTTGTCTTGAACCGGGTTGCCAATCCGGTCGTTTGACTTTTTGAACATCAATAAGATGCTACGTTGAGCCATTGCAATAAAATTGAACAGCGAAAACCAAATGAAAATCTGCAACTTATATACCCCAAATTCTTTAATTACTTCATATTTAACTGCTCCAGTGCAATAATTTGGAGCGTACAAACAGGATGTGCGCAATATTTGGAATGTTAAAAAATTATGGAGCGTACAAACAGGATGTACGCAATCGAGCCATTTAAAGTGCCTATATAATTAAACTCCGTTCAGAAAATCTGAATCATCGATTTTTTCGTTTCTTCCTTTTAATACTCATTTTAGCCCATACATCACTATGGGAAACTTTTAGACCTCACCCTCCGCCGATTTCTCCAGCAAGTCGTATGCCTCTGCGACAGTCAGGAAAGGCTGTGATAATTTGGAGAAAATTGCAAAACCAAAAAATGAGAGCACAGACTAAGTCCATTTGACGATGATTGTCAGGTAAAATAATAAATATTCAAATCCATGTGACGCACTTTATAAATATATATGCAATTGGGACACACCTTATATTCGAATGGCTAGATAGAGACTCACTAGGAACGCGGAATCACCAGCGCGATGTGCTGTCAACAGTCGTCAAAAAGAATTATACCGATATCGGATGTGGTGTCACAGCTAATGATTTTCCATGGGGTGATCGTGCAAATAAAACATAACACGCCCTTGTAATGTACAAGAGCAGTAACCACTTCTATATATGGTTTAAAAGGGTGTGTCGAACTTGTCAGAATGTCTTAGTCTGTGAACGAAAATACAGATTTTGCAATTTTCTCCATATAATCACAGCATTTTCCGCTAAAGTATTAATGCAACAAACGTACATGCGGGAAATTATGTGCACGGAAAAAACAAGCAAAACATTTGTGAGACCAGTGAAGTGACTAACTACAGCTGCAGGTGTGAAAACACGTTTCGGATTAATCTTCTTATTTCTAATCACAGCGGATAGCCGTCGGGTAGAGGAAGGGTATTAATTACATACCCTTTCATTGTCTTTGAGCTGACAATTGTAGATGGTCATGTTACGAAACGTTATGCAAGGATTACTGCGTAAATACGCGCCATATCATTGTCTCCTTCGTAACCTAAGAAAGGTCTACCGTAAATGGTACGATTTAAATTTTTAACCACTTCGTATTTTGCATTTTTTAATCCGTAATTTACGAAAATACGAAGCTTATCTGGCTCTCTGATTTCCTAGCTGTCGCAGAGGCAAACGACTTGCTGGAGAAATTGGCGGAGGGTCAGGTCTAAAACTTTCTCATAGTAATGTATGGGCTAAAATGAGTATTAAAAGCGAGAAACGAAAAAATAGATGATTCAGATTTTCTGAACGGAGTTTAACACACTTTTAATTCTTACAAGGATAGTTTTGTATAACAGTTTACGAAAACAAACAAACAAATTATGTTTGATTGCCATTAGATCAAACACGATCAAGGCTTCTTTAATATCACAATCACGCACCGCTTAATCACGTTTTGGCTGACTGACTGTCATTAGCCTTAATCCTGCGAGAGTCTGCGATACCTGGCGAGATCTCGAAAACGTGTTTACTGTCAAACTCAAATTCATCCCTGAGAGAGATATTTGGATTATATAACTGGCACAATAAACCGGCCCCGATAGCTCAGTTGGTAATGTCCGCTCCGGGGAACGGGAGGTCACGGGTTCGATCCCGGGCCGCGACATACCAAAGTCGTTAAAAATGGTACTAGCTGCTCCTCGCTTGGCACTCAGATTTATTAGGTAGAGCTACAGTACAGGCAACGAGACATTCCTATAGACCTCGACCGTCACCGTGGCAGAATTCTCTGTCACCGTGTCGCTTCCACTTGTCACCGAGACGAACGAGACAGCTAGCGAGACGCACAGGTGTTCTCAGCGTGACAATGTAGCGGTACACTGAGCGAGACAATAATCCGTCCGAGAATTTTATTGTCTTTCACAGAGACGCAGCGAGTCACAGCGCGACATTTATGACCGTACAGACAAGCCCTTTTTACTTGATTTGGCAATGCTCATATTTAATGAAATTTACAAACATTGTTTTTTTGTTTGTTTTTGTTTTTGCCATTTACCGTTCAAGAGAAACAAATATTATCATTAAGACGTTCAAGCTATATTTTTTCTTGTTTTAACAGTGTTTTTCTTTTTCGCTATTGGGATAAGGACCCGTTTCCCATGCTCTGTTTCAACGCTTCGATGCCTCAGCATCATGGATTTTTCATGTAAAAGAGCCAGCGCACAGCAAAAGACTTTTTTTTACCAAGAAAGGATAAGATCGGTCTGTGCATCTAGCAAACGTTGCCAAAGTCTTCGCTTGTTACTGTTTGAAAAACCCAGAGGCCTGAGACGGCTCGTGTTAACAGCGAAGACTCTGATCAGACTGCACAGATGCGCAGGATGATCTGAGTCTTCACTTGTCACACATTTCTTTATATATATTGTCCGAAGTGTTTTCAAACAATGCACACAGTTCCTCAAAGTTAGTTTTATTCCCTTGTTCCCCTAAAATTAAGCAATGATAAAACGGTATTCGGGGTTTGCGACGAGGTCAAGACACAAACCGGTCATCTCGGCTACAAACTGACAGCAAATTAAAATGTGCTGCTCAGACTTACGGATGCCCCTTTGTTGCACGCAAAAAAATGGAACGGGTTTTCTCATGACGGGGCACATTCTTGCTGAGCGATGGGGTCTGGTTGTTCCATTGCATTTTTGCGGGTTCACATTTGAAACGCCTCTGCGAAGCTAGTTAAACTAATGGCCAATTAAGTCGTATATCGACCAGGGTGCTATCTGATCAGTCTTGGTAATCTTCAATGACTATTCTTCTCCTACTATTCTGTGTATCAGTTTAACCCCTTCTTCTATTATCATGACTCAAATGAACCAGCGCACAGCAAAAAACTATTTCAAACCAAGGAAGAATCAGATCCGCCTGCGAATCTAGCCGGTATGCTTAAGTCTTTGCTTGTAACTTTCATGCGAACAGCGGAGACTTTGATCAGTCTACGCTGATGCGCAGGCTGATCTGAGTTGTTATTAGTCACTAATTTCTTATTATCCTAAACGGTAAACTTCAGGCTTCAGGGTAGAACCAAGATTAGTGCCCCCCCCCCCCCCTCCCGCCAGTATTTTTCTTTCACTGACCGTAACCAGTACAGCACACGTCCTTTCGGGCCAGAAACTGACAAATGCCCTTCTTGAATCAGCGGAAGGGAGAAGGTGGCCATAGAGAAGATTTCACGATCATCTCCCGTCCCTTAGTCTTTTAAAGGTCCGATTATAAATTCGTCAACATAGGCGCGGCCTGGTCATTATCTGTATTTTTTTTTGTTGTTCTTTTGCGGGCCGTTGTAATTGCCACATTGTTTTCCGGGATGCGGCGATTTGTTAGATTTACATGCGCACCCGGCTATGACTCGGATCAGCCTGCGCATTTGCGCAATCTGATCTTGGTCTTCGCAGTGCGCGCTTTGGATGGCTGGAAAACAAAACAAACCCATAAAACCCCCAAGAGAATATGAGCGACAGCGTATTAATGTAAAGACCTTTTCGTATGCAATAACCGTCTATGCTCGAAAATAATCAATGACATCACGTGTTGCTGTAGAATCAATGAGGAACGTTATGGAAAAAGTTGCATGTCACTTATTGGAAAACAAACTGTCAGCGCTCCATATAAGGGGTCAATAGTTTGCTAAAACGGGTTCACATTTGAAACGCCTCGGTGAGGCTAATCTAACTAAATATGGCTGATGTCTTTAGTCAAGTCTGCTCCAACTGTTCTATATGGTACCCATAATCATAAGATCTGGTACTAAAGTGCTGATAAAACGGTATCGAGGTCAAGAGTAGACACAAACCGGTCATCTCAGCTACAAAGTTGCAGCAAATTAAACCAGAAATTCAACTTCGGTGAAGTTGATGTCGCACCTGCTCCCCACCTGCCCCACACAAAAAATATAAGTTTATTTAAGGCAGAAGAAATGAATAAAGGGCTTTGAGAAGAATCCATAGCCTATATATGTGAGGTAAAAACAGACTAAGTTCACAATGTGGAAAAAAGTGATAAAAATTGATCCCAAGATAAAGTCAAAACCACATGCACATCCTCATACCATAGCAAAAACACACACAAAGTTTTAAAATGATCAATATAAAACTGTAAGAGAAGTTGCGATGACAAGAGTCATCTATTGTAAACCGGCCCCGATAGCTCAGTTGGTAGAGTGTCCGCTCCGGGGAACGGGAGGTCTCGGGTTCGATCCCGGGCCGCGACATACCAAAGTCGTTAAAAATGGTACTAGTTGCTCCTCGTTTGGCACTCAGATTTACGGGGTAGAGCTAGGACTGGTCGATCCAGTGTCAGGATAATGTGACTGGGTGTGGTATCATGTAATGTGTCTGGGACATGATACTTCAGTGAGGCAGCACTATAAACGTGAGCATTGAGCTCCCTGTCGCAACCAGACACCGTCGTGATATGACTGAAAAATTGTTGAAAGCGACGTTAAACCCGAATTCACACACACACACACATCTATTGTATATCAACTGAAGCTTAAAATTGGCTAAGTTCACAATGTGCAAAAAAAGAAAAAAAAAATTCTGAGAATTATGTCGAAACCACATGCACAACCTCATACCATGGCGAAAGCACATGCAAAGTTTCAAACTGATCGGTATAAAACTGCAAGAGGAGTTGCGATGACAAGAGGTACCTATCATATATCAATTGAAGGTTCAAAATGACTAAGTTCACAATGTGGAAAAAGTGACAAAAAATGATCCGACGATAAAGTCCAAACCACATGCGCATCCTCATACCATGGCAAAAGAACACGCAAAGTTTCAAAATTATCGGTATAAAACTGCAAGAGGAGTTGCGATGACAAGAGGTACCTATCATATTTCAATTGAAGGTTAAAAATGACTAAGTTCACAATGTGATAAAAGTGACAAAAATTTATCCGAAGATAAAGTCCAAACCACATGCGCATCCTCATACCATGGCAGAATCACACACAAAGTTTCAAAATAATCGGTATAAAACTGTAGGAGGAGTTGCGATGACAAGAGGTACCTATCGTATATCAAATGAAGCTTAAAAATGGCTAAGTTCATAATGTGCAAAAAGTGGAAAAATATATTCTGAAAATTATGTCGAAACCACATGCACATCCTCATACCATGGCAAAAGCACATGCAAAGTTTCAAAATGATCGGTATAAAACTGCATGAGGAGTTGCGATGACAAGAGGTACCTATCATATATCAATTGAAGGTTAAAAATGACTAAGTTCACAATGTGGAAAAAGTGACAAAAAATGATCCGACGATAAAGTCCAAACCACATGCGCATCCGCATACCATGGCAAAAACACACGCAAAGTTTGAAAATAATCGGTATGAAACTGTAAGAGGAGTTGCGATGACAAGAGGTACGTATCACATTACCTAAAAATGACTAAGTTCACAATATGGAAAAAGTGACAAAAATTGATTTGAAGATTAAGTCCAAACCACATGCGCATCCTCATACCATGGCGAAAGCACATGCAAAGTTTCCAAATGATCGGTCTAAAAGTGTAGGAGGAGTTGCGATGACAAGACATCCAGTGTAAAATGTTGACGGACGGACGGACGAACGGACGGACGAACGGACGGACGAACGGACGGACGGACGGACGGACGGACGGAAACTTGCACGCCTATGTCTTCCTGCTAAAGCAGGTGCGACAAAAAAAGTGCTGATCAGACTCATGGACGCCAAGGCTGACCGGCCCTTTTGTCGCATGAAAATAATGGAACAGGTTTTCTCATGACGGGGCACATTATTGCTGAGCGATGGGGTCTGACTGTTCCATTGCGTTTTTGCGGGTTTACATATGAAACGCCTCTGCGAGGCTAGCTAAACTAATGGTCAATTAAGTCGTGTATCAACCAGTGTGCCATCTGATCAGTCTTGGCAACTTTGCTTCCTTCTTTAATTGCACGCCGGTGGGTCAGGCCTCAGATTCTATGACGGCTCCAACGTAAAGGCTTATTGAAAATTAAAGAGATAATGTTGGTTGGTGCCTGATGCTCTGTCTCTGGTCGGGTTCATCGGAGTCTAACTGTTGGTTTTCTTTTGCTCCAGCATTTCAGTGGTTTCTTGCTGTCGAGTCCTCACCGTTGTCTCACCTCTGTGGTTCTTTGATTTCTGTGTTCACGGAGATGTTGCACTGATGAGTTAGGAGGCCTTCATGCGGACTGAACAAATTATTTGTCTAAATCGCGACGGAGGTAAGGGCGAGGATTGTGGCCACGTAAAATCGATTTAAGCCCCCCAGTGGAAATCTTCCACTGACCGTTCCAAGGCGGCTCTTCTGTGGCGATTTATTTATGTTGTTGTTTGTTACTTACTGTGTGTATCACTTGTGTCTTTTAATTTTGGATGACCATATGGCCATTTTGTGGGAAAGTGACTGTCCATATGGCCTTCCTTTGTTTAGGTTTCCATTATGGTCTGGTCGCTTAATGTTTGTATTTCTTTCCCTTTGGTGTCTTTTATGGATGGAGTAAGTTAATTGTATCAATTCCTGATCTTTGTTTTACTTCTACTTGGTAATCTTCAAAGTGTCTATTCTGCTTCTACTATTCTGTGTATCTGTTTAACCCCTGCTTCTATTATCATGACTCAAAAAAACGCACAGCAAAAAGAAAAAAAAACAAAACTAGAAAAAGTGTCCATAGGACACGGATACCCCCGCCAAATGCCATTCATGAAACGGTTTACTATATGGAACTAAATCAAGGGCAGATAATTCAAAAACCAAAAATGCAAGAGTTGTCTTCCTTGTTCATGACACATCGTCTCAGTGTGATGAATGCACCTGTGAAGTTTCATGAATATATTCCATACGGTTTAGGAGTTATTGCCCGGACACGGTTTACTATATGTGGCCCCCGCCCATAGGGGCTTGAAGAAATATATGGGCTGCATGATGCTTCCACGCAGAGCTGAATCCGGCCCGCACACTAGTACTGGTAAACCGCTTAGAGGATCTAAGCCTGTCCAGGAACCGCCGTGCGAGGCGGACCGTCCATGCTAATAAACCCTATTGGTTTCATTGGGCGACAGGGCTTGAGATGTCATTTCGTCTCAATGTCGGGTAAAAGTCTCACAAAATTGGAAGCAACGTCTCCAATATGACCTTTACAGTGTTGGCGGGAACGTTAAACCTCAAATCAAACAAAAACAAACGGTTTACTATATGGAACTAAGTCAAGGGCAGCTAATTCAAAAACCAAAAAAGCAAGAGTTGTCTTCCTTGTTCATGACACATCGTCTCAGTGTGATGAATGCACCTGTGAAGTTTCATGAATATATTCCATACGGTTTAGGAGTTATGGCCCGGACACGATGTCGGGACGGACGAACGAACGGACAGGGGTAACACTTAATGCCCTTTCCACCATTCTTCGAATGGCGGGGGGCATAAAAAACGGTTTAACTCTAATGCGAACAGCGAAGACTTTGATCAGTGTACGCAGTTGCGTATGCTGATCTGAGTTGTCATTGGTCGCTCATTTCTTATCGTTCTAAACGGAACAATTCATGACAGAATCAAGGGCGAAGATTGTGGTCAGGCAAAATCAATTTACATCCCCTTACCCCTTACAGTCCGCTTATAATTTTGTCAGCCTGCGCGTGGGTGCGGCCTGGTAATTTGTCTAAAAGTTTTCTTTTTTTTACTTTCCCCGGCCGTTGTTATTGCCTTTACGAGGGTTCCAGTGCCTAGGCTGGTGATAGTTTTCCGGCTTGCGTCGATTCGTTATATTTACATGCGCGCTCGGCTATGACTCGGATCAGCCTGCACATTTGCGCAGTTTGATCTGGGCCTTCGCTGTGCGCGCTTTGGATGGCTGGTAATCTAGTTACTATTTGTACGGCCGATGGGGACTTTTATCCGACTGCGCGGATGCGCAGACTGATCCGCCCGGCCTGGCCTCGGGATAATAGAACCTTCATGCTCGGGTCTTCGTGGCATGAAATTTATCATGCTCGTCAATATCGAGATACATATGAAATGAAAGAGGCGGTTGTCCTGCTCAGCTCAGCACAGACTTATTTGGCCTGCTCATAAATTTTAACCATTATCTTGCTGTTCACGACAACCCGTATCTTTGCAAACAGTGTAGATCCAGATCAGATGGCCATCTGATCAGGATATACACTGTTTTGGCATTCAGTTTATAAATTTGTAGCTATAAATTACATCAAGTAATTTGATTGGTTGAAAGACAGAAATGGGTGTGGCTTAAATGAATATTGAGCCAGATAAGGTTTAAAATGCCAACAGTTTTGAAGTTTAAGAGCGGAACAAATTTCGTGCTCGGATAAAATAAGCATGTGTGTGTGTGTGTTGGGGGGGGGGGGGAGGGGGGGGGACCGCGGACCCTAGTCTTGGTTTTCGCATGCCACATGTACATGTATGCGTGTTGTTCTGCTTCTGAATTGCTCTGCTTCGGGTTGCCGTTATTTTTTTGTGTAACATAGTTGGCGTGGTGCATTGCTTGTGTGCGACGTCATCTATGTTTTTTGTTTATAATATGAAGAACCGATGATGGCGAAACGTTGATGTAAAAGCATGACAAAGATTATTTCGTGTTGGTGTTGATTTACTATACAAAATTACTTCTTTCACTTTAATGAAAATCTATCAAAGGGGTCCGGCCCCGCCCATTGGGGCTTGAAGAAATTGATAAGCTGCATGAGCTGTAACCGACCGCACAAGAGTACTGGTAAACCGCCAAGAGGCAAAGTGGTGCGAGTCGGACCGCCCATGCTTATTAACCCTATTGGTTTCATTGGGCCACAGGCCTGGAGACGTCATTTCATCTCAGTGTCTTAAAAAGGTCCCACAAAGTTGGAAGCAACGTCTCCAAAATGACCTATACAGTGTTGATGGGGACGTAAAATCTCAAATCAAACAAACTATCAAAGGGTTCAGTTGATATGGAGCAGAAAAGAATTCATTGCTCAAACTCAAGAACACACAACTGTGACAATGGTCTTGACTTGACAATGCCGCATGGTTGTGTTATTGGTTCTGCACATCATCTCACTTCTATGCCAAGATCTGACCAAAATGTAATGGCGTTAAGGAGATATGCAGCGGACAGAAACTGTTATCAACGGACGGACGGCCATGGACGGAGGAAGGTCATTCCAACAATCCCCTCTCCACTTCGCGGCGTGGGATTAACACACCCACAAAAAACGTACAGAATCAAACAGAACCAAAATATTATAGCGCACAACCTGAAACAAATCTATGTAAAACAGCTTTTTCCGAGATGGGGGCTACTCTTAAAGGTAAGAATTTGCTCCCTCGGAGCAAATTCTTTCCTTTAAAAACAGCCCATATGATATATGTAATGGAGAACTCTATTATTTCGGTGCTTTCTCTTTACTGCAAATATTTTTCATTACGCACATGCGTAATGGGCGTATCTTCTATGAAAGATCCCTTCCAAAACGAGTTATAGCATATTCCTGTAACGACCTTTTCGTATGCTACAACCGCTCGTGCCTAAATGACGTAATTGTATCTCAGTGACTTCACGTGCTGCTGTGAAAAACGGGAAGACTCTCTTAAAGGGGCGCTTCAGCTATCAGAGAGGCACATTATCAATGAGGCACTGCATGCGAAAAAGTGCACATCACAAAATGGAAAGAACTGTTAGCGCCAAAGAAGACTTCAAGAGACCCGGCATAGACCGGTAGAAGCATTGCGACAAGGTCAAATCAAACTGGTCAGCTCAGCTGCATGTATTATAGAAGTAAACTCGGTATCAAGCTGCCCAAAGCTGACCAGACTGTGCGTATGCGCAGGCTGACTGGTCTCTCGCAAACAGTCGAACGGGTTTTGCCATGGCGTGGCTCATGCTTGCTGTAAAATGCTGGGGTCTTATTGTTTCACTGCCACATTTGCAACGCCTCGGTGAGTCGCGTCTATTTTGAAAGAATTTGCTCCCGGGGAGCAAATGCGTCTCTAACTGTAAACAGGTTTTCTCATCCTCGCAATAGTCAGCTGTTGAGCGACGGCGTCAAATGAAACTCGGTATCAAGCTGCCCAAAGCTGACCAGACTGTGCGTGTGCGCAGGTTGACAGGTCTCTCGCAAACATATGAACTGGTTTTGCCATGACGTGGCTCATGCATGCTGTTCAATGCTGGGATCATATTGTTTCACTGCGTCGGTTGCGAGTTCACATTTGTAACGCCTCGGTGAGTCGAGTCTATTCTGAAAGGAAACAATTTGCTCCCGGAAAGCAAATGCGTCTTTAAGTGTAAATTATTGTCTCTGATGGGAGCTGTTTTCTTTTTCATTTTTCTTTTTTGGCAGGAGCACATTTGAAACGCCTCGTTTCTTGGTCCTTTAGCTTTTTTACGGCGTAGCCGTTATATTTTTGCTTTTGTCCTACATTTTTCGTTATTCCATTGGTCAATAAAACCACATGTCCAAGGAGATGACCATTTCATTGGTCAATGATTTGCATAAATAAATCTACTAAAAAACACGACAGTTTACCGAAGTTTTAAACTAGGAAATGTTTCATTTTTTTTATGTGAGACATGAATGAAAAATATATACAGTTTCGGCTTGCTCACCGTCTTGTCCTTTGATGACCATACGTCATATGTATAATTGTGTTTCTAGTGAATTCTGAAACTGCTGCGGTGAATAGCTATTTTGACCTAATTTCACGTGGTTGGTCTATATGGCGAAAGGAACCATTTCGCGAAAGGAAGGTTCCTTTCGCGAAAGGAAGAATTTTCTGCGAAGGAATTGTTTGTTTGATTTGAGGTTTAACGTTCCCATCAACACTGTGTAGGTAATTTTGGAGACGTTGCTTCCAAGTTTGTGGAACTTTTACCCGACATTGAGATAAAATGACACCTCAAGCCCTGTTGCCCAATGAAACCAATAAAGAGATGTAGCATGACAAAAAAATGTAATAATCGCATTACAAATTGACAGATGTTTAATTTACAATATATGCCCAATAAAAGTTGCAGTGTATCATTTGTCTTCAGCATACTTTATGTCCTCCATTTTAACACAAAATGGACATTTTCGAATATCATTAATGTTATATCAATTCTGAAAAGGAATAAGTGTAATTTGAGTTTTAGTTAGGTGCACATAAGATCAAGTTTCCGTCCGTTTGTCTGCTCGTCCGTTTGTTCGTCCGTCTATGCGTTTACGTTCACCATGGCGACAACCCTAAATGTTAACCCTTGAATTTGTGTTCAAAAACAGTAAATGATAAAGTTTTCTCATTTGTTGTGCATATACTTGAGATCATAAATGAAATGAGGTCATGTTTTTAACCTTGACCTTTTACATTGACCTTAGCTCAAACAGGCGGGACACCGCCCTCTGCAAAGCTATTTTACCTCGCGTGACATCTGAATTGTTTGAATACAGTAAACCAGTTCATAGCTAGACAACTGTTGCTGTCACTATTGTAGCTCATATTTCTAAACAACCTTCCAATTAAATCTACGCCGCATATCTTTTTTAAAGATATTTCTTGTTATCAATGATGCCTTATTCCCTGAAAATAAACGGGCACGTTCCCGTGCTGCACAGAAACCGGGGTAGTCCCTTTCATTTTTCGAACACCGGACTGCCTCAAGAACGCTGAAAAGTATGTGATATGTTGGTACATGGTCATTGCCTGGTGGGTAGGCCCCCGTCCATAGGGGCTTGAAGAAATATATGGACTGCATGATGCATCCACGCAGAGCTGTATTCGGCCCGCACACTAGAGCTGGTAAACCGCTTAGAGGATCTAAGCCTGTCCAGGAACCGCGGTGCGAGGCGGACCGTCCATGCTAATAAACCCTATTTGTTTCATTAGGCGACAGGGCTTGAGATGTCATTTCATCTCGATGTCGGGTAAAAGTCCCACAAAATTGGAAGCAACGTCTCCAATATGACCTTTACAATGTTCACGGGGACGTTAAACCTCAAATCAAACAAACAAATCAAAATCATTATGTCTCTCGTCACTGTGGATCGAATCATATGTGAGACGCTTTCTACAACGGAAGGTTGTGTGTGTGTGTGTGTGTGTGTGTGTGTTGTTGTTGTTGTTTTCTGCTCTATCACGAACGGGGAGTTTGGACGCAATATATCATTTTGTAATCAAAGCAGCGAGGCATCGGCGACGGCGCTGCGTATTGACGTAGCGCCGACGTCGAGGTACCCTGGATGCTACTGTGTCTAAAATCTTTAAAAGGCGGAAGGCAGCGTGACATCGGCGTCGGTGCTGCGTAGAGACGTAGCGTCGGCGTTGGCGTACCCTGGATGTTACTGTGTCTGAAAGGCGAAAGAAATTTCTGTAAATTCATTTTAGTTTGAGAGTAGCGTGACATCGGCATCTGCGCGGCGTGGAGACGTAGCGTTGACGTCGCTGTATCCCGAAAGGCGGAAGTCATTTATGTAAATTTCCTTGATATGTCCGCTTTGAGAGCAGCGTGTCATCGACGTCGGGCCTGCGAAAAGTCGTAGCGTTGACGTCGATGTATCCGGGACGCGGCTTTACCTGGGATGTATAAAATAAGAAAGTCATTTCCGTTGGGTTTCACTGATGCGTTTGGTTTGACATAAAAAAATGGTTCTCTTCAGTATAACTGGCCGTTGACGGGGACGTTGAACAACAATAAGACAAACAAAGTTATGGCGCCAACGACGCTGTTCCACTGCCAGTAGGAAAACTGCGTGCAATTGTTTTGAGAAATAATGTAATGTAGATATCAATATTTAAGTAATCAAGGTATTTTTTAACGTTCATCTAATTAAGATGAGCAAAATTTAAGAGAACCCCGACGGGGCTAACAAACTGTGCTCGTGACCCGATGCTGTTCATACTCCGATGAACGTTGACTAAATTACCTTCATTTCTTAAATAATTTTAATGATACGTTTGCTTTGAGCGCAGCGCGACGTCGGCGCTGCGTAAAAACGTAGTGTCTACATGTACGTCAATGAGATATTATCCTCAGAGTGTAATTGAACCTGAGTAGTATCAGAGGTGTGAGGCACACTTTCTATCACTATTTTTATTAATTATAAAGTTTTGCAGTATTTACATATGCATGATCTTAGTAATACATGACAAAGATTATTTCGTGTTGGTGTTGATTTGCTATACAAAATTACTTCTTTCACTTTAATGAAAATCTGTCAAAGGGTTCCGGCCTCCACCCATTGGGGCTTATAGAAATAGATGGCCTGCATGAAAGGGTTCAGTTCATATGGAGCAGAAAAGAATTCAAGGCTCAAACTCATGACCTACAACAGTGACATTGACCTTGAGTCGGCATGGTTGAGTTATTGAATCTGCTCATCATCTCACTATAGTGCCAAGATCTGACCAAAATGTAATGACGTTAAGAAGATATGCAGCGGACAGAAACGTGTTATGAACGGACGGATGGACATGGACGGAGGAAGTTAATTCCAACAATCCTCTCTCCGCTTCGCGGTGGGGAGATTTGAGGGTCAACGTCCCCGTCATTACATGTGCAGTACAGGTCATTTTGGAGACGTTGCTTCCAATTGTGTGGGACTTTTACCCGACACTGAGATGAATGACATCTCAAGCCCTGTCGCCCAATAAAACCAATAGGGTTTATAAGCATGGACGGACCGACTCGCACCGCTTTGCCTGGGCAGGCTTAGATCCTCTGAGCGGTTTACCAGTTCTCGTGTGCAGCCCAATTATTTCTTCAAGGCCCGATGGGCGGGCTGGGGGACGACGGGGGATTAAAAGACAAGGGCGTAACCAGAACCAAAATAGTATTACGCACAACAAGAAAAATCTATGTAAAACAGCTTTTTCCGAGATGGGGGCTACTCTTAAAGGAAAGAATTTGCTCCCGAGGGGAGCAAATTCTTTCCAATTCTCCCTAGGGGAGCAAATTCTTTCCTTTAAGAACAGCCCATATATAATATGTAATGGAGAACACTATTATTAAGGCGCTTCTCTTCACTGCAAATATTTTACATTACGCACATGCGTAATGGGCGTTACGCCTATGAAAGATCCCTTCCCAAACGAGTGATAGCATATTTGTGTTTGCCATTCCTGTAACGACCTTTTCGTATGCAACAGCCGCCCACGCCTAAATGACGTAATTGTATCTCAGTGACCTCACGTGCTGTTGTGAAAAGCGGGAAGACTTCAATGAGGCACTGCATGCGAAAAAGTGCACATCACAAAATGGAAAGAACTGTTAGCGCTAAAGAAGAGACCCATAGATTGGTAGATTTGTTTGTTTGATTTGAGGTTTAACGTCCCCGTCAACGCTGTATAGGTCATTTTGGAGACGTTGCTTCCAATTTTGTGGGACTTTTACCCGACACTGAGATGAAATGACATCTCAAGCCCTGTCGCCCAATGAAACCAATAGCGTTTACAAGCATGGACGGGCCGACTCGCACCGCTTTGCCTGGGCAGGCTTAGATCCTCTTAAGCGGTTTACCAGTACTCGTGTGTGGTCGGTTTTAGCTCTTGTTTTGTTTGTTTGATTTGAGGTTTAACGTCCCCGTCAACACTGTAAAGGTCATTTTGGAGACGTTGCCTCAATTTTGTGGGACTTTTTCCCGACATTGATAAGAAATGACATCTCAAGCCCTTTCGCCCAATGAAACCTAATAGGGTATAATAGCATGGACGGTCCGCCTCGCACCGCGGTTCCTGGACAGGCTTAGATCCTCTAAGCGGTTTACCAGTACAACAGTGTGGGCTGGATTCAGCTCTGCGTGGAAGCATGATGCAACTCATATATTTCTTCTAGCCCCTAAATGCAGGGGCCGTGGTTTTAGCTCTGCGTGAAAGCATCATGCAGCCCATCTATTTTTCCAAGCCCCGACTGGCGGGGGCCGCAAAGATTGGTAGAAGCATTGCGATGAGGTCATATCATACTGGTCAACTCAGTTACATGTAACAGGAGTAAACTCGGTATCAAGCTGTCCAAGCAGCAAATTGGAATGCTGACCAGACTGTGCGTATGCACAGGCTGCCATGTCTCTTAGTTGCTCGCAAACAGCCGAACGGGTTTTGCCATGACGTGGCTCATGCTTGTTGCATGCTGGGATTATATGGCTGAGAGTGCCTCGGTGGGTCGAGTCTATTCTGAAAGGAAAGAATTTGCTCCCAAGGAATAAATGCGTCTTTAAGGGTAGACTAAGGGTAGACAGGTTTTCTCATCATCACCGTAGTCAGCTGTTGAGCGACGGCGTCAAATCCTTTTTCTGGTGCACATTTCTTGGTCCCTTAGCTTATTAACCAATGACGCTTTATTCTCTGAAAAAATGGGCACGTTCCCGTGCTCCGAAGAAAACCAGGGTAGACCCTTTTATAGTTCGAACACGAAACTGCCTCAAGAATGCTGAAAAAGTATAGGATATGGTGGTACGGTCATTGCCTGGTGGGTAAGAGCGCAGATTCTTAATCATTAGGTCTCTCATCACTGCGGTTCGAGCCTTGCTTGCGTCATATGTGAGACTATATTCTACAAAGGATGGTCGTGTTTTTTTTTTTTTTCTGCTTTACCACGAACGGTGACATAGACGCTATAAATCATTTTGTAATGAGAGCAGCGAAACATCGGCGACGGCGCTGCGTGTAGACGTTGCGCCGACGTCGAGGTACCCTGGATGCTACTGAGTCTAAATTGCTTAACAGGCGGAAGTCATTTCTTTAAAATTTATTTTGGTTTGAGTGCAGCGTAACATCGGCGTCGGCGCTGCGTGGAGACGTAGCGTCGGCGTCGATGTACCCTGGATGTTACTGTGACTAAAATGTTTAACAGGCGAAAGAAGTTTCTGTAACGTTCATTTTAGTTTAAGAGCAGCGTGACATCGGCATCGGCGCGGCGTGGAGACGTAGCGTCGACGTCGATGTGTCTTGGATTCTATTGTTAAAAGGCGGATGTCATTTATGTAAATTACATTGATACGTCCGGTTTGAGAGCAGCGTGGCATCGACGTCGGGGCTGCGTAAAGACGTAGCTTTAAGTAATAAAGGTATTTTTCTTACGTTCATCAAATTAACCTACACCGGGTCACGAGCAAAATTTCAGTGAACTTTTTTTTTTTTTTGCTCGTGACCCGATGTTGTTCATACTTCGATGAACGTTATATAAATTATCTTCATTTCTTAAATAATTTCAATGGTACGTCGCAGTGTCGGCGTTGCGTAAAGACGTAGTGTCTACGTCTATGAGACGTTATCCTCAGTGTGTAATTGAACCTGAGTAGTATTAGAGGTTTGAGGAGCTCTTTCTAGTCACCAATTTTTAACAGCATTATAATATTATAATTTTCTTACATGATCTAAGTGTTTTTAAAGTCGACTTGGCCGGGTGCCGATATTATCTTGCGTTTTTTTTATATACAGGATCTTACACGAGTGGTCATGTCATATGAAACTTATGAAAGGAGCCTTCGGCGAGTTTCATAAATTTCATATGAATTGGCCACGAGTGTAAGATTCTGTTTATCATATGACCACTTTAAATTGGATTTCATCGCCTTTAGATTTGACAAATTTTCCACAAAAAATGCTTTGTTGACATGGACGTCGTCATGACATTACTTAATCCCGCCAAAGTGTTATTACACGTGTGGTCATACGATATTTTATTACACGACGTTATCCACTGCTTATCAACGACGTCGTATGATAAAGTTTTAATATGCACATGTAGATACTGACACAATACACTTGAAGAAATTCCTTCCATCCTTACTGTCAGTGTAGGCCCGAACAGACTGCTTTCTACGGCGGCTGATCTGGGTCTACCTGTCAAGATTCTACTGGTAACCCCTTTACACAACGCTGAACCATTAAGAATGTGCAGCTATAAGACACAAATCAGCCTGCACAATCATGCAGTATGAAAAGTATTCGCCTACCACTGTATAATGCGCCTTTTGTAGCCACAGTGCTATTCATTGCCACTTGCCTCAGACAGTGGATGTTGATCCGATTCTTTGCAGGGCACTGTGTGCGACCAACAGAAGCTCAGCTCAGCCTCCTCATCCAAGTAGTTTGATCAGTCTTACCCGGCCACTGGGATATCGCAACATACATATACAAATACGAAACTCTGGTTGTGCATGTTGATCTGAGCAATCACTGAATGGCCAGACTGAGAGAAGGCGCAGCTCGACATGCGTATTCACGCAGTTTCATCAGTATTTACCGACTTTATGCAACTTCTCTAGCCTCAGACCAGCAGAGACGTAGCATAGCGTCACATCCGTGCAATATGATAAGTATGCAAAGTGCAAGCTCGGCCTGTGAATCCGAGTAGTCTGATCAGAGTCTCACATAGCCACCGCCGGTAAATTGCAAACTCCGGTTGTGCATTTTGATTTGAGTCTACGCAGGTAGTTGAACGACCACTGAAGACGCATGTCGGCATGCGCATCCATGCATACTGATCAGTATTCGCCAATCATCTGCCTCTTCTGCAGCCACGGTGATACTGATCTTATCCCTTGTATGTCAGACAGGTTTTATGGTAAGTTTTGTCGTGCGCTAGCTCATATACTTTATGGTCAGTGAACAAGACATGTCTTGAGTTCCGGGTATATTGATGAGCCTTAGCTGACAAGATAGGATATTTTATGCAGTCTTGTATTTCTAGTCTAAATTTAGGTTTTGGATGCTCGTTAGAACCGCCTCATCGAGTACCCAAATATGTTTAGAACAAAGAAATCTCAATCCCATTGACCAAAACCAGGCAGTTAATTGTTTGTCTGTTGCGAAAAGATTATTTTATCCACAACTTATACGTCGGCGCACGTGCTTAATATAGCGAACTTCTAGTACGAGAAACATCATTATAAATTGAGTCGGGACCAGCATTTCCTGCAGTTTACATGTGCGCCTAGCGAAGACTCAGATCAGCCTGCACATCCGCGCAATCTGATCAGTCTTCGTATCTACGCAGTCTGATAAGAGTCTTCGTTGTGCGCTTTGAGGATAATTAAGGGTCCAATGTTCCTTCCTGCAGCAAGAGAAGTCTCTGGTCGCACTACATGGATGCGGAGGCTGAGCTGATTCTTCGTAATTTGTTGGAACTGCTGTGACCCTGCACACTGTCGATATTTCAGTTTGATTTAAACGGGCGCATCTGCTATCAAAGAGGCGCCCAAGCAGCGTGTTAGAAATACTTGTTGCGTAAGCGAAAAACAAAAGCTATTGAAGAAGAGTAAAAAGAAAAAGAATGGTTGTTGCGCCTAAGCTATTTTTGACACTCGCAAAGAGCGCAGTCCGAGATCAGCCTGTGCCGCGACATATGGTCAGGGCCTTCACTGTTTGTAAAAATGGTTCTTGCGTCTAAGCTATTTTTGACACTCTCAAAGCGCGCAAGGCCGAGATCAGCCTGCGCCAAGACATCTGGTCAGGGTCTTCACTGTTTGCAAAAAAAAAAAAAAAACAGCCTTTTTCTCATTGAATTTCTAAAGGTAACTAATTAGGGTACCCCTAAATTTGGAAAATAATAAGGACAAAAACGTTTTTTTTATGGATATAATATTACTTATATGTTTATTTATTTAAGAAAATATAAATTCAAAGATATTGGGAAGACCCGGATTTTTTTTTTTTTAAATAAGTTTTATCCAGGTAGATGGAGCTCGGGCGTAATGATTACATAACCATGCAATAAAATGTCACGCTGTGTCTCGCTGGGTCGCGGTGTGTACCGCCGAGTCATCGGGACAATTTCACCTGTCTCGCTGCCTTGAATCTTGTCACCGCGACAGGGAAACTGTTCAGCGAGACATGAGGCTTTGTCACCATGACGGATTGTCACCGGGAAACGACACAGATAGGAATGTATCGTTGACTGTACTGTAGGACTGGTCGACCCAGTGTTAGGATAATGTGACTGGGTGTGGTATCATGTAATGTGTCTGGGACATGATACTTCAGTGAGGCAGCACTATAAAAGTGAGCATTGAGATCCCTGTCGCAACCAGACACCGTCGTGATATGACTGAAAAATTGTTAAAAGCGACGTTAAACCCGAATTCACACACACACACACACACACACACACACACTGGCACAATAAACAGTTTGACACCTAACCAGGTATAATTTCTCTGTTTTTCACTTCGATTTTAGCTTATTGGGGTTTTTTTTTTCGGACCGATTTTTCAGCAACATTTTTCAGCAAAATCGGTTTTCATTTTCAAAAAACGGTCTGGACCGGTGAAAAATCGGACTTCTAGAGCCCTGATTGCCACCCTGCGGTGCGTGTCAATTAGGTGTGAAAATATGGTCAAGTTATGTCTGTAAATTGCGTTTATTCCCCAATCATAAAATTTAATCCTCAATTAATGTGAAAAATATTTAATTGCTCCTAAGACGAGTTGCTACAACTATTCTACTATCTCTAGAATGGTTATGTTTTGGCGCAAAATAGCAGACGCTTAGCGAGAATTTTTTTTTTACCGTTTCCAAACAATTTTTTATGAAAGATACGCCCCATTAAGATAAATCAATAGACGTGTGGGGTTGGTTGGGTCCGATGACGTCATTTACCGATCGCGTGCAGAAAAAAAAAAGAAAAAAAATGTAGCGCTGGCTTGTCGGCGGCAGTTTGAATGCCGGAAAACTTTGATGTTCGCATTGAACTTGCTTGTTTATTTCGTTTAAAATCAGAGTTTTAGGAATAATGCTCACAAAATCGGGCTTGCTAGTAATGGAGATTGTTATATTACTCATGTGTAAGTAAAATTGAGTGGACAATTAAACGTTATTTATGTCGGGAATCGTAAAAGGATAGAGCATAACATGAGATGCATCGTATTTTCAGCTGACAAAAGTAAAAATAAACTGTAATTTTAGGGAAAAAACTGTGGGTAATTCACGCCCGAATTGGGTTATAGAAAAGTGCGAATGAATACCGGAATGCACTAAAACTCGGAATACCAAGTACCGGAACCGACTACAATCGACTAGAGAATTCTCAATCGATTATCGCTATCGGAAGCCAAAACCAACTGACTTTCGACTATAGTCGATCATCGGCCCACCACCATCTAACATCATGTACAAGATGTAGGGGGAAAGCTTTTAAGACCAGTTTAGCAACAGGACAGAGGTATATACTCCCAGGTTCGATCCCCGGCAGTGGCGATAAAATTTCTCTGTCCAAATAGCTTGATTGGCATCATTTGCAGGGATAACGGATCGGGACGTTAACTGGAGGCCCCCTGTGCAGGGAGAACCATCCCCTGTGCAGGTTAAAGATCCCTACCGTAATTACATGATTACTGTATGGGCTTTCATCTTGCAAAACCTGGAGTGTATGTAATATACACCTGCGGTAATGGTCAAATGTGACCCACGCAGTATCAGAAGATAGATAGATTTTACTTATTTCTGTCGTATAATAATCTGATACATATATGAGTGGAATGTGTCAAAATTACTAATTACCCGTTGGCATTAAAAGCCAAACTATAAATAAATAATAATAATAATAAAAAATCCACAATTTCTGAAAGTTCCTAAAAAGTAGTCAGTTTTAGAAGTTACCCCCACCAAAATATCTGCTAAATGGCCTGTACCCATAAAAAATACCATTCTTTCCTAAAACCCACAAAATACGAAAATACAAAGTTTGAACTTCCCAAAATAGTCCCAACCTATGAAGCAGGCAAACTTTAGAGTACCCCCCACCACACACACCAAAATAGGTACGAGTTGACTGGGGGGGGTGGGGGAGGAAGGTACAAGTTGACCAAAAAACAGGTACGAGTTGACTAAGGTACGAGTTGACTAAGGTAGAGGTTGACTTAAGTACGAGTTGACCAGCTGCCTCTCGGTGAATGAATGTCATTTGATCAGTGACATTTCTCTGTTGTTGTATATCTAAACAGGGCACTAAGAGCATACAGAATGCCCTTCCCGAATCAGAATTGTTACTGGTGACACGTCAAATGACATTCATACACCAGGACCTGTGATATGAGAAGTTATTCCCTAGCTCTAACCAAAGATGTAAACTTAGCTACACTATCCTCAGCACCTTCAGCCGTCAAAATAATAGAATCGGGAAGGGCATTCCAATCTCTAATGGTTCGGGGGAAAAACGATTCTTTATAAATATCCGTTCTTGCAGTAAGGGTCTGAAACGTCATTGAATGGTGTTTTCTACAGTGCCTAGCCGGGGGAACAAGGTCCCTTGGCAGCACCCTTTAGACCTTTGTATAAGAGTATGAGCCTACTGTCTCTTCTCCTTTTCTTGAGAGACTCCCATCTTAATTTTCCTACAATTCCAGTCATGCTCCCAGTTTCAAAGCAATAATTTCCAGTTACAAATCTAGCAGCCCTGTTCTGAACTTTTTCAATTTCTTCATAAAGGACCACTCCGCTTGGGTCCCAGATGCAACTACCATATTCCAAGATTGGGCGAACAAGTCCACTGTATGCTGTCTCTTTCAAATCCTGAGGACACTGATGAAGATTTCGCCTCAGGAAACCAAGTGTTCTATTCGCCTTTGTACACATATTGCTAATGTGTGTATTCCATCTCAAATCGTGAGTGATTGTCACACCAAGGTACTTAATGGAATTCACATTTTCGAGGACCGTTCCCTCTAAGGTGTAAGAAGCCTCAACTTTATTAGATCTCTTCCTTGTTATCTGCATAATATTGCATTTAACTGGTTGAAATCTCATGCCCCATTTTCTGGCCCAACATCCTAATCTATCTATGTCAGCCTGAAGTTTCAATGAGTCATCTGTATCTCTAATTTCCCGGTAACAAACACAGTCATCTGCGAACAGTCTTATTTCTGAGTCAATGTCAGTGGAAATATCATTGATGTACAGGGAGAACAATAGAGGACCAAGAACAGTCCCTTGTGGGACTCCAGACAAAACTGGCGCCCATACTGAAGATTCACCATTAACAACACGCTGTTTTCTGTAGCAAAGGAAGGAATCTTTCCATTTAAGAGTCTTCCCACCAATTCCATAACCAAATAATTTGGATTTAAGTAGTTCATGAGGAGGGGTGTCAAAAGCCTTCTCAAAGTCCAGAATAAATGTGTCCACCTGTCCCCCTTTGTCCAGGATTTTTGCCCAATCATTAATAACCGTGCTCAACTGAGTTTCGCAACTATGCCTTTTCCTAAATGCATGTTGTCTGTCTGACAAAAGTTTATGTTCATCCAAGTGGGCCATGATGTTTGAGCAGACTATGTGTTCAAGCAATTTACATAGAACACAGGTCAGTGACACCGGGCGATAATTACGAGCAAGAGCCCTGTCCCCTTTTTTGAAAAGTGGACAGATGTTCGCTAGGAGCCATTCTTTGGGAATTTCACCCGTATCAAGAGATTGTTGGAAAAGATGAGCAAAAACTGGACCAAACTCGTTTGCTAGTTCCTTCAGGACTCTAGGATGAAGCTCATCAGGCCCTAAAGCTTTAGAAGGGTTCAAGCCTTTAAGTAACTTGATCACTCCCGCAGAGGATACAACAATATTTTCCATGAAAGGGGCCGATCTTCCAGTCAATGGAACCTCGTTGAACTCAGTTTTATTAAATGCATCATTGAATTGACCAACCAATTCCTCTGCCCTTTCAGAGTCCAATTCAGCGACCCCGTTCCCTCCTCTTTTATTAAGGGGTGGGATACCTTGCCTATCTTTCTTCTGGCTATTGATATATCTGTAGAAATCTCTGGGATTCGCCTTTACATCACCTACCAAGTTATTTACATACTGATCATGCCGATTTTTAATGTCATTTTTAATTTCTCGTCTCAAGTTTTCAAATTTTGCTCTGAGTTTACCACTTCCCGACTTTTTTGCCTTAGCATGAATCTTATTTCTCCTCCGAATTTTTCTTCTTATTTCTGGTGTGATCCCTGCTAGTTTTGGAGGGGATATGATTTTCGGACGAAGCTTGAATGAAAGACTTTATCAAATCAAAGTTCTCCTGGACAGACCAAGCGTCTGAATGACCATTGAAGTATTTCTCTCTTGCAAATTTTAGGGCATCCTTCCTCATAGTTTCATAGTCACCCTTTTGATATAAGTACACCTTTCTACGAGGTTTCTTTATAGGTGGTATGAAGATTTTCAAAAATCCAGAGACAATATCATGATCACTTAGTTTGTCCGGGGATTGAATATCCCCAAACTGTCCTGGCAAAGTTGTAAGAATCAAATCCAAAGTGTTTCTATCTCGAGTAGGGAAGTCAACAACCTGTTCCAAGCCATGATCATTCATGATGTCGACCAACACCTGTCCCTCTGACGGACTCAGCATCGTGCCTTGTTTGCTGAGCCTATCTGGCCAAACAATCTCTCTGAAGTTGAAGTCACCTAAGACATGTACTGCAGGAAGTTTTTTACCCTTATTCTGAGACTTAATGCGATCAAGCTGATCTTTAAATAACTGGAAGTTTTCGACAGTTTCGTTAGGTTGTCGATACCAACTTGCAATAAAGTGGGAAGTTTTGTTTGCAAAAACCTTAACCCAAACAGATTCTGAATCGTTTTCCAGTTCCATGAATGGCATATGAGGGATATCTCTGTGAACGAGCAACATCACCCCGCCGCCATGAGTGTTTCTATCTTTTCTGTAGACACTGTATTCGCAAGTTTCAGGGAAAAGCTCGGAAGTCATAATTGAACTGTCAATCTTTGTTTCCTGAATAGCCACAATATGTGGTTGGTGAGTATCAAGGAAAGCTAAAAGTTCAAGTATCTTTCCTCTTAAACCGTTAATGTTAATACTGCAAAGTTTCAAACCTTTTACAAAATTCGGCTTTCTCATGTCAGTAGTCGGAGATTTAACTCCTTTCTCCTTTGACAGAGGTTCAAATGTATTTCTTTCTTCCAGTTCTATAGGTTCGCTGAAGAACGAGTCAGAAAAATTAAAAAACTCGCACTTCGGGCATATCCATGAACAACTCGAGTTAACCAGTTTGCCATACTCGGCGTCTGAAAGGAAAGCGCAATCAGTGTGAATCCACATTTCACACTGGTCACACTGAACTGCCTTATGCTCATTTAGAACATCACCACTGCAAAGGCCACAGTCTGCTTTGCAATCTTTGCAATACCAAGTACCAATTCCAATTTCAAGCTCTAGCAATTGGTTTTCATCCAATTCAGAACACGAGGAATGAAAATGTTTTTCACAGTCCTCACATTCTACCCATTTCTGAGAGTCTTTGCAATATTTTTTGCACAGCCCACAGCGAAATCTTGGACCGGGGTTAGTTTCAATGTCTCCGGCCAGGATCAATAGAATGACCAAATTTGTTCCACCTGAGGACTTGAAGTTGCGTAAGCCCTCCGAACGTCGTTTATTTCCTAGCTTCCTAGTTACAGCCAAGTACTGAGAAGTTTTATCGCAGTGTTGCACTTTTGCAATCCTACATTCCTGATTTCCATCATCCGGTTGGGTTCTGTTACTTAATTTCCAAAGGGTGAACCAAAGAATCAAGACCATGGGAAGCAGGGTTCATTTTAATATAAAGGGCAACTTTGAGTCAACAATTCTACAAGATAAAGGGCTCTGCACACTCAACTATCTGACAACACTCGGTTACCAGCCGTCTGCCAGCTGTACGGACAGTCCACACTCGCTGACAAGCTGTTAACACAAGGCTCTTCCAAATGAAAGTAACAATTCTGAATCCGAGTTTTTAACAAACAGTGTACTGGAAGCTACAAAGGACTATTCAGCACCCTGTTCTAAATTTTATACAGCTCAACACACTCAAATATCTGACAACTCACCGGCTCTTCAGAAAAATGAATGTGGCAAGCCTCCAAAGAATAATTCAATTTTTGCGTTTACCCCACCCACTGGTGTGGTAATGGCGGGAAATTATGTCAACAATGTAAATTAATCTACAAATGAAAAAATTAATAATCTACGATAACCAGCAATAATATGTTGCTGGTTTGTTTGTCTGATATGAGTTAGACAAGAAACCAGAAACAATAAACAAGAAAAAAACTTCTCTTTTTCTAGCTCCAAATTTTTTGTGATCCGCCAGGTTCTATTATTTTGACGGCTGAAGGTGCTGAGGATTGTGTAGCTAAGTTTACATCTTTGGTTAGAGCTAGGGACTAACTTCCCATATCACAGGTCCTGGTGTATGAATGTCATTTGACGTGTCACCAGAAACTATTCTGATTCTGATAAACATGTCAATAGCATATGCAGCGGACAATAAAGAGAGATTTTAACGCATTGTAACGAATCGCGAATTGAAAGAAAATATACACGACTCACCTCAGAGCATTTCAAACTATGTCTATCGTTTACATGACGGATGCACTTATTCAGACGTGTCATTTAGCGAAATACTTAAAATAAGTATGAAAGTAAATCACTTTGGACGCCATTTTTTGTCGCATTTGATTTATGATTGCGCCGAATACGCCGTTCAGTAATGGGTATAGCTAAACAGCGCAAAGGGAATCGAGACAGTTCCCCGACAAGACAGTTCCCCGACACGGTTTTTGGAGACAGTTCCCCCACACATTTGAAGACAGTTCCCCGACCCTTTTGAAGACAGTTCCCCGACACTATTCTTCAAAGTCAAATGACATGTGACCAATCATGATGATTATCATAATTGACAGTTATTATGTGTTCATCAATATTTTGAAGACAATTCACCGACAGACGTTTGGAAATATTAAATTATTGGTTCATCGACATTTTTGAAGACAGTTTCCCGACAGACTTTTACATGTATAAAACAAAAGCTTATACTTGATACCATTATCAATAAGTTTAATGAATACACCTGAAATTAAGCGAACTAGCATGCCCAGTTAATGAACATACACACATTTAAACAAAACAAAAATGTCTTCTACGAAACGCAATAGTATATTTCTAATTGTCATTTTTCCATATAATAAATATTTGAAAAATGAAGATGAGTTCAAAGGTTTTGTTTTAAATAAATATTATTAAAGTATAATAATATGAAATAGATATCTATATAACGCTGTTTTGTCGGTGCCGTGTACATGCACGTGCGTCAGAGTTGCACTAAATGGCAAAATATGCGTTGTCGGCAGACTGACAGCAATACATGTTTTAGGCTTTAAAGCTGACCGAGCATTAAAGACCATTTACATTTATATTGCATCTGGACGAATGCTGACTGAAAAAGAAATTCCACATTACCTCTCCTATGGCTTAGACTTCCAGACATATCATCGTCAGAACAAATGTCGGCGAACTGTCTTGAAATCAACGAGGAAATTTCAGGCAACTCATTAATATAGTTGCCATAGCAAGAAACGTCCAAATTATAACTAACATATCTTAAACAATTCCCCGACACAGAAAGACAATGCCTCTCCAAATCACGGGTATACTTAATCTATTCACAATGATCACTTAGCCTTTATTGTCGCCAATTATCCCTAATTGCCAATGCGGTCATTAAGACTATGAACAATAGTGTCGGGGAACTGTCTTCAAAAGTGTCTGGGAACTAATTGCCAATTATAATTACAGTCACAGGTCATTTAACTATGAACAATAGTGGGTCGGGTATGAAACACCCTTCCCGATCCCGATCCCGATCCGAAAATCCCCGATCCAAAATTTTCTATTTGCCCTAATTTATTAATTACAATATGTGTTTATGTGTTTATGTTATGACTTTTAAGTTTTTTAATTATTATTTATGTATAATTTGTTTAAATAAGTCCAATTTGTGATTTTATCCTAAATTATTCCTCTCTCAGGGGTATGAAAGACCCTGCCGATTTTTCGTAAAAATATTGTTTTCTTCCGCCTCTAATTAAAAATATTAACAATAACTAAATATTAAAATCAACATAACGAAATTGTTATATACTTTTATGGCCTTTCCAGTTTAAAGGAGAACTTAAAAAGAGTTTCGGAGGTGTTTTTTGCATATTTTTATCCAAAATGATTACCGATCATTATTGCTATTTATAGTTACAAAATTGAACCGAATGTGAAAGAAATGACCGGAGACGGACCGATCAGAGTTTCACGTCGTCTCAAAAATCGTATGTGTGATATATAACGACCATTGTGCGAATGCTAGAAGTTTCCCCATGTCCTGTCTATCGCTTTCTGATTTTTGATACAATGTGAAACTCAAGATCGGCCCGCTGCCGATGATTTCTTTAACATTCGGTTTAACTTACGTAACTATAAATAGCAATAATGATCGGTAATACTTTTGGATATAAATATGTAAAAAAAAAAAAAAAAAAAAAAAAAAAAAAAACACCGAAACTCTTTTAAGTTCTCTTTTGTTCTGGTAAAGGCAGCAATGTATATAACAATTCCTATATTTTGATTTTATCATTTAGTTATTGTTTATTTTTGTAATTAGAGGCGGAAGAATACAATATTGGACATATTTAAACGAAATATACAAAAATGATGATTAAAATACTTAAAAGTAATAAAATAAACACAAAAAGTGCTGAAAATATATTCTACTTAATGGAGTAGGGCAAATAGAAAATTTTGGATCGGGGATTTTCGGATCGGGATCGGGGTCGGGATCGGGAAGGGTGTTTCATACCCGACCACAATAGAGTCGGGGAACTGTCTTCAAAAGTGTCGGGGAACTGTCTTCAAATGTGTCGGGGAACTGTCTCCAAAAACCGTGTCGGGGAACTGTCTTGTCGGGGAACTGTCTTGTTCCCAGCGCAAAGAAGGTTCCTTTCGCGAAAAGGAAGATTTTCCTACGAAAGGAAGATATTTATGAGGCCTATGGTGATATTTGATGCATAAAGAGATACTTATGAAACAATTTAATGGATATGGGGTACTTTTGCACAAAAGAAAAATAATAGACATACGGGGATAAAAGCAAACATGTATTTTCCTTTCCGCGAAAGGAAGGTATTGGACGAAAGAAAGCTATTTATGAGGCCTACGGAGGTATTTTATGTATATAGGGATACTTATGGAACACTTTAGTGAAAATAGGGTAAACCAAGAAATTTTAGAACGAAAAAAAAAAAAAATGGAAAAATAATGAATAGCCCAATATTTTGCTCTGTTTTTATGACTGCATGGTTTGCTCTTATTTCAATCCTTAAATCAATAAATACTTATATGTGGGTCAATATGACACGAGGTGTGTTAATGCCGTTTTTTTTTTTGTTTTTTTTTATTTTATTTATTTTTTTTTCTTTGTTTGTCGTTTGCTGCACCTTTTTGCAAGCATTTATATTTTCGAACATAAAAATCACCACCAGCCTTAAAGGAGCCGTCTGATCTGGGACAACAATGTTTGCAACCTTGAAATCAAAGCAGACGACAATTGTTGTGATTGACATGTTAAATGGTTAAATGACATAAGGCACGTGTCCAAATGTGCTTAAGCTTTAACAGGTATTCTCGTTAATCCACAATCAAGGTAATATGAAATAAAGGCACTGCCTTTTGGGCAAACACACTCATTTACACCCCTATCTATCTATCTATCTATCTATCTATCTATCTATCTATCTATCTATCTATCTATCTATCTATCTATCTATCTATCTATCTATCTATCTATCTATCTATCCCTCCCTCCCTCCCTCCCTCCCTCCCTCCCTCCCTCCCTCCCTCCCTCTATCTATCTATCTATCTATCTATCTATCTATCTATCTATCTATCTATCTATCTATCTATCTATCTATCTATCTATCTATCTATCTATCTATCTATCTATCTATATGTGACTCAGTTAATTTGCAGCGTGGAAATTTTAAAGTACCCTGAAGCACTAGCGTTATACTATTGATTTGGGGCTTATCATCATTTTGTAAATCTTGGGAAGGAAGAAATCCACAGGTAGCCAGATAAATCCCCATGGCTTTATTTTATACCCCTGAGTGATAGTTTGCGAAAAGTTGTAATTGTTTGGCCAGACGAGAAGCACCGATATGTTCCGGTAAATGCTTCGGTATATGCTCCGGTTACTCGTTGGTCCAGTCGCGGTGCTGGGTTTTACCGCCTTACCTTTGCGGCTCAGTGCGGTACGTTTCAGTTAATTTAAACGCGTGACGTAGTTTCGAAGCTTTCCCGCGACCAAACGTCAGCGTTTGATGCATCGGTCTTGAAAAGAGCTTTTTAAAATTATTATGACGCATTTTGTGTTTCTGTTGTAATGGGTCGTCACTCCTTTTGGTTTTGAGAAGCATTTTTTTGGATAGGAATACAATTCTCATGAACTCTGTAAAGATGGCGGATTATCGCGAGAAATTGGACGAGATTCCAGGCGAGATTTGGGTGCCTGAGTATGTTGTTCCAGCCTCTCTACAGTAAAGCAAACACTTCGTGTGTTTGCTATTATATAATGAGCCAGAGCTCTTTACCTGTGCGTCTGATTAGACCCGTAACAAGGGATGATTTCTGTCTGTTGATTTGACTTCTGATCAGAATGCGCGAATGCACATGACACAAAAGAATCAAAGTCCGGAGAATAATGCCTTGGGAAAACTTTTTTGAAAACAAAGATATTCTACTTTCAAACACCAAATTAAGTTTATGTTCTAACTAAATTGCACGGATTTTTCTTTCAAAAACCAAAAAATAAAAACACTTCTTACTAATTTTTCCGTAGACAAAACATTCATTTTGAAATTTGGTAAATTCCAATGAAAAAAAAATATTATTATTAAACATTTTTTGTGTGGAAAAAAACCTTCCTTTCGTAGACAAAACCTTCCTTTCGAAGAATCGAAGACAAAAACTCCCTGTCATAGACAAAACCTTCGTTTCGAAACTTGGTAATTTTGTAGCAAATATACGAGTGCAACGCTATATACAATAATATACAATAATAAAACCTTTCTTTCATAAACAAAACCTTCCTTTCGCAAACAAAATCATCCTATTGTAGACAAAACCTTCCTTTCACGAAATGAACTTTCCTTTCGGGAAATAAAAGGTCCAGTCGAAATAAAAGGTCTACTTTATCCCCATATGCCCCAACTTTGGTAAAATACCATATTCCAATTAAATCGTTCTATATGATAGACTTTTATATGTAAATGCACTCCTAGTACCTCAGAAATACCTTCCTTTCGTAGAAAAATCTTCCTTTCGCGAAAGGAAGCTATACCGATTCCGTAATGCCATATTGTTCGGCATGTAGTTCGACCTAATCAGCGCCCCTCTGGTGCTGGAGTTGTTTTAAGACAAGTTCAGCGTCTTAAACAGCCAGTATTGAAGTAGGATATCGTCAAATCTTTTAAAGTAGATGGTTACCATCATACTGGTCATTGACTTTGACTGAAAAATTACATAAAGTAGAAGTAAAACAAAGATCAGGAATTGATACAATTAACTTACTCCACCCATTAAAGACACCAAAGGGAAAGAAATACAAACATTAAGCGACCAGACCATAATGGAAACCTAAACAAAGGAAGGCCATAAGGACAGTTACTTTCCCACAAAATGGCCATATGGCCATCCAAAACCAAAAGACACAAGTGATACACACAGTAAGTAACAAACAACATAAATAAATCGCCACAGAAGAGCCGCCTTGGAACGGTCAGTGGAAGATTTCCACTGGGGGGCTTAAATCGATTTTACGTGGCCACAATCCTCGCCCTTACTTCCGTCGCGATTTAGACAAATAATTTGTTCAGTCCGCATGAAGGCCTCCTAACTCATCAGTGCAACATCTCCGTGAACACAAAAATCAAAGAACCACAGAGGAGAGACAACGGTGAGGACTCGACAGCAAGAAACCACTGAAATGCTGGAGCAAAAGAAAACCAACAGTTAGACTCCGATGAGCCCGACCAGAGACAGATACCCACTGAGACAACAACAACAATAACAAGAAAAAAATCAACGCCGCGCAGCAAGGAGGGTCAATAGAGACTACAACAGAACTTCAAGTTTTGCTGCCATGCTGCAGTCACTCCAGTGGATAAGTCTTGACCAACGCCGCATAGATAATCGACATTCTCTGATGTACAAAATCACTCATGACCTTGTCGCTATTCCCAGAGACCAGTACATCACAGCTCTGCAAAGACAATCTAGAACCTCACACCTAATGGCTTACAGACAGATTTCTACCCCTACAGATTATTATAAATATTCTTATTTCCCACGCACTATTGTACACTGGAATTCCCTCCCTACATCAGTAGTCTTGCTTCCCAACATTGATGAGTTCAACAGGGCAGTCAGCCAGATAAGCCACTGCTCACCTTAACCAACCACTGTCTTGCTTTTAATCTTGTAACTAGATCTTTTTAGTTCTCACGCTTTTAACTTTCCTTTAATTTTCACCACTTGGCTTTTCTTAGCCCGACTTTGCACTCACATGCTACAAGTCCCAGAAATGGGTTAAGCATTATTGGAAGATAGATAGATAAATAAGAGTAGAGCTTTAACCAAAAAATCTAGGTCTACGCTTAGCGGTGTTCTGTCTGACCTGGTCGGGGAGCTAGAAAAAGAGACGTTTTTTTCCTTGTTTATTGTTACTGGTTTCTTGTCTCACTCATACCAAACAAACAAACCAGCGAAATATTATTATTACTGGTTATCGTAGATTATTGATTTTTATGCCCCCGGAATCTAAGAGATTCGGGGGCATATAGTTTTTGGTCTGTCCGTCTGTTTGTCCGTTTGTCCGTTTGTCCGTCTGCAAAAACTTTAACATTGGGCATAACTTTTGAATGGTAGTAGATAGAGCTTTCATATTTCACATGTGTATACCTTATCACAAGACCTTTCCAGTGGTACCATAATTTTTGATCTCGTGACCTTGAACTTGACCTTTGACCTATTTTTTTTTTCAAAATTTTTAAAAACATTAACATTGGCGCTGTCCGGGGGCATCAGTGTTTCACAAACACATCTTGTTTCATTTGTAGTTTAATTTACATTGTTGACATAATTTCCCGCCATTACCACACCAGTGGGTGGGGTAAACGCAAAATTGAATTATTCTTTGGAGGCTTTTCTGTGGCGATTTATTTATGTTGTTGTTTGTTACTTACTGTGTGTATCACTTGTGTCTTTTTATTTTGGATGGCCATATGGCCATTTTGTGGGAAAGTAACTGTCCTTATGGCCTTCCTTTGTTTAGGTTTCCATTATGGTCTGGTCGCTTAATGTTTGTATTTCTTTCCCTTTGGTGTCTTTTATGGGTGGAGTAAGTTAATTGTATCAATTCCTGATCTTTGCGGACTGCGGACTGAACAAATTATTTGTCTAAATCGCGACGGAAGTAAGGGCGAGGATTGTGGCCACGTAAAATCGATTTAAGCCCCCCAGTGGAAATCTTCCACTGACCGTTCCAAGGCGGCTCTTCTGTGGCGATTTATTTATGTTGTTGTTTGTTACTTACTGTGTGTATCACTTGTGTCTTTTGGTTTCGGATGGCCATATGGCCATTTTGTGGGAAAGTAACTGTCCTTATGGCCTTCCATTGTTTAGGTTTACATTATGGTCTGGTCGCTTAATGTTTGTATTTCTTTTCCTTTGGTGTCTTTTATGGATGGAGTAAGTTAATTGTATCAATTCCTGATCTTTGTTTTACTTCTACTTTGCCACATTCATTTTTATGAAGAGCCGGTGAGTTGTCAGATATTTGAGTGTGTTGAGCTATATATAATTTTGACCAGGGTGCTGAATAGTTCTTTGTAGCTGTCAGTACACTGATTGTTAAAAACTCGGAACCAGAATTGTTATTTTCATTCGGAACAGCCTTGTGTTGTTAGCTTGTCAGTGAGTGTGGACTGTCCGTACAGCTGGCAGACGGCTGGTAACCGAGTGTTGTCAGATAGTTGAGTGCGCAATGCTCTTTATCTTGGAGCTATCTTTATTATTGTTGACTCAAAGTTGCCCAGTATACTAAAATGAAGGTCTCCCTGCGAGGTTTTTAATTTTTCTGACTCGTTCATCAGCGAACCTAGAGAACTGGAAGAAATAAATAAATTTGAACCTCTGCCAAAGGAAAAGGAGTTAAATCTCCGACTATTGACATGAGAAAGCCGAATTTTGTAAAAGGTTTGAAACTTTGCAGTATTAACATTAAGGTTTTAAGAGGAAAAATACTTGAACTTTTAGCCTTCCTTGATACTCAACAACCACATATTGTGGCTATTCAGGAAACAAAGATTCACAGTTCATTTATGACTTCAGAGCTTTTCCCTGAAACTTGCGATTACAGTGTCTAAAGAAAAGATAGAAACACGCATGGCGGCGGGGTGATGTTGCTCGTTCACAGAGACATCTCTCATATGCCGTTCATGGAACTGGAAAACGACCCAGAATCTGTTTGGATTAAGGTTTTTGCAAACAAAACTTCCCACTTTATTGCAAGTTGGTATCGACAACCTAACGACACCGTCGAAACCTTCCAGTTATTTAAAGATTAACTTGATCGCATTAGGTATCAAAATAAGGGTAAAAAACTTCCCGCAGTACATGTCCTAGGTGACTTTACCTTGAGAGAGATTGTTTGGCCAGATAGGCACAGCAAACAAGGTACGGTGCTCAGTCCGTCAGAGGGACATGTGTTGATTGGCATCATGAATGATCATGGCTTGGAACAGGTGGATGACTTCCTTACTCGAGATAGGAACACTTTGGATTTGATTCTTACAACTTTGCCAGGGCAGTTTGGGGATATTCAATCCCCGGACAAACTAAGTGATCGTGATATTGTCTCTGGATTTTTGAAAATCTTCATACCACCTATAAAGAAACCTCGTACAAAGGTGTACTTATATCAAAAGGGTGACTATGAGACTATGAGGAAGGATGCCCTAAAATTTACAATAGAGAAATACATTAATGGTCATTCAGACGCTCGGTCTGTCCAGGAGAACTTTGATTTGATAAAGTCTTTCATTCAAGCTTCGTCCGAAAATCATATCCCCTCCAAAACTAACAGGTCTGTATCTTCAATTCCTTGGATCACACCAGAAATAAGAAGAAAAATTCGGAGGAGAAATAAATATCATGCTAAGGCAAAAATGTTGGAAAGTGGTAAACTCATAGCAAAATTTGAAAACTTGAGACGAGAAATTAAAAATGACATCAAAATCAGCATGATCTGTATGTAAATAACTTGGTTGGTGATGTAAATGCAAATCCAAGAGACTTCTACAGATATATTAATAGCCAGAAGGAAGAGAGGCAAGGTATCCCAAGCCCTTAATAAAAGAGGAGGGACCGGGGTCGCTGAACCGGACTAGGTGTTCAAGAATTTCATAGGAAGTTTGTTTTGGCTCCAGCTGATAAGGCCGCTAACAATGTGGTCGTTGTTTGGCGACTTCACTATGTTAACTCTCTTCAGCAAGAACTTGGTGGTACTAAGGCCTATGAACTTCAGCCTTTAGCTGTAGAAAGGGCTTTATTTGAAGTCCACATTTGTCATTCAGCCACCAAGTTTGCTGTCTGTGTTACAGAAGGCCAAGACAAGCTTCCTACGTTATATTGGTTACCTAAACTTCATAAAAGACCTTACAAAGCACGGTTTATTGCAAATTCAAGCTCTTGTACCACCACTGAACTTCGGAATTATTAACTTCATGTTTTACTGCCATCAAACAACATGCAATAAAATATTGCGACAACGTCTTTGAGAGATCAGGTAGAATCTGTTTTGGTCTATAAAAAATTCTAATGAAGTTCTAAATAAATTGAAATCCAGGCGTTTTCGTGCTTCAAATCTGTCTACTTATGATTTTTCCACCCTTTACACTACACTTCCTCATAATCTTATAAAAGGAAAACTTAATGATTTAATTGAAAGGACATTTCATAGGGAATACTCCCTCTATCTTGCATGTAATGTAAGAAATGCTTTTTTCACTTCTGAAGATCATAAAAATTATACTTTATGGTCATGCCAGAAAGTGTGTGAAGCTCTCACCTTTCTACTTGACAATATTTACATAAGATTTGATACTAAGTTATTTAGACAAGTTGTGGCTATTCCGATGGGTACTAATTGCGCACCACTAGCGGCCGATCTGTTTTTGTTTTGTTGTGAGAGAAACTTCATGATGTGCCTTTCTGCTGAAAATCAATCTGAAATCATTAAAGCTTGTAGCTCCACTTCTAGATATTTGGATGATTTATTAAATATTGATAATACTTATTTCGATGGTTTGATCAGTCAAATTTACCCCCCCCCCCCCCCCATAACTTCAGTTAAATAAACAAATTCTTCTGATACCGAAGCCCCGTTTTTGGAATTACATCTTTCTATTGTAGATGGGTTTGTTTCTTGCAAAATTTATGATAAACGCGATGATTTTGGATGGTGATGTTCCTCGTGCGCCATCCTATGGCTTTATATTTCGCAAGTAATTCGATTTGCCAGAGTGGGTAGACATGTAACTGACTTCAACACTGGTAATAAATTGTTAACGGCTAAACTTCTGAATCAGGGTTATTGGTACCATAAACTACGCAAAGCCTTTTCAAAATTTTATAGACGTCATTCTGATTTAATTTCAAAATTCAATATTGGACTTAAATCTCTTCTGCAATAAGATCTATCGGAACCCGAATTTTATGGTGACTTAGTATATAAATTCAGAAAAAAATATAACCGCAATGACTTCAGCACCCAATTTCGTAAAATCATTCTTCGATATAAAAAGATTGGGTACAACATAAATATTATACGACAGACTGCATGCATGGTAGTTAACCCAATACCGGTGGACAACTTTGCTTCCCTCTTTAATTGCACGCCGGAGGGTCAGGCCTCAGATTCTAAGACGGTTCCAGCCTAAAGGCTTCATTGCCTATACTTCTATTTTTTTTATGTTGGTTGGTACCTGATGCTCTGTCTCTGGTCGGGCCCATTGGAGTCTAACTGTTGGTTTCCTTTTGCTCTAGCATTTCAATGGTTTCTTGCTGTCGAGTCCTCACCGTTGTTTCATCTCTGTGGTTCTTTGATTTTTGTGTTTACTGAGATGTTGCACTGATGAGTTAGGAGACCTTCATGTGGACTGAACAAATTATTTGTCTTAATCGCGACGGAAGTAAGGGCGAGGACTGTGGCCACGTAAAATCGATTTAAGCTCCGTCCCCCCACCCCCAAGTGGAATTCGTTTCCGCTGACCGTTCCAAGGCGGTTCTTCTGTCGCGGTTTATTTTTGTTATGGTTAGTCTTTGGGAGTTTGTGTCGCTTATGTTGTTTTGTTTTGGATAGCCTATTGACCATTTTGTGGGAAAGTAACTGTCCTTTTGGCTTTCGCTATTGATGTTTCCATTCATGTCTGTTGTTTCATGTTTGTGTTTCTTTCCCTTTGGTGTCTCTGATGGGAGCTGTGGGTTAATTGTATCGAATTCTGGTCATTGCCCCCACTTCTATTCTGAAAGGGCAGAGGAAATGGTTGGTCAATTCAATGATACATTTAATAAAATTGAGTTCAACGAGGTTCCATTGACTGGAAGATCGGCCCCTTTCATGGAAAATATTGTTGTATCTTCGGCGGGAGTGATCGAGTTACTTAAAGGCTTGAACCCGTCTAAAGCAGCTTCATCCTAGAGTCCTGAAGGAACTAGCAAAAGAGTTAGGTCCAGTTTTTGCTCATCTTTTCCAACAATCCCTCGATACGGATGAAATTCCCAAAGAATGGCTCCTAGCGAACATCTGTCCACTTTTCAAAAGAGGAGACAGGATTATCGCCCGGTGTCACTGACCTGTGTTCTATGTTGCTTGAACACATAGTCTGCTCAAACATCATGTCCCACTTGGATGAACATAAACTTTTGTCAGACAGACAACATGCATTTAAGGAAATGCATAGTTGCGAAACTCAGTTGAGCACGGTTATTAATGATTGGGCAAAAATCTTGGACAAAGCGGGGCAGGTGGACACATTTATTCTGGACTTCGAGAAGGCTTTTGACACCCCTCCTCATGAAAACTTAAATCCAAATTATTTGCTTATGGAATTGGAGGGAAGACTCTCAAATGGATAGATTCCTTCCTTTGCTGCAGAAAACAGCGTGTTGTTGTTAATTGTGAATCTTCAGTATGGGCGCCAGTTTTATCTGGGGTCCCCCAGGGGACTGTTCTTGGTCCGCTGCTATTCTCCATGTACATCAATGATATTTCCACTGACATGAGAGGAAATGAGTCTGTTAGCAGACAACTGTGTTTGCTATCGGGAAATCAGAGATGCTGAGGACTCTATGAAACTTCAGAAGGGTATAGATAGATTAGCATGTTGGGCAAGGAAACATTTGGGGTATGAGATTTCAACCCGTTAAATGTAATATTATGCAGATAACTAGGAAACTGAATAAATAAAATTGAGGCTTCTTACACCTTAGAGGGAACGGTCCTCGAAAATGTGAATTCCATTAAATACCTTAGTGTGACAATCACTCACGATTTGAGATGGAATACATACATTAGCATCATGTGTACAAAGGCGAATAGAACATTTGTTTTCCTGAGGCGAAATCTTCATCAGTGTCCTCAGGATGCGAAAGAGACAGCATATAGGGGACTTGTTCGCCCGATCTTGGAATATGGAAGTTGCATCTGTGACCCAAGCGGAGTGGTCCTTAATGAAGAAATTGAAAAAGTTCGGAATACAGCTGCTAGATTTGTAACAGGAAATTACTGCTTTGAACCTGGGAGCATGACTGGAATTCTAGGAAAATTAAGATGGGAGTCTCTCAAGAAAAGGAGAAGAGACAGTTGGCCAATACCCTTATACAAAGGTCTAAAGGGTGTTGCCAACATTCCAACAGATGACCTTGTTCCCCCAGCTAGGCCCTGTAGAAAGCACCATTCAATGACGTTTCAGACCTTTACTGCAAGAACTGATATTTATAAAGAATCGTTCTTCCCCCGAACCATTAGAGTTTGGAATGCCCTTCCCAATTCGATTATTTCGACGGCTGAAGGTGCTGAAGATTGTGTAGCTAAGTTTATTTCTTTGGTTAGAGCAAGGGACTAAGTTCTCATATCACAGGTCCTGGTGTATGGATGTCATTGACGTGTCGCCAGTAACAGTTCTGATTCTGATTCTGAGCATATATTAATTGTGAATAATTAGAATAATATCCCAGATTTTTTTTATACAATTTACTCTGTTTGGCAAAACTCTAATTGCCCGTCTGGTACGCAGTGCTACTACTAGACCCTGGGGGTTTATATCCCTGTCTGGTACTTGTCGACCTCATCAAACCAGTGCGATGTGTTAAGTTCGCGAACAGTTGATTGGAATCGTCCTGTCTAAGCGCTTATACAAACCCAAACGTCATGACGATACAGAAAATAATTTACATGCTTGATACATATTGATATGGTTCTCAATAACAAGAGGGCTCAGAGGGCCCTGATTCGCTCACCTGAATGTTACTGTCTCTAGTACATTCTATTTTTAGCTCTGGTGGCCACCTTGTTGATCAGAGTGGAACAATCTTAGCTATTTTGGTAGGGCAACCTAGGCAACATTCCTTTGAAGTTTGAATCAAATAGCCCAAAGGTTTAGGAAGAGTTCGCATTTGAAGCAAATTTACAATGTTTTTCTATTTTAGCTCTGGCGGCAATATTGTTCATCGGAGCGAGACTATTTTAGAGAGAGAGAGAGAGTCATCGGTAGAGAGTCATCTAAGAAACATTCCTATGAAGTTTGAATGTAATTGGCCCAAGGGTACAGGAGCAGTTGTCGCTTGCAGATTTTTTTTTATTTTTTTTAGCCCTGGTGGCCATCTTGTTTATCAGGGTGGAATGATTTTAACTATTTTGGTAGGAAGTCACCTGGGCAGCATTCCTGTGATGTTTGAAGCAAATTTACAATGTTTTTATATTTCAAGCTCTGGTGGCCATTTTATTCATCGGAGCGGGATCATTTTAGCTAATATGGTAGAGGGTCAACGACATAATATTTGAATCAATTTGGTCCAAGAGGTAAGGAGGAATTGTCGTTTGAAGAATTTTTCTATTTTTTTAGCTCTGGCGGCCATCTTGTTAGTCAGAGCGGAACAATTTTAGCTATTTTGGTAGGGAGTCAACGACATAATAGTCCTGTGAAGTTTGAATCAAATTGGCCCAAGGGGTAAGGAGGAGTTGTCGTTTGAAAATTTTTCTATTTTTAGCTCTGGCGGCCATCTTGTTCGCCGGGTTGAACGATTTTTTTGCTATTTTGGTAAGGAGTCACCTAACTAACATTCCTGTGAAGTTTGAATAAAATTGGCCTTAGGGTTGGGGTGAAGTTCCCGTTTTGACGTAAATTTACAAAGTTTCCCTGTTTTTAGCTATGGCGGCCATTTTGCTCATCAGAGCGAAAACGTTTTAGCTATTTTGGTAGTGGGTCATCTAAGCAACATTACAATGAAGTCTGAATGAAATTGGCCCAAGGGTAAAGGAGGAGTAGTCGTTTGAAGATTTTTTTTTCTATTTTTAGCTTTGGTGGCCACCTTGTTAGAAAGAGCGGAATGATTTTTGCTATTTCTTTAGGGAGTCACCTACATAGCATTCCTGTGAAGTTTGAATCAAATTGGCCCAAGGTTTAAGTTGGAGTTCGTGCTTGAAGCAAATTTACGATGTTTTTTTTTTTATTTTTAACTATGGTGGCCATTTTGCTAATCAGAGCAGAACCTTTTCAGCAGTGCCTGCTCTTCCTATGACGTTTGAACAAAATTGGCCCAAGGGTACAGGAGACGTTGTCGCTTAAAGTTTTTATCTATTTTTAGCTCTGGCGGCCATCTTGTTTGTCAGAGCACTACGATTTAAGCTATTTAGGTAGGGTGTCATTTGGGCAACATTCCTGTGAAAAGTAGAAGTAAAACAAAGATCAGGAATCGATACAATTAACATACTCCACCCACCAAAGACACCAAAGGGAAAGAAATACAAACATTAAGCGACCAGACCAGAATGGAAACCTAAACAAAGGAAGACCATAAGGACAGTACTTTCCCACAAAATGGCCATATGGCCATCCAAAATTAAAAGAAACAAGTGATACACACAACAAGTAACAAACAACAACATAAATAAATCGCCTCAGAAGAACCGCCTGGGAACGGTCAGCGGAAAGATTTCCACTGGGGGGCTTAAATCGATTTTACGTGGCCACAATCCTCGCCCTTACTTCCGTCGCGATTTAGACAAATAATTTGTTCAGTCCGCATGAAGGCCTCCTAACTCGTCAGTGCAACATCTCCGTGAACACAAAAAATCAAAGAACCACAGAGGTGAGACAACGGTGAGGACTCGATAGCAAGGAACCACTGAAATGCTGGAGCAAAAGAAAACCAACAGTTAGACTCCGATGGGCCCGACCAGAGACAGAGCACCAGGCACCAACCAACACCACCAAGAACCAGATCTCTCTAATTCCCAATAAGCCCCCACGCCGGAGCCGTCATAGAACCCGAGGCCCGACCCACCGGCGCGCAACCAAAGTGGGAAGCAAAGCCGCCAACCGCGACTGGGCCAACCACCATGCACGCAGTCCGCCGCATAACATCCATGTTGTACCCAATCCCCCAACACCGAAGAACGACTCCACGAAACTGGGTGCCGAAGCCACTGCGGCCACACACCTCTCCGAATCCACACACCAAGCCACCACAAAACTCGGGCTCCGACAGACCTTGTTGCAGAAGGGATCCAAGCCCAACATCGAACCCCGAAACCAAATCAAAATGGCGTCTATAAAATTTTGAAAATGCTTTGCGCAGCCCATGGCACCGACAACCCCGATCAAGGAGCTTAGCAGTTAATAATTTAATACGAGTGTTGAAGTCAGTTTCATGACCACACACTCCAGCAAATCGAATAAATTGCGAAATATAAACGCCACAGGACGGCGCACGAGGAACACCACCACCCAAAAAAGGAAAATTTACAATCTCAAAATCAAAGTCATCGCGTTTATCATAAATTTTGCACGAAAAAAACTCATCCACAGTAGACAGATGTAAATCCAAAAACGGGGCCTCGGTATCAGAAGAATTTGCTCTACCCAACTGAAGCTCTGGGGGGAAAATCTGACCGACCAGACCATCGAAACAGGCACCATCAACACCATCACAAGCAAAATGGCCCAAGGGTTGAGGAGGTGTTTGTGTTTGAAGCAAATTTACGATGTTTTTCTATTCTTAGCTATGACAGCCATTTTTCTCATCAGAGCAATACCGTTTTAGCAATTTTAGTAGAGGGTCACCTAAGCAACATTCCTATGAAGTTTGAATTAATTTGGCCCAATATTTCTATTTTTAGCTCTGGCGGCCATTTTGTTCATCGGAGCGGAAACGTTTTAGCTATTTTGGTAGAGGGTCACCAAAGCAACATTCCTATAAAGTTTGAATGAAATTGGCCTTAAGGTACAGGAGAAGTTGTCGTTTAAAGATTTTTCCTTTTTTTAGCTCTGGCTGCCATCTTGATCAGCGGAGCGGAACAATTTTAGCTATTTTTGTAGAAGGTCACCTCAGCAATACTCCTATGAAGTTTTATTGAAATTGACTCAAGGGTTAAGGAGGAGTAAGCATTTAAAGCATTGTTGACGCCGCACCACACACGACGCATGACGCACGTCGGACGACGGACATTGACCGATTACAATAGTTCACCATGAGCACTTCGTGCTCAGGTGAGCTAAAAAATTGTTGCTAACGCCGAGGCAAGTTTTTTAGCCAGAGCCTAAGGCTATTTAGGAGCTTATATAGTTACTCACGTAGTCGACATCTAATTAAGCCAGTTTACTTGTAAGAATGCACTCGATGTTTACGTTCTATATCCGGTCGTTGTACCAGTCACGTAGCATGCGGGAGTGAACTTGTTCGGGTGTGATTTATAATCTGCGTTTAAACGACTTTTGAACGCGTTTAAGAAGGGTGCTGTTACCACTTTGTCTGGAAGGGTATTCCAAGCATTGACAACTTTATTGCCAAAACTGTTTGCACGGATTTTAAGACGTGTCCGTTCTTGGCATAATTTCATTGAATTGCCTCTAGTTGCTTGATAGATGGCCATTGTGAAGAGCTTTTCTTTCTTGACTTTGTCAATACCGATCAGAATCTTAAAAACCTGTACTAGATCAGATCGTTCTCTCCTATATTCCAGTGATGTCAAACCAAACTTTTTCAACCTCTCTGTATATGATAAGTCCTTACACGATGTTACCAATTTTGTACCTCTTCTTTGAACATTTTCAATTGAGATCCTTTCCTTTTTGTATATAGGTGACCAAATAACCGTTGCATACTCAAGGTGGGGGTCTCACCAGACTTTTGTAGAGGTTTATAAAGGTTTCTTGATCCAAGTATGTGAAAGTTCGGAATATATTTCCCTAATTTCTGTCGGCAATGTTAATTTTCGAGGATAAATGCTCTCTGAAAGCCAGGTTCTTATCAATTAATACCCCAAGGTCTTTTTCACTATCGACTTTGGTTATAATTTGTTCACCATTGTGGGTTTACATTGCGTATCTGTGACCAAAATCGTGTTTTCCCACATGTAAATGATGGCATTTTGTGTCATTAAATAACATGTCCCCGTCTTTGGCCCAGTATGTTGCACTGTTGACACTTTGTTGAACTGGCAAGGTATCCTGCTCATTGACAATTTTCTTGGAGATTTTAGTATCATCGGCAAACAGTTTAACACACACTTGGAGAACATCTGGTAAGTGATTTATAAAAACTAAAAAAAAAAAAAAAAACAGCACAGGCTCCAGGACGCTTCCGTGTGGCATTCCGCTGGTGACATCCCGCCAGTCAGATTTTACGCCATTTAGGAACACCCTGTGTACACTGTATGTCAAAATATATTTTATCCAAGCATGACCCCTAATGCCATAGGCCTGTAACTTGTGTAGCAATCTTACATGTGGCACTTGATCGAAGGCCTTCATGAAATCCAACTAGATTACATCTACGTCATCCCCATTGTCAGTGGCCCCAGTGATATCCTCCATGTATTCTAAAAGTTGAGTAGTACAGGATTTACCAGTCATAAACCCATGTTGTTCTTTTGCAAAAAGGTCATTGACTGTCACGGTTCCACTAATGCATTTCGTATAACCTTTCCGTCAATTTTCCAGGGACGGACGTTAGGCTAATGTGCCTATAATTTTATAGATTTTTCCTTTCACCTTTCTTAAAGATTGCCGTAACATTGGCGTATTTCCATATGCTTGGTTGTTTGCACTCATCTAGGGCTTTAATGAAAATCTTTGCTGGCGGTTTCTTAACTATGTCCCTAGTTTCTTTGAAAAATCGTGGGTGGGGTATATCAGGTCCCTGTAATTTAGTGGCATTCAGGCGATCAATAGCTTTTGCTACTTTGCCCTCATCTATATTGATAGTTTGTAGTGATGAATCGAATTCTCTATCTTCAAATATAGGGCTGGTTTCTTGATCTTCTTCCTTAAAGACACTGGCGAAATAGTTGTTTAAAGTATTAGCCGTTTCTTGACAAGTTGTTGAAAGTTCACCATTAGGCATTTCCAGTTTTGATACAAATAGCTTAGTTTTAGTCTATTGTCCCATATAGCTCCAGAAAATCTTATTGTCTGTTTTGATTTTAGCGGATAATTCTTTCTCATAATCATACTTAGCTTTCCGGATCTCAGCTGTGACTTTTATTCTAGCTGTCTTGTAGCTACTGAAATTATTAGCAGTTTTGCAGTAATTATACCTAAACCATTTCTGGTGCTTATTTCTGATGGCCTCATAACATGACTGAGAGAGGAACGGGATATGCCCCTCACAATTCCGACTTTCTCTCTGGTATGTTTTCAGCTACTAATTTGATACAGATTTTAGTAAGTCGGTCCCAGGATATACAGTGGTCCATCGTGGTCGAGAGTTTGTAGATGTATATTTTGTATTAGCCTGTACAAGTAGGACAGCAAATATGGACTTGTTTGTACAGATTTGATAGCAATTATGTGCCATAGCTCTGCCCGTGGGCCTGTCCCCGCCCATCGGGGCTTGAAGAAATCGATGGGCTGCATGATGCTTCCACGCAGAGCTGAAACCGACCACACCCGAATACTGGTAAACCGCTTTGAGGATTTAAGCCTGCCCGGGCAAAGCGATACGAGTCAGACTGCCCATGCTTATAAACCCTATTGGTTTCATTAGGCGACAGGTCTTGACGTGTCATTTCATCTCAGTGTCGGGTAAAAGTCCCACAAAATTGGAAGCAACGTCTCCAAAATGACCTATACAGTGTTGACGTGGAAGTTAAACCTCAAATAAAACGAACAAAAACAAACTGCCCGCGGGCCTCTTTTTCTTTTTGTGAAAGCTTATACTTGTTATGAGCCGCTTTCTTCCTTTCAGTGAAGGCTTGTCGTGGTCTGTCTTTGGTTGTTTGTGTCGCTTATACTATTTTATTTTGGATAGCCTATTGGCCTTTTTGTGGGAAAGTAACTTTCCTTTTGACTTTCCGCTATTGATGTTTCCATTAGGGTCTGTTGTTTCGTGTCTGTGTTTCTTTCCCTTTGGTGTCTCTGATGGGAGCTGTGGGTAATTGTGTCGATTCCTGGTCATTGCCTCCACTTCAATTTTGTACTTGTTGTTGCATTGTTAATATAAAGGTCAACCTGCATTGTTGGTAACTAATGGCTGTATTTCCGTGTTAAACCCTTAAGTCTATAGTGTCTCGCACATAGACAATAATAATAATAATAATAATAATAATAATAATAATAATAATAATAATAATAATAATAAAACCAGAGGATCATGATGGTCCTATATCACTCATCCGAGATAAGAGATTTACATACTTAACATTGAAGTTTCACACGGTAGATTGCTCTAAGACTTTGTATAAATGTTTTGACCACAGGGGTATAATTTGGATAAACAAAAACAGTCTATGATGAACATGAAGGACACTAACAGCTTGGACGGGTCCAGGCATGCAACAGCTAAGAATCAAAATAATCAAAGTAAACACATTTTGCCCCGTCAAGCGATTTTGGTACTTATCGCCTATGCGAGCAGCGAAGGTTCAGGCGAGCCTGCGCATCCGCGCAGTCTCGCCAGAACCTTCGCTGCTCGCTCATACAAGCATTGAATCAAGAGGAACCTTCAGACAGAAAGCCATATCCCTGGCCCCTCTGAATGGCTGGGCATGCGCAGTTAAAATGTGTCATGACGGAATGCTCGAAAACACAAATTCGCTTGGCGGGGCTCATATATGATTAGAGAAAGAATCAGAACCACAAACAAAAAACATAAAGGAACCACAGCAAAAGCACCGACTTGGAAGGGTCAATAAAAATTACTGGTGGTTTTATGTTAACTGTACGGGATCACAACCCTCACCCTCACTTTCTCCTTGGTAAAATCATCATTTATAAATATAAATGCCCTTTCTTTTTTTTTTTTTTTCCTTTTTTTTTTTAATTTTGTTTTCAGTTTTATTTGCATTTGCTTGGCAGCAGAAGTGCCATGCAAAAGGAAAATAATTGCAATGATAAATGAGTTATAAATTGTCAGCTTACTAATTTTAGTTAAAAATCTACATATATTTTTTTTTAAAACAGCTAGCTGTACAGCAGCTTTCTTACACATGTCAAAAATTTTATCATTAAGATTTAATTAAAAGTCAATGTTAATTCCCAAAAGTGTGACATTATCCTCACACATTATAGATACATCATTGAACTGGAAAGACTGAAAGGCTTCATGAGTTTTCTTACCAATACATATAGCCTGAAATTTTTTAGGGTTTGCCTTCATAAAATTTTCAGCAAACCAGTCAATAAGAGATAAGCTTTCTTTGTTTAAAACATCCTTTGACACTAATGGACTTTTGTGAATAAAAGATGGAGTGTTATCATCTGCATAGTTATAAAGGGTACATTTTTATGCCCCCGGAATCTAAGAGATTCGGGGGCATATAGTTTTTGGTCTGTCTGTCTGTTTGTCCGTTTGTCTATTTGTCTGTCTACAAAAACCTTAACATTGGGCATAACTTTTGAATATTAATAGATAGAGCTTTCATATTTCACATGTGTATACCTTATCACAAGACCTTTCCAGTGGTACCATAATTTTTTATCTCGTGACCTTGAACTTGACCTTTGACCTATTTTTTTCAAAATTTTTAAAAAACATTAACATTGGCTATAACTTTCGATTGGTAAGTGTTAGGGCTTTCATATTTCATATGTGCATTCATTGTCACAAGACCTTTCCAGTGGTACCATAATTTTTGACCTTGTGACCTTGACCGTGATGTTTGACCTACTTTTTAAAAACTTTAACATTGGCCATAACTTTCGATTGGTAAGTGGTAGGGCTTTCATATTTTACATGTGCACTCCTTGTCACAAGACCTTTCTAGTGGTACCATAATTTTTGACCTCGTGACCTTGACCTTGACGTTTGACCTACTTTTATAAACTTTAACATTGGCCATCACTTTCGATTGGTAAGTAGTAGGGCTTTCATATTTCACACGTGCACCCCTTGTCACAAGACCTTTCTAGTGGTACCATAATTTTTGTCCATCCAGACACCCCCCCTCAAGGTCAAGGTCACTGTGGCTATTTTTAGAAAAACTTTGTCATCGCTCTAGCGCCAACATTTCTTTACTGATTTCAATATAACTTCACACAAATGTTACTTATGACAATATCTCGAGCAAGTTCGACTTTCAAGGTCATGACCTCAAGGTCAAGGTCACTGTGGCTATTTTTAGAAAAACTTTGTCATCGCTCTAGCGCCTACATTTCTTGGCCATACCTTTTGATTGCTTAGTGATATGCGCTGTCCGGGGGCATCAGTGTTTCATTCTATAATATTAAATATATCATTTAAAATATATATATTTAAAAACCAAGGGTCCCGGGTTAGAACCCTGACGGACTCCTTTAAAAAGATTCTCCCAATTGCTAATATTGCTACCCAGTTTACTCGTTGACGCCCGTCATTGAGATAGCTGCTCAAAAGGGGCTACTGCCTCAGATGACAGCTCATAAGCCTGTAGCCTTGCATTCATTAACTCATGAGGAAGACAGCCAAAGGCCTTGGACAAATCCATGAGTATGGCAGCGACACTCATAGCCCAATAAATGTCGTCGATATTATCAAAGACATGGGCTACATGAAAAGGCGCCCGGCCGACATCATCATTGAAGGCTTTTTCATCAAAGTTTTTAAAACTTCGGTTGTTATTTTTTTGTCTTTTTCAAATCGAGGGGTGGTACCCCTGAGAGCCACACCAGTGATATTATAGCAATCACTGACACCACATCCAAAGTTAAAAACATGGAAGCAATACTGCTTTGATATGTAAAAATCACATCTACCAACGAATGGTTAAATTTTTTCATGAAACATGTTGCATTTATGATGAGCTATTTGAATGCAAATATATCGCATGTATCTTGGAGGGTAGAGCTCTTATTCTTATCTGAACAGTCATAGTTTAAATCCCCTACCAACATAATATCATCATATTGGACAGATATTTTGTCCATGCGTTTTGTAATTATATTTGTAAAGGCTTTCTTATCAACAGAAGGGGGTCTGTATGCCCCAACAACAGCCCATTTTCGATAGTTTATCACTATTTCAAGAGCAATGGATTCAATAAGGTGTTCAAACTCAAGGTCAGTTAGTCGCTTGGCAGTCAAGTTAAAGCTGACATAAGCCAGCAGATCGCCCCCGCGCTGGGTGTCTATTGTTCCTGAAAGCATTATAATCTGGGACACTAAAGCTATTTTGATTAAATTTGATAGACCAGGGCTATAATTTGAACAATCTTGGCAGAGGTCCACTAGACGAAGCTGTGTATCAAATACCAAAGGCCTGTGATGTAAAGATTTTTTATAGGTTTTCTCTATCTTAATCTATATAAAACAAGTGGGCCCCGGGGCGTGGTCCATTTTTGGACCCTGGGCAATAATTTGAACAATCTTGATAGAAGTCCTCTAGATAGCACATATCAAAGACCTGGGTATTCTGGTTTCAAACAAGAAGATTTCTAAATGTTCTCTCTATAAATCTCTATGGAAAACACGTGAGTCCCTGGGCCCGGCCATTTTCGGCCCCATGGCTATAATTTGAACAATCTTGGTAGCGGTTCACTAGACGAAGCTGTGTACCAAATATCAAAGGTCTGGGCCTTTGGGTTACAGACAAGAAGATTTTGTAAAGGTTTTCCCTGTATATTTCTATGTAAACACGTGAGCCCCGGGGCAGTGCCATTTTGGCCCCAGGGCTATAATTTGAACAATCTTGGTAGAGGTCCACTAGATGAAGCTTCATACCAAATGTCAAAAGCCTGGGCCGTCTGGTTTCAGACAAGAAGATTTTTAAGGTTTTCTCTATATATCTCTATGGAAAACATGTAGGCCCCTATGCGGGGGCCTTTCTGGCCTCAGGGCTATAATGTGGACAATCTTGGTAGAGGTCTACTAGATGAAGCTACATACCAAATATCAAAGGCCTGGGCCGTCTGGTTTCAGACAAGAAGATTTTAAAGGTTTATTTCCTATATATCTCTATGGAAAATATGTGGGCTCCTGTGCGGGGACATTTCTTGCCCCCGGGCTATAATTTGGACAACCTTGGTAGAGGTCTATTAGATGAAGCTACATACCAAATGTCAAAGGCCTGGGCCGTTGGGTTTCAAACAAGAAGATTTTAAAGGTTTTCCATATATATCTCTATGGAAAACATGTGGGCCCCTGTGCGGGGACATTTTTGGCTCCAGGGCTATAATTTGGACAATCTTGGTAGAGGTCTACTAGATGAAGCTACATACCTAATGTCAAAGACTTGGGCCTTCTGGTTCTCCCTATATATCTCTATGGAAAATATGTGGTCCCCAGAGCGGTGCCATTTTCGGCCCAGGACTATATTCTGAATAATCTTGGCAGATGTCCACTAGACGAGGCTCTGTACCAAATATCAAAGGCCCTGGTCTTTGGGTTACAGACAAGAAGATTTGTTTTAGAAGATGTGCTTTCAAAACTGAAATAATTTAGAAAGACACTTAGCCTAAACAACGGGCTAACGTCGACCCGATAACGATACGACGTTGCTGTCGGCCCAACTTTGCCCGACATTCTTTGTTAGCTGGGACAGGATTAACCTTGGCCATATTCCCAAACGTACTTACCCTAGCCCCTGTGAAACTTGACACAGATCTGTAACATTCTGACCAAGTTCATAACTCTATCCTACAACTTTACTGATTTATGTGACATATGAAAAAAAGTCTGTTTCTAGACAACATTTTGGTCTCTCATTTCAATACCAGAAACAATAAATACACCATCAAAATTCAAATATGTGTTAAGACCTTTCCATTGATATCAAACATTTTTATCTGTGACCTTGACCTTTTAACTCTGACCTATTTTTCGAAAATTATAAACAAAACTTAAACCTTGGCCCCATTTCCAGACAATAGAATTTGACCCAACCTCATGAAACTTGACACATATCAATAGCATCATAAAAGCTACATTCTGACCAAGTTCCATAACTCTGTCATTCAACTTGACTGATTTATCTTCCTGTCTGTCATCGAAAAACAAAACAAAAAAACAAACAAAAAAAAAAAAAACAACAAAAAACAGACAAGCATGTCACCCGCGTGTGGTATTTTTGTTGTTGTTATTATTAATATCATATTATTATTAATTATTATTATGTTATCGGGGTTTTTTATTTTTTATTATTTTTTTATTTTTTTCGTTTTTTTTTTTTTTTTTTTTAATTTTATTTTTTATTTTTTTCGTGCGTGTGGTTTTCTGAGAAGCAACCGATAATATATTGTTTGTTTGTATTGATGTTTAAGGGCCCAGTCAACACTATTTAAGGTCATTTTCGAGCCAGTCAGTTTATCTACACGTTTCCTGTGCAAGCTTATACGTAAGCGGTATCCAGTACAGTGCACATTCTTTCGCCAGAAACTGACAACTGCCCTTCTTGAATCAGCGGAAGGAAGAGAATGACCGTAGAAAAGATTTCATGATCAACTTCCACGAAAGAATGTTGCCGACCCCGGCAGGTATCAAAGCCGCGCCCTCCTGATCACCAGTCAGACGCACATCCGTCTGAGCTACCGAGACCGGCGATAATATATTGTTTTTTTTTTTTGTATTGTTTGTATTGGAGTTTAACGGCCCAGTCAACACTATTTTATGCCATTTTTGAGCCGGTCAGTTAACTATCCACACTTTCCTGGGCAGGCTTATACGTAAGTGGTTAACCAGTGCAGTGCACATTCTTTCGCCAGAAACTGACAACTGCCCTTCTTGAATCAGCGGAAGGGAGAGAATGACCGTAGAAAATATTTCATGATCAATCTCCACGAACGAATGTTGCCGACCCCGGCAGGTATCGAACCCGCGTCTTCCTGATCACCAGTCAGACGCGCAACCGTCTGAGCTCCCGAGGCCTGCGATATTATATGGGCCCCATCAAGCGATTTTGGTACTTATGGCCTATGCGAGCAGCGAAGGTTCAGGCGAGCCTGCGCATCCGCGCAGTCTCGCCAGAACCTTCGCTGCTCGCTCATACAAGCAGTGAATCAAGAGGAACCTTCAGACAGAAAGCCATATCCCTGGCCCCTCTGAATGGCTGGGCATGCGCAGTTAAAATTTGTCATGGCGGAATGCTCGAAAACACAAATTCTCTTGGCGGGGCTCATATTGTACTGTGACAATCGTTTTCCAAAGGACTTGTTCACGTGTAGCAAAAGATGGATGGCTTCTATCCGTAACAAGGCATCTTTTGAGACCTCAGATCGCGGAAGATTTGTTGTTGTTGCTGCTGCTGCTGTTGTTGTTGTTATTATTAGTAGTAGTATAAACTTTTGTTATGATTTTTTTTATTATTTTTTTGTTGTTGTTATTATTATTGTTTTTATTATTACAGTCCAACCTGTATTAAGCAAGCACCTAAGGGATAATCAAAATATGCTTGCTTAAGACAGGTGCTTGCTTAATAAAGGTGAATTTTAATGCATTTTCATTCTTCAGGAACCAAATGCCTGCTTGCTTAAGACAGGTTGCTTGCTAAATAGAGGTGGCCATTATGACAGGTTTTACTGTATTATTATCATTATTATTATTATTATTTATTTTTGTTATTATTATTATTATTATTAGTATTATTGTTTTTCTGGTTGTCAATGGTGTTGTTGAAAAGGACTGGTCACAGCTAATTCGTATCGATCTCGCTGTCAGTTACATCTTGGAAGTAATGATTACTTTTCTGTCGGATCAGCAGTCATTGATAGGTTTCTGACATTAGTTCGCCGGGATCAAATAACTAATTGAATAAAGATTGTAGGTTATGACGAAGATTTATTAGAGTATAGTCATTAAGCTGACAAACTAGTCAGTAAAATATCAGAGCTACATTAACAGCATTATGTACCAGAAACCCCAAAACGGGCACCCTGGCGAACAGTGCAGGCCCAGATCAGACGCCGCAGAACGCGGCGTCTGATCCGGGCCTCCACTATTTGCTAAAAGTTCAGTTATTTTCAAAATAAATTTTGAAGAAAACACAACCTGACACCCCTAAATTTTGAAATCGACTCCTGCTATACATAACCCAGCAGGCACTCAACGTTGAACTAACGTTCAAACAACGTTGAAAACGTTGTTTCAACGTTAGTTCAACGTTGAATCAACGTTTTGTGCCTGAAGGGAAGGAGGAAGATTCTATTTGGTCCTAAAAGGGTAGATTGGAACCAATCTACTAAAAGGGTGGAAGGACAAGGATCAATCAGCACGATAACTAACTAGTCGTATAAAGTCCGTGTTATGAATAAATGAACACCCTTGTATATCCAATTTATTGGGCCGATTATTTGACAATCGATTGTTTGTCAATCGACCCAAAGTTACTCAGCACATAAGCTCTTCGGTGCTCATGTTCACGTGACTCACGCCAAATTGTTGGAAATACAGGTAACGGTTATTTTTAGGAAATAGACGCGTTAATCTTATCGTTGTGAGGTCAGAGTGCTGCGTTAGAATCTGGACTGGAATCATGTGTTGGGTTTGGAAATTTGTGAGGACCCAAATCGACTCTTTAAAGATAAGAATTAATGTATTCATCAGGAGCCAATTCCTATCCAAATTGGTAGGTGTGACATCCCAGCAGACACACGTCGCTAGGACAATGTCAAATCAACGTCGGTGCAACGTCACGACGTTGCATCGACGTAGATGTGACGTTACATAAATGTCTTAACGTTGTACCGACATTGAGGTGACGTCACAATTACGTCATGTGCCTGCTGGGATGTATGCACCATCGCGTTAACAAGTTCGTTTAGAGAACACCTTTGATAACCCCACATTATATATAGAAAACTGGGGTTTACATGGGTATACATTATATGGCGTACACATTATAGACTAAGAGTTCAACATGGAATTACAGCCATCAGTGATGACCTTTATTTTATAATGCAACAAGAAATATAAGCTTTCACAAAAAAAAAAGAAAAAGAAAAAAGAGGCCCACAGAATTGCTATCACATTTATACAAGTAAAAGAGGCCCATAACAAGTATGAGGGGTTTCACACAAAAAAGAGGCCAAGGGGCAGAGCTCTGGTACAAAATTGCTATCACATTTGTACAAGCCAATATTTGCTGGCATATATTTGTACAGGTTAAGATATGAATTTTATTTTTTCGGCTGTTCATGGAAGTATGAACGCAGTGGGTCGCGTGAAAAGTAAATGAACTTTGCTAGCGACCCGTTGTCGTTCATACTTTCATGAAAAGTAGAAAATTAAGTTTATTTTTAATATTTACATCCTTTGCCCCCCATCGCTGGGCGAAAAAAAATGCTTATAGGGCAAACTTTTAAAGCTGAAAAAAAAAAAATTACACGCTATTTTTCAACAAAGAGCGGAACACCATGACGTCACAAACACCTATAGAGAACCATGGTTTAGACAGACGTCACTTGCCGTCACTGAAAATCATGTGACTCGGTGCGTTCACGGAATGAACATCATTGTTTTCTGTAGGTTTACATTAGATTTTACACTGTAAATATATTAACTGTTAATATGTTAAGCATGTAAATTATTATACCTGTATCGTCATGACGTTTGGACTTGTATATAAGCGCTTAGACAGGACGGTTTCAATCAACTGGTCACGAACTTAACACGTCGCACTGGTTTGATGAGGTCCACAAGAACCAGACAAGGATGGAAACGTACACGGTCTAGTAGTATCACTAATTGCCAGACTGACAAATAGAATTTTGCCAAAGACAATAAATTGTATAAAACATATTTCTGGGATACAATTCTAGACATTCCCAGTTAATTTGTGCTAAGCATAGATCTAGCTTTTTTTGTAAATGCTATAGTTTCAATACTTGTTTTTCTTATTTTTCTGCCCCGGGACATAAGTTGTGGGTACTAGTTAGAACCGCCTAAATGTGCGGTTCTAACGAGCACCCAAAACCCATGTTTGGAGTAAATATATAAACAATATCAGTTTTGTTTTTATCAGAAAAGTAACTGTTTTTTAGGAATGAAAGAGTGCACTATGTCAAGCGGATGCGTTTATGACTATGACAACTTACTGAAAATCTTTATGGCAATGTTATGTCACCATACTTAACCCCTTTATGACACGGAGAATCTTTCATATAATGTGCTTTGGACAGGCCCATTTTCCCATTTTATGAGTGTCTGATGTGTTTTTATTTGTTGCAAGTTCTCCAAAGCTCTTATAACTAAAAGCAAACAGTGCAGACCCTGATCAGACGCCACTTTATGCGGCGTCTGATCTGGGTCTACACTGTTTGCCAGTGCCGCATTTTTGGGATGCTAGGCAGTCATGGGCTAATAATATTGAACAGCTTTCTTTTCGCTTTCTAGTATTAGTTGTAATTAAATTCTCGCCATTCCCTTGTGGCAAGTCTTTGCAAAAAGCCAGAATCATGCATATCAGAGAGATCTATCAAAATGTCAAAGTTTTAGAGATCAACCTGTGCAAGCGCCTCCTGGCAGTCAGTCGAAACAATCTAATGATGCAATAGGGTTGCTTGAAAGACCCTCAACGTCGTGCGCATTGCGCACTGGATAATTTGAATTTTCTCATGTAAAATATACACATGCTGTTTTTCCGTATTTCCCGTAAGCTGGCTTATATTATATCAGTAGCGATTATTAAGAAACGATACACTTCTCTATTGGAAAATATTCCTATATTATTTTGTTTCTGCACAAATTCTACAGAACATTGGGGACACGTTCTAACAGTGTTAAGTCTTGGAGACACGCAACAGGATTAACGATTCTGGCTTGGATACTGTTCCATAGCGCTATTGTTTATGGATAAACTGCCATCGATATTCTTTCTGTGAAAACACACAGGAAAATACCGCTGAAATTAGAACATTCTCAGCAGGTTTATATGTGTAAACTTATGCAGTATATGCGTATTAATACGGATGGAAAATTGTTGAAATGAGTAAGTTTTTGTTTTGTTTATTAATTTTTAATAATTCTAAAGTGAACCCGGGTGAAAACTTCAAAGTTTTATTCCCATCTACTCTAAACTCGTATATGACAATGGAATCTTCCACCTTGTAAGTTTGGAGTGGTCTATTTACAATTATATGGGTGCAATGTTTGTTTTTGTTTGTGGCAATTTTTACAAACATGCTAACAGTGTAGACCCAGGTCAGACGCCGCGTTCTGCGGCTCTGATCTGGGTCTGCACTGTTTGCCAATGTTCCAGAAAAGGGCCGCTAGAAGGAAAGAATATGCTCTAAAATAGCAAATTCATTTCTTTAGGAATAACCCTCGTTTTCTTAGGGACTTCTTATGCGATTAAAAAAAGTTCATTTTATGCTTTGACAAGTCCGTGCAATGGCTACCTGTTGTAACCCTACTTTATATAAGAGAAGAGTGGGGTTTTCAAGCATTACGAAAACAGGCTTTTACGAAAATTTTAATATGAAAAATGGTGATATTTTTCTTATTTCTGCTCAAAATATAGATTGTATGGTTCTTGTTAGAACCGCCTCATCGAGGCGGATTAGGCGGTTCTAACGAGTGCTCTATAGTATAGAGCAGAAATATGAAAACCAAGGTTTACCCTTGTGCACCGCAGTTTTACTAGATAAAAGTGGGGTTCAAGGGGGCCAGTTTTCGTGAAAGGTAGATATTTTTTCTTTGTTCTTTGTCAAAATCTTGCTCCATTGGAGTCAATGAAGAAAGGGACAGGATTTGTAGTGGGTTTCGTTTACAAATTGTTTCGAAAAAAGATTTTAGAGTATTTGGTTTGTAAAGCAATATCTCTGTATTTATGTAGGATGGATGAAACAAACGACCAACTCTTGTGTTTGAATATTGGCGCATAAAGTTTAGTTTTATTAAACGTCGTCAAGGCTGACATTGTACCAACGTTAACGTCGCATTACCGTAGCCAGGGTGACGACAGTGATGGTACATGTGAAAAAAAAATCATGACCAGCAAATGAAAACAACACTGATATTTTTTGGGGGTTTGTTTGATTTGAGGTTTAACATCCCCATCAGCACTGTAAAGGTCATTTTGGAGACGCTGCTTCCAATTTTGTGGGACTTTTACCCGACATTGAGATGAAATGACATATCAAGCCCTGCCGCCCAATGAAACCAATAGGGTTTATATACATGGACGGGCCGACTCGCACCGCTTTGTCTGGGCAGGCTTAGATCCTCTAAGCTGTTTACCAGTACTCGTGTGCGGGTCGGTTGCAGCTCTGCGTGGAAGCATCATGCAGCCCATTTATTTCTTCAACACTGAGATAAATTCGTAAAGCATGTGTTGCATACCTAAATGTTCGCTATGATTGACCACATGTTGGATCTAATCATTTATAGTTCAGCGACCTGTAATTTCAGTACGATGCGGTTCAAATGCAAGGTTAAATCAGTTTGTTTGTCTGGTTTCGAGTTTTACGGCCCATTCAACACTATTTAGGTCATATCGAGCCGGTCAGTTTACCAGATCCAAGAGAGATTGTAGGTGCTGGTTAGAACCGCCTCGTTGAGGTATCTATGTTATGAGCAAAAGTAGGGTACAATATCGTTCGTGCCTCAATTTTCTTTATATAAAGAGTGGTTTATAAGAGATTCATTACATAGAACTATCATTATTGTTGCGTCGGAGAATGTAATAACGCCATGTAATAAATTCTACAATCCACTAATATTCAAATTAGTTGGATACACCACGTAAGGTTACCTGTACGACGTCCTTAACGACGTCGCGTTTATTGACAATTTAGTAAAACATTCTTGAATAAAATCCGTTTTAAATGTCATATAAAAAAAGGGAATCTTGCATTCGTGCTCTTGTATTATTGAATTTATTAAACTCGTCGAGAAAAATGGATAACATGCTCGGCGAAGCCTCGCATTTGATCCATTTTCCTCAATTCGTTTAATAAATTCAATAATACATGAACACTCATGTGAGATCCTCTACGATGTGACTGATCGTACCCCTATACATGTAAAGTCTAACTTTAATGGTTCGATACCCATTTGGGACCTCGAAAATCTGTTCGAAACAGTGGTAGTTCGAATCACTGAGGGCTACTTCCAGGAGGCAAAACGGGGATAATTTTGGGATTTCTTTTCGATGTTCTATGATTTATATGTTTGCTGTGTGTACTCATTAGAACCGCCTCCCTGAGGCATATGTTTGCTGTGTGTACTCATTAGAATCGCCTCCCTAAGGCATATGTTTGCTGTGTGTGCTCATTAGAATCGCCTCATTGAGGCGATTCTAATGAGCACACATGGCATACATTTGCAAGCTGAAAGACTAAAATATCCTAGTTTTTCATCACTATTTCTTAACTTAGAGAAATTCCCTAGGGACTCAACAACAGATTCGACCCAGCCATAATAAACGAGCCATCGGTGTTCGAGCCATCGAAGTTCCACTGTACGTAATAAACTACATGTGGCACTTCTTCCTTGTGAAAGGGAGTCAGAACCGTTTTGCAGAAAAGGGCAACATATATTTTTCTATATATAGCATCTGGGCGATACACGTTTTCTTTTCACTCTTGTGTGTTTTCTTGTTTCAAAGGGCGACTTTAACGGGCTTTCGTGGCTTAATGGGTAATCAATAACTGTTCAAGCCTCGCTATGGTGACATGCGAGACGCCAAATTCTGCAACGGAAGGTGAGGTGGTATTTCGCCGGATACTCCGGTTTTTGCCCACCTATGATTAACGATGCGCTCGAAATCTAAAAGGAATACTCTTGGAAGGCCCCGTTGAATAAAAAAACAAAACAAAAAAGGCAACCTTGAATAGAACAAGGGCCTCAATGGAAATTGCAAAAAAAGATGGTTGCATCACGAAATTATGACCCCCTTGAATCCCACTTTTATATAGTAAAAGTGCGATTTACAGGGGTAAACCTTATTTTTCTTATTTCTGCTCTAAAATATAAATTGAGGGTACTCGTTAGAACCGCCGGCGGTTCAAACGAGAACCCACAATCTATATTTTGAACAGAAATAAGAAAAATATCACACTGATTTTCCATTTGAAAATTTTCATTTTTTTTTCGGCGATAAAGGTTACAATGTATATATATATATGCGTGTTTTCGTAATGGTTAAAGACATGTACTATAATTTTTAGTCGGTGAGTTCACGAAGTGAAGTCACCAGACTTTAGTTGTCGCTCGATGACCCTTCTCAACCATTTTTAGATGTATATTAGTTGTCGCTTTTTGGACATGCCTTCGGATTCATATGTAAACCTCCGCTCAAAATGTAGTTCCTGCCAGAGGATTGTACTTTCTCTTTCAGCAGACATAACACAGCTGTGTTTCTTTATTAGAATGAATGACCCGATAAACTGATTAAATGTGGCAGCTCATAATTGCTTTATAAACCTGTAATCCAGCATCATTATTGTGGTTTACAAGATCCCAATTGAAAACCACCGTCATACTTTTGTGCAGGTAAAATATTTGGGCAAGTACATCATGCCAGACTAAGACTTAATTGCAGCTCGCTACACGATCATCTCTTTCAAAACAATATTCTAAATAACTCTTTATGTGCTTGTGGAGCTATTGAGGACACACATCACTACCTCATGGCCTGTGAACAGTACACTGACGTTAGACAGGACATGTTAAACATTGTCTCAGCTATTTGCCAACCCAACCTGCTTTAAACACCCTTCTATACGGCAGTACTGATCTCTCTGTGAATGATAACATACAAATATTCTTAGCAGTGCAAGATTTTATTCTTAAGTCTAAAAGATTTTGTACCTCAAATTTATAATCACAGATTTCAAATGCCTTACTAGTACTTATCACAGACATATAAATATGTGTAGTTTTTCTACATGGGCACACATACATATATCTACACACGTAAATATATACATGCGCGTTCTTACCCGAAAAAGTTTGAAAAACACATCTACTAACTCGAGTTAAACAGCTACAGCGTCCAACCGAACCGATCTTCAGCCTTTGTCTCACATCACTATTCGAAGAGCGCAACTGAGTTTCTACATTGTATTGTTTCTCTTGAGACAGCCCCAAATCACACGCCCAAGACTTGATTCATCAGTGCTAATGAAACAAAATAATTATCTTAAAATCCATTCCCCGTGGAGCCATATATCTATGCTTTATTTCACTACTATACTATTCATTTTGTAACCAAAATGAAATTCACCTAGGATATCTTCACAATAACTTGCAAATTCGAACAAACTTGACAATCACAACTATACTTAGTACATTGATATTGTAATCGAGGGATACAGATTTGAATAAGTCATTTGACTTTTTTCTGAATCCCTTTGTATGATACTTGTATTCTTTGTCAACATTATATGTGTAAAAAATGTATGTATTATACAAAGAAATAAAGTTTAAACCAAGATCCCAATTTAAAAAGTAAACATTTTAAGACCATAGGGTCAACAAGCCTATGTAATTAACACCCGCATATACCAAGTTTTTTTTTCAGAGAAGAATACGGTCTACAGGGCATATTTCTTTTCTAAAACAAGGACTGTGGGTACTCGTTAGAACCTATTCATTGACGCAGTTCTTATGAGCACCTACAATCGATGTTTGAAGGAGATATAAAAAAGCATTACCAGGAAAACATTAGTGTTTGAGCTGTAAAAGAATGCGTCTGCTATGTACATGAAATACATGTAACAGTCTAGAATTATTCCTTCAGCTGTTTTATCAAAGAGGCATACAAAAAATTAATGTTGGACACTGGCAAATAGTGTAGATCCGGATCAAATACCCTGTAATTCACCGACTTTGAGGCTTCTCAAGCCTTTGATTTATAACGTAGTTCAGTCTGTGTATGGGATGAGTTTGCAGTAAGAATATTTGTATCGTAACAACAGCAGTTGTTAACATTCTGACAGTTATGCCAAGCCATATGGAACTAATGCAACTTTTATTAGTTCCCACGACATTTGCTATGCTATCGTTAAAGGGGAAAAGTGAGATGCATTCAGGGGAGGCAACTCGTTCATAAATAATTTTGTCTTCCACATCAATAGGGGTCTTTAAAGGAAATAATTTGCTGCTGAGGAGCAAAATCTACTTTTAAAGGAAAGAATTTGCTGCTGAGGAGCAAAGTCTGCTTTTATAGGAAAGAATTTGCTGCTGAGGAGATAATTCTTTCCTTTTATAAGTACATTGTGTAGTTCCTTAGAAGCAAATGCTTTCTTTTAAAAGTGGATCTCTTCTTCGCAAAGTTTCAGTGTGTAGGAAAGGAAACCGGAAGACCAAACAGTTGCCTACCTTGGTAAAATGACAGGATAAAACCACAACAACAACAACAAGAAAAAACATTCTCCTTATCAACGGACGTTGTGAAAACAATGGCAGTTAGACGAAATCATATGGGACCAATGTATTTTTAATAGTTCCCACGACGCATGCTTTGTCATGGTATAACCCTTTTCAAAAGTAGATCCATTTTTCGCAAAGACTTAGTTTATAGGCACACCGACAACTGTATACCAATACCCTGCATATTTCCCACCATTTTAAAATGGCGGGACATATTCAGAGTACATCCATTGCCCTTGTAAAGAGGGGTTATGACCAGGCTATAGGTTATAGTTTTTAGGTATTTGAAATTAAGGCAACTTTAATAAGTTCCCACGACCGTATAGCCATTTCACCTCTGCTTAATGTGTGGGATCAGATGACGCAATTATAAGAATAGTTAAAATTCAGAGATAAGTTTTTTTTTCTTTCTCATTTTATTTCAATAATAATTAATAGTTCGAACATTTTGTCAATAAATTTTGTTAATATTTTTTGAAAAGGCTTGTTTGCTTTTTCTTTCTACTACGCTTGGCTCATAACAATTTAAAGACTTAGTTTGTAGGCAAACAAAGAGTAAGTGTCGAAAGTTATCGCCCCTGTTGCATGTTAAATGGCGGATAAATGCCAGTTGTAGACATTCTTCTTATCAACAAGAGTTGGGAACATAATGACAGTTTGACGAAGTCATATGGAACTAATGCCGCTTTCATTCGCTTTGCCATCGTTCAACAGTGTTGAATTTGACAAAGTTAACGTCCTTAGGTGTCCTTATTGCGCTACGCATATGCTTTAGTGCTAGGAAAAGAATGGAATTGAATGGCGCAGAACAGAATGATGTGACCTGGCATTGCAAGGAATGAAATGAAAAGAAACGGAAAGAGGTGAAATGGAGTGAGATGAAGTTCTCAAATTCAATAAGTATTCCTAAAGGGAAGAATTCCCAATCCCACCCTATATGAGAGCATAGTCTTTGCAGTCCCTAAAACAGTAAAATTCCCATATTAAGACCATCTTTGGGACTGTTCAAAAGTGGTCTTTAAAACCACATTTGAACTGTCCCAAAGACGGTCTGTTTTAGGAGATACTGGGTATAGAAAACACAAAGAAAGAATTAACTGAAACCTTCTTTATAAGCTTTTAAAAGCATATTTAGTCTTAATTTTAGGTGGTCTTAATAGCGGAATGTTACTGTATCTCCATCGGTCCCCGCCCATAGGGGCTTGAATAAATATATGGGCTGCATACTGCTTCCACGCAGAGCTGAATCCGGCCCGCACACGACTACTGTTAAACCGCTTAGAGGATCTAAGCCTGCCCAGGCAAAGCGGTGCGAGTCGGAGCGTCCATGCTTATAAACCCTATTGGTTTCATTGGGCGACAGGGCTTGAGATGTCCTTTCATCTCAGTGTCGTGTAAAAGTCCCACAAAATTTGGAAGCAACGTCTCCAAAATGACCTTTAGTGTTGACGGGGACGTTAAACCTCAAATCAAACAAACAAAAACTGTATCATCATTGTCCTTTCCTTTCATGTTGACACATCCCACTCTATTTTGTCCCATTCCCTGTTTTGAGCTCCGTCTAGAAGTTCTAACTTGATAAGGCAAAATCAGATCTACACCGAAAACGTGTTAAGAAAATGCTTCGGAATTACCCAAGAATTAACTTCCGTCAAAATAAGTAGCTTGCGCTGTGAATAATGTGTTTCTCATTTGCAGTTCGATTAAATTAATGGAGCTCCGAGATAGGAATCGGCTACAAATTTCATCAATACCACTCATTAATTCTTGTAAATAAACCGACATTTTTATGCGAGATCAGCATAAGGCTCTCTACATGTTTTATGGCAAATCTATAATTTGAATTACATTAGCTGATGGATCAGTGCGTCTTTCTCTCGGCTATTTAGGTCGCGTTTTCTCAGATCATCTTGGACCTCATCATGTGAACAAGTCCGTGAAATGAAGACCCCCCAAACCCCACTTAAATAGAGAAAACTGGGGTTTAGGGGGGTATTCATATTTTCTCATTTCTGCTCCCAGACATAGATTGTGGGTACTCGTTAGAACCGCCTCATTGAGGCGGTTCTAACGAGCACACACAACCTATGTTTTGAGCATTTATAGGAAAAATATCAAGTATTTTCATCAGAAAAGTAGCCATTTTGTTAATGCGAGAAATGCACTATGCCGTAGGGATGTGTTATCGTAATGTGTTCAAGTTGGTTCATATCAAATTTTTACCACACACACACACACACACACACACACACACACACACACACACACACACAGAGTAAATAAATAAATAATAATGATAATAAATAAATAAAAATGTCTGATAAAAAAATCCGATATTTTTCATATTTCGGCTCAAAACAGATTGTGGGAACGAGTACCCACAATCTATGTTTTTTGTGAGTAGAAAATTATGAAAAATAATGTCAATCCCATTTTTACTATATACAAGTGGGGTTTAAGGGGGTCAAAATGATCAAGTCCCAATGGGCGGGAGCAAACCATCACACAAGTTCAAATATGATCGATCTTTTTTACATTAGTTTTTAACGTGAGAATTACTTGCATCTCGCCTTTGATGTTGTTTCATTGTCTAATCAATATCTTTGTTGGCTTAAAGCATGTTTCAAAAGTCAATATATCGACAAATGATATTAAAGTTCACAGGTTGCCATAACAAATGTAGGAAAAAAATCACGGAAAAATCACTGGTGGGAATAAAGGTCACGGAAATAAAGTCACAGACTTGGTTTTGAACTTGTTTTACAGTGTTACATGTATGTGTCACTTACTGATTTAAATTGTGAATGGTCCCGGCCTCGGTAGCTCAGTCGGATACGCGCCTGACTTGTGATCAGGAGGACGCGGGCTCGATACCTGCCGGGGTCGGCAACATTCTTTCGTGGAGGTTGATCATGAAATCTTTTCAACGGTCATTCTCTCCCTTCCGCTGATTCAAGAAGGGCAGTTGTCAGTTTCTGGCGAAAGAATGCTACTGTACTGGTTAATCACTTACGTATAAGACTGCCCAGCGCCACCCGCCCATAGGGGCTCGAAGAAATAGATGGGCTGCATGATGCTTCCACGCAGAGCTGAAACCGAGCACACACTAGTACTGGTAAACCGCTTAGAGGATCTAAGCCTGCCCAGGCAAAGCGACGCAAGTCGGCCCGTCCATGCTTATAAACCGTATTGGTTTCATTGGGCGACAGGGCTTGAGATGTCATTTCATCTCAATGTCGGGTAAAAGTCCCACAAAATTGGAAGCAACGTCTCCAAACTGACCGTTAAACTTCAATACAAACAAATTAACCCTTAAGATGCCAATCACAACAATTCTCGTCTGCTTTATCATCTGCAGGTTACTTTATAGGTCTTTGCGGACCAAGATCAGACTGCTCTCTAGGCGCAGCCTAAACTTGATCCATACTGTTTGTTTGTGTGGAAAAATATTTTATGCTCCCTGAAGGGAGAGCATGTATTGCCGCTTCGTGCATCTGTCCATTCGTCCGTTCGTCCGGGGGTTAAAATCTGAAAAGAACCCAAAGTCGATGAGATAACGCCACAATGTACCTCTAGTAAGAACGTCCGTCCATCCACCATACTTTTGTCCGCAGCATTTCTCTAAATGTTTTAAAGGTGATTTAGTGAAACTTGTTACACTGATAGAGGGTCATGAGCGGAATTGCAAAATAAAAGAACCATAACCCTGTCATCAGTATTACGGAGTTACTTCCCTTCGTATTTTATGACCCCCTCCCCCGGAATCAAAGATTCGGGGGCATATAGTTTTTGGTCGGTCTGTCTGTCCGTCTGTTTGTCTGTTTGTCTATCCGCAAAAACCTTAACATTGGGCATAACTTTTGAATGGTAACTGATAGGGCTTTCTTATTTCACATGTGCGTTCCTTGTAACAAGACCTTTCAAGACATACCATAATTTTTGATCTTATGGCCTTGACCTTGACGTTTGACCTACTTTTTAAAAACTTTAACATAGTCCATAACTTTCGATTGGTGATTGATAGGGCTTTCATATTTCACATGTGCCTTCCTTTTCACAAGACCTTTCCAGTGGTATCCTAATTTTGACCTCGTGACCTTGACCTTGACGTTTGACCTACTTTTTAAAATCTTTAACACTGGCCATACCTTTCGATTGATAAGTGCTAGGGCTTTAATATTTCACATGTGCATTATATGTCGCCAGACTTTTCCAACGGTACCTTGTGACCTAGACCTACTTTTTTAAGACTTGAACATTGGCCATGCCCTTCGATTGCTTAGTGACACTGCTTTCATATTTAACATGCGCTGTCCGGGGGCTTCAGTGCTTTCACAAACACATCTTGTTTCCAGTAAGAAGCTTGAATGTAATTAAATGAAACTTGATACATTGATGCGGCCATCAGAGGAAGTGCAGTGTGCAAGAACAGTAATTCTATCACAAGAAATTCCAGAGATATTTCCGTTTTAAATTTTTGGCTTCCATTTTCGATTGGAAGCCATTTAGATTGGATTGGTGATCTAACCTTCTTATGACGTAACTAGGAAAGCCCTACAGATAAGACTGCTCTCCACATATTTACGAAGTGAAAACTCGTTCAGAATAAACAAGAATATGCCGCGCCCGTCGATGTCTATTTATAAAGCGTTTCCAGATATCTACTTATAAAGCGTTTCCAAGAAGTCAAACCAAGGAAAAAAAAGTTACCTACTTTCACTTTCATCCGTTTGACGTAACCTCATAATTAACCCATAGGTGCCCGGCAAAAAAACATATTCCACCTTTATAAGTCTGGAGTGGTCAATTTCTAAGCATAGGGGATGTCATTTTTTGTTGTAAGTTTTACAAAAATGCATGTACTTTGAGCAAACAGTTTAGACCTTGATCAGATGCGGCGTCTAATCTGGGTCTGCACTATTTGCCAATGTCTCAAAAGATGGAGGCATATATGGGTTAATTTCAATATTTGAAGGTCATTGTAAAAAGCAGGAATACTTGATTCCAGTTTCCCATTTACCGGTAGGATGGTGAAATTATCTTAACTGCCGTATTCGACGTAATAAGCGTTTGTTGTGACTCGAAACTAACCCTATGGTCTTCTCCATTGGAATCATTATAAAACATCTATGTGCTAAAATCTCATGAACTAGCAATTTCAGTTCATTACGAAAACACGCCTATTCAAATATATACAGAATTTTGCCACCCAAATGAAAATTATCCGATAAAAAATTCAGATTTTTTCATATTTCTGCTCTAAACATATATTATGGGTACTGGTAAGAACTGCCTCGATGACGCGGTTCTTGCGACTACCCACTGTCTAGGGGTCAAAATTAGGCAGGCTTGTTTCGTGATGTGAAAAAATATTCTTTTTTTTTTCTAGTCTAAATAAAGATTGTCGGTGCTCGGTGTTCTGAACCCCCTAAAAAGGAAAATAATGTACCCCTGTACATCCAACTTTCTCTATATAAAGTTGGGTTTATAGGGTTATTCAGTACATATGGGGTAGCCTCATTGTGCTTCTAGTGCCCGGTTACCTTAAAAACAAGAAATATCTTTAAAAAAGATATGCGGCGTAGATTTAATTTGAAGGTTGTTTAGAAACTAGTGCTTCAGCTGAAGTGCACGACCCGCCGGATGCTTTTAGCTTGATGAGTGTTACCATATATGGGTATGGCGGCCATTTTGGTCATGTGACCTAAACCTAAACGGTTCCCCCAATAAATGCGCCTTATCGTAATGAGCAAAAATATATCTAATACTTTAGTACTGTATTCTGAATCGTTTGCAGGATAAAATGAATTCTCACTTTTCCAATACAGAAGCATATGTGTAAAAGTTTGACCTAGGCACAAAGAAGGTCAAGCTCAACCCAGGGTCACCATTTTAGCAATTTATGATTGGCCTACGTCCCAGATGTTATTCATCAAGTTTCGTGGAAATCTGCCAAGTGGTTCTGGAGAAGACTATTTTGAAGGGTTTTTACCATATATGGCTTGGCGGCCATTTTGGTCATGTGACCTGGACCCCATGAGCAAAGTTTGGTTTCCTCCATCCCATAGAGGCTTCATATGAAATTTGACCTTAATCGGCCCAACGGTTTCCGAGGAGAAGCAGTTCGAAAATTTTCACATTTTTCGCCTCGGCGAGGCTATACTAAATGGAATGTAATATTTCGCAAGTTCATTGGTTAGACCTCATTGATACTATCAGTATGCCAAAAATTGTTTAAATATTCCAAGCGGTTAAGTCACTATCACCAATTTTCACAAACGGGTTACGGACGGACAGACAGACAGACAGACCATATATGGCTTGGCGGCCATTTAGGTCATGTGACCTGGACCCCATGAGCAAATTTTGGTTTCCCCCATCCCATAGAGGCTCCATATGAAATTTGACTTCAATCGGCCCAACGGTTTCCGAGGAGAAGCAGTTCGAAAATTTTCACATTTTTTCGCCTCGGCGAGCCTATACTAAATGGAATATAATATTTCGTAAGTTCATTGGTTAGATCTCATTGATATCTATCAGTATGCCAAAAATTGTTTAAATATTCCAAGCGGTTAAGTCACTATCACCAATTTTCACAAACGGGTTACGGACGGACAGACAGACTGACAGAATGACACGGTGATTTTAGGGCACTCTTAGAAAATCAACCGACTTCAGTCGGTCGCTTTTTCTGCGGGTCGTGCAATATGAGCTACAATAGTGACAGCAACAATTGTCTAGCTATGAACTGGTTTACTGTATTCAAACAATTCAGATGTCACGCAAGGAAAAATAGCTTTGCAGAGGGCGGTGTCCCGCCTGTTTGAGATAAGGTCAATGTAAAAGGTCAAGGTTAAAAACATGACCTCATTTCAAGAGCATATGATCTCAAGTATATGCACAACAAATAAGAAAACGTTATCATTTACTGTTTTTGAACACAAATTCTAGGGTTAACATTTCGGGTTGTCGCTATGGTGAACGTAAACGCATAGGCGGACGAACAAACGGACGAGCAGACAAACGGACGGAAACTTGATCTTATGTGCACCTAATTAAAACTCAAATTACACTTATTCCTTTTCAGAATTTATATAACATTAATGATATTCGAAAATGTCCATTTTGTGTTAAAATGGAGGACATAAAGTATGCTGAAGACAAATGATACACTGCAACTTTTATTTAGCATATATTGTAAATTAAACATCTGTCAATTTGTAATGCGATTATTACATGTTTTTGTCATGCTATATCTCTTTATTGGTTTCATTGGGCAACAGGGCTTGGGTGTCATTTCATCTTAATGTCGGGTAAAAGTCCCACAAACTTGGAAGCAACGTCTCCAAAATGACCTACACAGTGTTGATGGGGACGTTAAACCTCAAATCAAACAAACAATTCCTTTCGCAGAAAATTCTTCCTTTCGCGAAAGGAACCTTCCTTTCGCGAAATGGTTCCTTTCGCTATATAGACCAACCACGTGAAATTAGGTCAAAATAGCTATTCACCGCAGCAGTTACAGAATTCACTAGAAACACAATTATACATATGACGTATGGTCATCAAAGGACAAGACGGTGAGCAAGCCGAAACTGTATATATTTTTCATTCATGTCTCACATAAAAAAACGAAATATTTCCTAGGTTAAAACTTCAGTAAACTGTCGTACTTTTGAGTAGATTTATTTATGCAAATCATTGACCAATGAAATGGTCATCTCCTTGGACATGTGGTTTTATTGACCAATGGAATAACGAAAAATGTAGGACAAAAGCAAAACCAGAACGGCTACGCCGTAACAAGATCATCGTTGTTCAGTACACGGACCTGTTGATGTAATGCTTTTCTTTTCTTAAGGATTTGTAAAGAAAAAAAAAAAAAGAAAAAATAAATGTCTATAGATTACAAAAGTTAATTCTGTCACTTGACTTCTCTCGTAGTCTCAAACTTTTCATGGTCACTCAGAATTTCCAGGACGAGTTTATAAAGGGAGTTTGACAGTTGAAATCAGTAAAAATAGTTTTGTAGAGTCCAGCTACAGGCAGATAGTCTAACTTGCATTGTGTAAAACAATTTTTCCGAAGTAAATCAATCAAGTGTGCTTGTTGTAGGGTGGTCTCCATGAAAGTGATGTCATTTTTTCTTCATTTATTTAGGAACATTATTAACCGCTCCTTTATGAGCGGTGGGTGAAGAGAACGACAGTTTTAAACATTGTAGAACTTGTCATGATCGTGCCTCGAACTCAGGCAGAAAGAGACCTCATATCCTACCAACATGGTCAATTTTACAAAACATGTTCATCTCTCAAATCAAATTGCGTGTCAAACGAGTAATTTAAAAGCTTAACATGGTTCAGTCTTTTCTGACTTTTCCACCAGCATAAAACTTGTGCGAGTGAGCAGCTCGCCACATTCAGCCTTCGCTCTTCATAAATGCCGATTTTTTAACCATTACAGTTAGATGCGCATCGACGTTGCGGTTTCGCTCCTCGCCGGGTCCGTGAATATGTTTCTACGTACATTGTCCTCCTTTCAATGGTTAAAGACGGACAGCTAACACTGAAACAATTTCCGTAAGATCCCACCAGGAAAATCGTGCTTATTTAGAGCGACCACGTCGATGCAACGTCAAGACGTGGGTCTTTTTCACAAAGGCGACCAGCAATGACTCAGGCGAGCCTTCGAGTTCGCGCAGCCTTACCAAGCCTTTGCTGCTCTCGGATATGAAGAAAAGAAAAAGCGTTTTAGTTGGCTGCGCTCATGCATTTGACAAAATGTATGCTTATAAGGGAGGTAATACAGGGGAAATGATTAACTTTTCAAGCCCCAAAACCTGGGAAATCGAGTGAAAAAGAATGTGAAAAATATTGTTTTTTTTTTTTTTTGTTGTTTTGTTTTGTTTTGTTTTGTTTTTTACCAGTTGATAACTTTACTTGCAAATAAATTTGTACAACAGCACAAATGATTGCTTGCAGGTAAACTTCAACCAAATGCGGTCGCCGATACTTACGCCGACGACGGACGTTGGGGGTATGGCAATAGCTCCCCATTACTTTCGCGGGCGAGCAAAAATGGCGGATTTTCAACTTTACAAACTGGGGAAGCCTTCCTTTTAAAAGGAAACTTTATTGCAGTATTAATCTTGTCCAGAGCATACCTCTGAAAGTTTTGAAAACAGACACAAGTAATTTGATAAAGTGATAGAGGGCTACGAGTGGAATTGCAGAATACAAGAACCATAATCCTGTCTACAGTATTTATGGAGCTACTTTCCTTCTTAAATTTTGCAATAAAAGCCTTGTCCGGAGCATATCTCTGAAAAAATAGAAAGGGTTTAAATGAAACTGGATACAGTCGAACTTCGATGGCTCGAACCCCTTTGGGACCATGAAAATTTATTTGAGACAGCGGTAGTTCGAGCCACTGAAGGTCACTGCCAAGAGGCATAACGAGATACTTTTGAACATCTTTCGATGTTAGATAATGAAAATGTTTGCTGTGTGTACTCATTAGAATCGCCTCACCGAGGCGATTCTAATGAGTACACACAGCACACATTTGCAAGATAAAAGACTAAAATTTCCTTAATCATCCCCCACCATTTCTTATCTTGAGGATTTCCCTAGGGGCTCAAGTACGAGTTTGACCCAGCCATGGGAAACGAGCCATCGGTGTTCGAGCCATCGAAGTTCTACTGTACATTGATAGACGGTCATCAAAAGGAAGGGCAGAGTGCAATAACCGTAACGCTATCACAAGTCATTACAAAATAATTTCCCTTTCTAATTTTTGCAACAGTAAGCTTGTCCGGAGCATATCTCTGAAATTATAGGATAAATAAATGAAACTTGATACATTGGCAGAGGGCCATGGAGAGAGAACCATAACCATGACTTTCTTTCCGATCACCATCATAATAAGGATTCTAACCCCTACTGTTCATCTGAATAGTGCTCCCCCGTCCATCGGAGCTTGAAGAAATAGATGGGCTGCATGGTGCTTCCACGCAGAGCTGAAACCGACCGCACACGAGCACTGGTAAACCACTTAGAGGATCTAGGCCTGCTCAGGCATCGCGGTGCGAGTCGGACCGTCCATACTTATTAACCCTATTGGTTTCAATGGGCGACAGGGCTTGAGATGAGATGTCATTTCATCTCAATGTCGGGTAAAAGTCCCACAAAATTGGAAGCAACGTCTCCATAATTACCTATACAATGTTGGCGGGGACGTTACAAACCGTCTGGATAGAATCTAGAAGCCCCCGTGGTGTAGTGGTTATGCTACTCGCCTCATAAACCAGGGGTCGTGGGATCGATCCAGGGCTCGGGCTTCTCCAGACTTTCGGATGAGTCTTTAAGCCGAGGTCCCGTCTCCGTATGACCTTAGCTGTTGGTTGGACGAAAAACGCAAACACATACATACTGGATAGAATCTTCCGCCTTACAGATATATATATTTCCATTTTGATGTCAGGTTGAGGTACGAATAGTTAAGAATTTAATTGGAACATGTCCTAACATTTTGCAAACAGTGTATGCCCTGATCAAAAACAGCGTTTTGTGGCGTCTGATCTGAGCCTGCACGGTTTGCCATTGTCCAGGCTTGGGTTCCTCGTCTGAAATGGGGAGAATGAATGAAAGTTATAATATGATATCTCTGGGAGTAATCGGCGAGTCGAGAAAATAAATGTTGCAATATTTAAAGGGACGCAACTCTTCGACAGCAATTGGTTGTCTCGCATTGCACCTACACACAGTGGTACTGTGTAAGAAGACGCCTTCATGCATCGTGATCAACAAATGACAGCTCGTGATTGACAGAATCACATTACGAAAACACGCCTATATAATTCTGACCCCCTTGAACCCCACTTGTATGTAGTAAAACTGCGGTTTATAGGGGTAAACCTTATTTTTCTTATTTCTGCTCTTAAATATAGATTGTGGGTACTCGTTTGAACCGCCTCGATGAGGCGGTTCTAACGTGTACCAACAATTTATATTGTCAGCAGAAATAAGGAAAATATCACAATTTTTCATCCTAAAATATTTGTTTGTTTTTTTCGGCGAAAAATTTACTATACATGTATATTGTATAGGCGTGTTTTCGTAATGAAGCTTTCCGTACCTCTGGGTCGACTGATTGTCAATAGATACAGTGTTAACAAAACGACAGACATGCACCGCTGTTCACTCATTCTCAAATGAATTCGGATTTTAGCCGTTTAAAAAGTCAAATTATAAAGTTACTTAGATTCAGTCACCGATATGTTCACAATCAAGTATTAACATGTACCTATACTCAGTTAAAATTCCTTGATCAAGAAATGAAAAGTTATTTCACACCAACAGCTAGAAATATGTCGGTATATTGATAAATTTTGATTGTGAGAAATGTACGCTACTTGTTCGTTACCCCCTTCTATAACATCAAAAAATCAAGAGACCCTAGCTCGCAATGACAGAAACTTACGACCGGGTTATTAAGCGGGGACAAAATTGAACATATGGTCATATATATGGTAAAGAAATGAATAGCCATTTTGAATAAAATTCAGGGTTGGTTAGAGAATACAGAAAAAGATATAGTTTTCTGAAAACATACAACTTTCGTTTTGTTTTAAGAGAAGCACATAATAGCCAGATCAATTTCGACTATTGCATTTGAACAGGTATTGAGTGACAAATAAGGAACACAGGTAATATTACTTTAGATAAACGATCAACATAAGCAATAAGTTTATTTGAATTATATGTAAAAAGTCGCGGACATTACATTGATTTTGTTTCTATAAGTCAAATAGTTTACTAACGCAATTAACTTACAATATAGCTGTAAGTGTCATTTTCATTCATTTTGTGGATCTAACTAATGTAACAGTGTATGTTCAGTCATATGCTTTTAAAACATGGTGTCGCTATTACGCAAAATGCCTCGGTATATACTTTTATGCATAAAAATGCTCTCTTGACAGATAAACTGCGTTCTTAAGGTAACCAAAACATTAAAAGACATATCTATAACATATAAACACACAACAACCGCATGGCCTTATATTCTCAATAATCAAGTATCTAAAATTAATGATGCAACTGCGAGAATACAGTATCGAACATTACAGTGCATTCCAGAGTAATATTTTTCTACACAAAAGTCTTCAAAGTGTAACCAATTTTGTCTACCAGATGGAAGAAAGTAACAGGTTTTGTGAAGTTTGTAAATAAGTCCTAAGAAATGTAAACAAATGCATGTCTGTAAATGGCAGCTATGATGGTCTCGGAAATTACCATACACGGTAAAGGGACATGCTATGCCACTTTACCATTTCTACCTGTAAAATTGAAAAGGAATCTGATATTGCATTTGTTGTGTCTAGTTAACATAATCAAGAGTAAACCAGCATACCCTAAAATATACATATTTATTATAGGTGGGGATGTTCGATACAATTTGTAATGTTCGATACCGTAATTTTAGTAACATAAACTGCACTTACAATGTTTTTTAACACTCAAAATAGGCATTTGGAAACACAAATTGGAGAGTCGAAGTGCCTTCTTAACATTGCACATTTTATATTCAAAATATACATTCTGGCAAATAATATTTGGGAAAAGATCATAAGCTATGGGACTCAAATTCAAAATCGAAAATAAGTAATAAATTTGGAATCAACATTGTTACCGTTTGCAGCTATTGGTAGAAATGTAGCAAACATGTATATCACTAAACGTGTTCATTTTACACAACTAAGGTTGCAGGAGTCAAAATAGTTCATTTATTTGCAGCCATTATCCCTGGACGGTCAACATATCAAACCTGTCATGTTCGATACCAAATGTAGCGGAGATTTCATCGCATACATCCACTGCTTTTTCCAATAGAATAATGATCTTGCAAGCGTGCAAATGTTGTTCATTAATAGTGATTTTTGGTCGTATATTCTTAATTGAAAATATTTATTGTGGCAAATAATATTGGAAAAAGATAAACAGTTTCTATGAATATATTTTAAAACAAAATATGACTTCTGTTTTCCCTTAACTGTGGTATTGTCTGTCGACTCCCTCAACCATCAAACACCGGAAAAGGCAACCATGTCGTCTGCAGACACTTTCTACTACGTCATCTGGTAACGGAAAACTGTGCCACGTGAGAGCAATGTGATCAAGCTGTAAGACTAACAATTTTCGGTATTGAACATTACCGGTCTCGAACATTACAAAACACTGGAAATGAGGAAATTTCAACATCAAAACATTATTTTCGTTCCAGATTATGTATTTGTGTTAGTCACACATTGCGGGAGTTTAATTCAATCTAGCATTTTTTGTCGATATATACGTAATAAGCCTGGTATAATGATCGCGAACATTACATGCATTTTTGCAACAAACCCATGCACATTTTTGTATGGCAAGTATTTTTAATCTCCTATTGTACATGTAACATCAAACGACCTGATATGCTTATCATAATATAGAATCTCCATTTGGTCACGTTTCCGTGTATAAAAACCTCAACGTTGTTTTGAAATAACAAGAAGGAAAACGTCGTCTCGTACATTACAATGCTTAATTAAATTTCGGCGACAGCCAAAATCGAGGAAAAATACTAAGTAAGACTCTATGTAGTCCTGCTAATGGTAGATATTTCCCTATCCAGAATGTGTAAATTTTATGGAAACCACCGAACCCTTTTCCTTTCTAGTGGAATTGCAAATTTGTAAGTGTGGAAACAAAGAGAATTCGAAAAGCGACAGTCTCAAACATTACAAAACCAGGTGTTCCCGTGGCTTATTTTCCCTAAAAAGGTACTTTTCTACAGGAGGTTTATCATGATATCTTTGGGACGTGTTGTTCTGTCATATAAACGTATGCATTGGTTACAAATGACTGCTTGATTTCAGAAAATATACGGCGACTGCAATATCCCAATTCATTTGAGAATGAGTGTGTTGTCCAAGTGATTTGAGTAAAAAAGTTAAACCGCGCGTAAAATATAAAAGGATTTTAGTTTGCTTCTTAATACACGGAGTGCAATTCTAACAAAGGACCCGTATGTACGACGGACAATATTTGTTCAAGATTTCGAACCATTTTTCGCGTCTTCCCTCAGAGGCTATCGGCTCACCAGTGTTAACAGTACTTTGATTAGCGTGCTTGTTGACAGGTGTGAATGAAGCCCAAGCCCATAGGGGCTTGAAGAAATATATGGGCTGCATGATGCTTCCACGCAGAGCTGAATCCGGCCCGCACACTAGTACTGGTAAACCGCTTAGAGGATCTAAGCCTGTCCAGGAACCGCGGTGCGAGGCGGACCGTCCATGTTAATAAACCCTATTGGTTTCATTGGGCGACAGGGCTTGAGATGTCATTTCATCTCAATGTCGGGTAAAAGTCAAACAAAATTGGAAGCAACGTCTCCAAAATGACCTTTACAGTGTTGACGGGGACGTTAAACCTCAAATTAAACAAAACAAACAAACAAAGACAGGTGTGAATGACTGGCAAATTTACTTATTCTATGGTCCCACGAGATGCATATACCCGTCGAATGTTAATTTTTCTTTTTCTATTTTGTGTGGGCGGGGTGGAGATATAGAGGGTGGGGTGGGGGTTGGGGAGTGGGGGGGGGGGGACTTTGTTGCACATAATTTCAAGGCTATCAGAAAAGAGGACAGAGAGCTGACTACATAGGCGACCCGAAGTGGCTCTGCCGATGAAAAGGGTGGGGGTAGGGGGCTTTGTTGCACATAATTTCAAGGCTATCAGAACAGAGAAAAGAGAGCTGACTGCATAGGCGACCCGAAATGGCTCTGCCGATGAAAAGGGTGGGGGTAGGGGGCTTTGTTGCACATAATTTCAAGGCTTTCGGAAAAGAGAAAAGAGAGCTGACTGCATAGGCGACCCCAAATGGCTCGGCCGAGCCTTTGCATAAGCGCAGTCTAACCAGAGTATTTGCTGCTCGTAGACATGTAGATTAATTGATGCACACGTGCATGCAAAAACAGGAAATCCAAGCAATTGTGCTAAGATGTGTCAGCGCAACAAAGGTATCTATCTATTACTGCACTTTAATTCGTTTCCCACAGCATCCGCTGCAAAATGCTGAATAAAATAAAACTAGATGCGCTCTCACATGCTCAAAGGTCCCTTAGCATAGTTCAATCATCATGTTCACCAAATGCGCATTGGCTACAATGAGGCACGAGATCTTGCAGGAAGCTTCAGCAATGTCTCCTCTGTATGCCAGAGAACAGCAATGGCTCGTGCGAGACTGCGCATAAGGCGAGACCTCGCTTATGCACAGTTGCTATTCGCATATGAGATGAATATCCTTTTATCAGTTACCCCCTATATTATTTACTTTGTAACACCCTGACCTGATAAACAGTGAGCTTTATCATATCAACGTGGCATTGCACTTCTTTGAACTGGACTGCTGGAAAAAATGGCAAAAATGTAATAGTGTACAATGGCATTAACATGTTAACTGATAAATAGAATACCAGATTCGTGTCATTTGATATCAAGTTTATCAGGCTCGGCTTCGAGAACGCATGTAGAATCGCTCGGCAAGCCTCGCGATTCTACAAGCGTTCTCGAACCCTTGCCTGATAAACTTGATATCAAAACACACGAACCTGGTATTCCTCTATTTCTCATGACCTGGCTAAAACGTATACTGCAAAATGTGCAAAGAAATGTCTTTTAAAGTTAACCAAGCATTAACTTTCAACAAAATAAGTAGCTGCAGTCGTGAATAATACGTTTCTCATTTGCAATTCGACTAATTAATGGGTTCTAGAGGAAGCCTTGCCTACCATTCTCATCAATACTGTCATTAATGGCCTTAAATAAGTAGACATTTTATGGGAACACGACATAAGATGCTCACATAAGGGTTTTTCGTTACTTTATGGTAAATCAATATAAGAAAGAGAATACTCTTGAGTCATTGGCATTAACAAGGGATACATTGTGCCTTTTTGTTTACTCATCCCTACAAGGAACCCCTCTTCCCCGCAAAAAAACAAAAACGAAACAAAACAAAACAAAAAAAAGAAAAAAAAAAGAAAAAAAGGGATCACACCTCAGAGACGCGAATTCTTTCATTTAAGAGTAGACCCCTATGAAGAAGGGTGACGAAAGTATTCTGCTCCAAACATAGGTTGTGGGTGCTCGTTAGAACCGCCTCGGCGAGGAAGTTCTAACAAACCCAGTCTATATTTTTGAGCAGAAATAAGAAAAATAATGCATACTCATGTAAAGCCCAGTTTCACTATAATAAAAGTGGGGTTTTAGGGGTTCAAAAGTATATAGGCGTGTTTTCGTGATGGGTTGTGCCAATGTCTGTCTGTCCACGTTTTGAATGAACAAAATTATTGCAACTGCAGAAACATACAGAATGTTTTCGCTTTTGAAGATATTGTGCATATCTCTTCATTATCATTGCATTCGCAGCTAACAGTTAACAACATCTGCGACCAATATGGATATGCTGGCATGTCGTTTGCACATTGAAACATTTGCACTAAGTACACAGGCAGCACATGTGTATGTCTCGATTTCAATGAGAATAAACGAGAAATGAAGGCTACATGTGTTAGAAAATATGGCACGTCATAAGACTTTGATATAGTTAAGTGTTCTTTTTGCTGAATGCATTTCCTCACTTAAAGGTGCATTATTGAGCTACCGGGTCTCAATTTTTTTCTGGTTTTTATCTCCAATGCATACTCCTTTGTCATGTGTACACTTTTGGAGCCAAATACAGCTTCAGAACTTTGTGAAAATGGCCGTTTTCATTCGTGTTTACCCTTTGCTCTGAACATGTGTTCGGAATTTCTGTTCTAAAAATAAATCTGTCACTTTACACATACATGGCGACAGTATCGTCTCTGAGTGTCGTTACTTATGGCATGGTATTCAGCGTCATATTTTTTTTTTCCGATTCATGCATGGCCTAAGCAAACAAGGCCAAAAATGAACGTCGCATAACGTCATATATGGGGATTCTATTTTTGTCACGAACTAAAAATAGATCTAACTAGTGTTCGATACCTAGTTAGGGAATCCCTCTCAAACTCGATTACCTGTCATCATAATTGTTCGCATTTTTGCATAAAATGCATTCATTTGTATTGTTCTAAAGAAAAATACCGGCTGTATGTATTTTATTTTTGGAAGCATTTTTCCAGATAGCTCTATAATGCACCTTTAAGGGGAATTTGAACACTTTCAGGGAAGGCAATTCCAGCAAAGGTGTTTTTTGTCTCCCATGTCAATACGGGTCAACTCTTACAGAAAAGAATTTGCTCCTAAGGAGCAAATTCTTTTCTTTAAGAGTGGACCCCTTTTTCAGTGAAACGGGGCTTTTAGAAAAGCGAACAGGAAGTTCCGAAAGTTGTCTCCCTTTGAAAAATGGCGGAATATCTGTCAGGTGTTTCCATTCCCCTTAAGTTTTTCGATAAAACTACAGAGAAACTTTGGTTGCTCGAACACCTTTGGGTCCATAGAAATGTGATCGAGACAGTGTGGTTCGAGTCATTGAGGGCAATTCATAAGCCATGGTAGGGGGCATAATGTTTCTATTAAAATAATTTATGATGTGCCGTAGCGATTCTGATGACTACACTCATGATATCTTTTCATAATTATTTATCGGTTACCCCCTGTATTAATTGCATTGTAACATCTTGACCTGATAAATATATGCTATCTCATGATAAATGAGCTTTATCAAGTCAACGTGACATTGCTCTTCTATGAACTGAACTACTGGAAAAATTGGTAAAATGTAAGAGTGTACAAGGAGATGAAATATAGAATACCATATTCGTGTCATTTGATACCAAATTTGTCAGGCTCGGCTTCGAGAAGGCATGTAGAATCGCTCGGCGAGCCTCGCGATCCTACAAGCGTTCTCGAACCCTTGCCGTATACACTTGATATCAAAAGACACGAATATGGTATTATCTATATGCATCCCTGCTACCATTCTACATAAATCTACAGCGGGCCGTTAGCGGCCCGTCAGCTACCCTGACGGGCCGCTAACGGCCCGCTGTAGATTTATGTAGAATGCTTACTGGGATGTAGCTTCCTAAATTATACCTAACTACTAGCGTTTGTCTTGAAAGGATTTCTTAGGAACTGTATAATGGGTTTTTCGATTTTTCCATTGTAAGCGAGCTACATAACGAAAACACGGCTATATTCTGACCACCTTAAACCCCATTTTATATGGTAAATTACTGGGGTTTACAGGTTATGCATTATTTTCTTATTTCAGCTCAAAAGACATGACATGAACACTCAGCGTTGAGTCAGTGTTTATTCAACGTAGTTGTTTCAACGTTGACCGTGTAGCGTGACGTAAAAACGGGCTCGGCATGAAAAACTTTTGAACAAATTTCTTTTATCAGTTACCCCCTATATTAATTGCATTGTAGCGCACTGACCTGATGAAGATATGCTATATCAGGACAAGTGAGCCTTATCAGGTCAACGTGACATTGCACTTTTATGAACCGGACTACTAGAAAAATTGTTATTGTTACTGGAAAAAAATCGAAAAAATTGCTTGAATTTTTTTTATAGGAATAAAATGGTCAGCTGATACATAATATATCCATGCTGGAATGTTGGGACGCACTCAGAGTCGTCAATAAATAATCGTAAATTGCTAATGTATTGTTTGTTTTGTTTGATTTGGAGTTTAACGTCCCCGTCAACACTGTAAAGGTCATTTTGGAGACGTTGCTTCCAATTTTGTAGGACTTTTACCCGACATTGAGATGAAATGACATCTCAAGTACTGCCGCCCAATGAAACCAATAGGGTTTATAGGCATGGACGGGCCGACTCGCACCGCATTTCCTGGGCAGGCTTAGATTCTCTAAGCGGTTTACCAGTACTCGTGCGCGGGTCGGTTTCAGCTCTGCGTGGAAGCATCATGCAGCCCATCTACTTCTTCAAGCCCTGATTGTCGGGGCTCTAAATTGCTAATGTAAGAGTGTACAAAAAGTATACCAGATTTGTGTCATGATACCCGCTTTTTCGAAGAAAAGTCGGGTATATTGTTTTCGTACCAGAGTTGAGTGGCCGTCAGTCCATCTGCCTGTCCGTCCGTCCGTCACGTTTCTTGTAAATAGATCTCCTCTGCAACCACTGAAGTTACACTTTTGAAACTTTGCATGTAGACGGTATGGTATGTAGAATGGCAGCGGGCTACTTTTTGTGACCTTGACGCCAACATGGTCCCAAGGACAAAGGTCAGAAAGTAGAAAAAATAGGAAAAAGCTGGTATTTGCGACGGTAAACCATCGACTGTGCGATCTACATGTAGTTTGATTCTAAGTTTATCAGGCTCGGCTTCGAGAACGAATGTTGAATCGCTCGGCAAGCCTCGCGATTCTACAAGCGTTCTCGAAACCTTGCTTGATAAACTTGATATCAAAAGACACGAACCTCGTATTCTTTATTTACCAGCCATGTCTTTTATCAGTACTTTTAGTGCTATGATTATTTCTTCTTTTTTCAGACTATCTGCCTCCGAAGCAATTTGCTGAAACAGTATATCATAACCATACATCGCTCAAGTGTCATCTTCCCCTGGTTTTATCAGTGACAACGACAAATTCGATATAAGTGCGTCAAAATATTACAGGGAAATTTATAGTTTTATTGCTTTTTCTCAGATCAAGCATTCGGTTTTGTAACAGAATTTAAATGGAATCGATCGCAAAAGACAATATAAGGGAAGAGATGTTGTTTTAAATTTGAATCCCGTTCTTTGGATCAGCATCTTCTGTCTAAAATTCAAATAGCTGTGGATCTTAAGACTTCAGAATGGAACAAAGTGAGTTTAGGGTGATTTGATACGCCAGAACCTTTTGTCGCCATTTTTATTGCAAAAGGGAAATCTTTGCAGATTGGACTTGCATTTACTAGAAACTGAGTCTATTCAAACACGAAGTCGGAGATTACGTTGAACAGGAAGACTTCCCATTCCCTTGAATAAGGGTGGCAAATCTGTTGAATTGGAGTTACCTCCCATGCATGGTACGATTGTCCATTCTCCTGAAAAATTGTTGTTATGCTTCAATGTATGTGGAACAATTGAACCTTTTTGCGGAATGCTTCAAATGAAAAGGAAGGATTTTTCTGAAGTGAATTTTGGATGAAAATGTTCAATGAAAGGTAAGCTAATTTTCTTGAACTTCAAACCTTCAGTCTAACATGCTAATTGTCCATTCGATTTTAGGAAGAAGACTGGCAGCTCTTTTCACCCTACGTTTTACACCATTATGTAACACACCTTTTCAAATATATTGAAATTCCCAGCTCCCGCCCCAGCTCCCGCCCCATGCCACCCCTCCTCCCCCCCCCCATAAAATAATAAATGAAAATTTTGAGATTTTTTTTTTTTTTGTATTTCGTCTGCTTAGTGCAATAACGGTGTAACTGCCATTATAACATAATTTAGCAAAGGAACAACATAGAATCGAGCAAAGGAAATTTGTTTGTGAGCGAGACATATTGGAGTTGATTTCAAAGAATCAATTTGATGTTTTAAAATGACCGTTGACCTTCAATCGTGTTGGCTGGCTATTTTCATTTTAATAACCGATTAAACATTGTTAAGTTTGTCGAACCATGTTTGCAGTCAACTATTTTCGGGGGACAAGAGTAAGATTTCCTCTGGATGGATCTGTGGCAGATGTTGTAGATTTAAAGTTTCTTCACAAGACGTTTTTTTTTTTTTTTTTTTTTTTTTTTTTCGGGCGGAGGGGGGGGGGGGGGGGGGGGCTTTTCAGGCCCGTTGTGACAGACTCAAAACCCGTTTATCTGACTAGTGACCTAAACATCGTGTGGCACATGTGGCGTTTGTGACATGTAAGCGTTGTCGTCAAATGCGCACTGTACTGGTTAAGTATGTCCAGGACAAGTATGGTTAGGTAAACTGGCAGACTCGATGAGCTAAAAAGTGTTGACTATGATGTTGAACTGCAAACAAACACACATACGGATCGGCCTTGGTGCATTGGAATAAGAGTCACTACATAAAGTAAATGGCCGGCCTCGGTAGCTTAGTCGGATGCGCGTATGACTCGCGGGTTCGATTCCTGCCGCGATCGGCAACATTCTTTCGTGGAGATTGATTATTCTCTCCCTTCCGCTGATTCAAGAAGGCAGTTGTCAGTTTCGGTCGAAAGAATGTGTACTTTCCTGATAAACCGCTTACGTATAAGCCTGTCCAGGAAAAGTGTGGATATGTAAACTGACCGGCTCAAAAATGACCTAAATTGTGTTGACTGGGCCGTTAAACTCAAACAACTCAAAATACAAACAAACAAGCTAAAAGTAAATGTGTATGAGGTGCGTTTCTTCCTATTGGCAGTATACGTCTGTCGGCCGACGGTCCCTATGGACAATACACGTTCGAGAGTAATTAATGAAAAAAAATCTTTCACCGTGATAATTATCTGGGGATGAACTGAGAAAATACAAACTTAATAAGTTTTAATGCGGTCACAAAACAGAGCTTGAGGAAATAATCAGAATTGTAGACAGTTATAATTAAATTTCAGCAATCTAAAACTGTTGAATTAAGTTTTGGCCGTGATTACTCTATTCTTATTGACATAAAAGAAGCCGCGTGCTTAGACGTGGATGCAAGCTCATACACGGACACAAATGGGCAAATATGGTGGTTGCTCTATTCCGTAGTTTAAACCTTGCACTCATGAGATTCCGAACATCAGGAATCGTCAGGCTCGTTTTGATTTTTTTAAGTCTCGTGCTCGGCATAGCCTCGCATGAGGCTGAAAACCATCATAGTCCACCTAACTGTACGGATCTTTAAGTCGTATGAATGAACATGCGCATACCGTCACGTGTATCAACAGAGTCGTATTGGTCCTGTTGTTTCGGACTGGCCCTCCTTTGCTCGTATTGGCCCTCTTTTTTCCGCATTGACCCTGTTTGCCATCTGTATATTGCAGGCAGTTTTGGCTATATAAATGCTATACTGTTGTGGTAATTAACCCTTATCTTGCTGAATATTCATTTAAGCCACACCCATTTCTGTCTATCAACCAATCATATTACTTGATGTAATTTATTGCTACAAATTCATAAACTCGATGTCAAACAGTGTAGATCCTGATCAGATGGCTTCTTCAGAAGCCATCTGATCTGGATCTACACTGTTTCCAAAGATAGGGGTTATCGTGAACAGCAAGATAAGGGTTAATAAATTACGACTACACATCCGCGAGACATACTGCATTTTTTCTCATATCAAAAGCGGGCATTTTTCTGATGAAAATATGTGAGATTTTCGTTTTGTTTTACTTCAAACATATAGGTTGAGGATGCTCGCTAGAACCGCCTCATTGATTGAGGCGTGTCTTGTGAGTATCAACAACCTTTGCCTTAAAGCAGAAATAAAGAAAATAATGTATATCCCTGTAAACCCATGTAAACCTCACATTTCTCTATTTAAAGTGGGGTTTAGAGGGGTTTTCGTTTTACGGACTTGTTAACGTGATGGACTCCATAGGAAAAACCTTTAATTTTTGTTAGAATATAACATATCAGTGCGTAGTGTGGGTCGTTCAAACCTAAAAGCATCTAAATAGCACTGTTTTGTCTGTCGGCCCGAAGTAATATAATACTAGAACGGGCCTCGCCGGCCTCGGTAGCTCAGTCGGATGCGCGTCTGACTGGTGATCATTAGGACGCGGGTTCGATAGCTTTCGGGGTCGGCAACATTCTTTCGTGGAGATTGAACATGAAATCTTTTCAACGGTCATTCTCACCCTTCCACGGATTGAAGAATGGCAGTTGTTAGTTTCTGGCGAAAGAATGCACTGTACCGGTTAACCGCTTACGATAAGCCTGCCCAGGAAAAGCGTGGATAGGTAAACTGACTTGCTAAAAAATGGCATAAATAGTGTTGACTGGGCCGTTAAACTAAAAAAAAAAAAAAAAAAAAGGAAAAAAGAGCGGGCCTCGGTAGAGTGAGTGAGTGAGTTTTAGTTTTACGCCCCACCAACAGCTAAGGTCATACGGAGACGGGACCTCGGTTTAAAGACTTATCCGAAAGTCTGGTGAAGCCCGGGATCGATCCTGCGATCTCTGGTTTACAAGGCGAGTAGCGTAACCACTGCACCACGGGGGCTTCTCGCGGGCCTCGGTAGAAGATTGTGTCTTAATCCCTTAGGTATCTAACCGCTGTGGGTTCGAGTCTCGGGTCACAAGAAAGACCCCGAGTCCTGCAAAGGAATGTCAGGTTTTTTTTATCCCGGTTCTTCGGTTTTCGCCCACCTCTGATTAACGATCGCTTGTAATAAGTGAAATAATTTTTAAAGGGCTGTAAAAACAATACAACCCCCACTCACCCCAATAATAGTAGTAAATAATAATAATAATAATAAAAATAATAATAACAACACCTGGAAAGCTCCCAGTAGCTATAGTGTACTATTAAACTACATGTATATATTTTCGAAAACTCAAATTGAACTGACTTCGTCATGCGACCTTTTATCAGACGATAACTGACCTATTGAGGTATATAAGATGAGATTTATAATTTATAAAGACAAATAAAAGACAACATTGCCAGTTTATTTCAATTCATAATTGTAATTATTATATCGATTACATTTGGATTTTGACTGAGTCGTGATAGAGGTATGTGTCTTAATGATTATTATCTTTTTATCACATGTTATCTTCATATTTTAATGAAGCTTGAATTGCAAAAATTATGTTATCACGCGCCAGCTACAGTAAAATTCCTATATTAAGACCACCTTTGGGACTGTTCAAAAGTGGTCTTTAGACCACTTTTGAAAAGTCCCAAAGGTGGTCTCTGACCTGAGGACACTATATGCAGAAAACACAAAGAAAGAATAACTGCAATCTGCTAAATAAACTTTTTAAAGCAGAATTACTCTTTATTTTAGGTGGTCTAAATAGCGGAATTTTTCGCCCCAGCCCATCGGGGCTTGAAGAAATAGATCGACTGCATGATGCTTCTACGCAGAGCTGAAACCGACCGCACACGAGTACTGGTAAACCGCTAAGAGGATCTAAGCCTGCCCAGGCAAAGCGGTGCAAGTCTGACCGTCCATGCTTAAAAACCCTATTGGTTTCATTGGGCGACAGAGCTTGAGATGTCATTTCATCTCAATGTCGGGTAAAAGTCCCACAAAATTGGAAGCAACGTCTCCAAAATGACCTATACACTACAGTGCTGACGGGGACGTTAAACCTCAAATTGAATTTTTCGAGCCGTCATATCTGGATATACACTGTTTGCATGTGTACATTGTGTACATGTAAATGTGTCGGTCGATTATAGGTTTTTGAAGATCAAAAACACATTCGTACGACCTATGTTTGTTTGTTTGTTTGATTTGAGGTTTAACGTCCCCGTCAACACTGTAAAGGTCATTTTGGAGACGTTGCTTCCAATTTTGTGGGACTTTTACCCGACATCGAGATGAAATGACATCTCAAGCCCTGTCGCCCAATGGGACCAATAGGGTTTATTAGCATGGACGGTCCGCCTCGCACCGCGGTTCCTGGACAGGCTTAGATCCTCTAAGCGGTTTACCAGTACTAGTGTGCGGGCCGGATTCAGCTCTGCGTGGAAGCATCATGCAGCCCATATATTTCTTCAAACCCCTATGGGCGGGGGCGAACGACCTATGTTATACCACATACCGGATATGATTAATGGGAAGTCAATCTTCAATAATTTCCACATACTGTATATGTATACACGACTTAAAATTTTGTATAATGTGTTATTCATATCTAGCAAGTTCGTGTAAGGAGTAGGGCTGGCTAAGCGGAGCAGAAAAAATGATCGGTTATCAGTCCGGCCATTTTGATCGATAATCGATTAGGAATAACGGAAGATTGGGTCATAATTGTACTTGTGTGGCTTTCTGTATGAGCATGACTCTTACCATATATTGCACTTTACCATTACGATAACACATTCGTTTGATATAACCTCAAATAAGGTGATTTTTCGGATGGAAATTTGATTTCTTTTTTCTTATTTACATCCTTAACATAAGTTTTGGGTGCTCGTTAGAACCGCCTCATTGAGGCGGTTCTAACGAGAACTCACAACCTATGTCTAGGAGCAGAAATAAGGAAAATAATGTTTACCTCCCTAAACCCAAGTTTTCTCTATCTATTGTGGGGTTTAGGGGGGAGGGGTCTTTATTTCACAGACTTGTTCACGTGATGCCATATGTATTTGAACAGACAGGTCAGGGCAGAGTATAGACCCATGCAGATGAGACGCCGCAAGACCATAAACACGGCTATACAAATGCATTATAAACTTTACCGCCGAAAACAGGAAAATTTTACGGTGAAAATTGTGATATTTTTCTTATTTCTGCTCAAAATATAGATTTTCGGTACTCATCGAGGCGGTTCTAACGAGAACCCAAATCTATGTTTTAGAGCAGAGAAAAAAAAAGAATTACCCCATTTTACTGTATAAAAGTGGGTTTTTTGTTTATTTGATTTGAGGTTTAAGGTCCCCGTCAACACTGTAAAGGTCATTTTGGAGACGTTGCTTCCAATTTTGTGGGACTTTTACCCGACATTGAGATGAAATGACATCTCAAGCCCTGTCGCCCAATGAAACAAATAGGGTTTATTAGCATGGACGGTCCGCCTCGCACCGCGGTTCCTGGGCAGGCTTAGATCATCTAAGCGGGTTACGAGTACTAGTGTACGGGCCGGATACAGCTCTGCTTAGAAGCATCATGCAGTCCATCTATTTCTTCAAGCCCCTATGGGCGGGGGCCGTTCAAGGGGGTCAAAATAATATAGGCGTGTTTTCGTGATGTGTTCCCATTAGGTACACGTAAGAACACTCACCATCTGTTGCGATTATTAGAACACAAATTGTCCTCAGTAAGAACAACAACAAAAATGAACAAAGAAACAAAACAACAACAACAAAAAAAAAAAAAAAAAAAAAAAATAACAAACAAACAAACAAAGAAGATAACAATACAAGCAAAAATTATCATGGTCCATAAGTTTGTTTGTTTGATTTGAGGATTAACGTCCCCGTCAACATTGTAAAGGTCATTTTGGAGACGTTGCTTCCAATTTTGTGGGACTTTTACCCGACATTGAGATGAAATGACATCTCAAGCCCTGCCGTCCCATGACACCAATAGGGTTTATAAGCATGGACGGGCCGACACGCGCCGCTCTGCCTGGGCTTAGCTCCTCTAAGTGGTTTACCAGTACTCGTGTGCGGATTGGTTTTAGCTCTGCGTGGAAGCATCATGCAACCCATCTTTTTCCTCAAGCCCCGATAGGCGGTGGGGGGGGGGGGGGGCGAATCAAGGCCTAAGAAAAAGATAATGGGTACCTTTTCAAAATCACCTCAGTGAGTCATTTTTAACGAACTCTCGCAATCTATAAAATGTGTACATGTGTGTTTTGTTTGAATTGAAATGGTTTTATATCTTTAGCAACGATAAGGAAATTTGATTTGTCATGATAAACTCCACTTTCCTCAATATAAATTGGGTTTTACATGAATTGATAACGTTATATATTTTCATTTTCATTTTAGTTAGGAAAATATGCCATGATAAACAATGATGTCCAACATGGTGTCAGAAATGAGGAATATTAGGTAAAATTGCAACATCTTTCTTATTTTTGCTTTCAACATAGCTTGTGGGTGCTCGTTAGAACCGCCTCAATGAGGCGGTTCTAACGAGTACCCTAAATCTATGTTTTTGAGCAAAAATTAAGGCATATAATGTAAACCCCCGTAAACCCTACTTTTCTCTATATAATGTGGGGTTTAGGGGGTCTTCGTTTTGCGAACTTGTTAGCAAAAAAAAACAAAAAAAAAACATCTATACCCCACCTGCCGCCATCATTTTGTTCTTCTGTATACAAAATTTAAAATTTTTAAATAATGGAGTAAAGCCGTGATTACGTTTTTAGATTCCCGGGCTGGCTAGTATAAAATTTTTAGGCAGATTTAGACAAATTATCCCTAACACACAATAAATTAGTAACAGAAGCCTTTTACTACCTTGTTTTATCTTTGGGGATAGTATTTTCAGTCGGAGGAAAGTGCAAATCAACAAAATCACTGTCGTGTTTATGCCCATATAAGATTCTTATCATCTGAGATTGGTGTGAGGGGTGGATGGAAATCGTAGAGACACTCCGACTCGCACCACTTTTTGCAGGCTTAGAACTTCTAAGCGTTTTATCAGTACTCATGCTCGGTCGGAATCTGCTCTGCGTGGAATCTCCATGCAGCTCAATCTATTTCTCCAAGCCCCGATCGCCGGGGACCGGGAAATGGTTCAATAAATAAAGAATTGGAAAGGGACCCTTGCAAAACTATTACACCACAACTTGTTTATAGCACTATTAATGGGGTCCAAAGCATAAACCGTACTAGTTAAGCAACCGTGTTATATCGGAACAAAATGTATAAATTATATAGAAAAAAGACCATTTATGATCTTTACATTTTTGGGATCCATCTTGAAACCTTGTTATATCCAAAACCATGTGTAACGAACCGCGTTAAAATGATGTTGCGGTGTATCTGGACTATTCTATTCGTGTTAAAATGGTTCACATTAAGGAGAGCAGTCAATAGTGAGCAAACACGATGATATTAGTGTTTAGCTATTGGGAATATTGCAGAATATGATTGACGAGAATATGATGCGAACAATCTTAATTTATCTTTTGTTTCGATTAACCTTGGCTCGTGTTATGATCGGCGTTTAATCATCTTCTGCCCTCGACTTGATTAAACATTAACGATTTTTTGACCACAAATCGTTCGGTTTGCGAATTACCAAGATTTCTCACTATCAAGTCTAATGAACTGACGCATCTAAGCAATAAGCGTGTATCCCCCCCCCCAACTCTCTCTCTCTCTCTCTCTCTCTCTCTCTCTCTCTCTCTCTCTCTTTCTCTTTCTCTCTCTCTCTCTCTCTCTCTCTCTCTCTCTCTCTCTCTCTCTCTCTCTGTCTCTCTCTCTCTCTGTGTCTCTCTCTGTCTCTCTCTGTCTCTGTCTCTCTCTGTCTCTGTCTCTGTCTCTCTCTCCGGCTCTGTCTGCATTTCTTTTGCAACATTGTAGAACCACATTATCGAAGCAGTTCTAACGCTAAACTGTAATCACAGTCTCATCTTATCATAATATATATCTTTTAGCAGAAGGGGGAAATAATATGTGCACTTCTAAACCTCAGGTGAGGCTTTTAATCGACACGATTTATTAGCTACAGTTTGTTTCCTTCTTGCAGAAAGTGAGCATTACAATAAACCTCTTTTAATGTAGCACTGTTCGTTTCATAGCAACAGATAAGGTTGGTATTTTGTGATAACTGAAGGATAGTTTTTGTCAATAATCCATAAAAACCTATGTTGTGGGTATTCATTAGAACCGCCTCGGTGAGGCGGTTCTAATGAATACCCACAACATAGGTTTATATGGAGAAATAAGGAAAACTATCCTTCAGTTACCTTATCTGTTGCTTCATTTATAATATAGCTTTGAATATAACACGGTATGTATATAAACCCTTGTCCTGCTGAGCCCGATCGGATATGTCTTATCTTTCAAACAATGTAGATCCAGATCAGATGGCTTATGAAGAAGCCATCTGATCAGGATCTACATAGTTTGTCATTCAGATTGTGAATTTGTTGCAATAATTGCATCAAGTAATCTGATTCGTTGATAATAGGTAGTGGGCATGGTAGATTAAAGTATTCAGCAGGACATGGGTTAACCAGCGACAGGGATGAGTGTCGGGTAAAAGTCGCACAAAATTGGAAGCAACGTGTCCAAAATGACATAAATAGTATTGGCTGGGACGTTAACCTCAAATCAAACAAATAATTACTGAATTTAACCGTTTATTTAAGCTTTATATGTAATTTTAAACTGTTTAAAACTGACAGGTCATTTATAATTTCTCTAGTTAAGTTAATTAAAAAAAGGCGATCGCTATTGACAGCCGGCTGTCACCAGCGAAAGTTCGCTGGAGACAGCCGGCTGTCTCCAGCGAACTTTCGCTGGTGACAGCCAGCTAAAATATACAGATGATATGTTGATAAATAATTAAGTTATTCACTGATTTTAATTCTATTAATATGCTTGAGAATAATTTTTTTATGGTTTTGAATATCAATACATGTATATGAATTTTTTCATTTTTAAATACTTGTATTTATTTTTGATAGCTGGCTGTCACCAGCTAAAATATATTTTTTTGTTTGTTTGATTTGATTTGATGTTTAACGTCCCCGTCAACACTGTAGAGGTCATTTTGGGACGCTGCTTCCAATTTCATGGGACTTTCAAGCCCTGCCACCAAATGAAACCAATAGGGTTTATAAGCATGGACGGTCTGACTCGCAAAGCTTTGCCTGGGCAGGCTTAGATCCTCTAAGCGGTTTACCAGCTGCGTGGAAGCATCATGCAGCCATCTATTTCTTCAAGCCCCTAGTTAAAATATATTTTGATTTTTGTTTGATTTGAGGTTTAACGTCCCCATCAACACTGTAAAGGTCATTTTGGAGACGTTCCAATTTTGTGGGACTTTTACCCGCCATTGAGATGAAATGACATCTCAAGCCCTTTTGCCCAATGAAACCAATAGGGTTTATTAGCATGGACAGTCCGCCTCACACCGCGGTTCCTGGACAGGCTTAGATCCTCTAAGCAGTTTACCAGTACTACTATGTGGGTCGGATTCAGCTCTGCGTGTAAACATCATGCAGCCCATATATTTCCTCAAGCCCCTATGGGCGGGGGCTGAGTTAACCAGAAATTCAACTTCAGTGAAGTTGATGTCGCACCTGCTCCCCACCTGCCCAACACAAAAAATAAAAGTTTATTTAAGGCAGAAGAGATGAATATAGGGCTTTGAGAAGAATCCATAGCCTATATACGTGAGGTAAAAAACTGACTAATTTCACAATGTGATAAAATGAAGTAAAATTATCCAAGAATTATATCCAAAGCATATGAACATCCTCATATCATGGAGAAAACACAAGCTAAGTTTCAAAATGATTAGTATAAAACTGTAAGAGGAGTTGCGATGATGAGGTACCTATCATATATCAACTGAAGGTTAACAATGACTAAGTTCACAATGTGGAAAAAGTGACAAAAAATGATCCGAAGATTAAGTCCAAACCACATGCAGGGCCTCATGCCATGGCAAATACACATGCAAAGTTTCAAAATGATTAGTATAAAACTGTAAGAGGAGTTGCATTGACAAAGAGGTACCTCCTGTATATCAATTGAAGCTTAAAAATGACTAAGTTCACAATGCGCAAAAAGCGGAAAAAAATATTCTGAGAATTATGTCAAAATCACATGCACATCCTCATACCATGGCAAAAGCACATGCAAAGTTTCAAAAAGATTGCTGTAAAACTGTAAGAGGAGTTGCAATGACAAGAGTTACTTATCATATATCAATTGAAGGTTAAAAATGACTAAGTTCACAATGTGTAAGAGGAGTTGCAATGACAAGACTTACTTATCATATATCAATTGAAGGTTAAAAATGACTAAGTTCACAATGTGGAAAAAGTGATAAAAATTGATCCGAAGTTAAAGTCCAAACCACATGCACATCCTCATACCATAGCAAAAACACACACAAAGTTTCAAAATGATCAATATAAAACTGTAAGAGGAGATGCGATGACAAGAGGTACCTATTGTATATCAACTAAAGCCTAAAAATGGCTAAGTTCATAATGTGCAAAAATTGAAAAAAAAAAAAATATTCTGAGAATTATGTCGAAACCACATGCACATCATGGCGAAAGCACATGCAAAGTTTCAAAAAGATTGGTATAAAACTGTAAGAGGAGTTGCGATGACAAGAGGTACCTATCATATATCAATTGTAGGTTAAAAAAGACTAAGTTCACAATGTGGAAAAAGTGACAAAAATTGATCAAACGATAAAGTCCAAGCCACATGCCCATCCTCGTACCATGGCAAAAACACACGCAAAGTTTCATAATAATCTGTATGAAACTGTAGGAGGAGTTGCGAACTTGCGATGACAAGACACCCAGTGTAAAATGTTGACGGAAAGACGGATGGACGGACGAACGAACGGACAGAAACTTGCAGGCCTATGTCTTCCTGCTAAAGCAGGTGCGACAAAAATGGATGATATATAATTGACAAACAAGAGTTGGGGGCCTAAGTTGGATGAGGGCAAGTTCTCAAAAATGAAATTTTTCTTCTGTCAAAAGCCCAACAGCAGACGGTAGCAATTAAAAGAGAAATCATATAGTACCCCTAAGAACCACTGAAGAAGAAATCTTGTTTTAAGTGTTTTTTTTTTTTTTTTTTTGAAAAAAAAAAAAAAAATAATAATAATAATAATAATAATTCCAATTTTGTACGCTTTGCCCCCCCCCCCCCCAACCCCCAAAAGCCATTTTCTTACGGTATGTGAAAGAAATAAACAATCTGGGGTCTCTTTGTACTGGGGTAATGTGCTGGGGCCATGCCCTGCCCCTCCACTTCATAAAAGGCACTATATCACCGAAACCATTCAAATCAAATCCACACCTCACAAGCATATATACCTTATATATATTCTTGTTCCTTACAATTAGACACATTCAGTCACACCAACGTAGGGTGCGGGCGGGGGGGGGGGGGGGGCGCATTCCTCTACCCCCCACATCTCCACTTCACAAAAGTGCCTCATATCTCACCAAACCCCTAAGCCATATGGGCTTTCCTAGGATCTGTCGGGGCCATGCCCCAACCCATCCATTGCTTAAAAAAACATTTATCTCAGGAACCATATATATCCCCACCACTAAACCATATATATTTCTGAGATACATATATGGCTATTTATGAAGTGGAGGGGGTGAGGCATGACCCGGAGGCGCATTCATCTACCCCCCACATCTCCACTTCACAAAAGTGCCTCATATCTCACCAAACCCCTAAGCCATATATGGGCTTTCCTAGGATCTGTCGGGGCCATGCCCCAACCCATCCATTGCTTAAAAAACATTTATCTCAGGAACCATATAATTCCCCACCACTTAACCATATATATTCTTGTTCCTTATGATAAGACACATTCAGTGATAGCAACCTAGGGGTCTCACAGGTTGTGCCAGGGCCATAGCCCACCCCTCCACTTCACAAAAGGCCAACTATCTGAGAAACTGTTCAGAGCCCCACCACTCAACCATATATAGTCATGTTCCTAATGAAAAGACACATTCAGTGACACCAACCTGGAGGTCCCCAGGGGTACCCCGGGTCATGCCTCACACCCTCCACTTCATAAATAGCCATAAACAAGCTTTTTAAAGCAGATTTAGTCTGAATTTTAGCGGGGCTTGATAGCGGACTTTGCTTTGGATCCACCCAAGTGATATTATATAGAGGCAGTGGTATATTTGCAGCCAACAAAAGCTTTAACAACCTTTGAAGTGATAGGCAAACATTTTAATGACGGAATTGTTTGCCATATCGTTTCACATGTACGTACAAAGCCTTTTTGTTTGAATTGGTTTAGTGGATATGTTTAGCCAGCTCAGGAGAAAAGGCTGATGATTGCATTGGCGATACGGCATCATGTCAACAAGTCCGTTTATAATCCCATTTTTATATACAGAAAATTTGGGGGTTGCCTGGGTATACATTATTTTTCTTATTTCTGCGCCACGGCATAGGTTGTTGGTACTCGTTAGAACCGCCTCAATGAGGCGGTTCTAACGAGTACCAACAAACTATGTTAGGATTTGTTTTGTTTGTTTGATTTGAGGTTTAACGTCCCCGTCAACACTGTAAAAGTCATTTTGGAGACGTTGCTTCCATTTTTGTGGGACTTTTACCCGACATTGAGATGAAATGACATCTCAAGCCCCGTCGCCAAATGAAACCGATAGGGTTTATTAGCATGGACGGTCCGCCTCGCACCGCGGTTCCTGGACAGGCTTAGATCCTCTAAGCGGTTTACCAGTACTAGTGTGCGGGCTGGATGCAGCTCTGCGTGGAAGCATCATGCAGCCCATATATTTCTCCAAGCCCCTATGGGCGGGGCCGAACTATGTTAGGAGTATAAATAAGAAAAGAAATCAGAAAAGCAACCGGTTTGGGGATATGATTGATTGATTTATTAACTGATTGTTTGGGTTTAACGACACGTCAACCCTTGTGGGTCATTTTGTGTCGTCTCCCAGAGAAAGGGAGAAAAGAGATAAAAGAGATAGTAGAGGAGATGAAAGTGAGGGACAGATTAGAAGGGGAGAATGAACGAACTGCAGAAACCGAAGAAATACTCTCTGCCCTTACCTGCTGCAAGTCCAACTGTAAGCCGGCCAATATCAGTTGGTCGCCCCGGTGACGCAAGATACACGTCACCTTTGCTTCATCCAACAACCCCTTGGGGGTGTGAAAGAAGGAACATGGGTGTATTATTGTTATGGCAACGACTCAGGCGAACATGTGCGTAAGCGCAATCCCACCAGAGCCTTTAATTCCAGCAGACTTGCAGAACATGCATGCCAAAGGTCATATGTCTAGCTCTACTAGTTGGCGCGCGCGCATAAATGGGAAAATGCTTAGTGTCCCTTGGTCATGTGTCGGATCATTTTTCTTACATGCTTTTCAATGAATGATAGAGATTTATCAGTGAAATATAAATCGATATTTTCACTGTTTCAAACAGTGAAAATACGATTTTTTTTATTTTTCACTGTTTGGGACTACTTTTTTTCTTCAAATCTAACTCTAATTTCAATTTTATCTTTGTCAGATAACTGAACAATACTGAAATGTGTTCTAATTGACGCATAGCCCGTTCATGTGTGACGGGGACGTTACTGACGTCATTTATGACGCTGACGTCACGTCTTTTGTCGCGCGACGTTAGACTTGCCAACAACTTCTTTGGAAAACTACTCTCTCAATTATTTCATTAATCATTCATAATAATACCATCCCAGGCCATTTCTCAGGTGCAAACTTTCAGTTTACACCCAATAGTATACCCACTAAACACGATGGACACCACTAAATTGACGCGAATCGAACAGGAACAAAGATAATTTTCTCCGAATGTGAGCGACACCATTAAAGACGCTAAATATTGCCTTTTGAAGCATGTAAGAAACAGAAAATTTGATTTTTTCAGTGCAAGATCAAATTTTATTTCACTCATGAACACCAAAACTGCTATTTTCACTCGTGGCTACGCCACTCGTGAAAATGACAGTTTTGGTGTTCATTCGATGAAATAAAATTCGATCTTACACTGAAAAAATCAAATATCCTCTATATTTTATTCTCTTATATATTCTTGAAGAAACAACACATGACGTTTCGTACTCCGACCCGCAGCATGCAGCAGCCATGCATGTTCATGTAGCAGTGTTTTGACCGCTATCCTACTGAATAAATTACCGCCCCGCCCATCGGCGCTAGAAGAAATATAATGGACTGCATGTTCCTTCCACGCAGAGCTGAAACTGGCCACCAATGAGTACTGATAAACCGCTTAGAAAGACTAAGCCTGCCCAGGCAAGGTGGAGTGAGTCAGACCGTCCAATGCATATAAGCCTTTTGGTTTCATTGGGTGACAGGGCTTGATATGTCATTTCATCTCAATGACCGGTAAAACTGAGGCCCACAAAAACTGAAGCAACGTCTCCAAAATGACCTAAATATTGTTGATGGGGACGTTAAAACTCAATTCAAACAAACAAACAAACAAACGAAACTGAATAAATTAGCTTAGCCACACCCATTCCTGACTATCAGTCAATTAAATTACTTGTCATAATGTATTCTTTCAAATTTGTTAACGGGGCCTCCGTGGCCTAGTGGTTAAGAGCGCTGACTCTTGATCATTATGTCTCTCACCGCTGTGGTTCGAGCCTCGCTCGGGTCATATGTGAGACGCCAAGTTCTGCAACGGAAGGTCAGGTGGTTTTTCTCCGGGTTCACCGATTTTCGCATACCTCTGATTAACGATCGGCTCGATATGAGTGAAAAAATCTTGATAGGGCCGTAAAACCAAACAAACAGACCATTCAGGAACTGATCTGAATCTACACTGTTTGCAAATTTTCAGAGGGATAAGGATAAATTATATATATGTACAAGTTTAAATTGAAGCTTTCTTAAATATTTCATCTCTCAACGCCATCACGAAAATACGCCTATATAATTTTGACCCCCTTGAACCCCACTTTATATGGTAAAACAGGTTTACAGGGAACCCGATGAGGCGGTTCTAACAAGTACCCACATTCCATATTTGGGAGCAGAAATAAGAAACATATCACAATTCTTAATTCAAAATTGTACGATTTTTTTGGAGGAAAAAATACAATGTACAGTAGAACTTCGATAGCTCGAACACCGATGGCTCGTTTACCATGGATGCGTCGAACCCATTCTTGAGCCCCTAGCGAAATCCTCTACATAAAAAATAGTGGGGGATAATTAAGGAGATTTTAATCTTTTATCTTGCAAATGTATGCTGTGTGTACTCATTAGAATCGCCTCGATGAGGCGATTCTAATGAGTACACACAGCATACATTTTCATTATAGAACACCGAAAAGATGTATAAAAGTATCTCGTTATGCCTCCTGACAGTAACCTCAGTGGCTCGAACTAGCCTAGTCTCGAACAGATTTTCGAGGCCCCAAAGGTGTTCGAGCCATTGAAGTTCGACTGTATTTGTATAGGCGTGTTTTTGTAATGGCTGTGGTTTGATTTTCGCGAGTTATTTGTGATGAGCAATTGTTTTGCAATGGACCTCAGGTATTCGCCAACCTGATCAACAATCGCTTCGATATTTTTCGAAGGACCGTAAACGGCAACCGTACACACCCCGGTTGATCTCCAAAGCGATCAGCGTTGATACCTTCTAATTTTCTTGTTAATTGTTTTGTGTGTTTGTTTGTTTGTTTGTTTGTTTGTTTTAGTTGAGGTTTTCCGTCCCCATCAACACTATTTAGGCTATTTTGGAGACGTTTCGTCCGATATTGCAGGACTTTTGCCCGACATCGAGATGAAATGACATCTCAAGTCCTACCGCCCATAAAGAATGGTCTGACACGTATCACTTTTCATGGGCAGGCTTAGACCTTAGCGGTTTACTAGTACTCAAGTTCGGTGCGCGGAAGCACCATGCAGCCTAATCTATTTCTCCTTGCCCCGGTGGGCGGGGTTGCTAATTATTTTGTAATAGATTCAGTGTGTTGTCTTGTTTATTAAAAAAGGAAGGATGACAGTTGTTGCGTAAATGTTGTCAAGTATTGCCCAAGGTTCCCATGTCGGTGACAGTAAAATACTTATCGTATAGATAAAAAGATCTGAGTCACCAACAAGGAAAAAGGGGATCGTGTCTTATCGTCTAACACTTATCTTGCTGAATATTCATTTAAGCTACTCCATGCCAAACAGTGTAGATCCTGATCAGATGGCTTCTTCAGAAGCCATCTGATCTGAATCTACACTGTATGCAAAGATAGGGGTTGTCGTGAGCAGCAAGATAAGGGCTAACAGCGAGAAATGAAAACTACTTTTAATCAAAGTACTAACAGTACTGGTGGGCGGAGGCTGGAGAAATGGTCTTGAGCGGTAACTTTAATTTAATTTCCCGTATACTTAAAAGAAACATTGTATACCCAGATCAGACGCCGCAGCATCATTCTGATCTGGGTCTACAATGTTTGCCAGAGTCGCAGTCCACGTGCTACAGATAACCGTCGTATCGTTAAAACGATATTCAGAATAGCGAGGCTAAAAATAGCTGTTACCTTGATTTTTCTACATGATCAGCCAGTCACGTGAACAGTGAGTTGTGGGCACATCTTTAACTTAGGTCGATTGATAACCAAATCGATCCAATAAAAAGCATAGCACAATTGCAATGTATAGGGTGCTCTCAGTAACATCCTGAGACCCCACTTTTATGTAGTAAAACTGGGGTTTATTGGGGGTATTTAATTTTGTTCGTATTTCTGCTCAAAACCACGGATTGTTGGTACCACGTCGAGGCGGTTCTAACGAGTACCCACAATCTATATTTTGAGCAGAAAAAAATCACAATTTTTCATCTAAAAATAGTCGTTGTTTTCGTTGGTAAATGTTACAATGTATTTGCATAGGCGTGTTTTTGAAATGAGCTGTGGGTGCATCATTAACTTGGGTCGATTGCTTACCAAATCGATCCAATAAAAGGCATAGCACATTACGATATATAGAGTGCCCTATTTGCATATTTATGTTTTCTGGAAAAATAAGAAGACACAAACAATTTGTCGTCTGCTGAATTAGCCTACAGATCGGTAAAGGTCAATGCAGGTTTTTACTCTTACATCCCGAAAACACGCCTATTCACATATATTGAAAATTTTGCCACCAAAAAATGAAAAAATTCCGATAAAAAATTCCCATATTTTTCAAATTTCGGCTCTAAACATAGATTATGGGTACTCGTTAGAACTGCCTCGGCGAGGCGGTTCTAACGGGTACTCACAATCTATGTTTATGAGCAAAAATAAAAAAATACAAGGTTTACCCCTTTACTATACACATTGGGGTTCAAGGGGGTCAAAATTATTTAGGCGTATTTTAGTATTTACGAGGGTAAAGTGGCGTTTGCAAGTGAATTTATATCACGAGGCTACTTATTTTTGTTAAATGTGGTTGAAATGTGTATGTATAGAGGTCAACATCCTTTTTCAGTCATCACTTTATATGACGAATAATCCAGGGATGACGTGGTGTGCCTTTTTACCTTGTGTGTATTAAAGTAAGCTACTTGTGTAATACCCTATGATACACTTTAAGAAAAGCAGATATTAAGACAGATTTCTGACTTATTAAGGTTGATAAAATTCGGATTAAACCCTGGACAAGGTATGTTTCTTTGATCTTTATTGCTTGTAAACTACACCCATTTGTCTTGTATAAATTTATACCTTCAGTTATACCAAGTTTTAATTTGAGTTTAACTCGTGCATTAGAGCGATCGAGGGAGGGAGGAGGGGGTGGGTGGTGGGGGGGGGGGGGGTGGGGCTTAAGTTGCAGTGTGCGAAAATTTTATTTGAAACTGAGAACGCTGATGGGTTGATGGTCTCTGAGTGTAGGCTATTGTTTTGTTTGTATTTGCCCAGTCAACACTGTTTAGGTCATGTTTACCTGTCCACGGTTTACCTGGGCATGCTTATACGTAAGTGGTTGACCAGTACAGTGCACATTGTTTCGCAGAAACTGACAACTGCCCGGACGGGAGAGAATGACCGTAGAAAAGATTTCATGGTCAGTCTCCACGATAGAAAGTGCCAACCCCGGTACGTCTTCCTTATCACCAGTCAGACGCATATCCGACTGAGCTACCCAGGCCGGCGTGAGTGTAGGCTAGAATAATGGTCTTGAACTTGCTTTAGACTGTTTCGTCCAACACATTCCGGAACTTTATGCCTAGTGTCCAAAAACTGGTACATTGTCAAACAATGATTATGAAGAACCTGATCAGTCACTGTTTGCTTAACGTATGGATATTAATGTAAAATTCACAACGAATAAAAACGACGGATAAAGAAACCTGGCGGTCTATAAGATGTAACTGGGCCTCTCAAAAAATAATGGATGGACGAATCTACTGGATACTAAAGGGTTGAAATAAAATACTACTACTACTACTACTACTACTAATAATAATAATAATAATAATAATAATAATATTCAGCTTAACCCTTTTGGTACCAGAAACCCCTACAAAGGTAATTGGCATACAGTGCAGGCCCGATCAGACGCCGCATTTTGCAGCTTCTGATCAGGGCCTACACTTTATGCAGAAAATTCAGCTATTTTCAAAATACTTTTTTAAGATAACACAACCTGTCACCCCAAAATTACGAAATAGACTCCTGCCATATACAAAGACGAAGATTCCATTTGGTACAAAAAGGGTTCAATCAATCACAAGAACTGTAGCAGAGAAACACTGTTGGTTTCATTGGGCGACAGGGCTTGAGATGTCATTTCATCCCAGTGTCGGGTAAAAGTCCCACAAAATTGGAAGCAAAGTCTCCAAAATGACCTTTACAGTGTTGACGGGGACGTTAAACTTCAAATCAAACCAAAATCTGGAGAACTGAAACATGTACCCCTACTTGCATTTTCCTCTACCATTCTCTAGGCTAATTCATCTGACGACAAATTATTGATATTTTCTTTCACGCATCCAGGTACTAACCGTGATCTCCGTTGATACGACCAAAATAAGCCAATCACTCTACCCACATCGCCAAAAGAGCCAGCTCCTACAGCAAGGCTGTAGAAGTGGTATCAGTCATTCTAACACTAGTCGCCTATATAGCAAATGATTAAATCCAGTGATATCGTATTGATATAAAATGTAGTATCTATAATGACGTAACGCGCGGGTTCTAAACGTACGTGATCTTTGACGTTACGTCATATCTTGACCTTCCGCTATCTGAAACAGATCTGAGATTCTAGCTCATGGAATTTATCGAAGTATAAAACTTTTATTTCTACAAATCAAATCGCTCGAAATGTACATGATACCGCCCAACCTGTATTAAGCAAGCACCTTAGGGATTATCAAAATGTGCTTGCTTTAGACAGGTGCATGCGTAATACAAGTGAATTTTAATGCATTTGCTTTTTTGGGGGAACTTAGTTCATGCTTGCTTAAGACAGGTTGCTTGCTTAGAATTGGAGTTATTATACAGTGGCGTCACAATTATGCTTATGACGCGGACGTCATTGGGAATTAAAAACTTAACAACGCACATGGAAAGGTTTCTACGCTTGCTTGGCTTTTATCATCAAGTGCCATGGTCAAACTGACCACTGACCGCTTAGGAATGATATCGCATATTTTATGATCTGAGATATGAAATGTAAATTACAGTGTTATAGTTATTACATAATTGATTAGTTAATAAGTACCGTTGAATTGTCTGCGAGGACATAATATAGAAATATGCAGTCTATGTTTTACCGAGGACGTGTGAGAAAGTGAGTGTTTGAGTTTTACGTCTCACCAACAGCTAAGGTCATACGGAGACGGAACCTCGGTTTAAAGACTGATCCGCAAGTCTGGAGAAGCCCGGGATCGATCCTGCGACCCCAGGCGAGTAGCATAACCACTGAGGCTTCTATCGAGAACGTGTTGTACATGTATGTTTTACTTATTTTACTCATCGTCAGCAAAAAAAAAAAAAAAAAAATATAACATAAAAACAAAAATGATCGAAGGTTTACTGGAAGACCGTAAGGTATTGTTTGTTTGATTTGAGGTTTAACGTCCCCGTCAACACTGTAAAGGTCATTTTGGAGACGTTGCTTCCAATGTTGTGAGACTTTTACCCGACATTGAGATGAAATGACTTCTCAAGCCCTGCCGCCCAATGAAACCAATAGTGTTTATAAGCATGGACGGTACGACTCGCACCGCTTTGCCTAGGCAGGCTTAGATCCTCTTAGCTGTTTACCAGTACTCGTGTGCGGTGCGGTTTCAGCTCTGCGTGGAAGCATCGTGCAGCTCATCTATTTCTTCAAGCCCCGATGGGCGGGGCCCATGAAACAATATTTCTCATCTGGAACAATCTTCGTCAGATAACTATGGGAGACTAATCTTGCATTAAGCCGCGCTAAGCTGCTGGTTAAAAAGCAGTTATTTCCCTTAGAGTCACTTTCGTAGTTATCGGATTCTCAGTCTCCTACCTGTCCAGCGTAGGATATAATCCTATAATCACCAATAGGAATCTAGTGTTACTGTTTTCTTAATTATGCCCATTAATAATAAAAAATACACATTTAATCATTTTAGATTTTAACAAGTGACCATTATATTATAAGGCTTTCTTTATTGTCCGACAACTTTGGACAACAATTAAGCAATATGACCTGCGCCAACTGCACATTGTTATTTTTAATATCAATTAAGTGTATATAAATTTTGTTAGGTACAGAAAATAGTAGATCCTTACCTTTATCCTGCAGAAAAAAATAATTTGAAAAAAAAAAAAAAAAACCATTTCTGACTATCCACTAATCAAATTCCTTGATATACTTAATCAATTCCAAAACTGCATGACAAACAGTGTAGATCTTGATCAGATAAATCTGGACCTACACTGTTTGTTAATGTTTGGGCTGTCGTGTTCTGCAGGATAAGGGTTAATATGGGCACACATCAGGCAAACACGCCTATATATTTTTGCCCCCATTAAACCCCAAATTTAAATAGTAAAACTGGGGTTTACCGGGTATTAATTATTTTTCTTATTTCTGCTTCAAAACAGATTGTGGGTACTCGTTAGAACTGCCTTGCCGAGGCAGTTCTAACGCGTACCCACAATGTATATTTTGAGCACAAATATGTAAAAAGCAGGATTTATATCTGAATTAAATCGTTATGTGTGTGTGTGTGTGTGTGTGTGTTTCAATATTTTGAATAGGCGTGTTTACGTTCTCATATATTGTGCGGGTATTGTGGTTTCAATGAGGCGGTGGTTTCAATTAGGCGGTTAAAACGAGTGCCCACAATAAACGTTTTGAAAAGAATTAGGAAAACGTCACAAATTACCATCAGACAAAATGAAAAATCATGAAAAATGGTATTAAATCTAACATAGGTATGTTATCCCTATGAGTTCCCCATTAGACAGAATGAAAAACATTACGAAAACACGCTTATACAAATACATTCTAAACTTCACAGCCGAAAAAACTAAAATTTAAAGATGAAAAATTGTGATATTTGTTTTATTACTGCTCAAATTATAGATTGTGGGTACTCGTTCGAACCGCCTCATCGAGGAGGTTCTAACGAGTACCCACAATCTATGTTTAGAGCTGAAATAAGAAAAATAAAATTTACCCCTGTAAACCCCATTTTTTCAATATAAAAGTGGGGTTCAAGGGGGTCATAATCATATAGGCGTGTTTTCGTGATGTCATGGAAAATGGTATTAAATCTAACATAGGTATGTTATCCCTATGAGTTATATTTTATGGCTGACTCGTGTACTGTCTTATTTGCTGCAAGCTATTTAACTAAGAAGGTCTGACCCATATATGCCAAGCGTCCCTTTTGGGACGCATTCGCAAACAGTGTAAACCATATAATGCACCACAGAAATTGGCGTCTGATATAGGTCTACACTGGTTGCTTATTCTGCATATTTTTTTTGGACATTTTGACAAAGAAAAGTAACTTGACACTCCAAACATTGGAAATGGACCACTATAAACTTTATACCTGGATGGATTCCTTTGTCATAGATGGGTTATGATATTTGGTATCACATTTTACGACGCCTGACCATATTGTTTATTGCACTTTTATTTTCTCCCTCACTTCGTTCGTCCGAAAATAAAAGTAGTCTTTTCTATGCTGTCCTGGGACGAACTCTTGCATTGTGGTCACAATGCGAGAATCTGTCACATTACAGAATAAGAATTCAAGTAAGAAAACGATTGATTTGGAAGTGCCGCTGAACGCTACAGATCGGTTTCCATTTATTATCAACTTGTAACAATGCAACATACTACGCTATGCTTTTCTGGTATTCACATGACTGTCAAAGTAGTCAACTCTAATCGTAACTGAAGTTATGAAATCTTAACATGTATGTCCATATACCGTATCAAAAACGACAGTTGAACGAAATCCCGTGACGTCAAATACCTGATCAACACAGAGTTATCTATCTTAACTGAGGAGAAACTATGGACCATAGTCGATAGAAAACAAAAAAAATAGGAAATTTAAACCGCGATATAACTGAATAAAAGAAAAATCTTCTCAGATTTTGTCATTTTCTACTTATTTATACATCCATTCAATGATTTCTAATAGCATTTTTTTTTTTTTTTTTTTTTAAATACGACAATCTTGCATAATTCGTCCATGGTAATTGCGCGATACTTGAATAAAACCGGCATTAAACTCAGTTATACAAAAATAAGAAAAATTTATAAAAAATTATTAATTATCAATACGAATTCTAAAATTATTTTCATTCGATAATTGGAAGAATTTTAATCTCTATGGTGCAAAATATGAATATTGAAAACAATTCCTGATACTACCGTTTAACCCCGAACTAATATAGACAACACTCGACGGACCTGTTATGTGACGTCACGGCAAAAGCTCTATACTACCGCACTGATAGAGCACTGAGTATTTATTATAAAACAGAATGTCCACATCTAAAAGCCCACGACATCCAGCAAAAAACAGCTTAGCTGAAAACTTGTATCCAAAATCAGTGACTTTCTATATTTCACACTGTGCATTTAGATATGTTCAATATATAAAGATTCTTGAATGTGGTATTGACTGTTCGTAATACTCTTGTAAATCGTTCACGATTCTAAATATTTTGATTGACCGTTTCATTCCTCTGTCAAGATCAAGTTAAACATGTATGGGTTGGTCAATGACTTATGACTTTGTCAGTTGGAAACAGCCGATGTGCCGATCATTAGTTACTGTATTTTCGATCAAAAATTTGGTCTAAAGACAAATCTTCCCTTCTATTCTCTGTAGCGTATAGCGGTCGACTGACGAGAAAACCGTTCAAGGCCTTTTAAATTAACCAATAAACTCACATCACCCAAAAAGCGTCATATAAGACGGGGAAAACGTGAAAATAGTATGAACAGTGGTCGTTGTACATGTCTTATAAGACAGACCGAAAAGAAGAAGATTTATGTACCCGAATTATTGGTTTTCTTTCAAGGTCTTGAATCAATGAAATCATTTTTCGCGTTTTCTTAATTTTGTTACAATCCCAAGAGTCTATTTTTTTTTATTTTAATTCTGAAATTGTCATATCCTCATGCTGATATTTGTGGTGTGCAGTATTTATTTCATTTGTTATTCTGCGTTTTCAGTTTTGATTTTTCAGCCTTTTCTTTTTCCCAAAAGTCTGCATTTCTTTTGCAGATTACACCGCAAAAAAAAAAAAAAAAAAAAAAAAAAAAAACGATTTTTTTTTGGATGAAAAATTTGGATATTTTCTTATTTCTGCTCAAAATATACACTGTGTGTACGATTTGGAAAGGGGTATCGGTATTTTAGCAGTATTAAAGGAAGTGTCGAATAAATAAATAAATAATGTAATCTGGACTACATAAACGCTTTGTATTACACTCGCGAGGTAGATCCTCACCATCATTCAGTCTTTTAAAGTCGACTGGCTTTCTAAGTCATCTGGCAAACATGCCTATATAGTTTTGTATCCCGCTTTTATACAGTAAAACTGTGGTTTACAGAGTAAAATTTACAATGTATTTGTAAAGGTGTGTAGTTTCTAAATTCATGTCTGCAACTTTGGGTTTACAAATTGTTAATGAGTCATTATGTCAATTTACCCTTTTTGTACCAAATGGGATCTTCCTCCTTATATATAGCAGAAGTTCATTTCTAAATATAGGAGTGTCAGGTTGCGTTTTCATCAAAATTTGTTTGGAAAATGGCTGAACTTTTAGCAAACAGTGAAGGCCCTGATCTGATCTGGGCCTGCACTATTTGCCAGGGTACCCATTTTAGGGTTTATGGTAGTAAATGGGTTAATGATGTCCTTCGTGTGATAAGTCCGCCCGCCGGGCAAAGCAAACACACTTCGGCTCTCTGGGGCAAACAGCGAAGGCCTACACAAATTGATTGCAATAAAAACTGTCTGCACTAATTGCAGCCAAACATCTAATTATGATATTTTCTAAATGCCTTTTAATTTCAATTCTACATAATAGTAGCCAATTGTAGCTTTTCGACGTATTGATGTATTTTGATATGAAAAACTTAGTGTCTTCTTTCACCAATCCTTTCTTCTTTCCGTTCGTCTGTGCGCCTGTGTGTCTCACAGTCAGTCAGTTGATCTTATTTTATATTTTAGACATAATACCATGCGTTACCAAGAATTAAGGAAAAGTATTCATTCATTCATTCATTCATTCATTCATTCATTCATTTCCTAAGTTTTACAGCTTTTCGTCATGCAGCTCCCGAGTTCTTTCAAGAGATGGAATAAATTAATTAATTAATTGGTAAATCTTTCAAATAAATTAAATAAATAAAATAAATAAATAAATAAATAAAGAAATAAATAAACATTATGAGACTGTGTTAAAGTAAAATTCTACCCATGACTATCCTGTTCTGCTGGCGCTCGTGGACTTAGTCATTTTCACGAGAAAAAAATGCAGGTGCCGAAAAGCTGACTTCCTTATTTTCAAATCAAAATGGAAGAACTAATTTTTTAATTGAGTATTAAATGGTATATATCATTGCAAACTTTGAGAAATTTTCTTTCTAGTCATAACTTATAAAAGAACCAATGAGAAAGTAATAAGTATTAAATAAGCAATTGAATGTAGGTTCAGGAGCATTTTGCCAAAATATATATAAGATGAATAGGAATACAACTTCCACTTTTCAAAGTAAAATGGAAGAACTAGATCTAAGTCGTTATTTTAATTTTACAAATTTTATATCTAATTCCTTGTTAATAAAAGAACTTTTTGAAAATAACTTATAATTTTTTGTCACATTCTTCTAAAATTGTAATTTAATCAATTTAATACGGCTTTCCTATTAATTTCTATATAATTTTGGTGGTGATGTTTACAGGTAAGTCTGCGGCGACTGTCGCAAATCGATATCGGATATTTTTGTTAAACTACGAGGATTGTTCCCTATGCTCCGTTGCTTTGAAGTTGCATTTTTTTTTTAAGGTGGCCGACCTTAATTTCGGTTGCGCAACGTTCTGCGCATTGCCGTCAATCGGCACTGTAACGACATTCACTTTTTAAGTGGTATTTATATTTTCTTTTCGACCTCTAAAACGAAGTAAATTTTCTACGATTGACTGTATTTTCCATCACACATGGATAAAATACGCCAACAGTTATCATTTCTTGTCACTGTCAAACAGACTCAAAGCAGACAAAGTGAACGTAGAAAAAATCGAGTTCAGAAACGATCGAATGTGTCGGTCACAATTGAGCCATTAAGGCAGCTCATTTACAATAGCAGAACTGTTTACCTTTTTTATTCGTCTTTTTCTCGAAGATATCTTTGGCTCCTGAAGGCACCTTACCTGACATTGAAAAGCACGTCCGAAAGTATGTCATCTTTCCATAATGGCAGTTACAGTTAAATTTGTAAAGTGTATGGATCTAAGTATTAGATCAGAATCAGAATTTTTTACTGGTGACACGTCCTTAGTCAATCCCTCAACAGGACAACATGTTGAATGCCATACTATATCTCCTTTAAAGTACAATCCATTTGCTATCCTGTTTGTTTACGCTTGCAGCACACTAAAATGACAGTTCTTTGGATATACGTTTACACACGGCCTGTGTGTAAACTTTTAGTTTGCTGTGACGTAATCATATTTATGACGTCATGATAAACAGCCGATGGATTGAATCAAAGTCCGCATGCTACTGATTTTTTTTTTTTTTTTTTTTTTTTTTTGTGTGTGTGTTGTTTTTGTTTTTGCTGGCTGAGAACTGACAAGTATGCCCGTAGAATGAATCATTCTGTCTGCATAGGCCTACTACTAAATTTTATTGTGGTCGAGAACTGCTGCTTTTATCATTTGCATATGCAAAGCTGCTCACATGCTTTCAGCGAAAATACCAAAATTTTAGATATTGTACTTGCTAGATCACTTAACAATATGACCACTAACGAGCTCGTTGAGCTAACGATGCTTTGAACAACTGGCCCCTGGTATGCAGGATGAAGGCCTACACAGTAATCGTGTAATTACGGTAGGGGTCTTTAACCTGCACAGGGCATAACTCTCCCTCCACATCCCCAGTTAACATCCCGATCCACAGGACGATGCACTATGTGCATCCCTGCAAATAATGCCAATGGAGCGTGCTCGGACACCGAAATTTTATCGCCGCTGCCTGGGATCAAACCCGGGACCTCTAGCATCAGAGGCAAGTGCACTAACCACTAACCACGCTCGCACTTGGCATCACTAACCACTAACCATCAGAGGCAAGTGCACTAACCACTAACCACGCTCGCACTCGGCATCACGAAAACACGCATATCTAAGTTTAACCCCTAAAACTACACTTTTATACAGTAAAACTGATGTTTACAGGAGTAAACATTATTCTTCTAATGTCTGTTACTCGTTTAAGCAGAACTGACAATTATGCCCGCAGAAATATGAAAAAAAAAAGCAGTTAAAAATTCTCGTTTGTTGTGGTAAAATTTTGTTATATTTGAGCATTGTTTGTTTGTTTTGAGGTTAACGTCCCCGTCAACACTGTATAGGTCATTTTGGAAACATTTCTGCTAATTTCGTGGGACTTTACCCGACACTGAGATGAAATGAAATCTCAAGCCCTGTCGCCCAATGAAACCAATATGGTTTATAAGCATGGACGGTACGACTCGCACCGCTTTATCTGTGCAGGCTTAGATCCTCTATACGGTTTACCAGTACTCGTGTGCTGTCGGTTTCAGCTCTGCGTGGAAGCATCGTGCAGCCCATTTAGTTCTTCAAGCCCAACTGGGCGGGGCTATGATATATTTGAGTAGGCGGATTTAAAACACAGTAAGGTCATTTATAGTTAATTGAGAGAGAGCGAAAGAGTGGGAGAGATCTTGGTTAAAATACATCAAAATCTGGAACCGTAAAAGCTTCACGGTTAAATCCTAAACGCATGGAATGGAAACTAGAAATCACAAATTATTTCTCTCTCTCTCTTTTCGTTGTTGTTTCTAGCTTTAAAGGCCTTCAGGAATATTTCGCTAATTTCGAGCCAATCATTAAATAGAAGTTGGTGTACGAGGGTCCTTCAAAAAGTTTTGTCACTAATAGGTTTCCCTAGTTTTATCGTACGTATTTCTGATAACGCATTGTTGCATTTGAATTGCCTTTCAAATAGCCACCGATAACAGTTTATTTCTAGCAAATTGCTTTTATAATCACCTAGATTTATCAAATTTAAATGCATGCAGTCAAATACACTGGCCAATTTACGAGTTACATTGTAAAATGGACAGAAAGACTGAAATTCGCAGCTAAATTAAATGCCGTGTAAGGCTTGACATAGGTTGATGAATTGTGTGGCTAAAATGAACCTCTTAAAAAGTCAAAGCGCACAATTTATCGGTGGGTCAAAGCTTTTAAAGCTGGTAAATAATCAACCAAAGATGATGCCCATGTTGATAGGCCAAAGACCTCCATCACCATGACAACCATCGCTGCTGTAAAGGCAGCGATCAAAGAAGATGCGCGACTGTCAGTGAAAGAGATATCTTAATGCACTGGCTTATCAGAAGGCGGTGTACAAACCATTCTGACAAAGTACTGGGCTGAGAAAGATTTGCGCTAGGTTGGTGTCCCATTTGCTCACTGAAAGGCGAAATTGTATTATGTTGGTGTGTTTTTCCCTTTGTTGTCTTGAATGGGATGTGTTAGGTAATTTTATCGATACCTATTCATTGTTTTTACTTCTGTTTGGCAAATCATATGTAGATGCATGCCCTATCTGAGTGACACCTTTGTTTTAGTATACAATTAACTTAACAAAAAGAGATTTTGACCAAAAACAAAAAACAAAAAAGAAGATATTTTGCATGAAAAGCTTACTCTTATAACGACCCCCGTTTTGTATGAACGACCTACTGTTTTTATTTGGTAGGTTTTGCAAATAATATTTAGATATAATACCTTTCTTAGTGATCATATCACTTATATAGCAGAAATTCCTATAATAGTTTGAAAAATATATGTATATATGTTCATATTTTTCAATTTGTGTTTACTTTTGAAACGACCCACATTATCTTATTGGAAACCTGTCAAAGTGTTGTCATTTCATAGTTTTGCGGATTACATATAGATACATCACCTATCATGTCTTAGCTCAGAAGCAACTATAATTTTTGTGATGTTTTCAAAAAAATAAGTTTTGCCTGTTATGATAACTTTTGAAACGACCCTTTTTGCTTGAAATAACTCTATAACCGAATTCTTTCATCATATTGCGGCAGATAATAAGCATTAATATCATCTATTTGCGTGGAGTTATAATTTTTAGCAAAACACTTATTTTAATGTTGGCGATCCTCACTAAAAAAGGTATTTTGCCTGCAATTTTTACTTTTGAAACGGCCCTCATACTCTTATATGGCCGGTGACCCCCCATTTTTATTTCATGTTTTTGAATGCCGTATGAATATATATAATTTAATTTAGTAAGTCCAAAATCTCTAGGGCAGAAGTCACTTTAATTTTCGCATTTGTGTGAAATTTTAGCGATTTCCCATTACAATCAATGCAAAATATGTGTAAAATGGCGTTACTTTTGGATTGACCCCCATTCTTCCCCAGTCTCGGTGACATGATATTTTTATGACTTTAATCTAAAGTTAAGTCCTTGCTGGATACTTTGTTATAATATAAGGAAATTCTCTAGGGCAGGTATCTCAGAAAAAAATTAAGGTCGGCCACCTTAAATAAAATTTATAATAGTTTTCTGATGTCTGCTCCGAACATCGATAAAATAATGTTTACCTTTTTCTTTTTCTTTATAAAGTGAGGGTGACGTGTAGTATTCTGATGTCAAATCCATGTTCTAAAATAGTGTCGATCACTGCCATAGAAGTATTTTTTTCTGGGGTATGTGTCTGTGTGAATTCGGGTTTAACGTCGCTTTCAACAATTTTTCAGTCATATCACGACGGTGTCTGGTTGCGACATGGAGCTCAATGCTCACTTTTAAGTGCTGCCTCACTGAAGTATCATGTCCCAGACACATAACATGATACCACACCCAGTCACATTATCCTGACACTGGGTCGACCAGTCCTAGCTTCACCCCGTAAATCTGAGTGCCAAGCGAGGAGCAGCTGGTACCATTTTTAACGACTTTGGTATGTCGCGGCCCAGGATCGAACCCGTGACCTCCCGTTCCCTGGAGCGGACAATTTTTCTGGAGTAACACCATATTCTGTACATATTTAAATATCAAATATGGATTACTTTCAGGTCTTGCTCATTAGGATTTTAGGAAAAAATTGATAGGCTTGTATAGCAAAAATATGGAAATAATGTTTACCCTCGTAAACCCAGATTTCTCTATATAATAAAATCACCCATAAAATGCCAATCACGACAACTGTCGTCTGCTTTGTCGTCTGCCAAATACTTTAACATTAGTTTTTGCAAAGAGTGTGGACCCAGATCAGACTGCTCCTCTAGGAGCAGTCTGATCTGGGTCCAGACTGTTCGCATGTATCCAAAAATATTTTTAAAAACTTTGCAAGAAGCTTCAGCAGACGACATTAGCAGACGACTTTTTCAGATGTATTTTTTCTGGGCGTCTTAAGGGTTAACACAACTTGAAAGTTTGCGTGAGTATTGTCTATTTAATGACAGCTAATAATATATTTATCATCAATGCCGTACATCTTCTGAAATCGTCCTGGTCTGTCAATATAGACTACAAGTACATGTAGCTGCCATATCAACATTAAACTCTTAAGACGCCAGTCACAACACTTGTCGTCTGCTTTGTTGTCAGCTGTTTGCTTTAAAAGTAACCTTTGGAAACAATGTAGACTCAAATCAGACCTCTTCTAGGAGCAGTCTTGTCACGGTGCAAACTATTTGCCTGTATGCATAACGAAAACACGCCTATATAATTTTGACCCCCTTGAGAACCCCACTGGGGTTTACAGAGGTAAACCATATACCTCTGTACCCACAATCTATATTTTGAGCAGAAATAAGAAAAATAGCACATTTTCTCATCTTAAAATTTTCGATTGTTCGGCGGTAAACTTTTCAATGTATTTTCATAGTGGCAAAAATATTTTTAAAATATTTGCAAGAAGATGAAGAGACGACATTTTCAATTGCATTTCTGGGCGTCTTAAGGAGTTTATAATGCATTTACTTCATACTAAGATTTTAAAGAAAAAAAGTCATGTGTATTGAGAGGTTGCAGTAAGATTTTTCTCCCTTGATCCGCCATATTGGAGACACCAGGCAGGTGTTTGTGTACAAATTTATTCATATTTGACCAATTATCCCATAGTGATAAAAACACTGAAGGGGGTAATATGTGTCTGTGATTGTTCGTTAAGATAATAAGAATACATTAACTAGAATTTGTTTTTCTACAAAAACACAGATGTCTCCCCCGTTTTTGACTGCTAAGTATAACCTTGACATTGGAGGTATTGAGCTGGGTCTTGTGTGCAACACATCATCTAATGAAGATGAACATTTCTGCATAGTAACTTTAAAAATGTACATAGAAAAATAAAAAAGTTATTGGCCGTAAACAAAAAAGCACTTTTTGACCTTTGACCTCTAAGTATGGCCTTGACCTTTGCGGTACAACACATCGTCTCATGATGGTAAACATTTCTGCCAAGTAATTTCATAATCCATCAAAGAATAAGGAAGTTATTGACTGTCCTTTTTTTACCTTTGACCTCTAGGTATGACCTTGACATTGGAGGTATGGACCTTGGTCTTGCACATGACTCATGGTCCAACTTTCAAGCCTCTAGCTCCAATAGTTTTTGAGATATCTTGCTGACAAGATTTTATTAAAAAAAATTCAAAGGGCAATAACTCTTGAAAGGGGCATAATCCGAATGAGAAAAAAAATATGCGTCAGCTTATTTTCCATTAGGAATGCATATATGAAATCTCAAAACCATAGCATACACAGTTCTAAAGTTATGCTATGCATCACTTTTAGCATTCATTACAATGGACACAAATTACCAAAATGACAAAGGGCCATAACTCGCAAAGTATTTTTCGGAATTTTGTCAAAAATTAATCAGTTCATCTACTCATCACCACCAATATACTCAACAACTTTCAAGGCTCTAGCTCCAATAGTTTTTGAGATATCTTGCTGACAAGATTTTATTAAAAAAATTTCAAAGGGCGATAACTCTTGAAAGGGGCATAATCCGGACGAGAAAAAAAATATGTGTCAGCTAATTTTTCATGAGGAATCCATTTATGAAATTTCAAAACCCTAGCATACATGGTTCTTAAGTTATGCTATGCATCACTTTTAGCATACATTACAATGGGCACAAATTACCAAAATGACAAAGGGCCATAACTCACAAAGTATTTTTCAGAATTTTGTCAAAAGTTAATCAGTTCATCTACTCATCGCCACCAATATATTCACCAACTTTCAAGCCTCTAGCTCCAATAGTTTTTGAGATATCTTGCTGACAAGATTTTATTTAAAAAAATTCAAAGGGCAATAACTCTTGAAAGGGGCATAATCCTGACGAGAAAAAAATACGTGTCAGCTTATTTTCCATCAGAAATGCATATATGAAATTTCAAAACATAGCATACACGGTTCTAAAGTTATGCTATGCATCACTTTTCGCATACATTACAATGGGCACAAATTACCAAAATGACAAAGGGCCATAACTCACAAAGTATTTTTCGGAATTTTGTCATAAGTTAATCAGTTCATCTACTCATCACCAACTATCTATTCACCAACTTTCAAGGCTCTAGCTCCAATAGTTTTTGAGATATCTTGCTGACAAGATTTTATTAAAAAAAAATTCAAAGGGCAATAACTCTTGAAAGGGGCAAATTCGGGACGAGAAAAAAAAATACGCGTCAGCTAATTTTCCATGAGGAATCCATATATGAAATTTCAAAACCCTAGCATACACGGTTCTAAAGTTATGCTATGCATCACTTTTAGCATACATTACAATGGGCACAAATTACCAAAATGACAAAGGGCCATAACTCACAAAGTATTTTTCGGAATTTTGTCAAAAGTTAATCAGTTCATCTACTCATCACCATCAATATATTCACCAACTTTCAAGGCTCTAGCTCCAATAGTTTTTGAGATATCTTGCTGACAAGATTTTATAAAAAAAAAAAAAAATTCAAAGGGCAATAACTCTTGAAGGGGGCATAATCCGGACGAGAAAAAAAATACGCGTCAGCTAATTTTCCATGAGGAATCCATATATGAAATTTCAAAACCCTAGCATACACGGTTCTTTAGTTATGCTATGCATCAAAAGCGTAACGGACGGACGAACGAACCAGAACCAATATGCACCTCCAACTTTTTCAAAGTTCTGCCTAGCAATTTCAAAATCCATCTAAAAATAAGAAAGTTATTGACCAAACACGATAAAAGGCCCCTTTTTTACCTTTGACCTCTATGTATGACCTTGACATTTTAGGTACCAAATTGAATCATGCATGCAATACATCGTCCCATGATAGTTGACATGTTTGCCAAGTAACTTCAAATTCTATTTAAAAATAGGCAAGTTATTGAAAAAAAAAAAAAAACGAAAAAAGGCCCCATTTTTTACCTTTGACCTCTAAGTATGACCTTGACCTTTGAGGTACCAACCTGGGTCATGCGCGCAACACATCGCCTTATATTGGTTCACATTTCTGCCATGTGATTTCAAAATCCATCTCAAAATAAGAAAGTTATTGACCAAATACGAAAAAAAGGCCCACTTTTTGACCTTTGACCTCTAAGTATGACCTTGACCTTTGAGGTACCGACCTGCCTCATGTGCACCACACATCGTCTCATGATTGTTAATAATTATGCCAAGAAATTTTAAAATCCATCTCAAAATTATAAAGTTATTGACCAAATACGAAAAAAAGGCCCCTTTTTTCACCTTTGACCTCTAAGTATGACCTTGACCTTTGAGGAACCGACCTGCCTCATGCGCACCACACATTGTCTTATGGTTGTTAATAATTATGCCAAGTAATTTTAAAATCCATCTCAAAATAAGTAAGTTATTGACCAAATACGAAAAAATGCCCCTTTTTTGACCTTTGACCTCTAAGTATGACCTAGACCTTTGAGGTACCGACCTGCCGCATGCGCACCACATATCGCCTTATGGTTGTTAATATTTATGCCGAGTAATTTTAAAATCCATCAAAAAATAAGAAAGTTATTGACCGGACAAGATTTGCCCATACATATATACATACCAACAAACTTCCAAGGGAGATAATTCAGAAAGTATAAATGCGAGAGTTATGGTTCTTGCGCACTGCACGTCGTCTAATGCTGATTAATATTTATACGAAGTTTCGTGAAGATAGCTCTAACGGTTTTCAAGTTACAGAGCGGACACGAATGTGTGACAGACGGACAGACAGACAGACGGACAGACATACGCCCGGGGGAAAAACAATATGTCTCTCCGAAAAAAAAATTTTCGGGGGAGACATAATTAATGTTTAGTCATAATTTTCCAAGGGACAAGAAAGATATTTATAAGGAAATTACATAAAAATGCTGTTGGAAATGAGCCTAGGTGTCTCCAGCAAGAAAGATAACTGTAGGTATGTGACGTCATCTGCACCCTCAATTGTGATGTGGATTCATGCACGCCAGATAAGGAAATCACTGGTTTAACCTTGGTAAAGAGGTTCTCATACTACACTGATTGTCCAACCAGGGCTGTGATAAAATCGAGATTTCAGTTTTATTTGGATGTGCAGAATGCTTCGTCTAATCAAGGTCTACACTGTTTGCTTGAAACAAAGGACATAAGGATTAAAACAACAGTCTAAGGCCCAGTTCAGGTACATTGTCCCAGCCCATCACGAAAACAAGCCTATATAATGTTGACCCCCTTGAACCCCACTTTTATATAGTAAAACTGGGGTTTCCGGGGGGTATACCTTATTTTTCTTAATTCTGCTTTAAAATATATATTGTGGGTACTCGTTAGAACCGCCTCAACGAGGCGGTTCTAACGAGTGCTCACAATCTATATTTGGAGCAGAAATAAGAAAAATATCGCAATTTTTTATCATAAAATTTTCATTTTTCGGCGATAAAGGTGGCAATGTATTTGTATAGGCGTGTTTGCGTAATACTACGCCCACGAAGAGACAGCTATCAGTCCTATGATTGATTACACCCTGATAAGATAAATTATGATAACATGCACATGCACTTGCCTCTCATGCTAGAGGTCCAGGGTTCGATCCCCGGCAGCGGCGATAAAATTTCGGTGTCAGAACACGCTCCATTGGCATCATTTGCAAAAGTGCACCGTCCTTCGGATCGGGACATTAACTGTAGGCCGCCTGTGCAGGGAGAACCATCCCCTGTGCGGGTTAAAGAACCCTACCGTAATTACATGGTCACTCAGTTTGCTTTCATCCTGCTTCAGTGTATGCGGGGTACTGGCCAAATGTGGCCGATCGCAGTATCAGTAGAAAGAAAAAAAGAAAATGTTGATACACTTGATTGTTCATTTTAGGTCACCTGAGCATGAAGCTCAAGGTGAGCTATTGTGATCGGTCTCTGTTCGTCGTCCGTCGTCCGTGCGTCCATACGTCCGTCGTAAATGACCTCTCGAAAACTGCTAGACCGATTTTGAAATAATTGCACAGGAATGTTCCTTGGGTGACCCTCTACCAAACCAATTTTACTCAAACCGTTCCGCTCGGATGAACAAAATAGCCACCAGAGCTAAAAAAAAAAAAATAAAAAATAAAAAAAATAAAAAAATAAGAGACTTCTCCTCCTTAATCAGTGGATGGATTTTGAATTATTTCATAGGAATGTTCCTATTTCGTTGCTCAAATGAACAAGATTGCAACCGGAGCTAAAAATAGAAAAACAAAAACCATTAATAGACTTCTGCTTAACTAGCTGATGGATTTCGAAATAATTTCACAGGAAAGTTATAGCAAAATTGCTCAGATGAACAAGATGGCCGCCAGAGCTAAACATGGAAAATATTTAAACAACTTTGCCTTCTAAACCAGTGGATGGATTTTGAACTAATTTCACAGGAATGTTCTTTCGGTGACCTTTGACCAAAAATGCTCAAACCGTTTAGCTCAGATGAACAAGATGGCCACCAGAGCTAAAAAGACAATATATATATATATATAAAACAACTCTTCCTTAACCAGTGGATGGATTTTGAAATCATTTCACAGAAAAGTTCCTTGGTTGACCCTCTATACCAATCTTGCCCAGGTCGTTACAAGAAGGCCACTAGAGCTATAAATTGAAAAACCTTTACTTAACCGGTGGAAGGATGTTGAAATAATTTCCAATTAATGGATTTTGCAACTTTTTTTACAGGAATGTTCTTATACAGTGTTGACGGGGACCTTAAACATCAAATCAAAGCAACAAACAAATCCTTTGGTGAACCGTTTGACGCTAATGGCCCACAGAGTGTTTTGACGCGTCGTTAAACATGAAATCATCATCATCATCATCATCATCGTCATCATCCTCATCATCATCAACATCCTTTGGTGACCATCTACCAAAATTGTTCACACTGTTCCGCTCGGATGAACAAGATGGCCGCAAGAGCTAAAAATAGAAAAAAAAGTCATTTTAGCAATTTCCCCTTAACAAGTGGATGGATTTTGAAATAATTTCACAGTAATGTTACTTGGGTGACCCGCTATCAAAATTGATCAAACAGTTTCGCTCAGATGAACATGATGGCCGCCAGAGCTAAAAATATAAACAATAACTCTTTAAACGACTTCTCCTCCTAAATTGAAATAATTTGACAGGAATGTTCATTGGCTGACCCTCAACAAAATTGCTCAAACCGTACAAGATGGTCGCCAGAGCTAACAATAGAACATCTCTTTAAACGGCTTCTCAGCCTTAACCATTGGATGGAGTTTGAAATAATATCACAGGAATGTTGCTTTGGCGACCCATTACAATACCGTCTTAAACCGTTCCAATCTAAAAAATAATTTCAAAGAAATGTTTGTAGTTGTTGTTGTTTTGTGATCATCTCTTCCAAAATTGTTCAAATTGATCCACTTTTCTGAACAAGATGGTCGCAAAAACTTAAAATGGAAAACTTCTAAAAGACTTCTGTTTTCTTAATTGAAGCAATTTTAAAAGAATTTTCCATGGGTGACCCTCTAACAAACTTGCTCAAAATATTTTGCTCCACCGAGCATGATGGCCACCGGAGCTTAACATCTCAAACCTCAAAATACAAACCCATTACGAAATCATGCCTATACAAATACCTTGTACACTTTACCGCAGAAAAAAAGAAAATTCTAAGATGTAAAAAAATTGTAAAACTTTTCTCATTTCTGCTCAAAATTTAGATTGTGGGTACTCGTTAGAACCGCCTAATCGAGGCGGTTCTAACGAGTACCCACAATCTATATTTTAAGGCAGAAATAAGAAAAATAAGGTTTACCCCTGTAAACCCCAGTTTTACTATATAAAACTGGGGTTCATGGGGGTCAAAATTATATAGGCGTGTTTACGTGATGCTCACAATGATTTCTTCTCCTAAACAACAAGGCTGATTTTGAAATAATTTCAAAGAAATGTTTCTACGGTCACCGTCAACCAAAATTGCTGAGACCCTCTACTCCACCATATATTACCTACAATTGTATTTGTACAATATGGATCAGGTGAGCGATCCAGGGCCATCATGGCCCTCATGTTCAAAATGGTAAAGACCCTCTTCGTATCCAAAAATTGACACTAGCAATCAGTGCTGGTGCGACAGATCAGGACCTTCTTGTTTGCAGAAAGGACAGTCATTTTCTTAATGAATTTCTACTTGATTGTCTACGCCCATTGGCGTAGAGATTGTCTACGCCCATTGGCGTAGACACTATAGACACAGAGTTTAACCCGGAAGTACTGCCGTTAAGTGCTCACATTGCAGATTTACCTTCATATTTATTCCACAGCAAGTATAAGCTTTCGGTCCACAACAAGCAAAAAGAGGTCCACGGCTGTCACATTTGTACAAGCGTAAACCTAGCTTTTTTAATTCTATACTTGTACCTGCACTTTCTAAGACAGAAGGTATGTTATGGGTTACACTAGAATGAGCTTTTATGATTTACGACAAATCTTTCCCTTTAATTCATTTATAGATCCCGAAAAATGATAAAACACTCGAAGCACTAAATATTATTACTGAAATCGATGAAACAATTGTGATTATCCGAAACCCACTTGACAAGAATTTTAGTAATGAATCGGGCATGAACTGATAGGGTGAAAAAATGATGATAATGTGTTTGAAGTATGAAGTATATAAAAGATGCCGTGGCTTCAAAATGTATGTTTATATATTTCAAACTGTTCAAACGAAAACACGCCTATACAAATACATTGTAACCTTTAACGCCGAGAAAAATGCAAATTTTAAGATGAACAATTGTGATATTTTTTCTTATTTCTGCTCAAAATATAGATTGTGGGTACTCGTTAGAACCGCCTCATCGAGGCGTTTCTAGCGAGTACCCACAATCTATATTTTAGAGGAGAAATAAGAAAAAATAGGTTTACCCCTGAAAACCCCACTTTTACAATATAAAAGTGGGGTTAAAGGGGGTCAGAATTATATAGGCGTGTTTTGGTGGTGGTAAACTATACTGTCATCCAATGCCGAATTTCTATTATTTGTCCTCAGCCGGCCTCGGTAGCTCAGTCGGATCATCTGACTTAATCGAGCTGCATTCTTTCGTGGTGTTTGATAATGAAATCATTCAGAAGGGCAGTTGTCAGTTTCTGACAAAATAATATGGACTGCTTATGGGTTAGGTAAACTGACTGGCAGAATATGACCTAAATAGTGTTGGCATGACTGCAAATATTTCTGATGCCACAGGCTATCAGAAATATCCACTGTTTTTCCGTTTTTTTCCATTTAAATGTCAGTGATTTTACCCTATTAATTACATCAAACAGTTCCACATTTTTCCGCGTTTTATATTGACTTCTTTCTTGCAACCCCCGCCCCCCCCCCGTCCCCTGCCCATCGGGGATTGGCGAAATAGATTGGGCAGCATGATGCTTCCACCCAGAGCTGAAACCGACCGCACATGGTTACTGGTAAATCGCTTAGAAGGTCTAAGCCTGCCCAGGCAAAGTGGTGCGAGTCTGACCGTCCATACATAAACATATAAACCCTATTGTTTTTTTTTTTTGTTTGTTTTTTTTTGGTTTTACGGCCCTTTCAAGATTATTTCACTCATATCGAGCCAATCGTTAATCCGAGGTGGGCGAAAACCGGAGTACCCGCCTACTGGTTTCGTTGGGCGAATCCTGGTTTCTGGGAAACAAAATGTCGTCGGCTGTAACAATACCCAGCATGCAGAGTGTTAAGTTGTCACTCAGGTATCAAAGTTTAATGTTACAGTCAAGTGATAGATATACACCATCCTTTCATGTTGTATATTTGCATAGTTCATGCCAGCATACCAGAAGAAATATTGCTTTAGCAGCCAACTGATAATAAAAGCATGCCTTTTGATGTTGTTACGGTGTGTTACCTGTTGAAAAACACCTGTTTTGCATATTTAATCGATGACTTAAGGAACATATGGGTTATATTTTAAAAGGTAAAGAGGAACATATAGGTTATATGGATGGATAGATGGATGGATGGATAGATAGATGAATGGAGAGAGAGAGAGAGAGAGAGAGAGAGAGAGAGAGAGAGAGAGAGAGAGAGAGAGAGAGAGAGAGAGAGGGGGGGATGCGAGAGAGAGAGAGATTGGTGGCCAACTTGGCACATGATGGTTAAACGACGTCGAAATGACGTTTAAACAACGAATCAGTGTAAACGCAACGTGACATTGTTTTATCGACGATGCCTATACGTTGTATGTTTGCTTTATATGAGGTTTAACGTCCACGTCAACAGTATAAAGGTCATTTTGGAGACGTTTATTCAGTCCATTTTTGTGGGACTTTTACCCGACATTGAGATGAAATGACATCTCAAGCCCTGCCGCCCAATGAAACCAATACTGAGTAGGGTTTATAAGTACGGACGGTCCGACTTGCACCACTTTGCCTGGGCAGGTTTAGACCCTTTAAAGCGGTTTACCAGTACTCAATGACATGTGCGGTCAGTTTCAGCTCTGCGTGGAAGCATCATGCAGCCCAAACTATTTCTTCAAGCCCCGATATGCGGGGTCGGCCTTATACGTTGTATTTTTCAATGAATGCGTCATTACGAAAACACGCCTATGCAAATACATTATCAATTTTACCGCTGAAAATACGAGCATTTTAAGATGAAAAAGTGGGCGCCCCCGCCTATAGGGGCTTGAAGAAATATATGGGCTGCATGATGCTTCCACGCAGAGCTGAATCCGGCCCGCACACTAGTACTGGTAAACCGCTTAGAGGATCTAAGCCTGTCCAGGAACCGCGGTGCGAGGCGGACCGTCCATGCTAATTAACCCTATTGGTTTCATTGGGCGACAAGGCTTGAGATGTCATTTCATCTCAATGTCGGGTAAAAGTCACACAAAATTGAAAGCAACGTCTCCAAAATGATGTTTACAGTGTTGACGGGGACGTAAAACCTCAGATCAAACAAACAAACAAACAAGATGAAAAAGTGTGATATTTTTCTTATGTCTGCTCAAAATATAGATTTTTGGGTACTCGTTAGAACCGCCTCATCGAGGGGGTTCTAACGAATACCCACAATCTATATTTTAGAGCAGAGATAAGAAAAATAAGGTTTACCCCTGTAAACCCCAGTTTAACTATACAAAATGGGGTTCAAGGGGGTCAAAATTATATAGGCGTGTTTTCATGATGTCTGTTTTATTCTCTTGACGTTCGGCCCCCGCCCAAGGGGCTTGAAGAAATATATAGGCTGCATGATGCTTCCACGCAGAGCTGAATCTGACCGCACACGAGTACTGGTAAACAGCTTAGAGGATCTAAGCCTGTCCAGGCAAAGCGGTGCGCACGAGTCGGACCGTCCATGCTTATAACCAACATTGGTTTCATTTGGCGACAGGGCTTCTCAGTGTCGGGTAAAAGTCCAGCAAAATTGGAAGCAACGTCTCCAGAATGACCTTTACAGTGTTGACGGGGACGTTAAACCTCAAATCAAACAAAACAAACTTCTCTTCAAGTTAGATCTTCCTAACCTAACAGTCTCTCAGGGATCGATTATAGAGCGTACTTTGGCTAATTTAGAATGTATTGTTAGCATTCTTCAGACACTGTTAAGACAGTTTCGTGAGTACTAGAACTGCCAAACATCTCTTTAAGATATTTAGCAATAATAATATTGGAGAATGTTTTCATAGACTAGCCAGAAATTGGTTAATTTCTAGGCATGCACGTTTCTCAGATTAATGAACGCGCAATTACAAATGCGATATGTACATGTAGTTAGGAGTATTAAGACACTTCGATCCATTACGAAAACAAATACGTTGCAAAATTAACTACCGAAAAAAAACTAAAACTTTATGATGAAAAATTGCGATATTGTTCTTATTTCTGCTCAAAATATAGATTGTGGGTACTCGTTAGAACCGCCACATCGAGACGGTTCTAACGGGTGCCCACAAGCTATATTCGATTAGGCGTTTCTAACGAGTACCCACAATCTATATTTTGAGCAGACGTAAGAAAAGTAAGGGTTTCACCTGTAACCCCAAGGTTTACTCTATAAAAGATGGGTTCAAAGGGGTCAAAATTATGTAGACATGTTTTCGTGATGATATATCATTTTTCAGTCTTCTCAAATTTGCAATTTCGCAGAAGAAAAAAATACATTTTTATAATCTTAACTGAACACTTCGTCGTGCTCATGATGAGCTATTTTAAATATGAATGTCCGTCGGGCGTCCAGCGTGTGGCGTGATGCGTCAACAATCGCTTCACCCTGAACGTCAGCACAGGAAAGTTGCTTAGAGTAGCCATCTACCAAAATAGCTAAACGCTCCAATAAATTGATGGCTTCCTGAGCTAAGCATAGAAAAACAGACTACGTCTCCTATATTTTGAGGACAATTCCATTCAAACTTCACAAGATGGTTGCCTGTACGACCCTTTACTAAAAGAGCTGTAAATTTCAAATACTCCAATGAATACTCCAATTGGCCGTCGAGCTAAAACTAGAAAAAAATATTTAAACCCTGGGCCAATTTTAATCAAACTTCACAAGCTTGTTGCTTGGATGACCAACTGCCAAACTGAAGCACAGCGGTTTTACACCCTTTAACAAGGAGGTCGCCAGAGTTTAAAATAGTAAAACAAACTTTAAGACCATCCCTCTTATACCCTATGGCCAATTTTACTAAAAACTTCACAGGATTGTTAAAAAGTTCTGGATCTCCGTTTCTAGTGGAAAAGAGCGCTGACTGTTAAACTTTAAGTCTCTCACCGCTGTGGATCGCGCCAGGTTCGGGTCGCATGTGAGACGCCAAGTTTTGCAACATAAGGCCATGCATCTTTCTTTGGGCTTCGGTTTTCGCCCACCTCTGATTAACGATCAGGGACGCGATTCTAACAAATATCTATAACATTTGTTTCTTATAGTATTGAATTACAATATGGATTCGATTTGGGCATTTCTTGGGCAGCCCACGTTGCTCGGTACCGAGGCTAAGTTAATTCCATTGAAATTGTCGTTATAACGAGTTTTGCCGTTATAACGAATGTCGGTATAAAGAGGGTTGACTGTATTTTCATGTTACCCCAGAGTTAACAGTAAAACTTCGATGATTCGTTCTCCTATGGCTGTTTCGAACTTGTTCTTTCATCTAGAGTCACTAGGCGACATTTTCCATAACTGCAGCTATTATATCCCCACCGAAGGGGAGGGAGGCACATTGATTTTGGTGCGGATCCCGTTGGCGTCGGCATATGCGTCAACGTCTGCTTTTGCGTATGCGTCGGCGTGACACTTTCTTGTCTGCGAGGTATCTCATGACCTACTCGGTGGATTTTTATCAAATTTGCATGAATATAACATTGGGACAGGATGAAGAACAGATTAGGTTTGGTGACCTTGGCCTTATTTTCAAGGTCACAACCGTACTAAATAGGTCAAATTTAGGCCATATCACATGAACGTCTGTGTGGAGTTTAATCAAATTTGCATGAATATAACACTGGGACAGGTTGAAGAACTCATTAGGTTTTGGTAACATTGACCTTATTTTCAAGGTCACAGCCATGTTAAATAAGTCAAATTTAGGCAAAATTTAAGTTGTGTGCAGTCACAAAGCGGTTGGCTCTGTGAGCGGCGTAAAACCAAATGCCAGACAAATGAAAGGCGACTCTTAATTTTTCGTGTTGACGTCGGATTTCCGACAGTTTATCCCAGAATATTTACATTTCCAGTGTAAAGTCTAATGTAAACCTATAGAAAACGATTGCGTTCATACTTCCATGAACCCATCGAATCACATGATTTTCAGTGACGTTAAGTGACGTCATTCTAAACCATTGTTCTCTACGGGCGTTGATGACGTCAACGCTGCTCCGGTCTTTATAGAAAAGCAGCGTGTAAATGTTTTTCAGCTTTAAAAGTTTGCCCTACAAGCGTTGTTTCGCCCAGTGATGAGGGGCATATAATGTTAATATAAAAAATAAACTTAATTTTTCTGCTTTTCATGAAAGTATGAACTACAGTGCGTCGCTAGCAAAGTTTACATGAACCACTTCGGGGTTCATTTACTTTGCACGCGACCCACTGCGTTCATACTTCCATGAACTGCAGAAAAATAAATTTCATTTCTTAAATAAATTTCGCATTTTTGTCGATATCCAATAAGACGTCGCGTTAAATACGCAAGTGCATTAGAATGAAGTTTGAATGTAGTTAAATATACTGAGTGCCTTTGGAATTGGTAATGTCGCACTGTCATTTTATATAACATGTGTAGAGCGAATGGGTGGTAAATCTTATGCCGCACTATCTAGGCCTTTGTCGTTTAAGGGCCCAGTAAACACTGGTTAGGTCAACTCTAGCCGCCCAGTTTACCTAATCGCTTACCTAATCGCAGTTTTTTTTTTGTTTTTTTTTTTTTGACAAGCTTATACATAAGCGGTTAACCGGCACCATGCTAATTATTTCGCAAGTCCTACAAAATTGGAAGAGACGTTTCCAATATGACCTTAATGGTGTTGAAAGGAGCAGAAAAACCTCAACTCAAGCAAACAAACAAAACAGTGAAAAGGAGAGAGAGACCGTAGAAAATATTTCATTGTCAAAATGTTGCAGACCCGGCAGGTATCGGACGCACGATCTCCCGATCACTAGTCAGCTGTGCACGCGGCTGAGCTACATTTACCGGGGGCGGCAGGTGCAAAAGTTTGAAAATCTAATACATAGCGCAGCACCTCTTTTCCATGCTAGCTTTATGTGTCGATTGTTCATCAATCGACCCAAAGTTATAAGGACAAAACCTCTAATTTAGTGCTGGAGTCCACGTGACTATCACTGATTTGTGGGAAATCCGTGTAAGTTTTTTTGTAGTATTTTATCGCAGGGAGGTCAGCGTGTTTGCGTAAAAGGGTTATCTGTGGAATCTGGGTTGGGCTTGGCAAACAGTGTAGATCCAGATCAGACGCCACGTTTCAGACGCCACAGACACTGCTGACCGTACAGGAAGTTAAGGTTTAAACGAACCAGCCTAACTCCACGTTCAGGTCCATTTTCCGAATTTACACTCAGAGACAATCGACCCATCAGTACTCTCAGCGCTTTGATTTTCTTGCAGTGCGTTTATGTCATGCACTTACTAAATTCTTTCTGTCCTGAGTTTCTAAATCGTTGACTTTGGACACGTTCATTCGGATAAACGGGATATCCATTAGTCAAAATCATTTATAGGATGGCAAACAGTGTAGATCAAGATGGGACGGCTCATTATGAGCCATCCCACCTGGATCTACAGTGTTTCCACAGCTATTTTTACTTGTCTATGTGGCTTAAAGGGCTAGCCTGGTGCTTTTGTTGGCATCACGACACGCCTTGGACCCAAATTTTATACAGTAAAATTGGGGTTTACAGAGGTAAATAAAAATCTAAAATGAGTTCCTTTAAGAGCAATGAAAACATTCATAGAACTCTGCTCTAAAATATAGATTGTGGGTACTAGTTAGAACCGCCTCGATGAGGCGGTTCTAACGTGTATCCACAATCTATATTTTGCACAGAAATAAGAAAAATATCAAAATATAAGAAAAATATCAAAAATTTTCACCTTAGAATTTTCATTTTTGGGCGGTAAAATGTACAATGTATTTGTATAGGCGTGTTTTCGTAATGGTAAGGAGAAAACAAATTGTTTTCCAGATTTTCCTAATTTGCTCAATAAATTATTTCATACATAACTGGCGTACCAAAGACACCACAGAGAATAATTACTGTCTGATTGTCTTTCAGAAACTCGTAATATAATTCCCCAAGACATCAAAAATTATTGATGAATAGGAGTCATGTTAATCCTGGTTTTTGGATAATATTCTGAAAATCTATTGTGAAAACATACTTTTTTCATGGCTGTATCATGGAGTGTCATTACAATGTATACTGTTCTATTAACATGTCATCCTTTGGAAGCAAGGAATATGCCATAGAACTGACAATGTAGAATTGTTCAAGCTTTTCTGGGCATGGCCAGCTAGTTGCGGTCAATTGGGCCTCATCAGAGACTCTCAGATAGTTTCAAAATTCCACAATGGAGTCAATGATCCCAATCGACTAGAAAATATATTCTACGCTATGATGAAGGGTTGGGTGAAGCGATGCTGTCGTGTATCTTGCGTTCATTGTTTGTTTGTTTGTTTGTTTGATGTGAGGTTTAACGTCCCCGTCAACATTTTGGAGACGTTGCTTCCAATTTTGTGGGACTTTAACCCGACAATGAGACGAAATGACATCTCAAGTCCTGCCACCCAATGAAACCAATACTGTTTATAAGCATGGATGGACGGACTCGCACCGCTTTGCCTGGGAAGACTTAGATCCTCCAAGCGGTTTACCAGTACTCGTGTGTGGGTCAGTTTCAGCTCTGCGTGGAAGCATCATGCAGCACATATATTTCTTCAAGCCCCGATCGGCGGGGGCCGAATCTTGCGTTCTGATATTGTCTTACAGTTGGGTAAGGCTAGCTGTTCTTTCAACAGGTAAGGGAAAAGGGTTCTCCGATACATTACGAAAACACGCCTATTCAAATACATTGGTAAACTTTTACCACCAAAATGCATGTTTTTCAGATACAAATTCTGATATGTTTTCATATTTCTGCTCAAAACATAGATTGTGGGTACTCAATAGAACCGCCTCATAGATTGTGGGTACTCGTTAGAACCGCGTGGGTACTCGTTAGAACCGCCTCGGCGAGGCGGTTCTAACGAGTACCCATAATCTGTGTTTTGAGCAGAAATAAGAAAAAAATATAACCCTGTAAACCCCAGTTTAACTGCATAAAAGTCGGGTTTAAGGGGTTCAAAATTATATAGGCATGTTAGCGTGATATGTAAAATAGAATACAGACAGTATGCTATTCGCTTTCGTCATCCTGGAATGAAACGAGATCAAAGCAAACGACGTCTTATTGAAAATTTAATAATTGCGTCTGAAATTTGAAGCAAGGTCGATTCTAAAATGGCAGACGCATAGTTTTGAAACTTCAGAGTTGTGACAGAATGACGTATGGGACAGACAGTTATCATGTATGAAAACTGCATCGCTCAGAAAATGTCTAGGAAAGTAATTTAATGATTCATAAACTCAATTTTTAGGTATAGTCTTGAAAATATGATTCGTCTGAAGCCCTCATATGTATAGACCTGAAGATTCGAAGTACCAAATAACGGGGTATACGGACATCAATCAATCAAAGCATTGTCAGTACTGATGTATAGAGTGTTTTTGTGTGTGGGCCTGAAAAAAAAAAGATATTGAACCTGAACCGCTCTGTTTCGTCACGAAAACAGGCCTATACAATTTTGACCCCATTGAACCCCACTTTTATATAGTAAAACTGGGGTTTACAGGGGTAAACCTTATTTTTCTTATTTCTGCTCAAAATATAGACTGTGGGTACTCGTTAGAACCGCCTCATTATTTCTGCTCTAAAATATAGATTGTGGGTACTCGTTAGAACCGCCTCGATGAGGCGGTTCTAACGAGTACCCACAGTCTATATTTTGAGCAGAAATAAGAAAAATATAACATGCAGCATGCAGCATCATTCCGCTTACCCCACCCATTACTTTTTTACATACAAAACAAAGCATGACTCCACCCCACTTTGACACATCTTGTAAATTTACTCCCGAAAGACCTGTTGAAATGTCTTGTACACCCAGCCACATGCAAAGAAATAAACAGAAAAGTAGACCAAAACCAGTAATTTTTCCACGAATACTCTCTGAAAACAGCCACTTTTAGTGCCGAAGCTACCTTCTGGATTTGAACCAGCGCACGACAAAACCTACCATAAGACATGTGCGCCACACGAAGACTCAGATCAGCCTGCGCATCCGCTCCTCCATGCAGCAAGAGAAGTCTCTGGTTAGACTATATGGATACGCAGGCTGGTCTGATCTGTGCCTTTGCTCAAAATATATTGACATGTATGAGCTAATATACTCAGGGTTGACCTTGCGCATCTAGCAAAAGGCATGTCTCGTTGAAGCCTGGCTCAAGACATGGAGATATGTATAAAATACCAATTTGTCGGGCTGGAAAATTTCATTAGTAAGGCACACCAACAACATTATCTGGTGAAATGTAGACAAAATTTAATCAGGAATCCTTCTTAAATAAACTTATCTCAGTATTTTACAGACTAGAAAATGTCATTAGTTTTGATTGAAGGGAATTTGAATGCGAGCGCCAGCCAGTGTTTGTGTTTGTCCTACATTCTTAGAAATGCTTTGGAATGTATATTGAAGCCCTGGGGAGACTTCCTTACTTCTAAGTTCACGTTTTACATTATTAGCCAATCCTTTAAGTAAACTGTTGATAAACCCCACTGCTGTACCTCACTGAAAATAATTGCTTTTTGCCTCTAAAATACCGCACTTCTCTTGTAGCTAGGGTATGATAGACAGAGTCGCCTTATTAAATAATAGTTTGAACACATTGTCGTTCTTCATAATTAATAAGTTATTATCATTGCATCATATATCAGTGCGTAATATTACATGGTGTCAGAAGTGGGATTCCTTAGATTATTTTTCACTGATAATGCACCAGAATTTTGCTCTGAATAATTCTTAGAATTTGCCAAAGATTGGGATTTTTCTCTGACAAAAATACCCCAAAACACAATTGGTCCAATGGGATGGTCGAAACCATGGTGGGCATTTGTAAGAGAATATTCGATAAGACAAAATCGGCAGGAAAAGATCCATATTTAGGAATACTTAAGTACCGCAAAACTCTCACGACACTTGGAATTCCCCCAGTCAGTTGGGAGAAAGTTGAGATCTATATTGCCAGTCACACTTGATCAGCTATTACCAAAAACACCCCTTACTTAAACAAATTAAAGAAAACATTCAGAGTGCTAAACAGCAGCAAAAGAAATATTATGATCCAGGTTCAAAAACACAGTCTTCACTCAGTATAGCAGACACTGCTAGAATTAAAAAAATGGCAAAACATGGAAACCAAATGTCATTATGGAAAGACACCAGACGGTGCTGTTGAAAAAATTCCAAATTATCAAGCAAATTCTGAATCTACACCTGGTCATTCACTTTCTGATCAGCCCCCACATACAAATGAGGAGAAGAGAAAATCTCTTCAGGAGCCTCAAATTTGCAAAACAAGCAGTTTCACACGAAATAATAATTCTGGTTCAGTTATACCACCAAGGAAGGAATGACATGACGCCATATCTAACATCTTACTCGAATACTATTATTTCAATACACGTGTACACAGTTAGATCTTAATAGTAGAATATATAAATTCATTGACTTTACTACATAGACAAATATTTTAACTTGACATAAGCAAATGTGAAGGTAATGTGTGTCTAAATTGCGACGAAAGTAAGGGCGAGGATTGTGGCCACTTAAATTCGATTTAAGCCCCCAGTGGAATTCGTTTCACTGACCGTTCCAAGGCGGTTCCTCTGTCGCGGTTTTTATTATGGTTTGTCTTTGAGTGTTTGTATCGCTTATATTATTTTGTTTTGGATAGCCAGTTTTCCATTTTGTGGGAAAGTAACTGTCCTTTTGGCTTTCCGCTGTTGATGTTTCCATTAGGGTCTGTTGTTTCATGTTTGTTTTTCTTTCCCATTGGTGTCTCTGATGGGAACTATGGGTTAATTGTGTCGATTCTTGATCATTGCCCTTACTTCTGTTTTACGACATATACAAATAATTTAACTTGACGTAAGCAAATGTGTAATTATTATAGCCTCGTACGTGTAGTATCTTGGTAAATATATTTTTCCTCAGTTTTGTAAAGAGAGAACATTCAAATAAATAATGATACTCATCCTCTATGTAAGATGTCAAATTTGGCACATATTTATGTACGGCGATAAAAATGCAATGTAGTTTTCATAATCCAAAGAAGACGCAGCGTTGTTATTTCAACAGATCGATTCTTTAACCCATTCAAGGCGAGAAATGTCCAACTGGAACAGTGCAGGCCCTGATCAGACGCCGCAGATTGCGGCGTCGGATCAGGGACTTCGCTGTAAGCAAAATGTTCCTAAAAAAGAAATAACTCATTTTGACACCTGAACTTCTCCTATGCAAAAAGTGGAATATTCTGTCCATGACAAAAAGCAGTGACTGCCACATTAATTGTCATATAATCCATGATTTGTTCTGCCGCTAAGCTATGAAAATGTTTATATTCAGTTCAAGCTTGTTACATCAGGTTCTGTAAATACGCTGAATCATTTCATGGTAATGTTTTCTGATCCTATTATCGTTGGCAAGGCGACGAGGCAATAAAACTGTGTTGGCATGGTGACCTAATTTAAAAATCAACTTTCAATAAACAAGACATTTTCGATTACAGTTTGCACAGTTAATTGTTGACATTATTTTAAAAAGCACATTTCAGATTTACCTTGTCTTTGGATAGATTTATTATCAGTGGCGAAACGCTGTCTCTTTTGTATGCGGACTGGGTGGTTGAATGAGGTGAAGATGCCGTGTACCTTAGGGCGTCGCTGGGTCGCCCAACTGATATTGGCTTACAGTTGGGCAAGACTTGCTGTCTTTGCTGCAGGAACGGGTAGAGGGGTGGGGGTGTTGTTATTGTTTTCTTTTTCATTCATTTTGCTGTTTCTCCCTCGTCCCTAACTTTCATCTCCTCTATTCTATATATCTCTTGTTTCTGTTTTCTCCCTTTCTCTGGGACGACACAAAATGGCCCACACGGGTTGGCGTCGTTTTTTTTTAGAGCAAAAAGGAAAGCTATCATTCCTTTATCACAAATTACTTACCTTATCTGTTGCTATGCTTGACAATACGTATAGGAATGCAAGTCGTATGGGAAAACAAAGACAGTGCTAATTGAGGTACGTTTTTTTCAAGTGGTGGCCTCCTTGAGGCGGTTTAAACGTCAATCTATGCTTCTAGCATAAATAACACAAATGTCGAACATATCAACAGATAAGGTTGCTATTTTGTGATAAGTGAAGGACTGTTTTCCTTACTTCTCAATATAAACCTATGCTGTGGGTATTCATTAGAACCGCCTCGCCGAGGCGGTTCCAATGAATACCCACAACATAGGTTTTTATGGAGAACTGACAAAAACTATCATTCAGTTATCACAACACGCCGACCTTATCTGTTGCTATGATCGAAATGAGTCATCATACCTCGATACATGTAACAGACCGTCAAATTAACACTTTCAAATAGAAGAGAGAGAGAGAGAGACTTCTCCTGTGAATTCCATGGGCCAATTTCAGTTGAATTTCATAGGCATTCTCCTGACAGTGAGGGAAACGAAGTTTGATCGAATAGTCTAGGCACCTGACCAAGCGGCCCCGCTTATCGGGGCTTGAAGAAATAGATGGGCTGCATGATGCGAGTACTGGTAAACCGCTTAGAGGATCTAAGTCTGCCCAGGCAATGCGGTGCGAGTCGGACCGTCCATGCTTATAAACCCTTTAAATCTCAGGGCTTGAGATGCCATTTCATCTCAGTGTCGGGTAAAAGTCCCACACAATTGGAAGCAACGTCTCCAAAATGACCTATACAGTTTTGACGGGGACATTAAACCTCAAATCAAACAAAACAAATCACCTGGCCAAGATAAGCGCCATACCTATACTGTGGTAAAAGTCTTATAATCTTCTGAAATCTGCTGGACCATTGACCTTGGAATCTAGAGTGTGGCAACGGATGACTGAGTACTATCAAGTTTGTTCAATAATGACCCTGGGTTGACCTTGATTTATTTTACGGCAAGGTCAAATATGGGCTCTTAGGCTTTTGCATCACGAAAACACGCCTATATAATTTTGACCCCCTCGAACCCCACTTTTTTTATAGTAAAACTGGGGTTTGTAGGAGTAAACCTTATTTTTCTTATTTCTGCTCTAAGATATAGATTGTGGGTACTCGTTAGAACCGCCTCGATGAGGCGGTTCTAACGAGTACCTACAATCTATATTTTGAGCAGAAATAAGAAAAATATCACAATTTTTCATCTCGCATTTTCATTTTTTCGGCAATAAAGGTTACAATGTTTTGGTATAGGCGTGTTTTCGTATATAGGAAAAAGGTAAAACAATGATGATTTTTTTTTCAAAAAGTATTGTGGTCTTTGACATGAAAGTAGGTACAATATTAATGTATTCTGTGAGTGAGTGAGTGTTTGAGTTTTAAGTCCCACCAACAGCTAAGGTCATACGGAGATAGGACCTCGGTTTAAAGACTCATCCGAAAGTCTGGAGAAGCCCGGGATCGATCCTGCGATCTCTGGTTGACAAGGCGAGTAGGATAACCACTACACCACGGAGGCTTCTAAAGTTCATTCTGTGACCTTGGCCCTAGGACACTTAGATTGCAGGTCAATCGAAATTTCAAATGATGCTTTCTCTAAAACTGCTGGATATATTTGCAGTCTACTGGCTATGAGGTAACGAAAATTTTATCGAACGGTCCAAGTCACATGAACAAGATGGCTCCCAATCCCAAGTATGGTAAAAAACAAATGTTCTTCTCCAGACCAACATGGTCGATCGCCTTGAAACTTGGTATGTAGCATCGGATGACTGAGTACTTGCACGTTTGTTCAGATGTTGACCCCCAGGATGATCTTAACCTGTTTTAGGGCAAGGTCAAATTGGGTTCATTGGGCTGTTCAATGGGAAAAAGGAAAAACAATGCATTTTTCGATTAATAATGTGGTGGTCTACGGCATCAGGGTAGGTATAAAATGAATATCTATGGATGTCAAAGGTCCCGGTCATTCGACGACCTTGGTTGAAGGCCATTTCGATAGGAAGTCCATACAAAGGCCATTTTCTCAAAGAAAAAAAAACACCTGGGCTAATTTCAATTTTTATGTACAGCCTGCTGACAGAGGGAGAACAGAAGATTATTCGAATGGCTAGGTCACATGACGAAGATGACCGCCATGCCTAAATATGGCAAAACCGTTAAAATCTTTTCCAGAACTGTTGGGCCAGCTGTCTTGAAACTTGGTATGTAACACCAGATAACCGAGTACAACCAAATTTGTTCTAATGGTTACCCTAGGTTGACTTCGGCCTATTTTTCGCCAACGTCAAATTTGGCCCCTTTGGCTTTTGAATGGAAAGAAGTTGAACAATGCACTTTTCGAAACCTGTTGTGATTACGACATAAGAGTAGGTACTGTTTCAATGTCTGTGAACGCTAAATGTCAAGGTCATTCAGCGATCTTGACCTCTGGTTTTCACCAACTCTTCAAAGTGCATGTTCTCTGAAACTGCTGGGCTAATTTCAAATACATTTCATGTACGACCCCCTTGGCGACGGATGAATGAAAGTTTGTTCCAATTTTCTTCTGTCCACAACTTCTGGGACAATTTCTCAGTTAAGGAGATCCGTGGTCTTAGCCTGGGATAGAAATTCTGTTCTTACCCTGGTGTTCTTACCCTTGTAAACTGTATTTGTATTATGCGCGAAAAATAAAACGTTAAACAAAGAAAATTAAAATTTTCGACAAGAAAAAAATCTAATATGGGCTCAGCACGGTCATCCCGAGGGTTGGAAACGCCCATTTACAACAGAACCCCATATCGGATTCTTATATTGTGTACATGTGACCATGAAAGATCGCACTATTTCACATGGGTGTTTTATCCGAATGGTATCTTAGATTTCATTAAGAAAAGGCGATGTTACACAAAATATCAATTTGTTGGTTTTCAGGTCAGACAACTTCATTATATGGCAGAACAACTGCACATTAGCAGGCAAAATGTAGACAAAATCTAATCAGTCTTCTCCTTAAATAAAGTCATCCAAATATTTCTTCGACTGGAAAATGACATTACGCTTGATCGATGATTTTTCTAAGCTCTGTTTCTCAGCAGCATGCAGTAGCCTAGTCTTCATCTATTAAGACTATCTTTGAGGTGAATACCAAAAATATTCCATCGAGTGCGAAGCACGAGTGAAAATTCGGATGTTTTCAACATTCTCGATGAAATATTTTTGGTATCCGCCGATAAAAAGGGAACTTTTCTTTTTATTTTATAATTTCATGCGGATATTTACGGTAATTGAGTAATCGTATCTACGTCACAATTTTAACCTGGCTGTAACGTCACAACTGTCAGTTTCAAAATATAAACAGATCGCCATTTTGAATACAGCATTTTTACAGTTCAAAGAGTGCATTTAAAGGTGTTTTACAGAATTATTTTGTCGATAACACATGACCTTTGGCGGGAAAAAGTAGTCCGGGCTGCTACTGTGTAAGTAACAAGGTGATGTTATTTTTCACAATGTGAAAATATCATTTTTATTTGTTTCAGATATGCATTGATTTCACTGCAGAGTATAAAATAAAAGACCACTTTTGAAAGTCCCAAAGGTGGTCTCTTACAAAAGGACACTGGGCGTAGCAACACACGCGCACGCACCCGACGAATAGCTAAAACATTTTAAATATATAGTTTTTTATGTCCCCCGCCTAAGGGAAGGGAGGGCATATTTTTGGTGCAGATCCCGCCGGCGTATGCGTATGCGTATGTGTATGCGTCTGCCTATGCCTATGCGTCGGCGTGACACATTCTTGTGTGCAAGATATCTCATGAACTATTGGGTGGATTTTAATCAAATTTGCTTGGGTATAACATTTGGACAGGATGAAGAACTGATAAAGTTTTGGTGTCCTTGACCTTATTTTCAATGGCACAGCCGTGCTAAATAGGTCAAATTTAGGCCAAATTTGGGATGTGTGCAGTAAATCTCATGAACTACTGGAAGATTTTAATGAAATTAGCAAGGATACAACATTGGGACAGGATGAACAACGGATTAGGTTTTGGTGACCTTATTTTCAAGGTCACAGCCGTGCTAAATAGGTCATATTTAGGCCAGATTGTGTTGTGTACAGTATAACTCATGAACTTCTAGATGGATTTTAATCAAATTTGCATGGATACAACATTCGGACAAGATGAAAACTGATTAGGTTTTGGTGCCCTTGACCTTATTCTCAATATCATAGCCGTGCTAAATAGGTCAAATTTAGGCCAATGAACTACTGGGTGGGTTCTAATCAAATTTTCATGAATATAACATTTGGTCAGGATGAAGAACTAATTAGGTTTTGGTGACCTTGACCTCATTTTTAAGGTCACAGCGGTGCTGTTTTAACATATTCTGTACTGAGAGCTAGCAAACAGTGAAGACACTGATCAAAAGCCGCTTTCTGTGGCCCCCTATCTATGTTGTTCTGAAAGCTATGAAGCTTGTTTCATCGACCAGTTAGCAGTTCATTTTCGGAACTTAATTGCATGGCATTGTCAAGATTCATAATCGTGCGTCGTTCACTGACAATACCAGTTACAAGGACATCGGTCAAAGAGTGTTATATATGGGCCCCGTCAAGCGATTTTGGTACTTACCGCTTATGCGAGCAGCGAAGGTTCAGGCGAGCCTGCGCATCCGCGCAGTCTCGCCAGAACCTTCGCTGTTCGCTTATACAAGCTGTGAATCAAGAGGAACCTTCAGACAGAAAGCCATATCCCTGGCCCCTCTGAATGGCTAGGCATGCACAGTTAAAATTTGTCATGACGGAATGCTCGAAGACACAAATTCGCTTGGCGGGGCTCATATAGTTTCGTATTTCCAGTTTCCATTCAACTGAATATTGACAAAGAGCAATAATCATATAGGGTATCAAGTCACAGACACGTTTGAATATACTATTGCACAAAATAAATCCCTCAAAATGTCCTGAAAAACTGCATCTGAAAATGTGGTCTGCTTATGCCGTCTGCTGAATATTCTTGCAAACATTGTAAAAATAGTTTTGCATATAGGATGGATTCCATATCCATAATAAATTAGCTGTAAATGGCATATTAATTAAAGGAGATTTCATTGCATAATTGTTCGTAAAAGAAGTTTGTTAAGAATATTGGTGCAAAATGGTGATAAGTAAAGAGATTACTTGAGTTTAAGATTCTTGATATCGCTTCAGATATATTGGTTATATCCATATGTCTGTTTGTCAAATAGGGCGGTCCGATTAAGTGCCCGCCCCCCGCCCATAGGGGCTTGAAGAAATATACGGGCTGCATGGTGCTTCCACGCAGAGCTGAATCCGGCCCGCACACTAGTACTGGTAAACCGCTTAGAGGATCTAAGCCTGTCCAGGAACCGCGGTGCGAGGTGGACCGTCCAAGCTAATAAACTCTGTTGGTTTCATTGGGCGCCAGGGCTTGAGATGTCATTTCATCTCAGTGTCGGGTAAAAGTCCCACAAAATTGGAAGCAATGACATTTACAGTATTACGGGGACGTTAAACCTCAAATCAACCAACAACCAACCGATTAAGTGCTCGTTTGGAGATACATGTACATGTACCTCATGGCTGAAATTACAGCGAGTCATGTTCTGACACCAGAGGTTCACTTTCCGTGTTCATATAAAACGAATCATCTGGTGCTCTTAGTATAATAATTTCATTTGATATATGGCAGGGAACGACTGCAACGTACTTGACCTATATTTTTGCAATGTTTATAATGCAATAAATGCGCTGATACATGTACATAGATTAGACCAGTGGTCCAGTGGAGACTTGTTCGACTACGAGTCTTTTTATTGACTTTTGGACCAGAAGTCGTGAGTTCGAATCCCATGGCTAATATTTTTTATTTATTTATTTATTTATGTATTTATTTATTTTTTGCAAGACACCATATAAACAGTTATAAGATTATTATTACTTGCAAATTCGTAGATTTTTTTAGCCGAGGACTGTGAACAAATACTTTTTTTTAAATGCAAAGGCTTAAAAAGGACTTCTTGTTCATTTGTTCTAAGGATATTTTTGGTTCGCTTTCAAATGCTGCAGTTTTGTCTACCATTTTTAGGGGCGAAAACTGCAAAATTGAAATCTGGAATACCTTAAAATTACTATGTTCTAACACTTGCGGTCATTTCATATGAAATTTATGAAGCAAGCCTTGGGCGAGTTTCATAATTTCCATATGAAATGACAACGAGTGTAAGATTTTGTTTATCATTTAACGATTTTAAATCCAATTTTGTCGCTGAAGAAATTCAAGTGAAAACATAGCGTTGTCTCGGACGACGTCATGACGTTACGCGCCAGTAACCATGTGTTATTACACACGTGTGGTCATATGATTTTATTACATGACATTTGTAGAATCCCTAAACGCCCGACATCCCTAAGTGTCCGACAAAATCTAAGTTTATTATATATATATTTTTTAAATCTTGGTTACTTCATTTTTGTCAGACACTTAGGGATGACCCAAGCATCCCTAAATGTCAGCCATCCATAAGTGTCCGACCATAATCAAGAGCTTCCCGACAGACTTAGATTTTATCGGAGACTTATGGATGTCGGACGTTTAGGGATCATACAGACGTTCTCCGCGGAATAATTGCGACAGTATGTTATAAGTACCATTTCTACGTGGGCTGGCTAATTTTAAAATAATTATGTCCTGGCTTTTCACAAATGAAATGTTCCGATTTCACGCCAACGAATAGTTATTTTGTGAAGCAGCCATCTCCATCTCCTACGCTCGTGGCAACAGTTTTCATCTGTAATTTTCGTCCTGTCAGAATCAACGCGTTGTCATTATCTCGTTCCAAAATAACATCTCTTTTTCAATTAGAAATTTCTAATGACACATTGTTTCTTTCTGATAAATTGCCTATAGACAAGAAAAAGATCTTCTTCAGTTTGACTGTGATTTGGATTCGGTGTCTGAAAATTTTAAGAACCAGTTACTAAGGCTGACACGATTAATCGTATAATCGATAAATCGATCGATAATTTCCACAAATGATAATCATTTCTGATTTGCTTTTAATCGATTACTTGGTAGGTACAATTTACTACCAAAGTTATGCCTAAAATAGCTCGATGAGTGGGTAACAGTGCATACCCTGATGAGACGCCGCATTCTGGGGCGTCTCATCTGGGTCTTCACTGTTTGCTCAGGCATGTCTGTTCAAATATACATATGGTAAAGGACAACATATGTTAAGAGTCATGCTCAGACAGGTTAAATTATTACAAAAACCTTAGCGATTACTAATCGATTATCGATCGCAATGACAGGACTGATAATCGATTATGTTTTCAGCTCCAATTAGCCAGCCCTACCAGTTACCCAGGAAAAGCTACACATTACGAAAAGAAGCCTTTTCAAAATATATTGAAAAATTTTATCACTGAAAATGAAATTATTGAAATAAAACATTCTGCATTTTTTCATATTTCTGCTCAAACCCTGTGTTTAGAGTATAAATAAGAAAAATATCAAATATTTTCATCAGAAAAGTAACCATTTTGGAGGTACAAAGAATGCACTACGCCACAAGGGTGTGCTATCATAATGGAGTTACCCAATTTAACATCACGAAAATACGCCTATATAATTTTGACCTCCTTGAATCCCACTTCTATATAGTAAAACTGGGGTTTCCGGGGGTATACCTTATTTTTCTTATTTTTGCTCTAAAATATAGATTGTGGGTACTCGTCAGAACCGCCTCGATGAGGCGGTTCTAACGAGTGCCTACAATCTATATTTTGAGCAGAAATAAGAAAAATATCACAATTTTTCATCACAAAGGTTTCATTTTTTCGGCGATAAATGTGGCAATGTATTTGTATAGGCGTGTTTGCGTAATGAATGACCACAGCCAAGAAGCACCATAATATACTTTTTATCAGATCCTTGAGCCATGACTTTTTTGTATTCACATCTAAAATAGTATATAAGGGCTGCTATTATCCTGTTGAATAAATTAATTAAGCCAATCAACCAATCAATTTACTTGATATAATATTTTTATTAAACTTACAAACTGCATGGCAAACAGTGAAGATCCTGATCAGAAGCCATCTGATCTTAACATTTACTGTTTGCAAACCTAGGGGGCCCTAGGGTTGGCTAATCGGAGCTGAAAAGATAATAGATTATCAGTCCTGTCATTGCGATCGATAATCGATTAGTAATCGCGAAGTTTTTTGTCATAAGTTTAACTGTCTAGCTTTCTGTCTGAGCATGACTCTTACCATATGTTGCACTGTACCGAAAGTATATTTGAACAGACAGGCCTGAACAAACAGTGAAGACCCAGATGAGACGCCGCAGAATGCAGCGTCTCATCAGGATCTGCACTGTTTGCCACTCATCCAGCTATTTTAGGTATAACTTTGGGTAGCAAATTGTACCTATCAAGTAATCGATTAAAAGTAAATCAAAAATGATAAACATTTTTGTGGAAAATATCGATCGATTAATCGATTATACGATTAATCATGTCAGCCTTAGTAGGGGCTTCTCGTGTTCAGCAGGATAGGGGTTACAGAAGCATGCCTGTGGTTGAAATTTTGGTGATTCTTTCAGAATGTTTGATGTAAATTGTGATAGTTTTCGTGCATTACGAAAACACCCCTATTCAAATACAGTGGAACTTCAATGGCTCGAACACCATTGGGACCTCGAAAATCTGTTCGAGACTGGGGTAGTTCGAGCCACTGAGGGTTACTGTCAGGAGGCATAACGAGATACTTTTAGACAACTTTTCGGTGTTCTATAATGAAAATGCATGCTGTGTGTACTCATTAGAATCGCCTCATCGAGGCGATTCTAATGAGTACACACAGCATACATTTGCAAGATGAAAGACTAAAATCTCCTTAATTATCCCCCACTATTTCTTATGTAGAGGATTTCGATAGGGGCTCAAGAATCGAAGTTCTTCTGTATATTGAAAGAATGAAAATTTTCAAATACAAAATTCTGATATATATTGTGTATTACAGCACTAAACATAGATTGTGGGTACTCGTTAGAACCGCCTCAACGAGGCGGTTCTAACGAGTACCCACAATCTATGTTTCTGAGCAGGAATAAGACAAATAATGCATATCCTTGTAAACCCCAGTTTTACTATATAAAAGTGGGGTTTAAGGAGGTCGAAAATATATACTTGTAGGCTTGTTTTCGTGCTGATTCTCAAGAGATCAATTATTTAGTAATTATACCAAATCTAATGTTATATATTACACGGCTACAAACTCTAATTATTGATTGTTGGTAGCGAAATTGTCTCCATAGATCCAGTTCAATGAATATGGAACACTAATGTAATTAAATAAGAATGAAAACAAGAGAAAGTCTGGGGATGTTGAGTATTTTTTATGTCCCCGCCATTTTCAGTGTGTGTATGGGAGGCATATAGCATACATGTATCACAACTGAACGTACGCTCGTGCGTCTCATTCGTACCTACGTACGATCTTGTACATGTACCATATACGTCCCATCGTACGTACGAAAAATAGTTTCGGTCAGATAATTTTTGACGGTTTGATATTTTTTTTACTTTTGATTGTGGAGCGTGATAGCTCAGTGGTTAGTGCACTTGCCTCTGATGCTAGAGGTCCCGGGTTCGATAAAATTTCGGTGTCCGAACACGCTCCATTGGCATCCTTTGCATGGGTGAATGTCATATAGTGCACCGTCCTACGGATCGGGACGTTAACTGTGGGGGGGGGGGGGGGGGGGTGCTGTGCGGGGAGAGTCATGCCCTGTGCAGGTTAAAGAACCCTACCGTAATTACCTTATCACTGTATGGGCTTCACCCTGCAAACCTGGTGTGTATGTAATGTACACCTGCGAGCAATGGTCAGATGTGACCGATCGCAGTAAAAGTAAAACGAAAGAAAGAAAGACTAGCAGAGCTGAAACCGACCGAACTATCGAATACTGGTAAACATACTTGGAAGGTCTAAGCCTGCCCAGGAAAAGTGATGCGAATATGTCCGTCCCTGAAACTCGAGCGGTTTCTTTTGGATATTATTTTATCTCAGTGTCGAATAAAACGGAAGAAACTTCTCCGAATTGATCTAAATAGTGTTGACGGGGACTTTCAACCTCAACACAGACAAAACAAACACATTTTTACTAAGATTAATAGGTTGAATTCAGGTAAAAGGGAAGTTCGATTTAGGATAAATTCTGACTATTATTATAGGAGTTATGACCCTTTTTCAACTTCATTGTTTGCAAAACGTTAGTTTCTGGATAGAATGACCCCAGGGCGGAGACATCTGCATCGTATTGACACAATTTTAGTGTTAACCCTTAGCTCGTGAAGGGATTGCCACACGCTAAAAGCAAATAAGACAGTTGGAGGAATTCCGTGCGGTCTCAAGAACGGGTTCGGCTCAACCATGGTAAACGAACCATCGGGGTGTAGACCATTGAATATGTTCTAGAAAGGGTTATCCTTTGGAAGCAAGGAATGCACCACAGAACTGGAGAATATGGAGTGTACATGTTATCTGGGCCAGACTAGCTAGTTTCGACCAATTAGGCCTCATCAGTGACCCTCAAATATTTTCAAAATTCAACAATGTAATCAATGATCCCAAAGGACAAGAAAAAGCAAACTACACTATGATGTAGGGCAGAGAGGCTTTTTTATGGCCGCCACACATTCCCAGACACCAGCTGTAGTTCTATTGTACAGTACGTCTGTCATTACTGAAAATCACCAATCTTAAAATGTGTAAACCGCTACTGTATTTGTGTCTGTTCTACGATGACTGCTGAGAACATGTCTGTTTATGTTCAACTAACGAGCAAGAGAGGTCTTGGGAAACACCTCTGATACTTACCTTCGCCTTGGCTTCCCACTGAGCACATTTCTTTGGCTAGGATGTCATATTGCAGATAGAGCAAGAGTGGTCTGCGGAAGAAAGCTCTGTGGGGGATACCTTAACCCTGGCTCATTACGATAACACAGCCGTGCAACATAGTGCATTTTTTCACATCTCCAAAATGGCTACTTTTCTGATGAAAATCCGTAATATTTTTTTCTAATTTTTACTGGAAACAAAGGTTGTGTGTGCTCGTTAGGACCGCCTCATTGAGGCGGTTCTAACGAGTACCCACTACCTATGTCTTGAAGCAGAATTAAGAAACATAATGTATACCCCCTTAAACTCCAGTTTTCTCACTATAAAGTGGTGTTTAGGGGGTGTTCACGGAGCACATTTCTACTAGGATATCATATTGCAGCTACTGCAAGAGAGGTCTGAGGAAGTCTGTTTGATGATGCCTTCGCTCTGGCATACCTCTGCGAACGTTTATGTTCGAGTACATATAATATATTGCAGAGAGAGCAAGAGAGGTCTGAGTTAGAAAGTTAATTTTGGCGATGCCTATGACCTGGCGTTTCTGTTCGGCTTGAATAAATAGATGGGTTGCATGATGCTTCCACGCAGAGCTGAAAGTCCCGTAAGATTGGAAGTAACGTCTCCAAATGACTTATACAGTGTTGACGGGGACGTTAAACCTTAAATCAAACAAACGAGCACAGTCCAGAATTTTCTTTTTACGCTGCGCTCTGACGTCTTAGGGTAGTACTTGGATTTTGTTCAACAGACTTGAAAGCGCCTTAACCGGAAAATAAATCAAAGTGTTACACCTTGAGTGTTCCTTGAAAAAATCGCACCAGGTCTAGATGATGAGCATGGGGACCAAGCTTTGTTGGGTCACAAAGAAAACGACACATTGCAAAATGTTTGGTCACAGAGAAGCATCCTCAACCCGCCCCTTTTCAGAGTTTGCGCACGGCCCTGAATCATGTTCAAAACTGTTGTTGCATACAGTGCCGACCTGATCAGAAGCAATGTACTCTATATCCGATCTTGTTCTACGCTGTAAGTCTAATAATGGTACCACCTATAAAGTCTAGGCTACTCATTTTTGCTCTTAAACATTTCAGTTTTCTAAATTAAGTTCTTAGCAGGAGTGCGAAAAGTCTATTTTTACTAGACTTGGCATACATTTGTATAACAGTTTTATTAATAGCTTGTTCCGAACGACGTCACGTGACATCGTGGCCTGGATTAAGATATTGTTTTTCATTCATTATGTGAGCATCCTGGCATTCTTATACTATTTCGTGTAACCCTCAAATGCCACTGTTTATGCAAACAGTGAAGTTCCTGTGCAACCTGCTGATCAGACGCCACATTCCGCGGCGTCTGATCTGGGTATTATCCAGCATACGATTCCTGTCAAGATTCTATAGATAAAATAGCGCAACGTGTCAAGTTCTATTTATAAAACATAATATTGGTTTTCCCAAATCAGTGATGGTCACGAGGACAATTGCATTAATTCCGTTTAGCCATTTAGTAAAAAATTTGGGTCGATCGTAAACCGATCGACCCAAAAAGAACACGCGATTATATTCGATTTTGGGTCGGAACACCAGCGTCAGAACATAAATTTCTATCCCAGGGTAAAATCACGGATTTCCTTGTCTGGTGTGCAAGAAACATATATTTGCTCTCAGATCCTTAAAGAGTAGCCACGATTTTAGAGGTCGTTGGGAAGCAAACTATTTCGAAAATTATACTCGCTTGTAATTCATCTTGGATGACGAAACAATTAAGTTACAGTTCTTACAACCGCCATCTGGTTTATAATAAATATCGTTTACATACCTTTGAGGCCAAGCCGACATGTTGCTAAACAGAATAAGATACTAATTGGTTTTCCTTGTAAAGGATATGTCTGAGAAACACAAGGAACAAGTAACACACTTCGATATTTTCATACTTTAACAAATGTTCAGCTGGACTGTGTATAGCAGGAGTCCATCTCAAAATTTAGGTGTGTCAGGTCAAATCCCCTATTCAACATGTTCAAATACATTGCAAAAAATACCGCCGAAACATGAAATATGTCAGATGAAAAATTACGATATTTTTCTTATTTCTGCTCAAAATATAGATTGTGGGTAGTCGTTAGAACCGCCTCATCGAGGCGGTTCTAACGAATACCCACAATCTATATGTTAGAGCAGGTTTAAGAAAAAATAATGTTTATCCCTGTAAACCCCAGTTTTCTCTATATAAAGTGGGGTTTGGTAGTGGGGGGGGGGGGGGGGGTCTTCATTTCACGGAATTGTTCAGGTGATGGAATATTGGGGATGTTCCAAATGTGGTATCTTACAAGAGGACACTTACACAGATTAAAATAATAACTGAAACCTTTTAAATGTGCTGTAAGAAACAGAATAAGACTGAAAGTTCGCTAGTTTTAACAAGAGAATTTCGCTGCATTTCAGCCGTAACACAGCAATCCAGTTGAAAACCATCAAAACCGCCAGTTTCAATTTCTGGAAGCATTATTGGCAAAAAGTATTTTGGTGGTCAATTGGTTCGCGTGATTTGTCTACTTACTCTTGACCGACAAACTGTGATTTATTACTCAATAAATCACAGACTGGAGCTGATCTATTTCGATTCTAACACGCTGAAAATCGGCAATAATGTTGTTGTTTCCTTCAAAATCTCACAACTTTTCGCCATTGTTAGAAGAAATCCCGCTAAAATTAACGACTGAAACACATGCATTTACATCCTTTTCTAACGTTTTCGATGCGAGAAACTGACGTTACACCGTCTAACGTCAAGGAAATCGACTAGTGACGTCATCAATTGGCAGTTTTTAATGACGTCACCTGTCACGCTCTTCCTAGCCGTGATTTGTTGTAGAATAAAACACAGTTGTTTTCCATTGCCTATATAGGCGCGCTGTGTTAGAATGAGTAATCAAACAGCGAATGGCCTGATGAGACGCTGCGTTGAGTGCATTGTTTTGTTAAGGGAGCCACGTAAAATACCATTCCATGTCTCCTGTGCTATCTTACAGTTCCATGTTACACTTCAAACGGGCCTCCGTGGCCTAGTGGTTAAGAGCGCTGGGTCTTGATCATTAGGTCTCTCACCGCTGTGGTTCGAACCTCGCTCGGGTCACATGTGAGACGCCAAGTTCTGCAACGGAAGGTCAGGTGGTTTTTCTCCGGGTACTCCGGTTTTCGCCCACCTCTGATTAACGATCGGCTCGATATGAGTGAAATAATCTTGAAAGGGCCGTAAAACCAAAACTAAAAAAAAAAAAAAAAAAAAAAAAAAAATGTTACACTTCATATACATTTTATAAGAATCTTATATGGGTGTGAGGGGTGGATGGAAAAATCCGTCCCGAGGGACACTGTCCGGCATCACGAGGCTTGCCGAGTGATGCCGGACAGTGATTCCGAGGGACGGATTTTTCTATCCACCCCTCACACCCATATTGGATTCTTTTTCTTGCATACCTTCCATTTCTTAAAGCGCAGTCACTTCGGTTACCAACGTCCGCCATATTTTGTTGACACTGCATGAATGTTTAGTGACGTTGCTGTGACGTCAGCCTTAACGACGGCGCATACGAGGTCGTAATCAACCAGTGCATTTATCAAACACGCGATTATATTCGATTTTGGGTCGGAACACCAGGGTCAGAACATAAATTTCTATCCCAGGGTAAAATCACGGATTTCCTTGTCTTGTGTGCAAGAAAACATATTCTACCGTTTCGACTAATACGCCGTACTCTCACTACTGCATTGGTGTGTTTCTAAGGAAATAAGATTAAAATCTGGTGATCGAAACATTGGGACGTGAATTTTGTGCCTGAGTATTATATCTGCTGTTTTTGTTTCTTCTTTTCTTGCATATACTGCTGTATTTTAAATATTAGAAAAAACGGCAACATGACTTAAGTTTCTGCGTATCAAAAAAAACAACAAAAAAAAAAAAAAAAAAAAAAAACGCACAGAACCAAACGTTGAAACGTGTATTATGTCATTTATAAATGATGGGTAATCAGTCAAACAGGCAGAGAGTCGGACACACACACGTATTGCAAATACAGTACAGAATATTGCTGTTCCAAATGTGGTATCTTACAAGAGGACACTTACACAGATTAAAATAATAACTGAAACCTTTTAAGCGTGCTTTTAGAAACAGAATTAGACTAAAATTCGCTAGTTTTAACAGCAGAATTTCTCTGCATTTCAGCCGTAGCACAACAACCCAATTGAAAACCATCAAAATTGCCAGTTTCAATTTCTAGAAGCATTATTGGCAAAAAAGAAGAATTTGTGTGGTCAATTGGTTCGAATATTTTTTTTTTTATTTTTTGTATTATAATTCTTCCATCTTTACAGTGGGCAACCCTATCTTGTGGTTACGGAGAAACTCCATAAAAAGATTGTCAAACTATGCAGAGCCCGTTGAGATGACAAAACGAGACATAAAACAGTTTACAGTAGAACTTGGATGGCTCGAACACCGATGGTTCGTTTCCCATGGCTGGGTCGAACTCGTACTTGAGCCCCTAGGGAAATCCTCAAGATAAGAAATGGTGGGAGATGATTAAGGAGATTTCAGTCTTTTATCTTGCAAATGTGTGCTGTGTGTACTCATTAGAATCGCCTCAGTGAGGCGATTCTAATGAGTACATACAGCAAACATTTTTATTATCTAACATCGAAAGATGTTCAAAAGTAACTAATTATGCCTCTTGGCAGTGACCTTCAGTGGCTCGAACTACCGCTGTCTCGAATAAATTTTCATGGTCCCAGGGGGTGGGGTTCGAGCCATCGAAGTTCGACTGTATCAAACACTTGAACAAATGGACTTTTTTTTGGTGTGTCGAATGTAGTATATGTTAGAACTAAAGTTTTGGAAAGGCAGTCGCCCACGTACTGAGTGAAACAGATCCGAACCAAAAAAAAATGCGAAGAGACTTCCAAATACCGTTCTTTGATTTCAAGAACGATCATAACCGCAACAGATACTCGTATATCAGACGCGTGAGCAAAAGGGCTTTTGTTGGTCTGTTGAACATACAGTGAATGTCAGCTAAGATCAGCTAAGACCAGCTAAAATTAAGATTAATTCTGCTTTTTACTGCTTATTCAGATGATTTAAGTTAGTCTTTCTTTGTGGCTTCTACACCCGATGTCCTCTAGTAAGGACCACCTTTGAGACTGTTCAAAACGTGGTCTTAAAGGTGGTTGAAGATCACTTTTGAAGAGTCCCAACGTGGTTTTAATATTGGCATTTTTACTGTAGTATAAACCCAGGAGCATATATTATGCCCCTAAGTGTCTCTTATTTTATCATATGACGTCGCGTCTGAGAGTGTAATAACACCATGTAATAAATTCGATAATCCACTAGTGGATTAAATATGCAAATTAGTTAGAAACGCACTGTAACGTTACATGTACGACGTCCTTAACGATGTAACGTTTACCAATGGCGGAATATTCACGTTTTCGTTAAACAATTGTGAATAAAATGCGTTTTAATGCCATATGATAAAGAGGATCTTATATGAGTGTTCATGTATTATTGAATTTATTAAACTCGTTGAAGAAAAGGGATAAAATGCTCGGCAAAGCCTCGCATTTTATCCCTTTTCCTCAACTCGTTTAATAAATTCAATAATACATGAACACTCATATAAAATCCTCTATATGAAAGTTATGGAAAGACAGTCTTTTTGGCGCTGAGTAAAATAATTCCGTTCGAAAGATGCAAAGGTAATTGTAAATATTGTACTCTGATTTGAAGTACAGACAACAAGGACTGCTCCCTTGTACCAATCGTTCTTTCATGTCAGAATCGAAGCAAAATGTTTGCTTTGCCAATACTTTACAATGTATTGGAATTTTCTAATCCCAAAACCTTGTTCTCTGAAACTGAAATGGAGTTACATGCCTGTAACTGACAGTCGACAAATTGAATTTGAGATATACAGTCGAGATAGTGCACTTTGGCATTAAAATGACATTCGTGTTGTGGAAATCTAATAATTCAGTTTCTTAAGAAACCAAAATTTGCTGCAGCTCAATATAATGCTGGTCTCTGAATTCTTAAGCCTGATTTGTGATTACAGCTCCAGAGTGTCTGCAGCGTGCGTCGAAATTCTTCGCAACAAGAAATTAACCCTTGAACTGCCAATCACGACATTTGAAAACGCCATTTCGAAATATTTTACTTTATTTGTCAGAGAAATGAGGACATGAGGCAGAGCGTTCACATGAAACATCACGAAAACACACCTATATAATTCCCCCGCCCATTTAACCCCGCTTTTATACGGTAAAACTGGGGTTTAACAGTGGTAAACCTTATTTTTCTTATATCTCCTCTAAAATATATGTTTAGGGTACTCGTTAGAACCGCCTCATCGGTATTTTCTTATGTCTGCTCTAAAACATAGATTGTCTTTTTCGCTTCGGTTTCTTTCAAAGATGGCAGCTTCTAATTGAATAGCCGTTGTTAAGTCCATTCCTACGCTTTAAAAAGAATTTCTAAGAACAAATCCATTTTGGTGACATTTTTTAAATTTTGATGACAAAGTTAGAATTATAAGGAATGAACGGTCATTTGAGCCCCGCCAAGCGAATTTGGGTCTTCGAGCATTCCGTCATGACAAATTTTAACTGCGCATGCCCAGCCATTCAGAGGGGCCAGGGAAATGGCTTTCTGTCTGAAGGTTCCTCTTGATTCACTGCTTGTATGAGCGAGCAGCGAAGGTTCTGGCGAGACTGCGCGGATGCGCAGGCTCGCCGGAACCTTCGCTGCTCGCATAGGTGATAAGTACCAAAATCGCTTGGCGGGGCCCATTTTATCGATGTGTAAACTCGGGAGAGTCACTCTTAAACTTAGCATGAAGCCCAAATCTACAAAAATGAAATTCATTCCGACAATGTCTCTTCTTGCAGACCCGGAAGTCTGTATTTAACCCTTTTCGTACCATATGGAATCTTCCTCCTTATATATATAGTAGGAGTCCATTTCAAAATTTAGGGGTGTCAGGTTGTGTTTCTTGAAAATTGATTTGGAAAATGGCTGAACTTTTTGCAAACAGTGGGTGCCCTGATCAGATGCCGCATCCTTCGGCGTCTGATCTGGACATGCACGGCTTGCCAGGGTACCCGTTTTGGGCGTTCCGGTACTTGTTTGTTTGATTTGAGGTTTAACGTCCCCTTCAACACTGTAAAGGTCATTTTGGAGACGTTGCTTCCAATTTTGTGGGACTTTTACCCGACATTGAGATGAAATGACATGTCAAGCCCTGTCGCCCAATGAAACCAATAGGGTTTATTAGCATGGACGGTCCGCCTCGCACCGTGGTTCCTGGACAGGCTTAGATCCCCTAAGCGGTTTACCAGTACTAGTGTGCGGGCCGGTTTCAGCTCTGCGTGGAAGCATCGTGCAGCCCATATATTTCTTCAAGCCCCCATGGGCGGGGGCGTGCGTTCCGGTACTAAATGGGTTAACTGACTGGGTATGCAGGATAATTTGAACCGTCGCTGATCGCTGATGCACCAAGACACCGTTTCTCTTGGTGCAGTCCGTTAACAAATCTTCACAAAGCATGTCCGGTAGGCACTGAACATTGAATCAACGTTAAAACCTCGTTGTAAACGTTGCATTTCAACGTTGTTTCAACATTGAGTCTACGCTGTTGTGCCTGCATGTGTATGGATCCAGCAGGCACACGTAGCTATGACAACGTTGCATAAACGTCATGACGTTGTACCGACGTTGATATGACATCACAATTGCGTCATGTGCCTGCTAGGGATGCGCTGATAAGAATTGTTGGTAAAATGAGTTAACAACACATACTTGTTGTTTTGGGAAGTTCTTCTATGAAACAAGGTGTCATGCTAACAAGGACGCATCTGGAACTGTACTTGTATACAAGGTTTTGAAAAACAACCTGGCCCGTCTTTAAAATTTCTACCTAAAGGCGAGATGGAACGTTTCATTCTAATCCTGTGCTGTGCCCTATCTATCTTGTTATCGTTTAAAATATTTTGAAATAAGTCTGTTCCAAACAAATTCAACTGAAAACATTAGGGCAAAAATGGCTCGCTTATTAAAACAAAATCTTAAATTTCGGGTAGACAAACGCAGACTGGCATGACTCCAAGCAACAAATTGAATAATACAACGCAAACTATACCATTACAACATAAAGCAAACACTAGACTGATCTGATTTTGAATTTCTATATTGTATGTCCATGGTTGAAATATTAGGTTATATTTTATCACTAGAGTCTTGGGCAAGTCTAAACCCGAAGATGTTAGGATGAATGGTCTTGACTGCTTACTAGCGGAGACAAAAATGTCATACCAGTGTGTGGTACCACGTCGTCTTCAAATTGCACATTTCGGAGGTTGATTTTTCTGACAAGCACGTGAAAACTTCATTCCCCGAAGCGCACGGAAAAACCTTTATCCGTCAAATGTTGACAACTTATTCTGATTGACCATTTCGCACGTGACAATAGCATCATTGTCACATGGTCTAAGTACATTTTCCCACAGAATTGGAACTAATTTGTTCTGCGGAGAGATAAATTGTTCTCCATTAGAGATGAGACTTCCTTACTTAATGCAATCATAGATTCTGTCACACAAATAAGATGGATGACTATTTTACGAAGAGTTCTTATTTACACTGGATTCATTTTCGTACATCCGCGATTGTTCGCTGTATTCAAATATGAAACCGATTTGAATAGGGTCAACGAGGGTCATTTGCAAAGACTAAACGCAGATAACTGGTTTCAAACGCATTTCTTAACGCGTTCTCTTGATTTTGAAGTAAATCAAAATAAAAAGTGACATAGTTTTTGGCGGCTTTGTACCACTTTGTTTTATTCTCGTACCATTAGGATAGTACCATCGTGACCTCATGGCTGTGAACCGACATGTTTCTTTAGTAAATATGTTATATTTTAGCTCATCAGAGCCGAAGACTGATGGGGGGGGGGGGGGGGGCTTATAGGATAGGCACTTGTCCCTAGTCGTCGTCTGCGTCTGTGTCTACGTCTGCGTCGTCTGTCTGTCGTAAACACTTTCAAACGACATCTCCTCTGAAGCTACTGGGCCCATTGGTCCTAAACTTCATCTCTAGCATCCTTGGGCTCGGAGATTGAATGTACGTTTTTTTTTTATGAAATTTAGCTTAGAGTTTCCATAGACTTATTATGGAGAAAATTGGACAATGGCATTAACTGCCAAGCCTTTGCAAATATTTTGACAAAACTTTCATAGACATGTTCCTTAAGCAATCTGCTATCTGCCATATGATTTTAGGCCTACTGCTCATTTTTATTGGTTGCTATTGAAACTAAAATGCTAAAAATAGAAACAACAATACTTAAACAATCATCTCAGAAACCATATGCTCTATGTGGCTGAGACTTTATGAAAACGTTCGTCATAATTTACCCCAACAGGTTTTGTGACATTCGGTTCTTTAGTTTGGTCGCTATGGCAACTTAGAGTTTCCATTGACTTATAATGGGGAAAATTGAAAAATGACATTAACTGCAAAGTCTTTGCAGATATTTTGACTAACCATTCATAGAAATGTTCCTTAAGCAATCTGCCATCTGCCATATTAGTTAAGGCCTACTGCTCATTTTTATTGATTGCCATGAAAACAAAATGAAAAAAAAAAAAAAAAAAAAACAGAAAAAAAATACTTTAAAAAATCATTTCAGAAACCATATGATCTATGTGAAAATATTCACCATTTTTGCTTTATCAGGTTTTGTGGTTTTCTTATTATTATTATTATTATTATTATTATTATTATTATTATTATTATTATTTTATTATTATTATTAAATTCGGCTCATTACTTTGGTTGCTTTGGCAGCTTAGAGTTTCCACTGATTGTAAAATGGCATTAACTGCCAAGCATTTGCAGATATTATGACAAAACTTTCATGGAAATATCCCTTAAGCAATTTTCTATCTGTCATTTGAGTTTAGGCCTACTGCTCATTTTTATTGGTTGCCATGGAAACCAAAATGCAAAACAAAAAATAGAGAAAAAAAAATACTTAAAAATCATCTCCTCAGAAACCATATGCTCTGTGAGGCTGAGACTTCATGAAAATATTCACCATATTTGCCTCAATTTTTTTTTTTTTTTTGAAATTCGGCTCTTTAGCTTGGTTTCTATGGTATCTCAGAGTTTCCATTGACTTTTAATGGAGGAATTTGAATAACTGCATTTACTGCCAACCCTTTGCAGATATTTTGACAAAGCTTCCATAGAAATATTCTTTCAGCAATCCTCTACCTGCCATATGATGTTAGGCCATCTGCTCACCTTTAGTGGTTGCCATGGAAATCAAAATGTACCCACAATTAAAAAAAATAATGTTAAAAAAATAAAACACACTTAAAACTCTTCTTCTCAGACATCATAAGTTCTATGAGGCTGAGACTTTATGGAAATATTCATCATATTTGCCTTGACAGGTTTTTTTTTTTATGAAATTCGGCATTTTAGTTTGGTGGCTATGACAACTTCGAGTTTCAATATACTTGTAATGTGGAAAATGGAAAATGTGCATTTACTGCCGAACCTCAGTAGATATTTTGGCAAACCTTTCATAGAAATATTCTTTAAGCAATGTGCTCGAGGAAGTACTTCAAAGTTTGATATAAAGCTAATGTACGAAAACCTGTCACCATTAAATCGAAACAGTAAATGTAATCAACAAGTGGAAATCCAGTTCCATAGAAAGTGAATTGAAAACCGCCAGGGATTTAGATGGCTCCAAAATACAGTAATTTAGAACAAAATAATGCCATGATCAATCGATTCTATCAAAACAGAGAATTAGGGACGAATTTATTCACAAGACAATTCCAGCTCATGAATCTGCTTAAGCCAGTCTATAGACGAAATGATTTGCATATTTTATCGCTGAAAGTATCAGCTTCTAGCTTCTTGTGCTTGAAAGAAGTTGATTTTATGTTTATCCTGCCAGTGTTCCACATTTGAATGTCATCACGATACGGCTTGAGATGCCGTGTAATTGGATCTACCGCCATTGTTCTCGACGGTGGGCTCGTGTCATAGCTATACCGCACATAACATAGACACGTAACTTTAGTGTCGGTGTAATACTTCATCATTCGTTTTTGTCATCAAAGACAAGCCGTTTATTAGTGGATTGCGTGAGTATCAGATGTTTGGGACAGGCTCAATATATACAAAAGTAATAACTCTCTGATCCAATAACAAAAATGTACCATCCTTTACCACTGTCTTATCAATTCACTCGAACACTGTAAAGCCATTTTAGTTTTTTTTTGCGTTTTATGGCCCTTTCAAGATTATTACACTCATATCGAGCCGATCGTTAATCAGAGGGGGGCGAAAACCGGAGAACCCTCAGAAAAACCACCTGGTCTTCCGTTTCAAAACTTGGCGTCTCACATGTAACCCGAGCCAGGATCGAACCCACAGCGGTGAGAGACCTAATGATTAAGAGTCAGCGCTCTTATCCACTAGGCCATGGAGGCCCGTTGCCATTTTCGTTACGTGTAAAATGTCCGTAGTATAAACATATTTTATTGCAACTATTACATATATATGTGTGCAATGGGGTTGGGTCACAAGTTCTCTCAACATTAGTTACGACCCTTCCCCTACAAAATGACATCAATAAATTATAGTCACGTGATAATGATATGAACGAACTAATAAATAAATAAATAAATAAATAAATAAATAAATAAATAGTGTGCGCCTTCTCGGGTGAGCATGGAGTGATTGGCATCTACTAAAATACTAATCAGAAAATCGTTTCGTATTTTTAATGTAACTTCTGACAGCTCTAAAAAGTGTAGTATTACTTTCGAGGGATATGCGATCATCTCCAAATAAAATCAGGTTGATATTCAAGGGGTGTAACTCGCGCGTTTCATGGAAAAATCTCAACCGTTCGTTTTCATATTTAGAGCATCGAAAGAAATAGTGCTCTGCGGTTTGTATTTCTTGGTTACATATACAAAGTGGGTTCATTGTTAAGTGGTTAATATACAAATCATTTGATAAGTTACTACAATTGTTTCGAATTCTAGAATGCATAGCTGACAAATATCTGTCACCATTAATATAGTGAGGCGGTACTTTTTGAACAGCTAGATGGTGTCTTTTTGTCTGATATTTAAATGAATTTAAGGAGGGGCTGTTGCGTAAGTTTTCGTCCAGAGAATTCCACAACGTTATTCCTGACGGTATACAAGATTTCATAAATAGTTCAGTACGACAAAACGGTTGAGTAATAATATTTTGATTTCTCAGAGGATAATTGGTAGTTTCCCTTATAACAAGAGGGATTAAATCAGTTATGTAGCTTGGAACTAACTCATTCGTTGATCTGTACATAAAATTATTTTTTTGTTGTTTGCGTCTATCTGCTAATGATGGCCAGCCACATTCTCAAATGTCCGTAAACTAGTTCTTTGGTTGTCCGTAAACTATTTCTATGAAAACCAAATTGAAACTATGTTATCAGTTTCCATGGAATTATTTTATTTAAAGACCCGGTACATGTAGAGCATCAACAAAAACAATTTTGTTGAATAGAAGTATTTTACCGTTTTCGCATTATGCTTGAGTCGATTGCTTATCAAAAGACCCAAAGTTATTTACACACACCGGCGAAGTTATACTCTTTTTGTCACCTATCCATGAATACATGTTCTACTTACCAATAAAGTTAAACCGCGCGCAAATTAGAAATAAACAGAGCGCAATGAAAGTAAAGGTCCGCAAGTACCGGAAACTGGTATTTTTGCATTGGTTGCCAAATATCGACCGAAACATTGGCGGTTCCTTCATGGTTTGTGTTGGTGGTTCTGATTCTTTCCCTAATCATATATTTTGTTGCTATGATTATTCTGATTCTTCCCGCTTTTTGGTTGTTCATTTTTAGTTACGCTTGTCCTTCCAGTTTAATGTTTGTCACGTTGGTGAACCTGATTCTTTGCCCCATTATGTATATTGCGTGTTTTAGTTATTTGTGAATAATCTGAGACACCACTTTTTTTTAGAAAGAGCTGGTGACTCGGTTTACCGGTTGTCCGTTTTGTTTACTGTCGTCGCTCCATGTTTCGTCTGCTTTCCCTAGAGATATTGTGGGAAGAATTTGAGATATGATTGTAGCAGTTCCTGATCATTTCTCTTTTAGATTTTAAACCACCTTGTTTTATTTTTGTCACCCACCTTTTCGGAGAAAAGCTAGGGGATATAGTGCTCGGCTTTCCGTGGTGCGTGGTCCGTGGTGCGTGGTTCCGAATTGTAGTATCTTGTGAGCGTAACTTAAACCGATCCTTCTGAAATTTTACAGGTGTCTTTATCATGGTTTGAAGTTGTGCATGTGCTTTTTTCAGAATCCTTGATTTATTTTTTCACTTTTTTCACATTTTTAACTTAGACCTTTTTTTGCATGATTCCGAATTAATAGTAGGTACCTTGTGAGCGCAACTCCTCCTACAGTTTTATACCGATCTTTCTGAAATTTTACAGGTGTCTTTATCATAGTTTGAAGTTGTGCATATGCCATTTTCAGAATTCTTTATTTTTATTTTTTCACTTTTTCACATTTTTAACTTAGACTTTTTTCATGCATCAATCTTATGAAAGAGTATAATGTAGTAGGTACCTAGACTTTTTTGCATGGTTCCGAATTCATAGTAGGTACCTTGTGAGCGCAACTCCTCTCACAGTTTTATACCGATCCTTCTGAAATTTTACAGGTGTCTTTATCATGGTTTGAACGGGGGGTCAGGTGTTTTTTCCGGGTACTCCGGTTTTCGTCCACCTCTGATTAACGATCGGCTCGATATAGGGAAATAATCTTGAAAGGGCCGTAAAAAATTAAACGGATGAAATAGTCACATCAAGCTACTGTTTGCCACCGCCTATCGGGGTTGGTGAAATAGAATGAGCTGCATGAGACCTCCACGCAGAGCTGAACTTGTGTGTGACCGACCGCCCACGGGTACTGGAAAACCGCTTAGAAGGTCTAAGCCTGACCAGGCAAAGTGGTGCGAGTCGGCCCGTCCATTCATATAAACCCCTTTGGTTTCATTGGACGTCAGGGATTGAGATGTCATTTCATCTCGATGTCGGGTAATCGTCCCACAAAATTTGAAATTACGTCTCCAAAATGACTTAAACTTCAAATCAAACAAATCAAGCTACTGAGTTGCAGTGATCGTTTTGGTGATAATTAATAAACATAAATGTTGTTTTTAACGACGTTAAAACGTGCGTTTGTGCGTTCATTATTCTGTTTTATGCGAAAATAAAACGGCAAATGGATTTAAAGCACTACGCTGGGTCCATTTCGTGCCGAAGACACATAGTATAGCTAAGATTGTCATTTCCTCCCATATCTTTTAGCCTTTTCCGGGGCGAACTGTCCAAGACTGACCCAAGAAACTGACGACTCCTTCTTTTTCCGTCATGCTGATGCTTCCAATGTCATTTCTGTTGCGATCGATTTTGCTTGGTAATCATGGTCCAGGTTGGTGACAAGATTTTCTTATGATAAAGTATAGTTGGCAGAAGACTTGTTGACAATATCTCCTTACTGCATTATATGAATATATGCAACGTAAGAATGTCTTGACCCTATTATCAAATAATAATTGCCTTGGCGTGGGGATTCTCTCTGATTTCCAGCGAACCGTTTTGCCAGGTAAGATGATATGAAAGGTTTTATTGATTTTCTAGCGTTTTGGCGCAATAGTGTTCCATCCTGGCAAATGTAATGATAACATGTATCGGTAATTCCTGACTGTAGCGCCTTCAATTAGGCCGAAAATAATTAGCTATGTTTCCACTACTAACATACCGAAAACGGGTACATGTATGGGTCGGTAGGTCGCAAAAACGTTTTTTTTTATTTTTTTTGTCAAAATTTTATTCGATGGGAAAAAAGCAAACGCCATTAAAACGGCTAAATTTTACCTATATTACTTGAAAACATTCAAATAACGAGGTTAAAAGCACTAAGGAAGCAAAAGAACATGGTTTCAAGTATTAGTTTAGCTTTTTTGACAGGGTTATTTTTTTCATCAAAAATATAGAAAAAATTAGAGTCGGTATATAGGTAAGAAATTATTATTATTATTATTTACTGGATGCCAATACATATTCTAACACAGCGCGCCTATATAGGCAATGCAAAATAACTGTGTTTTATTCTGCAACAAATCACAGCTCGGAAGAGCGTGACGTGTGACGTCATTAAAAACTGCAAATTTATGACGTCACTAGTCGATTTACTTGACGTTAGACGGTGTAACGTCATTTTCTCGCATCGAAAACGTTAGAAAAGGATATAAATGCATGTGTTTCAGTCGATAATTTTAGCGGGATTTCTTCTAACAATGGCGAAAAGTTGTGAGATTTTGAAGGAAACAACAACATTATTGCCGATTTTCAGCGTGTTAGAATCGAAATAGATCAGCTATAGCCAGTGATTTGTTGGGTAATAAATCACAGTTTGTCGGTCAGTTGTTAGTAGACAAATCACGCGCGCTACGCGCTCGTGATTTGTCTACTTTACAACTGACCTCCAAACGGTGATTTATTACACAACAAATCACAGTTAGAGCTGATCTATTTCTTAAATAAAGAAAACTAATTTATCATATGACATCGCGTCTGAGAGTGTAATAACGTCATGTAATAAATTCGATAATCCACTAGTGAATTAAATATGCTAATTAGTTAGATACGCCCCGTAACGTTGCATGTACGACGTCCTTAACGACGCCGCGTTTACTAATGGCGGAATATTTACCTTTTCATTAAACAATCGTGAATAAAATGCGTTTTGAATGTCATATGATAAACAGAATCTTGCATTTGTGCTCATATATTATTGAATTTAGTAAACTCGTTGAGGAAAAGGAATAAAATGGTCGGCACAGCCTCGCATTTTATCCCTTTTCCTCAACTCATTTAATAAATTCAATAATGCATGAACACTCATGTAAGATCCTCTATGTAAACCCTAGTAAACCTCAGTTTTCTTATAGGGGGTGTTCATTTCACGGACTTGTTCACGTGATGGCTAAGCATATGACATATTTCAAAATTGGACGTGCCTGTGAATATACGGCATTGTGGAAACTCACCCATGTGACATACGGTACACTCTTACTTGGCTACAAGATTCAAATTGAGAAATTTTTCTTATGTTTGCTAAAAAACATAGCTTGTGGGTGCTCGTTAGAACCGCCCCGTTGCCTACACAAAATCTATATTTTCATGCAAATATTAGGAAAATAATATGTACCCATGTAAACCTCACTTTTCTCTGTATAAAGTGGGCCTTACAAATGTATGAATTGCACGGACGCGTTTACATGGTGAAAAATCGTTGACATTGTTAGTTCAATATCCCAGATCAGACGCCGCAGAACGCGGTGTCTAATCAGGGCCTACACTATTTCCTAACATAATTTTTCATCAAAAATAGAATGAACATGAAAAATATATGCCTACCATCCCTTGTATGACAAATGGACCTGTCCAACATATGGCAATGGAAGTGTCCACTAGTATACAATGGGTTATGGAAATAGACCAAACGCTAACAAGGTGATGTAATAAACTCCGTTGCTTCCATTATTATTGAGAACAAAACTCGACAAAAACATTTGTCTTGTCCTCAGCGGTTACAAGTTTCATTTGTTGGAACTCGTATTTCAATTGTCGCACGACAAAGATGCCACTTTCCATTATCTTCGGAAACGGAGTTATAAGAGTAAAGTTGAAAACTTCAACGAGGCTTGAAGAAATAGATTGGCTGCATGATGCTCCCACGCAGAGCTGAAACCGACCCGCACACGAGTACTGGTAAACCGCTTAGAGGATCTAAGCCTGCCCAGGCAATGCGGTGCGAGTCGGCCCGTCCATGCTTATAAACCCTGTTGGTTTCATTGGGCGGCAGAGCTTGAGATCTCATGTCATCTCAATGTCGGGTAAAAGACCCACAAAATTGGAAGCAACGTCTCCAAAATGACCTTGACAGTGTTGACGGGGACGAACAAAAAACACTTGAACTTCGCTGCAATACATTTGTCTAAGGCCTATCGAATGCATTGCTACATGTACATGGCCGACACTAGCTGTTATTGTAAGTTTTGTTTGAACCAGTGCACGACAAAGTTTGGATGGTCCTGGTCGCATTTTCGGAGTCACAGGCTCCCGAAAACTGTCAAATTTGGGCCAGACACGGTTTGTTTGCACCCTATCCCCAGAACGAATCGATGATTTTGGTCGAGCTTAGTACCATTGCAACCTATCAAATATTTACACCACAGCTTCATTATAACACGGTTCATTATAACACGGTTTGGATATAATACGGTTTCAAGATGGATCCCACAAATTGTCATTTTTCTATATATACTATACATTTTTGTTTGGATATAACACGGTTGTTTAACTAACACGGTTTCTGCTGTTGACCCCATTAAACGTGTTGTAAAGAGGTTGTGGTGTAATTAGATTTTGGAGACCTTGACACCATTTTCCAGGTTACAGGCTCCCGAAAACAGTAAATTTTGGGCCGAAAACTGCTTGTCTGCATCCTATCTCATGAAGGAATGAATGAATTTTGGCCAAACTTGGTACAATATATCATTGCAACCGTTCTAAGATTTGAATAGTTTTGGTGTCTATGAGCTTATTATAAAGGCCACAGGCTCGCAAAAGCTCAAATTGTGGCCAAGAATGACTTGAATGCACCTCCGTATGAACGAATTTATAAATGTCGTCAAACTTTGTACAATATAGCATTACAACCTGTCCAAAATTTGATAACATTATGATGATCTTGACCTTATTTTCAAGGTCACAGGTTCCAGAAAACTGCCAATGTTTGGAAAAAATGACTTGTCGGCGCCCTATCGCTACATGAAATCATAAATTGTGTTCAAATTGTGGCGCAGCATATCAGATCGACCTACCAAAGACTTGATAAGATTTTGGTGACATTGACCTTGTGGTTTTTCAGTTACAAATGGCAGACGCAGTTTTCTTCTGATATCATTCCTGGTCAGTTTTGTGTTCCTTAAGGGCAATGGGAATACCTAGCACATTGTTTCGCCATTTTTCAAAGGGAGACAACCTTCGGGACTTCCTGCTCGCTTTTCTAAGTGTATAAGCCCTGTTCCGCTGAAAAGGGGTCTTTCCTTTAAGGGTTGACCCCTAATGACATGGGAGACAAAAACACTTTTGCGGGAGTTACCTCCCCTGAAGGTGTACCCATTCCCCTTAAGGCCTAAAATAGCTGTGTTTCCTCTAACATGCCGCAAACTGAAGGTAAGGATCGGAAGGTCGCACAAAACTTTTTATTTTTGTCAACTTGTTTGATTTTAACGGCAGAATTCTGTTCATATTACCAGAAAACATTCCAGTAATGAGGCTTAAAGCATCAAAGAAGCAAGAGGACAGGCTTTTAAGTATTAGTTTTGCTATTTTGACAGTTTTTTTTTTTTTTTTTTTTTTTTTGATTTTGATCAAAAGTGCTAGAAAATATTGTCTTTTTTATTTATTTTTCTGGATGGCTATAAAAATTGAAGAGTCGATGGCTGGCAAAAAAAAAAAAAAAATGAATGATCGAAGCACAGGTTTTTAGGCCTTAAATGTTTGTTGTCTGAGATGGCTGCGCTTTCTGGTTCTTGCATTTTATTTTGTCTTCCACCTGATTGTTTATCTCGGGAGACCAATTATCATCTAATTCTCTGAGTATTTTGTTTCAAACAACCACTGAGATGTCTGATTATTGATTGTTCACAGCGTAATTGTCTCTGAAGTTTTGTTTTAATTGCAACCAAGTTTCCGTTTGACATCGTATATATCCCAGTAAGCATTCTACATAAATCTACAGCGGGCCGTTAGCGGCCCGTCAGGGTAGCTGACGGGCCGCTAACGGCTCGCAGTAGATTTATGTAGAATGCTAGCAGGGATAGCGATTTATTCTGTACATCCCATTCTATTTCACACAAACGAAAGTATTTCTTTCATCTAGGCATTTTTGAGTCGATTGTTTGTCAATTCACCCAAAGTTATAAAGCACAGAAGCTTTTCAAAACTGAAGACCACGTGATTATCAATGACTTGTGTGTAATCCAGTTAATGGCTATTTATTAATGGACTATCCTTTAGCCCCCGCCCATAGGGGCTTGAAGATATATATGGGCTGCATGATGCTTCCACGCAGAGCTGAATATGGCCCGCACACTAGTACTGGTAAACCGCCTAGAGGATCTAAGCCTGTCCAGGAACCGCGGTGCGAGGCGGACCGTCCATGCTAATAAACCCTATTGGTTTCATTGGGCGACAGGGCTTGAGATGTCATTTCATCTCAATGTCGGGTAAAAGTCCCACAAAATTGGAAGCAACGTCTCCAAAATGACCTTTACAGTGTTGACGGGGACGTTAAACCTCAAATCAAACAAATAATGGACTATCCTGTATTGTTCGGAGGTCAAGCGTATTAACATTGATGTCAAAAATCAATAATCTTGTTTTTAAAGGTGTCAATTATCAAACTTGTCATTAATCAAGTATTTCCGTATTGGCCCAGTTACAGGTCCGAGGCCTGCTGTATTGGCCCCCGAGGCCGAACACAGGTCAACTGTCTGTTGTATTGGCCTCGACCTTCGCCCAATACAGCAGACCTCGGACGATAACTGGGCAAATACGAAATTATTTTATTATTAAATGTAGCAATGCTATTCTTATCGATGTGAGGTCAGAGTATTGCGTAAGAGGGTAACATGTGTCAATAGAATCTGGCCTTGAAGCATGTGTTTAGTTTTGAAAACAGTGTAGATCCTGATCAGACGCCGCAAATGCGGCGTCTGATCAGGGTCTACACTGTTTGCTAACAGTACAGGAAGTTGAGGGCTAAACGAAACAGTCTAAGTCTCTGTACAGGACATTTTATTTCAGCCTACAGCCAAAGACAAACAACCCCCCAGTGCTGTCAGTGCTTTGATTTTTATTATTCAGCTGAAGAATAGACTGACATAGATATGTGTAGAAACCAGCTCTTGCACAGGTTCAGGTCACATTACGAAAACACGCCTATTCAAATACATTGTTAGTTTATCGCCGAAAAAATTGAAAATTTTCAGATGAAAAATTGCGATATTTTTCTTATTTCTGCTCAAAATATAGACTGAGGGTACACGTTAGAACCGTCTCATCGAGGCGGTTCTAACGAGTACCCACAATCTATATTTAAGAAAATTAATGTATACCCCTGTAAACCCCAGTTTTACTACAAAAAGTGGGTTTCAAGGGGGTTAGAATTATATTACCGTGTTTTCTTGATGTGCAGCCCCGATAAGAGAGCAGTTCGAAACAGTCCGAAATAAGAGGGTAGAATCCACCATAGGGCATCTTTAGGTATATAACATATTTTTGGTCTGCTGATTTTCTTATTAACAATTCAGCAGCCTCGTTGCTATTGTGCACGTGCTGTTCACTGACCAAAGAAGTCTGTTAACATAAACAGCGTTATGATAATAAAGAACCTGGTCGCCTGCAAGTAAAACGAAACCCTTAGGGGCTCATGTAAACTTTGCTGGCGACCCGCTGTCGTTCAAACTCTCATGAACAGCATAAAAATTAAGTTTAATTCTCATATTTACATTCTTTGCTCCTCATCACTGGGCGAAAAAAAAATGCTTTTAGGGCAAATTTTTAACGCTAAAAAAACAACAAAAAAAAACAAAAAAAAACATTTACACGCTGTTCTTCTACGAAGAGCGGAACAGTGTTGACGTTGCCAAACGCCCAGTTAGATCGCAGTGGACCATGTGTTAGACTGACATCACTTGGCGTCAATGAAAATCATGTGACTCAATGCGTTCATAGAAGTATGAACTACATACTTTATAGCACAAGCTCAGCAAACCTCCTTGAGCCAAGGTTACTAAAAATAGCTCAATTGCATTTTCAGTGTTAGAGAGCTACCTGTGGTGACTCATTCTGCTGGTCAGTGTAGCTTGTTCTATAAAGTATACATTGTTTTCTAAAGGTTTACATAAGGCTTTGCACTGGAAATGTAAATATTTAAGAAATGAATTTTATTTTTCTGCTGCTCATGAAAGTATGAACGCAGTGGGTCGCGTGCAAAGTGAATGAACCCCGATGGGGCTCATGTAAACTTTGCTAGCGACCCGCTGTCGTTCATACTTTCATAAAAAAAAACAAAAAAAAACAGAAAAATTAAGTTTATTTTTTATATTTACATTCTTTGCCCCTCATCACTGGGCGAAAAATGCAGTTTATTTTTTATATTTACATTCTTTGCCCCTCATCACTGGTCGAAAAATGCTTATTGGGCCAACTTTTAAAGCTGACAAACATTTACACGCTATTTTTCTACAATAAGCGGAACAGCGTTGACGTCACCAACTCCCGTATAGAACCATTGTTTAGACTGACGTCACCTGACGTCACTGAAAATCACGTGACCCAATGTGTTCATGGAAGTATGAACTGCATTGTTTTCTACAGGTTTTACAGCAGGCTTTGCATTGGAAATGTAAATATTGTAAAATGTCATGACGTTTGTTAACGACTTTGTGTACGTAAAGTCAGTCGCACACAACGCTTCTTTGTTGCTTCTTTCCAACGAGTTTGCTCTGCGATGATATCAGCACACGGTAGCTCAATCGGATACACGTCTAACTGGTGGTCAGGAGGTCGCGGGTTCGGCACCTGCCGGGTCGACAACATAAGAGACTGAGAGACTGATCATTAAATATTTTCTACGGCCATTCTCTTCGTTCTGTTGATTCAAAAAAGGGCAGTCGTTAGTTGGCGAAAGAATGTACTTGTTGACCGCTTAATGCCACAAATACGAGTTTTTAGTGGTCCATTTCCAATTACAGGGGTGTCAACTTTGTTTTTGCTTGTATCAAATTTTACAAATATGAATGTTCTTTAAGCAAACAGTATAGACTTAGATCAGACGCCGCGTTCTGTCCCAGAAAAGGGCTGCTAGGCATATATGGGTTAATGAAGAAGCCTGCCCAGACAAAAGTGTCGTAAGGAAAACTGACCGGCTCGATATGACCTAAAATACTGTTTACAGGACCGTTAAACTTTAAATATACAAACAAACAATTATCGTTTGGTCGTTTTGGTACATGTATAAGAAAAACTGTGCTATAGCAAGTATTAGGTATGTCTTGTGTAAAAAATTCAAAGCACTGAGAGCACAGGTGAGTCGATTGTCTCCCAGAGTAGATTTGGAACGAGGACTTACTCTTAGACATTTAACCCTTAAATTCCTGTACTGTAAGCAAACAGTGAAGACCCTGATCAGACGCCGCATTCTGTGGCGTCTGATCTGGGTCTACACTGTTTGCCAAGCCCAAACCATGATTCAAGCCCAGGTTTTACAGGTAACCCTTTTACGCAACACGCTGAACTCACTGCGGTAAAACTAACTCTGCTATTTTCTATAAATAAGTTACATGGATTTCGATAGTCACGTGGACAATAGCACGAATTCGGTTTCTGTCCTTTATAACATTGGGTCGATTGTAAACCAATTGAACCAAAAAGAGGAAAACAATAACTAAGGGGCTTTTGTCTTGTAAAACAAAAACAAAAACAAACCAAAAAAAAAAAAAAAAAAAAAAACATAGGTCATAGTCTTGTTACATACTTTTGCAATTTAGTGTCTATTACGTCGAGTGTAATTTAAGCCAGCGCATGACAAAACCTACAATAAGACTGGTGCAACCAGCAGAGACTCAAATCAACCTGCGCTCCGATCCACTGTGACAAGACTTTTTGCTTATGTCTCTTTGCATAGATATTTAGCCTATAGTGGGTACATGCGATCAGCGAAGACTCTGATCAGCCTGCGCGTATGCGCAGGCTGATCTGAGTCTTCGCTGGTCGCTCAAGACTTTTTGTAGAGTTTGTCATGCGCTGGCTCAATTGGACGTCTTGCCAACAAAAATATATTATTAACAAAGTGCGTGACAGTTGTGCGTTTCTTGAGACTCCAGAGACTAAAGTTCATGTTTTCCGAACCCTGCAATACATTTCCCAGTAATTATGCCGACATCCAATAACCAATTTTCGTATGAGGTGAATGTGGAAGTTTTCAAATGAGGGAATTTTTTTTTTTTTTTTTTTTTGTGGTGTTTCATATAAACAAATATTCATATCAGCCTTTGATGAGTTTGTTGCCCCCGCCCATAGGGTCCTTTGGGATCATTGAGTTCATTTGGTATCATTTTGAAAATTGAGTTCTGCTTAAGCCGGTGCTTGAGGGCGTGGCCGGTGTTGCACATTTCAGTACTGGTCATGAACAGACTCAATAAAACCGAGTCTGCTATTTTCGTTTCTTTGGTGTATTCCCTGCTTCCAAAGGATCTAACTTCAGAACTTATTGAAGAAATAGATGGGCTGCATGATGTTTTTCACGCAGAGCTGAATCCAGCCCGCACATTAGTACTGGTAAACCGCTTAGAAGATCTAAGCCTGTCCAGTAACCGCGGTGCGAGCTGGACCGTCCATGCTAATAAACTCTATTGGTTTCATTGGGCGACAGGGCTTGAGAAGTCATTTCACCTCAATGTCGGGTAAAACTCCCACAAAATTGGAAGCGACGTCTCCAAAATGACCTTTACAGTGTTGACGGGGACGTTAAACCACAAATCAAACAAACAAACTTTGGTGTGTTTTATAAAATGAATTTAACACTTGTTTCGCTGAACATAGATTTAGCCGCACCCATTTCTGACTGTCAGCCAATAAAATTACTTGATCTAATGTATTCGTTCATTGCACTAAATGCATGACAAACAGTGTAGGTCCTGTTCAGATGTATTCATTGAGGTATCATTACGAAAATACACCTATACAAATACAGTGTAAAATTTACCGCCGAAAAAAACAAACATTTTAAGATGAAAAATTGCGATATTTTTCTTATTTCTGCTCAAAACATAGATTGTGGGCACTCATTAGAACCGCCTCATCGAGGCGATTCTAACGAGTACCCACAATCCATCACGTAAATACGCCTATATAATTTTGACCCCCTTTAACCCCCTTTTATATAGCAAAACTGTGGTTTGCAGGGGTAAAACTTATTTTTCTTATTTCTGTTCTAAAATATGGATTCTGGGTACTCGTTAGAACCGCCTCAATGAGGCGGTTCTAACGAGTGCCCACAATCTATATTTTGAGCAGAAATAAGAAAAAAGATCACAATTTTTCATCTTAAATTTTCATTTTTTTTTCGGCGATAAAGGTGGCAATGTGTTTGTATAGGCGTGTTTGCGTAATGCTATGTTTTAGAGCAGAAATGAGAAACATAAGGTTTACTCATGCAAACTCAAGTTTTACTATATCAAAGTGGAGTTCAAGGGCGTCACATTTATTTAGGCCTGTTTTCTTGATTTGAACAACATTGGATCACGTTAGTTTACTGTAGGCGTTTTCTGTAGATGCCTGTAGCCTTTCGAAGCAATGCAAAAACCAAATTCTATAATTTACAGATTGCTACGGTTGAAAGAATGCACTCTGTACACACTAGTGTGTTACCAAAATGGGTACCCAGTACGCCCCGCCCACCGAAGCCTGGAGAGATAGTTTGAGTTAAATGGTGCTTTCACGGATAGCTGAAACCGAGTGAAGATTTGTGTACAGTAAAATTCCGCTATTAAGACCACAACAATGAGACAAATTCTGCTTAAGAAACTTAATTTTGAAAGTTGCGTTTATTCTTTCTTTGTGTTCTCTGCAAACAGTGTCGTCTGGTCTTTAAGACCACTTTTGAACAGTCCCAAAGGTGGTCTTAATATAGGAATTTTGCTGTACTGGTAAACAATTTTGGTGGTCTAAGCCTGTCCAGGCAAATTAGTGCGAGTCGGGCCGCCCTTGTTTATAAAGTGCAGAGGTTTCTTTGGGCAATAGGGCTTGGGAAGTCATATCATCTCAGTGTCGAAATCGGAAGCGACATCTTCAAAATGACCTAAACTGTGTTGACAAAAACGTAAAACCTCAACACAAAAAAACAGGCCTGCGAGGGAACGGGACATCTACAACTCTGTCGAAACAAGTAACTGCTGCTGCAGTGTTGAACATCATAATGATAATTTTATGCCACACATCTCATATTCACCCAGTGACAATAAACAAAGCGTAACACACATGTATAAAAATAATATATATAAAAAATACTTGTAATCATCTTTTTTCTTGGCCTTTCTTCGCCGTTGTAAAAAGTATATAAAAATAATATATCACCCATTAATATGTATCAGATTTTATCTTTACCATGCACTGATTCTTTAAGGTGTGTGTTTTGGCGTAAAAAGGAACACTTACGTATATATAGGACAGCAGTACACAATTTCTTTTTATAATATTACTTTGTCTCAAAAGGATAATACATGCGTGCGTGGGTAGGTATTTTAGTTTTACGTCTCACCAACAGCTAAGTTCATACGGAGACGGAACCTCGGTTTAAAGACTCATCCGAAAGACTGGAGAAGCCCGGGATCGATCTTGCGACCCCTGATTTTCAAGGTGAGTAGCATAACCACTACACCACGGAGGCTTCTATAATATTTCCGTGTAATATAAATAATTATTTCCTGACTACGAAACTTACATTTTGCTGATGAAAGTAACTTGCAAATGATGATAACTGTTTTTTTTTTTTTTGTTTTGTTTTTTAAGAAAAAAGTCCTCTACCAGGATTTGAACGCACGACCCTCTGGTTCAGAGTACTCGCACCGGAAATAAGGGAGGCAATAAAGAGCAAACTTCTAAATAAACTTAAGTTCGAAAAATAGCGATTTTCACCCAAACTTTGGTCGTAGGTGCCATTAATGAATTATATCTGAAAGGGACCGTACATGCGGACATAATAATTTATATCACAGTCTAACTTCAATTATTCGAATACCTTTGGGACCATGAAGCTTTGTTCGAGAAATGGATTGTTCTAACTACTGAGATTTAACATAGCACAACGTCATAAGGAACAATAGGACCGTTGTAGGATATATTGCCATCTTCTATAAAATAAAGGCGTGTTGTATGCACTCGTTAGAATCGCCTTTTTGCTGGCATCTGATCTGGATCTACACTTTTTGCCAGTGTCCCCGAAACGGGAAGCTAGGCATATATGGTTTTATATGAATCTGGTGTGGTGTTCTGTTGTAGATGGGCGTTTCCAACCCGAGGGATGACCGTGCTGAGCGGAACCGAGGCTACGCCAAGGCTCCGCTTAGCACGGTCATCCCTAGAGTTGGAAACGCCCATCTATACCAAACCCCATTCTAGACCCTTCCTCTTGCACAACACCATTTTACTTCGTTTACCGTATTATCGATACGAAAACACGCCTATACTAATACATTGTAAATGTTAGCGACGAAAAAAACAAAAATTTCAAGATAAAACATTGTGATATTTTTCTTATTTCTGCTCTAAATATAGATTGTGGGTACTCGTTAAAAGGCTGTTCTCGCGCGTACCCACAATCCATATTTTAGAGCGGAAATAAGAAAAATAAAGTTTACCCATGTAAACCCCAGATTTACTATGTAAATGTGGGGTTCAAGGGGGTCAAAGTTATATGTTATATAGGCGTGTTTTCGTGATGTATAAAGTTTGCTTGGGTAAGAACATCAGGGTAAGAAAAGAATTTCTATCACGGGCTAAAAGCTGCGGTTTTCTTATCTCGTGCACAAGAAAATTTGTTCCAATTTAAAATGTCAGACACAGAAACGGTCTCATTCCTCACCGTAAAATTCAGCTTCATTCCTCACTGTTAATTGAAGATAAAATAACGTAATAAATCTTCGCCCCTATATATCATCATTATTCGATTAGAAATCTGAGATCAGCATACTGGTGTCACGGACTATTAACAGTTTTGTTCAGTCAGACCTCAAAGATTGATACCTTCGACGAAGCAGGAATCGATTATCTGTATCTGTTGGACATTGGTAATTGAAGAGACAGCATTTAACATAGCCGAGTATATGAAATGTCGCTGTTATTTGCTGGGTAAAGTCATGTCATGAGAAGTGAGATGACCAAACATGTATTCTAACCATTACGCTAACACACCCGTGTGACATAATGCATTTTTATATCTCTAAAAATGGCGCCTTTTCTGATGAAAATTTGTTGTATTTTTCTTATATATACTTCAAACATAGGTTGTTAGTGCTCGTTAGAACCGCCTCATTGAGGCGGTTCTAACGAGTGCCCACAACTTATGTCTTGAAGCAGAAATAAGCAAAATAGTGTATACCCCCTTAAATTCCAGTTTTCCCTATATCAACTGGGGTTTAGGGGGTGTTCATTTCACGGACTTGTTCACGTGATGCACACCGTTCCTATAATGGCAACGAAAATGCCATGAGTCATGTCATGAGGAGTGAGATGACCAAACATGCATTGTAACAAAGCGTACCTATATGCCATTTGCTACCGAAACGCGTGAATCGCGAGTGCGAATCTCACGCGATAAAAATGCGAAACAAATGCGCGTACGCTGTAAATTTTTTTTGCGAGTGTCATTGTATAACGGCAATGAAAATGAACTGTGGTTTATGAGAGCGTCGGGCGCAAAAAGCTGCGGTTTGTTGATGTCACACGTATATTCTTTGACATTAGACTGTGAAACTTCGTTTTCTCGCATCGGAAACGTTTCAGAAGCACTTTTTGATTGGATTTCTTCTAACAATGCCGAAAGGTTGGCAGAATTTGAAGGAAACAACAACATTATTTAACCGATTTTCAATGTGTTAGAATCATGTGTAGATCAGTGTTAGTGTGTGACTTTCTGGGTCATAAATCACAGTTTGATGGTCAAATGGCCAAGTTTTGTGTGTGTGTGCGTGCGTGCATTGCGATAACACACCTGTGCGACATAGTGCATTTTTTCACATCTCCAAAATGTCTACTTTTCTGATGAAAATCCGTGATATTTTTATTAAAAATACTTCAAACATAGGTTGTGGGTGCTCGTTAGAACCGCCTCATTGAGGCGGTTCTAACGAGTACCCATAACCTATGTCTTGGAGCAAAAATAAGAAAAAATAATGTATACCCCCGTAAACCCCAGTTTTCTCTATATAAAGTGGGGTATAGGTTGGTCTTCATTTCACAGACTTCTTCACGTGATGGTGTGTGTGTGTGTGTGTGTGTGTGTGTGTGTGTTGTGGGGGTGGGAGTGGGGGAGGGGCGTCGCGATAGGTTGTAGGCTAAAGTGGAAATATTGCAGTTATGACTGACCTTTGACAATCAATAAAATGTAGGAACAAAGCAGGAACACTGGTAATAAAATGCAATTATTAATTTTGCGCGATGTACCGGCCTATTTTCTCCTATAAATGACCACGGAATCCGTATTTTGGACGCAGTTAAGCGGAATTAATATTTGCTCCAAAGGAAATAATATTTGCTAATTTCTCTTATCGGTCGTTTAAGTGGTCGGCAATAGCTGCTAATTGTCTTTTGCGAATGACTTTGAAAAATGACTGGTAAACACCACTGTATGAGCTCAGAGTATAATTCATCATCACTCTTGCGCCTGGGCAAATATACAAGACCTCATAACCCTTGTGAATATTTTAATCTGCCACACCCACTACCGATTATTAACCAATCAGATTACTGATTATTACAAATTATTGCAACAAATTCACAATCTGAATGGCAAACAATGAAAATCCTGATAGAAGCCATCTGATCTGGATCTTCATTGTTTGGAAAATTAAGGCATATACGGGCTCAGCAGAACAAGGGTTCAGGAGGGGTTGTGGGCGGGGTCCATTAATATCAGTATAGCGGTGATTAGAATGAAAAATAAATCAAAGCACTGACATCACTGGTGGGTCGATTGTCTCTGAGCATAGACTGGGAAAAGGACCCTGAACGGGGACTTTGTTTCAGTTAACCCTTATATTCATTTTTTTTTTTTTTTTTGGTTTGGGTTTTACGGCCCTTTCAAGACCTTATATTCACATATATTTGTATGCGAACAGTGTAGACCCTGATCAGACGTCGCATTCTGCGACGTCTGATCTGGGTCCACACTGTTTGTCAGTCCAGATTCTTTAGATAATCTCTTACGCAACACTGACCTCACATTGATAAAAATAACGCGGTTGTTTTCGATAAAGATCCGTTATTTTCCCTCAAATCAGCGATAGTCACGAGGACATCAGCACAGAAGAGCTTCTGTGCTTAGTAAATTTGGGTCGATTGACAATGATTAAAAATCTTCGGTGGTCAGTTTCTTAGCTATAGGAGTGACTTTTATGGTAAGGCAATATTTTGCAGTCCTTTCCTTTCCATCTGCTCAGGTAGTTCAGTCGGGTGCGCGTCTGACTGGTGAATAAGAGGCCACGGGTTTGATACCCCCCCCCCCCCCCCTCCCTCTCCGATCGACAATATTCATCCTTGGAGAGCGATCATGAAATATCCCTCGCTTCTTCTGATTTTAATCGAGTAGTTCTCAGTTACTGGGACAGAATATGAACTGTACTGGTTCATGTATGGAAAAAGTGTGGTTAAGTGCGCCCTATCCCATCGGGGCTTGGTTTGTTTGTTGTTGTTTTTTTTTTGCTTGCATATTTGTTTGTATTGGAGTTTAACGGCCCATTCCACATTATTTAGGTCATTTTTAGCCGGTCAGTTTACCTATCTACACTTTTCCTGGTTAACCAGTACGGTGCACATTTCTTTCACCCCAAACTGACCACTACCCTTCTTGAATCAGCGGAAGGGAGAGAATGACCGTAGAAAAGATTTCACGAGCAATCTACACGAACGCATGTTGCCGACCTCGGTCATCGGGGCTTGGAGAAGTAGATTGGAATGCATGGTACTTCCGTGCAGAGTTGAAACCGACCGAACGTGCGTACTGGTAATCCGCTTTGAAGGCCAAAGCCTGCCCAGGCAAAGTGATGCGAGTTGGGCCGTCCCTAATACTTTAGTGGTTTCTGTGGTCGTATTGGCTTCAAATGTCATTTCATTTCAACGTCGAGTGAAAATCCCATAGAATCGGACGCATCGTCTCCAAAATGACCTAAATAGTATAGACGGGAACCTAAATTCACAGCTCTTAACAAAAACTGACCGTCCCGATATGACATAAATAGTGTTGCCCGAGTCGTTACTCTCTCAACAATTGTTTGTTTGTTTATTTATTTATTTATTTTCTTTTAGTTTGGTTTGAGTGCGGCTTGGTGGAGTTTGGGGTACACTCCAGTTTTCCGCCCATGCACCTACATGTATTAGCTCGAATATTACCGAATAGCTTGGGACCGGTGCATACCAGTTATAAGTGTGTCGTTTTTTTTGTTTTTGTTTTTTTTTGGCGTGAGTTCTGTGAAAATGCTTGTACTTTGCTCAGAAGAATGTAGACCAGTGTCAGACGCTGCAACACATGGCATCTGACCCAGATCAACACATTTTGTCAGTTTGAATTGTCTTCATATGATTTTCTTTATCTAGAAGTCTCCGTTGTGTAGTGGTTACGCTACTCGCCTTGTAAACCAGGGATCGCAGGATCGATCCCGGGCTTCTCCAGACTTTCGGATGAGTCTTTAAACCGAGGTCCCGTCTCCGTATGACCTTAGCTGTTGGTGAGACGTAAAACTCAACACTCACTCACTCATTTTCTTTATCTTGCAATCATCTCTGAAACTGTAGGGAGATGGCTTAAAAAACTGGGTAGAAAGATGGCTTAAAAACAGTAGAGAGATGGCTTAATAGCGTTTTACCTGAGAAAGTACCATTAATAATTCGAGACGTTCAACGGAAATCCCTAAATCATTAAACAACAAGCAACTTAACCCATTTTGTACCGGAAACTCCAAAACGGGTACCCTGGCAAACAGTGTAGGCCCAGATCAGACGCCGCAGAACGCGGCGTCTGATCAGGACCTACACTGTTTGCAAAAAATTTAGCCATATTCAAACAAATTTTGAAGAAAACACAACCTGACAATCCTAAATCTCGAAATGGACTTATATGCCTTATATGAGGAGGAGGATTCCATTTGGTACAAAAAGGGTTAAACCTACTTAAGTAAATCAGGCAGTGGTTCCTTTCAGAATCAGAATCGGAAGTACATGTAAAAAAATCATTCTTACGAACCGCGTCATGAGAAAATTGGTTTTTGGCATTTGCGAACGTTACAAAAGTGCAGATCAGACTGCGCAACCGCACAGTCTGACCAGCATCTTTATGTTCGCTGCTCGTGAACATGAATATGTAGTATACGTACTGTACATCTTGTATCGGGGCTTGTAGAAATAGATTGGGCTGCATGATGCTTCCAGGCAGAGCTTTTGTTTGTTTGTTAGATTTGAGGTTTAACGTCCCCGTCAACACTGTAAAGGTCATCCACGCAGAGCTAAAACCGACCGCACACGAGTACTGTTAAACCGCTTAGAAGGTCTAAGCCTGCCCAGGCAGAGTGATGCGTGTAGGACCGCCCGTGCATATAAACTCTATTGGTTTCATTGGGCGGTAGGTCTTGAGATGTCATTTTATCTCATTTTCGGGTAAAAATCCCAAAAACTTGGAAGCAACGTCTCCAAAATAACCTAAATAGTGTTGACAGGGATGTAAAACCTCACTTTAAAAACATGTAACAACACAGGACTGAAACCGGAGAGTGTTTCCCAGTTTATACAGAGAATATTTGGGTTCACGGGATATTCATTATTTTCTTTATTTTTGCTCATAAATTAAGACTACGGATACTCGTTAGAACCGCCTCAGTGATACGGTTCTAACGGGTACCAGAAAATGTGTACACTCGCTATGACAGTTCTTACGAGTACTTTGCAATCTACCTTTGGTCTGGATAAATATTTAAAATTTTATCTGAAACAACAACAACAACAAAAAAAATGCTAGTTCCTGAGATAAAAAAGACGCCATTTTAGCTTCATACGAGCTCGTATGTGTTCGTTTACGTGTCATAGAAGTGTTACTGTGTCTATCGCGACAATTATGGTTATAATTATTATATTTATTGCGAAAAAGCAGCGACAGAACATTTTCATTTGATTGATAAAATGGGAAATAATGTTATGGTTGCATTTGCATTGTACGAAAAACATTTAGGGAACAATTTGGATGTGAGGATAATGTTGGTTATAGGATCATAGAAACGGATAAGGTCGGTATTTTGTGATATTTAAAGGATACTTTTTTGTTAGTTCTTCATAAAAAAAACCTATGTTGTGGGTATTCATTAGAACCGCCTCGACGAGGCGGTTCTAATGAATACCCACAACATAGGTTTATATGGAGAAATAAGGAAAAATTATCATTCAATTATAAAAAATACCCACTTTATCTACTACAATTAGGATATGAGTAATGTTGTTAATATATGTGTTTGTTTGTTTGCTTAATTTGAGGTTTAGCGTCCCCGTCTACACGGTATAGGTTATTTTGGAGACATTGCTTCCAATTTTGTGGGACTTTTACCCAGCATTGAGATGAAATGACATATCAAGCCCTGTCGCCCAATCAAACTAACATGGTTTATATCCATTGACGGTCCGACTCGCACCTCTTTGCCTGGGCAGGCTTAGACCTTCTAAGGGGTTTACAAGTTCTCATGTGCGGTTGGTTTCAGCTCTGCGTGGAAGCATCATGCAGCCCAATATATCTCTCACAGCCCCGATGGGCGGGGGTCAATTAATAAAAGTGTAACATTTATTCAGGAGTACATGTATACATTAGGCGACGTGAAACTTCAGTAACTCGGACTTGGATGTCTCGTTTACCATGGTTCATTCGAACTCCTTCTTCATCACGAAAACTCGCCTTTATAATTTAAACCCCCTTAAACCCCACTTTTGTATGGTAAAACTGGGTTTTACAGGCGTATACATTAATTTCTAATTTCTGCTCAAAATCATAGACTGTTGGTACCCGTTAAAACAGCCTACCAACAACCTATATTTTGAGCAGAAATAAGTCAAATAGCACAAATTTTCATCTTAAATTTTTCATTATTACGGCACGTGTTTTCGTCATCCCTAGAGAATTCTTCGCATAGCTCCATATGTCCATATACAGTAGAACTTCGATGGCTCGAACACCGATGGCTCGTTTACCATGCATGTGTCGAACCCATTATTGAGCCCCTAGCAAAATCCTCTACATAAGAAATAGTGGGGGATAATTAAGGAGATTTTAGTCTTTTATCTTGCAATTGTATGTTGTGTGTACTCATTAGAATCGCCTCGATGAGGCGATTCTAATGTGTGTACTCATTAGAATCGCCTCGATGAGGCGATTCTAATGCGTACACACAGCATACATTTTCATTATAGATGCCGAAAAGATGTCTGGAAGTATCTCGTTATGCCACCTGACAGTAACCTCAGTGGCTCGAACTACCCCAGTCTCGAACAGATTTTCGAGGTCCCAAAGGTGTTCGAGCCATTGAAGTTCGACTGTATTTAGTATGTTTTCTAATTTTGTTCTGAAAAGGGTATGTTGTTTGTTCGTGCACTTATTAGAATCGCCTCATTGAGGCGGTTCTAATGAGTACACACAACATACCGTTTTAGACGAGGTCATACATATTATATCCCATGCCCTGAGGCTTTGATTAACCATCAGTGGCTAGAACTGCTCTTGCCTCGAACTCGAACGCATTTCGTGATCCGAAAGATGTACTAATCATTGAAATTCGACGTCTCTCTCTCTCTCTCTCTCTCTCTCTCTCTCTCTCTCTCTCTCTCTCTCTCTCTCTCTCTCTCTCTCTCTCTCTCTCTCTCTCTCTCTCTCTCTCTCTCTCTCTCTCTCTCAGCCTCCGTGGGTTAGTGGATAAGCTACTCGCCTCATAAACCAGGGGTCATGGGTTCGATCCCGAGCTTCTTCAGACTTTCGGATGAGTCTCTAAACCGAGGTCCCGTTTCCATATGACCTTAGCTGTTGGTCTTAGCTCTCTCTCATTTACACCCATTTGTCGCTGAAACATATATCACTGTGTTCATTGTGAGTTTTGAATTAAATAACTAGTGAAAATAAAATAAAATTGGAGACAGTTAGTCAATCTAACACAATTATGGCAGTTTTCAACCAGACTTCAAGAGAGAAGAACGACGCGAAACATATCGTAATTTCTATAATGACCAGGTATAAAGGTTCAAATGGAGTTGCAACAAGCGGCGACGTGTCTGTCGAAATATGCGCTCAAATCCGCCCTATCCCCCACTCAGTCACTGTACATACACTTCTCAACCTGCTTAAGAAAGCTTAGGGCCTAAAGGAACCCCGCATAGCGCACAACGAAGACTCAGATCAGACTGCACGGACGCGCAGTCTGATCTGAGTCTGTGTTGAGCGCATATGACCGAATTGATTTTCGCATGTCATGACCGTTATTATTAATTTTATGTTGTTTTATTTGTTTATTTTTTTTTTTTTTTTTTTTCATGTTTTGAGTCTGAGTGACGTTTCAGTACAATTTTTGAAAGTTGATTTTTAAAATCAAGTTTCTGTGTCAACACATTTCTACTTCCGGTACTGGACCGCGTTACTGCACTTCCGCTGTTCGTTCGCTGCATAAAATAGTCCAAAGGAACTCTTGAAAATTAATTTTGCAGACATGGTACGTCTTTCAAAATATTTTTCTTGTATATTTTCAGGCGGACGTATGAATTATGAGGTACTGGCAATATGTGGTACAGATAGGAATCATCATATCTGAAGGTATATTATTTTAAAATGCTTTTAAAGTGTATTGAGTTACAAAGGAAGGGGTGGGGAAGGTAATACGGTTGTCAGTTTCTCATCATTTAAATTCAGCACTGCATGATTTTGAAAAACAACAACTATGAAAATAAATAAATAAATCATAGAATACATGTTTTTAGGAGACCGTCTTAAAACCAACATAATTTATTTGGGCGAGGGCTGTGTTGTGTGACGGCCGGAAATGGTCACCCCATACATGTACGTAAATTATATACAATAGAACGTCGATGGCTCGAACACCGATGGCTCGTTTACCATGGATGTGTCGAACCCATTTTTGAGCCCCTAGCGAAATCCTCTACATAAGAAATAGTGGGGGATAATTAAGGAGATTTTAGTCTTTTACCTTGCAAATGTATGCTGTGTGTACTCATGAGAATCGCCTCGATGAGGCGATTCTAATGAGTACACACAGCATACATTTTCATTATAGAACACCGAAAAGATGTCTAAAAGTATCTCGTTATGCCTCCTGACAGTAACCTCAGTGGCTCGAACTACCCCTGTCTCGAACAGATTTTCGAGGTCCCAAAGGTGTTCGGGCCATTGAAGTACGACTGTATAACGTTATATGAAAAATGAATTTCAATAGAAAGCATACGGTTGCCACGGACGGCATCACGAGGTTACGCGCCAGCAACAGTTATTTATATACATGCATGTGGCCATATCATTTTTGGGGCGATTTCGCTTACTGCAGACTGCCTAATCGCCGCCAAGAGACGGTCATTTAAGAAATGAAATTTATTTTTCTGCAGTTCATGGAAGTATGAACGCAGTTGGTCGCGTGCAAAGTAAATGAACCCCGAAGGGGTTCATGTAAACTTTGCTAGCGATCCACTGTCGTTCATACTTTCATGAAAAGCAGAAAAATTAAGTTTATTTTTTATATTTACATTATTTGCCCCTCATCACTAGGCGAAAAAATGCTTGTAGGGCAGACTTTTAAAGCTGAAAAACATTTACACGCAGTTTTTCTACAAAGAGCGGAGCAGCGTTGACGTCATCAACGCCCGTAGAGAACAATGGTTTAAAATGACGTCATTTACCGTCACTGAAAATCATGTGATTCGATGCGTTCATTGACGTATGAACGCAATTGTTTTCTATAGGTTTACACTAGACTTTACACTGGAAATGTAAATATTAGAAAATATTGCGCCATATTCAAAACAGTTTCAAACGTTCCTCTAATCTAATGACGAAACTGCCGATGGTACTAAATATTATAACTTGTTCTATTAGTATATTTCATGAACGCACCGCACCTGTCCTCCTGTTTACAGTACTTTTCAAATAATAAATTTTACAAAGGGATTCCCGACCGAATATACTGTGCCCTGGTTAAGAATACAGTGTGTCATTCTCGGGGTGTTTATGTCAATAAAGTGGAATAAAGATATATATTTTTTAGAAAATAACTTCAGCGTATTTCTTTGACAGTCGTCATAAAACTGACCGGATCTCCAGACGTTCATTTTTGAGCATGCGCAGGAGTAGGATTCTTTACTCCAGAAATCAGCGGGCCTCAGTAGCTCAGGCGGATGCGCGTCCGACTGTTGATCAGCAGGTCGCGGGTTCGATTCCTGCCGGGGTCGGCATCATTCTTTCGTGGAGATTGATCATGGAATCCTTTCTACGGTCATTCTCTCCCATCCGCTGACCCAAGAAGGACAGTTGTCATTTTCTGGCAAAAGAATGTGCACTGTACTGGTTAACCGCTTAAGTATAAGCATGCCCAGGAAAAGTGTGGATATGTAAGCTGACCGGCTCAAAATGACCTAAATATTGGTGACTTTGCCGTTAAACTCAAATATAAACAAACAACATACTCAAGAAATCAATTCTATTTCCATCCCGAAAGGGAGCTAAATCATCGAGTAAAACATCGATGACATTGCGGTTGAATGAAAGCGGCACCGAGGGTAAAACCTGTGACTACCGCGGTAACGGGACGTTTCGCGCTAGAGACTTATCGACCACAACCGGTCTCAAAACCTGGACGAGCCGTCCTTGGAGGCAGTCGTTCCCTTCCGCAGTTATTGTATGTATGTGTTCTAAGTGGCGATAGGATACGGTCAAATAAAGTGAAAACCGTTTCATCGATGCATTGTTAAGGAGCTGGTAGAAGATAACAGTTTAGAAACTACAGTCGAACTTCAATGACATTACGGGTTAATTTTGGGATACATTTTCGGTGTTCAATAATAAAAATGTATGCTGTGTGTGCTCATTAGAAACGCCTCATCGAGGCGATTCTAATGATAACACACGGCATTCATTTGCAAGATAAAAGCCGAAAATACCCGAAATTATCTCACACTACTTCTTATGTAGAGGAATTCCTTTGGGACTCAAAAAACGGGTTCGACTCAGCCATGGTACACGAGCCATCGGTGTTCGCGCCATCGAAGTTCTACTGTTTATACATGTACAACTGATTGAATTCTAAATCCTCTTAGATATATTTATTCCAATAAACATAAAGGTATCGTTAATAAATTTGTTCAGCAGGAAATGATAATTAAAATACAGAAATATATTTCTGACCAAACAGTCCCTGTTGAAGCAAGGAGAAGTTAGTTTGCTTTTCGCTTTTCAACTTTCAGAAGTTAGTTTGCTTTTCGCTTTTCGCTTTTCAGAAGTTAGTCTGCTTTTCGCTTTTCGCTTTTCGACTTTCACAAGTTAGTTTTCTTCTCGCTTTTCGCTTTTCGACTTTCAGAAATTAGTTTGCTTTTCGCTTTTTGCTTTTCGACTTTCAGAAGTTAGTTTGCTTTTCGCTTTTCGCTTTTCGATCATAGGTCTGTTTAACGATGTAACTGTTAAGTGTCTTAGTACATGAGCGAGTAAATGAGTGAGTAAGTGAGTGAGTGAGAGTGTTTAACGTCAATCAAACTGCTCATACCATATGCAGATGTTCATTATGTCAAAGATTCTTTTTGTTTTTCGCTTTTCGCTTTTCGATCATAGGTCTGTTTAATGATGTAACAGTTAAGTGTCTGAGTACATGAGTGAGTGAGTTATTGAGTAAGTAAATGAGTCAGTGAAAGTGTTTTACGTCAATCAAACTGCTCATGCCATATGCAGATGTTCATTATGTCAAAGATTCTTTTTTTTCTCTTTTCGTTCTTCGCTTTTCGCTTTTCGTTTTTCGCTTTTCGCTTTTCGATCATATGTCTGTTTAATGATGTAACTGTTAAGTGTCTGAGTACATGCGTGAGTGAGTGAGTGAGTGAGTGAGTGAGTGATCGAGTGAGTGAGTGAGTGAAGGAGTGAGTGAGTGAGAGTGTTTTACGCAATCAGACTGCTCATGCCAGATGCAGATGTTCATTATGTCACAGATTCTTTTTGTTTTTCGTTTTTCGCTTTTCGCGTTTCTATCAAAGATCTGTTGAATGATGTAACTGTTAAGTGTTAAGAGTACATGTGTGAGTGAGTGAGTAAACAGACCTATGATCGAAAAGCGAAAAGCGATAAACGAAAGCGAATAGCGGAAAACAAAAATAATCTGTGACATAATGAACATCTGCATATGGTTTGAGCAGTTTGAGTGACGTAAAACACTCTCACCCACTCACTCACTCACTCACTCACTCACGCATGTACTCAGACACTTAACAGTTACATCATTAAACAGACCTATTATCGAAAAGCGAAAAGAGAAAAGCGAAAAACGAAAGGCGAAAAGCGAAAAACAAAAAGAATCGTTGACATAATGAACATCTGCATATGTCATGAGCAGTTTGATTGACGTAAAACACGCACACTCACTCACTCACTTACTCACTCACTCACTGATGTACTCAGACACTTAACAGTTACATCATTAAACATACCTATGATCGAAAAGCGAAAAGCGAAAAACGAAAAGCGAAAAGCGAGTAACAAAAAGAATCTGTGACATAATGAACATCTGCATATGGCATGAGCCGTTTGATTGACGTAAAACTCTCTTACTCAATCACTTACTCACTCACTAACTCATTCACATCTCAGACACTTAACAGTTACATCATTAAACAGACCTATGATCGAAAAGTGAAAAGCGAAAAACGAAAAGCGAAAAACAAAAAGAATCTTTGACATAATGAACATCTGCATATGGCATGAGCCGTTTGATTGACGTAAAACACTCTCACTCACTCACTTACTAACTCACTCACTCATGTACTCAGACACTCAACAGTTAATCATTAAACAGACCTATGATCGAAAAGCGAAAAGCGAAAAACGAAAAGCGAAAACATCTGCATATGGTATGAGCAGTTTGATTGACGTAAAACAGTCTCACTCACTCACTCACTCACTCACTCACTCACTCACTCACTCACTCACTCACTCACTCACTCACTCACTCACTCACTCACTCACTCACTCACTCACTCACTCACTCACTCACTCCCTCACTCACTCACTCACTTCTCGCTCACTCACTCACTCACTTACTCACTCACTCACTCACTCACTCATGTACTAAGACACTTAACAGTTACATCATTAAACAGACCTATGATCGAAAAACGAAAAGCGAAAAGCAAAGTCACTTCTGAAAGTCGAAAAGCGAAAAGCAAACTAACTCCTGAAAGTCGAAAAGCGAAAAGCAGACTAACTTCTGAAAGTTGAAAAGCGAAAAGCAAACTAACTTCTGAAAGTCGAAAAGCGAAAAGCAAACTAACTTCTGAAAGTCGAAAAGCGAAAAGCAAACTTACTTCTGGAAGTCGAAAAGCGAAAAGCAAACTAGCTTCTCCTTGCTCTCTGTTAATGTGTTCTATAAAAGTTTATGCTTTCAAAGGAAGAAATACACCAACGGAATGGAATTTTTCTGTACCAGATTGGCTATGTCTGCAAATACCACACCATCAGTGACTCTTGAATATATGAGCCCCGCCAAGCGAATTTGTGTCTTCGAGCATTCCGTCATGACAAATTTTAACTGCGCATGCCCAGCCATTCAGAGGGACCAGGGATATGGCTTTGTGTCTGAAGGTTCCTCTTGTTTCACTGCTTGTATGGGCGAGCAGCGAAGGTTCTGGCGAGACTGCGAGACCAATTTAAACTGCTATATTCTTTAATCCTTATTTAAACTACAAACCCGATGCAAAATTTGTCGTTATCCAAAGTTCTTAAACAATCGCTCCATCAACACTCTCAGTGCTTTGATTATGATCTGGCGTCATTAACTGAATAACATTCTAACATAGTACGCCTATACAGACAATGGAGTGAGTTTGAGTTTAACAACTCACCAACAGCTAAGGTCATACGGAGACGGGACCTCGGTTGAAAGACTCATCCGAAAGTCTGGAGAATACCGGGATCAATTCTGCGACCCCTGGGTTACAAGGCTAGTAGCATACCACTGCACCACGGAGGCTTCTATACAGACATTGGAAAAGTTCTGTACAAGTCACAGGGCGAAAGAGCGTCAGGACGCAAAAACCGTTGTTTTATGACGTAATTTGAAGATTATATGACGTCAGCCTGTGAATTGTTATTTTCTGACGTTAAAAGCATTACAAAACGACATAAATATGTGAGATACACTCATATACATTCAGTATGTTGGCGGAATTTCTTCTAACAATAGTAATGGTTGGGAGAATTGAAAGAAAAAATATAGTGGCGATTTTACTATGTTGCTGAATCGAAATAGATGCGCTCTTGTTTGCGATTTGTTGAGTAATAAACTACAGTTTGTTATGTACATGTAAGTAGACTAATCTACTTAACGTCTGACCTCCAGAATATGATTTGTTACTCAACAAATCACTGCTAGAACTGACCTATTTCTTAACTTGAGTAAACTTAACCTCACATGGTTGTGAACGACCAGTTTTTCATCTATATGCTTCTTTCAGTATTGAGTAGTTTGGCTGTGACGGGAGAGTGGTCCAAATGGTCGCAGTGGTCCCAGTGCAGTGTTAGCTGTGGGTACGGGATTCAGAAGAGAGAGAAATCCTGGGAGTCCAAAAATCCCCGGGGATCGAACACCGATACCTATACATACTCTGATATAATGGAGTGTTTCACCAATGTTCCCTGTCCAAGTATGTATTGTCAATAAAGCCAAAACGCGCCGACTGATTGCGTTTGTTTTGTATGTTTGATTTGAGGTTTAACGTCCCCGTCAACACTGCAAAGATCATTTTGGAGACGTTGCTTCCAATTTTGTGGGGCTTTTACCCGACATTGAGATGAAATGACAGCTCAAGCCCTGCCGCCCAATGGAACCAATAGGTTTTATACGGCTATGAGATTCTATGACGGCTCCAACGTAAAGGCTTATTGAAAATTAAAGAGATAATGTTGGTTGGTGCCTGATGCTTTGTCTCTGGTCGGGCTCATCGGAGTCTAACTGTTGGTTTTCTTTTGCTCCAGCATTTCAGTGGTTTCTTGCTGTCGAGTCCTCACCGTTGTCTCACCTCTGTGGTTCTTTGATTTCTGTGTTCACGGAGATGTTGCACTGATGAGTTAGGAGGCCTTCATGCGGACTGAACAAATTATTTGTCTAAATCGCGACGGAAGTAAGGGCGAGGATTGTGGCCACGTAAAATCGATTTAAGCCCCCCAGTGGAAATCTTCCACTGACCGTTCCAAGGCGGCTCTTCTGTGGCGATTTATTTATGTTGTTGTTTGTTACTTACTGTGTGTATCACTTGTGTCTTTTAATTTTGGATGGCCATATGGCCATTTTGTGGGAAAGTAACTGTCCATATGGCCTTCCTTTGTTTAGGTTTCCATTATGGTCTGGTCGCTTAATGTTTGTATTTCTTTCCCTTTGGTGTCTTTTATGGATGGAGTAAGTTAATTGTATCAATTCCTGATCTTTGTTTTACTTCTACTTTATAAGCATGGACGGTCCGACACTCGCACCGCTTTGCCTGGGCAGGCTTAGATCCTTTCAGCGGTTTACCAGTCCTCTTGTGCGGGTCGGTTTCAGCTCTGCGTGGAAGCATCACGCAGCCCATCTATGCCTTCAAGCCCCGATGGGCGGGGCCTCACTGATTGCGTAGCGTTGAACATTTGGGACAGTAAACTGATTTCATTCTCGTCGTTTGGTGAGAGAAAATCGGCGGTCTTACGGTCGGAAATTTCATTTTAAGGTGGCGCTTATACATTTTTCTTACTTATACTGCAAACATAGGTTGTGGGTGCTCGTTAGAACCGCCGTTCTAACGAGTACCCACTCGCTATGTCTTGGAGAAGAAATAAGAAAAATAATGTGTACCTCCGTAAACCCCAGTGTTCTCTATATAAAGTGGGGTTTAGAGGGGTGTTCATTTCAGGGACTTGTTCACATGATGAATGCAGCGTCTGACTGTATATCGTCATATTTTGCGAAATTGCATTTATAGATGATCTTACGTGAGTGTTCATGTATTATTGAATTTATTAAACGAGTTTAGGAAAAGGGATAAAATGCGAGGCTGTGCCGAGCAATTTATCCCTTTTCCTCAACGAGTTCAATAAATTCAATAATACATGGGCACGAATGCAATGTTCTAAATATCATATGACATTTAAAACGCATTTTATTCACGATTGTTTACAAAAATGTCAATATTCCGCGGTTAGTAAACGCGACGTCGTTAAGGACGTCGTACATGTAATGTTACGGAACGTATCTAGCTAATTTGCATATTTAATCCACTAGTGGATTATCGAAAATATTACATGGCGTTATTACACTCTCAGACGCGACGTCATATGATAAATAGAGTTTATTACTCAGCCGATTCTAAATATGGGATTTATAAACCGAGGGAGGTTGAAGATCCGATAAATATGGGATTTAGAAACCTCGGGAGGTTGAGCATCCTATAAAGAAACTCGTGCGCAAGCGCACTCGTTTCTTTATCGGATCTTCAACCTCCCTCGGTTAATAAATCCCATATTTAGAATCGGCTGAGTAATAAACTCTATATATCCTGCACCCTATATAATCCAGTAGTGCCGCTTTTTCACAACATGTGCCTTGTATACAAACAACACAATTTTAAGTCCCCCCCCCCACATCCCTCACATCAGAGGAGTTGAATTGACCTCTTCGTTTATCCGAATGTCTATCCACTCGTCCGTTACATTTCATGATGGGGGAAATTCAGTACATGTACTTCTGACATTTCTGTCATCACACAAACATGGAAAATGCATGCAGTCAGACACGCATTTTACCACCAGACCCATCACAAATTGTGTTTGCAGACTTGGCCATTGTAGCGTAGCCAACAGGAAAATCTTGTCAGCAAAACAGAAGTGACGGTAATGATCAGGCATCGCTACAATTAACCCACACCTCCCAGCAGTGACTTCAAAAACATGGTACAACAGACCCTAACCGAAACATCAATGGCGGAAAGCCAAAGGGACAGTTACATTCCCACAAAAAGGCCAACTGGCTATCCAAAACAAAATAATATAAACGAAACACACACTCAAATTCAAACCATAACGTAAATAAGCCGCGACAGAAGAACTGCCTGGGAATGGTCAGAGAAAATTAAACATGATTAATTTTACATAGGAGTTTCACTCAAATGTAGAAAAAAAATCAATTCTAACACAGCGCGCATAAATGGAAAACAACTGTGTTTTATTCTGCAACAAATCACGGCAAGGAAGAGCGTGGCGAGTGACGTCATTAAAAACTGCAAAGTTATGACGTCACTAGTCGATTTCCTTGACGTTGGACGGTGTAGCGTCATTTTCTCGCATCGACAACGTTAGAAAAGGATATATATGCATGTGTTTCAGTCGATAATTTTAGCGGGCTTTCTTCTAACAATGGCTGAAAGTTGTGATAATTTGGAGGAAACAGCAGCATTATTGCCGAGTTTCAGCGTGTCAGAATCGAAATAGATCAGCTCTAGCTAGTGATTTGTTAGGTAATAAATCACAGTTTGTCGGTCAGTTGTAAGTAGACAAATCAAGCGCGCTACGCGCTCGTGATTTGTCTACTTTACAACTGACCTCCAAACTGTGATTTATTACTCAACAAATCACAGCTAGAGCTGATCTATTTCTTAAATAACCGTGTACTGCAGTGCCAGATAGCCTTATATTCACTATATGAGCATACCTTTTTAGGGATGCCACTGTAGCGCAGTTGGTAAGGACGTCGGCCACTGCAGTGCTAGGCGACTTCGCCGCATCTGTGAGTGGGTTGGAATCACACCAAATGCATATATTTATTTATCCCTATGTATGGCTCCACACAATCCGGAAAAAAGCGATCGTTTACACCGGAAGTGTGTGTGTGTGTGAATTCGGGTTTAACGTCGCTTTCAACAATTTTTCAGTCATATCACGACGGTGTCTGGTTGCGACAGGGAGCTCAATGCTCACTTTTATAGTGCTGCCTCACTGAAGTATCATGTCCCAGACACATTACATGATACCACACCCGGTCACATTATCCTGACACTGGGTCGACCAGTCCTAGCTCTATCCCGTAAATCTGAGTGCCAAGCGAGGAGCAGCTAGTACCATTTTTAACGACTTTTGTATGTCGCGGCCCGGGATCGAACCCGTGACCTCCCGTTCCCCTGAGCGGACACTCTACCAACTGAGCTATCGGGGCCGGTTTACACCGGAAGACTTTCTACATGACATGGTATAATTAAACAAACAACCAAAGAAGAAGAAGAAGAAGAAGAAGAAAAAAAAAAAAAAAAAACATTGTCACATTTCATTTCCAGCGGATGGTCAGTGGAGTTTCTGGGGAGCGTGGAGTGAATGTTCACAGATGTGTGATGGCGGGACCACACGAAAAGTTCGTGAGTGTAATAGCCCGGAACCAAGAAATGGTGGGAAACCTTGTGAAGGGGAGAATTTTATGGAATCCACATGCAATCAGTGGGAATGTCCGCGTAAGTATCATATGATTCAAATGCACGTCCTGTTTTTTTCATCACGTGAACAAGTCCGTGAAATTGATATCCCTCTAAACCCCACTTTATATAGAGAAAACTGGGGGTTTACGGGGTGTATATTGTTTTTTAATATTTCCGCTCCGACATGGGTTTGTGGGTCATTATTAGAACGACCTCATCACAATGAGGCGGTTCTAACGAGCACCTAGGTACTCTTTCGTTAGAACAGCCTGAATGAGGCGGTTCTAACGAGCACTCACAATCTATGTTTGCAGTAAGATAAGAAAACTATCACGAATTTTCATCATAAAAGTAGCCATTTTGGAGAAAAACACACTACTGTCGAATTTCATTGGCTCGAACAACTTTGGGACCACGAAAATTCGTTCGAGACAGGGGTAGTTCGAGCCACTGAGGCTTACTGCCAGGAGGCATAACGGGGTACTTTTGGGCACATTTTCGGTGTTCTGTAATGAAAATGTATGCTGTGTGTACTCATTAGAATCGCCTCATCGGGCGATTCTAATGAGTACACACAGCATACATTGGCAAGATAAAAGACTAAAATCTCCTCAATTATCCCGCACTATTTCTAATGAAGAGAAATTCCCTAGGGACTCAAGAACGGGTTCGACTCAACCATGGTAAACGAGCCATCGGTGTTCGACCCATCGAAGTTCTACTGTATTTCGCACGGGTGTGACTGTGTAATCGTAATCTATTCAAACTGAAGCCTGCATAATACGGGCCTCCGTGGCCTAGTGGTTAAGATCGCTGACTCTTGATCATTAGGTCTCTCACCGCTGTGGTTCGAGCCTCGTACGGGTCACATGTGAGACGCCAAGTTCTGCAACGGAAGGTCAGGTGTTTTTTTTCGGGTACTCCAGTTTTCGCCCACCTCTGATTAACGGTCGGCTCGATATGAGTGAAATAATCTTAAAAGGGCCGTAAAACCAAACCAAGAAAAAAAAGAAAAGAAAAGAAGCCTGCATAGCGTCAACTCATTGCATGCGGGAAACCCATAGGGGTACCTTGACAAACAGTGCAGGCCCAGATCAGACGCCTTTTCAACGTGGCGTCTGGTCAGGGCCTGCACTGTTTGCTAACAGAATTTTCCTTCAAAAATAGAATAGAAAACAAAAAAATAGGCCGGACACCCCTTATATGACAAATGGACTTGTCCAACATATAGCAAAGGGAGAGTCCACTAGTATGCATAGAGTATCTTACATGAGTGTTCATGTATTATTGAATTTATTAAACGAGTTGAGAAAAAGGGATAAAATGCGAGGCTTTGCCGAGCATTCTATCCCTTTTCCTCAACGAGTTTAATAAATTAAATAATACATGGGCACGAATGCAAGATTCTATTTATCATATGACATTTAAAACGCAGTTTATTCACGATTGTTTACAAAAATGTCAATATTCCGCCATTAGTTAACGCGACGTCGTTAATGACGTCGTACATGTAACGTTACGGGACGTATCTAGCTAATTTGCATATTTAATCCACTAGTGGATTATCGAAAATAATACATGGCGTTATTACACTCTCAGACGCGACGTCATATGATAAAATGGGTTAATCAGTCCATGTAGCGAACACCCTTGAAAGCCCCAATTTTACATAGAGAAAAGGGGATTGACAAAGATGTACATTTTCCTTATATTTTCCAGCAAAAAGTTGATTGTGACGGTGAGTACTCGTAAGAACAGCTAACGCACAGACAGAGTTTGTGTTTGTTTGTTTGTTTGTTTGTTTGTTTGATTTGAGGTTTAAGGTCTCCGTCAGCACTGTAAAGGTCATTTTGGAGACGTTGCTTCCAATTTTGTGGGACTTTTATCCGCAATTGAGATAAATGACATCTCAAGCCCTGTCGCCCAATGAAACCAATAGGGTTTATAAGCATGGACGGTCCGACACTCACACCACTTTGCCTGGGCAGGCTTAGATCCTCTTAGCAGTTTACCAGTACTCGTGTGTGGGTTGGATTCAGCTCTGCGTGGAGGCATCATGCAGCCCATATATTTCTTCAAGCCCCGATGGACGGGGGCCGGAGTCTGTGTTTGCATCAGTCCAACTATTACAAAGGGGCGGGTAAGAGCGCCGACTCTTAACCATTAGGTCTCTCACCGCTGTGTTTCGAGCCTGTCTCTGGTCACATGTGAGACGCCAAGTTCTGCAACGGAAGGTAAGGTGGTTTTTCTCCGGGGATTCCGGTTTTCGCCCACCTATGATTAACCATCCGCAACTATTATTGACATTTATGCCGTTGGCGCAAAGGATTAAGCCTTTTACTGTGCGCTGACCTTCTCGGCTTACCTGTACATAATGTCTTGTTGGAAATAGCAGGCGCTTTAATGGAAAATAATTTTTAAACAAATATAACTTTTTTTTTTTCAATTTGACAAACATGTTCCGTTTTAATCTAATTGTCCGTTTAAATACCTTCAAAAATATCAAATAAGTGGAACGTTTATCTAATTAGATGGCGGCATTTTTATTTTCAAATTAACAACCCTTAATCCTTATATGAAGCAAAAACAACGACAGTACCCTACTTTAACGGCTAAAAGCTTCACTTTCTGTTAAGCCCCCGCCCATAGGGGCTTGAAGAAATATAAGGGCTGCATGATGATTCCACGCAGAGCTGAATCCGGCCAGCACACTAGTACTGGTAAACCGCCCAGAGGATCTAAGCCTGTCCAGGAACCGCGGTGCGAGGCGGACCGTCCATGCTATTTAACCCTATTGGTTTCATTGGGCGACAGGGCTTGAGATGTCATTTCATCTCAATGTCGGGTAAAAGTCCCACAAAATTGGAAGCAACGTCTCCAAAATGACATTTACATTGTTAACGGGGACGTTAAACCTCAAATCAAACAAACAAACAAAACTTCACTTTCTGTTAATATTGCTAACAATCGCCTGTATCAGACGCAATGTGGTTACAATATTGTGCATTTTGATAGCAATTATAATATTTCAAAATCATATTTAATAACGGGATTTTGCGATTAAATTTGGAGCTTATTCAGAAAAAAAACTTTATCGTCTACACACGCGTGTAATCCCTAAGCGTGTCATTCTTCGTCGACCGTGAAATGAACTCATCTTCGCCGGGGCATCAGCTTGGAATATAAATCAATCTAAAATGCGGTGTCTGATCTGCGTCTTATATATTTATTTATTTATCAATCTAAAATGCGGTGTCTGATCTGCGCTGCGTCATATTTATTTATTTGTGTTTTTATTTTTTATGACCCGATTAGATTTTTTATACTTACTAAGCAATTTAAACAAACATTGCTAGTAATTAGATTACAATTGAAAGAAAGAAAGAACGAAAGAAAGAAAGAAAGATGCCGTATGTGCAGGCTAATCTGACATTTCGCTGTTCGCATTTGTGAAATTTCGCTGTTCGCACATTGTTTTGATTGAATACAAGAACACAAAAGAGATATTTGTATTTTTCCTTTTCGTAACATACATTTGAATATTTATTCCGTCTGCGTGGATTGTTGGTTATATTTAGAACCAGCTCATTCCGATTTATTTATTTTTAGCTCACCTGTCACGAAGTGAGAAGGTGAGCTTTTGGGATCACTTTTTGTCCGTCGTGCGTCCGTGCGTGCGTGCGTGCGTGCGTGCGTGCGTCCGTGCGTCCGTAAACTTTTCTTCAAACGACATCTCCTCCTAAACCACTGATCGGATTTTGACCAAACTTCACAGGAATGATCCTTAGGTGGTCCCCTTTCAAAGTTGTTCAAATGGTTCCGGTCCGTTGCACATATAGGTCACAGTAGCCAAAAATAGATTTTTTTCACCAAAAACTTAAAAAATCTTCTTCTCTGAAACCGCAAGGCCCAGGTCTTTGATATTTGGTATGAAGCTTCATCTAGTGGACCCCTACCAAGATTGTTCAAATTATAGTGCTGGGACCAAAAATGCCCCCGCACGGGGGCCCTTTGGTTTTACATGGGCTTATGTAGGGAAAATCTTTAAAAATCTTCTTCTCTGAAACCGCAAGGCCCAGGTCTTTGATATTTGGTATGAAGCTTCATCTAGTGGACCCCTACCAAGATTGTTCAAATTATAGTGCTGGGACAAAAAATGCCCCCGCCACGGGGCCCTTTGTTTTACATTGGCTTATATAGGGAAAATCTTTAAAAATCTTCTTCTCTGAAACCGCAAGGCCCAGGTCTTTGATATTTGGTATGAAGCTTCATCTAGTGGACCCCTACCAAGATTGTTCAAATTATAGTGCTGGAGCTAAAAATGCCCCCGCACGGGGGCCCTTTGGTTTTGCATGGGCTTATATAGGGAAAATCTTGAAAAATCTTCTTCTCTGAAACCGCAAGGCCCAGTTCTTTGATATTTGGTATGAAGCTTCATCTAGTAGACCCCTACCAAGATTGTTCAAATTATAGTGCTGGTACCAAAAATGCCCCCGCACGGGGGCCCTTTGGTTTTACATGGGCTTATATAGGGAAAATCTTTAAAAATCTTCTTCTCTGAAACCGCAAGGCCCAGATCTTTGATATTTGGTATGAAGCTTCATCTAGTGGACCCCTACCAAGATTGTTAGCTCACCTGAGCCGAAGGCTCATGTGAGGTATTAGTATACCACGAGCCGTCGTCCGTCGTCGTCCGTCGTCGTCCGTCGTCGTCCACACTTTCAAAGAAGTATATCTCCGGAACCAGTGGGCCAATCTTGATCAAATTTCATGTGAAGCATTATCAGGTAGGGGGAAAGGCTGCATACTGTTTTCGGGCAGATCGGATTGGAACTCTGGTTGCCATGGCAACAAATAGCTCCCATAGACTTAACATAGGAAAAAGTTTGTCATCACTCTAGCTCCGTCAATTTTTTTCTGATTGTCTTCATTCTTGCAGATAACGAGGACAGGCATGAAATCTCGATCAAGTTCGATTTTGGGCTGAATCGGATTATTCACTCAGGAGTTACGTGCCCTTGAGCGTTAGGAAAAAGCTTGTCATCACTCTAGCTCCGTCAATTTTTTTCTGATCGACTTCATTCTTGCAGATAACGAGGACAGGCATGAAATCTCGATCAAGTTTGATTTTTGGCTGAATCGGATTATTCACTCAGGAGTTACGTGCCCTTGAGCGTTGAAAAAATTGCCTATTGACTTAACATGGGGAGAATGTTGTCATCACCGTAGCTGCTTCAATTATTTTCAGATTGGCTTTATTCTTGCAGATAACCAGCACAGCCATGAAATCTCGGTCAAGTTCGATAACTGGCAGAATCGGATCATTCACTTAGGAGTTACCTGCCCTTGTGTGTTTTTGCATTAGGGTTAATGGGAATTTCAAAAATGTATATCTTAAAGACTACTTGGCCGACTTTGATCAAATTTCATGTGTCGCATTATTGGGCAAGTGGAAAGGCTTCATTAGGTTTTCAGGCAGATCTGATTGGAACTCTGGTTGCCATGGCAACATCTAGCTCCCATAGACTTCACATAGGAAAAAGCTTGTCATCACTCTAGCTTCGTCAATTTTTTTCTGATCGACTTCATTCTTGCAGATAACCAGTACAGGCATAAAATCTTGGTCAAGTTCGATTTTGGGCCGAATCAGATAATTCACTCAAGAGTTACGTCCCCTTGAGCGCCCGAAAAATTGCCTATCGACTTAACATGGGGAAAATGTTGTCATCACTGTAGCTGCTTCAATTTTGTTCGGATTGGCTTCATTCTTACAGATAACTAGCACAGCCATGAAATCTCGGTCAAGTTCGATAATTGGCAGAATCGGATCATACACTTAGGAGTTACCTGCCCTCGTGCATTTTTGCATAAGGGTTAATGTGAATTTCAAAAATGTATATTTTGAAGACTACTTGGCCGACTTTGATCAAATTTCATGTGTATCATTATTGGGCAAGTGGAAAGACTGCATAAGGTTTTCATGCAGATCTGAGTGGAACTCTGGTTACCATGGCAACATATAGCTCCCATAGACTTAACATAGGAAAAAGCTTGTCATCACTCTAGCTCCGTCAATTTTTTTCTGATCGACTTCATTCTTGCAGATAATAAGGACAGGCATAAAATCCCGGTTAAGTTTGATTTTGGGCCGAATCGGAATATTGACCTCGGAGTTACGTGACCTTGAGCGACAAAAAATTTGCCCATAGACTTAACATAGGGAAAATGTTGTGACTACGATAGCGACTTGAATTTTTTTCAGATCAGCTTCAAACTTGCAGGTAAAGAGGACAGACATAAAATCACGGTTAAGTTCGATTTTGGGCCGAATCGGATTATTTGCCTTGGAGTTACCTGCCCTTGAGCATAAAAAAATACGTTGTGACCACGATAGCAACTTTATTTTTATTCATTTCAGCTTCAAACTTGCAGGTAACGAGGACAGGCATAAAATCTCGGTTAAGTTCAATTTTGGGCTGAATCGGAATATTGACCTCGGAGTTACGTGACCTTGAGCGACAAAAAATTTGCCCATAGACTTAATTAGGGAAAATGTTGCGACTACGATAGCGACTTGAATTTTTTTCAGATCAGCTTCAAACTTGCAGGTAACGAGGACAGACATGAAATCTCGGTTAAGTTCGATTTTGGGCCGAATCGGAATATTTGCCTTGGAGTTACCTGCCCTTGAGCATAAAAAAATACGTTGTGACCACGATAGCAACTTTATTTTTATTCATATCAGCTTCAAACTTGCAGGTAACGAGGACAGGCATAAAATCTCGGTTAAGTTCGATTTTGGGCCGAATCAGAATATTGACCTCGGAGTTACGTGACCTTGAGAGACAAAAAAATTTGCCCATAGACTTAACGTAGGGAAAATGTTGTGACACAAATAGCGACTTGAATTTTTAGCTCACCTAAGCCAAAGGCTCCAGTGAGCTGATAGTATACCAAGGCTCCGGAGTCCGTCGTCTGTCGTCCGTCCATCCGTCGTCCACACTTTCAATGAAGCATATCTCAGAAGGCAGTTTACCAATCTTGTTTAAATTTTATGTGTAGCACCATTGGGCAAGGGGAAAGGCTGCATTAGGTTTTGGAGCTAGTCTGGTTCATTTGTTCCTTCATTCTTCTTTCTCTCCATATAGAGATAATAGACCAATGTTAAATTTTTAATCAAAGATTTCTCAGGAACTATAAAAGCTAGAAGCATCAAATTTGGTATTCAATAGAATAATGATGACTTATTTTGTGTAAGAGACATTGGGCTTTCTCAGCTTATTTGTTCATCTGTTCTTTCATTCTTCTTTCTCTCCATTTTGACTAATGTTAAATTTTCGTCAAAGATTTCTCAGGAACTATAGAAGCTAGAAGTCTCAAACTTGGAATGCTATGCAATAATGATGACTTATATCCTGTAAGGGTCAATGGGCTGGATTCTATTTGCAGATTTAGTAGTCAAGTCTGTGAATTGTTAAAACTTAAGTTCCTCAGGTGAGCGGTTTAGGCTCATTGAGCCTCTTGTTATATTTATGTATTTAATTCAACAGTTAAATGATTTATTAATATCAGCGTGTATCCCTTTTCTGGTTTTCCTTCCATCATACCGGGGAAAAGAATATACATGTAAACCCAACTTTATATATTGAACAGTCGGGTAATCAGGGATCAGCATGATTTGAACATAACACAAAAACATAGTTCGAAAGTACTTGTTTCTTATTCTTCTATATTATTTTAGTCAATGTTGGTTTTTCATCACGGCAACAAGCCGTGTAAGGAACATCCCCTTAAACCATGCTTTATATAGAGAAAACTGGGGTTTACTGTGGTATTCATTTTTTTTATTTTTTCTCCAAGACATAGGTTGTGGGTGCTCGTTAGAGCCACCTCAATGAGGCGGTTCTAACGAGAATACAAAACCGGTTTTGAGTATCGATAAATTTTCATTAACAAATTAACTGTTTTTGAGATATCAAGAAACCCTACTAAGCCGCACGGATATGTTATCGTAATTAATTTATTTACGATTTATTTATTTAGAATTTATTTATTGCTCAATACGTTGATTGATGGTACTATTTAGATCTAGCTCATTCTGATTTTTTTTTTAATTTATTTATGCATCACGTGAACATGTCCGTGAAATGAAGACCCCCTTAAACTCCAGTTTATATAGAGAAAAAAAGGGATTTACGGGGGTATTCATTATTTTTCCTATTTCGGCTCCAAGACATAGGTTGTGGGTACTCGTTAGGCGGTTCTAACGAGCACACACAACCTATGTTTTGAGCATGATTTTGACTTAATAAACACAAAAACATAGGTAGAAAGATTTCAATTTGGCGCTTCTGTGCCAATAATCAACGTTTTATTACGCTCAGGGGAAAATATCACGGGTATTTAAGCAGAAGACAATTATTGCTTTTATGACACGTGGATATGGGAGAAATAATCTTGAAAGGGCTGTAAAACCAAAAGCAAAAAAAAAAAATATCACAAATTTTCATGAAATATGTCAGCTTTGGAGATAGAAAAGAATCTCTTATGTCACATGGGTGGGTTAGTTATCAAAATGTACAAACGGATAATTAAGACCGTTTCAAGACTGTTTCTCTTCTTTTGAGAAAGAACATTCTTGTACACTAGATAGGCCTACGGAAATCCATAGTTTTAGCTTGGGATAGAATATAAGAATCGTATATGGGTGTGAGGGGTGGATAGAAAAATCCGTACAAAGGGTCACTGTCCGGCATCACGAGGCTTGTCGAGTGATGCCGGACAGTGATCCCGAGGGACGGATTTTTCTATCCACCCCTCACATCCATATTGAATTCTTTTTCTTGCATACCTTCCATTTCTTATCGCGGAATTTCAATGCTGCAGTCACTTCGGTTACCAACGTCCGCCATATTGTGTTGACACTGCAGGAATGTAAAGTGACGTCACGGATCGTGCATGACGTCAACCTTAACGACGGCGCAAACAAGGTCGTAATCAACCAGTGCATTTATCAAACACGCGATTATATTCGATTTTGGGGTCGGAACACCAGGGTCAGAACATGAATTTCTATCCCAGGGTAATATCACGGATTTTCTTGTCTGGTGTGCAAGAAATTCTGTTCTAACCCGGTGTTCTTAATGCACTGGTTGAATATGACTTCATATGCGCTCACGGTCGTTAAGGTTGACGTCACAGCACGTTGCCTGACGTCACTAAACATTCCTGTAGTGTCATAGAGGTAAGAAGGTATAGACTACAATGTTATCGATGTATATCAATCTCTTAATGATTGAAGAATAATGGTCTCAGAGAGAGTCTTTTTCAGGAAAGCAAAATTTATGTATAAAGTTTCTGGAGGAATGACTCCAGATTATATCAATAATATGTTTTCGAAAAGGCCTCGTATAAATTACATTGGCAATGAAAGTTATAGTCTACAACCCATTGCAGTGGAAAACTTTCTCCTACCAAAACCTAACTTAGATCTATATAGAAATAGTTTGGCATTTTCAGAGCCTATTATATGGAATTGTTTATCCAGCGATGTAAAAAGTGCACCTTCTACTGAATCATTTCATAACAGGTGTATAAAGTTGATGAGAAATGGGTGACAGCCATAGTTATAGCTTTGTATGAGACCATTTGCATCAGTGTGCAGGTGTACGGGAGTGTGTGAATTTTAATTTGTAAATTCTATTTTCACTCATTTATTTGTTCATTCATTCCTTGTTTATTCACCTAGAATTGCTTGTTTGTAAATAAAGTGTATTTCATTCATTCATTCATTCATTCATTCATTCATTCATTCATTCATTCATTCATTCATTCATTCATTCATTCATTATTTCATTCATTTTATATGTGTGTAACACATCTTTGTGTCAGTGTGTGTTTATGTGGTGTTTCTTATTATTAATCAGCTTAACTGCTCACTGTGTATAACTTGTAATTATTGAGGGCCGCAAGGGAGATTAGTTCTGTACTAATTGTGTTACCCTCTTGACATAAAGTCTTTATCATCATTATTAATATTATTATCACAATATGGCGGACGTCGGTAACCGAAGTGACTGCAGCATTAAAAATCTGCGCCAAGAAATGAAAAGAATGCAAGAAAAAGATTCCTATATGGGTATGGGGATGGATCCGGGCGAAAAATCCGTCCCACGGAATGCTGGACAGTGACCCTCGGGACGGGTTTTTCAATATAAGATCCTTATATTCTGAGACAGGTAATTTTGCCAAACAATGCCGAGACCAAGATGCAAAGGATCAAGGAAACTGCTTATTGCACAATTTGCAGACCGCAGCTGCAGTATTCTTCAGCTGTGTGGGATCCCCGTACAAAGGATAAAGTCAATCAAATTTTGATACGACTGCCAGAGTGCCAGTGTAACTTGGATGCTAGATTGTTTGGGTTGGCGTTGTCTCGAACAGAGGCGTCGTCCATGTCTGTTCTATGAAATTATTCATGGTATCCTGGCCGTACCTCTCCCAAATTATATCCAGAGGAGCCCTAAGACTTCCAGATTTTGTTTGGTTTGTTTCAATTGAGAATTTGTGTCCACGTCAACACTATTTTGGTCATTTTGGAGACGTTGCTTCCAATTTTGTGGGACTTTTACCGGATATAGAAATGACATCCCAAACAACCCAAAAGGGTCAATATGTAGCGACTCGCATCACTTTGCCTGCATTCCTTTTTTGGATGGTGATGTTCCTCGTGCGCCATCCTATGGCGTTTATATTTCGCAATTAATTCGATTTGCTAGAGTGTGTAGTCATGTAACTGACTTCAACACTCGTAATAAATTATTAACGGCTAAACTCCTTAATCAGGGTTATCGGTACCATAAACTACGCAAAGCCTTTTCAAAATTTTATAGACGCCATTCTGATTTAATTTCAAAATTCAATATTGGACTTAAATCTCTTCTGCAACAAGGTCTATCGGAACCCGAATTTTATGGTGACTTAGTATATAAATTCAGAAAAATATATAACCGCAATGACTTCAGCAACCAATTTCGTAAAATCATTCTTCGATATAAAAAGATTGGGTACAACATGGATATTATACGACAGACTGCATGCATGGTAGTTACAATGTAACCCAATCAACTTGGCAACTTTGCTTCCCTCTTTAATTGCACGCCGGTGGGTCAGGCCTCAGATTCTATGACGGCTCCAACGTAAAGGCTTATTGAGAATTAGAGAGATCTAATTCAAGGTAATGTTGGTTGGTGCCTGATGCTCTGTCTCTTGTCGGGGCCATCGGAGTCTAACTGTTGGTTTTCTTTTGCTCCAGCATTTCAGTGGTTTCTTGCTGTCGAGTCCTCCCCGTTGTCTCACCTCTGTGGTTCTTTGATTTTTGTGTTCACGGAGATGTTGCACTGATGAGTTAGGAGGCCTTCATGCGGACGGAACAAATTATTTGTCTAAATCGCGACGGAAGTAAGGGCGAGGATTGTGGCCAGGTAAAATCGATTTAAGCCCCCAAGTGGAAATCTTCCACTGACCGTTCCAAGGCGGCTCTTCTGTGGCGATTTATTTATGTTGTTGTTTGTTACTTACTGTGTGTATCACTTGTGTCTTTTAATTTTGGGTGGCCATGTGGCCATTTTGTGGGAAAGTAACTGTCCTTATGGCCTTCCTTTGTTTAGGTTTCCATTATGGTCTGGTCGCTTAATGTTTGTATTTCTTTCCCTTTGGTGTCTTTTATGGGTGGAGTAAGTTAATTGTATCAATATTATTCCTGATCTTTGTTTTACTTCTACTTAGAAACTTTCAGATCTACCTCAATGACTTTTAGACAGGTGTATACATCTCGGGATTATTATTAATATTCATTGTTTTTTTTTCGTTTGGCTATTGTCCAATGGAATCTGCTGTATATCAGCCCAGCCTTGAAGCGTTCAATGAAGAAAGTGGAAGACTACATGACTCAAGGCCCTAAATCCCTCAGTAAACTGTTTCTAACCTCATCTTGCCTATCTTAATCTATCCCCTTTCATCCCCTTGCACTATCATGCTCTATCACTCTCACTATTACACGATGCTATTATCCGTTTTATTTTACGGCCCCGCCCATCGGGGCTTGAAGAAATAGATGGGCTGCATGATGCTGCGACGCAGAGCTGAAACCGACTAGCACACGAGTACCGGTAAACCGCTTAGAGGATCTAAGCCTGCCCAGGCAAAGCGGTGCGAGTCGGGCCCGTCCGTGCTGATAAACCCTATTGGTTTCATTGGGCGGCAGAACTTGAGATGCCATTTCATCTCAATGTCGGGTAAACGTCCCACAAAATTGGAAGCAACGTCTCCAAAATGACCTTTACAGTGTTGACGGGGACGTTAAACCTCAAATCAAACAAACAAAAAATCTTTTATTTTAACAGTCTTAACCCAGCCGTCACACGTCGCTAGAGCAACGTCAAATCAACGTCGGTGCAACGTCATGCCGTTGCACCGGCGTAGATGTGACCTTGCGTAAACGTCATGACGTTATACCGACGATGTTGTGACGTCACAATTACGTTATGCGCTTGCTGGGTAACTCTTGACAAGGGCACCGCGAGGCCATATGGCAGTAGACTGTGGCTTTCTCGCATATGCGCGAAACTACTGAGAATACGGTGACAAATTTTGAAACTTGAGTTTGTTTTAGCTCAATTGTTTGTTTTTGCTTGTATTGGAGTTTAACGGCCCAGGAAACACTTTTTTTAGGTAATTTATAGCCGGTCAGTTTACCTATCCACACTTTTCCTGGGCAAGCTTATACGTAAGCGGTTAACCACTACAGTGCACATTCTTTCGCCAGAAACTGACAACTGCCCTTCTTGAATCAGCGGAATTAGCTCAATTGAGCACGAATAATTAAGACAAAGGTTACAAATTTTCATTGGAAAAATGCCTGTTTTGGAGGTATGAAATAATGCACTTTATCTTATGAGGTCGCGTCTGAGAGTGTAATAACGCCATGTAATAAATTCGATAATCCACTAGTGGATTAAATATGCAAATTAGAAAATACGCCCCTAACGTTATATGTTCGGCGTCATTAACAACATCGTGTTAACTAATGGCGGTATGCTGAAATTTTCGTTGAAATATCGTGAATAGAATATGTTTTAAATGTCATATGAACAGAATCTTACATTCGTGTTCATGTATTATTGAATTTATTAGACTCGTTGAGGGAAAGGGATTAAATGCTCGGCGAAGGCTCGCATTTTATTCCTTTCCCCCAAATAGTTTAATCATCTTGAAATTCAATAATACATGGTATTGTTGAATTTATTAAACTCATTGAGGAAAGGGATTAAATGCTCGGCGAAGCCTCGCATTTTATCCCTTTTCCTCAACTCGTTTAATAAATTCAATAATACACGAACACTCATGTAAAATACTCTGTGTTATCTTAATGTGGCTGAACTCCTTTTATTCTGTTGCAGCACTTCCACCAAACTTCGATATTACCAAATGCAACTCAACGACGTTCATGTGTCTGAGCCGACTCCAGTGTGTAGCAGAAAGTTTGGTTTGTGACAACCAACTACAGTGTCATGATGGCAGTGACGAGTATGATTGTGACTACTACGACTGGGCAAATGGTAAACTTTCCTTTCTTTATTTTCTTTCTTTCTTTCTTTCTTTCTTTATTTGGCTGCCCGGCTGTCTGTCTGTTTTTTTTCTTTCTTTTTCTTTCTTGCTTTGTTGGCCCAACATCGTTTTTTTAGCTCGGCTGTTTTCGAAGAAAACGATGGGGTATTGTCATAGCTCTGGCGTCATCTGCGTCGTCTTCGTCGTCTGTGTCGTCGTGCAAAAATTTGGACATTTTGTAATATCTCTGTCATAACTGAACATATTTACTTGAAACTCGGACAAGTTGTTCAATATGAAAAGGGAAACTCATACCAATAGGTGAGGTAACCCTTAAAATATTTTTGGCACAGTTATGCCCCCTTTTTCGACTTAGAATTTTTGCAGCCGAGCGTTGGCACCCGCATGCGGTGCTCTTGTCTTTCTTTCGTTTTCTTTCTATTATTTATTTCTGTCTGTCTGTCTCTCTGTCTCTCTGTCTGTCTAAGACTGTGTGTTTCTGAATCACTTATTGCAAATCATTGTTTTAATTTGCTACTGTCTTATTATCATTATTTTTTTCATGCTCCCAAAAGGGGGAGCCATATAGTCGCCGCTTTGTCCGTCCGTCCGACCGTTCGTCCGTCCGTTTGTCCGTACACACAAATGGATACATAGGTGGCTATGAACTTGGACAGAATCAATGTAAGTCAATGAGAGAAAGTGCGATTTATTCCGTTAGACACATAAAAGGTCTGTTATGTGGTTAAAATTAGCCACCTAAGTATCAATCTTGCTCAAAATAGCCACATAAGTATCCATTTGTGAGAACGTCCGTCCGTCCGTCCGTCCGTCACGCTCTATATCTCTAAAAGTATTAAAGGTATTTAAGTGAAACTTGATATACTGATAGAAGGCGATGAGGGGAATCGTAAAATACAAGAACCATAAAGATCAGGAATCGGTACAATTAACTTACTCCACCCATCAAAGACACCAAAGGGAAAGAAACACAAACATTGAGCGACCAGACCATAACAATAAGTTAACAATTGCAGTCTACGCGAAGTACAGTTAACAAATGTAATATTTTGCACAAGACGGCAAGCACTATGAGCTGCATAAATCCAAATGCCAGCCAATAAAAAGCGATGTTACTTGATACCTTCGGGTTTCCGACAGTATATCGCAAATCATACCGCTGCAAATTTTTTACCTTATCCAATCAGATGATGCACTGCATATGCAAGCATTAGAATTTTCATTAATCAAGTGTTGCACTCGTGATTTGATCTACTTTACTTTTGATTAATCACTCAGAAAGTCACTGCTTGGGCCGATTATTTTCTTAATTGTTCATTTTCAGTTTTGATCGATCAAATACAAATTCATGAATATATTTAGTGTGTTTTACACTTCTCGAACTAACAATCCAGGGAACGTATACTTTGGCAGTCGTCAGGCGTCTATCCGTTCGTCGACTGTCAGTCACTGTGCAGCATTTGTCATCGCATCTCTTCCGATGCAGTAGAGGTAATCTGAGGCCTATTCGGCCGTCTGTCATCGCATACCCTCAGAGAGCATTGAGCCGACTTTCACTATATCACCCAAACTTTAGTTTATCTTAGCTTCAAGTCTGTAAAAGGCAAGTGGAAGTTGCTAAATCTGCTCTAAAAAGGACTGCATGTTGTTATAACTGTCTTTGTTGTTTCAACCCCTGTTTAATTCCATGCACTGGAAGTAACTAGTCTTAATGTAACACGGACCTTGTTTCCAGGAGGCCTTTGAAAAGCATGTGGTTACGTTCGAAAACTTTACTAAGTGGTTACAATGACATTAATTTATTGAACGATAAAGAGGTTTTGAAAAAATACGTTTTCTTGTCAGATGCACTTCCTTCGGTAACAAACCTTACATACAGATCGCGAGTGTCCATTTCAATTAACTTCTGAAAGCCCAACAATTTTAAAGTTTAAAATACTTGCGACCAACATTTTAATAGATTTTATAGTATTTTGCCATCATTATTTTGCCAAACAACTAAACTGTCCATGGTTTTGAGAGGGGGGTGTCTGTGTGGTGGGGGGGTGTTAATATATATATATTTATTTTTTAATTTCATGCACTAGAAGTAACTAGTCTTAATGTGGTACATATTTTGCTTCAAGGAGGTCTTTGAAAAGCATGTGGTTACGTTCGAAAATTTTACAAAGTGGTTACAATTACATTAATCTATCGTACGATAAAGAGGTTTTGGATAAAAAGTCTTCTTGTCTGATGCACTCCCTTTGGTAACAAACCTTACGTACAGATCATAAGTAGGTATTTCATTTAACTTCTAAATACCAACCACTTTAAAATTTAAAATACTTGCGACTGACATCCATTTTTTATAGGTTTCATAGTATTTTACCATCATTATATGCCAAACAACTACTTTTATGTCCATGGGTATGAGGCCGGTTGGTGGAGGTGGTGCATGGTGTGGGGGGGGGGGGTGGTTAACATAGTTTTCTATTGTCTGAGATAACATTATTTCACAATTTTTAAATGGTATTCTGTTTCGAAAGTGTTTTATTTTCAAATTAGGAATCAGAAATAAAGTCACTACATGATTTTCACAGGATTCTTGTCATTTTTATAAATCAAGAATACACCGCTAGAAGGTAAGTAAGGTTCGTTACATTTTACTTAGACATGTTTTTAAGCTTATAGTTCCATAAAGACATCCTATAACTTCCTATCGGATGCCCGACTAATCTGTAAACGTAATTGCTTTTAACTTGCGGTTAAATAGAACAGAATGCAGACCAAAATAAATTGAAATAAAATTAATATTAATCATGAATTTCACCTGCAAAACATGTGTTCGCTTTAGAAATGTCCATAAGGTTTCAGTTCTAGATTTTCAACAACAACAAGATCCAATTACAAAAGTAAAGGTCCTGCTGTTTAAACAAGCATGTATATTGATGAAAATACAAAGTGTGTTTCCATCTCGGAGGAAAAGTTGCTGTGATTTTGTGCTTTCAAATATGACAGTGGTGGAATAACAAACCTTACAAAACCTTATGAAAAGGGAAACGCATACCAATAGTTGAGGTAACCCTTAAAATATTTTTGGCACAGTTATGCCCCCTTTTTCGACTTAGAATTTTTGCAGTCGAGCGTTGGCACCCGCATGCGGTGCTCTTGTCTTTCTTTCGTTTTCTTTCTATTATTTATTTCTGTCTTTCTGTCTCTCTGTCTCTCTGTCTGTCTAAGACTGTGTGTTTCTGAATCACTTATTGCAAATCGTTGTTTTAATTTGCTACTGTCTTATTATCATTATTATTTTTATGCTCCCCGAAGGGGGGCCATATAGTCGCCGCTTTGTCCGTCCGTCCGTCCGTCACGCTCTATATCTCTAAAAGTATTAAAGGTATTTAAGTGAAACTTGATATACTGATAGAAGGCGATGAGGGGAATCGTAAAATACAAGAACCATAACCCTGTCACCAGTATTTATGGAGTTACTTCCCTTCTTAACTATTTCAATGAAAAGATTGTCGGGAGCATATCTCTGAAAGTATAGAAGGGATTTAAGTGAAACTTAATACATGGATAGATGGCCATCAGAGGAAGTGCAGAGTGCAAGAACTGTAACTCTATCACAAGTAATTACAGAGTTATTTCCCTTTTTAGTTTTTGCTATATTAAGCTTGTCCGGAGCATATCTCTAAAAGTTTTAAAGGTAATTTAGTGAAACTTGATACACTGATAGGGGGCTATGAGAGAAATCACAGAATGCAAGAAGCATGACCTTACCAACAGTATTTACAGAGTTACTTCCCTTCTTAATTAGGCCCCCACACAGTATTTTGGGTGCCCTAAAGTAATCTCCTTGTCAGTCAGTTTCAAATCTAAACCAAAACATTTAACCGGTTATAACTTCAAAAGTATTATCCCTACTCCCATGAAACTTCACACTCATACTAACAATCACAAGACCTACATTCTGACAAACCATACTGCTTCTGTCCGTGTGTTTGTCACGCCTTAACCAAAAAACTTAACCTCGGTCATAACTTCAAAAGTATTTGCCCTACTCTCATGAAACTGCTTATTTACACTGAATTATCTCCCCTTTTTCAAAAAATATCTCCTGTTGTTTCATAACCATGGGTAATAGGGCTTTCATATTTCACATATATATTCCTTGAGACATTCTTCATTGAAAATCACTTACTAGGAAACACAAAACTGAGTTTCTTTGTCTTATGGTTTAAGATTTACATGCCCTTGCACGGAAGGGGCCTTACATTTCTCCTTATTTTTGCAGTCTTTTTTGAAAAACACTAACTAGGGAATTCTTAGACTTTAGGTTAAACCCATTTGGTACCGGAAACCCCAAAAGGGGTAAGTGGCAAACAGTACAGGCCCAGATCAGACGCCTCGAAACTCGTGTTTGTCACGCCTTAACCTGGCCCTACTCTTATGAAACTTCACACACATACTTACCATCACAAGCCCTACATTCTGACTAAGGAGAATAACTTGTGTGTTTGTCACACCTCAACCAAAAACCTTAACCTCGGTGATAACTTCAAAAGTATTTTGTCTACTCTCATGAAACATCACACATATAATTAACATCACAAGACCTACATGTACATCCTGACAAAGTGCATTTGGGTGTGTGTTTGTCAGGCTACAGTCTGACAAAGGCCATTACTATATTGCTTATTTTCACTAATCATCTCCCCTTTTTCAAAAAAAAATATCTCCTGTTATTTCATAACCATGGGTGATAGGGCTTTCATGTTTCACATGTGTATTCCTTGTGACATTTTCCATTGGAAATCACTTACTAGGGAACACAAAATTGAGTTTCTTAGCCTTATGGTTTAAGATTTACAGGTCCTTGCAGGGAAGGGGCCTTACATTTCTCTTTTTTTTTTTTTGGCATTATTTGTTGAAAATCACTACCTGCTTTATTTGTACTCCAAACATCAGCTGAGGGTACTCATTAGAACCTCCTCATTCAGACGGTTCTAACGAGTACCCATAACCTTTGTCTTCAAACAAATCTTATCAAATTTCAAAGTGTATAGGATCATTTCACTAAAATAACCCTCCTACTACTGCGCATCTTCGGGGAGCATCCCTCGGTTTCACCGATGCTCTTGTTATTTTAGCTCACCTGTCACGTAGTGACAAGGTGAGCTTTTGGGATCACTTTTTGTCCGTCGTCCGTTGTGCGTGCGTGCGTCCGTAAACTTTTTCTTCAAACAACATCTCCTCCTAAACCGCTGATCGGATTTTGACCAAACTTCACAGGAATGATCCGTAGGTGATCCTCTTTCAAAGTTGTTCAAATGGTTCCGGTCTGTTGCACATCTTGGTCACAGGAGCTAAAAGTATATTTTTTACTGAAAATTTTAAAAATCTTCTTCTCTGAAACCGCAAGGCCCAGATCTTTTAAATTGAATATGAAGCTTCATCTAGTGGACCTCTACCAAGATTGTTCAAATTATAGCCCTGGGGCATAAAAATGCCCCCTCCCCGGGGGCCTTTGGTTTTACATAGGCTTATATAGGGAAAATCTTTAAAAATCTTCTCTGAAACCGCAAGGCCTAAGTCTTTGATATATGGTATGAAGCTTCATCTATTGGACCTCTACCAAGATTGTTGAAATTATAGCCCTGGGGCCAAAAATGCCCCCGCCCCGGGGGCCTTTGGTTTTACATAGGCTTATATATGGAAAATCTTTAAAAATCTTGTTCTCTGAAACCGCAAGGCCCAAGTCTTTAATATTTGAGGTGAAGCGTCATCTAGTGGACCTCTATCAAGATTGTTCAAATTATAGCCCTTGTGCCAAAATGTCACCCTCCCTGCCCCGGGGCCCTTTGGTTTTACATAGGCTTATATAGGGAAAATATTTAAAAATCTTCTTTTAACCACAAAACCCAGGTGTTTAATATTTGGTATGAAGCTTCATCTTGTGGACCTCTACCAAGATTGTTCAAATTATAGCCCTGGGACCAAAAATGCCCCCGCCTTCGGGGCCTTTGGCTTTACATAGACTTATACAGGGAAATTCTTAAAAAATCTTCTTCTCTGAAACCGCAAGGCCCAGTTCTTAGATATTTGGTGTGAAGCTTCATCTTGTGGACCTCTATCAAGATTGTTCAAATTATAGGCCTACGGTGAAAAATGCCCCCATCTGCAGGCCCTTTGGTTTTACATTGGCTTATACAGGGAAACTATTTAAAAATCTTCTTCTCCAAAACCGGATGGCCCAGTTCTTTGAAATTTGGTGGTAGCTTCATCTAGTGGACTTCTACCAAGATTGTTCAAATCATAGCCCTTGGGTCAAAAATGCCCACGCCCTGGGGCCCTTCGTTTTTACATTGACTTATATAGGGAAATTTTAAAAAAATCTTCTGCTCTGAAACCGCAAGGCCCAGGTCTTTGATATTTGGTGTGAAGCTTCATCTAAATTGTTCAAATTATAGCCCTAGGAAATAGAAGTCAAGGCAATAAAAACCTTTGAAAATCTTCTTGTCTGAAAGCAGAAGGCCAAGGTCTTTGATATTTGGTACTATGAAGCTTCGTCTTGTGGATTTCTACCAAGATGGTTCAAATTATAGCCCTGGGGGCAAAAATGGCCCGCCCCGGGGACCCCAAGGTTTATGTAGACTTATATAAGGAAAACCTTTAAAAATCTTGTCCGAAACCAGAAGTCTCCGTTCTTTGATATTTGGTATGAAGCTTCACCTTTTAGACCACAACCAAGATTAATCATATTATAGCCCGGGTTCAATTATGGCTCTCCCAGGGGCCCACTTGATGTCCTATGGATCAGGTGAGCGATTCAGGGCCATCATGACCCTCTTGTTTATTATATATATATATATTTTTTTTTTTTTTTTGCTTTCAGGTGCAAATACTTTGACGTTCTCAACGCTGATTATGACCATACTGTCATTTGTTTGGACAACAATTCCATTATGACGTAGTTATGACGTCAGAAGTTCCAGAAGTTCTATACTGTGATATCTTTTTTCATGGGATCAACATATTTTCTGCAGAGAGATGGGCTGAATCGTACACAGTTTAGTATGGTTTCGTTAAGACTGCACGCGTGACATATAAAAACTCTTCCATGAATATTTTTCCATGGAAGAAAAATGAATATTTTTCCATGGGAAATATGTGTTGCTTCAAGCGAGATTGTGCCTTTGGTCGTGTCCGCACAGTGAAAACTCAGACGCGGGCCCGAGGTCATAAAACAGTTTGCATGCTCACCTTACTTGAACATGAAATTTGTTCTGCTTATAAATTTTAAAATGCCAAAACTTGTTGGCATTTTAAAATTTACAAGCAGGACAAACAACATTCTTTGGTGATCTGAGCAGACAAATTGCTTCATTTGTTTATACTTTTGTTGATTATGAGCATTTCAAACTTCATGCTCATGTGAGTTGAGCTTGAAAAATGCTTTATAACCTAAAACTAACAAAGGCTTATCTTGCGCTTTATGCATGCTCGTTGACCCAAAACTAGTTCTGTTGAAAAGTCCGTGTAGGACTAATCAAAACACCTCTAAATCCTACTTTATCTTCAAGTCCGTGTTGGACTAATTTAAACATCTCTAAAGCCTACTTTATATACAAGTCAGTGTAGGACTAATCAAAACCCCTCTTCTAAATCCTAATTTATATACAAGTCCGTGTACGACTAACCAAAACATCTCTTAATCCTACTTTATATACATGTCCGTGTAGGACAAATCAAAACCACTCTTAATCCTGCTTTATATTGATAAAACTGGGTTTTCCAGGGGCTTACATTAATATTATTTCTGCTCAAAACATAGATTGTTGGTACTCGTTAGAACATCCTCAATGAGGCGGTTCTAACGAGCACCTAAAATATATCTTTAGATTGGAAGTAAAAAATATGAGAATTTTCATTATAAAAACGTCAACAATTGAGATATGAAAGAATGCACTGTGTCAAGCGGATGTGTTATCTTAATGTGTTAAGTAGATATGTGTTCTGAACGAGTCTTCGCTGAGTTCACATGTGTCCGAAACACATTTTCGTTTATCTCGGCATTTAAAGTAAGTGGATAAATAGATGAAAGTACGGGACAAAGGGTTTTGATTGTGAATACGTGTGCTTTACCAAATATGGCGTGTCCAAATATTTGTGAAATGGTCACGTGTTTTCAAGCGACAGAAACTAAACACAAACTATAGCATGTTGTGTTAAAAGGGACACAAAATCATCAGGTCTTATTTCATATTGACCAGTAATTCATGTTTAAGTTTTTTTGTTTTTTTTTTTCATCATGTAAAGTCCTTCACAGAATGGACGGTAGTCCTAACATATACGGTCGAATTTCAATGGCTCGAACACCTTGCGGACCTCGAAAATCTGTTCGAGACAGGGTAGTTCGAGCCACTGAGGTTATTGTCAGGAGATACTTTTAGACATCTTTTCGGTGTTTTATAATGAAAACGTATGCTATGTGTACTCATTAGAGTCACCTCATCGAGGCGATTCTAATGAGTACACACAGCATACATTTGCAAGATAAAATACTAAAATCTCCTTAATTATCTCCCACTCTTTGTTATGTAGAGGATTTCGCTAGGGGCTCAAGAATGGGTTCGACGCATCCATGGTAAACGAGCCATCGGTGTTTGAGCCATCGAAGTTCTACTTCTGTTTTTTTGGCGGTGGCGTCGGCGATTATGAGTATTGTTCGTCTCATTAACGGGTCCATATGAGTTTGCTTGTTTGTAGTTTTACATGTACATCACCGTCAACACTATTTAGATCATTTTGGAGACGTTGTTTCCGATTTTGTGGGACTTTTCCAGACATCTCACGTCCTTCTACCCAACGAAATCGTGGGCAGGCTTAGCCCTTCTAAGCAGTTTACCAGTACTCAAAAGTTCGCTCGATTTCAGCTCTGTGTTTCTCCAAGCCCCGATGGGCGGGGGAGCGCGGTCTATATGATGAATATCCTTATACGCTTCTCTTTATATAGAGAAAACTGGGGCTTACAGGGGTATACATCATATTCCTTATTTTTTTGCTCTTCAGGTGTAGATTGCAGTTCACGTGAACAAGTGCGTGAAATGAGCACCCCCTAAACCCCACTTTATATAGAGAAAACTGGGGTTTAGGGGGTGTACATATTTTTTCTTATTTCTGCTCCAAGGCATAGGTTGTGGGTACTCGTTAGAACCGCCTCAATGAGGTGATTCTAACGAGCACCCACAACCTATGTTTGCAGTGTAAATTAGAAAGTAATCACAGATTTATTTTCATCAGAAAAGTAGCCATTTTGGAGATATGAAAGAATTATAGGTTATTGACTTTATATTGTGAAATATTCGGCACGAGTTCATATGGCGAAGGACGCACAAGCTTGCGAGTGCGTCTCCGCCATATGAACGAGTGCCGAATATTTCACAATATAAAGTCAATAACCTTTTTATTATATACCCAAACTTGGACTCTGTGCAAGAATTCAGGATCGCCTGGCATGGAAATTTGAACGTAAAATGAGATTATATACATCTTTAAGTGCTTTGAAATGGAAAATAATGCAAGTCGATGAGTGTCTTCCTACACTATGAAAAACCACGCCCAATGGCGCCAAAGTGAAGACGACGTTTACGCCGGTTGACGTGACGTCATTAAAAACATTTACGTTTCCCAACGCAGGGCGCCATTTTTAACCGAAGTGTTAGTTTTGTTTCTTTCAAAATACTCTTGATTTCCTAAAAGAAATTATTGAATATCTAAACCGATTGCAGGTATGTCATATTTTCTAGCATAAAATGCGCTTTTTGCAACTTGTCACAGCCTATATTTGTTTTGTTTTAGGTTATTTCAGTCGATATGCACGACAAGATGGCTGCCCATTTTAGTATCGAAGTGGACAAATTTAAAAGTAGTTCTATTTTGAACGTGACTGCTTATCTACGGGCAATATGAACTTGACTACGGGCAATATGAACTTGACTACGGGCAATATGGAAAAATATTGACCGGTAACTTCTGTACTAAGTAAACGGGTCATTTTCTGGGTATATAATAATGCACTATGTCACACGGATGTGTTATCGTGATGTATGTAAAAATGACTGTTTTGGAGTCATGAAAGTATTCTCTATGTCACACAAGTGTGTCAGAATAATGTGTTGATTTTTCACTAAACCTGAATAGGTGTACCATTTTGATAGGGTTGCTACTCGCCTTGTAAACCAGGGATCGCAGGATCGATCCCGGGCTTCTCCAGACTTTCGGATGAGTCTTTAAACCGAGGTCCCGTCTCCGTATGACCTTAGCTGTTGGTGGGACGTAAAACTAAAAGTCACTCACTCATATTTTGATAGGGTAGGTCAATGTTCAGAGTTTTGGTGGATTGACATAAATTGAAGGTCGCATGCGGGTAAAAAGTGCCACATTTTGAGCGAAAATAAACGGTTCTCTCTGCAGCATCCCCACATACAATGGATGCATTAGCGAAACTCCCTTGGTCCAAACATTAATATTCAAGAACTGCATATTGTACAGAGTTTGCTAAAGAAAACAATTAACAAAACCGGAAGATGTTCAGACCACTGTACTTCCACGCTGGCACTCAGTACGCTGCCTCAAAATGATTTAGTGTTAAAACGTATGTTGGCTGCCTCAAAAGTGCTGATTCAACGTTTAAAAATATTAGCTTTCAGCAATGTGCTCATGCAATGTTGAAAGGTAATTAAATTTTTAAACGTTTTATCTGCCTCTAAAGGGGCGGTGCAACGTCTAAGCGGGTATAAAGTGTTGAAACAATGTTGAAAGGTATAATACCCGTATTAACTGCAAGCAAAGTGCTGATTCAATATTAAAAAGTTTATAAGCTGCCTCCAAGTGCTTTTAAACATTGAAACGTATAGTAGCTGCAAACAAAGTGCTAATATAACATTGAAAAGAATTTAAGCTGTCAGCAAGTACTGATACAACGTTGAAATATACAGTCGAACTTCAATGGCTCGAACACCTTTGGGACCATGAAAATCTGTTCGAGACAGGGGTAGGTCGAGCCACTGAGGGCTAATGCCAGGAGGCATAACAACATACTTTAGGACATCTTTTTCTGTGTTTTATAATGAAAAATGTATGCTGTGTGTACTCATTAGAATCGCCTCATCGAGGCGATTCTAATGAGTACACACATCATACATTTGCAAGATAAAAGACGAAAGTCTCCTAAATTATCTCGCACCATTTCTTATGTAGAGGACTTCCCTAGGGACTCAAGAACGGGTTCGACTCAGCCATGGTAAACGAGCCATCGGTGTTCGAGCCATCGAAGTTCTACTGTATATATAAAGAGTGCTGATTCAACGTCGAAACTTATATTAGCTGCAAGTAAAGCGCTGGTTTCATGTTGGAACGTATATAATCTGCCAGCAAATTGCTGATAAAATTTGAAAGGTATATTAGCTGACTCAACGGTGAAACGTATATTAGCTGACACAACTTAGAAACGTACAGTCCAACCTGTATTAAGCAAGCACCTCTGGGATATTCAAAAAGTGCTTGCTTAAGGCAGGTGCTTGCTTAACACAGGTGAATTTAATGCATTTTCCTTTTTCGGGAACTGAATGCCTGCTTGCTTAAGACAGGTTGCTTGCTTAATAGAGGTGGCCACTAAGACAGGTTTGACTGTATATTAGCTTCCAGAAAAGTGCTGATTCAACGTTGAAACATATATCGGCTGCCAGCAACGTACTGATACAACGTTTAAACCTAAATAATATGCATAACAGAGAAATGTCATGATTTCTAGCAAACATAAACTTGGTATTTTCATTGTTTCTATGAAGAAATATTTCCTCTTATGCTGGGAAAAAATTCTTTTTAGCTGGAGCTACTTTTTGTACAAGATACAAGATACTGTAATCAGATGCAACGTTGAAACAAAGCAAACATGGGACATAACTATTGTTTTCTGTAAACTCGCATTTCAGTTGCTTTATCGCCGAAACACATTGTTTCTTGTAGGCCTATGTTTATTCAAAACTGTAGAAAGCGCTATCGAAATGGCGCCCATCCAGTTTTTCTTTCAGACTGCTGACTGAACCGTTAACATGAGCTGTAAAGAGCCAACTGCCGTAGTTCAGATCCAAACTGATCATTAAAAGTTTTTTTTGTTTGTTTTGTTTTGGTTTTACGGCCCTTTCAAGATTATTTCACTCATATAAATCCGATCGTTAATGAGAGGTGGGCAAAAACCGGAGTACCCGGAGAAAAACCACCTGACCTTCCATTGCAGAACTTGGCGTCTCATATGTGACCCTTTAAAAGTTTCTGAATGTGCATGTAATATACAATTTATTCATTTCTCCTATTTTAAATATGGGATTTATAAACCTCAGGAGGTGAAACAATCCGATAAGTCGTGTTAAGAACTCGTCTCTTAATCGGATTTTTTTTAACTCCCTTGGTTTTTAAATCCCAAATTTAAAATAAATAGGAGAATGAATGTATTCTATATCTTAGCTACAAGCAAGGTGCTGACACAGCCTTGAAACTTTAAAACGAATATAAACTGCCATCAAAGTGCTGATGCGACGTTTTTTGTGTGTCTGGTGTTTAAGCGGACAATGTGGATTTGTTTGATATAAGGTTTAACGTCCCCATCAACACTGTATAAGTCATTTTGGATGTTGCTTCCAAGTTTGTGGGACTTTTATCCGACATTGAGATGATATGACACCTCAAGCCATGTCGCCCAATGCAACCAATAGGGTTTATAAGCATGGACGGTCAAACTCGCACCACTTTGCCTGGGCCGGACAATGTGGAGCCGATGAGTTAACCAGACCGCACCTACCAAACGCTGATTTAAATCGATAATCCAGTATAACGTACGTTTGAAGACAGATACTGACTGATACATGTCCAACGGGAAAGAATGACCTTAGCTAATGTTTTATGATAGACACGACAGTACTGTCTGGTCTAGGGATCGAAGTTGAACTTGCGACCTCCTGATAACAAATCGGACCCTAATTGAGTCAATGGGGTCGGTCATTTTCCGTGTTTTTCGGTTGATATATGTGCTATCTCTTCTTTCTGTTCCTTTTTGTTCTCACATGTATATTTGTATACACGAAGTTATAGATGTAAACAGTTTTATTTCTTAAACATACAGCCAATTTGTACATGTATATTAAATATTTTGATATAATTATTGAGCTTGAATTTGCCTTCCTCCCCGATATGTTTTACAGCAGCAATTACCAGGATATAGCGATTTTAACTTTTAGTTATTATTGACAGACGTCTGGAAATAGCGATTTAAACGTAAAAAGGCTATTGGCAGATGTTTGCAGTATTACCAGTTGAGAGGATGGTGTATGTAACTATCTTGCACACCAAATAAGGAAATAGTTTACGCTTGGGATAGAAATTCTGTTCTAACACTGGTGTTCTTAACTAAAATCGAATATTCTCGCGCGTTTGATAAATGCACTGGTTGAATACGACCTCATTTGCGCCTTCGTTAAGGTTGACGTCACAGCACGTTACCTGACGTCACTAAACATCACTGAAGTGGCATCACAATGTAGCGGACGTCGGCAACCTAGGTGACTGCAGTATTAAAAACTCACGCTCAGAAATGGAAGGTATGCAAGAAAAAGAATCCTACATGGGTGTGAGGGGTAGACAGAAAAATCCACTGATGCCGGACAGAGACCCTCGGGACGGATTTTTCCATCCACCCCTCACACCCATGTAAGAGTCTTATATTCTGCATGGCTTCCAACTTAAATGGCTTGCACTTGGGCAAGGTGTGCTATCATTGCAGCCAGTGGTACATGTAGGGATGTTTTTATTCCTTCTTTTAGCTCACCTGTCACGTAGTGACAAGGTGAGTTTTTGTGATCACATTTTGTCCGTCGTCCGTTGTGCGTGCGTGCGTCCGTAAACAATTTCAAATAAGTATATCTCTAATACCTTATAGCCAATCTTGATCAAATTTCATGAGAAGCATCATCAGGTAGGGGGTATAATAACTATAAGCCCTATAAGAATTTTGGGCTGATCAGATTGGAATTCTGGTTGCCATGAAAACAAAAAGGTTTCATAGACTTATAATGAGGAAAACGACTTCTCCACTTTTCTCGGCCATTTCTGATCCGATCTTCATCAAACTTGCAGATAACCAGGAGGGGCTTACAGAATTTGGGCTGCACGGGACAAAAAGCTTTGGAGTTATCTGCGCTTGAGCATAAATATAAGTGAAAAATGATGTATCCAGCTTTTCTCAGCCGTTTATGACCTGATCTTTTCGTAACTTTTCATAAACGAGGACAAGCATAAAATCTCGGATGAGTTCGAATTTGGTTTGAATCTGACCAGCGGTTTTCCAGTTATGTCCCCTTGAGCGTGAAAAATTTTCCCATAGACTTATAATGGGAAAAACGACGTCTCCACTTTTTCTCAGCCATTTCTGATCCGATCTTCATCAAACTTGAAGATAACCAGAAGGGGCTTACAGTCTACGTCAAGTTCGAATTTGGGCTGCACGGGACAAACAGCTTTGGAGTTACCTGCCCTTGAGCATAAATATTAGTGAAAAATGGTGTCTCCAACTTTTCTCAGCCGTTTATGATCTGATCTTTTTAGCTCACCTGAGCCGAAGGCTAACAAGGTGAGCTTATAGTATAGAGTGGCATCCGGCGTTCGTCCGTCGTCCACACCTTTGAACTTGAATATCTAAGTGACTAGCTGGCCTATCCCAATCAAATTTTATGTGCAGCATCACTGGGTAGGGGGATTGACTGCATTAGGTTTTGGACTATTTTGATCAGAACTGTGGTTGCCCTAGAAACAAAAAGGTTCCATAGCCTTATAATGAGGAAAACGACGTCCCCACTTTTTCTCGGCCATTTCTGATCCGATCTTCATCAAACTTGCAGCTAACCAGATTGAGCTTACAGTCTACGTCGAGTTCGAATTTGGGCTGCACGGGATAAACAGCTTCGGAGTTACCTGCCCTTAAGCATAAATATATGTGAAAAATGGTGTCTCCAGCTTTTCTCAGCCGTTTATGATCTGATCTTTTTGTAACTTTTCATAAACGAGGACAAGCATAAAATCTGGGATGCGTTCGAATTTGGTTTGAATCTGACTAGCGGTTTTCCAGTTACATCCCCTTGAGCGTGAAAAATGTTCCCATAGACTTATAATGGGGAAAACGACGTCCCCACTTTTTCTCAGCCATTTCTGATCCGATCTTCATCAAACATGCAGATAACCAGGAGGGGCTTACAGTCTACGTTGAGATCATATTTGGGATGCATGGGACAAACAGCTTTGGAGTTACCTGCCCTTGAGCATAAATATAAGTGAAAAATGGTGTATCCAGCTTTTCTCAGCCGTTTATGATCTGATCTTTTTGTAACTTTTCATAAACGAAAACAAGCATAAAATCTTAAACGAGTTCGAATTTGGTTTGAATCTGACGTGCGTTATTTTTAGTTGCATCCCATTGAGCATGAAAAAAAATTCCCATAGACTTATTATGGGGAAAACGTCGTCTCCACTTTTTCTCCGCCATTTCTGATCCGAACGTCATTAACCTTGCAGATAACCAGGAGGCGCTTACAGTCTATGTTGAGTTCAAATTTGGGCTGCACGGGACAAACAGCTTCCGAGTTACCTGTCCTTGAGCATAAACGTAAGTGAAAAATGGTGTCTCCAGCTTTTCTCAGCCGTCTTTGGTTGGTTTGTTTGTTTGTTTGATTTGAGGTTTAACGTCCCCGTCAACACTGTAAAGGTCATTTTGGAGACGTTGCTTCCAATTTTGTGGGACTTTTACCCGACATTGAGATGAAATGACATCTCAAGCCCTGTCGCCCAAAGAAACCAACAGGGTTTATTAGCATGGACGGTCCGCCTCGCACCTCGGTTCCTGGACAGGCTTAGATTCTCTAAGCGGTTTACCAGTACTAGTGTGCGGGCCGGATTCAGCTCTGCGTGGAAGCATCGTGCAGCCCATATATTTCTTCAAGCCCCTATGGGCCCGTCTTTGGTTGGATCATTTTTGTCGCGCCTGCTATTAGCATGGCGCGATATAGGCGCCCGGTTTTCCGTCCGTTCGTCCGTCCGTCCGTTTGTCAATGCGTCAACATTTGCGACCACCCTAGCGTTCACCCTGAGGTTCAAGTTTATTTCTCAAGAACTATAAGAGCTTCATTTATGATACTTGGTACAAACTTGTACCACGGTATGACAACTTACATGCAGGCAACCATATTTGACCTTCACCCACATTTTAATGGGTCACTGACTTCGTAAGATATTGCGACCACCCTAGCGTTCACCCTTAGGTTCAAGTTTATTTCTCAAGAACTATAACAGCATCATTTATTGTCGCGCCTGCTATTAGCATGGCGCGATATAGGCGCCCGGTTTTACGTCAGTTCGTCCATTCGTTCGTCCGTCCGTCCGTTTGTCAAGACGTCATTATTTGCGACCACCGTAGCGTTCACCCTAATGGTCAAGTTTATTTCTCAAGAACTATAAGAGCTTCATTAATTATACTAGGTACAAACTTGTATCTAGGGATGGCAACTTAAATGCAAGCATCCATATTTGACATTGACCTAAATTTCATGGTTCACTGGCTTTGTAAAATATTCCGACCACCCTAGCGTTCACCCTAATGGTCAAGTTAATTTCTCAAGAACTATAAGAACTTCATTGATGATACTTGGTACCAACTTGTATCTCGGGATGGCAACTTATGGTTCACTGACTTTGTAAAATATTGCGACCACCCTAGCGTTCACCCTAATGGTCAAGTTTATTTCTCAAGAACTATAAGAGCTTCATTAATGATATTTGGTACAAACTTGAATCTGGAGATGGCAACTTAAATGCAAGCATCCATATTTGACATTGACCTAAATTTCATGGTTCACTGGCTTTGTAAAATATTCCGACCACCCTAGCGTTCACCCTAATGGTCAAGTTAATTTCTCAAGTACTATAAGAACTTCATTGATGATACTTGGTACCAACTTGTATCTCGGGATGGCAACTTAAATGCAAACTCCATATTCGACCTTGACCTACATTTCATAGTTCAATGACTTCGTAAAATATTGCATCCACCCTAGCGTTCACCCTAATAGTTAAGTCCATTTCTCAACAATTATTAGAGCTTCATTACTGATACTTAGTACAAGCTTGCATTTAAGAATGGCAACTTTTATGCAAACATCTATGTTTGAACTTGGCCTAATTGGCATGGTTCGATGACTTTGCACCGCCACGGGCGCGACATAGCCTTCGAGGGAATTCTTGTGTAACTTTTGGTAAAGAGGGCAAGCATAAAATCTCGAGCGAGTTCGAAGTTGACTTGAATCTGACCAGTGGTTTTCCAGTTACATCTTGAGTGTGAAAGATTTTCCCATAGACTTACAATAGGATAACGACGTCTCCAGTTTTTCTCGGCCATTTCAAATCAGATTTTCATCAAACTTGCAGATAACCAGGAGGGGCATACAGTCTATGTTGAGTTTGAATTTGGGCCACGCAGGTCAAATGACTTCCGAGTTACCTGCACTTGAGCATAAATATTAGCGAAAAATGGTGTATCCAGCTTTCCGCAACCGTTTTTGATCTGATCTCTCTGTTACTTTTAGTAAACGAGGATAAGCATACAATCTCTAATGAGTTCGATTTTGGCTTGAATCTGACCACCGGATTTTCAGTTATATCCCCTTGAGGGTGAAAAATTTTCCCATAGACTTACAAAGGGAAAACGATGTTTCCAACTTTGCTTGGCTGTTTCTAACCTGACCTTCATCAAACTTCCAGATAAATAGAAGGAGCTTACAGTCTATGTTTAGTTCGAATTTGGGCCGCATGAGAAAGGTTTTCAAATTACCTGCCCTTGAGGATAAATGTTAGTGAAAAATAGTGTCTCCACCTTTTCTCAGCCGTTTCTAATCTGATCTTTTCGAAACTTTCAGTATACGAGAACAAGCACAGAAACTTCAGACGAGTTTGACTTTGGCTTGAATCTGACATTCGGTTTTGCAGTTACAGCCCTTAGAGCTCGAACAATTTTCCCATAGACTTACAATGGTAAACGACGTTACCAATTTTTCTCCGCTATTTCTAATCTGATCTTCATCAAACTTGCAGATAACCAGGAGGGACATACAGTCTACATAAAGTTCCAATTTAGGCTGCATGAGACAAACAACTTTGGAGTTACCTGCCCTTGTTTATTGATTCGAGGTTTAACATCCCTGTCAGCAAAGTGTAGGTCGTTTTGGAGACGTTGCTTCTGGTTTTGTGGGACTTTTGCCCGACATCGAGATGAAATTATATCTTAAGCACTTTCCACCCAATGAAACCAATAGGGTCATTATACATGGACAGTCCAACTGGCACCACTTTCCTGGGCAGGCTTAGAACCTGTTTACCAGTACTCATGTGTGGTTGGTTCCGGCTCTGCATAGAAGCACCATGTAGCCCAGTCTATTTCTTCAAGCCCCGATGGGCATTCTTAAAATACCATTAATGATTTTCTGGTACACAGGTGAGCGATATAGGGCCATTTGGCACTCTTGTTCTTCATTTTCATTCTTTCCCCTCTCCCTTCTATCCTGGCTTTGTTCACTATCTACTCACTCAGGGAAACGACGAATAATGGCCAGCAAGGGTTGGTTCAAACATATTTATTCGAAAACTCTTAACATGTATTAAACTTTTAACATGTATTAAACATTGAGCAAAAATGATCACTTTAGCTTAATAGTTTATTTCTCTTTCTCAATCACTTCTCAATTAAACACATTAACAACAACATCAATATACTTGTTCTCGAACCACAGCGCCAGATAAAGTGGTGGAGTTGATTTAATTAGGGTAACTATCTATAGCTTATTTATTTTTGCTTATTCTTTTTCATTTGAAACGATTGTTGTGGGTACATGTACTGGTCAGAATCGCCCCAACATTACGAAAACACGCCTACACCAATACATTGTCAATGTTACCGTCGAAAAAGAATTTTTAGATGAAAAAAATGTGATATTTTTCTTATTTCTGTTCATATTATAGAGTGTGGGTACACGTTAGAACCGTCTCGTTGAGGCGGTTCTAACGAGTACTCACAAGCTATATTTTCAGCAGAAATGATGGGGCGGTTCTAACGTGTACCCACAATCTATATTTTGAGCAGAAATAAGACAAATAAAGTTTACCGCTCTAAACCCCTGTTTTACCAAATCAAAGTGGGGTTGAAAGGGATCAGAAATATATAGGTGCGTTTTCATGATGTAGGGCGGTTCTAATAACAGTAGTTTCTAAAGTTTACTGCTTATTTATTTTTGCTTATTTCTCAGTTAAAACATGTTGTGGGTATATGTACTGGTTAGAATCGCCTTGTACAAGTACGTGTACCAACAACATTAGTTTATCAAGTTTATCGTTTTTAATATTTATTTTTGCTTATTTCTTAATTAAAACATGTGTTGTATTTGTACTTGTTAGAATTACCTTGTACAAGTACATGTGCCCGCAACAGTAGTTTATACAGTTTATCGCTTATCAACTTTTGCTTATTTCTCAATTAAAACATATGTTGTGAGTATATGTACTGGTTAGAATCGCCTTGTATAAGTACATGTACCAACAACAATCGTTTATATTATGCTTGCTTATTTCTCAATTTAAACATATGCTGTGGGTATATATACTGGTTAGAATAACCTTGTACAATTACACATACCAACATTATAGTAGTTTATAAAGTTTATCGATTATTTATGCTTGCTTATTTCTCAATTAAAACATGTTGTTGGTGCTGGTTAGAATTGCCTCGCTTATCAACTTTTGCTTTTTTCTCAATTAAAACATACATGTATGTTGTGAGTATATGTACTGGTTAGAATTGCCTTGACTGGTGCGTGTACCAACAACAGTAGTTTGTAAAGTTTATCGCTTATTTATGTTTGCTTATTTCTCAATTAAAACATAATTATGTTGTGAGTATATGTACTGGTTAGAATCGCCTTGTACAAGTTCATGTACCAACAATATAAGTTTATCAAATTTATCGTTTTTAATATTTATTTTTGCTTATTTCTCAATTCAAACATATGTTGTGAGTATATGTACTAGTTTGAGTACATGTACCAACAACACAGAAGTCTATAAAGCTTATCGCTTATTTATTTTTGCTTATTTTTCAATTAAAACATATGTTGTGAGTATATGTACCTGTTAGAATCTCCTCAACAAGGCGAATCTAACAATTACATGTACTCAAAACACTTGTTTCTAAGAATGAAATAAGGAAAGTTATCCCTTATTTATCATTACGATAACACATCCGTGTGAAAATGTGCATTTTTCATATCTCAAAAAGGTAATTTTCTTATGAAAACTTGTGACATTTTTCGTATATATACTCCGAACATAGGTTTTGGGTACTCATTAGAACCGCCTCATTGAGGCGGTTCAAACGAGTACCCACAACCTATGTCTTGGAGCATATATAAGGAAAATAATGTTTAACCTCCGTATACCCCAGTTTTCACAATATAAAGTGGGGTTTAGGGGGGTCTTTATTTCACGGACTTGTTCACGTGATGTCCTCATTATTCTCAATCTCCCATCACGAAGCACTATTAGCACGAGCCATAACATCATCATCGTGACCCAACACATCCATGCATTAAAATGACGTCTGTCTTATCTCTCAAACTATTTTTTTCAAGTGAAAATGTTTTTTTCTTCCTTATTTCTTGTCGAAGAATAGATTGTGAGTGCTCGTTAGAACCGCCTCAACGAGGCGGTTCTAACGAGCACCAAAATCCATGTTTTTGAACAGACATAAGGAAAATAAGGAATAACCCAGTAAACCTCGCTTTTCTCTATGTAAAGTGTGGTTTAGAGGGTACTTCATTTCACGGACTCGTTAACCTCATATGGCGTTCAGGTCATAACGATAACACATCCGTAAGATACATTACGAAAACACGCCTATACAAATACCCTGTAAATTTTACTGCCGAAAAAAAAAATGAAAATTTTAAGATGATAAATTGTGATATTTTTCTGTTTTCTGCTCAAAATATAGATTGTGGGTACTCGTTAGAACCGCCTCATTGAGGCGGTTCTAACGAATACCCACAGTCTATATTTAAGAGCAGAAATAAGCGAAATAAGGTTTACCCATGTAAACCCCAGTTTTACTGTATAGTGTATAAGGTCAAAATTATATAAGCGTGTTTTCTTGATGACCTTGCCTACCACATTTTCAACTAACATGTAAAGTAATCTATGGTCAGAGTTGAAGGGTCGGCCCCCGCCCATAGGGGCTTGAAGAAATATACGGGCTGCATAATGCTTCAATGAGAGCTGAGACCGACCGCAAACGAGTACTGGTAAACCGCATAGAGGGTCTTTACCTGCCCAGGCAAAGCTGTGCGAGTCGGACCGTTGGGCGACAGGGCTAGAGAGGTCATTTCATCTCTATGTCGGGTATTTGTCCCACAAAATTGGAAGCAACGTCTCCAAATGATCTATATAGTGTTGATGGGGACGTTAAACCTCATATCAAAACAAACTAACATATAAATGAATCTTTCTCAATATTTGGATGTCTACTGTTGACGCGTACGGCGATCAATTTTTTCGAGTAGTTTCGGTCATAATTTCTATATGTGAAATGTTTTCGTTTATACTTCCAGTATTTCCAAAGACCAGAATCCAGAAATGTACTTTCTAAAAAATGTGTTCTCCTTTTCCATCTCAGAACTTTCCATATCCTATAGGTACAGTAGAAAGAAATATACGCAGCTGCTAGTGTTGGGAGCATTGCTAAGGGGAAACAACTCTTTGTATAGGAGATATCTGAGTCTCTCATGGATAGTAAATATGACGACGCTGAGATAAAAGCAGAGCAGAATGCCAACACACCTGCAAAAGAGACACTATCAATGATGACGATGATGATGATGGTGATGATGATGATGATGATGATGGTGATGATGATGGTGATGGTGGTGATGATGGTGGTGGTGATGGTTGTGATGATGATGATGATGATGATGATGATGATGATGATGATGATGATGATGATGATGATGATGATGATGGTGATGGTGGTGATGATGGTGGTGGTGATGGTTGTGATGATGATGATGCTGATGATGATGATGATGATGATGATGATGATGATGATGATAATGAGATGATGTTGATGATGATGATGATGATGATGATGATGATGATGATGATGACGACGAGGCATTACGAAAACACACCTATTCAAATATATTGGCAAATTTTTACCAGCAAAAAAAATGAAATTTTTCAGATAAAAATCCTGATATTTTCATATTTCTGCTCAAAACATAGATTGTGCGTTCTCGTTAGAACCGCCTTATCAAGGCGGTTCTAACGAGTAGCCACAATCTATGTTTTTGAGCAGGAATACGAAAATAATGAATATTTATATTAACCCAGTTTTACTATATAAAAGTGGGTTAAATAGGGTCAAAATTATATAGGCGTGTCTTCGTGATGGTATTAGGTTTAGAACAGGTCCAGTTGTATGGGGTGTCCTGTTTATTTATCATTGAAGGTTCATAAGTTTTGCTAAGATGCTCAGCAAACAGTGTAGACCCTGACCAGGTACCGCTTTCTGTGGCGTCTGATCTTGGTCTGCACCGTTTTCCACTGCCACCCATCCCCAATCCCCCGTTTTTGAGACTTCGGTTTATACGAACAGAATATGTACCAAAACAAGCTTAACGCATAAGATCTACACTATTCAAACACACCAATAGGCGCCGATTAGAGATGGGAGTTAAGACTTCCGACCGAAGTCCCCACCCCATATGACCTAACTGCCCTCCCATCTGCCCTCCCGTTCTTTGCGGAGGGGGTGGGGCATAAAATGAGCAGCAACTATCGACGACTTGTCAGCTCGTGCATTGTCACAGTGAAACCATACTCCAACCGCACTATGGGTTAGGGACAACAGACTACCCTAGCGGGATAGCGGGCTAGATACGCTGAGTTTTAAATTGCAATATACATTGTATATTTTAGTTGGAGTTTCAGTTAAAAACAAACGAAGAGAGACAATGATACACTCTGGTCAGTATTACGAAACACGCCTATACAAATACACTGCAAACCTTACCGCGGAAAAGAAAGAAAATTTTAAGATGAAATTGTGATATTTTTTTCTAATTTCTGCTCAAAACATAGATTGTGGGTGCTCGTTAGAACCGCCTCGATGATGAGGCGTTTCTTACGACTACCCACGATCTATATTTTTGAGCAGAAGTAAGAAAAATGAAGTTTAACCACTGTAAACCCCAGTTTTTCTATATAAAAGTGGGGTTCAAGGGGTCAAATTATATAGGCGTGTTTTCGTGATACTTGGAACAGAATCTTCATAATGTATTCAAGTACAGTCGAACTTCAATGGCTTGAACACATTTGGGACCACGAAAATCTGTTCGAGACAGGGGTAGTTCGAGCCACTGAGGTGACTGCCAGGAGGCATAACGAGATACTTGTAGACATCTTTTCGGTGTTCTATAATGAAAATGTATGCTGTGTGTACTCATTAGAATCGCCTCATCGAGGCAATTCTAATGAGTACACACAGCATACATTTGCAAGATAAAAGACTAAAATCTGCTTGATTATCCCCCACTTTTTCTTCTGTAGAGGATTTCGCTAGGGGCTCAAGAATGGGTTCGACTCAGTCGTGGTAAACGAACCATCGGTGTTCGAGCCATCGAAGTTCTCAAGTATGTTGGATAACTTCTATACCATACCTGATATGAGAGTTGACCAGATGACCAGCGTGGGTTTTGCAACTGCTGAGAACGTTGAAAGAAACGCTAGGACAGCAATGGCGTAGCCTACGTGTAGAAACCAACTGCCAATGCGCAAACTCACTGAAAAGAAACAGAAATAAGCCGTGCCATGAGTAAATATGTTTTCTGACATGGACGCCCAGCAAAGCCTCAGATCAGCCTGCGCAGGCTCTGATCCCCTTTTTTTGGAGGGGGGGGGGGGTTAAGTCCCCTTCAACACTATAAAAGTCATTGTGAAGATGTTGAAATGACAACTCAAGGCATAACGCCAAAAGTAACCGCTAGTGTTTTAGGGTCGGTTCGACTTGCACCACTTTTCCTTGACAGGTTTAGACGTTCTAAGCTGTTTATCAAACATTCGGTCGGTTTCAGGTCAGGTCTGCGCGGATCCACTATGCAGCCCAGTCTATTTCGCCAAGTCCCGCATGGCGTTGGCGCTGGAATTTGCTCTTATATGGCCAAACAGATGGCTGATTTGTGTTAACACTGGTAGGAGAGGCCCAAAGGCATATTTGCTTGTGGTGCAGCCAATTGTGAGTAAACTTGCATGCTTGTCAGTCAGACTGCTTGGCAGCCGGGACACGTACGTCCGTTGGCCGGCCTTGGTAGCTCAGTCGGATGCGCGTCTGACTGGTGATCAGGAGGACGCGGATACCTGCCGGGGTCGGCAACATTCTTTCGTGGAAAACTTTTCTATGATCATTCTCTCCCTTCCGCTGATTCAAGAAGCACAGCTGTCAGTTTTTGGCGAAAGAATGTGCACTGTACAGGTTAACCGCTTACGTATCAGCCTGCCCAGGAAAGTGTGGATAGTAAACCGACCGGCCCAAAAATGACCTAAAATAGTGTTGACTGGGGACCTAAAATAGTGTTGACTTGGCAGAACAAACAAACAAACATGTACGCCCGTTAGGCTACGTGGATTTAGGGGTGGTGGTGAAGAAGCGGCACGGGCCATGTTTGAAATAGTGAACACTGTACATGTCCATAAAGAAACTTGGAGCTCAGTTCACATAACGCAAAGTAGGTTAATTAGGGGATAACTGTACTGAAAATTGTCATTTGGGGAGGTAAATCGGAGGTTTTACGGTCGGAAATTTCGTTTTACGGCGACGCGTTAGCGGAGCCGTAAAACGTAATTTGCGACCGTAAAACCGACGATTTACCTCCCCAAATGACAATTTTCAATACAGTTATCCCCATTCTAATGCACTTTTTCGGTTGTTAAGCTAAAATGTATACTATTTTGCACAAGGCGACAAGCGCAGTGAGCTGCGTAAAACCAAATGCCAGCCAATGAAAAGCGACGTTACGTGATGACGTCGGGTTTCCGACAGTATATCGCAGAATATACTGTCGCAAATTTTGACGTTATCCAATCAGACGTCGCGTTACATACGCAAGTGCATTACAATTTTCTTTGATGGGCATATTCTGGCTAAAAATAAGTAACAAGATAGTGTTAACATTGGTAGCGAAACGGAAACGTTGAAAAACTTGAAACATCTCTAGAAATGGCTTTCGATTATGTGATACCAGCAAGACCACGGAATATGTTTCCTGAGCAGTCCACTGATTATTTTTAACACCATTAATCTTGTTTATCGTGTTTTAGAAAGATACCAACTAGCCCCGACAAGAAAATGTGTCTCATCACGTGACCATGTCCGTGAAATGAACACATCCTATATCCCACTTTATACAGAGATAATTGGGGTATAGTAGTCGCAGTTTGGATTGACTAGGCGGAGCTATTCAGGTGTTGTCAATATATGTCAAATTCGCTGAGTCCAATACTGAGAAGATTCGGTAGAGTGCCTTTCGCACGCTTTCTACTAGCGGACGAAATGGTCATTACGCCCCAGCTATGCTTGTGTTACAGTTGAATTCACACGATCGGGTGACTTGGTATACCTTTTTTTTTAATGGAATATTCCTAAGGCAGGTACAATCTATAGCTCAGCCTAGTCAATCTTATCTGCGACTACTATATACATTATTTATTCCTGCTCCAAGACAAAGCTTGATGGCACTCGTTAGCAATGAGGTGGCCTGTGTGGTCGATTTCGGCTCCCAATCTATTTCTTCAAGCCCCGATGGGCGGGGGAACACACGGGTGTGTTACCGAACTGTCTGGGTTTACGACCGGGACCAGCTTTAATACATGTAGATGCTCAGGCTGTTTTTGTCCGAGAAAGAATCCACGAAATGGTCTTAGTTCGAATCAAACACAACTTAAGCAGCTTAAACATTTTAAATGCCGATCTAAGTATAGTAGTCGCAGATAAGATTGACTAGGCGGAGCTATTCAGGTGCTGTCAATATATGTCAAATTCGCTGAGTCCACCAGAAGATTCGGTAGGGTGCCTTTCGCATGCTTTCTGCAAGCGGACCAAATAGCGATATACACCACATTGTGTTGTTTTTGTTACAGTTGAATGAACATAATCGGGTGACTTGGTTTACCAATTTGTTAGTAGAACATTCCAAACGCAGGTGCAAACGATAGTTCCGCCTAGTCAGTCTTGTCTGCGACAACTATACCTAGTCCATTTTGTACATGCGGACCGAACATTGAAACCGCTTATCATTATTTTCTCCATTGTCCATTGTACCTGATCCCAGAGTCCGATTAATAGCATCGTTTCAATACTGAAATGTTAATTAATGGTCACGAACGTTTAAGGGGATGCCAATGTACAAAAAGTGGGTGGGGTAATGGTGTGGTGTTCAAAATTTGTTTAATTGAATTTTGCAAAACTGTCAAGTTTTTTTGAAAAGTTACTTGGCCTATAATTTATTACAACTTATTCACATGTTCTATTAGAATTTTTCAGAAATTCAGGAATTATTGAGACAAAACATACCTCTCTATATGTGCGTCAATCCATTTGCATTCAAACACATTCTCCATGGCAATACAGCCAAATAAAATTGCACAAATAGGTTCATCAGTTATTATGCTACAATGTGTGAGAATGTCTTTGCTCAAAAATATTCCACGGTGGAGTATACAGCAAATTTGTGCCCATACTGTGTATCAAAAAAATACAATTTCCAGACATATTTGTTGCTGAAAAGTAGTCTAGAAAAAAGGTATGGTGGACAATAACTGCCACCACAACTGAATCATTGGAAGTTTTAGTTGTCTCCCTTGTTTTCATGTCACTGTTTTGTTTGATTTGAAGTTTAACATCCCCGTCAACACTATATAGGTCATTTTGGAGATGTTGCTTCCAATTTTCTGTGACTTTTACCCGACAATGAGATGAAATGACACCTGAAGCCCTGTCAGAATCAGAATCAGAATCAGAATTGTTACTGGTGACACGTCAAATGACATTCATACACCAGGACCTGTGATATGGGAAGTTTGTCCCTAGCTCTAACCAAAGATGTAAACATAGCTACACAATCCTCAGCACCTTCAGCCGTCAAAATAATAGAATCGGGAAGGGCATTCCAATCTCTAATGGTTCGGGGGAAAAACGATTCTTTATAAATATCCGTTCTTGCAGTAAGGGTCTGAAACGTCATTGAATGGTGTTTTCTACAGTGCCTAGCCGGGGGAACAAGGTCATCTGTTGGAATGCTGGCGGCACCCTTTAGACCTTCGTATAAGAGTATGAGCCTACTGTCTCTTCTCCTTTTCTTGAGAGACTCCCATCTTGAGAGACAGTTTGGGGATATTCAATCCCCGGACAAACTAAGTGATCATGATATTGTCTCTGGATTTTTGAAAATCTTCATACCGACTATAAAGAAACCTCGTAGAAAGGTGTACTTATATCAAAAGGGTGACTATGAAACTATGAGGAAGGATGCCCTAAAATTTGCAAGAGAGAAATACTTTAATGGTCATTCAGACGCTCGGTCTGTCCAGGAGAACTTTGATTTGATAAAGTCTTTCATTCAAGCTTCGACCGAAAATCATATCCCTTCCAAAACTAGCAGGTCTGTATCTTCAATTCCTTGGATCACACCAGAAATAAGAAGAAAAATTCGGAGGAGAAATAAGATTCATGCTCAGGCAAAAAAGTCGGGAAGTGGTAAACTCAGAGCAAAATTTGAAAACTTGAGACGAGAAATTAAAAATGACATCAAAAATCAGCATGATCAGTATGTAAATAACTTGGTAGGTGATGTAAAGGCGAATCCCAGAGACTTCTACAGATATATCAATAGCTAGAAGAAAGATAGGCAAGGTATCCCACCCCTTAATAAAAGAGGAGGGAACGGGGTCGCTGAATCGGACTCTGAAAGGGCAGAGGAATTGGTTGGTCAATTCAATGATGCATTTAATAAAACTGAGTTCAACGAGGTTCCATTGACTGGAAGATCGGCCCCTTTCATGGAAAATATTGTTGTATCCTCTCCGGGAGTGATCAAGTTACTTAAAGGCTTGAACCCTTCTAAAGCTTTAGGGCCTGATGAGCTTCATCCTAGAGTCCTGAAGGAACTAGCAAACGAGTTAGGTCCAGTTTTTGCTCATCTTTTCCAACAATCTCTCGATACGGGTGAAATTCCCAAAGAATGGCTCCTAGCGAACATCTGTCCACTTTTCAAAAAAGGGGACAGGGCTCTTGCTCGTAATTATCGCCCGGTGTCACTGACCTGTGTTCAATGTAAATTGCTTGAACACATAGTCTGCTCAAACATCATGGCCCACTTGGATGAACATAAACGTTTGTCAGACAGACAACATGCATTTAGGAAAAGGCATAGTTGCGAAACTCAGTTGACCACGGTTATTAATGATTGGGCAAAAATCCTGGACAAAGGGGGGGGGGGGGGGGGGGGGCAGGTGGACACATTTATTCTGGACTTTGAGAAGGCTTTTGACACCCCTCCTCATGAACTACTTCAATCCAAATTATTTGGTTATGGAATTGGTGGGAAGACTCTTAAATGGATAGATTCCTTCCTTTGCTACAGAAAACAGCGTGTTGTTGTTAATGGTGAATCTTCAGTATGGGCGCCAGTTTTGTCTGGAGTCCCACAAGGGACCGTTCTTGGTCCTCTATTGTTCTCCCTGTACATCAATGATATTTCCACTGACATTGACTCAGAAATAAGACTGTTCGCAGATGACTGTGTTTGTTACCGGGAAATAAGAGATACAGATGACTCACTGAAACTTCAGGCTGACATAGATAGATTAGGATGTCGCCCAAAGAAACCAAAAGGATTTATATATAAGCATGGAAGGTCTGACTTGCACGGCTTTTCTTGGGCAGGCTTAGATCTTCTATTTAACCGGTTTACCCGTACTTGTGTGCCTTCGTATTCAGCTCTGCTTGGGATCATCATGCAGCCCATTTATTTCTTCAAGCCCCGATGGGCGGGGGGCCGATGATTACTGTGTAGGCTTTCATCCTGCAAACCTGGTGTGTATGTAATGTACACCTGCGAGTAATGGTCAGATGTGACCGATCACAGTTTAAGTAGAAAGAAAGAAAGGATACACATTCAAAGGAGCCAAATTATTTTTGTCTCCCGTATCAATAAGAGTTTATTTTTGATTTTTATTTAAATTGAAAAGGAACAATTTTGGTCCTGTGGAGCAAATTCTTTCCTTAAAGAACTATGTATCTTTTTCAGGACCACATATTTTAATTATAACAAAAATAGTATGCCACAAAATAATTGCAGAGAGCGCATAACTGCCGTCTTCTATTGACCACCATACATGTTTACATTTGGTCACGAGGTTTTGGTTTACTATCAATAACGTAAATCAGACGAGATGTTGAAACACAAATAAGTGATGTTTTTTCGACAATCGAACTCTTGAACCTATTCATTCTTACAGTAAAATCCATAATCTAAGTCTCTATATAATTACTTACCTTGATTCACATGTCTACAGTGCAAAATTTGTGAAATTTGTTAGCATATTTTTTTTCAAAGGCTTGTCAATGAAACCGGAAACACCTAAGGACTTCCATATCTGGTGACACGAACGCAAAAATATAGTCCCAAAATATTCATATTTTTGAAGATTTACCATTTATTCAGGAACAATTTTAAGCAATTTAAGCAGAAAAGTCATTTAGATTTATGAAACAATAAAAACTTTGAGGACATATCGGCATTTTTCCGATGTTTTGTCCTAGCTCCGCTTGAGGCGTAGTAATATTTATGTAATAAAGCCATGACTTCCTCATGCTCAACAACAAATGTTTCCAATCAGCTGTTATGATTAAAAAATGACTATAGAATTGACCGGATGGATGATTAATCGTAAGTTTGTAAAATACTTCAACTTGCACAAAAATATGCAGGAAGGGTTCCTGTTTCACGGCGCATAGCTGTCATGTTACATCGTCAAGCCGATTTGGCGATATGCGTTTCCAAATAAGTGTTGATATTTTGTTTACAAATCCCATGAATGAAAAATGGCGACCAAAGAACTTATGAAAAATATCTCTTGGTGGCACAAATGGTTCTTAGACAGGAGACAATTTTGGTTAGTAATACTCTAAGACATTGAAGTTCACCCTTCCAAGAACAGTACACTGTACATTTTAGGTCTTGAAAAAATAGGTAAATATGACTTTTAGCGCAAATGCTGTCACCCTCATTTTTTGCATCGCCTGTGTAAACATACAAGCTGTTTGATAATTGCTTATTAGATAATGTCATGTTTGAAGATGTGTTACTTTCCAGTATATTCAAACTTTTTCTCCGACTCGGTGTTTTGGCTGAAAAGAAAAGTCATGTTGAGGGGTACCCCACCCACTTTTTGTACTTTGGTAAACCCTTAACTCCCGAAATAAATCGCCAAATACGCAAGTCTGTGCTACACTTTATAAAGGAAACGGGGAGATTCAGTTCAGTGTTTGAGGTTTACGTTTCACTTACAGCTAAGGTCATACGGAGACGGGACCTCGGTTTAAAGACTCATCCGAAAGTCTGGAGAAGCCCGGGATCGATCCTGCGATCCCTGGTTTACAAGGCGAGTAGCATAACCACTACACCGTGGAGGCTTCTAAACGGGGAGATTCAACTGAACGACTTGTCTAACTGATCGTTTTGTATTTCCTTATTTGTTTATTTGTCAACAGCGGATTCACTGAGTGGGTGTTTGAGTGTTACGCCTCACCAACAGCTAAGGTGGTCATATGGAGACTGGACCTCGGTTTAAAGACTCATCCGAAAGTTTGGAGAAGCCCTAGATCGATCCTGGACCACTACACCACGGAGGCTTCTGAGAGGATTCAATAATGTTGTAGAACTAGTATCCTCATGCAACTAAATACGTTTAACCCATAAGACGCCAATCACGACAATTGTCGTCTGCTTTGTCGTCTGTCGTTTACTTTAAAAGTCATTTTTTGCAAACCGTGTGGACCCAGATCAGACTGCTCCTACAGGAGCAGTCTGATCTGAGTCCACACTGTTTGCCTATATCCAAAAGTGCAATAGTATTTTCAATAGGTTTGCAAACAAAATTCAGCAGACGACATAAGCAGACGACATTTTCAGATGTAGACGTCTTAAGGGTTAATCTACACAGACTAAACAGGCATGCGAACGTCTTGGACACTAGAGGTTTTGCTTGAAACGAGGTTTAACGTCCCCGTCAACACTGTTTAGGTCATTTTAGAGACGTTGCTTCCAATTTTGTGGGTCTTTTACCCGACACTGAGATGAAATGACATCTCAAGCCCTGCCGCCCAATGAAACCAATAGGGTTTATAAGCATGGATTTGCCGACTCGCACCGCTTTACCTGGGCAGGCTTAGATTCTCTCAGCGGTTTACCAGTACTCGTGTGCGGTCGGTTTCAGCTCTGCGTGGAAGCATCATACATCCCATTCATTTCGTCAAGCCCCAATAGGCGGGGACCATTGCAAACAGTGTAGATCCAGATCAGATGGCTTCTTCGGCTTCTGAAGAAGCCATCTGATCAGAATCTGCACTGTTTGACATTCAGTTTATGAATTTGTATGAATAAATTACATCAAGTAATCTGATTGGTTCAAAGATAGAAATGGGTGAGGCTAAACTGAATATTCAGCAGGATAAGGGTTGGGTACATGAATAGCGAACACAAAGATGCTTATCAGATTACGCGGATAAGCAGGTTGGTCTGCACCTTTGCTGTACATCGTTGCTCATAATGATAAGAATCTCAGTGATTGTTTATAGAAAACTACAATATAAACACCCAAAGGGATTTTCCCATCTCCGTTCAAAATAAACGGATAAAACAAGGGCACTTCAAAATATGACAAATACCAGAAATATATTTAATGGCCCGCTACAAACGAAAATGAGTCTTCGAGCGTGAGTGGCTCAACAAATAGTAACATGTAACCACTCTATAAGACCCCCCCCCCCCCCCCACACACACACACACACTTCCCTGTCTTTATAAGAACCCCCCTTGTCTTTATGGAGAAGCTTTTGGCAAATAAGCATCTAAATATCGCACAGCGAGGACTCTGATTAGACTGTGCCAATGCGCAGTCTGATCAGAGTCCTCGGTGGGTAGACAAGATCCCTCTGCGCTGGAAGCAGTCCATATCGTTTGTGCCCCGTCAACAATCAGGTCATTTTGAAGAACCCTTTCGGGTCATTTCGCGTCGTCTCTCTGAGAAAAATCACGAAAACACGCCTATATAATTCTGGCCCCAATGAACCCCACTTTTTTATAGTAAAACTTGGGTTTACATGGGGTAAACCTTATTTTTCTTATTTCTGCTCTGAAATATAGAATGTTGGTACTCGTTAGAACCGCCTCATCGAGGCGGTTCTAACAAGTACCCACAATCTATATTTTGAGCAGATATAAGAAAAATATCACAATTTTCAGCTTAAAATATTCACCTTTTGGCGATAGAATTTACAATGTATTTGAATAGGCGTGTTTTCGTAATGGTGTGGGGCTTTTACCCGACATCGAGATTAAATGACATCCCATATAAAAGTATGCACGCGAGTTCAATTTTAACTGAGGTCCCTACCTAACGCACGGCCGAACATTTGCAGAGCTCCTAGTTGTGCACACGCCTCCTTCAAATTCATATCCAGACACAGACGTTCAGCTGTGCATATCGAAACACGCCACATACCCGCATACACGTCTACATAGTCCTGCACAGTAAAGTTGGTATCCACCAAGTTCTCAAACGTCTTTCCAATCGCTACCATCAGCGAACCGCACCGGGTACATTCGTCCAGGTTGATGCGAAGGCTGTACCATGTTTTAGTCGCAATTCCGAAAGTTAGTAATCCTAAAATCAGCAACAAAAGTAAGCGCACGTGCAGAAGTTGCATCGAAAAGCTCCCTTCATACATGTATTGTGTGTCCTATCACTAGACATGCACTGGTGTATTTTTTATTGAACCTTTTAGAGTCTATATCATACCACGTGGCTGCATACATGTCATAATTCCCTAGGGTAAAATCGGTTCACATGTATCTTAGTTTTACTGATTAGAATAAAAATACTAAAACATCGACTTTCACAGTGTAATCTTTGAGTTTTTATCAAGAACATGTAAGGAATAATGATTTTCTCGGTATATAAAATTATACATGATAATAGGTTAATTTCCAAAATCATATGGGCCCAGTCAAGCGATTTTGGTACTTATCGCCTATGCGAGCAGTGAAGGTTCAGGCGAGCCTGCGCATCCGCGCAGTCTCGCCAGAACCTTCGCTGCTCGCTCATACAAGCAGTGAATCAAGAGGAACCTTCAGACGGAAAGCCATATCCCTGGCCCCTCCGAATGGCTGGGCATGCGCAGTTAAAATTTGTCATAACGGAATGCTCGAAGACACAAATTCGCTTGGCGGGGCTCATATGCAACAGCTTTCGATTCTACACATCAGATATCTTAATCAATATATATATGTATACTTTTCGTTTAATTAAAGTATCATTTCTTTCAGTTTATGCAAAGAAGACGATTTGTTTTCATTCGCAGTAAAAACGAAAATGTTCAGATGAAAAATTGTGATATGTTTCTTATTTCTGCTCAAAACATAGATTGTGGATATTCGTTAGAACCGCCTCGCCGAGACTCCACAATCTATGTTTTGAGCACATAGATTGTGGATATTCGTTAGAACCGCCTCGCCGAGACTCCACAATCTATGTTTTGAGCACATAGATTGTGGATATTCGTTAGAACCGCATCGCCGAGTATCCACAATCTATGGTTTGATCAGAGATAAGAAAAATAATGTATACCTCTGCAAACGCCAGTTTTACTCTATAAAATTGGGGTTTTAGGGGGTCAAATTGTTCCTTATGACGCTTCATAGGCAACAGATATATTTTTAATATATAGAGGATCTTACACGAGTGGTCATTTCATATGAAATGTATGAAACGAGCCTTTGGCGAGTTTCATAAATTTCATATGAAATTACCACGAGTGTAAGATTCTGTTTATCATATGACCACTTCAAATTGGATGTCATCGCCTTCAAATATGACAAATTTTCCACATAAAAAAATGCATTGTTGTCATGGACGTCGTCATGACGTTACTTAATCCCCCCAAAGTGTTATTACACGTGTGATCATACGATTTTTATTACACGACGTTATCCACTGCATATCAACAACGTCATGTGATAAACAGCATTATGATAACCAACCAGTCAACATTCACATCTCCAGCAATAGCATTTTCATTGCGAAAACACCCGTGTGACATTGGATATTTTTCACATCTCCAAAATGGCTACTTTTCTGATGGAAGTCCATGATATTTTTCTTATTAATACTGCAAACATAGGTTGTGGATGCTCGCTAGAACCGCCAGATTGAGGCGGTTCTAACGAGTACCCACAACCTATGTCTTGGAGCAGAAATATGAAAATGTATACACCTATAAACCCGAGTTTTCTCTATATAAAGTGCGGTTTATGGGGTGTTCATTTCGCGGACTTGTTCTCGTGATGTTCAGTTGAAAACGTGTGACAGTCAAAACATAGATTGTGTGCGCTCGTTAGAAGCACCTCAGTGAAGCGCCGTTCTGACGGATACCCAAAATCTGTGTTTTGAGCAAAAACGAAAATGGTATATAAATCATATATCCCCTAAACCCCACTTTTCTTTTATTTAAGTGGGAATTACAGGGTGGTAACCTGAACGGTATTCACACCCATTAGGATCAAGTGCATGCATGCCGCATTTCCTCTTTCTTGCACACCAGACAAGGACATCCGTGATTTTACCCTGGGATAGAAATTTATGTTCTGACCCTGGTGTTCCGACCCAATTTCGAATATTCCCGCGTGTTTGATAAATGCACTGGTTGATTACAACCTCATACGCGGCGTCGTCATGCGTGACGTCACTAAACATTCCTGTTGTGTCATCACAAAATGGCGGACGCCGGTAACCGAAGTGACAGCAGCATTAAAAATCCGCTTTAAGAAATGGAAGGTATGCAAGAAAAAGAATCCAATATGGGTGTGAGGGGTGGATAAAAAAAAATCCGTCCCTCGGGATCACTGTCCGACATCACTCGGCAAGCCTCGTGATGCCGGACAGTGACCCTCGGGACGGATTTTTCCATCCACCCCTCACACCCATATAAGATTCTTATATTCTATGGCTTCTGATCTTGTTTTTTTTTCAATAACACATTGCGGGGTCCCTTTACACTGATTTCAAATGGATTAAAATTTTCCGTTTGTGCAACGCTTATTGTTTATTTGTCAGAACTAACCACGTAGACAATCTCAAGAAAGCGCATCTGTTATTAGTAAATTTGGGTTCATTGATACATTAATGACATTTTTCTGGTGCAAATATTTGACAACTTCCGCATAAACTGCACGGCTTCAAAACGGACGGCGAATTGTGTAAATAAAACACTGACAACACTGGTGATTAAAAACTGGTCCTTGAACTGGACTACAGAGTTTCCCAAACCGAATTCCAGAATTCTGTAGAATACATGTACCTTCTTACGCAACACACTGACCTCAAATAAACCGGCATCGCTAGCTCAGTCGGATGTGCGTCTGACTGGTGATCAGGATGGCGCGGATGCGATACCTGCCGCGGTCGGCAACATTCTGTCTTGGAGATTGATCATGAAATCTTTTCTACAGTCATTCTCTCCCTTCCGCTGTTTCAAGAAGGACAGTTTCTGACGAAAGAATGTTCACTGTACTGGTAAACCGCTTACGTATAAGCCTGCCCAGGAAAAGTGTGGATAGGTAAACTGACCGGCTCAAAAATGACATAAAATAGTGTTGACTGGGCCGTTAAACTCCTATACAAAGAAACAAAAGACCACAATTAAATAGGAATACGCGGCTATTTTCTGTAAATAACCATTACCAAGATTTCCTGAATCAACTATAGACACGTAGACATCAGCACTGAAGAGCTTCTCTGCCTAGTAACTTTGGGTCGATTGACAAACAATCGACCCAAACACATGAATGATTGTAAGCTAAATAAATAAGCAAGATACGTCACAGCCTACAATAATACGAATGCGACTCGCCAAGGCTCATATCAGTCTGCGCATCCACCCACTATTCTTAGGTCGCGTTGCATAGCCCGGTAGCTAGTTCCATTAGATCAGTGAAGACTCTGATCAGACCGCAAAAACGCAAGCTTATCTGAGTCTTCGCTAAACGCTCAAGCTTTTTTATAGGTTTTGTCCGGCGCCGGCTCCATAGCTCAGTCGGATGCAGGTCTGAATAGTGGTCAGGTCGCGGGTTCGTTACCTCCACCCCCGGAGTCAGCAACATTCTCTCGTAAAGATGGATCATGAAATCTTTTCTACGGTCATATTCCCCGGACACACCCCCACAAATCCCCTACAATTCCCGCTGCTTCAAGAAGTCTAGCGAAAGAATGTGCACTGTAGTGGATAAACCTGCACAGAAAGTGTTGTTAGGTAAACTAGCCGGCTTTAATTTTGTTATTTTTGTTATGGTTTGTCTATAATAATAATAATAATAATAATAATAAAATCGACCTTATTTATAGAGGGTAACACATTTAGTACTAGTACTAATCTTCCATGTGGCCCTCTTGTAGAAAGGGTTATCTTTCGGAAGCAAGGGATACACCACAAAAACACATAGAAAGTAAAGGCCCATGTGGCCCTATGAGTGTGTGCATCGCTTTGGATAGCCATCTTGCTATTTTGTCGGAAAGTAACTCTTCTTTTTGGCTTTCCGCTATTGCTGTTTCCATTAGGGTCTAGTCTTTTCATATTTGTGTTTCTTTCCCTTTGGTGTCTCTGATGGGAGCTGTGGGATAATTGTATCGATTCCTGCCTTCATTTCTATCTTTCAATATGGCCTTAATAATGTTGTCTCTGCAGATAACTAAAAAAAAAAAAAAAAAAATAAAAAATAAAAAGTGAACATTACAGTACATATACATGTACGTCCTGAAGTGTGGCGAACTAACGAAATCGCCCGCTAGCAGTATACTGTTTTGACCAATTTGTTGTTCATACTTCCGCCTTGTTAGACAATTTTTGCATGACCATTGAACTTTTATGGATTGCCGTCACGTTATAAGGCCTAAAAAATTGTCGTGTTTCCGCTAACCCGACCGATCCTTCGGAAGCAAGGGAAACACCACAGAACTGGAAAAGTATGGAGTGCACATGTTTTCTGGGCCAGACTAGCTAGTTTCGGCCCATTAGACCTCATCAGTGACCCCCAAATATTTTCAAAATTCCACAATGGATTCAATGATCCCAAAGGACAAGAAAATTTAAACTACACTATGATGTAGGGCATGGAGACTTTTCACGGCCGCCACACATTCACAGACACCAGATGTAGGGACGTTAAATATGTTCTACAAAGGGTTATCCTTCGGAAGCAAGGCATACACCACAAATACACATAGAAAAGTAAAGGCCCGACCCTGATTGTTTTTCGGGAGAAAAAAAACAAAAAAAAAAACAATAATTTCTCCTACCTACCGACCAACTTTTTTTCAGCATGTAAGTAGAAACACAGCCATTTATTTTTTACGCCTAAACACTCCTAAAACCCAAGCTATATACAGTCGAACTTCAATGGCTCGAACACCTTTGGGACCTCGAAAATCTGTTCGAGACAGGGGTAGTTCGAGCCACCGAGGTTACTGTCTGGAGGCCAAACGAGATACTTTCAGTCATCTTTTCGGTGTTCTCATATAATGAAAATGTATGAAATGTATGTTGTGTGTACTCATTAGAATCGCCTCATCGAGGCGATTCTAATGAGTACACACAGCATACCATTAGAATCGCCTCATCGAGGCGATTCTAATGAGTACACACAGCATATATCTGCAAGATAAAAGACTGAAATCTTATTAATTATCCTCCACTATTTCATATGTAGAGGATTTCGCGAGGGGCTCAAGAATGGGTTCGACACATCCATGGTAAACGAGCCATCGGTGTTCGAGCCATCGAAGTTCTACTGTATAGAGTAAACTGGTGTTTACTGGGGTGTACATTATTTTGCTAATTTCTGTTGCAAGACATAGAACTTCTAACGAGCACCCACAACCCATGTTTGCAGTATAAATTAGAAAATATCACGGACTTTCATCAGAAAAGCAGTCATTTTGGAGATGGGCAAAATGCACTATGTCGCACGAGTGTGTTATCGTAATGGTTCGAATCAGCCATGGAAAAAGAGACATCGGTGTTCGAGCCATCGAATGTTCACTGTACAATTATTTTAGATTTGTTTGTATTTATTTTCAAACCTCAGCTTGTTATTTAACCTGTGAAGCTGACCTTAAAACCAAATCGTCCGCATATGATATATGTCCATTGAAGTATACAGGATAAGCAACGTCATCATACATTTTCCTTGGGTATATTGTCGATGAATATATATAATAAAAGCTGGCTAAGAACATTGCCTTGATGAACACCTGTTCAATTTAGATAGGCTATGTCCTCCAAAGAATCAAAGCACTGTTGGGTCGATTATCTCCGACTTTGGACTGTATCATAAAGAAAACATGCCTTTTCAAATACATTGTAAATTTTACCGCCAAAAAAACAAACTTTTAAGATGAAAAATTGTGATATATTTCTTAACTGCTCAAAATATAGATTGTAGGCACACGTCAGAACCGCCGCATCGTGGCGGGTCTAACAAGTACCCACAACCTATATTTTAGAGCAGAAACAAGAGAAATAAGGTTTACCCCTGTAAACCCGAGTTTTACTGTATAGAAATGGGAATCAAAGGGGTCAGAATCATATAGGCGTGTTTTCGTGATGATTGGGTCGATTGTCTCTGAGTTTAGATTGTATTAAATTTCATGAACGAGGACTTAGACTGCTTCGTTCAACCCTTAAATTCAGCATGTACTGTGAGCAAACAGTATAGACCCTGATCAGACGCCGCGTCCTGCGGCGTCTGATCTGGCTCTACACTGTTTGCCAAACCCAACACATGATTCCAGTCAAGATTCTATAGATAACCCTCATACGCAACACTATGACCTGATAAGAATAGCGCAGCTATTTTCTATAAATAACCGTTACCTGGATTTCCAACAAGTCGGTGATAGTCACGTGGACTTCAGCTTTCTACTGCGCCTTATAACCTTGGGTCGATTGAAAAAAAAACACCCAAAATATGGGTCGATTGATAAATAATCAACCCGAAAATGGTCATATGATAAAACATATCTTACGCTCAGAAACTCACCGGTGAAATGATAACATCGTAAGCAGTACTTGTACAATTTCCAACCCCCCCCCCCCCCGCCCATCGGGACTTGGAGAAATAGATTGGGCTGCATGGTGCTTCCACGCAGAGCTGAAACTGACCACAAACGAGTACTGGTAAAAGTCCCACAAAATTGGACGCAATGTCTCCAAAATGGCCTTTGCAGTGTTGACGGGGACGTTAAACTTCAAATCAAACAAACTACCGTATAGAAAGGGGCAAAGGCAAACAACGAAAACCAAGGCCAGACGCCGCATCATGCGGCGTCTGATCAGTGTATTCACTGTAACTTTGCATGTTGTAAAATAAATCGAACACCTCTAAAACTATAAATAGACCTGCTCAAAACTATTAAGTGGAAGATCCTATTCCGTTCAAATGAGTTGATATTGGAATTTATCAATAATGACAGACGAACTAGGGTCAAACTTCAATACCTCGAACACGGATTTTCCGTTTACCATGGCAAATTCTAACTCGCCTTTCAGTCCATAGAGAATTCTCCCCATAGCTCCAGATAACCATATATTTGGGGGGAGTTTTTTTTCTGAATTCATCTTGAAAAGGTATGCTGTGTATACTCATTAAAATCACCCCAATGAGGCATTCTTTTGTGTGTACTCGCTAGAATCGACTCAAGCTTTATAATGAGTAGGCTGCACACATCATTCCTTTAACACAAACCCTCTTTCATAACAAATGAGCCAGCGCACGATAAAACCTACAATAAGACATGTGCGCCCAGCGAAGACTCAGATCAGACTCGCGCAGTCTGATCAGAGTCTTCGTTGTGCGCTCTAAGGATAGGTAAGGGCCAAGTGCTCCTTCATGCAGCAAGAGAAGTCTCTGGTCAGACTATATGGATGCACAGGCTGATCTGATTCTTCGCTTAGTACACATGTAAGTTGTAGGAAATGCTGTGCCCCGGCTCAATTTTTTATCATAATTGATACAGTCGAACTTAAATGGCTCGAACACCTTTAGGACAATGAAAATCTGTTCGAGACAGGGGTAGTTCGAGCCACTGAGGGTTACTTCCAGGAGGCATTACGGGGTTAATTTTGGGACATCTTTTCGGTGTTCTATAATAAAAATGTATGCTGTGTGTACTCATTAGAATTGCCTCGACGAGGCGATTCAAATGAGCAGACACAGCATACAATTGCAAGATAAAAGTCGAAAATGTCCTTAATTATCCCACACTACTTCTGTTGTTGAGGAATTCCCCTGGGGGCTCAAAAATGGGTTCGACTCAGTCATGGTAAACGAGCCATCGGTGTTCGAGCCATCGAAGTTTTACTGTATATCAGAATGTCATCCCCATTACGCCCCATGAAATGCCCTATGATCAACCCTCAGTAGCTCAAACTACTCCTGTATCAAACAAATTTATGGTTCTAAACGTTTGATGGGAATGGGAACTCCTGCGGGGGAGGCAACTCCTGCAAAAGCATTTTTGTTTCCTATGTCAATTATGGAGCAACTCCTGCAAAAGTATTTTTGTCTCCCATGTCAATAGGGGTCAACTCTTAAAGGAAAGAATTTGCTCCTCAGGAGAGTAGACACCTTTTTCAGTGGGACAAGCGAACAGGAAGTCCCGAAAGTTGTCTCCCTTAAAAAATGGCTGCCATGTGTTCCTATTACCCTTAAGACTAGAAAAATACACGTTTATACTTGACATGGCATATATTTCATGCATGTAACAGTGAAGACCCAGATCAGAGATCACAGGACGCGGCGTCTGATCACAGTCTACATGGTTCGGTTAATTGAGGTGCAAGGATTGTTTATAAAACTTCAAATGTTGCGGGCCTCTTTGGCTTGGTGATAAGAGCGCTGACTCTTAATTTTTGGTCTCTCACCGCTGTTAGAGCCTGGCTCGGATCACATGGAGACGCCAAGTTCTGCAACGGAAGGTCAGGTGGTTTTTATCCGGTACTGCGGTTTTCGCTCACCTTTGATCAACGGTCGGTTCGATATGAGTGAAATAATCTTGAAAGGGCCATAAAGTCAACACCCCCCCCCCCCCCAAAAAAAAAAAAGAAGAAGAAGAAGAAGAAAAAAAAAAAAAAAAAACAATTTCAAATGAAACAGGATTTGCAGGACTTCATCAGTTGCAGTTGAAGCTATACATTTGAAATCGCCGATTGGAGCGGAGTTAGCTACCTTGATTATATGTTTACATAAACATACATGGGTCTCTTGAACAGCTGTTAAAGGTAAGTTTGGATTCTGTTTGATTTTTTTTTCGAATAAAACTCCTAAGTAACGACGCTGTGTATTCACCGACGCTGTAACCGGTTTAAATCCCTGCGCATAATACACAGTATCGATAGACAGAAGGATTGTCTAAGGACGTGTCACCAGTAAACAATTCTGATTCTGATAGATACTTTCCAGGTTCGGCCCGGCCTTGGCTTTTATACCCCACCTCCAGGTATTCCGATTCGCTCAAAATTTATAGACGTAGATTAACGAAAAGAAGAAAAATCGGGTAATGAACATCAAACGGATGTGTGGCCAGGGTCTCGGGTCGTTTCGCACGTGTGTCGTTTCGCCCATGAGTCGTTTCGCCCGTGGGTCGTTTCGCTTTGATTAGGTGGGTCGTTTCGCCCTTATTTTTTTCAAGCCCCATTGATTGAGGTTATGTTTGTTTTTGGTATGTAAAGGGATTGATGGGGGTATTGGGAGTTCCGGAAAACATGGTTTTGCCCTGGTTTGGTGCAGCTGGACGACCTTCTGACGGCTTCAGGTTTGAGCAACTGCGCTTCCACCTTTTTGAGAAAGATATTCGAGCTCACATAAGGTTAACAAGTCTTTGCAATAAAATGGGATTAATGGTTGTGAAAATGACTGTTTATATTTAAAAAATGTGACATATTATTCTTTCTGCTCAAAACATAGATTTTTGATTACAACCGTCTAATTGTCTATGTTCTAGAATCAGAAATAAGAGAAATAAAGTATATGCGAAAACCCATTTTTCACTATATAAAGTTGGGTTTAGGGGTTATTGCATAGACTTGCTAATATGATATTTTATTTACTTATCAGTTGTTCTTTCTGCACAAATTGTGACGTGATACAACTGGTTACATTATTACGTTAATTGTGTTGACGGGGACGTTAAAACTCAATTTCAACAAACAAAATATTTTTAAACAGTGGAGTCTGAATAAAAGTGAACAAACATGTCACTTAAAAAATAATAATTAATATTACACATTTAGTGTCATGTGTAAAAAGTTGGTTTAATTTTTATACAGACTCTACTGTAGCTCAACCTTGGTAGGAATAGAAACATAACGTTTTATACTTTCTTATCATTTTTCCCATAATTTTATGCGTAACAAAACACATATTTTACATTAAAATATATTACAAAGCATAACATGAAACTATAGTATCACATTAACAAGTCCGTGGAATGAACATCCCCTAAACCCCACCTTATATGGCGAAAACTGGGGTTTATTGGGGCATCGTGGAATGAACACCCCCCTAAACCAATCCTTATATGGCGAAAAATGAGGTTTATTGGGGAATGAAAAATATAAGAAAAATAATGAAAAATATAATAATTTTTGTTATTTCTGCTACAAGACAAAGTTTGTGGGTACTGGTTAGGACCGCCTAAACATATGTTCGCAGTATAGACAAGAAAAAATATCACAGCTTTTCATAAAAAAAAAAACTAAAAATAAAAGTAGTCGTTTTCCGGCTGTGGTATCGTACTGGTCTGTTTAATAGTTTGCATTACGAAAACATGCTTATTCAAATACTGGAAAATTCTACCACCAAATAAAAAAAATAAAAAATGTTCTGATCAAAGATTCTTATATTTTTCATATTTCTGCTCAGGTGCTCGTTAGAAACGGTCCGTCCATGGCATCTACACAAGCATCACTTCATTCATTCATTTCCGTTTGTCCAGCTACCAATACTCTCCATTCATTCATTATTTTATCTATCTCCGTATATTAAAATGCCGTCCTTTTATCCGTACGTCCGTCCATCTACCAACGCACAACTCCATTCACCTATTTATTCATTTTTTTTATTCATCCATCCGTCCATTTACTCATCCATTCCGTTTGTCACTCCCTTAAAATATAATTGCGGCGAAACGACCCACGGGCGAAACGACTCACGGGCGAAACGACTCATCAGGTAAGGGCGAAACGACCCACCCCCAAAATCAGGGCGAAACGACTCAGGGCGAAACGACCCACGGGCGAAACGACCCGGAACCGTGGCCAGCCTTGGGGCACAGGCGCTTGACATCACACCAGAAGTGGTAAAATCGTCAGAAATAGATGTTTGCGAGGCCTTGTTTTGCAGTCAGGTGGAAGCGGCGCAGCTGCGTTCAGATTGTTTTGGGTTGACCTTGGGTAAAAGACAATGAAGCACCTAAAATTGCTTAACAGTTTCTGATGGGCTGCAGGGACGTAGCATCCATTACGGTCGGGTATAAAAGCCAAGGCCGCGCCGGGCCGAGCCGCCGAGCCAAAAATGCCGGTCCGAAGATTTTATATTTCGTCTCTTGCTATAATTAAGATTTATATTGTAGTCAGTTGGGTATCAAATTATTATAAATAACATATTTGATAACTGCACGAAGGTTAACAGCAGACAGGACTCACGGGGCATATCTACACTGAAAGATAATACAGATGGAATACTCCATAGTGAAAATACTGTTAAGGCAAACCTTTTGAATCGCCAGTTCCAATCTGTTTTTACTCGCTTATCCCCACTCAGGCTAGGGCAGTTATGTACACAGACAATTCTAAATCTGTTTCAAGAAAATTTACCAGAAAATTTACAACCTCAGTGCCCTTCCATGCCGGAAATCAATATTGATCTAAGTGGTGTTCTGAAACTTTTGGCAAACCTTAAACCGGATAAGGCTGCAGGGCCTGATTCAATCAAACCACTTGTTTTAAAAGAACTGAGGGTAGAAATCGCTCCTGTTATCTGCCTGCTGTTTGAAAAATCTCTAGAAACTGGTCAACTACCTGCAGATTGGACAAAAGCTCAAGTTTGTCCCCTTTTTAAAAAAGGTGATAAAACTGACCCTGCCAATTATAGGCCTATCTCCTTGACATGCATAGTATGCAAGGTGATGGAGCATATAATTGCATCCAATATTTCCAAACATCTGGCTCAGCACAATGTTCTTTATGAATTGCAACATGGGTTTCGTGAAAAACTCTCCTGCGAAACTCAGCTTATTCAGCTTGTGGAAGATCTTGCAAGGCAGCTGACTTTGGGCAAACAAACCAACTTAGTACTTTTGGACTTCAGTAAAGCCTTCGATAAAGTAAACCATCTAAAATTATTGTATAAACTTTTAAATTTTGGCATAACCGGAAAAAAACACTAAAATGGATTGAATCCTTCTTAATTGGACGTTCCCAAACTGTTGTACTAGATGGGGAGTCTTCAAATGAGGTACCGGTCACCTCTGGGGTACCCCAGGGGTCAGTCCTTGGCCCGCTCCTCTTTCTACTGTACATAAATGACCTACCGGATAATATTCAGTCACAAGTTAGCCTCTTTTCTGATGATACCGCGGTTTACTTGGCTGTGTCCAGCCCAGTAAATACACAAGTTCTACAGTCTGACCTTGAAAAACTTCAGCATTTGGAGCGAACCTGGGACATGGAGTTTAATCCCAGCAAGTGTCAGGTACTCCATGTCTCTAGATCTAAAACGCCAATTAAGACCCAATACTTCATGCATGGTCAGGAACTGGAAAGTGTGGACTTAGCCAAGTACCTTGGGGTGACCATCAGCAAAGACCTTAGCTGGAATTCACACATATCAAATATAACAGCCAGTGCAAACAGGACCCTCGGCTTCGTCAAAAGAAATGTTAAAACAAAAAGTCAGGAAATAAAAACGCTGGCATATAACACCTTGGTTAGGCCACAGGTAGAATATGCATCGGCCGTTTGGAGCCCCTATACAAAAGAAAATATCAACAAGATTGAAATGTTGCAGCGTAGGGCAGCCCGTTGGGTCACAAATGATTTATCCCCCTACAGCAGTGTTACAGACATGATGGGTGAGCTTAGATGGCGGTCACTTGAGCTCAGACGCTATGATACGCGCCTTACAATGTTTTATAAAATCGTTTACGGTTTGGTCGCTATACCAGTTCCGTCACAGTTCGAACGCCTAACGACAAACACGCGTCACCAATCTCTGGCTTACAGGCAGATACACACCTCTGTCTCGTATTATTATTATTCATTTTTCCCTGTGTCGGTTGTTCTTTGGAACATGCTACCAGCTGATCTCGTCCTGGTTTCTGATCTTGACTCTTTCAAGTTAAGAGTCAGTTCGATAAACCACAGGCTCCCTTAAGGTAATACTGTTTTTATCCTGCTTTTAAACTCTCCTTACTAACACCCAAAATCTTTCATCTATGCTCACCTTTCTTTTATTCTTTTAACTCTGCACTATCACACTTTTACTTCTCTTACTAACACACCATGCGCAACCATCCTAATAACACTCGGAAGAGGGTTCAGGATCATAGATAGATAGATAGATAGATAGACAGACAGACAGACAGACAGACAGACAGACAGACAGACAGACAGACAGATAGATAGATAGATAGATAGATAGATAGATAGATAGATAGATAGATAGATAGATAGATAGATAGATAGATAGATAGATAGGTTTTTCTCACTACATTGTTTAATTTTCTTGTAATATCCGTTCTTCCGAAATCGAGGGGTATAAAAGCCAAGGCCGGGAAAAATGATAATATTTCTTTATTTCTTGCAAATTTACAGGTAAAAGTAATTCTTTTTGCCCTGCAAATATTTGAATTTGATTATTGTTATCATTTGTCCATAGAAAAATATAACAATATATAAGACTACCTTAGATTTATTATCAATTTTCTTATTTTCTAATTGCTGCTATGTTTAGATTGACTTAATTAAAGTAAACGACCGAAAAGGTCCGAAAGGGAAGAAAGTTTTGTTTACTGCTAACTGGATTCGAAGAAAAGTATAAAAAAGTAACATTTTTTATCATTTTAATATACACATACCTGTTAACAAATATAACAATCAATTTTTATATTTCTTTAATTCCATCTAGCAGTAACAATACTTTGTTTTTCTTTTCGGTGCATTTCGGTCCTTTCCCTTTGTAAAGATAATCTAAAAATAGAAACCATTATAAAATAAGAAATTTGATCATTTAAGGTGAATTTGATATGTTTATTATATTTTCCATGTACACATGATAAAAATAATCAAATTTAAATATCATCAGGGCAAAAAGAATTTCTTTAACCGATAAAATCGAAAGTATAAAGAAATATTTCCATTTTTTCCTGTTCTTGGCTTTTATACCCCTCGATTTCGGAAAAATTGTTATTTCAAGAAAAAAAATCAATGTAGAAAGATGATCCTTTGTGCAGTTATCAAATGTTTTATTTGTAATAATTTTATACCAAACTGACTACAATGTATATCTTCATTGTGACAAGAGACGAAATATAAAGTCTTTGGATCCGATGTTTTTGGCTCGGCGGCTCGGCCCGGCCCGGCGCGGCCTTGGCTTTTATACCCGACCATCCATTACACAGATACGCACAGTCATGCGTACACATTACAAACGTAAAGAATTTGACGACAAAACAGTAGAAGAGGATTAAGAAAAAAGAAAGAAAGAAGAAGAACAAAGAGCGAAATCTGTGTCTAATCTAGGATATATACAACACTAAGTATTAGCTAACATAGTTTCCTTCTTTGCCACGGGGACCACACTTACAGGAGCTTTTACGTCACATCAGAATTCTGATAAAATCGTCAGAAATCGATGTTTGCGAGACCTTGTTCTGCTGTCAGGCTGAAGCGGCTACGTTTAGGTTGTTTTGGATGGACCTTGGGAAAAAAACTATTGCAATGCTAAACAGTTTCTGATGGGCTGCAGGGGCATATCATCTTTTACACAGATACTCACTTGCATACACATTACAAACGTAAAAAGTAGACAGTAAAAAAAAAGAGAGAAGAAGATGAGAAAAAAAAGAAGGAAAAAGATTTAGAAGAAGAAGAAGAAGAAGAAGAAGAAGAAGAAGAAGAAGAAGAAGAAGAAATTGTACATTATGAAAACACGCCTATACAAATACAGTGTCAATTTTACCGCAGAAAAAAGGATAATTTTAAGATGAAAAATTGCGCTAGTTTTCTTATTTCTACTCAAAACATAGATTGTTGATACTCGTTGGAACCGCCTCATCGAGGCGGTTCTAACGAGTACACACAATCTATGTTTTAGAGCCGCCTCATCGAGGCAGTTCTAACGAGTAAACACAATCTATGTTTTAGAGCAGAAATAAGAAAAATAAGGTTTATCCCTGTAAACCTCAGCTTTACAATATAATAGTGGGGTTCAGTGGGGGTCAAAATTATATAGACGTGTTTTCGTGATGAAAATCTGTGTCGAGGATACACGCATCTCTAATAATTAGCTGACATAGTTTCCTTCTTACCTGTTGCAAATTCTTTCCTGTAAGAGGCTAAGAGCGGTCGCCATTTTGTAAACGGTTATTATTTCTAATATTTTCTTTGGTTTGCATACAGATTATTTTCTCATAGTTAGGCCCCTGAGCTGCAATAGTCCAGTGCCAGTTTGTCTTTGTACCCCAAAGCTGCACTACAGGTTCACAAAGTTGCCCCATTTTCGCAGTCAGAAGAAAATGCAGTCGAGGCCCAAACTTTTTCAGTTGAACTACAACACTGGTAGAAATATTCATATAACAGAAATTTATCTATCGATATGTCTGTCTGTCTTGTCTTTCTGTCCGGACACATGACTCAACGTATATTGGGTACATTTTCACACTATTCCCTTAACCCATTCCCATTTGGGGACTTAATGAATCAGTTTTGATGATTTTCACAGTGTTGCCTAGGACAGCAACTTCATATAACCATCACTTCATAATGAATGATCTGTTTTGCATCAAACTCGGCAGAAATGTTCACTGGGCAGTAGCCGTTCAAATGGAACCTTCTTAGACAAAATCATTGTTACCATGGTAACGAGGGGCTTCTCAAAGTTGACAAAAAGTGTGATTTCACATGTATTTTTGGCCGAATCTTAATCTCTACACTGCTGTCAAGGCAACAATTCAAGGGTTTCGCACTGGCCATTTTCACTGTCTGCAGCGTGTTTTGCCATCGTCAATTTAGAGGCTTTTTTGACCACAGACACCCTCAGATTTCATTTCAGTGCCTGGCTTGGCCATACCCCCATTTTTTTTCGGCGGTAGGGGGCTGCCACCACCTTCACTGTCAAGGCAACAATTCAAGGGTTTCGCACTGGCCATTTTCACTGTCTGCAGCGTGTTTTGCCATCGTCAATTTAGAGGCATTTTTGACCACAGACACCCTCAGATTTCATTTCAGTGCCTGGCTGGGCCATACCCCCCAATTTTTTTTGGCGGTAGGGGGCTGCCGCCACCTTCACCCCCCCCCCCCCCCGCTATAGGTATATTTTAGTGGGGAGCCGCGCGAAAAAAAAACAACAAAAAAAAAAACAGGCCATTTTTAGGACAACATATCCTGACGCAAACATAGCTGTCCAGGGGTGGGAGGTGCAGATTTCAGGTGGTTCTGGGGCTCAAAAAGGGGTGGGGTTCAGTCACGTAAGAAGACGTATCTGAGTGGGAAAGGGTTAACGTTGGAAATGTAGGGTAATTTTTAACATTGAAATACCCAATAAATGCCTGAACGTGGAACATCTGTCCATCTGTCTGTTTTAGGTTTGTCTGCCTGGCGACTGTCTATAGGTTTGTCAGTCTGTCCGGCCTGTGTGTGTGCGTACGCGCGTGCGTTTGTGTTCTCTTAACAGTAAACTGGTTTTGGAATTCAGCCCGCAGGTTACCCAAAGTAATACACGGTTGCTGACAACCTACAATGAAAATGGTATTTCAAATACATGTACAAACAAAGCTTGTGTTCAAACAATATTCTATAACAAAGCCATGCTATAATTAGATTGTGCGAAGCTATACCCCTCACTAATGTGAGCAACATCTCCAAAATGACCTATAAAGTGTTGACGGGGACGTTATACCTCCAAACAAACACACAAAATCTCTAGAATTAGCCCTTCTGAGAAGATTTTTTTCGACATTTTTTTTTGTCAAATATTGAGGCGGTTCTAACGAGTTCCCACAATCTATGATTTTGAGAAAAGATTAAGAAAATAAAGTATACCCCTGTAAACACCAATTTTCTGTATAATAAAGTGGAGTTAAGTGGGACGTTCATTACACGGACTTGTTAACATGATGATTTTACACACTCCCCCCCCCCTCCCTCTTGAAGGGTATTGGGTACACCTTCGGGGGAGGCAACTCCTGCAAAAATATTTTGTTTCCCATGTCAATAGGGGTTAACTCTTAAAGAAAAGAATTTGCTCCTAAGGAGCAAATTCTTTCCTTTAAGAGTAGACCCCTTTTTGTAGTGGGACAGGGCTTACAGAAAAGCGAACAGGAAGTCCCGAACGTTGTTTCCCTTTGTAAAGCGGTGAAAAAATCTGAAAGGTGTTCCAATTCTCCTTAAGAATTGGACTTCCACTGAACCACAACCATTTGCCTGTCACTCAAACACACCCGTGTGACTTTGTGAGTGAGTTTTTTAGTTTAACGTCCCCCCAACAGCTAAGGTGATACGGAGACGGGACCTCGGTTTAAAGACTCATCCGAAAAACTGGAGAAGCCCGGGATCGATCCTGCGATCCCTGGTTTACAAGGCGAGTAGCGTAACCACTACACCACGGAGGCTTCTATGTGACTTTGTGAATTCTTCAATGGCTCTCAGACATTTTTCTGATCTTTATATCATGAAAACGCGCCTATATAATTTTGACCCCCTTGAACCCCAATTTTATATAGTAAAACTGGGGTTTACAGGGGCAAACCTTATTTTTCTTATTTCTGATCTAAGATAAATATTGTGGGTAGCCGTTAGAACCACATCGACGAGGCGGTTCTAACGAGCACCTACAATCTACATGTATATTTTGAGCAGAAATAAGGAACATATCATAATTTTTCATCTTACATTTTTTTTTTCGGTGGTAAAGTTCACACTGTATTTGTATAGGCGTGTTTTCTTAATGTTATAGTTCCACATTAAACATAGATTGTGGGTCTCGTTAGAGCTGCCTAAGGCCATTCTAATGGGTACCCACAATATCTACCTATCAACACTTTGTATGTCTATCGACATGGAGTTACCTCACCACAGACAGTGTACATGTACTACGAAAGAGCATTAGGGCCAAGTAAACTTTCATTTCTTTTGATAAGTATCTCGAAATTTCGACTTGGTATATATCTCGAAACTTCGACTTACTGTCTCGAAATTTCGACTTGCGGTCTCGAAATTTCGACTTACTATCGCGAACATTCGACATTAGTTCTAAATCGCCATCGTATCTCGAAATTAGGACTTAGTACCTTGGAAATTCGAATTATAATAATAATCGACCTTATTTGATAATAATAATAATAACATTATTAATAATAATCGACCTTATTTATAGAGGGTAACACATTTAGTACTAGTACTAATCTTCCAATTGTTTCTTAATAACTCGAAATTTCGACTTAGTATCTTGAAATTTCGACATGATAACTAGAAATTTCGACTTATTGTCTCGAAATTTCGAGTTAATAAGTCGAAATTTCGAGATAGAATGTCGATTTCGAGTTAGTAAGTCAAATTTCGAGATATTACGTTGAAATTCTGAATTTAATAAATCGAAATTTCGAGAAATTAAGTCAGAATTTCGAGATACGAAATTTCGAGTTAATAAGTCAATTTCAAGTTTAAAAGTCGAAAATTGGAGGTACTAAGTCGTAATTTCGAGTTATTAAGTCGAAATTTTCAAGAATGTATCGAAATTTCGAGATACTTAAGAAATAGATCAGCTCTAACTGTGATTTGTTGAGTAATAAATCACAGTTTGGAGGTCAGTTGTAAAGTAGACAAATCACGAGCGCGTAGCGCGCGTGATTTGTCTACTTACAACTGACCGACAAACTGTGATTTATTACTCAACAAATCACAGACTAGAGCTGATCTATTTCGATTCTAACACGCTGAAAATCGGCAATAATGTTGTTGTTTCCTTCAAAATCTCACAACTTTTCGCCATTGTTAGAAGACATCCCGCTAAAATTAACGACTGAAACACATGCATTTACATCCTTTTCTAACGTTTATGATGCGAGAAAATGACGTTACACCGTCTAACGTCAAGGAAATCGACTAGTGACGTCATCAATTGGCAGTTTTTAATGACGTCACTCGTCACGCTCTTCCTAGCCGTGATTTGTTGTAGAATAAAACACAGTTGTTTTCCATTGCCTATATAGGCGCGCTGTGTTAGAATAAGAGTTAGTGAGTCGAAATTTCGAGATGCTAAGTCGAAATTTCAAGTTGCCTATCAAAGGAAATAAAAGTATACATGCAACTTCCGAAGTGCACTTTACATTTCCATACACTCGATATTTATTTGCTGGCCTACTCACCAATCCTATGATAATTGCGGTAGAGGTATTTAACCTGAATGGACGAAGAATTTCCCTGGACAGGAGACATCCAGCTAAATGATGCCAGGCACTTAAATTTCTCAAGACTGCCGGGTATCCTCTAGCGCCGTCTGACGTACATGTAAGAGCACTAACCGCTGCGCTACATGTTTGGCACGCTCAGAGGAGAGAGAACCACTGACATGGCATTACGAAAACACGCCTATTAAAATACATTGGTGAAATTTCACCACCAAAAATGAACATTTTCAGTTAAAAAATTCTATTTTTCATAATTCTGCTCAAAACATATATTGTGGGTACTGGTTAGAACCGCCTCGACGAGGCGGTTCTAACGAGTACCCATAATCTATGTTTTTGATCAGAAATAAGAAAAATAACGTTTACTCCTGTAAACCCCAGTTTTACTATATAAAAGTGGGGTTTAAGGGGGTCAAAATTATATAGATGTGTTTCGTGATGGCAAGCTCAGAGAGTGGGCTCGAGATGGCTCGATCACGAGTATGCATAATATATCATTAAGTGTAGAAAATTAGAAAAAAAAGGCGCCGCTTGGGATTTGGTGAAATATCAGTGTTTCCCCATTACATTAGAACTCACCCAAAGTATATATGTACGTCACAGAAAAGCTCCTATATGTTTGCCTTTACTTCAGATTCCCATCACCTGGCTGCTAACTTGGTGAACTGGTTGGGCAATGCCTGATGCTAAGTGGCCATGATGAACCTGTCATTTTGTGGCTGTGGGTTTCTAGCAGTATACCACCTGGGTGTGGCCAAAGCTTTGTTACAACATGGTTCGGGCTTCCTGTCTCATATACAGAAGATTTCCGGAGCGTCAGCTGGAGCCCTGGCTGGAGCCCTACTAGTCATTAAGCCGGAGGCAATGGAGGTTAGCTTTTAACGCTTGGCACTCTGGGTAAAAATTTCAACTTCCGACGTTTCAAAAATATTTCTCTTACATGTATTTTTACCGGAAAACAAATGTTGCATGAAATATCAATATCTGGTTTCTGGTAAAAATAAGAGAATTATCATTCATCTGTCGTCTGCTGAGTTAGCCCAGAGAGTGGTAAAAGTTAAGATTTCAGTAAAATACCAAGAACTGGCACATTTGAATACTGGTACCATTTTAAAATATGACATTTCTCCAAATTATGCCAAAAAAAGGATAATGCCAGATCCCGCAGTCTGTGAAAGGCATAAGTAGTTAGAAGGCTCAAACGACGTGTCTCAGTGGAAATGGACAGTGACAATGTGTAACAGTTTCGCCGTATATCTTGAAGACTTCAAGTTCATTCAATACAATGTGACGTTTATTCGCCTTTGTATCCTTCAACCCAACAGGCGGGTACATATAACTATGCCTCGGCCTCGGTAGCTCAGTCGAATGCGCGTCTGACTGGTGATATGGAGGACGCGTGTTCGATACCTGCCAGGGTCTGGAAGACTCTTTAGTGGAGATTGATCATGAAATCTTTTCTAAGGGTCATCCGCTCCCTTCCGCTGATTCAAGAAGGGCAGTTGTCAGTTTCTGGCGAAAGAATGTGCACTGTACTGGGTTTACCGCTGACGTATAAGCATGCCCAGGAAAAGTGTGGATAGGTAAACTAACCGGGACAGAAAATGACCAAACAAAATACACAAACAAACATATAACTATGTAAGCAGTGTAGATCCAGATGAGACGTCTGATTAGGAGCCATCTCATCAGGATCTACACTGTTTGACATCCTGCAAATGATTTTGGCTCAACACCCTATACCGCCCCCGCCCATTGGGGCGTGAAGAAATATATGGGCTGCATAATGCTTCCGTGCAGAGCTGAAACTGACCGCACACCAGTACAGGTAAACCGCTTAGAGGATCGAAGGCAGTCCAGGCAGAGTGGTGGGAGACGGACCGCCCATGCTTATAAACCCTATTGGTTACATTAGGCGACAGGGCTTGATGTCATTTCATCTCAATGTCGGGTAAAAGTCCCACAAAATTGGAAGTAATGTCTCTAAAAGGGCCTATACAGTGTTGATGGGGACATTAATCCACAAATCAAACAAACAAAAAACATTTTACAATATGTCATTTTTCCAAATTATGCCAAAAAGGATAATGCCAGATCCCGCAGTCGGCGAAAGGCATAAGCATTAAGAAGGCTCAAACGGCGTGTCTGCAAATGGACAGTGACAAAATGTAACCGTTTCGCCGTATATCTTTAAGATACACAAATATGCCTTCATTCAATACAATGTGACGTTTCTTCGCCTTCGTACCCTTCAACCCTACATGCGGGTACATACATGTATAACTATGCAAACAGTGTAGATCCTGGTGAGACGGCTTATCATTACGATAACACACGCGTGCGAATTGGTGCATTTTCACACATGTCCAAAATGGCCATTTTTCTGATGAAAATCCGTGATATTTTTTTTTATAAATACTGCAAACATAGCCTGCTCGTTAGAACCGCCTCATCGAGTACCCACAACCTATGTCTTGGAGCAGAAATAAGAAAAATAATGTATACCCCTGTACAACCCAGTTTTCTCTATATAAAGTGGGGTATAGGGGGGTCTTCATTTCACGAACTTGTTCACGTGATGATGGTGTGCCGTCTCACCAGGATCTACACTGTTTGTCATCCTGCAAATGATTTTGGCTGAACCCCTTATATTCAAGACTGGATCCTCCCAGTCTAAAATTCTCGCCCCCGCCCATCCTGAATCGGGGCTTGAAGAAATAGATTTGGCTGCATAATGCTTCCATGCAGAGCTGAAACTGAGCGCACGCGAGTACTGGTAAACCGCTTAGAGGATCTGAGCCTGCCCAGGCAAAGCGGTGCGAGACGGACCGCCCATGCTTATAAACCCTATTGGTTTCATTGGGCGACAGGGCTTGAGATGACATTTCATTTCAATGTCGGGTGAAAGTCCCACAATTGGAAGGAACGTCTCCAAAATGACCCAATTAATGTTGAAGGGGGCGTTAAACCACAAATCCAACAAACAGACAAAACAGGTAGATACATAATTATACGTGCGTCTGACTGGTGATCAGGAGGTCGCGGGTTCGACTCCCGCCGGGGTCGGCAACATTCTTTCGTGGAGATTGATCATGAAATCTTTTCTACGGTCATTCTCTCCCTTCCGCTGATTCAAGAAGGGCAGTTGTCAGTTTCTGGCGAAAGAATGTGCACTGTACTGGTTAACCTCTTACGTATAAGCCTGCCCAGGAAAGTGTTGATAGGTAAACTGACCGGCTCAAAAATGACCTAAATAGTGTTGACTGGGCCGTTAAACTCCAATACAAACAAACAAACATAATTATACGTAAGCAAACAGTGTAGATCCATTATGAGCCGTCTAATGAGGATCAACACTGTTTGTCATCCTGCAAATGATTTGGATTGAACCCCACCCACCTATATTCAACATTGGACTCGTCCAGTGTAAAATTCAAAGATGGAGTCGTCTACATCAGAAACTCGGGATTGAAAAGGGTTAAAGATTTAAGGGGAATGGGAACACCTGACAGGTTTTTCCGCCATTTTTCAACAACGATTGGCACGTCCTGTTCGCTTTTCTGTAAGCCCGGGCCCACTGAAAAAAGGGATATACTCTTAAAGGAAAGAATTTGCTCCCCAGGAGCAAATTCTTTCTTTTAAGAGTTGACCCCTATTGACATGGGAGACAAAACTATCTTTGCAGGAGTTGCCTTCCCTGAAGGTGTTCCCATTCCCCTTAAAATGTTACTGTCACAATGTGTTTCAGGCTGGACGGAAGTTTACATTTGATTTAGCAGCTAGTGTCAGACAGAAGCCTGCTGGGGCATTCACCCCTAATTATAACCTGTTGGAGCCCCTAGAAGACTTTCTGAAGGGCGAGATGCCTATGGACGGTCATGCAAGGGCCTCGGGTAGACTGTATTTATCCCTGACTAATCCGAAAACATTGAAAAACGAGGTGATGTCAGAGTACCGTTCAAATGAAGAATTGTTAAAGGTCTGTATAATTGAATAATGATGCCATTTATAAGGTTCGGTACTGTGCATATTCTCCAACTAAACCACTGATCGGATTTTGATCAAACTTCACAGGAATGATCCTTAGGTTGTCCCCTTTCAAAGTTGTTCAAATGGTTCCGGTCCGTTGCACATCTAGGTCATAGGAGCCAAAAATATTTTTTTTTTACTGAAAACTTAAAAAAAATCTTCTTCTCTGAAACCGCATGGCACAGGTCTTTGATATTTGGTATGAAGCTTCATCTAGTCGACCTCAACGAAGGTTGTTCAATTTATAGCTCTTGGGCCAAAAATGCCACCGCCCCGAGGCCCTTTGGTTTTACATCGACTTATATAGGGAAAATCTTATAAAATCTTCTTCTCTGAAACCGCAAGGCCCAGGTCTTTGATATTTGGTGTGTTTGATAATTGGTGTGAAGCTTCAACTGGTGGACCTCTATCAAGTTTGTTCAAATAAGTGCCCAGGGGCCAAAAATGCCCCCGCCCCGGGCCCCTTTGGTTTACATAGACTTATATAGGGGGAATCTTTAAAAATCTTCTTCTCTGAAACCTCAAGGCCCAGGTCATTGATATTTTGTGTGAAGCTTCATCATATTGACCTCTACCAGGATTGTTCAAATTATAGCCCTTTGGCCCAAAATACCCCCGACCGGGGCCCTTTGGTTTTACATTGACTTATATAGAGAAAATCTTAAAAAATCTTCTCTGAAACTGCAAGGCCCAGGTCTTTGATATTTGGTGTGAAGCTTCACCTAGTGGACCACCATCAAGTTTGTTCAAATAATAGCCCTGGGGCCAAAAATGCCCTCGCCCCGGGGCCCAATGGTTATACATAGACTTTTATAGTGAAAATATTTTTGAATCTTCTTCTCTGAAACCGCAAGGACCAGGTCTTTGATATTTGGTGTGAAGCTTCATCTAGTTGACCTCTATCAAGATTGTTCAAATTTTAGCCCTGGGGCCAAAAATGCCCCCGCCCCGGGGCCCTTTGGTTATACAAAGACTTATATAGGGAAAATATTTAAAAATCTTCATCTCTGAAACAGCAAGGCCCAGGTCTTTGATATTTGATGTGAAGTTTCATCTAGTGGACCTCTATCAAGTTTGTTCCAATTATAGCTCTGGGATAAAAAAAATCCCCCGCCCAGGGCCCTTTGGTTTTGCATAGAGTAATATGGGGAAAATCTCTAAAAATCTTCATCTCAGAAACCAGAAGGCTCAGGTCTTTGATATTTTGGATAAAGCTTTGTCTGATTGACCTCGACCAAGTTTGTTCAAATTATAGCCGTGGGGCCAAAATGGCTCTGCCCCAGGGCCCACTTGTTGTACATAGACTTTTATAGGGAAAACCTTTAAAAATCTTCTTCTCTGAATTCAGACAGCTCAGGTCTTTGATATTTGGTATGAAGCTTCATCTTGTGGACCTCTAACAAGAAATTTTCAAATTATAGCTCTGGGGCCAAAATTGGCCCCTCCCCGGGGCCCAATGGTTTCACTTAGACTTATTTAGGGGGAAAAACCTTAAAAATCTTCTTGTCTGAAATCACAAGGCCTAGGTGTGGATATTTGGTATGAAGCTTTGTCTAGTAGATCTCTACCAAGATTGTTCATATTATAGCCCTGGGGCCAAGAATGGGCACACCCCAGAGCCCACTGGTTTTACATAGACTTGTATAGGGAAAACATTGAAAATGTTCTTGTCTGAAACCAGAAGGCTGAGGTCTTTGAAATTTGGTATGATGGTTCATCTTGTGGACTTCTATCAAAAGTGTTCACATAGCCCTGTGGCCAAAATGGGCCCATCCTGGGGCCCACTTGTTTTACATAGACTTATATTTGGAAAACCTTGGAAAATCTTCTTGTCTGATATTTGGTATGCAACTTCGTCTTGTGGATTTCTACCAAGATCGTTCAAATTGTAGCCCTGGGGCCAAAAATGGCCCCGCCCTGGGGCTCACAGGTTTTATATAAAGTGATATAAGGAAAACCTGTATAAATCGTCTTGCCTGACACTAGAAGGCTCCCCTCTTTGATTTTTGGTATGAAGCTTTACCTTTTGGACCTCCCTCAAGATTATGCAAATTATAGCCCTAGGGCCAATAATGGCCATATCCGGGCCCACTTGTTGCACTATGGAACGGGTGAGCAATCCAGGGCCATCATGGCCCACTTGTTCAAAGGGAGACGTCATTCAGGACTTCCTGTTCACCTTTCTTTAAGCCCTTTCTCACTGAAAAAGGGGTGTACTCTTAAAGGAAAGAATTTGCTCCTCAGGAGCAAATTGTTTCCTTTAAGAGTTGACCCCTATTGACATGGGAGACAAAAAATACTTTTGCAGGAGTTGCCTCGCCTGAAAGTGTTCCAGTTCCCCTTATTTATAGCTCAAGGCTACGCGGCATATTGGATATAATTAACAAATATCTTTTTCGATCTTCTTTAACATATAATATGTTGTGTTACTTATCAGAATAGCCTCACTGATTCAAGAAGGGCAGATGTCGGATTCTGACAAAAAATGTGCTTTCTGCTCGAGGTAAACTGATCGGCTCGATATGACTAAAATAATTTTGACTTGGCAAACACACGATGTTATTTTGTTGCACAAGTTCGAAGGGAGATAACCTTCGCATAGTAGTACGTGGGGTATTTTACACCGTTATTTCCCCCTATCACTTCGATACATGTTATTTTCAAATCTAGACAGACGATACACATGAAATGGTAAGCCTTATTTTCTCTGAACAAAAAGAATTGCCACCTTTTCGAAATATTATATTAATTACGAAAACACGCCTATTAAAAAAAAAAAATGAAACACAAAAATAATATTCACCACAAAATGGAAATTTTTGCATCTTTCTGCTCAAAGCATAGATTGCGACATCCCGTTAAAGCCGCCTAGGCGAGGCGGTTCTAACGAGTACCCACAACCTGTGTTTTTACCACAAATAAGAAAAAATGTTCACCCCTCTAAACCCCAGTTTTAGTATATATAAGTGGGGTTTAATTGGGTCAAAAGTATATAGACGTGATTATGTGTCTGTTCACCAGGATAGTAAGGTCGTGCATTGGAGGCCAGATACAGTGAAAAGCGGGGGTTTACATGTCTAAACCCAATATTTCTTATTTTTGATCTTACATATTGGTTGTATGTATTCGGTTGTGTTTGACCAGTTTTCCAAAAAAAAAGTTGTATGTACTCGGTTGTGTATGACCAGTTATCAAAAGATAAATATCCGAAAATTTAGAACGACCCTCACAAAGGACAACTGACGTTAAAGCAACTTGATGATGTCGCATTGACGTCGTGGCGTCGGCGACGTTGTCTACATATGTGTCTTCCGTACGGAACCCTGAATATTTAAATAGGTTGTGCGAACAAATAATATCTTGTGCGCACAAGATATTATCTTGTCCGCACAAGATCTATCACAGTTCTGCAAACAAAGTAATATGTTGTGAGAAAAAGATAATAAGTTATTATCTTGTTCGCACAACATATTATCTTGTTTGCACAACATAGATCTTGTGCAGGATGTTGTTTAAACAAGGTAATATGTTGTGAGAATAAGATAATAAGTTATTTTCTTGTTCGCTCAACATATTATCTTGTTTGCAAAACATAGATCTTGTACAGACAATATAATATTTTGTGCGCACAAGATATTATCTTGTTCGCACAACTTAATATCTTGCGTGGACAACATAATATCTTGTGTGCAAAAGATATTACCTTGTGCGCTCAAGATAATATTTTGTTCGCACAACTTCTCAAGATCTATGCTGTGCAAACAAGATAATATGTTGTGCGAGCAAGATAATATCTTGTGTGCACAAGATATTAAATTGTGCTAACCAGATATTATATTGTGCGCACAAGATAATATGTTGTCTGCACAAGATAAATTATGCTTTCCGCACAATCTAATACCTTGTGCCCAGAACATATTATCTTGTATGCACAAGATAATATCTTGTTCGCACAACTTTATACCTTGTTCGCACAACATATTAAAAATAAAATTGAATGTCCCTTCCCTGGTTTAATACTTCCGGGATTAAAATTACATTACTAAGTGCACATGTGTTTTTATGCAAGGGACCCGCCCATTTTCACTACTTGTTGGCTGTTATAACAAAATTGAGCCCGCCAAAATTGGTTGTTGGTTGTTACCTTTAAACACTCTCGGATTGAAATTTCTGCCAAGTGTGCACCTGGTACGGAACCAAGAGTGGTCAAATATTTAAGACAAACTTTGGGCTGGCTTAAAGTGAACAATTGCATAATGTGAACAAGTCCATATTGAATATTTGCATAAATCGGGGCTTTGAGAAATTGATTGGGCTGCACACTGCTTCCACAAAGATCTGAAACGGACCACACATGGGTACTGGTAAACCGCTTTGAAGGTCTAAGCCTGCCCAGGCCAAGTGGTGCGAGTCGAACCATCCCTGCAGATAAACCCTATTCCTTTATTCGGGCGGTATGGCTGGAGATGTCACTTCATCACAGTATCGGTTAAAAGTCCCACAAAATTGGAAACAGCGTCATCAAAATGACCTAAATAGTGTGGACGGGAATGCAAAACCTCGATTCTAACAAAATCTATACACAGCACTTTGACGTAACAGTAACAATACTGACGTGGCTATAAATAACCGGTATCTGGATTTCGTACACGTCAGTGATAGTCATGGGGACAATTGCAGGGACAATTCTTGATCATTTAGTGACTTTGGGTCGATTTATATACAATAGACCAAAAAAGGAAGTGATTTTAGTTATTACTTTCGCATGTGCTTACACGTTAAAGGTGCATTATTGAGCTATCTGGAAAAATGCTTCCAAAAATAAAATACATATAGCCGGTATTTTTCTTTAAAACAATACAAATGAATGCATTTTATGCAAAATGCGACCACAGGGTTCATACGCGGGAAAAAAATTTTTTTTCAAGGTCAGGGAATTGTCAGGGAAATTTTGAAATTTGGAAAATGTCAGGGAAATGTCAGGGAATTTTCTGATCTGGGTAGGCACCCATTCGGAAAGGTTAAGGCAGTTTCTTCAAATACATGTGTTTCCTTTTTCGTGAAAGCTATAATCACACTTACAGCAATTGAAGCATAACTTAAAATTGTATGCATATATCTATATTCTACATATTTTTCAAATTCCATATAGAAGAAACTGAAAGGGATTTGCACCCCTTACCTCCTGAGCAAATCTGGTGATGGCTATATCTAATGATTCGATCCCCTCTCCACTTCATAAAAGGCAATATTACTCAGAAACCATTCAGATCCCATCCCTAAACCAAATATATTCTTGTTCCTTTTGATAAGACGCATTCAGTAACACCAACCTGGGGGTCCTTCCGAATGCGCCGGCGTCATGCCCCACCCCCTCCATTTCATAAAAGGCCCAATATCTCAGAAACCTTACAGATCCCAACCATATATTCTCTTGTTTCTTATGAAGAGACACATTCAATGACACTAACTTGGGGGGTCTCCCGGGGTGAGCTGGGGCCTTGCTCAACCCCTCCACTTCACAAAAGGCAATATATCTCATACAACATTCAGATCTCCACCCCTAAACCATATACTTTCTTGTTCCTTTTGATAAAACGCATTCAGTGGCACCAACCTGGCGGTCCCATGGGATTTGCCAGGGTCATGCCCCACCCCCTCCATTTCATAAAAGGCCCAATATCTTGGAAACCTTACAGATCCCCACCCCTTAACCATATATTGATATTTTTCCTTACAAAGAATTGCAATCAATGACACCAACTTGGGGGGTCTCCCTGGATGTGCCGGGGCCTTGCCCCACCTGTATAAGTTGTCATCTATAGTAACTATGCAAAAAGATGCAGATGACATTGCTCTGGAGGCTGAAAAGAAAAGGAAAATTGAATTACTTTCCAAGTCCAATGCTTTCCGGGCAAAGGCAACAGATATGAAAAGGATCTTACTGTGCTAGATGCCAAGATATCATCACTGCAAAGAAAACTGAACACTTCCTAAATCCTTTGTATTGCTGTCTTGTTGAATGGCAACCTGTGCTTGTAAATATGAAATATTTCAGTGCTTAATAGCTGTTTTATATAGAATCCTTATCCTATAGCTTCATTGCCTTCGTTATAGTTCTAGTTAATTCAACGTTCAATCTAACCATGTGTATTATAGCTAGTTGTTTAACCTGTACAACTCTGTTAACATTTTGTGAACATTTAGTGGTTTTTATGCTGTTGTGCTGGATATGGGGCTGATCAGCTTGCTTGTATATAATAGTATGCAATACTGTCACTTAATTATGCAGGGCTTATTTTATGTGCGATATATAAAATCGAAAATAATATTATCTACTGTACAATACCTTATTAACATGCTTTTGCTACCAAGGTGTTTTGCATGGTATGTATCCGATAGATGTTACTCTTTTTAATTGGTAATCAGAATGACAATTCCATTTTAATGTAATTTAGAAAAGCTATGTTCAGAAAAACAGTTCGATTTGGTTACCGGTAATATGTTCAGTTTCCAAAAGTAATTGCTTTATTGTCTATTGGTCATAACATAAAAACGTTTGTTTGAAACAGTGTATTTGATTACTTTTTAATGCATGATAATTCATGTCATTTTGCTTACCAATGTGTATTGTATAATCACCAGCTCCATATCCAGTTGATTGGGAATAAACCAAAAAAATATTAAACAATGTAAATGTTTGTCAAAAAAGGAGGTAAGGGTTGGCTGTAGGGGTAGTGGAGGCCAACATTCTATTTTTCATTTAAGATTGAACCACTAAATGTGCAGATTTTAAAATAACAAAAGTTTGTATCGTGCAAAACCAAAATGTCAGGGAAAAATGCTTTCATGTCAGGGAAAAGTCAGGGAAATGTCAGGGAATTTTGTCTGAAGAAAATTGTATGAACCATGGACCAATTATGATGACAGGTAAACGAGTTTGAGAGGGATTCCCTAACTAGGCTTCGAACACTAGTTAGATCTATTTTTAGTTCGTGACAGAAATAGAATCCCCATATATGACGTTATGCGACGTTCGTTTTTGGCCTTGTTTGCTTAGGCCATGCCTGAATCGGAAAAAAATATGACGCTGAATATCATGCCATTAGTAACGACACTCAGAGACGATACTGTCGCCATGTATGTGTAAAGTGACAGATTTATTATTAGAACAGAAATTCCGAACACATGTTCAGAGCGAAGGGTAAACACGAATGAAAACGACCATTTTCACAAAGTTCTGGAGCTGTATTTGGCTCCAAAAGTGTACACATGACAAAGGAGTATGCATTGAAGATAAAAACCAGAAAAAAAAATTGAGACCCGGTAGCTCAATAATGCACCTTTAAGGGGAATGGGAACACCTAGCACATTTTTCCACGATTTTCTAAGAGAGACAACTTTCGGGACTTCCTGTTCGCTTTTCTAAAGGCTCAGTCCCATCAAAAAAAGTGGTCTACTCTTAAGGAAAGAATTTGCTCCTCCGGAGCAAATTCTTTCCTTTCAGAGTTGGCCCCTATTGACATGGGAGGCAAATTTACGTTTGCAGAAGTTGCCTCCCCTGAATGTTTTCCAATTCCCCCTTAACTGTCTTTTATTGCATGTTTCCAGTGTATGATTGCATCATGTTATATTCCTGTGTATGCTGGACTGCAGCCTCCGATCATCAGAGGAAAGGTAACTATTTGTTGTCTAATATATTCAGTTCTTTCATGGCTGTTTATAGTTATACTATTATTATTGTACAGTTATTTCATGGCCTCGGCGCCTCGGACAGCCCCGTCTATCACCCAAACAACCATGAAAACTGCCCAGAATTACCCCTGATGATACATATCCTTCAAAGTGATCTGGTCTGCGTCTGTATTACGTCGCTAAGCATGCCAGATGCCACATGTTGTTGTTGTTCTTGGCAGAAATTAATTACCGGTACCCGCTTGTTATGAGCCAAGTGTAGCAGAAGAAAAAGCAAACGAAGTAGAAGTGGAGGCAGTGATCAGGAATCGATACAATTAACCCACAGCTCCCATCAGAGACATCAAAGAGAAAGAAACACAAACACGAAGCAACAGACCCCAACGGAAACATCAACAGCGGAAAGCCAAAAGGACAGTTACTTTCCAAACATTAGCCATCTAAAAATTAATAAATTTTATTGACAAAATAATTGAAGTGTAACAAACAAAAAATTACTTTCCTGAATTAGCTCTGATTTTACATAACCTTAAATCCTGGTCTCTGATCCCATTCAATAAATAAACACTTAGTCCTTAATGAATAATAATCCTCAAGTAATCCGCCACAGAATTTAGAATGATATTTTCTTAACTGCCAGACTGAAGTAAATGGAAATTCTGATCCCATTTATGTAGTAAAGGAAAGTTGCGGAATGCTGTAGAATGAAAAAGGCTTAATGCTAAAACTACTGTGATCTAGAATTTTCTAGGTTTTTCAAATTATCCCTTTTTTCTAAACAACATGTTTACCAATTTAAATTACTCTGTGATTCATAATCCAGAACTTTCCCCCCACAATATAGAAAATGAGTGCACAAAACATTATATACCAGATTAGGTAACACAGTGGGGTGAAAGTAGGAATCAGAAAACCAAAATCTTTTACATAACATCATTTCATCTGAAAAACAACAACAAAAAATACTGCATTACCCAAGCACGTCCACATTCGAATCCAGGCACTGACAGATTAATTACGGCCCCGCCCATCGGAGCTTGAAGAAATAGATTGGCTGCATGGTGCTACCACGCAGAGCTGAAACTGACCGCACACAAGTACAGGTAAACAGCTTTGAGAATCTAAGCCTGCCAATGCAAAGCGGTGCAAGTCGGACAATCCATGCTTATAAACCCTATTTGTTTCATTGGGCGACAGGGCTTGAGATATCATTTCATCTCAATGTCGGGTAAAAGTCTCACAAAATTGGAAGCACCGGTTCCAAAATGACCAAACAGTGTTGATGGGGACGTTAAACCTCAAATCAAACAAACAAAACAAAACCAGATTTATTACTGGTAATTATCATTAAAAGCAGGAACTTCCAAAGGAAACTGTGTAGAATCTAACAATACAATATTCATGTAACTCATTACTTTTTATATAGGTTTGGTAATAATAGGAGTAAATCCGTTATCTGCCAATCACATCGATCGTCTGCTTTGTTGTCTTCGGGTTACTTTAATCAAAGTCGTTGTTGCAGTTATTATAGTTATAATTTTGTAACACACCAATCGGGCTCCACGCTGTTTGCCTGTATGCAAAAATAAAATCGAAATGTGCAGCAGGCAACTTTCACAGATCAATCCATATTTTTAGCTCACCTGTCACGTAGTGACAAGGTGAGCTTTTGGGATCACTTTTTGTCCGTCGTGCGTCCGTCCGTGCGTCCGTGCGTGCGTCCGTAAACTTTTTCTTCAAACGACATCTCCTCCTAAACCACTGATCGGATTTTGACCAAACTTTACAGGAATGATCCTTAGGTGGTCCCCTTTCAAAGTTGTTCAAATGGTTCCGGTCCGTTGCACATATAGGTCACAGTAGCCAAAAATAATTTTTTTCACCAAAAACTTAAAAAATCTTCTTCTCTGAAACCGCAAGGCCCAGGTCTTTGATATTTGGTATGAAGCTTCATCTAGCGGACCCCTACCAAGATTGTTCAAATTATAGTGCTGGGGCCAAAAATGTCCCCGCACCGGGGCCCTTTGGTTTTACATGGGCTTATATAGGGAAAATCTTTAAAAATCTTCTTCTCTGAAACCGCAAGGCCCAGATCTTTGATATTTGGTATGAAGCTTCATCTAGTGGACCCCTACTAAGATTGTTCAAATTATAGTGCTGGAGCTAAAAATGCCCCCGCATGGGGGCCCTTTGGTTTTACATGGGCTTATATAGGGAAAATCTTGAAAAATCTTCTTCTCTGAAACCGCAATGCCCAGGTCTTTGATATTTGGTATGAAGCTTCATCTAGTGGACCCCTACCAAGTTTGTTCAAATTATAGTGCTGGGGCCAAAAATGCCCCCGCACCAGGGTCCTTAATTTTACATGGGCTTATATAGGGAAAATCTTTAAAAATCTTCTTCTCAGAAACCGCAAGGCCCAGGTCTTTGATATTTTGTATGAAGCTTCATCTAGTGGACCCCTACCAAGACTGTTCAAATTATAGTGCTGGGGCCAAAAATGCCCCCGCACCGGGGCCCTTTGGTTTTACATGGCTTATATAGGGAAAATCTTTAAAAATCTTTTTCTCTGAAACCGCAAGGCCCAGGTCTTTGATATTTTGTATGAAGCTTCATCTAGTGGACCCCTACCAAGATTGTTCAAATTATAGTGCTGGAGCTAAAAATGCCCCCGCACGGGGGCCCTTTGGTTTTACATGGGCTTATATAGGGAAAATCTTGAAAAATCTTCTTCTCTGAAACCGCAAGGCCCAGGTCTTTGATATTTGGTATGAAGCTTCATCTAGTGGACCCCTACCAAGATTGTTCAAATTATAGTGCTGGGGCCAAAAATGCCGCGGCACCGGGGCCCTTTGGTTTTACATGGGCTTATATAGGGAAAATCTTGAAAAATCTTCTTCTCTGAAACCGCAAGGCCCAGGTCTTTGATATTTGGTATGAAGCTTCATCTAGTGGACCCCTACCAAGTTTGTTCAAATTATAGTGCTGGGGCCAAAAATGCCCCCGCACCGGGGTCCTTTGGTTTTACATGGGCTTATATAGAGAAAATCTTTAAAAATCTTCTTCTCAGAAACCGCAAGGCCCAGGTCTAGTGGACCTCTACCAAGATTGTTCAAATTATAGTGCTGAGGCCAAAAGTGCCCCGGCACCGGGACCCTTTGGTTTTACATGGGCTTATATAGGGAAAATCTTTAAAAATCTTCTTCTCTGAAACCGCAAGGCCCAGGTCGTTGATATTTGGTATGAAGCTTCATCTAGTGGACCCTTACCAAGATTGTTCAAATTATAGCCCTGGGGCCAAAAATGCCCCCACGCCGGGGCCCTTTGGTTTTACATAGACTTATATAGGGAAAATCTTGAAAAATCTTCTTCTCTGAAACCACAAGGCTTAGGTCTTCGATATTTGTTATGAAGCTTCAGCTAGTGGACCTCTATAAAAATTGTTCAAATTATAGCGCTGAGACGAAAAATGCCCCCGCCATGTGGCCCTTTGGTTTTACATAGACTTATATATGGAAAATCTTAAAAAATCATCTTCTCTGAAACACAAGGCTGAGGTCATTTATATTTGTTATGAAGCTTCAGCTAGTGGAACTCTACCAAGATTGTTCAAATTATTGCCCTGGGGCCAAAAATGCCCCCGCCTCGGGGCCCTTTGGTTTTACATAGACTTATATAGGGAAATCTTGTTTTACATAGACTTCTATATGCCGGGTAAACCTTTAAAATCTTGTTCTTTGAAACCACAAAGCCCAGGTCTTTCATATTCAATATGAAGCTTCATCTTGTGGACCTCTACCAAGATTGTTCAAATTATAACCCTGGGGCAAAAAAGTGACCCTGCCTGGGGCCGACTTGTTATACATTGGATCAGGTGAGCGAACCAGGGCCCTCTGGGCCCTCTTGTTTAGCATGGCATCTTAAGGGATAAATTTGGAAGGGGGTGCCAGGTTTGAATTATATATACTAGTAATTTAACAGGAATGGTTATGGTAAAGGAAACTTTTAGCTTAGCACCACATTAACAACTCCAATGTAATGGACGCCCTTATAAACAAAACTTATACTGGCCTCCGTGGCCTGTTGGATAAGAGTGCTGACTCTTAATCATGATTAGGTCTCTCACCGCTGGTTCGAGTCACACATGAGACGCTCAGTTCAGAAATGGAAGGTCAGGTGTTTTTTCGCCCACCTTTGATTTACGAACAGCTCGATATGAGTAAAATAATCTTGAAAGGGTCGTAAAACTGACCAAATATCAGACAGACGGGCCAGTCTACTAGGAAGCCTGTCGTTGGGGTTTGTGGCAAATTAAGAAAAAACTTCCCTACGAAGACATTTTAGATTCAGAAACTAGAGGAACCTTACCATCACAACCGCATCAGCATGTGCAGATCTGCATCTTTGCTGTTCAAAAATTATAAAAAGCGGTTTTCTCATGACCTGGCCCAGTTGTCTTCTTTTTTCTAGAGGTATGTTGACGGAGGTTTCACCGACAACCTCTACATCTTCAAAGAGGGCCGAACAGTCACAGTATCGCCTTTCAGTGGACCGCAGGATATATCACCTAAAGATTCTGCAGGAAAAGTGAAATATATACATGTCAAGAATCAGGACTTTCAGGTAGGCCTAACGGTTATTTACCTGGCTTCTTGCATTCGTAGGAGATATTTTGGTATCATAATCGGTATTGTTACTGGTGACATATCAAATGACATGCATTCTACCAGGACCTGTGTCCCTTTCTCTCAACAAAGAGGTAAACTTAGCTACACTATCCTCTCCAAAGTCAGATGTGAAAACATATCGAATCCGGAAGGCCATTCCAATCCCTAATGGTCAAAGGTACAAGGATGTCAGTTCCACATAGATCTGAAAAAGCCAATGAGTGATGGTTTCTGCAATGCCTTATTATGGAAATTAGGCCATGAGTTGGAATGCAATCGGTACCTTTTACGCCTTTGTACAACAGTATAAGCCTACTGTATCTCCCATCTTCACTTCTATATTATTCCAGTCCTACATCCAGTCAAAAACATTATTTGCTAGTTACAAATTTGGCAGCTATGTCCTGAACTTTTTCATTCTTCTTGATGGACCGACCACTCATGTGGTATCCGGACACAACTACTCATATTCTAAGAATGGGCAGACATTATTCTACCTCCTTTACATCTTGAGGACACTGATTAAGATTTCGCCTCAGGAAACAGATGTGTTTAATTTGTCTTTGAACACATGCTGCATATTTGTGTATTACATACCAAATCGTTTGCGATTGTCACGCCAAGGATATAATGAAATTTTCGAGGATCGTTCCCTCCTAAGTGTAAGAAGCCTCGATTTTACTGGTTATCTGCATACTGTTGAGTTTAATGGGCTGAAATCTCAGACCCTGTTTTCTTGTCAAACGTCCTATTCTATCTAAATCATTCTGAAATTTCTGGGAGTCCTCTGCATCTCTAATATCACGGTAGCAAACACAGAACAATAATGGTCCTTTGTGGGACGGCAGTCAAAACTGGAGCATCCTCTGAAATTTCACCATTTAGGAAAATCCAATGCTTTCTGTAATAAAGAAATGAGTCTAACCATTTGGGGGTCTTCCAATCAATGCTATAAGTAAATAACTTATTATGTAGCTCAGGAGGGGGTCTATCAAAGCCTTCTCGAAGTCCAGAATAACTATGTCCACCTGTCCTTGTTATCCAATATTTTACCCAGTCATGAATGACAGTGGTCAGCTTGGTTTCACAACTGTTGCTTATCCTAAATGCATGTTGTACAGTGGGGTCAGAACTAAATTTTACACCCTTGCGCACTTGGTGTTCACGTCAGGTGAATAAATTTACTATCATTTTAATGTAAATAGTACACTTGGCGTGCATGTCTCAAGTGCACTTGCTGTAAACTTTAGTTCAGGCTTCACTGTACGTTTGGCAAAATGCATTCATCCAAATGGGTCATGATATTTGAGCAAACTATGTGTTCAAGCAACTTACATGGCACGCTTGTCAGGGACACTGGGCGATAGTATTTTCATCACGAAAACATGCCTATGTAATTTGGACCCCATTGAACCCCACTTTTATAAAGTGAAACTCGGGTTTACTGGGGTATACCTTATTTTTCTTATTTCTGCTCTAAAATATAGATTGTGGGTACTCGTTAGAACCCCCTCATCGAGGCGGTTCTTACGAGTACCCGATGAGGCGGTTCTAACGAGAACCCACAATCTTTATTTTGAGCAGAAATAAGAAAACTATCACAATTTTTAATCTTAATTTTTTTTATTTTTCGGCGGTAAAGTTTACAATGTATTTGTATAGGCGTGTTTTCGTAATGAAATGTGTACAGCTACAATAGGACCTGATCAAGTCGGAACCAAAAGCCTGTCCCAATCATGAAAGGGAAAGATGGACAAATAAATCTACAACAAAATCACAGACAACAAGCCGAGTTAGTAGATCTTTTCCAAACAGGTAGCAACTCAGTTACATTTACTGAACTAAATAATTAGGACACATATAACTGATAAAATGATAAAATGAAAACCATCACGAAACACGCCTATATATCTTTATATAGCAAAAACTGGTGTTTATAGGGGTAAACCTTATTTTTCTTATTTCTGCTCTAAAATTAGATTGTGGGTACTCGTTAGAACCGCCTCGATGAGGCGATTCTAACGAGTAACCACAATCTATATTTTGAGCAGAAATAAGAAAAATATCCCAATTTTTCATCTTAAAAATTTCATTTTTCGGCGATAAAAGTTCATTGTGTCTGTATAGGCGTGTTTTCGCAATGGTATAAAACTTGGACAGCACGGAACATCAAACAAATGAAACCGCCTCGAAAGTACCGCCTTTGGCCGGCCATTAATAATTTCCGGGGATGGGGTGGGGGTTAAACCGGCTTTATTGAGCGATATTTAGCAATTTCTGTGCAATTAAATGTCTCCCTGTCCTTCATTACAGTGTGGATTATATTATCTAGATTTATGAGATAGTTGATTCCATTGTGGAATTTTTAAAATACTTGAGGGTCACTGATGAGATCAAAACTACGGACAATAATCAGGAATCGATAGTTACATTACACCTCTCAAGACAACAAAGGGAAAGAAATACCAACATGACATAACGTCACAAGGACAGTTTCTTTCCCACGAAATGGCCAGTCGGCTCTCCAATATTAAATAAAGATATTAACAGTACATGCATGCAATGGCAAACTACATGTATAACAATAATAAACCACAACAGAAATACTGTGTTGGAACGGTCAGTAGTTTTTTACTTGAGGGTGGGGGCCGGGCTTAACTCATTTTTACGTGGCCACAATCCTAACCATTGGTTCCATGGTGGTTAAGATAAATTGTTCAATCCATAAAGGATTTCAAACCCACCAGTGAAACATTTCCTAGACGAATACAGAGATCAAACAACAATTAATACATGTAGGGCTCGACAGCATGAAATAACTGAAATGCTGGCGGCCTAATTGGTAGACACTAGCTAGTCTGCCCTCCACCCCACCCCAATCCACACACACACAAAAAAGCAAAAGCAAAAAAAAAAATGTAGACTCTACAATTTTCAGTTCTGTGGTTTATTCCTTGCCTCCAAAGATAACCTTCTATAGATTACAGTTTAAAAATCCACTACCGCTGGTGTTAAGTTTATGTTTGGCGGCTGATCAACGTCTCCCTGTCCTTCATTATATTGTAGATTATTTTTGCGAGTCCGTTAGGATCATTCATTTCATTGTGGAATGAATTTTGAAAATACTTTATGGCCACCGATGAAGCCTTATTATGCCGGAACTTCTCGTAGCTAGTCTGACCTAGAAAATCGATTCTTGATTTCCATTGATGTGTTCAGTTTTAGGTTTAGATGTATTAGTCTTCCTTTATTCATTTATTGATGAAAGATGCCCCGCGTTTGCGCTTTTTCAGTAGTCCTATTGTTCATACACAGAGAAAACTGTATCTGCATACACGCTAGAAACAGACCCTACAAAATGCTCGTATCATTAAATGACACGTTTCCGCAGTACTCAGAAACAGATGACCATCGAAAGTACGAGGGCAAGTCAATAAGTAATTAGCCTATCCCATTTCCAATTGACCGAGGCACCCACGTTTTTAAGGCTTTGTTAAAATACATGTTTAAGCATTATCGTGTCATTCATTTCATAAGAGTTTGAACGCCAAACATGGCTAGCAATGCAAAATCATGCTTTTCGTCAAAAGTTGAGTACTGTAAAAGTTGACTGCTGTAACTCGGCACTTGTATTGGAAAGGGAAACAGGTCAGGCAAATGCATTATACATTTCACATGGTAGCGTTTCAACAATTAACATTATCGCTTGGGAATGCGCAAGGTAATAGCCCGTTTGGTTCCAAAATCCCTTAGCGACGAGCAAATGTCAACAAGAGCATTAGTATGAAGCCAATTGTTGAAGCGGTTTAGGTCAAAAAAGATGGTTTTCTTTATCACCTGGTGACTGTAGATGAGACCTGGGTCCATTATTATCAGCCAGAGAATAAAGTGCAAAAGTCGCCAATGGGTAGGGCCGGGGGCTCCATGGCCAAAGAAGTTTAAAACGCAACTATCTGCTGGCAAGGTGATGGCAACTGTATATTGGGACGCACAATGCATTATTACATGTTGGACTTTCTTGCAAAGAAAAGTACAATAACATATGATCTAACAGGACAATGCGAGAGTCCACACTTGCGAAACTGCAATGGATGCTGTTGAGCGGAATTGGTACGAGCTAATACCGCACCCGGCCTAGTCTCCAGACTTCGCTCTTAGTGACTAGTTCCTATTCCCAAGCTTGAAAAAGGATATCCGTGGACGTCATTTCCGGTCCGACAAGAAGTCGTGGCGACAGTTGAGGAGTGGGTCGGAGACAAGGACCCTGACGTCATCAGTTCTGGGTTGATGACACTGGAACAGCGTTGGTTCAAATGCATCATTATATTGGGCAATTACATCGAAAAAGAAGAGATTATTCTCGAACTGAAATGAGTAAGGCTGTTTTTACTGACTCGCCTCGTAGCTGAGCAATGGTGATCCCAAGATGATCTGCATACCATTAGTCAGTTTCCAATTTCAAACTGATTCTTTGTATGAGCTGCTTTCAAATAAAGAGATGATCTTGCGTGAGGCACACAAAGGGCAAGATTTGCTGTCATGGAATGCGGTTTGCTGCTGAGCTAGGTCTTTTGTTTACTGTTGACACATACCAGAAGACATGTTTATCCGTTATTGTCATAGAGGCCCAATATGGGGAAATTCTTTTAATATACACACCTGCTGTCCTTATTACCTCGGTGGCTTAATTTTTCTTCAGGGAAACGGAGAGCAGTAGTAAGACCTTAAAAATCAAATCTTTAATGTTCTTGTTCTTTGGACATCTTGTTCTCGTTTGAAGTAGATATGAATGAACAAATTGTACAATGGAGCTAAATTGCACTTGTATGGAATAGAACAGAATGACGTAAACAGATATCTAGAAGAAGAATAAACTTTTGAACACAAATGGAGAAGAAAAGAAAAAAAAAACATTTTCCAAATAATTTCAAGTAAAATTGATGTTTCTTAAAATCAAACTATCTTGTTATCGGTTACATGCCTTCATTTTACTTTTTTCCCCGCACAACACCACAATGGTCTTCAAGATAACTGCATCCACCATCTTAAAAAATACTAGGAAATGGGTCATTCAATATATAATAAGCTCTGTCGAAGTTTGCTCGTTAATTTTCATGTTAGTTTCTGAAAGTTTACTCATCAAATGTTGTTTGACTATTTTATTATCAATTTTTTTATCTTGCTATTTATAGAAATATAAACGGGTCAAGTCGCTTATAACCTCGAACTTCGGTCCTCCCGGTATAGTTTTTGACGTCACTGAATGATCATGTGACGTCACTTGAGTCCAAGTATTCATTGAGATAGGAAAAACCTGGCGCCCCTGTAGTTAACTTAGGAGTTTTCTGTAAATGCAACGAGAATGTAAATATTCCTTAGTAACGTTGTTTTCTGTGTTGTTAAGGCACATGTGTCATCTTCATATTTGACTGTTTCAGAATTTTATTTTGATACACATAGTTTCTGCACAGTCTATTTTGACACATTATTTCTTTAGTTTCTGAATCAAAAAGACGGTTTTGTTTTTACAAAGCGAGAACTATTGCCTTCCTCAGTACTTACATTAATCCATAACCATCCTTTCTTAACATGTACTTTTTTCACCTTCTGTTGAGAACATGTACAAACGAGACTTTCTTGCACAACATATATTAAGGAAATCCTGGTCTTGACTGTGGGATAGAAATTCGTTTCTTGCACACCAGACAAGGAAATCCGTGATTTTACCCTGGGATAGAAATTTATGTTCTGACCCTGGTGTTCCGACCCAATATCGAATATTCCCGCGTGTTTGATAAATGTACTGGTTGAATACGACCTCGTATGCGCCGTCGTTAAGGTTGACGTCATGCACGTTACGTGACGTCACTAAACATTCCTGCAGTGTAAACGAAATATGGCGGACGTTGGTAACCCAAGTGACTGCAGCATTAATAATCCGCGCAAAGAAATGAAGGTATGCAAGAAAAAGAATCCTATATGGGTGTGAGGGGCGGATAGAAAAATCAGTCCCTCGGGATCACTGTCCGGCATCACTCGGCAAGCCTCGTGATGCCGGACAGTGTCCCTCGGGACGGATTTGTCCATCCACCCCTCACACCCATATAAGATTCTTATATTCCTACCCATGGTTAGGATAAAAATCGAGATTTTTTTACGTGTTTGATGTACATTGGTTGCATAGGACGTCATGTACGCCGTCGTTAAGTTTGACGTCACTGCACGTACAGTGACGTCAAATAACGCCGCATTATTGTCATCACAATATGGCTGACGCAAAATTGTCATCAATATATAGTGGACTCTGTGGGTTAATTGTATCGATTCCTGATCATTGCCTTCACTTCTATTTTCGACAATCGAAGTGACTGCATTATAAAAAGAATCCACTCTCAGAGATGAAAGGTATGTAAGAAAAAAAATCATGGGTGTGAGAAAAATGCTCCCTCGGGATCATCGTTTGGCATCACTCGGCAAGCCTCCCCTCACACCCAACTAAGATTCTTATATTCTTCCTTTTCAGATAAGTAGTCAGAATCTGTTACGCTACAAACAAGCCCTCTTTCCACCATCAGACAACCAGTTGAACCAGTATCATGAAAATGGCTTCTTAGATACGCTACAGTTTCTTAAGCGAGAGGGTTTTTATGAACGTGCTAGTCAGGCATTATGATGTGATACATTGTATATAGTCTCTGGACACCAAGAGTTTAAATAAGGTGTTTGATTTACTAACTATGTTTACAAATTTCAGCGATAAATTATATGTTATTAACCCTTTAGACACCGAGAAAACCTACATCTGAAAATTTCGTTAGCTTATGTCGTCTGCTGAATTGTTTACGCAAACTTTTTAAAAATATTTTTGCATACAGGCAAACAGTGTGGGCCAAGATCAGTCTATTCTGGGTCCACACTGTTTGCAGAAAATACTTTAAGGTAACTGGCAGACGGCAAAGCAGACGACAATGGTCATGATTGGCATTTTATGGGTTAACTCGTAGAGTTGTTTTTTGGTTGCAATCACAAGGTCATGATGAGAGGTGTGTCATTATTTGATTGGATAACATATTTAGATGTACAACATGTTGATTTCGTCTTATACTGTGTATTGAAATTACAAGAAATATATTATGAGCTGCATTCACAGACGCTTCAGTGGAGAAAAGAAGCGATGGATGGGTTTTATCCTTATCACGAACTGTTCTTTCTACACAGTGGACTAACGTCTTTTACAAGTCAGTCTCATGAAATAGTACCCTGAAAGCATAGTTTTTAAGTTACCTCCTATATACATTGCATTGTAACACAATGACTTGATAAAGATATGTTAACTCAGGACAAGTGAGCTTTATCACGTCAACATGACATTACACTTTTATGAATGAAGCAGAATACCGGCAAAAATGGCTAAAATGCTATTATTACTAAAAAATAATGAAAAATATCAAACGGCCCCCGCCCATAGGGGCTTGAAGAAATATATGGGCTGCATGATGCTTCCATGCAGAGCTGAATCCGGCCCGCACACTAGTACTGGTAAACCGCTTAGAGGATCTAAGCATGTCCAGGAACCGCGGTGCGAGGCGGACCGTCCATGCTAATAAACCCTATTGGTTTCATTGGGCGACAGGGCTTGAGATGTCATTTCATCTCAATGTCGGATAAAAGTCCCACAAAATTGGAAGTAATGTCTCCAAAATGACCTATACAGTGTTGACAGGGACGTTAAACCTCAAATCAAACAAACAAACAAATAAAAATATCAAAAGAAAAGTAACGGTCAGCTGATAGTAAAAATACTATCCGCGCCGGAATGTTGAGACGCAATGAGGACAATCGATAACTGGTCCTAAAATGCTAATTTAAAGAGTTTACAAGGGGATACACTGATAAATAGAATACCAGATTCGTGCATTTTGATATCGAGCTTATCAGGCTCAGCTTCGAGAAAGTATGTAGAATCGCTCAACAAGCCGCGCAATTCTACAAGCGTTCTCGAAGCTGAGCCTGATAAACTTATTATCACAAGACACGAACCTGGTATTCTCCATTACGATGGAACTCATGTTCCTCAAAACAGTAAGGGCTACAAAAATTGATGTAGGCAAGGGTAGCTAAAGTCTTTTAGTGATCATCACAACGCTAGGCAATATGATGCATCTCTCTCTATCTCTCACAACGCTAGGCAATATGATGCATCTCTCTCTCTCTCTATCTCTCTCTCTCTCTCTCTGTGCATCTTATACTTCTTTACAATTTCTGTCCATTCACAGTATCAGTGTGCATTTAATTGTTTGCCAGGAGGTGACCTTTGTAAAATATGCACAGACTATTAGCTTAATGTCAGATCTAGATTCATATGTGTTTGTCTGTATTGTATCCTTGTGTAAGTTTAAACCAGTGATGCATGACAGAGATAAATAAAGGATCGCTTTTGAGTTCCAAGTTTACTGATTTGTACTCTCTGATTTACATGGTAAACAACAAGAGAATCAAGAAGAAACACATAATTATGCATTTGGGTATATGGCGATAGCACTTGCACAGGAATATATTGGTTATTTCCGTTACACATTGAGCTTTATTTGTCAACAAATGAGATTTGGTTCTTGAGAAGATAGTCTGTAGGATCCACTTAACACAGTGGCATTGGCAGATTCTCAGAACAAATGGGCCCCATCAAGTGATTTTGGTACTTATCGCCTATGCGAGCAGCGAAGGTTCAGGTGAGCCTGCGCATCCGCTCAGTCTCGCCAGAACCTTCGCTGCTCGCTCATACAAGCAGTGAATCAAGAGGAACCTTCAGACAGAAAGCCATTACCCTGGCCCCTCTGAATGGCTGGGCATGCACAGTTAAAATTTGTCATGGCGGAATGCTCGAAGACACAAATTCGCTTGGCGGGGCTCAAATAATAAATCGAGTGGTTCTGTTTTATCGATATTATCGGGCAGTTGAGCAATTGTTTAAAATGGAGTAGAAAAAAATAATAATAGTTTGTTTTGATACTTTACATACCTGAACATCTGCTAGCTACAGTAGAGCTTCAATGGCTCGAACCCCAATGGCTCGCCCATCACAGACGAGTCGAATCCCACCACCGCAGGGCATTTCTCCAAAAACGGAAAGGGATAACGTAGGAAGACTTTCCGCCTTTATTTTGCAAATATATGCTGTGTATACTCACCAAAATCGCTTCTAATGAGCACACACAAAATACATCTATGTCGTAGAACACCGAAAAGATATCCACAGTTATCTCCAATATGCCCTGGTACAACACTGAAAGCAACCCTCCGTGGCCCGAACTACCGCATCCTTGAACAAATATTTATGGTCCCAAAGGTCGTTTGAGCCATCGGAATTCAACTGTTTATTTTTTGTGGCAAACTAGTGTATTTACATAATAAGCATGACAAGTAATGACATTTTAGATAAAAGAGTTTGGTCCTTCATAATGTTGTTGACAACAATGATGGTGACCACATTCTTTAGTACATTCAGTTTATAATACATAACCCAGCGGGCACCCAGTGTATATCCAATACAGTATGAACGTCGATGTACGAGGGTAGGCTGAAAAGTTCTGAGCCTGACCAAGAAGCAGGCATCGAAGAGCCATGAAATTTTGTATTCATTAAATCCAAACCTTTACTACTTGATTTGACTCAAATGAGTTCAAGTTTACCTGCAAAACGTAGAAATTCTAGACTTTGAAAATTGATACTAGCACGTTTTTTAGAAAAATTTACATAATCTGGCATCGTGGTGTCATCAAGTACCTCCATATAAAGGGGTTAGCTCCTGAGGACATTCATGCCGATATGGTTGCTACATTAGGGGATGATGCTCCTTCGTATGCAACCTTGAAAAGGTGGGCCGCAAATTTTAAGATGGGCAAGGACAGCCTTGAAGATGATGACCGGTGTGGACGACCAACAACGGCAACAACTGAGGAAACCATCAGCCAAGTGCACAGGGCCATGATGGATGACAGGCGTTTAACTGTGAATCAGTCAGCTAACACTGTTGGCATCTCCCGTGAATGAGGAGAGAACATTCTACACAGTGAATTAGGAATGTCGAAAGGTTTCCGCCAGATGGGTGCCACGGCTTTTGACGCCTGAGCAGACTGAACCTGTCACAAGCCAACTTGGCTTTTTTTGAAGCAGACCAAGATGGTTTTCTTGACCGTTTTGTCACTCAGGATGAGTGTTGGGTTCATCACTTTGAGCCAGAGACCAAAAGACAATCCATGCAATGGAAGCATCCTGGCTCACCCCCTCCAAAGAAGGCAAAGGTCGTCTCCTCTGCAGGGAAGGTGATGATATCAGTGTTCTGGGATGCCAAGTGTATAATATTCATAGATTACCTTAAAAAGGGCAAAACAATTAATGGGGAGTATTATGCAGATCTGCTAAAACAATTGCGAAAAGCAATTAAGGCTAAACGACCCGGAAAATTGACAAAAAGGGTCTTGTTCAATCGGGACAATGCGCCTGCTCAGAAATCGGTTGTCACAATGGCTGCTGTGCATGACTGTGGCTTCACACTTGTCGATCACCCTCCGTATTCACCTGATCTAGCTCCATCAGATTATTTCCTGTTTCCAAACATGAAAAAGCACTTGGCTGGGCAGCATTATCGGTCAGACGAGAAGGTGATAGCTGCTGTGGAGGAGTTTTTCAGGGACCAAGATGAGACCTTCTATACCACTGGGATCGAAGGACTCCAGCATCGCTGGAGGAAGTGTGTGGACAGGAAGGGAGACTATGTTAAAAAATAAGGCACTTTCAGCATGGACAAACCATTGGATCTTGGTCAGGCTCAGAACTTTCCAGCCTACCCTCGTAAATGACATCAATGCACATTAGAATGCTCTCCCCATCCCACCCCCACTACTGGACGATTCTAATGAGTACACACAATAATTTAAACAATTTAGCCAAGGGTCAGATTGTCTCTCCTTCATTGTATGCTTGTTTAATAATACTATGACTATGTTTAAAAGTAAACGACAGTAAAACTTCGATTGTTCGAACACCTATGGCTCGTTTACCATGGATGAGTCGAACCCGTTCTTGAGTTCCGAGGGAATTTCTCCACATAAGAAAAAGGGAGGGTTATTAAGAATTTTTATTCCTATTCTCTTGTAAATGTATGCTGTGTGTACTCATTAGAATCGCCTCTTTGAGGCGATTCTAATGAATACACACAGCATACATTTTTGTTATAGAAACCCGAAAAGCTGTCCCAAAATTAAGGCTGTTATGCTTCATGGCGGTATCCCTCAGTGGCTCGAACTACCCCTAGATAGTACAGATTTTCATGGTCCCAAAGGTGTTCGAGCCATTGAAGTTCGACTGTATGAGCATTTCACCAGAGTTTGTTGATTGTTTATCATGTTAAAACGTCTGTGTAAATGAACACCATTGTAACCCCGCTTTATATAGAGAGTAATACAGCAAAAAGTGGGATTTACAAGGGTATGCTATAAGAATCTGATATGGGGTCCTGTTGTAAATGGGCGTTTACGAGGCATGACCGTGCTGCACGGAACCGAGGTTGGTTCGGTTGTAGATGGGCGTTTCCAACCCTAGGGATGGCCGTACTGAGCGGAACTGAGGCTGGTTCTGTTGTAGAAGGGCGTTTCCAACCCTGGGGATAACCGTGCTGATCGGGGTCTCGGCATAGCCCCGGTTCCGCTCAGCATCGTCATCCCGAGAGTTGGAAGTAGCCGCGATTCCGCTCAGCACGGTCATCCCGAGGGTTGGAAACGCCCATCCAAAACAGGACACCATAATTTTTTCGTCAAAGATTTCTCAGAAACTATAAAAGCTAGAAGTTTCAAACTTGGTATGCAATAAATAATGATGACTTCTATCAAGTAAAACACAATGGGATTTATAAACCTGTTTGTTCATTCGTTCTTTTATTCTTTCTCTCCATAAAGGCCAGTGCTATTGTTTTTCAACAAAGATTTCCTTAGAAGCTATAAAAGTTAGAAGCCTCAAACTTGGTATGCAATTTAATAAAAATGACTTACATCGTACTAGAGACAGTGGGCTTGCCAGGCTTATTTGTTCATCTGTTCTTACATTCTTCTCTCACTCCAAGTAGGGTCTCAGCCCCCGCCCAGATGGGCTTGAAGAAATATATGGGCTGCATGATGCTTCCATGCAGAGCTGAATCTGGCCCGCACGCTAGTACTGGTAAACCGCTTAGAGGACCTAAGCTTGTCCAGGAACCGCGGTGCGAGGTGGACCGTCCATGCTAATAAACCCTATTGGTTTCATTGGGCGGCAGGGCTTGAGATGTCATTTCATCTCAACGTCGGGTAAAAGTCCCACAAAATTGGAAGCAACGTCTCCAAAATGACCTTTACAGTGTTGACGGGGACGTTAAACATCAAATAAAAAAAAAAAAAAAAAAAAAAACAAGTAGGGTCCGAGTCGTGATCAGGGCGATGCCGGTTCGATATCTGCCGGGGTGGGCAACATTCTTTCGTGGAGATTGATCATGGAAGCTTTTCTACTGTCATTCTCTTGCTTCCGCTGATTCAAGAAGGGCGGTTGTCAGTTTCTGGCGAAAGAAGGAGCACTGTACTGGTTAACCGCTTATATATAGGCCTGCCCAGGAAAAGTGTTGATAGGTAAACTGACTGGCTCAAAAATGACCTAAATAGTGTTAACTGAGCCGTTAAACTCCAATACAAACAAACAAACATTCCAAGTAGGCCAATGTTAAATGTTTCGTCAAAGAATTCTCAGGAACTATAAAAGCTAGAAGCGTCAAACTTTCTATGCCATGCAAGAATGATGACTTATATCGTGTAATAGACAATGGGCTTCCTATACTTATTTGTTCACCTGTTCTTTTATTCTTCTTTCACTCCATAAAGGCCATTGTTAAATGTGTTTGTTTTTTCATTTATTCTCCTTTCTCTCCATAAAGGCCAATGCAATTTTTTTTCGTCAAATATTTCTCAGGAACTATAAAGCTAGAAGTGCCAAACTTTGTATGCCATGCAAAATAGAAGTAGAGGCAATGTTACAATTAAGCCACAGCTCCCTTCAGAGACACCAAAAGGGAAAGAAACACAAACATGAAGCAACAGACCCCAACGGAAACACCAACAGCGGAAAGCCATAAGGACAGTTACTTTCCCACAAAGTGGCCAAACGGCTATCCAAAATAAAATAATGTAAGCAACACAAACACCCAAAGAAAAACCATAACAAAAATAAACCGCGACAGAAGAACCGCCTTGGAACGGTCAGCGGAAACAAATTCCACTGGTGGCTTATATCGTGTTAGAGATGATAGGCTTTATCAGGTTTTTGGTTCATTTGTTCTTTCATTCTTACTTCTCTTCAAATAGGTCATTGTTAAATTTTTCGTCAACGGTTTATCCGATTCTATAAAAGCTAGAAGCCCCAAACTTGGTATACAATGCAATAATAATGACTTATATTGTGTAAGAGACAATTGGCTTTCTAGGCTTATTTGTTCACTTGTTCTTTTATTCTTCATTCTCTCCATAAAGGCCAATATTAATTTTGTGTCAATGGTGACTTATATCGTGTAAGAGACAATGGGCTTTCTCTGCTTATTTGTTCAATTGTTCTTTCAATCTTTGTTCTTATATTATAATCTTATATTTTTGTCAAACATTTCTTATGAGCTTTATGATGATGAATCATTATGTTAACAGGTCCATGCAATGAAAACCATCAAAATTCCATTTTGTATAGTAAAATGTAACACTTTTGATCCTAGTTTCAGTAAAATGTGCATTAGTGGGGGTATAGTCTGTGACCACTTTTGAACAGTTCCAAAGAAGCCTCAGTGGTGCAGTGGTTACGCTACTCGCCTTGTAAACCAGGGATTGCAGGATCGATCCCGGGCTTCTCCAGACTTTCGGATGAGTCTTTAAACCGAGGTCCCGTCTCCGTATGACCTTAGCTGTTGGTGGGACGTAAAACTAAAACTCACTCACTCACTCACTGAACAGTTCCAAAGGTGGTCCCTGACCAGAGGACATTGTGTGCGGGAAATTCGAACAGAAAATAACTGCACCCTTCTAAATAAGCTTTTTAAAGTAGAATTAGTCTTACTTTTTGGTGGTCTTAATAGCGGAATTGTACTGTACCCAGGACCCATTTCACCAATGTTCTTGAATGGTCCCTTTCTTATATTTTTAGAACTAGCATTTTTCTGGTTTTGGTTTTACGGTCCTTTCAAGATTATTTTACTTATTTCGTGTCGATCGTTAATCATAGGTCTGCCAAAATCGGAATACCAGGAAATAAACCACCTGACCTTCCGTTGCACAACTTTGCGTTTCACACTTGGTCCGAGCGAGGCTCTAACCACAGCGATGAGATACCTAATTATTTAGCGTCAAGGTGCTTATCCATTGGGCCATGGAGGCCCGTCACATTTTTTTTTCAGATGAAAACCCTTTTTTTTTTCATTTCTGGTTTGAACATAGATTTTTCATTACGAAAACACGCCTGTATTATTTTGATCCCCTTGAACCCCACTTTTATATAGTAAAACTTGGGTTTACTGAAGTAAACCTTATTTTTCTTATTTCTGCTCTAAAATATAGATTGTAGGGCTTCGTTAGGACCGCATCGATGAGGCGGTTCTAACAAGTACCCACAATCTATTTTTGAGCAGAAATAAGAAAAATATCACAATTTTTCATATGAAAATGTTCGTTTTTTTCTGCAATAAAGTTTACAATATATTTGTATAGCCGTGTTTTCCTGATGGCTACTCGTTAGAGGCGGTTCTAACAAATACCCTACATTATGATTACTCCCCCGTGTGCATTTTTCACATCTCCAAAACGGCTACTTTTCTGATGAAAATCTTTGATAATTTCGTTATAAATGTTCATAACATAGGTTGAGGGTGCTCGTTAGAACCGCCTCTGTGAGGCGGTTCTAACGAGCACCCACAACCTATGTCTTGGAGCAGAAATAAGGAATATAATGTTTACCCCCGTAAACCCCAGTTTTCTCTATATAAAGTGGGGTTCAGGGGTCTTCATTTTACGGACTTGTTCATGTGATGAAATCTATGTTTTTGAGAAGATATTAGCAAAAACTAATGTATACCCCTGTAAACCCCACTTTCCACTGTCCAATGTGGGGTTAGAGGGGGTTCATTAAACGGATTTGTGAATTACGATAACTCACCCGTAGGATAAAGTGCATTTTACACAACTCCAAAATGGCTACTTTTCTGATGAAAATCCTCGATATTTTTCTTATAAATGCTCAAAAAATAGGTTGTGTGTGCTCGTTAGAACCGCCTCATTGAGGCGGTTCTAACGAGTACCCACAACCTATGTCTTGGAGCAGAAATAGTAAAAATAATGAATACCCCCGTAAACCCCAGTTTTCTCTGTATAAAATGGGGTTTAGGGGGTCTTCATTTCACGGACTTGTTCACGTGATGTAAAGCAGATGTAAAGTCAAAACTATCAATTATATCTCAAATATATCAAACTATTTACTCAAGTATCAATGTCTTTCTTTTGTATTTTCAACACATTGCTAATTTTCTATCACAAAACGACACATATCATGACCTATATTAAATTGATTATCACCCGTATTATATCTGACTTTTAAACCGTCTTTGGAAACCCTCCTCGATTTAAAAAGACATTATATTAAAGTCTTTTGAAAGATATCACGTGACGCCATTGACAACGACCTTAAACAATATGGCGGACCCGCTGATAATAAGATACCCAAATAGTATGTATACAATATTGAATATTCACAGGTGAACTTTTGAGTGCAATGCAAAATTCTATTGCAGTATAACTAATATGTTTGCTTAAGGTTTAACCGGTAGCAAAAATTTAAACAAAAATGGTGAAACTGTTAATGGCAGGAATATTTTGAACATGACAAATAGAAATTCACCCCCAAGTATGACAAGGGGTGTTAAAAAGCCTCGCTTGAGGCGGGTGGAGATTACATTTCAAGGGTCCCCTGAACCTGTGAACAATGGACGGAGGCCACATGGTGGTTATAGAGGTATGTTTTTTTTTTTTTTTTATAAATTTTACTGTGATACGGAATTAACATCAAGTAAACAAGTCCGTGAAATAAACACCTCTCTATAGAGAAAACTGGCGTTTACAGGGTTATTTTTTTTTTTTTTTTTGGTTTGGGTTTTACGGCCCTTTCAAGATTATTTCACTCATATCGAGCCGATCGTTAATCAGAGGTGGGCGAAAACCGGAGTACCCGGAGAGAAACCACCTGACCTTCCGTTGCAGAACTTGGCGTCTCACACGTGGCCCGAGCGAGGCTCGAACCTACGACGGTGAGAGACCTAATGACTAAGAGTCAGCGCTCTTATCCACTAGGCCACGGAGGCCCGTTTTACAGGGTTATATATTACAGTAAAAATCCGCTATCATCACGTGAATAGGTCCGTGTTTTGAACACCCCCCCCCCCCCCAACCTAAACCCCACATTATATGGAGAAAACTCGGGCTTACGGGGGTAAACGTTATTTTTCTGATTTCTGCTCCAAGACATAGGTTGTAGGTACTCGTTAGAACCGCCTCATTCAAGACATAGGTTGCAGGTACTCGTTAGAACCGCCTCAATGAGGCGGTTCTAACGAGCACCCACAACCTATGTTTGCTGTATAAATAAGACAAAAGCACAGATTTTCATCAGAAAAGTAGCCATTTTTGAGATGTGAAACAATGCGCTTCGTTGCACGGGTGTTTTCATTATGTTAAGACCACCTAAAATTAAGACTAAATCTGATTTTAAAACATTATTGAGAAGGTTTCAGTTATTCTTTCTTTGAGTTTTCTATACTCATTGTCCCCTGATAAGAGACCACCTTTGGGACTGGTCAAAAGCGGTCTTAAGACCACTTTTGAACAGTCCCAAAGGTGGACTTAATATAGGAATGTTGCTGTATTTTGCTTAATATGTCTGCTCCAAAACATAGGTAGTGGGTACTCGTTGCGTTAGAACTGCCTAAATGAGACAGTTGCGGCCCCCACCCAAAGGGGCTTGAAGATATATATGGGCTGCATGATGCTTCCACGCAGAGCTGAATCTGGCCCGCACACTAGTACTGGTAAACTGCTTAGAGAATCTAAGCCTGTCAGGCACTGCGGTGCGAGGCGGACCGTCCATGCTAATAAACCCTATTGGTTTCATTGGGCGACAGGGCTTGAGGTGTCATTTCATCTCAATGTCGGGTAACAGTCCCACAAAATTGGAAGCAACGTCTCCAAAATGACCTTTACAGTGTTGACGGGGACGTTAAACCTCAAATCAAACAAACAAAACAAATGAGCACCCACAACTTATGTTAAAGAACAAATAAGAAAAATATCACAAATAGTAAAATTCCACTATAAAGACCACCTAAAATTAAGACACATATTTAGAAGGTTTCAGGTATGTTTTCTTTGTGTTTTCTACATCAAGTGTGCTCTAGTGGAAGACCAGGTTTGGGACTGTTCACAAGTGGTCTTAAATGTCTTAAAGACCACTTTTAAACAGTTCCAAAGGTGATCTTAATGTAAGAATTTTACTGCTTTTTGTATCAGCAGAGATAAAAAATAAAGCACTTTGTGTTATCGTAATGCTGACCATTCACCCCTGAAGTCTGGGTTCGATTCCGGCAAAATACCGCATTTTGCAAAGTAGTGGCCGCCCTCACAAGGTCGGTGTATATCCCCGGGTAATCCGGGTTCCTTCACCCTCGTACAATGTAAGAACACGATAGACCGCATGCTTTCGTAAACGTAAGTTGCCGTGAGCTTTCCGTATAGTCGAAGTTAAATCAAATTGCAGTTTTATCAACAGCCAGACATTCGTATGTTGGCTTGAAATTAGGGGTATACCCCTGTAAATTCCATTGCGATAACATACCCGTGTAATATAGTGCATTCTTTCATATCGCCAAAATGGTTACTTTTCCGGTAAAAATTTACGATACTTTTCTTATTTATACGCCAAACATAGGTTGCGGGTACTCGTTAGAACCGCCTCGTTGAGGCGGTTCTAACGAGTACCCACAACATATGACTAGGAGCAAAAATAAGCAGGATAGTGTAAATCCCTGTAAACCCCGGTTTTCTCTATATATATTAAGTTGGGTATAGAGGGGCGTTCATTTCACGGACTTGTTATCATGATGCCGTTGTCATCTTCCTGAAGTCACATTAAGTTTCGCCGCCCCGCCCATCGGGCATTTGAGAAATAAATTGGGCTGCATGATGCTTCCTCGCAGAGCTGAAACCGACCCATCACGAAAACACACCTGTATGATTTTGAGGCACTTGAACCCAACTTTTATATAGTAAAACTGGGGTTTACAGGGGTAAACCTTATTTTTCTTATTTCTGCTCTTAAATATAGAGTGTGGGTACTCGTTAGAACCGCCTCGTTGAGGCGGTTCTAACGTGTACACACAGTCTACATTTTGAACAGAAATATGAAATATATCACAAATTTTTATGCCCCCGCATCATATGATGCCGGGGGCATATAGTTTTTCGGTTTTCCGTACGTGCGTACGTGCGTACATGTGTACGTCCGTCTGTACGTGTGTGTGTACGTACGTACGTACGTGATCCTGTAACCTCAGGTTAAAGTTTTTGTAACAGGTAGAGCCTGAACTTTTAGAACTCATATCTTCCTAACCATTTGATGGAACTGGTTCATATTTGGTATGATGATAGATATAGGTCTATAGTTTTACTAAGCAATACCCCCACCCATGCCTGTGACCTCAAGGTCAAGGTCACAGACTTAGAAATTTTCAATGTTAAAGACTCAGGGTAAGGTTTTTGTAACAGGTAGACCTTTACGCCGGTGGGTCAGGCCTCAGATTCTATGACGGCTCCAACGTAAAGGCTTATTGAAAATTAAAGAGATAATGTTGGTTGGTGCCTGATGCTCTGTCTCTGGTCGGGCTCATCGGAGTCTAACTGTTGGTTTTCTTTTGCTCCAGCATTTCAGTGGTTTCTTGCTGTCGAGTCCTCACCGTTGTCTCACCTCTGTGGTTCTTTGATTTCTGTGTTCACGGAGATGTTGCACTGATGAGTTAGGAGGCCTTCATGCGGACTGAACAAATTATTTGTCTAAATCGCGACGGAAGTAAGGGCGAGGATTCTGGCCACGTAAAATCGATTTAAGCCCCCCAGTGGAAATCTTCCACTGACCGTTCCAAGGCGGCTCTTCTGTGGCGATTTATTTATGTTGTTGTTTGTTACTTACTGTGTGTATCACTTGTGTCTTTTAATTTTGGATGGCCATATGGCCATTTTGTGGTAAAGTAACTGTCCATATGGCCTTCCTTTGTTTAGGTTTCCATTATGGTCTGGTCGCTTAATGTTTGTATTTCTTTCCCTTTGGTGTCTTTTATGGATGGAGTAAGTTAATTGTATCAATTCCTGATCTTTGTTTTACTTCTACTTTGAACATTTTAGAACTCATATTGTTCAAACCATTTGATGGAATTGGTTCATATTTGGTATGATTATAGATATAGGTCCAAAGTTTTATTCAGCGATACCCCCACCCATGCCCATGGCCTCAAGGTCAAGGTCATGGACTTAGAAATTTTCCACGTTAAAGACTCCAGTTAAGGTATTTGTACCTGGTAGAACCTGAATTTTTATGATAGCTTTGGTTCATATGATGATAGATATAGGTACAATGTTTTATTCAGCAATACCCCCACCCATGCCTATGACCTCAAGGTCAAGGTCACAGACTCAGACAATTTTAATGTGAAAGATTTTAAAGAGCTCAAATTTTCCAAACTATATTATGGATTTGGCTTATGTATGCTATGATGATAGATACAGGTCCAAATGTTTATTTGGCAATACCCCCACTCATGCCTATGGCTTCAAGGTCAAGATCACAGACTTAGAAATTTTTAATTAGATATTTTAAGAGTTGATATTTTCCAAATCATGCGATGGATTGAGTTGATATTTGGTATCATGTTAGATACCTGTCCATTTTATTCAGCGATACCCCCACCCATGCCCATGAGCTCAAGGTCAAGGTCACAGACTTAAAATTTTTTATTATCCCCTCGCACAACATAGCTCTAACGTCTATATTTCTTCACTGATTTAAATATAACTTCACACAAATGTTCCTTATGATAATATCTCTAGCGAGTTCCACTTTCAAGGTCATGACCTCAAGGTCAAGGTCACTGTGGCTATTTTTAGAAAAACTTTGTCATTGCTCTAGCGCTTACATTCTTCACCGATTTCAATATAACTTCACACAAATGTTCCTTATGACAATATCTCTAGCGAGTTCCACTTTCAAGGTCAAGGTCACTGTAGCTATTTTTAGAAAAACTTTGTCATCACTCTAGCGCTTACATTTCTTCACCGCTTTCAATATAACTTCACACAAATGTTCCTTATGACAATATCTCGAGCCATTTCGACTTTCAAGGTCAAGGTCACTGTGGCTATTTTTAGAAAAACTTTGTCATCGCTCTAGCCCTGCATTTCTTCACTGGTTTCAAAATAACTTCACACAAATGTTCCTTATGACAATACCTCGAACGAGTTCGACTTACAAGGTCAAGGTCACTGTGGCTATTTTTAGAAAAACGTTGTCATTGCTCTAGCGCTTACATTTTTCACCAATTTCAATATTACTTCACACAAATGTTCCTTATGACAATATCTCTAGCAAGTTCCACTCTCAAGGTCAAGATCACTGTGGCTATTTTTAGAAAGACTTTGTCATCGCTTTAGCGCTTACAATTCTTCACCGATTTCAATATAACTTCACACAAATGTTCCTTATGACAATATCTCGAGCGATTTTGACTTTCAAGGTCAAGGTCACTGTGGCTATTTTTAGAAAAACTTTGTCATTGCTCTAGTGACTACATTTCTTCACTGATTTCAATATAACTTCACACAAATGTTCCTTATGACAATACCTCGAGCGAGTTCGACTTTCAAGGTCAAGGTCACTGTGGCTATTTTTAGAAAAACTTTGTCATTGCTCTAGCGCTTACATTTTTTCACCAATTTCAATATAACTTCTCACAAATGTTCCTGATGACAAGGTCACACACTTAGAAAATTTTGTTGCAACATGGATTTTCGGGGTGAGGCGGGGCCCTTGGCGGGGGCATCTGTGTCGTCTGGACACATTTCTAGTTATCTTAAAATTTCCGATTTTTCGATGGTAAAATTTACAATGTATTTGACTATTTGTTTAAGCATGTTTTCGTAATGCGCACACATGTACTGGTAAACCGCTTAGGTCTAAGCCAGTCCAGGCAAAATTGGTGCGAGTCGGCCCGTCCATGCATATATACCCTATTGGTTTCATTGGTCGGCAGGGCTTGAGATGTCATTCCATCTCAATATCGGGTAAATGTCCCACAAAATTGGAAGAAACTTCTCCAAAATGACCTAAACAGTGATGATGGGGACGTTAAACCTTAAATCAATCAAACAAACAAAACATTAAGTTTCGACAATTTGACATCAAGTGAACTAACCTGTGCCATGAATACCCTTCTAAATTTTAATTTTTATACATGTTTATTCAGAAAATCAGAAAAGTAGGGTTTAAAACCACATGCACCATTTTTTTTGGGCTCAAAATCCTCAAAATCAAAGATTGTGGGTACTCGTTACATCCGCCGCAGTGAGGTGGTTCAAATGGTTTTAAAGCATATCAAAATTTCACCGAGAAAAGGTCGGTTTTAAAGCCATGAATGTTTGACTTTGTCATACCGGTGTGTAAACGCCTCATCGCTTTAGAGCACCAACGCAGCCCCCGCCCATAGGGGCTTGAAGAAATATATGGGCTGCATGATGCTTCCACGCAGAGCTGAATCCGGCCCGCACACTAGTACTGGTAAACCGCTTAGAGGATCTAAGCCTGTCCAGGAACCGCGGTGCGAGGCGGACCGTCCATGCTAATAAACCCAGTTTGTTTCATTGGGCGACAGGGCTTGATATGTCATTTCAGCTCAATGTCGGGTAAAAGTCCCACAAAATTGGAAGCAACGTCTCCAAAATGACCTTTACAGTGTTGACGGGGACGTTAAACCTCAAATGAAACAAACAAAAGAGCACCAACAATCTATGTTTGGAACAGGTACATGTATAAATAATCAGAACACTGACAACACTTGTGGGTGGAGTGTCTTTGGGGTAGATTTGGGAAAATAGACCTGAGTGTCCATGTAACATTTATATCCCTGTACGTTAAGCAGTGATGATCCGGATCAGACGGCTTCTGATCCGGGTCCACACTGTTTGCCATTGTCCCAGTACACAAACCCAAACCAGATTTTACTTTTTACACAGCTCTCTGACGTCACAATGAGAAGACTAGCGCTGTTACATGTATAAATAACCGATACCTGGTTTTTGTACTTGCTGGACAATAGCAGACAGGAGACATTGGTACATGTAGCTAGACCCAAAAATTCAAAACAACTTCTTCGAAAAAAAAAGCAAAAACAAAAAACAAAACAACAAAAAAAAAAACGTGTGTTTCAAGGGGAATGGGAACACCTGGTAGACTTTTCCGCAATTTCTGAAAGGGAGACAACTTTCGGGACTTCTTATACGTTTTTCTGTAAGCCATGTCCCACTGAAAAAAAGGGGTCTACTCTTAAAGGAAAGAATTTGCTCCTCAGGAGCAAATTCTTTCCTTTAAGAGTTGACCCCTATTGATATGGGAGACAAAAATACTTTTGCTGGAGTTGTCTCCCCTGAAAGTGTATCCACTCCCTTTAAACCCATGAAAAATTCCCTTTTGTCATCGTAATAATACCCCGGTCACACCTTTACGTTTCGACCCGCGTAAGCGCTACGTTTCTCAAAACGTGGCGAAACGAAAGGTACGCCGCAGGAACGTAGCTCTTACGCCGAGATACGTAGCAGGAACGCCTCTTACGCGAGGCTGCCACGTAAAGAAGTTGCATGCAACTTCTTTACGTCGCACATACGTGGCAGGTTCGAAACGTCGTACATACGTAGCAGAAACGCAGTGCAAACGAAAGGAACGCAGCAGCAGCGTAGCACAAACGCCTCTTACGCCGCACATACGACACTCAAGACTTACCACGGAAGTGTGGCGTACGACACGTTGTCGCTGCGTAACAGCGACGTTCTTTTCGTATCTACGGCGTATCTGTTACGTTTTAATTTTAAATACGCCGTTTCCACGGCGTATCATAACGTAAGCATGGCGTAAGTACTACGTAGCTGTCGTATGTGCGACGTTATTGCTGCGTATGTACGACGTAGTAAAAATAGCTGTGGCGTTTCAAGTTTACCTGCGGCGTAATAGCGACGATTGTGGCTTTTGTTGAGTTTCAAATGAGGTCAAGTGGCATCGCATAATACATTTTAATCTCGATCAAGTGGTCTCATATATAAATTATATATATAAAACAGCAAGCATTCGGGTCCTTCGCATTCATGTCAAAGCTATCATGGATTATTATTCTGAAGAACAGATTGTTGTTGTTGGTTTACTATGGACCTTAATCGAGATTGAAAAGAAACGGCAAGTGGGCAGGAGGCTGCTAGCGGTTAGAGTTGGCCAAGTTGCCTTTCCTCTCTTCCTTGTCATGTTGATACTTCGATGTCACTTGAATGAATGACAACAATACTATTACCATACGTTTTAAAACGCCGCTGTTACGCAACAGCAACGTCGCAGGTCAGAATGAAACGCAGCTCCTACGTAACAGCAACGCGATATACGCAGCACTTACGTCACGCAAACGCCGCGATACGTGGGTCTTACGCCGCAGCTTCGCAGTAGAAACGTAGCTCATACTCCATGTACACAACAAGACATCTAATTTGCATAAAACACGCAGCAGGTTGCGACGTTTGGCCACGTTTTGGGTTTTTGTCAGAAACGTGGTGAAACGTAGCAGAAACGTAAAGGTGTGACCGGGCTGTAACGTTATTGCAAGACGCATGACAATAATGTTGCCGGCTAGATGAAAAGGTGTTGTATTTTACGAAACGAACATTTTTTTCTGATAAACAATTGTGATACATTCTTTATCTCTATTGCAATCATAGTTGGTCCCGACCATCGGTTTATTTCTACTGCAATCATAGTTGGCCCCGACACGCAGAGCTGAAACCAACCGTAGTGAACCGCTTAGAAGCTCAAGGCAGCCCAGGCAAAGTAGAGCGAGTCGGACAACTGCATATAAACCCTTTTTTGTGTTGGCTTGAGATGTCATGTCATCTCGATGTCACAAAAGTGGAAGCAGCATCTCTTAAATTACCTAAATAGTTTTGTTCGGGCGTAACCGTAGATGGTTTATCCCGTTAAAGCCAGCTCACTGAGGCGTCTCATAACGAGCAGTCTTATCAGGATCTAAACAGTTTGTCATTCTGTTTTAGCGATACAGAGGACCCTCGTTATAACGACAATACAGTGCAATTCAGCTATTAAGACCACCTAAAATTATGACATATTCTGCTTTGATAAGCTTATTTAGAAGGGTGCAGGTATTCTTTCTTCTTGAATTCTGCACACAATCTCCTCTGGCCAGGGACCACCTTTGTGACTGTTCAAAAGTGGTCTCAAAGACCACTTTTATACAGTCCCAAAGGGGGTCTTAATATAGGAAGTTTACTGTATTTGTTCCCTATTATTGTGCCGTTATAAAGAATTCACCGTTATAAAGAATCCCAGTTAGGAGTATGATAGGTAATAAAAGGCCTTTTCCCCATTATTACTCCAAGAAACAAATGTTATAGACATTTGTTAGAATCGCCTCGGTGAGGCGATTCTAACAAATATGTATTACATTTGTTTCTGGGAGTATTAGGTTACAAAAATCTTGTATGACTATGGACTCGATTTGTGCATTTCCAACCCGAGGGAAGCCCCCGCTGCTCGGAACCGAGGCTGAGCATTAGCTAAGAAGTAGTAATTTCATTGAAATTGCCGTTATAACGAGTTTTGCCGTTATAAATAATGTCGGTATAAAGAGGATTGACTGTGCATGTTAAACACAATCGAAGCTTGAAGAGTCAATTTCAGAAACTCAGGGGTAAAATGGTTAACTTTTAAGGGGAATGGATACACCTTCAGGGGAGGCAACTCCTGCAAAAGTATTTTTGTCTCCCATGTCAATAGAGGTCAACGTTTGAATTTTTTTTCCTTTAAGAGTAGACCTATTTTTCAGTTGGACAGGGCTTATAAAAAAGCGAACAGGAAGTCCAGAAAGTTGTCTCCCTTTGTAAAATGGCGGAAAAATCTGCTAGGTGTTCCCATTCCCCTTAAGGTCAAAATGATTTTGAGTGGCATGCAAACATAAAGGACATTAACGGTTTATCGAAGTTAATCCAAACGTTTGTCGTATACTAACCAGCTTTACTTAATCATCTTAATTTTAAAATCGCATTTTTTTTTATTACAGTAGAACTTCGATGGCTCGAACACCGATGGCTTGTTTACCATGGATGTGTCGAACCCATTCTTGAGCCCCTAGCGAAATCCTCTACATAAGAAATAGTGGGGGATAATTAAGGAGATTTGAGTCTTTTATCTTGCAAATGTATGTTGTGTGTACTCATTAGAATCGCCTCGATGAGGCGATTCTAATGAGTACACACAGCATACATTTTCATTATAGAACACCGAAAAGATGTCTAAAAGTATCTCGTTATGCCTCCTGACAGTAACCTCAGTGGCTCGAACTACCCCTGTCTCGAACAGAGTTTCGAGGTCCCAAAGGTGTTCGAGCCATTGAAGTTCCACTGTATTTTATCGTGTGTACAAAATCTTACGAATTTTGTATCGAATTACGATAACATATCCGTGAGACATACTGCAGTTTTTAAACCTCCAAAAAAGATAATTTTGCTGATGAAAATTTGTGATATTTTTCTTATTTATACTCCAAACATAGGTTTTGGGTGCTCGTTAGAACCGCCTCATTGAGACGGTTCTAACGAGTACCCACAACCCATGTCTCGGAGCAGAAATAAGGAAAATACATCCGCAACTATTGTTGACATTTATGCCGTTGGCGCAAAGGATTAAGCCTTTTACTGTGCACTGACCTTCTCGGCTTACCTGTACAGAATGTCTTGTTGGAAATAGCAGGCGCTTTAATGGAAACTATTTTTTAAACAAATATAACTTATTTATTTTTCAATTTGACAAACAAGTTCCGATTTAATCTAATTGTCCGTTTAAATACCTTCAAAAAGATATCAAATAAGTGGAACTTTTATTTAAATAGCTGCCGGCATTTTTATTTTCAAATTAACAACCCTTAATCCTTATATGAAGCATACAAAACTGTGGAAAAACAACGACAGAACCCTACTTTAACGGCTAAAATCTTCACTTTCTGTTAATATTGCAAACAAACGCCCGCATCAGACGCAATGGGGTTACAATATTGTTCACTTTGATAGCAATTATAATATTTCAAAATTATATTTAATAGCGGCATTTTGCGATTAAACTTGGAGGTTATTCAGAAAAAGCTTTATCGTCTACACACGCGTGTAATCCCCAAGTGTGTCATTCTCCGTCGACCGTGAAATGAACACATCTTCGCCTGGGCATCTCCTTGGAATGAAAATCAATCTAAAATGTGGTGTCTGATCTGCGTCTTATTTATTTATTTATTTATTTATCAATCTAAAAGGCGGTGTCTGATCTGTGTCTTATTTATTTATTTATTTATTTATTTATTTTTCATGACCCGATTAGATTTTTTATACTTACTAAGCAATTTAAACAAACATTGCTAGTAATAAGATTACAATTGAACGAAAGACAGAAAGAAAGATGCCGTATGTGCAGTCTAATCTGACATTTCGCTGTTCGCATTTCTGACATTTCGCTATTCGCACATTGTTTTGATTGAATACAAGAACACAAAAGAGATGTTTGTATTTTTCCTTTTCGTAACATACGTTTGATTATTAATTCCGTCTGGTAGAACAGATAATAGCCGTTAAAGAGGCCATTAATGCCCATTTAAATTGTTTTGTATTCATTATTATTTCCTTGATTGGGTAAAAGTGTATACATGGGTTGTGGGTGCTCGTTAGAACCGCCTCGATCGTAAGAACCGCCTCATCGAGGCGGTTCTAACGAGTACCCACAACATATGTTTTGGAACAAAAATAAGAAAAATAATGTATACCCCCGTAAACCCCAGTTTTCTCTACATGTTGTAGGGTATAGGGGGTCTTCATTTCACGGACTTGTTCACGTGATGATTAACAAATTATCAAGAATCGACTGAGCCACACGGATGTGTTATCGTAATTTATTTATTTATTTGTTTATATTTTTGCTCTATGCGTGGATTGTTGGTTATATTTAGAACCAGCTCATTCCGATTTATTTATTTTTATATTTATGTATTTATTTCAACTGTTAAATGATTATTAAGATCAGGACGTACAACTTTTCTGGTGTTCCTTTCATCATACCGGGGAAAAGAATTTGCATGTAAACCCAACTTTATATATTGAACAGTCGGATATTCAGGGATCGGCATGGTTTTAACATAACACAAAAACATAGTTCGAAAGTATTTGCTTCTAATTCTTTTATATTATTTTATTCACTGTTGTTTTTTTTTCATCACGACAACAAGCCGTGCAATGAACACCCCCATAAACTATGCTTTATATAGAGAAAACTGGGGTTTAATGTGGTATTCATTTTTTTTTATTTCTTCTCCAAGACATAGGTTGTGGGTACTCGTTAGAGCCACCTCAATGAGGTGGTTCTAACGAGAATACAAAACCGGTTTTGAGTATCGATAAGTTTTCATTAATAAATTAACTGTTTTTGAGATATCAAGAATACCCTACTATGCCGCACGGATGTGTTATCGTAATTTATTTATTTACGATTTATTTATTTAAAATTTATTTATTGCTCAATACGTTGATTGATGGTACTATCTAGAACTAGCTCATTCTGATTTTTTTTAAAATTTATTTATGCATCACGTGAACATGTCAAAGAAATAAAGACCCCCTTAAACCCCAGTTTATATAGAGAAAAAAGGGATTTACGGGGGTATTCATTATTTTTCTCCAGTTTTTTCTGTATAAAGTGGGGTTTAGGGGATCTTTATTTCACGGTTGTGTTCACGTGATGGAGTACAATCATCACGTGAACAAGTCCGTTTATTGTACAGCCCCCTAAACACCACTTTATATAGAGAAAACTGGGTTTTACGAGGGTGTACATTTATTTTTTTCATATTTCTGCTCCAAGACATAGGTTGTGGGTACTCGATAGAACCGCCTCAATGAGGCATGTGCACTTCATATTTTCCAGTTCTGTGGTGTATTCCTTGCTTCCAAAGGATAACCCTTTTATAGAACATATTAGATCCTCTAAACGGTTTACCAGAACTCGTGTGCGGTCGGTTTCAGTTCAGCGTGGAAGCATCATGCAGCCCATCTATTGCTTCAAGCCCCGATAGCCCGTGCCTGTCGAAATCGGTAAAACGTCTCATAACTGGGCTCCCCGCCAAACACAGACGAGAGCTCAAATAGCTACACTATAATTCGTTGTAAGAGAACCTGGCCATCTCAGGACATTAACCCTTAAGATGCCATGAAAAACTGTATCTGCAAAATGTCGTCTGAAGTATCTTCTTACAAACTTTCCAAATATATTTTTAATAGAGGCAAATAGGTTGGACCCTGATAAGACTGCTCGTAGAGGAGCAGTATGATCTTGATTAATATTGTTTGCAACAATGATTTCTAAAGTAACCAGCAGACGACAAAACAGACGGCAATTTTTGTGATTGGCATCTCATGGATTAAGACACACACATACTCAGCAACACAAACGCCGACTGCAGAGGGCCGACCATCTTGGGACGAGCGACAGAAAAATAAATGCGTGTGGGGAAAGGGGACGGAGTTATGTACACTCAACCCTCGCCCTCAACTCCAACGCAGATGTATACATGTGCATTACTTGTATAACACTATCATTGGGATCCACGGCCCCCGCCCATCGGGGCTTGAAGAAATAGATGGGCTGCATGATGCTTCCACGCAGAGCTGAAACTGACCGCACACGAGTACTGGTAAACCGCTTAGAGGATCTAAGCCTGCCCAGGCAAAGCGGTGCGAGTCGGTCCGCCCATGTTTACAGACCCTATTGGTTTCATTGGGCGACAGGGCTTGAGATGTCATTTCATCCCAATGACGGGTAAAAGTCCCACAAAATGGGAAGCAACGTCTCCAAAATGACCTATACAGTGTTGACGGGGACGTCAAAGCACAAATCATTGGGATCCTAGGCCTAGGTAAGTAGTTTGTATTAACAATAACGTACAGATGAAAAAAAACTGATGGGTCGAATGTCTCTGAGTATGGTGGTCCTGAATGAGGACTTATGTTTTTTTTTTTTCGTTTAACCTTAAGTTCCAGTTTTGTAGGCAAACATTGTGGACCCTGATCAGACGCCGCTTCTGTGGCGTCTGATCTGGGTCTACTTTGTTTGCCAATGTCCTACTATACGAGTCACGTCCAGGTTTTTACAAATGATATCTTTTTTTTTTCTTCACAAAGCACTCTGACGTCAAAGGTACCAAAATAGCGCGGCTATAATTAACCGTTACCTGATTTCGTACAAAAGATAGTCACTAGAACATTAGCAACGTAAAAAAATTTGCCGGGGTAGATTGATATAAAATCAATCCAAAAACAAATAAAATAAAACTTTATATATCTGATTTATTACCAATTGTACAAAATAACGATAACTAATTGAACAGTATTATAGTAATTACACGATATTTAAAATATAGAGCTTCAATTTATTATCTGTGAATTTTATCGACAATTTTGTAAACTCGAAATTATATCATAAAAGCCATAATGTTGGTCACCATTGTCAAATGTTAATGGACCGATATTTTAAATTGTCAATAGTCTAAGGCGGTAGATTTTTGTCACAATGGAGCATAATAGTATTTGGAATATCAATTTACGAGTCACAAAATAAAGTGAGGATTTTCAGTGACCTTTTGTAATCAACAAGGTCAGAGTAATCGAACAGTTCCAATATGGTTTGATAACAGATACCGTACGTGTAACATGTCGGCCCCCGCCCATCGGGGCTTGAAGAAATAGATGGGCTGCATGGTGCTTCCACGCAAAGCTGAATCCGACCGGACATGGGTACTGGAAAACCGCTTAGAGGTTCTAAGCCTGCACAGGCAAAGCAGTGCGAGTTGAACCGTCCATGTTTATAAACCCTATTGGCTGGCTTGAGATGCCATTTCATCTCAATGTCGGCTAAAGGTCCCACAAAATTGGAAGCAACGTCTCCAAAATGACCTCATTCAGTGTTAACGGGGACGTTAAACCTCATGTCAAACAAACCAACCAATGCACTGCATGGTCGGCCGTTTTTCGAAGATTGGTACTGAACCGTGCTTTAGTCTGTATCCTTCACGTGAACAAGTCCGTGAAATGAACACCCCAGTAAATACCCCTTTGTATATAGAAAACTGAGGTTTACGGAGGTATATATTATTTTTCTTATTCATAGGTTGTGGGTACTCGTTAGAACCGTCTCAATGGGGCGGTTCTGATTTCATTGAGGCGGTTCTAATGAGTTTCCACAACCTATGTCTTGGGGCAGAAATAAGAAAAATAATGTATACCGTGAACCCCAGTTTTCTCTATATAATTGGGGTTATGGGGGTGGGGGGGGGGTGTAAAACTTTCACGGACTTGTTCACGTGATGGAATTTTGGGACACATGTAAAATTTTATGGGCACTGTGATCTGAGTCTGCTTTCTTTTTCTGTCCATCGTATGGCAAAATAATGTTTGGTCGTTTGTTTGTCAATTGAGGTTTTATGTCCCCATCAAAACCATTTAGGCCATTTTGGAGACATTGCTTCCATTTTTGTGGGACCTTTACAAGATATTGAGATGGAATGACAACTCAAGCCCTGCCGCCCCAACAAAAACCAAAAGCGTTTATATGTACCGGCTCGCACCATTTTGCCTGTGCAGGCAGAATCAGGCTTAGATCCTCGAAGTGTTTCAGCTCTTCGTGGAAGCATCCGGTGCAGTCCAATCTATTTCTCCAAGCCCCGATGGGCAGAGTGTTCACTGTTACAAACCTAAATTTCCACCCTTGTATTGCTGTCTAAAGAGCATTGGATCCTTATATAGCTTATATAGCTGTCTATAGAGCGCATAGTAAAGACTGATCAGATTGCGCAGATGGGCAGGCTGATCTGCGTCTTTGCTTCATGCACATGTGAATTATTGTGTCCCGACTAAAACAATCGTATAATAAAATAATATCCATATGACTTTAGTTATTTCTCTGCGCTTCTTTTTAACCCGTTTATAAGATTGAGTGCCATTACTGTATATTCTGCCTAGTCTCAGGAAATTCAGGCACTATCAGGGGAGGCAACTACTTTGAAAATAACTTTGAAGTTTTACCTCCCCGTCAGCAGTATTTAAGTCATTTTGGAGATATTGCTTCCAATTGTGTGGGACTTTACCCGACATTGAGATGAATTAACATCGCAATTATATGCAGGGACTGTCCGACTCGCACTACTTTGCCTGGGCAGGCTTAGACTTTCTAAACGGTTTGGTAGAACTCATGTTTGGTCGGCTTCAGCTCTGCGGTAAAGCACCGTGCAGCCCAGTCTATTTCTTAGAAGTCTGAATTTACTCCTCTCGACCAAATTCTTTCCGTTGAGAGTAGACCCTAGTTCCAGAGTGACTCAGGTGACAGCAAAATGCCGTCGATTGCTGACTTGTTAAGGAAATTACAAAAGTTGTTTCAACAGTTGTGGCGGGTGTATGAATGCACATTTAAACACCATTTCATACACTCATTTATCATATTAATCGAAACGAATTAAAAGCTTTTTGAAAGAGTATTTCGATTAACCAATATGTTTTATTTGATTCATCAGTTTTAGTGTAAATTAGATCACCAATAAAAGGCCTTTTCAAATTCCTGAATGTTTGCATATACGCCAATCTTTGAGGGTTGCGTATGATTGTAAATGCAATGGACCTTTAGAATATTGTCAATGGTTCTTTCTGTGTACAAGATGGCATTGTTGAGTTAACAATCTGGGGCCAGTTGTTCAAAGCATCCTTAGCTTAACGAGCTCGTTAGTGGTCATATTGTTAAGTGTTCTAGCAAGTTCAATATCTAAAATTTTGGTATTTTCGCTGAAAAAATTAGCGTATTTGCAATATTATATGATCAAAGTTTTAAAGTTTTAACGATACGTTAACTAACGACTTCGTTAGTTTTGAACAACTGGCTCCTGAAGAACAGTTGGAAGCCTAAATTAACCCATTTTGTACCAGAAACCCCAGAACGGATTCTCTGGCAACCAGTGCAGGCCCAGATCAGACGACTGCACGTATTTCATTGGAGATAATTAAGAAATTAAACAACATAGTTCCTTCCCTTAGACCACAAATGCGATGGAACTCCACAGAAAGGGAGATGAGTTTCGTACTGACGTCATTTCGTTTTCGGACATTTTACTCTTGCAGGCAGTCTGAACTTCCATCAATTTTATTTGTCGAAACGAGTGGTCAGTATGCTGACAAAATGATAAAAGCCACCTTCATTCCTTAGCTCATTTTACATATTAATCTTTTTAAAAGCCTGTTACTCTGAGAACTCTTCATTTATGGCTGAAGAAATTTTAATTCAGTAAAACAAACTGTATATTGATTATATATTCCACAGATAACGACCAAAGTACTATAAATAGCAAAATGCGATTTTTTCCGTTTTACACCATTTTCATGATTGTATTTGTTTCAGTCTTTAAATTTACAGACTAAAAGGTCTTTAAATTTACAGACAGTCTTTAAATTTATAGACTGCCTTTAAATACTTTCTTAGACCTGCTTATTTCCACGAGCACCCGTAAATCTATTTAGAAGCAGAAATGAGAACTAATGTCACAACGTTTCATGTGGAGAATAACATGTTTGCAGTCATGAAAGAAAACATTATATCAGTGTGGATCGTCATCGTAATATATGAAAAGACCGATGCAGTTGTGCTGACATAAGTGGGTAAGAGTGCTGACTGAATCATTAGGTCGCTCGGGTCAAATAAGACGCACAGGTCTGCAACGGAGGTTTTTCTCTGGGTACTCCGGGTTCCGTCCACCTCTGATTAACGATCGGCATGAAATATGTGAAATAATATTGAGAGAGCCGTACCCCTCCCGCAAAAAAAAAGATTGATTAAATGCTTATAACGATGAGAGCCGTAGTCGCCGCTTCCCCCCCCCCCCCCCCCCCCTCCTCCAAAAATCATTGCTTGAATACTCCGCCCCCCCCCCCCCCCCCCCACCTCCAAAAATCATTGCTTGGACACTTATGACGATATATATTATTGCACCGCTGCTGTAGCTCTTTTTGATATTTGCGCCCCCGCCCATAGGGGCTTGAAGAAATATATGGGCTGCATGATGCTTCCACGCAGAGCTGAAACCGGCCCGCACACTAGTACTGGTAAACCGCTTAGAGGATCTAAGCCTGTCCAGGAACCGCGGTGCGAGGTGGACCGTCCATGCTAATAAACGATATTGGTTTCGTTGGGCGACAGGGCTTGAGATGTCATTTCATCTCAATGTCGGGTAAAAGTCCCACAAAATTGGAAGCAACGTCTCCAAAATGACCTTTACAGTGTTGACGGGGACGTTAAACCTCAAATCAAACAAACAAACAAATCTTTTAGATAATTCTTACATGCATTAGGCACACTGGATCATCACTAAAACGGGCTTTTTTGATTTTGACCCCCTCGAACCCACTTTTATATGGTTAAACTTGGATTTACAGGGGTAAACCTTATTTTTCTTATATAGATTGTGAGGCGGTTCTAACGTGTCACCACAATCTATATTTTGTGCAATAATAAGAAAAATATCACCATTTTTCACCTTCATTTTTTTTCGGCGGTTAAATTTACAATGTATTTGTGTTGGCGTGTTTTCGTAGTGATATGCAAATAACGCATACCCATTCATATGTCCAGTCTTTTGCAAAACTAATGCGCTCAATACAAATGTACTCTTTGCCAACTTCAGTAACCATTTGATTTCTGTACCACAATAAAAATCATTGCGAGTGCGGCGTAATTCGGATTTTAAAGCAATACCATTGCTTGGAGAAAACGGTCCAGTCAAAACCATTAAGGTCAAATTTACCTAAAAACCACACTTTTCCTGGAACGGTTAACCAGTACAATCCGCATTTTGTCGTCAGCCACTGACAACTACCCGAAGGTTTCTTGAATCAGCGGAACGAAGTAAAGCTTCCATGATCAATTCCCGCGAACAGGATCAAGTACATGTAAATGTATTAAATACTTTGTCTTGTTTTGTGGTTTTTTTTTTCTTGATAACGTCAAAAACTGAAAGACCCTAAAACTACGACTGCACCGCTCGAAGCGGAATAGGGTCACCAACGAGCATATTCGCCCCGCCTAGACTCAGATCTAACCGCGCAGTCTGATCCGAGTCTTCGCTATGAGCTGTAAAGATAGCTAAGGGTCCAGTGCTCCTTCATGCAACAATAAAAGCCTCTGATCAGACTATATGGATGCGCAGGCTGATCTGATTTTTCGCTTGGCGCTTGAAGGAAATGCTGTGTCACGGCTCAGTTGTCATCTATGGGGCGCCGTTTGACTATTTAATCCGTATTTATAGATATCCATAAATCGAATTATGGATATCAATAATCACCGCCAAAGCTTTTGGTTTAATGATTTCTCCCTAAGACACGTGATTGTTTTCAAGAGCCATGTGTGCAGTTAAATATCGGAACAAACCGTAAGATCTGGAAATTCCGGCCAACGGCCCTCTGAGGACTGCGCACATAGGTACACTGGAAGCCGGACGTAAGATTATAATGATCCAAACAGGCAATCCGTGCATGCTTTCCGGAGAAAAATGCACATGAATGTTATATAGTATATAGTATTAACATATATCCATATAATACTCTAATTGGCCAGGCAGATTCAGATATATCTCCTGGCCCCGCCCATTGAGGCTTGGAGAAATAGATTTGGCTGCATGAGCTGAGAGTACTGGTAAACCGTTTAAACGGTCTAAGCCTGTCCAAACAAAGGGGTGCGAGTCAATGGGTGACAGGGATTGAGATGTCATTTCATCTCAATCAAGGCTTAATGCCCCATATAATTTGAAGCAACGTCTCCAAAATGACGTAAATAGTATTGAAGGGGACGTTACACCTCAAATCAAACAAAACATATCTCTCCCACACCATAGACCACCACTTAGCCTATCCTACATTACCTCCACCTACATTCCGGCTTTTATTAAACACCTAAATCGGAAACCTGACGGGAATAGCCGAGTTTTTTTTTTTTTTTTTTTTTTTTTTTTGCAAAGGAAGCAGTCAATATTCATTAGGTTTATTTGCAGAGGAGAATTATGGATATCCATAATTCGATTAATGGATATCCAAAAATCAGCCGAATAATGGATATCCATAATTCGAATTAAGGATATCCATAATTCGATTTATGGATATCCATATTTCGGTCTAAATTAATGATATCAATAACTCGATTTATGGATATCCATAATTCGATTTATGGATATCCATGATTTGATTTATGGATATCCATAAATCAGCCGAATAATGGATATCCAGAAATCAATTTATGGATATCAATAAATCGAATAATGGATATCCATTATTCGATTTATGGATATCATTAATTCAGATCGATTTATGGATATCCATAATTCGAATTATCAATAGCCATAATTCGAATTATGGGTATCCATGATATCCATAATTCGAATTATGGATAGCCATAAATAATTTTGGATATCCATTAATTATAATGGATAGCCATAAATAATTATGGATGTCTATAAATACGGATTAAATAGTAAAACGGCGCCCCATAGTCCCCAGCTCTGTAAGCGTACAAGCTACCGTGCTATCTGCAATGACAGTTTTTAGCTCCACTGGCCGAAGGCCAGCGGGGCTATTGTCATGGCCCTGTGTCCGTCGTGCGTACGTGCGTTCGTGCGTCCGTGCGTTAACTTTTTCTTTAAACATCTTCTCCTCCTAAACTACTGGGCCAATTGTTACCAAACTTCACAGGAATGTTCCTTACATAGTCCTCTTCTAAATTCCTTCAAAGAATTTTGTTACACCCAGAACTCTGGTTGCCATGGCAACAAAACCACAAAAAATTAAAAATCTTTAAAAATCTTCTCCTCCAAAACCACCTGTTGGATTTCATTTTTATTTTGCATGACTGTTCCTTGGGTTGACCTCTTTCAGATTCCTTGAAGAAATTTTGATCCGACAAAAACATGGCCGCCATGGGCGGGGCTTATTTTCCCTATTTAACATATAGTGTAATGCTAAAACATCTTCTCCTCCTAAACTATTGGGCCCATTGTAACCAAACTTCACAGGAATGTTCCTTACATAGTCCTCTTCTAAATTCCTTCAAAGAATTTTGCTACACCCAGAACTCTGGTTGCCATGGCAACAAAACAACACAAAAAATTAAAAATCTTTAAAAATCTTCTCCTCCAAAACCACCTGTTGGATTTCATTTTTATTTTGCATGAATGTTCCTTGAGTGGACCTCTTTCAGATTCCTTGAAGAAATTTTGATCCGACAAAAAACATGGCCGCCATGGGTGGGGCTTATTTTCCCTATTTAACATATAGTGTAATGCTAAAACATCTTCTCCTCCTAAAGTATTGGGCCAATTGTAACCAAACTTCACAGGAATGTTCCTTACTTAGCCCTCTTCTAAATTCCTTCAAAGAATTTTGTTACACCCAGAACTCTGGTTGCCATGGCAACAAAACCACACAAAAAAATAAAAATCTTTAAAAATCTTCTCCTCCAAACCTACCTGTTGGATTTCATTATCCCCTCGCACAACATAGTTGTGAGGGGGGATATAGCATTTGTCCCGTACGTATGTACGTACTTTTGTCATCGCTCTAGCGCCACGTACGTACGTACTTTTGTCACCGCTCTGTTGGATTTCATTATCCCCTCGCACAACATAGTTGTGAGGGGGATATAGCATTTGTCCCGTACGTATGTACGTACTTTTGTCATCACTCTAGCGCCTACATTTCTTGACCGATTGTAATATAACTTCACACGAACGTTCCTTACGACAATATCTGGAGCAAGATCGACTTTCAAGGTCATGACCTCAAGGTCAAGGTCACTCTGGCTATTTTTTGAAAAACTTTGTCATGGCTCTGGCGCCTACATTTCTCCCCCAATTTCAATATAACTTCAAACAAATGATCCTTATAAAAATATCTCGAGCGAGTTTGACTTTCAAGGTCATGACCTCAAGGTCAAGGTCAAGGTCACTGAGGCTATTTTTAGAAAAACATTGTCATCGCTCTAGCGCTTACATTTCTTCACCAATTTCAATATAACTTCACACAAATGATCCTTATAAAAATATCTCGAGCGAGTTCCACTTTCAAGGTCATGGCTTCAAGGTCAAGGTCACAGTGGCTGTTTTTAGAAAAACTTTGTCATCACTCTAGCTCCTACATTTCTTCACTGATTTCAATATAATTTCACACAAATGTTCCTTATGACAATATCTTGAGCGAGTTGAACTTTCAAGGTCATGACCTCAAGGACAAGGTCACTGTGGCTATTTTTAGAAAAACTTTTTCATCGCTCTAGCGCCTACATTTCTTCACCAATTTCAATATAGCTTCACACAAATGTTCCTTATAAAAATATCTCCAGCGAGTTCGACTTTCCAACTCATGGCCTCAAGGTCAAGGTCACTGTGGCTATTTTTAGAAAAAAAATTGTCATCGCTCTATCGCCTATATTTCTCCACTGATTTCAATATAACTTCGCACAAATGTTCCTTATGACAATATCTCAAGCGGGTTCGACTATCAAGGTCAAGGCCTCAAGGTCAAGGTCACTGTGGCTTTTCTTTTAGAAAAACTTTGTCATCGCTCTAGCGCTTACATTTCTTCACCAATTTCAATATAACTTCATACAAATGTTCCTTATGATAATATCTCTAGCGAGTTCCATTTTCAAGGTCAAGGTCACTGTGTCTATTTTTAGAAAAACTTCGTCATCCCTCTAGCGCTTACATTTCTTCATCGATTTCAATATAACTTCACACAAATGTTCCTTATGACAATATCTCGCCATTTCCACTTTCAAGGTCAAGGTCACTATGGCTATTTTTAGAAAACTTTGTCATCGCTCTAGCGCCTACATTTCTTCACTGATTTCAATATAACTTCACACAAATGTTGCTTATGACAATACCTCGAACGAGTTCGACTTTTAAGGTCAAGGTCACTGTGGCTATTTTTAGAAAAACTTTGTCATTGCTCTAGCGCTTACATTTTTTTCACCAATTTCAATATTACTTCACACAAATGTTCCTTATAACAATATCTCTAGTGAGTTCCACTTTCAAGGTCAAGGTCACTGTGGCTATTTTTAGAAAAACTTTGTCATGGCTCTAGCGCTTACATTTCTTCACCCATTTCAATATAACTTCACACAAATGTTCCTTATGACAATACCTCGAGCGAGTTTGACTTTCAAGGTCAAGGTCACTGTGGCTATTTTTAGAAAAACTATTGGCTATTTTTAGAGAAACGTCATCACTCTAGAATGTACATTTATTGGAGGATTTTTAAACAAACTTTACACAAATGTTGCATATGATAATATCTCAAGCAAGTTGGACTTTTGCCATTTAAGTGTTTTCCACACACAAAGTTGTTTAGTGCGAGGGGATTTGTATCGCATGCGATGCCTTGTTTTTATTTTGCATGAATGTTCCTTGGGTGGACCTCTTTTAGATTCCTTGAAGAAATTTTGATCCGACAAAAAACATGGCCGCCATGGGAGGGGCTTATTCTCACTATTTAACATATAATGTAATGCTAAAAAATCTTCTTCTGCAAAAGTACTTGTGGGATTTCATTGTAATTTGCATGAATTGTCCTTGGGTGGACTGTTGTCAGATTCCTTGAAAAAAATTTGATCTTACAAAAAAAACATGGCCGCCATGGGCGAGGCTTATTTTCACTATATAACATATAGTGTAATGCTGAAAATATTTTCTGCAAAAGTTCTTGTTTTATTTCATAGTTATTTGGCATGCATGTTCCTTGGGTGGACCTATGTCAGTTTCCTTGAAGAAATTTTGATCCGACCAAAAAAATGGCTGCAGTGGGCGGGGTTTATTTTCACTATATAACATGTAGTGTAATGTTAAAAAAGTCTTCTCTTTTCTTCAAAAATTATTGTTTATTTATTTATTTATTTATTTATTTAAAAGTACCGTCCTGTATCTGAATTAATCTCCTCCAATTTTGCTGACTATCACATATCTATAGAGGTCCACCTACAAATTGTCATTCTAAAATTCAAAACATCAGAAATTTCACTTGCCCATCACACTGGTGATAGAACTGATGTTTTCAACACAAACTCTATTTATACGACTTGATGTTTCAAAATAAATTCAAAATACTGAGGGAGATTGATTTATTAGACCTAATTATACTACAGTGTCAACAGTTCTCCAGATCCCTGAGGGTTAAAATGGCTTAGTTGAAAAGGGCGGCATACCGAATCGGACGGAGGAAAGGAAAAATAAATAAATAAAGAAATAAAAACATAAATCTGTTCATTTTTTTGCTCCACTGACCAAAGACTGGCGGCTCTTATGTTATATGTTATGGCCCTGTGTCTGTTGTGCGTCTGTGCGGTTGTGCATCCTTGTGTTAACTTTTTTCTTTAAACATTTCCTCCTTAACTACTTGGTCGATTGTAACCAAACTTCACAGGAATGTGTCTCACATAGTCCTCTTCTGAATTCCTTCAAAGAATTTTGTTACATGCAGAACAAAATGGCATCGAAACCAAAAAAAATATTTAAAAATCTTCTCCTCCAAAACCGCTCAATGGATTTTATTCTTATTTGGCATGAATGTTCCTTGGGTGGACCTCTGTCAGATTCCTTGAAGAAATTCGGATCCGACAAAAAACATGGCCACCATGGCCATGCCCCACATGACTGCCATGGCCATGCCCCTTGGCTCATTAGCTTTCAAAGACTTATATGGGGAAAAGTTTTAAAAACCTTCTCCTCCGAAACCGCTCAACTTAATGGATTTCATTCTTACTTTGCATGAATGTTCCTTGGGTGGGTGGACCTCTGTCAGATTCCTTGAAGCAGTTTTGATCAGACAAAAAACATGGCCGCCATGGACACGCCCATTGGCTAATTAGCTTCCATAGACTCATAAAGGGATCTTTTTTTTTTAATCTTCTCCTCCAAAACCGCTAAATGGATTTCGTTCTTAATTTTCATGAATGTTCCTTGTGTCTACCATTGTCAGATTCATTGAAGAAATTTTGATCAGACAAAAAACATGGCCGCCATGGCCACCACCTTTGGCTCATTAGCTTCCATAGACCAATAAACGGAAAAACTTCTTCTCTGAAACCATAAAGCCTAAAGCTAAGACATTTACAGTAAAACCTGTCTTAGTGGCCACCTCTATTAAGCAAGCAACCTGTCTTAAGCAAGCAGCCATTCAGTTCCCAAGAAAGGCAGATGTGTTAAATTTCACCTGTATTAAGCAAGAACCTGTCTTAAGCAAGCATATTTTGACTTTCCCTTAGGCACTTGCTTAATACAGGTTGAACTGTAGTATGTAGCAAAGTTATGTGGTCACCTACTAAGTCCTGCGAACTATGACTCTTGAGTCCAAATTGGCAACGCCCCGGTGCTTAGTAGCTCCCATAGACTAATAATGACAAAATCTTGAAACTTTTCTCCTCTGAAACCATAAGACCAAGAGCTTAGTATTATAATAGTATGTAGCAACTTGAAGTATTCAACTGCATAAATCCTGCCAACTATGCCCCTGGGGTCCAAATTGGCCACACCCTGAGGCCCATAAGCTCCCATAGACTTATACTGGGAAAAACTGACAAAAATCTTCTCTGAAACCATCAGTGCCCAGAGCTTAGATATTAAGTATGCAGCAACGTCAAGTGGTCACTCAAATAAATCCTGCCAACAATGCCCCTGGGGTAAAAAAATGGTCACGCCCAGAGGCATATTAGTTCCCATAGACTTATAATAGGAAAAACTTAAAAAAAGTCTTCTTCTCTGAAACCATAAGGCCCAGAGCTTTAGATATTTAGAACGGAGCAATGCCAAATGGTCACTCACATAAATCCTGCCAACCATGGCTCTGGGGTCCAAAAAATATAGAATGGACATTCCTTGGGTGGATCACTTGTTTCTTTTTTACCCATTGCATGCGGGAAAACCCTAAATGGGTACCTTGGAAAACAGTGCTGGCCCAGATCAGACCCCACAGAACACCATGTCTGATCAGGGCCTGCACTATTTGCTAACAGAATTTTTCCATCAAAAATAGAAAAAAAAATAGGCCTGACACCCCTTATATGACAAATGGACTGGTCCAACATATAGCAATAGAAGAGTCCACAAGTATACAATTGGTTAATGTAATAAATATGACAATTGTCAGAAGTTAGCCGGTGGAGCGACAGGCCCTCTTGGGCCTCTTGTTTTTTTTTTGTTGTTTTGGTTTTACGGCCCTTTCAAGATTATTTCACTTATATCGAGCCGATCGTTAATCAAATGTGGGCGAAAACCGGAGTACCAGGAGAAAAACCACCTGACCTTCCTTTGCAGAACTTGGCGTCTCACATGTGAGCCGAGCCAGGCTCGGAGAACTAATGATTAAGAGTCAGCACTCTTATCAACTAGGCCACGGAGGCCCGTTACTGCAATGATAGTATTCTGTTATTAAAAAGTTAAGCTCCAGAAACAAATTGAAAATCTTAAATAAGGTTTAAAAAATAGGAACAAATGGAACAAATATATGACTGAAGAACTAAGCTTATCACAGAACAGAAATACACCCAGACTGAAACACATAATTAAAGCAGCAACATACAATATAATACTGAAAAGCATATCCATCAGGAACACACGCCTATATACTTTTGATTTCCTTCAACCCCACTTTTATATAGTAAAACTGGGGTTTACAGGGGTAATCCTTTTAATTTTTTTTATTCCTGCTCTAAAATATAGATTGTGGGTACTCGTTAGAACCGCCTCGATGAGGCGGTTTTAACGAGTACCCACAATCTATATTTTGAGCAGAAATAAGGAAAATATCACAATTTTTCGTCTTAGAATTTTCCTTTTTCCGGCGATAAAATTTACAATGTATTTGTATAGGTGCGTTTTCGTCATGGTCAGTTTCAGCCTTACACAGCAGCTAACGAAAGAGATAGCATCTCCAATCGCTGCAATTCCAGTTTGAAATTAAAGCCTTGAATTGGTTAAATTTATTCACTTTTCGGAATTCATCTGGAAAGCTATTCCATAAGACTGCCGCTGAATAGGCAAAACTCTTCTTTCCATATGTGGAGGTTTGGATTCTAAAAATATTTGTATATCTAAAAGTATAAACTTGATTTTCTCTTAAATTATATGCACGAGTAATTATGTTTGACAAGATGGGCGGCGACATATTGTTCAAGCTTATAAAGTTTCCATAGCAATGGTCTTTATTGGCTTTGACTAAAACTTCTTCATAAAGGAACCAAAGTCATCATAAACAAACTGTAGTGCACCCTCTTGGATATTTTTTTCTAACTTTTTGGAGTTGCTCTCCGTACAAAAATACCAGGCAAGCGAACAATAAACCCAAAAACATTCAAGCAATTTACTTGCTGATCGCCGCCGCCCATAGGGGTTTGGAGGAATAGATTGGGCTGCATGGTGCATCCACATGAGTACTGTGGTAAACTGCTTAGAAGGACTAAATATGTTCTAGAAAGGGTTATCCTTTGGAAGCAAGGAATACACCACAGAACTGGAAAATATGGAGTGTACATGTTTTCTTGGCCAGACTACATGTAGCTAGTTTCGGCAAATTAGGCCTCATCAGTGACCCTCAAATATTTTCAAAATTCATCAATGGAATCAATGATCCCAAAGGACCAGAAAATATAAACTACACTATGATGTAGGGCAGGGAAACGATTTATAGCCGCCACACATTCTCAGACACCAGCTGTAGTGACGTTAAATATGTTCTAGAAAGGGTTATCATTTTGAAGCAAGGAATACACCACAGAACTGGAAGCAAGGATTACACCACCGAAATGGAAAATATGGAGTGTCCATGGTTTCTGGGCCAGACTATCTAGTTTCGGCCTATTAGGCCTCATCAGTGACCCTCAAATGTTTTCAAAATACATCAATGGAATCAATGATCCCAAAGGACAAGAAAATATAAACTACACTATGATGTAGGGCCGGGAGACTTTTTACGGCCGCCACACTTTCCCAGACAACAGCTGTAGTGACGTTAAATATGTTCTAGAAAGGGTTATCCTGTCTGCCCAGGCAAAGTGGTATGAGTCAGACCGTCTAATGCATATAAGCAGTTTGTTTTTATTGGACAGGAGGGCTTGAGACGTCATTTCATCTCAGTGTAGAGTAAAAGTCCCAAACAACCGGAATCAACGTCTCCCAAATGACCTAAATATTGTTGACGGGGACGTTTAACCTCAGTTCAAACAAACAAAACTTGCTGACGTAAAAAACGTCTCGCTTATCGTATTGAATATTTTACTTGCCGACGTTAATAACGCAAACGTTAGTCACCTTGGCGATAACGTTATTTTTCTTCCGTAACTGACACAAGAGAATGTTTGGAATCCTCTGAAAGCCGGGCTTCCCTGGGTCTCTCTCACCCAGGCTGAAGTGGTCGTAGGGGTGAGGCGCTTTGGGTATCGTAAACTGTGTACAGACTTTTGATCTCTAGAGCATATTGTACCAAGAGAAGTGCTTTTACAAATCGTTATTGTTCGCAGCAATCTGTTTAAGGAATTACAGACATCAATCAGTATTACATTTGAAGTACTTAGGAAAGAATGGATAAAGACTTCAGGACATAAGATAAAGTAGGCCAACAGTAGATCTCCTTAACTCTCTTGATGTTCCTAGCTGACAGGAATTGTGATATTGTACATGTATAATTGCCAGTAAATTTAGATACATGTAGATCTATAACAAAAACCTGTGCCTAATAAAAAAAAAAGAATATTATTCAAACAATCAGGCCGGATGTCAGATAAGTCTTTACATCTTTGGTCAAGCCATTTAGTAGGTAAGCTTTTATCTGATACTTTCTGTGTTTCGTTTGTATAAAAAAAAACAAAAAAAAAAAAAAAAAAAACAGTCAAAGCACTGACAGCACTTGTTGGTCGCATTACGATAACAAATCCGTGTGACATAGTTCATTTTCTCATATCCCATAAATGGCTATTTTTATGAAAATGTATGATATTTTTCTTATTTAAACCCATAGCATTGGTTGTTGGTGCTCGTTAGAAGCGCATCATTGAGGCGGTTCTAACGAGCACCAACAACCTATTTTTGGAGTAGAAATGAGCAAAATAATGTATACATACCGTCTTAGACGAAACTTGGCTTTTGCACCTAGGCAGACAAAGGATGTTGCATATAAAACATTGGTTCGCCCTCAGCTAGAATATGCATCACCCATTTGGCATCCCTATGTTAAAACTCAGATTCAGCAGGTGGAGAAGGTGCAGAGGACAGCTGCTCGATGGACCTGCCGACGATGGCGCAATAGAAGCAGCGTCGGTGACATGCTTAACGAGCTAGAATGGCCGTCCCTAGAGGCCCGTCGTGAGCAGTCCTCTTTAACCTTCTTCTATAAGATACATTCAGGTACAGTGGCCGTTAATAAAGATAAATACTTGACCCCTGTGACAGTTTCAACTCGAACAAGGGCATCAAAAGTAAACAACTCACAGTATCACAGGTACCAGTCCTACAGTGATGCCCTGAAAAATTCCTTCTTCCCTAGGACTATTCCCCAGTGGAATAGTCTTCCCTCTTCTGTGGTGAATGCTAAGACTGCAGAGGAGTTCAAAGCCCATACAGTGTAAGATTGAGACTCAGAGGTATGCGTTTTAGTATACCTCTGTTATTCAGATTGTAAATAGTTTTAAGGACTCATCCAGTGACTTCTCTTTTTTTTTTTTTTTTTTTTTTTTTTTTTTTTTTTTTTTTCAGCTAAATTCTAAATTTAGCTACGCACCCAACTGAGGTAATGGCCAAATATGACCGACTCAGTATAAGAAGATAGATAGATAGATAGTAAACCCCCGTTTCTCTATATAAAGTGGGGTTTAGAGAGGTGTTCATTTCACGGACATGTTAACATGATGGATTGTTTCTGATTTTAGGCTGGAAAGTTTGTCCTGAACGAGGACCGTTTCGCTCAACTTTTAAAGCAAATAGCGTAGGCCTTAACTAGACGCCGCGTTCTGGGTCTACACGGTTTGACAATACCAACACGTGCTTATAGATACCCCTCTTGCACAACACTCTGACCTCACACCGAGAAGGATAGCGCGGATATTTTCTATAAATATCCGTTACCTAGATTTCCGATAAGTCATCTATCTATCTATCTATCTATCTATCTATCTATCTATCTATCTATCTATCTATCTATCTATCTATCTATCTATCTATCTATCTATCTATCTATCTATCTATCTATCTATCTATCTGTTTGTCTGTCCGTCCGTCCGTCCGTCCGTCCGCTCCCATGAGAGGGTAGTTGTGAGTTGACTCATATGTACTGGCCGGACTTGTGGGGAAAAATCGACTTGTGAGTTGCACCACATAAGTCGATATTTTCTAATTACTTCCAGGGGGTAGAGGGGGGGTATAGGTGTCATTCCCAAACATCATATTCCCACAAGTTCGGACACAATGTCCATGGTTGACCATCACTTGTGGGGCTGAACGTACAGATTCGAGTTCTGAGTTGCACAAACCCCGGTAGTAGGGTCTGTACCAATGTGTCCATGATGGACAACATTCTGGGTTGCAGATTTGTCCGAATTTGTGCTGTGCAACCCACAACTTATACCTCATGCGTACGTCCGTCCGTCCGTCTATCTATCTATCTATCTATCTATCTATCTATCTATCTATCTATCTATCTATCTATCTATCTATCTATCTATCTATCTATCTATCTATCTATCTATCTATCTATCTATCTATCTATCTATCTATCTATCTATCTCTATCTATCTATCTATCTATCTATCTATCTATCTATCTATCTTTCCATCCATCCATCCATCCATCCATCTATCTATCTATCTATCTATCTATCTATCTATCTATCTATCTATCTATCTATCTATCTATCTATCTATCTATCTATCTATCTATCTATCTATCTATCTATCTAGCTGTTCATCTGTTCATCCATCCATCCATCTACCAATCTATCCATCCATCCATCCATCCATTCCATCCATCCACCGGTCCCGATAGCTCAGTGGTAGGGCGTCCGCTTCGGGAATGGGAGGTCGCGGGTTCGATCCCCGGCCGCGCCATACCAAAGGCGTGAAAATTGTACTAGGCGCTCCCTTGGCTGACGCTCGCATTATCAGGGGTAGTCCTAGGAAGATTAATGAAGGCACGTAAGTATTTGTTAAAGGATGCTTTGTTTGTCGCAATAAAAGCTCTACAGAGCTGTTTCTGATATGCGACGTTAAATAAAGCTTCTTTATCTTTATCTATCTATCTATCTATCTATCTACTAACTATCCACCAATCTATCCATCCATCCATCAATCCATCCATCCATCATGATGTTTGTTTGATTTAAGGTTTAACGTCCCCGTCAACACTGCATAGGTCATTTTGGGGATGTTGCCACATCTAAATAGGGGCGTGATTCTGTCACATCCCCTTGTTAGGGGCCAATCGGGGGTAATTATGACTTACGTGAACGGTGCAATCGAGCGTTTGTCACATGTTGAATTTTCAATGTAGTTTCGCCGATACTCCCTTATTTTCTGGAACCCTTTATGTTTATCGAATATATAGATACCCTGGTTAAATCGAAATAGGTGTGTTCTTCTGTCACATCCCCTGATAAGGGGCCTGATGGGTAAATATGTCTTACGGGGACGGTACATTCAAGATTTTGTCACAAGATGAATTATCAGTATGCTTTCTCCGATACGCAGCCCCTTATTTTCTGGAAACCTTTATGTTTATCGAAATGATAGGTACTCAGGCTACATCGAAACAGGGGTATGGTTCTGTCACATCCCCTAGGGGGTAAAAATGTCTCGTATGAACGATAAAATCGAGATTTTGTCACGGTGCGCATAAAAAAATGTCTTCTCCGATACTCAGCCCCTTATTTTCTGGAAACATTTAGGTTTATCGAGTAGATAGAAACCCTGGCTAAATTGAAATAGGGGTATGGTTGTGTCACATCCCCTGGTTATGGGGCCAAAAGGGGGTAGTTATGTCTTGCGGGAACTTGAAATCGAGATTTTGTCACATGTTGAATTTTCAATATTTTCTCCGATACTCAGCCCCTTATTTTCTGGAAACCTATATGTTTATCGAATAGATCGGTACCCTGGCTACATGTACATCGAAAAAGGGGTGTGATTGTGTCACATCCCCTGGTTATTGGGCCAATAGGGGAGGGGGGAGGAGGGGGATATGTCTTACGGGAAGGGTAACATCGAGATTTTGCCACATGTTGAACCTTCATGTTTATCGAGTAGATACATACCCTAGCTGTATTGAGATCCAACTACCCCCGTAAATTACGCCAGGTTAACAAGTCTGTGTAATAAACACTCCAGTTAGCCCCACTTCCTAGAGAGAAATCTGGGGTTTACAGGGGTAAACATTATTGTTCTTATTTCTGCTCCATGACATTTGTTGTGCCGGTTCGTAAGAAGACATAGGATGTGGATACTCATTAGAACCGCCTCTATGATAAATGTGGTACTTATGGGCTACCACAACGCATGTGTTTGAAGAAAAAAAAAGAAACATATCACAAATTTTAATCAGAAAAATGACAGTTTTGGAGAGATGAAAGAGTGCACTATGCTACATTTAATAGGTGAGTGAGTGAGTGTTTGTGTTTTACGTCCCACCAACAGCTAAGGTCATACGGAGACGGGACCTCGGTTTAAAGATTTATCAGAAAGTCTGGAGAAGCCCGGGATCGAACCTGCGACCCCTGCGAGAAGCGTAACCACTCGACCACAGAGGCTTCTAAAACATTTAATAGGTAAGTTATCATAATGATTGGCCGGGCAAATATTGTTTTCACTGTGTGTGAGTGTTTGAGTTTTACGTCTCATCAACAGCTAAGGTCATACGGAGACGGGACCTCGTTTGAAAGACTGATCCGAAAGTTTTGAGAAACCCGGGATCGATCCTGCGACCCCTGGTTTACAAGGCGAGTAGCATAACCACTACACCACGGAGGCTTCGGTGTTTTCACTGTCAGATCTGAGTAGAAGTATAATGTCATTCGTTTGTGTCTTAAACTATGTTGCTATTTCATGCTGAAGCTAGTTGAGTATGAACGCAGTTTTGTAACCCTCGGGCCTGTTGGAAATATATGAAGTGAAATCTCATTATTTTTTATATTTGTATTTTTGTATTTTTCAGGGACCCGGCCTTGCCCTCTCGGCCAGTTCTCTCACAATAAAGATGACGGGTACCAGGAAGATATAGACGAGGAGCTCAAGCATCTTATCGACCACGAGCAGTTCGAGAAATTCGGTGGGTCTCCGTTTTGGTTAGCGGAAATACAGAAAGAGACGACACACAGCGGCGAGTCTCCATTATTCACAAATAAACTTCTAGCAACTGGGAAGGTAAAACTCTAAAGTTGTCATTACGAATATATGCCTATATAAGTACACTGTAAATTTTATTGCCGAAAAAAAAAAAAAAAAAAAAAAAAAACACTAAAATTTTATGATGAAAACTTTTGATATTTTTCAAACAAATCCACTATCTATATTTTGAACAGAAATAAGTAAATAAGTTTTCTCCTGTAAACCCCGGATTTACTGTATAAAAGTGGGGTTCAAGGGTGTCAAAATTATATAGGTGTGTTTTCGTGATGTATGAGAACTGCCTCACTAGAACTGCCTCAATGCGGCGCCTTTAACGAGATTTAGAGTCTGGAGATATTAAAGAATGCACAATATAACACAGGTGCGTTTGTTTGTTGTGTGGTTTAACGTCCCCTGTCAACACTATTTAGGCCATTTTTGAGACACTGCTTCCAATTTGGTGGAACTTTTACCCGACATTGCACACAGATGTGTTATCGTTGTTAGCTTTCTCATATTTGCGTTCTTCAAAATTAATGTAAACCCCATATTGTATTGAGAAAACTGGGGTTTACAGAGGCATCATGTCAACAAGTCCGTTAAATGAAGACCCCCTAAACCCCATATTGTATGGAGAAAACTGGGGTTTACAGGGGTATACATTATTTTGCTTATTTCTGCTCCTAGACATAGGTTGTGGGTAATCGTTAAAACCGCCTCAATGAGGCGGTTCTAATGGGCACCCACAACCTATATTTGGAGTACAAAAAAGAAAATACCACAAATTTTCATTGGGAAAGTAGCCAATTTGGGGAGATGAAAGAATGCACTATGTCACACGGGTGTGTTATCGTAATGTATATATTTCTGCTCCAAAACATAGGTTGTGGGTACTAATTAGAACCGCATCATTTCAATTAGACGGTTTTAACGAGCACATACAACCCATATTTGGAGTAATAATAAGAAAAATATCATAATTTTTCATCAGAAAAATAACCGTTATGAAGATTTGAAAGACTGCACTATGACACAAGGATGAGTTATCATAGTGTAGACTCAGATAAGCATTGCATTAAGCCAGTCTGCTCAGAATCTTCGCCTTTTGCACTTTGGTTGGCCCAGATGCTATTGAACGTTAATGCGAACAACGCAGACTCAGATCAGCCTGCGCGTAAGCGCAGGCTGATCTGAGTCTGCATTGGTCACACTTTTTTGTGGCTTTGTCTTGCGTCAATGAACATGAAGAATCTGATCAGACTGTGCGGATGCGTAGGCTGATCTGCGTCTGCGTTGGTCACACTATTGTTTTGTAGATACTATTGTGTGCGGGCTTATTCATGTTTTGAAGTAGAAATGATGAATAATGTAACCTAGAAAGCCCCGAATTTTCTTGCATCGCAAGAGAGCCCATTTCAAGGACATGTTAACGCGGTGTACATGCAATCGTTTCATGGACATGTTAACGGACATTCTGAAATATTACTTTCAGTTCGAACAAGAACATGGATTCCTCAAGTTTGAGCGGGCTCTGTTGGGTACCCGTCACAAGAGATTATGGTCGGCACCAAACCGACGGAAGGGCCAGAAACAGTTTTTCCGACAGAATCGGACGCATCAGTATCTGTCGGCAACTGATTTACGACGAATAAACGACGTAGATGAATACGTCATCAAGTACGGACGGCCTACAAGAACAACGTAAGATTTTTTTTTTTTTTTTTTTTTTTTGTTTTGTAATGTCACGTATACAATGGATCTTACACGAATGTTCATGTGTCATTGAATTTATCAAACGAGTTGAGGAAAAGGGATAAAATGTGATGCATCGCCGAGCATTTTATGCCTTTTCCTCAATAAGTTTAATAAATTTGATAATACATGAGCACGAACGCAAGATTCTATTTATCATAAGACATTTAAAAGGCGTTTTATGCACCATATTTTGTTCAAAATTGTCAATATTCCGCCATTAGAAAACGCGACGTCATTAAGGATGCTGTACGTGTAACGTTAGTGGGCATATCTAACTAATTTGCATATTTAATCTATTAGTGGATTAACGAATTTACTACATGGCGCTATTACATTCTCAGACGTGACGTCATATGATAAAAATAGGAACTTACACTCGTGGCCATTCCATATGAAGTTTATGAAATGAGCATTCGGTGGTCTTACACTCGTCATTTCATCTGAAATTTATGAAACAAGTCTTTGGCGAGTTATCATTTGAGAAACAGTTTCTAACGAGCCTTTGAGATATGCTTTCTTCCATATCCTGAAGAATGACCTTTGATTAATAAAAATGTGATTTCACGGCTGGCAAACTCGTAAGGGGTAACCGTCGGTTATGCACTCAAAATCCTTACGGGGACTTCTGGCTATGCTTTCCGAGACCACAAATATGCCAACAAACAGGTGAATGTTCCCGATATATGATTTTTAGTCATTTTTGTAAACATATTTTGAGAAATCGGACAATGCTATTCTCAAGAACTTTCATTTCAGCATCAGAAAAGATGGGTGTGGACATGAAAAGGCAAGCGGTCGATTTTTAATTCAATTTCTCCCTGAGGAAGGTAGTCAGATATTTCTGTTTTGACCTGTTTTCTAGTGCCGAATGAAGGCATTTTCAGCTACCCTGACGATGCGAAACTAATCCAACATGCCAAATAACACGTAATTCAAACCACTTTCATGTTGAAATACATAATTTGCGAAATTTCCGCAGAATTTTTTCCAGGAGCTTTAATATTTGTGTCGATTATGACTTACGAGGTCCCATTACCCCTTACGGTGTCAGTCCCAATACTAGCATGTACGATCATTTTTAGTCATTACTGATGATGTACAAACTTAATCGGAGCAGCTTTGTTGATGTTGCACTGATGAGTTAGGACGTTTAAGGAGCGTTCCCACTCGCAGCAGTTTTCCTGGACAGGCTTGGACCTAAACGGTTTACCAGTACTCAAGTTCGGTCGGTTTCAGCTCTGCGCAGAAGCACTCCAAGCCCCGATGGGCGGGGACGTATAGTTAAATGCGTATTTAACATGAAATTTATTCTACTGTACGAGCATATCAGATAAATGCCTTGAAAATATAGCAATATTAGGTTTTCAGCAATTCGTTAGTACTTGAATTTGGATACGTACGAGCAATGCAGACGAGGGCACGAATTTCTATTTTAAGTTATCGTTATGAATAAAGTTAACAGTATTATCAGTCGTACCGAGCAACTGCAGTGTCTTCAGGGCTTTGATGAACCGTTTGTGTGAGTTATTGAATAAAAAAAAAAGCATTTCAATCAGACAACCATTAGTTGGCTTTTTCTGTCACCGTAAGGGGTAATGCTCCCGTAAGGAGTAATATGTCCTCATTAGTCATAATCGACACAAATATTAAAGCTCCTGGAACAAATTCTGCGGAAAGTTTGCAACTTATGTATTTCAACATGAAAGTGGTTTGAATTACGTGTTATTTGGCATGTTGGATTAGTTTCGCATCGTCCGGGTAGCTGAAAATGCCTTCATTCGACACTAGAAAACAGGTCAAAACAGAAATATCTGACTACCTTTCTCAGGGAGAATTTAAATTAAAAATCGACCGCTTGCCTTTTCATGTCCACACCCATCTTTTCTGATGCAGAAATGAAAGTCGTTGAGAATTGTATTGCCCGATTTCCCAAAATATGTTTGCAAAAATGACTAAAAATCATATATCGGAAACACTCTATCAAGCCTTCACAATTATGTAAGATTCTTATTTTCTTGCACACCAGACAAGGAAATCCGTGATTTTACCCTGGGATAGAAATTTGTGTTCTGACTCTGGTGTTCCGACCCAAAATCGAATATAATCGCGTGTTTGATAAATGCACTGGTTGAATACGACCACATATGCGCCGTAGTTAATGTTAACGTCATGCACGTTACGTGACGTCACTATACATTCCTGTAGTGTCATCACAATATGGCGGACGTCGGTAACCGAAGTGACTGCCGCATTACAATCCGAGCTAAGAAATGGAAGGTGTGCAAGAAAAAGAATCCTATATGGGTGTGAGGGGTGAATAGAAAAATCCGTCCCTCGGGATCACTGTCCGGCATCACTCGGTAAGCCTCGTGATGCCGGACAGTGACCCTTGGGACCACCCCACACGCCCATATAAGATTCTTATATTCCTCAAAGCTTTTACGGTTGATTCAATTCACAATTTCAGTATGATGTACATTAAAACATTTCGAAATTTGTGTATGTTTAGTTTGATGTATGTTTTGATTCCAGACTTTTACGTGCAATGCAACGAAGCAATTCTGCTCCAGTAAATGCTTATGATATTCGAAGAGAAAACATGAGACGTAAGTGTATATAGCATTAACACTGATAATTTTTAAGGAGAATTGATACACCTTCAGGGGAGGTAACTCTTGCAAAAGCGTTTTGTCTCCCATGTCAATGTAAAACCTTTTAAACAACATTTTCTTCTTTGCCTATGGGACAGTTTTAATCAAACTTCAAGGAATGTTGCTTAGATTACCCTCTACCAAAATAGCTATAACGGTTGCGCTTAAATTATGAACAAGATGGCTGAAAGAGCTAAAAATAGAAAACTCTTTAAATTACAACTCCTCCTTTACCTTTGGTTCTATTTCATTTAAACTTCACAGGAATGATGCGTAAATGTATCCCTACCAAAATGGCCTAATCGGTTCCGCTCCAATGAATAAGATGCATGGCCACCAGAGTTAACGATAAAAAACTTTTAAATGATAACTTCTATACCTTTGATCCAATTTCATTCAAATTTTACAGGCGTGTTTTCTAAATTGACTCTCTTTTTCTCTCTTCTCTCTCTCTCTCTTCTCTATCTTTTTCTCTCTCTTTCTCTTTCTTTATGTCCCCCTCTTTCTCTTACTCCTGCTTCACTGAAGAACCGAACCGTACTTGCACCAAATTCTGCGCATGTGATAGTCGAAATTATCGCGGGGTGCTTTTAAAAAATATCACCCTCAGGCCTATGGGAGTTTTGTATGGGGAAGTCACGCGATGTATAATATACCCCTGATAACCCCCTTTTTCTCTATATGAAGTGTGTTTTACAAGGGTGCCCGTTTTTACGAACTTGTTCAAGTAATGCTAGGAGGCCTTCATGCGGACTGAACAAAGTATTTGTCTAAATCGCGACGGAAGTAAGGGCGAGGATTGTGGCCACGTAAAAACGATTTAAGCCCCCCAGTGGAAATCTTCCACTGACCGTTCCAAGGCGGCTCTTCTGTGGCGATTTATTTATGTTGTTGTTTGTTACTTACTGTGTGTATCACTTGTGTCTTTTAATTTTGGATGGCCATATGGCCATTTTGTGGGAAAGTAACTGTCCTTATGGCCTTCCTTTGTTTAGGTTTCCATTATGGTCTGGTCGCTTAATGTTTGTATTTCTTTCCCTTTGGTGTCTTTTATGGGTGGAGTAAGTTAATTGTATCAATTCCTGATCTTTGTTTTACTTCTACTTTACAACATCACGTGAGCCCCGCCAAGCGAATTTGTGTCTTCGAGCATTCCGTCATGACAAATTTTAACTGCGCATGCCCAGCCATTCAGAGGGGCCAGGGATATGACTTTCTGTCTGAAGGTTCCTCTTGATTCACTGCTTGTATGAGCGAGCAGCGAAGGTTCTGGCGAGACTGCGCGGATGCGCAGGCTCGCCTGAACCTTCGCTACTCGCATACGCGATAAGTACCAAAAATCGCTTGACGGGGCCCACGTAAACATGCCTATACAAATTTATTGCAAATTTAACCATCGAGAAAACTAGTCCTGTAAGATGAAAAATTGTGATATTGTTCTTATTTCTGCTCAAAATGTAGTTTGTGGGTACACGTTAGAACCGTCTCATCGAGGTGGTTCAAACGAGCACCCACTATCTACATGTACATTTTAGAGCAGAATTAAAAAAAAAAGGTTACCCCTGTAAACCCCAGTTTTACTATATAAAAGTGGGATTCAATGGTTCATTATTATATAGTCGTTTTTATGCCCCCGGAATCAAAGATTCGGGGGCATATTGTTTTTTTTGTCTGTCTGCCTGTCCGTCTGTATGACTGTTTGTTTGTCTGTCCGCAAAAACCTTAATTTTTGGCACACCATTTGAATGGTAAGTGATAGGGCTTTGATATTTCACATGTGCATTCCTTGTCACAAGACCTTTCCAGTGTTGCCATAATTTTCGATCTCGTGACCTTGACCTTGATCAGTGCCAGGGTTTTTATATTTCACATGCGCTGTCCGGGGCATCAGTGTTTCACAAACAAACCTTGTTTCGCGATGAAACTGTGTACAGTAAAATTCCGCTATTAAGACCACCAAAAATTGAGACTAAATATGCTTCAAAAAGCTTAATTAGAAAGCTTCAGTCATTCTGTCTTTGTGTTTTCTGCATACAGTGTCCTCTGGTCAGAGACCACCTTTGGGACTGTTCAAAAGTGGTCTTACAGACCACTTTTGAACAGTACCAAAGGTGGTCTTAATATAGGAATTTTATTGTATTACTGTATTCTTTTCAGGTGTAGAAGATCTTAGAAATCACTCACTATTTTATACATCGAAAGAGTAAGTGTTTTTAGATTTTCAATATTAACCCTTGACCTGCTGAATATTTATATATGCCACACCCACTACCGATTATCAACCAATCAGTTTACTTGATGCAAATTATTGCAACAAATTCACAATCTGAATGGCAAACAATGTAGATCCTGATCAGATGGCTTCGTCAGAAGCCATCTGATCTGGATCTACATTGTTTTAAAGAAAAGGCATATCCGGGATTAGCAGGACAAGGGTTAAAATGGGAATGTTGGATTTAAAAGTTACATTGGGTATGTTTAGATGAACATTTTCTGGTAGCATACAAGTTAGGGCCTAAAAGAATAGCTATGTTTCCGCTAACCAAACAGACCATGTTTTTTTTTCTGCCCACCCTGCAATTTTTATTGCTTTTCTGAAAAAAAAATGCTTACCTTCCGACCTTAATAATTGCTAGCACTTTTGATGAAAATTCATAAAACAGTCAAAATATTAAAATTAATAACTGAAACCCTGTTATTTTGCTTCCTTGATGCTTTTAACCTCATTAATTTGAATGTTTTTTAGGTAATATAGTTAGAATTTAGCTTTTTAACTGTTTTTTGTTGCCTATTCCATTAAATAAAAAGTTGATAAAAAAAAAAATAATAAATAAAAAGTTTTAGCGACCTTTAGTCGGCATGTTAATGGAAACACAGCTATTTCTTTAGGCCTTATTCCAGTGTGCAAACTAGAAACGAAACAGTAACAAAAGTGAGCTAACACACGAAAAAAAGGGCCTTTGTATGTATCACATTAACATTTCCGTGAAAAAAAACACTCTTGTAAATCCTGCTTTTTGAAGAGAAAACTGGGGTTCACAGGTATATAAATGAGTTTTCTTATTTGTGCTCGCAGACATAGGTTGTGGGTACTCGTTAGAAACGCCTCAATGAGGCGGTTCTAACGAGCACCCACAACCTATTTAAGGCGTATAAACAACTAAAATATCAAAACCGTTTTGGTGATATGAAAGAATGCACCATGTCAACCAGATCTGTTATGGTAATGCTAGCTTTCCCCCATTTTGTGGTCTTCAAATATGTGAACACAATGTAAACATTGGACATTACGAAAACACGCCTATACAAATAAACTGTAAATTGTACCCCCGTAAAAAAGAAAAACGTAAGATGAAAAATTGTGATATTTGTCTCATTTCTGCTCAAAATATAGATTGTAGGTACTCGTTAGAACCGCCTCACCGAGGCGGTTCTAACGAGTACCCACAATCTATATTTTAGAGCAGAAATAAGAAATATATGGTTTACCCCTTTGTACCGCAGTTTTACTATATAAAGGTGGGATTCAATGGGGTCAAAATTATATAGGCGTGTTTTCGTGTTGCGCCTCGAATAGGCGATTCCAATTTTATAAATACATGAAAAAACCTGTTTAAGACAATATGACTAAAATCTCCGTAAATTATTATTAAATCTCAAAATTGCGTTTTCTGGGATTACGGGAAGTACCTTAAGCGTTCCCAGAAAAAAGCTTATATCAAACCATCGATGTTTGGAAAAACAAAAAGCAAAGACAGACACCCCCACTCACTCCACCCCGTGTCCCCCAAAATTAAACTCAGCACCTAGGGATATGTAAGACTTCATGTGTCTTATTTGTCTACACTTTCATTCTCCACTCCTCTTTCATCCCTGTTTCTCTCTTACATGTAAGTCTCCTCCTTTATCTCATCTATCACTGTTTTGTCTCTCAAACAAAAAAGAAAGAAAAAAAGTAAGATTCCATTAAAATAACACATAGGCGGCATCTTATCAAGGTTTGTCGGGGGTTTTGTAAAACTTTTGAACAATTAAAAAGCAAATCTGACACCCTGGCTGGAAGATTCTGCTATTAAATATAAACGAGAGACACTGAAAATTATCAAGGTACATACATGTACAGAAGTCATTGTTGATGAAACTTTCAGGGTTTTTGACAGAGAAAAGACTCGAATTAGATACAGGTAACTATGTTCACAGTGAAATTTAGGGTATAATCGAACAGTATTTCTCTTCTAGATACATGTATCTACTGTCTACATAATCTGGCTTTGGTAGAATAACTATTTTGTCACGACACGTGTTTATCATTCGTTCTGTTTATATGTACAAAATGTTCTTCTTTTTATTCTTTTTATGCCTCTTTAAAAATACTGAAACGAACACAGAAATGCGTGTGCACGCACTCACACAACGCCTGCACAAGGTTTGACTGACTGTCCACATGATAAAAGCTATAATCGAAGTCCCAGTCGGTAAAACTTAACCCTTATCTTGCTGAATATTCATTTAAGCCACATCCATTTCTGTCTATCAACCAATCAAATTACTTGATGTAATTTATTGCTACAAATTAATAAACTGAATGTCAAACAGTGTAGATCTGTAGATCCTGATCAGATGGCTTCTTAAGAAGCCATCTGATCTGGATCTACACTTTTTGCAAAGATAGAGGTTGTCGTGAACAGTATGATAAGGGTTAAGAAATCACCAACAAAAGCTTCACACACACACTGGCGCGTTGTGTGTACACACGATCGTTTTTAACTCTGGTGTCCACGTGTATCCGACTGTCGAATTCAACCGGTTTCGTCTGTCGCATATACAAAACTTATGTGGAACAAGTTGTTCTCACGACGACACGTGTGACAGTGTGGACCTTAGCTTCATTTTCTTTTCCACTGTTTTAGTTCGTCTCATAGTTAAGCTTCTCCGCCGCTTTATTCTTATTTTGGTATTTGGAGTGTTGCGTATCTGGTGACGTGGAATATCTCTGAACTCATTTTCCCTCTTTACTCAGGGCTTCATTTTGTGGTAGTTGTCTACTTCAGGAAAACTTCAGTGGATCGAACCGATGGCTCGTCTACAATGGTTGAGTCAAATACCTTCTTAAGACCATATGGAATTGATCCCCAAAGCTCCATGATTTGTTTGTTTGTTTGATTTGATGTTAACGTCACCGTTAACACTATATAGGTCATTTTGGAGACTTTGCTTCCAATTTTGTGGGACTGTTACCCGACATTGAGATGAAATGACGTCTCAAGCCCTGTCGCACAATGAAACCAATAGGGTTTATAAGCATGGACAGTCCGACTTGCACCGCTTGGCAGGCTTAGATCCATCCTCTAAGCGGTTTACCAGTATGCGGTCGGTTTCAGCTCTTCGCGGAAGCATCATGCAGCCGATTGATTTCTTCAAGCCCCGATGGACAGGGGCCGGTGATGTCTCATTTAGGAACATTTTCTTTATCTTGAAAATGTATGATGCGCGTGATTTGTCTACATACAACTGACCGACAAACTGTGATTTATTACTCAACAACACAAACTAGAGCTGATCTTTTTCGATTCTAACATGCTGAAAATTGGCAATAATGATGTTGTTTCTTTCAAAATCTCACAACTTTTCGCCATTGTTAGTAGAAATCCCGCTAAAATTATCGACAGAAACACATGCATTTACATGTATATCCGTTTAATCTAACGTTTTCGATGCGAGAATATGACCTTACACCGTCCAACGTCAAGGAAATCGATTAGTGACGTCATAAATTGGCAATGTTTTATGACGTCACTCGTCACGCTCTTCCTTGCCGTGATTTGTTGTCAAATAAAACACAGTTATTTTCCATTGCCTATATAGGCGCGCTGTGTTAGAATAGTTATTTTGATTCTTGACGGGGAACATGGAATCATATTCCCCGCCTGAGCGCGATATTCCCCGTCCAGAATCAAAATATCGAATTTGTTATACTGCAACCCCGCCCATAGGGGCTTGAAGAAATATATGGGCTGCATGATGCTTCCACGCAGAGCTGAATCTGGCCCGCACACTAGTTCTGGTAAACCGCTTAGAGTATCTAAGCCTGTCCAGGGACCGCGGTGCAAGGCGGACCGTCCATGCTAATAAACCCTATTGGTTTCATTGGGCGACAGGGCTTGAGATGTCATTTCATCTCAATGTCGGGTAAAAGTCCCACAAAATTGGAAGCAACGTCTCCAAAATAACCTTTACAGTGTTGACGGGGACGTTAAACCTCAAATCAAACAAAACAAAGGTTATACTGCAAAGCTTTGTTGTACATTGTTGCAATGTTTTCCAAACAATTCTTTTGTAGCGAGCGTCGTGAGAAGTTCATGTTTACATGTGACGTCATCAGTCGCGCCATTCTGCACGCACTACGGTGATCACGGTGCTGTGTGGAAAAACGTTAACGTCATGTTAGAATGAAAGTTTTATTACGTAAAAAAATGTAATAAAAATACGGAATGAATTAAAAATTAACAAAAGTTTTGCTAATTTATTTATTGACTGAAAATTATTGCGGTGCCTGAAATTATTTTGCTTATATTTCTTATCAACTGAGCAGTAGGTCCAAGATTTTGAACATCACAATTCAGCGAAGGAAATCGCGAGCGCGTGATATATTTTTGCTCACAGGGTATATGGAAAATAATTCCCTTGTGTTGTCCAATCAAAAGCCTGGAAATTTCTGTGCAGTTTGCCAAATGTGCTATTTTATACATGTTGCCGTAGTTTCCCATAGACATTAGTAGCCTAGCTAGATTAAATTTACATAATTTTATAAAATCGTAACACTGCTTCTTTTTAAAGCACATCCCATTAGACAAACGTCGCTAGGCAACATCAAATCAACATCAGTTCAACGCAACGACGTTGCACCGACGTTGATTCAGAATCAGAATCAGAATTGTTACTGGTGGCACCAGACATTCATACACCAGGACCTGTGATATTGGAAGTTAGTCCCTAGCTCTAATCAAAGCTGAGGTGTATCTAGCTGGGGAACAAGGTCATCTGTTGGAATGCTGGCAGCACCCTTTAGACCTTTGTATAAGAGTATGAGCCCACTGTCTCTTCTCCTTTTCTTGAGAGACCCCCGTCTTAATTTTCCTAGAATTCCAGTCATGCTCCCAGTTTCAAAGCAGTAATTGCTTGTTACAAATGATGTTGTAACGACGTTGATGTGACGTCACAATTACGTCATGTGCATGCTTGGGTGCTTACAGTGTGATAATATCGTCACGGCATACATCGAGGATCTCGCGCGAGTTGCCCTTTGATACCATTACGAAAATAGACGTATCATTACGAAAATAGATATGTATTTATTTATTTCAGATTCTTCAATATCTATTCAAGCGATGGACAAACCATGCATTCTTTCCTCACCGGAGCACGTTATAATAGGTATCATTCCATATTTTGCGTTAACATTTTTGGTTATGTACTCTCGAATACAATGATATCTGAAACACATTGGTCATTTATAAATATTTACATTTCCAGTGTACAGTCTAATGTAAATCTATAGAAAATAATGTAGTTCATACTTCAATGAACGCATCGAGTCACACGACTTTGAGTGACGTCAAGTGACGTTAGTCGAAACCATGGTTTCTTAGGACGTTGGTGACGTCAACGCTGTTCCGCTCTTTGTTAAAAAAATAGCGTGTAAATGTTTTTTCAGCTTTAAAAGGTTACCCTAGAAGCCATTTTTGCCCCAGTGATGAGGGGTTAAGAATGTAAACATAAAATAATAAACTTATTTTTTCTGCTTTTCATGAAAGTATGAACGACAGCGGGTCGCTAGCAAAGTTTACTTGAACCCCTTTGGGGTTAATGTACTTTGCACACGACCCTGTGGGTTCATACATTCATGAACAGCAGAAAAATAAAATTCAATATCCAAATGAAGGCGTTGTACACTTTTCAGTAATAATTATTAAATAGTATTATATGCACATATGCACATACTTGTGAGTTCAAGCTACAGTGAAATTCGCTATTAAGACCACCTAAAATTAAGACTAATTCTGCTTTGAAAAACTTATTCAGAAGGGCGCAGTGGTTCTTTCATTGTGTTTTCTGCACACGTTGTCCTCCGGTCAGGCATTACGAAAACTCACCCGTGCGACATAGTGCATTTTTCACATCTCCAAAATGACTACTGTTCTTATGAAAATCCTTCATATTTTTCTTATAAATGCTAATAACATAGGTTGTGTGTGCTCGTTAGAACCGCCTCATTGAGGCGGTTCTAACGAGTACCCACAACCTATGTCTTGGAGCAGAAATTAGAAAAATAATGAATACCCCCGTAAACCCCAGTTTTCTCTATATAAAGTGGGGTTTAAGGGGGTGTTCATTTCACGGACTTGTTCACCTGATGAGGGACCACTTTTGGAACTGTTCAAATGTGGTCTTACAGACTGAATCCCGCCAAGGTGTTATTACACGTGTGATCATAAGATTTTTACTACACGGCGTTATCCACTAGTTATCAACGACGTTAAATGATAAATGGGGATCTTACTCGAGTGGTCATCTCATATGAAATTAAAGGCTCGTTTCATAAATTTCATATGAAATGACCACGAGTTTAATATTCTGTTTATCAAATTACCACTTTAAATCGGATTACATCGCCTTTAAACTTGACAAATTTTACACAAAAAATGCATGGTTGACATGGATGTCGTCATGACGTTACTTAATCCCGCCAAAGTGTTATTTCATTTGTGGTCATACGATTTTTATTACACGACGTTATCCACTGCTTACCGACGAAGTCATATGATAAATGTTAAATCTCAACGTAGACTTGTCATCTGTAAGGTGTGAAGTGTTTGGTATGTCTTGTAAATGTATCTATATTTTATTCCATGTGGTCCGCTAGAGTGATTGAGAGTGAGTGTTTGAGTTTTACGTCCCACCAACAGCTAAGGTCATACGGAGACGGGACCTCGGTTTAAAGACTCATCTGCGATCCCTGGTTTACAAGGCGTGTAGCGTAACCACTACACCACGGAGGGTTCTATGTGGTCGGCTAGAACCATGAATCTGCGCGCATTGTAAGTCGACGTATCCTACATTGTTCGAACTCATAAAGAAGCATGCGACTGCTGTCTGTGAATATGTTTGTTGTCAACACTAATAAGGTCATATCGACGCTCACCAGAACACCAACAATACAGCTTCTGCGACCAGCGAAGACTCAGACCAGCCTGCGCGTCCGCGCAGGCTGATCCGAGTCTTCTCTGATCGAATGGGCCTTCTACATCCTATGGTCTATCTAACTGCTTGATTAAGTGTGTTATATATATCCCTGAACTGCATCAAAAAGTACGGTACTATCGATAGCGATAATACCGTACTTTTTGACGCAGTTTAGAGATGATATATGAAAGGCACGAGGAGATTTAGCAATATCAGCTCATAACAAACCTATCACAAGTTTATGGTTGCTTAACTTCGCCAGAAATCTCGATGACAACATTTTATTTATTTATTTATTTATCTTACTTCTAAAATACATGTATAGTTTATCAACGACCTTTGAGAGTTCATAGTTTAAGCATGACAAAACCATTCCATGTTTTAGGGGAAGCAGGTTTCGGATATCGTTTTCAATATATATATTTTAAGAATATAAATAAGTTTTTGAAAATGGTATTGTGTAGAAGTCGTTGCCATGTGGTTAATGTGATGCACTACGAATCTCACAAAATCTATATCGCCCAACGTAAAATCCCATCTAAAGGCGATTTACCTAAAACACGGACGAGTCCAAAATTAAAAGTGCAGTAAAGTCTCACTGCGTTTTGAAAGACTATAGTTTGTCTAGCTATTTTCATGTAATGTTATTGTATCAGTTGCGACCATGTAGGGGAAGAGCCGTAACTAATGTTGAGAGAACTTGTGGCCAAATCCCATTGCTTGTCTTGCAATAAAATATTGTTAAACTATTGTGTTAGGCTTAAATGACACGTCAACACTTGTGGGTCATTTTGTGTCGTCTCCCAGAGGAAGTGGGGGAAGAGATACTCGTAGAATAGATAGCAGAGAAGATTGAAGTGATGGGGCAGGGGAGAAACAGGAAAATGAATGAAGTGAAGAAACAGAAAATTTTCCCCTCTTCCCTTACCAGCTCAAGCACAGCAAACCTTGCATTAGGAAAACATGTCCGTGTGAAATAATTGCATCCAACATGGTGTCAGAAGTTACATATATAAGGAAAAAATGATATCATCTTTCTAATTTCTGCTTTTAGCATAGATTGTTGGTGCTCGTTAGAACCGCCTCAATGAGGCGGTTCTAACGGGTACCCACAATCTATGGTTTGGAGCAAAAATAAGGCAGATAATGTTTACCCCCTTACATCCCAATTTTCCCAATATAAAATGGGGTTTAGAGGGGTCTTCGTTTCACGGACTTGTTATTGTGATCAATCTATGGTTTGGAGCAAAAATAAGGCAGATAATGTTTACCCCCTTACACCCCAATTTTCCCTATATAAAATGGGGTTTAGAGGGGTCTTCGTTTCACGGACTTGTTATCGTGATGGCTCAACTGCAAGCAAATACCAAGTGGACGCCCTGTCGGCGTAAGACATACAGCACCCTACGCCGCAACCACCCAATAACCCCTTAAGAGATGTCGTTAAATCATTATTTCCCGTAGCATTTGTCCATGGTGCCATTAGTAGCCCGATAGCCCCGCCCACAGGGGCTTGAAGAAATATATGGGCTGCATGATGCTTCCACGCAGAGCTGAATCCGGCCCGCACACTAGTACTGGTAAACCGCTTAGAGGATCTAAGCCTGTCCAGGAACCGCGGTGCGAGGCGGACCATCCATGCTAATAAACCTTATTGGTTTCATTGGACGACAGGGCATGTCATTTCATCTCAATGTCGGGTAAAAGTCCCACATAATTGGAAGCAACGTCTCCAAAATGACCTTTACAGTGTTGACGGGGACGTTAAACCTCAAATCAACCAACCAACCATTAGTAGCCCGAGTTCTTTGGTTGTGGTGTTTCCCGTCCATCTTCTTTTGTAGTTTGTGACACAATACTTCGTATAATCATAGAAGGTTCTCTGTCCCATTACGATTTTTTCTTTTGGGGGCTTTGGTTTTACGGCCCTTTCAAGATTTTTTCACTCATATCAAGCCGATCGTTAATCAGAGGTGGGCAAAAACCGGAGTACCCGGAGGAAAACCACCTGACCTTCCGTTGCAGAACTTGGCGTCTCACATGTGACCCGAGCGAGGCTCAAATCACAGCGGTGAGAGACCTAATGATCAAGAGTCAGCGCTCTTAACCACTAGGCCACGGAGGCCCGTCCAATCCCATTACGATAATACATCTATACAACACAGAGCATTTTTTTTTCACATCTCCCAAATGGCTAGGTTTCGAGAAAAATCCGTGATATTTTTCTTATTTATACCGCAAACATAGAAGCCTCCGTGGTGTAGTGCATGAGCTACTCGCCTCATAAACCAGAGGTTATGGGTTCGTACCCCGGGCTTCTCCAGACTTTCGGATGGGTCTCTAAACCGAGGTCCCGTCTCCGTATGACCTAAACTGTTGATGGGACATAAAACCAAATAACACCTATACTGCAAACATAGGTTGTGAGTGCTCATTAGAACCGCCTCAATGAGGCGGTTCTAACGAGTACCCACAACCTATGTCTTGGTTCTGAAATCAAAACAAAATGTATACACCAGTAAAACCCCGTTTTCTCTGTATAAAGTGGGGTTTAGAGGTTGTTCATTTCACGGACTTGTTCATGTGATGTGGAATCAGTTAATCATCTATGATATTTTTCAGGGCTCATCTACTTGATTCCAAGGGCCTCGAGGTTTACGGTGTGTATATGCCACGGGAAAATCCCGCCGGTTCTTTCATGACGGGGTTGACCAGGGGAAAGGACCCAGGGGAGGAAATTCCCTCTGCTCCCCCAGGTTAGTTTAAATATGCGGTGCCAGATAGCTTTATATGCACTATGTGAGCATCCATTTTTGGGAAGCCTCCGTAATGCAGTAGGTAAGGACTTCGGTGCAACATGTAGGTGACGTTGTTGGTGGGTTCGAACCACAGACAAAACTTCAATATTTATTGATCCCTGATTATGTCTCCAATATTGTTGAAAAAGACGATTCGAGGTTTAACATCCCCATCAACACTGTATATGTCAGCGGCCCCCGCCCATCGGGGCTTGAAGAAATGTATGGGCTGCATGATGCTTCCGTGCAGAGCTGAATCCGACCACCCGCACGTGAGTACTAGTAAACCGCCTAGAGGATATAAACCTGCCCAGGCAAAGCGGTGCGCACGAGTCGGACGGTCCATGCTTATAAACCCTATTGGTTTCATTGGGCGACAGGGCTTGAGATGTCATTTCCTCTCAATGTCGGGTAAAAGTCCCACAAAATTGGAAGCAGCGTCTCCAAATTGACCTTTACAGTGTTGACGGGAACGTTATACCTCAAATCAAACAAAACTGTATATGTCATTTTGGAGACATTGCTTCCAAGTTTGTGGGACTTTTACCCGACATTGAGATGAAATGACATTTCAAGCCCTGTCACCCAATAAAACTAATATCGTTTATAAGCATGGAGGGTCCGATTTGCACTGCTTTGCCAGGGCAGGCCCAGATCCTCTAAGTGGTATACCAGTACTCGTGTGCGGGTCGGTTTCAGCTCTGCATGGAAGCATCATGCAGCCTATCTATTTCTTCAAACCCCGATGGACGGGGACCGAAATTATTTTTGTGAGGAGTACCGACCAGAATAACTGATGTCAGTGTTGAACATGTAGTGAAATCATATATCTTTCAGTTCCAAAGTCTGTAGTTGTACATGTACCTTGTCATCTCTGCCAAGGAAGTCTTGAGTTTGAACCCAGATGTTGCACACAGCATTTTATCATACACATACATGCATGAAATCAACACATCAACTTTGTTTGTGTTGGAGTTTAACGGCCAAGTCAGCACTATTTTAGATCATTTTTGAGCCGGCCAGTTGCCTATCCACACTTTCCTGGGCATGCTTATACGTAAGCAGTTAACAAGTAGAGTGCACATTCTTTCGCCAGAAACTGACAACTGCCCTTCTTGAATCAGCGGAAGGAAGATAATGACCGTAGAAGAGATTTCATGATCAATCTCCACGAAAAAATGTTGCCGACCCCGGCAGGTATCGAACCCGTGTCCTGCTGATCACCAGTAAGACGCGCCCCTACTGAGCTACCGAGGCCGGCCAGTCAACACATCCGCTAATGGAATCTAAATTCTGTCGGGAATCGAATTTAATGCTCTAGATCTATTGAGATATAGTTTCTCATGAGAAAACGACGCATCATGCTAATAATTCTCTTTTTTTCTAGCTCACCTATACCTCAGAGTGAGCTATTGTTATCACACTGTGTCCGTCGTCGTCCGTCGTCAGTCACCAACAATTAGTTTGTTAACGCTCTAGAGGTCACAGTTGTGAAACCAGAAGGCTCGGGTGTTTGATGTTTGGTATGAAGCTTCATCGAGTGGACCTCTACTAGGATTGTTCAAATCATAGCCCTTGGGTCAAAATGGCTCCGCCCTGGGACCCACTGATTTTACATCAACTTATATATAAGGAAAACAGAAATCTTCTTGTCTGAAACCGGGAGGCCCAGTTCTTTGATATTTGATAGGAAGCTTTATCTGGTGGACCTCTACCATGATTGTTCAAATTATAGCCCTGTGCCAAAAATGTCCCCGCCCCTGGGTTCACTGGTTTTACATAGGTTTATATATGGAAAATATTTAAACATCTTCTTCTCTGAAACCACAAGGCCAAGGTCTTCGATATTTGGCATAAAACGTCATGCAGGATTCTACCAAGATTGTTCAATTTATAGCCCTAGGGCCAAAGAATGGCCCACTGCCTTTATATAGAGTTAAATCATTATTCGTTAAAGTGAGGCGGTTCATTTCCGTCTGGTGCGATATGATCTGACCCTCAATGTCCTCAAGGTGCCCAGATAGTGACTTATATGTCAGTTTCGTGATGTCAAAGGGAACACCAACTCATAAGTCCTAAGAGACTGGAACAACTTACCGACAGAAGCCAAACAAAAAAGAAGTTTATGTTCTTTTAAATGTTTTTTGAAGAAAAATAAGAAGTGTGTGCCTGAACAATATTATTTCGGAAACAGAAAGGCACAAATACTTCACACACGACTATGTACTGGATGTAGCTCCTTAAATCTTGACCTCTTTCTTAAAAATATAACAGATTCACCACTATGTAATTGTGGTAGCATCGAAGATGCGCAGCACTTCTTTTTCCACTGTAGGTTCTATCAAAGACAAAGAGAAACACTTCTAAACTCTACAAGAATACATCAAACACCCTCCTTAGATATCATCTTGCATAGTGATGATTCAATAGCTCTAGAGATAAACCAAAGAATATTTGCCAATGACCACATGTATATTATAGATTCAAGACGTTTCGAATAATCTTCAATACAGTCCATTATATTTCACAACATGCGATGAAAATAAACTTACAGACTTTTAAATTGATCAATCAGAGGCCCTGCATCGATACCTCCTCCTCCCCATCCGCTTGATTTTTTTCATCTATATATTGTATCGTCAATAATCCTAATTGTTATTTGTTTATTTTCAAAATTATTATTATCATCTATCTCCTTCTGCTTGTAGGATTTTTTTACTTAAATTCAATGTCATTATTCTGTATACTTAATTCAGGTTTAAATACTCCGATGCTCAAATAGTAAAATCAATTTACTTTCACGGCTGTATACCGCCGTTAACAATACATTGCCACTAGTCTTATAAGGAAATGAACTATATAAGCCTTGCTTTCGTTCTGATCCTTTGTATGTGTTTAACTTTGCTTGTATGTTGTATTATTTTGTGAACTTATTGAATAAAATATGTTAATACCAACTCATAAGTCTAGCTTCTGATTCCAACCACACCCCCTCCTTGTCACAATGAGGCATTGTATGTTAGATTGAGCCATTTCATCTCCACCTGGTGCACTAGAGCCTGACTCTGATTGTCCACAAGGTGTCCAGATAGTGACATTCAAGTCAGCTCTGTATTGTCAGAGGGAACCGCAGCACCATATGTCTAGCATTTTATGCAACTCTTGCCCCCCCCCACACCTTCCACCTCCACCCCACACCCCTCTTTGTCCTCAAGAGGCTTTGTAAGTTAAACTGAGCAAGTTCATATCAGTGCACTAGGACCTGACCCTCAATGTCCGGAAGGTGCCCAGAGTGTATCATACAAGTCAGCTCTGTATTGTCGAAGTGAACTTTTTAAAAGACTTCATGCTCTGAAAGAAAATCATTTGGAGGTGGCCCTCTGAATAAATTGTTTCCCTCTACTAAACATGATAGTCACCAAATACTCAAAAATAAACAATCTTTTAAATGGCATCTACTCAACAATAGGTAGACTGATTTTAAAATAATTTCACCGTCACTGTCAGCCAAAATTGCTCACACCATCCACTCCACTTTACATTGCCTACCATTTCATCTGTAGAATAAGAATCAGGTGAGCGATCCTGGACCATTATGACCCTCTTGTTTGTTTATTTTAGCTATGATACAAAATACAGACCATACCCCTACTTATCTAATAAGCTGTTCTTTAATGAAGCAACTGCTATAATATATGAGCCAGCGCATGACAAACCCTACAATAAGGCATGTGCGTCCAACGAAGACTCAGATCAGTCTGCGCAGTCCGATCAGAGTCTTTCTTGTGCGCTCTAAGGATAGCCAAGGGTCCAATGCACATCCAGGCAGCAAGAGAAGTCTCTGGTTAGACTATATGGATGCGCAGGCTGATCTGAGCCTTCGATGGGCACACGTGTCTTATTGTAGGTTTTGTGGTGCGCTGGGTGATAGTTTTCTTTACTTGCAGATTCTCCACGTTCCGATATTGGCGACTCTCCCTCACCCGAACTCCATTCTAGGCCTGATTCATCAAAGGTCTCTGGGTCCCGCCCTACATCATCTCGTACAGGTTCTAGTCTTCCAACAACTCGAACGCCTCCTTCCCGACCCCCATCATATCGACAGATTCCAGGTTCTCGTCCAAAAAGTGCCACATGGGAACCACAACCACACGTGCAGAGCCTACGACCTCCTCCGAAAACTTCCGAAGGCACCCGAAGATTTCCAGAGGAGGTCACCATGCATGTACCGGACCATATAAATCCGAAAGGTTTGTTATCACTTTTATGTTTACAGTTTTTTTTTTTGGGGGGGGGGGAGGGTCATTGAAAGATCGATTTAGTGTTTCCAAAACGTACGCACCAGCGCACGAGGCTTTGAACCTCGTGGTGTTTCTTATGCACTGAACTTATCTAAATTCTATTTGTCTATGAAAAAGAAAGTAAGGCTCAACTCATCACCCTAGCATTGTCCGTTCAATGATTATCCCTTTAATCCTCACAAACTACAGAGACAAGTGCCATATAAAATGTTTAACACTATTTACTTTATTTTAATCGGCCCCCGCCCATCGGGGCTTGAAGAAATAGATTGGCTGCATGATGTTCCAAGCAGAGCTGAAACTGACCCGTACAGGAGTACTGGTAAAGCGCCTAAGGATCTTAAGCCTGCCCAGGCAAAGAGGTACGGGTTCGGCCCGTCACTGCTTATAAAAATAGAAGTGGAGGCAATGATCAGGAATCGATACAATCAACCCACAGCTCCCATCAGAGACACCAAAGGGAAAGAAATACAAACATGAAACAACAGACCTAATGGAAACATCAAAAGGGGAAAACCAAAAGGACAGTTACTTTCCTAGACTTATATCAGTCCTAGATGTTAACGATTTTGTCCATGCTTGCCACATTTTATCTTATGCCATCATGCCAGGCCAGATTTTATTTTATCCTGTCTCAGCATGATGTGATGAGAGCTCAAGAGAGAGATTTGAGGAAGGGGTATATATTTTCATCTGAGGATTACTTTTTAAAAAAAGTCACATCTCAGCAGACTTTATGTCTATTATTTTCCCACAAAATGGCCAATAGGCTATCCAAAATCAAATAATATGAGCGACACCAACATCCAAAGACAAACCATAACAAAAATATACCGCGACAGAAGAACCACCTTGGAACGGTCAGCGGAAACGAATTCCACTGGGGGGCTTAAATAGATTTTATGTGGCCACAATCCTCGCCCTTACACCCTTTTGATTTCATTGGACAGCAGGGCTTGAAATGTCATTTCATCTCAATGCTGGGTAAAAGTCCCACAAAATTGGAAGCGACGTCTCCAAAATGGCATTGACAGTGTTGACTTGGACGTTAAACCTCAAATCAAACAAACAAAAACTTTATTCTAACTAAAAAATGTAGATTGTGGCTACTCGTTTGAACTGGCTATGTTCGAAACAACAGTAAAAAAAGTCAAAGATCTGACTGTGCTGGTTGGTCGATTGTTTCTGAGTGTAACGTGGGAAAATAGGCCTGAACCGAGAATTAGACTGTTTAGTTTAACCTTTAAATTCCACTATTAACCGTTATCTTGCTGAATATTCATTTAAGCTACAACCATTTCTGCCTATCAACCAATCAAATTACTTGATGTAATTTATTGCTACCGATTCATAAACTGAATGCCAACACTGTTTGCGAAGATAAGAGTTGTCATGAACAGCAAGATAAGGGTTAAGGAACTCATGCAGACCCTGATCAGACGCCGCATTCGTGTCTGATTTGGGTCAACACTGTTTTCCAATGTCCCGGTACACAAGGCCAGTCCAGAGTTTACAGTTTCACAACACACTGAAGTCAGAGGAACAAGACTAGCGCGGGTCTAAATAAATTTACCTTGATCTTGCATGAGAAGCTTCTGTAGTTAGTAACTTTGGGTCGATTGATAATCGATTGATAAACAATCGACCCAATAATCACAGGTTTCATCAGAAAAAACACCAACTTTTCAGTCAAGAAAGTAAGAATACTGTCACACGTGTGAACGCCTAACGGTACCTTGGGGGAAATAAATTTATCATATGACGTTGCGTCTGCCATGTATTACATGTATATTCGGTAACCCACTAGTGGATTAAATATACAAATTAGTTGCACACGCTCCGTAACGTCACACATACGACGTCCTAAACAACGTCGAGTTTACTGATGACGGAATATTGGCATTTTTGCTAAAAAATCGTGAATAAAATAGAATCTTGCATTCGTGCGCATGTATTAATAAATGTATTAAACTCGTTGAGGAAAAGGGATAAAATGCTCGGCAAAATCTCGCATGTGTCCCTTTTTCCCAAACTCGTTCAAAAAGTTCAACAATACATGAACACTCATGTAAGATCTTTTATATATTAACAAAGTTGCGGTGTTGGTTTGTTACATTTTAGAGACAACCAGGCTCCGTATGCAGCCCTGCAAACTATATTGCTGTGTATGAAGAGAAACAATAACACAGAGTCTCCGATTTTCGTTCTTTTATGTGCTCTTTGTTTCCAAAGCAACCTTTTAGCTTTTTATTTCACACTGTATTCTGGGCAGGCAGTTCACAGGAAATGTGATTCATTATTTGCTTTGCATTGGCTTAATAGGTCCACTGATGAATACTCCTCTAATCCCCATTTTATGTGGAGAAGAGTGGGATTTATGGGGTACACATTATTTTGCTTTGCTCAAAATTCTTTCCTTTAAGTCTAGTCCCCTTTCTCAGTAAGTCTGAAATTATAGAAAAGCAAACAGGATTTCTTTTAGGGTAAACAAGAATAAGTGATACTTTACAAACCTGCTATGTCATCGATATTTATGTAACTTTATTCCTTATTTAATTCAGGGAAAACGGGTGTATACGTGACATTGAAAGGACAGAAAATGTTAGAAACAGTGGAATCAAAACTACCTAGGGTAACAGGAATTTCTCTTCCAAAACTACGCAAGCGCCACGACGCTGTCGAGGAGACAATTTTCGTCAACCAACCCCCGCCAACACCTGTAGATGCATCACTGGGAAGCTTGGACAGAAATAAGTTTGATGCTCTTCATGGTGACAATTATCAACAAGCACCTATTGAACCAATAATTAATGAGGAACTAAATCAAGATAGTCATGAACAGAAAGACAGTGTACCAAACACAACAGTAAACCAACATAAAGAAGTGAAATTTGCAGACAGTATAGCAAATATAAATATAAATGGTGAAACAGTAGAACCGGAAAAGAAACAGGACGTGGTTGGTGAAGAACAAGATATCGAACAAACGTCAGTAAACAAGAATGAAATTTCAGCTGAACATCAGATTACAGCAGATACTCCAAAACACACTGAACAGTCAGATGATTCAAAACGTGAAGTAATACCTACACAAGAAAACCTAGAGTCACAGGAAACTTTAGATGAACGAATTATAGGAGAAATACAGAAAGAAAACATTGATAATTCTGCAGAGGAAATGAAAGATGGTGAAAATAAAGAGGAGAATAATAATGCAAACTTAACTGAAAAAGATGACAATGTCGTATTTTTCGTGACAGAAGAACACGATGTCAAGTCTGTATCAGAAATAAAAGAAACAGTCAATACTTTGGATAATGATAGTGAAACCAGTGACAGTGAGGAAGAAGAAGAAGAGAAAGCTAATTCAAATGGAGCAAATAATGCAACCGTTGAATCGGTGATAAGAGTCGAAGTGTCTGAGACTGAAAAGAAAGAAACGACTGACGGACAGGAGCCAGATAAGGCTATTACTTCAGAAGACTTTCCATTCACTGATAATAAACAAAACGATGATCGGGATTTCATGGTATAACGTGTTGAACCGAGGTTGCTTGTCTTGAATTAAATTGCAAGAGGTACCGTCTACATATATGATGTTGCAAGCGACAAAAGTGCTAGTAAGAATGGCACATTCAGTTGTCAAACTGGTACCGATATGGTACCATTCAATAGAGAAATAAGCATAGAAATAACTGCGGACGAAATTAGAGTATGTTTCAGACGTCAGAAAAAGAGGTTGATATGTTTGCTGTTGTTTTCTTTCTGAAATTAGTGGAGAAATGAGATTTTAGAGGCCATAAGAATTAATGATCCCACATATAAAGCTTCAAACGTGCTCAGTTGAGCGGTAAATAGAATTTGTCCTTATTGAACATGATAACTTCTAATGCTCTGAGTTTTGAGCAGAAAATCGTTTTATACCCTGTGTATGTTTAGCGACATCGACTGACATTTTGTCCGTTACGTATTTATATAATCTTTTCTCTGTGGTCTGCCATTAAAGCAAAACAATATCTTTCACCAGGAAAACAATAGAAACGAAAATAGTATATGTCATAAGAAATTTATTAAATGATACTTTGGTGAGTTATATAAAAGGGGGTCTTTCATCTGTGCCCATGCATGGTTTTTCTTTAAACTTTGTATATTAATAACTCAGCATATACAACCTATAAAAATGTATTTAATAATTTATAAAAATCAAAGTAGGACTCAGGAGGCCACTCTAACTGACTCCCTCGATGAGCTGGTGTCTGTCTCTAAATAAGTGCGTCTTAAATCTAATGTTTTATTTAGTTTCAAGATCTGTGAACTGGATTAAATGCAGAACTTCACAGGCATTCATGTGATACTAAAAAACCTTTTGAATTAATTAAAGTTTACATTTTCTGATAAAATAATTATAGAAAATCTAATTTTCTAATTAAAATTTTAAAAAAAATATCAAAATTCAATCCCTAAGATAAATATGTTCTAGTCTTTGTCAAGATTTCATTTTGCTAGGAAAACTTGCCATGTGTATCTTCTTTAGCTATGCCAAATTTCATGAAAATCCGAAACCGGTAACACTGTAGTTTTACACCTTTAATGCATGTAAGTCGTTTCTGCAAAATTTACTATTTCACTGAAATCATCCAAGAACCTTACAAAAAAGGCAATTTGTAATGCTTACGTAATAAAAATGAGATTATACAAATCAAAATGAATACATATTGAGCTGATCTAGCTTAGAAACTATAAAATATCATGAATTTCCGATATTTTCCTTTCATTTATACACTATGATCTATCCATAATAGTAGAAAGTAAAACACTAAATCAAAAGGTACTCTAATCAACAAATTAGGCTTAACAATGACCCATCTTCTTTCTTATGAATGTTTTCATTGCTCTTAAAGGAACTCATTTTTGATTTTTATTATATTGCCTTTTTATTAGCAGCAAAATTATTGTGAACATGAGCAACTTTATTTAATGACTTTGCATTAGTCATGCTACTCAAATAGGCGTAAGGCAAGGAGATCCATTATTTTCATAGCCATACCAAGCTGGTATGCAAGGATGCAATGGTCAGTGGTTTGTTGTTACTAGTAATAATAGTTCTGTTGATAAATCCATGGCCAGATTAAGCCTTAGATATACTCTGTCTTTATGAACGCTGGATTTTTATCCTAACAAAAAAGTTACAGTAATTATTGGTTAGTATTCCCAAAAATCGAAATGTCACTGATATTGAGTTTCTGTTGCAAAAGATATCATTGATGGATGAGGCGCAGAATATTTGGTGTAAACAAAGCTGCCTATGTTCTAGAGAAATTTTGCTATTAGACAGGGAGAGAAACAGTTTCCTTCCTTATAGTACACATGCATAAATATGTCTCTTTTCTGCATTGGTATTGTAATTGTTGACGTTTCTTTAGTGCCTTATTTTTTCTATTTACTTTGTCAATATAGTGGTTAATATATCGGAAGCATATGGACTGCATGATGCTTCCACGCAGAGCTGAATCCGGCCCGCACACTAGTACTGGTAAACCGCTTAGAGGATCTAAGCCTGTCCAGGACCCGCAGTGCGAGGCGGACCGTCCATGCTAATAAACCCTATTGGTTTCATTGGGCGACAGGGCTTGAGATGTCATTTCATATCAATGTCAGGTAAAAGTCCAACACAATTGGAAGCAACGTCTCCAAAATGACCTTTACAGTGCTGACGGGGACGTTAAACATCAAATCAAACAAACAAAAATGGTTCTTGATATCTTACATAATGTGCTTTGTAATTACTGCAAGAACTGCTTAGATAGGTAAATGAAGTGAAAGACCTATACAAATATATAGACAACACAATCATGCTCACATAAGTTTTGGAACACTGACAAATAAATGTACGACCATGTGAATTCTAAAAGCAAATTCAAATTGCTTTGGAATACAGCTTCAGGAAGCCGTTTGATTTCGTTCATAGGGGCTATACAAAAAGAGAGATTGGCTAGTGCCTATGCAGATACAAATTTTGAAAACTTAATGTTCAGAAAATGTAATTTCAAGTGTTATTGATTTTTCCTAGAGTAAACCTTTCTTTTTTAAATGGACAGTGTGTGTGTGTGTGTGTGTGTGTGTGTGTGTGTGTGTGTGTGTGTGTGTGTGTGTGTGAATTCGGGTTTAACGTCGCTTTCAACACTTTTTCAGTCATATCACGACAGTGTCTGGTTGCGACAGGGAGCTCAATGCTCACTTTTATAGTGCTGTCTCACTGAAGTATCATGTCCCAGACACATTACATGATACCACACCCAGTCACATTATCCTGACACTGGGTCGACCAGTCCTAGCTCTACCCCGTAAGTCTGAGTGCCAAGCGAGGAGCAGCTAGTACCATTTTTAACGACTTTGGTATGTCGCGGCCCGGGATCGAACCCGTGACCTCCCGTTCCCCGGAGCGGACACTCTACCAACTGAGCTATCGGGGCCAGTTTTAAATGGACAGTTAGGGTAAAATAAACAAACAACAGTTTGACTTGAGAGTCATTTATCTCGAGTCGGATAACAAATCTCACAAAATCTGAAGCAACATCTATAGTGGCTGGTATGTTGTTGAGTTGAATGTTAAATCTAAACATCACCTTAGCACCATTACTAAATTAGACAAGAAAGACAGAAAGAAAACTAAGCACATGATTACATGGGTGCGTTTGATGACGTTTGTCATCAAAACCTTTGCGGTATAGTTCTGTAGACAAAATAGTTTGTTCCATAGGTGGGGGGGGGGGGGGGGGCAAATTTACTGAAATGGTTGTTTTGAAATAATACTTATGCTATGAACTACTTACACAAACCATACTATACTATAGCCATCCAAATTGAAAGCAATAGTAAAGTATTATTAAACAGCATGACCAAATCATGATAATCATATAATTTCACATTTTTCTGAATCAGGACTATCAGTATTCAGTCTGTTAAAACACAATGTTACCCGTCCTCAATTTCCATCAAAATTCATCAACATGTTCCTAAGATATGTGGGTAGTTTTATGCTAAAATGGTGTCTTGACAAAAATTGGAACATGGTAAAAATGCATATAAAATTTTAATGAATACAAAAATAGGAGCTGAAATATGGGGACACCATCAAAGAAAACTGAATGCCCAGCCACTATTACTAGACATATGAGGCCATTCATAGTATCAACTAACTCGCCAATTATGGCTTTATTTCATAAAACATAGCAGCATTAGATATATGAAATTCTGAATACTGTAGACAAGTTTATATGAGAGTACTCTCTGTTGTGATAGAGACTTCATAAAATATATAATAAATTTACTACGGAAATAAAATTTAAAAGTGAATGCATTGTAATTATAATGGTTATACCCAAGTCAATTATTGTGCATAATTTCATCAAAATCCAAGCGTGGGCAGAAACCAATGCAAATTTCCTATACCTTGAAAGACCCCCTTTATATTAAATGATTGTGTGGATGAGTATTTTTATTTATTTTTAATAATGCCCGTTTGTCTAAATGTTTACTCCGTTACATGCAGCAAATTTTGTTCGTTGCCTTTTAATATCATCTTTTCTCTATCTTCAGTCAGTGAGACTTTAGTAAAACTCAGTAAAACCGAGTTCCCGTTTTTTTTTTCTAATATGTATTCTTTGCCTCCAAAGTCAACCTTTTTTCATTATACCCCGCCTGCCTTGGCAGGAGTGGGGCATATAGCGTTTCGCCGTGATGTTACGTCCGTACGTGCGTACGTGCGTATGTCACGTTCGTAACCACCTCAGGCTGAAATGTCGAGCTGAAACCTCGGACTCGCAAATAATTTTTTTACCTGTTGTGCTACAAAGTTGAAATTTGGTATCTACTCAGACCAAGACCTATCAGTTCATGTTCAAGTTGACCCAAAGTCGTGCCCCTGGGTGGGCCTAGGGGTCAGATTGCGTAACATGTCAAAATTGTCATATAGGAATTTGCATGCAAAACTGTCAAAATGTCTAATTATCTTGAACATTTATCAGATTCGAACACCTAAACCATATATATTATTGTTCCTTATGATATGACACATTCCATGACACAGACTTTGGGTCCCTACAGTCACCCCTGGGCCATGCCCCGCCCTCTTTGCTTCATTAAAGTCTTTATATCTTAGAAACTATCCATATCCCCACCCCTTAACCATATATATTATTGTTCCTTATGATAAGATGCATTGACTGATACAGACATTGGGTCCATCCCGACCCCCCCCCCCCCCGTTATATAGAAATTTGTATGCAAAACTGTCAAAATGTCTAACTGTCTTGAAAATTAATCGGATTCCTCGAACCCCTAAACCATATATATTATTGTTCCTTATGATATGACACATTCCATGACACAGACTTTGGATCCCTACGGTCACCCCTGGGCCATGCCCCGCCCCCTTTGCTTCATTAAAGTCTTAATGTCTCAGAAACTATCCATATTACAAAGTTGAAATTTGGTATGACATCTACTCAGACCAAGACCTATCAGTTCATGTTCAAGTTGACCCAGGGTCATGCCCCTGGGTGGGCCCAGGGGTCAGATTGCGTAACAGGTCAAAATTGTCATATAGGAATTTGTATGCAAAACTGTCAAAATGTCTAATTATCTTGAAAATTAATCAGATTCGAACACCTAAACCATATATATTATTGTTCCTTATGATATGACACATTCCATGACACAGACTTTGGGTCACTACAGTCACCCCTGGGCCATGCCCCGCCCCCTTTGCTTCATTAAAGTCTTTATATCTAAGAAACTATCCATATCACCACCCCTTAACCATATATATTATTGTTCTTTATGATAAGATGCATTGACTGATACAGACATTGGGTCCATCCTGACTCCCCCCCACCCACCATTTATATAGAAATTTGTATGCAAAACTGTCAAAATGCCTCATTATCTTGAAAATTAATCAGATTCGAACACCTTAACCATATATATTATTGTTCCTTATGATATGACACATTCCATGACACAGACTTTGGGTCCCTACAGTCACCCCTGGGCCATGCCCGCCCCCTTTGCTTCATTAAAGTCTTTATATCTCAGAAACTATCCATATCCCCACCCCTTAACCATATATAGTATTGTTCCTTATGATAAGATGCATTGACTGACACAGACTTAATCAGATTCGAACACCTAAACCATACATCTTATTGTTCCTTATGATATGACTCATTCTAAGACACAGACTTTGTCTCCCTCTGGTCAACCCCGGACCATGCCCCGCCCCCTTCAATTCATAAAAGGCCGTATATCTCAGAAACAATTCATATCCCCACCACTTAACCATATATATTATTGTTCCTTATGATAAGATGCATTCACTGACACAGACCTTGGGTCCCTGTGGACAGCTCCGGGTCCCTCCTGACACCCCCGTGCCATTCTAGAGAATGGGTACAAGCCATATCGACAAAGATACATGGCGGGGGTATCTGTGTACTTTGGACACATGTATAGTTTTTTTTCCAATGATACTAAGGAAAACAGTAAAAACAAGATAAAATATACATCAAGTTGGTGGTTATGTCATAAAGAGGGTATTAAACGAGACTTCGTTGAGTTATATAAATATAAAATTCGTATTAAATGGCCACGAGTATCAGACACTTTCTTATCTATTTCACGCCTGTTAAATTCGAATGGGGTAGCCGGCGATTATGCACTCAAAAGCCTAACGGGAACTTCCGGCCATGACTTACATGACATCAAAAATGTCGATTAATAGGTAAGTGTCCGGAGAAAAGTTGTCAGATATTTCTGTTTTGACCTGTTTTCTTTGCCGAATGAAGGCATTTTCAGTTATCCGGGCTATGCAAAAACCTAACATGTCAAATCTTACCAGTACTTCTTCTTATTTCGAACTACTTCCATGTTGAAATACATAAAAATTCCGCAGGATTTCTTCCAGGGGTTTAAATATTTGTGCCAATTACGACTTACAAGGCCCGAGTACCCCTAAAGGGAATTATTACCCTTACGTGGACAAGAAAACCAATTGATGGTGTTTGATTGCAATTCGCTTTTTCATTCAATAACCCACACAAACAATTAATCAAAGCCCTGTGGACATTGCTATTTTTCGGTACGACTGGAATTACTGTTAATTTTATTCAGAACGATATTGCCTGCTGATAACTGAGAATAAAATGTATCCAAATGCATGCACTCGTACGAATTACTAAATATCTCACATTACTACATTTTAATGTATTTATCTAACACGCTCGTACACTAAATTAAATTTCATATTACATATGCATTTTATCATACAGTGGGAAAGTAACTGTCCTTTGGCTTTCCGCTGTTGGTGTTTCCATTAGGGTCTGTTGTTTCATGTTTGTGTGTCTTTCCCTTTGGTGTCTCTGATGGGAGCTGTGGGTTGATTGTATCGATTCCTGATCACTGCCTCCACTTCTATTTATTTGAAACGATTATGTGAACTTACATAAATAATACTTGACGGCTGTAGAAAGGGAATTTATGAAGTGATATTTGATGCTTATATTTTTTTTCAAATATAAGATGAATTGTGAATAAAATCAACAGTATTTTCATTCGTATCGAACAGCTTCAGTGCCTTCAGAGCTTTGATTAAGTACTTGTTTGGGTTATTAAATGAAGAAGCAAATCCTTTTCAGTTTTTGATTTCTTTTTATTTGCTTTGTGCCGTTGGTTCATGTTTCGTCTGATGTTTTTGTGTGTGCCTCCATGTCGCTTACTTTCTTTAGGTGTCCTGAGATGGCTGCGACCTTTGATTGGGTCCTTTCCTGTTTTGTTTGTTTGTCTGTTTGTATTGGAGTTTAACGGCCCAGTCATCACCATTTAGGCCATTTTTGAGCCGGTCAGTTTACCTATCCACACTCTTCCTGGACAGGCTTAGCTGACTTCAACACTCGTAATAAATTTTTAACGGCTAAACTTCTTAATCAAGGTTATAGGTACCATAAACTACACAAAGCCTTTTCAAAATTTTATAGACGTCATTCTGATTTAATTTCAAAATTCAATATTGGACTTAAATCTATTCTGCAACAAGATCTATCGGAACCCGAATTTTATGGTGTCTTAGTATATAAATTCAGAAAAATATATAACCGCAATGACTTCAGCACCTAATTTCGTAAAATCATTCTTCGATAGAAAAAGATTGGGTACAACATAAATGTTATACGACAGACTGCATGCATGGCAGTTAACCCAATCACGGTTGACAACTTTGCTTCCCTCTTTAATTGCACGCCGGTGGGTCAGGCCTCAGATTCTATGACGGGTACAACGTAAAGGCTTATTGAGAATTTGAGATATAATTCAAGGTAATGTTGGTTGGTGCCTGATGCCCTGTCTCTGGTCGGGCCCATCGGAGTCTAACTGTTGGTTTTCTTTTGCTCTAGCACTTTAGTGGTTTCTTGCTGTCGAGTCCTCGCCGCTGTTTGGTTTAAACATATTTATTTCAGAATTAATATAAATTATACAAGCAAGTAAATACAAACAAATCATAGGATAAGAACGAAAGCACAAGTACTTATTGAGTTCTTCTCCTAAAATGCTTAATACGAGTCAAATAATGTGCTTATGCCGATTTTGTTTTCAAGATATGTTTACAAAGTTGATCAATAAGGCGTAAAAAATAGTTGTGTTTCCGCAAACATGCTGAAAAAAGTTTTGGTTGGTAGGTAGGAGAAACTTTTTTTTATTATTTTATTTTTTCTAGCGAAAAAAAAAAAAGAAGAAAAAACAGGGTCGGGTCTATATTTTTTATGTGTTTTTGTTTTTGTAATTGTTTTTGTTAATAAAATTGTCATGTTGAGACTTGGTCATCATTGATTCCATTGTTGAATTTTGAAAATATTTGAGGGTCACTGATGAGGCCTAATTGGCCGAAACTAGCTAGTCTTGCCCAGAAAACATGTACACTTCATATTTTCCAGTTCTGTGGTGTATTCTTTGCTTCCAAAGGATAACCCTTTCCCGAACATATTTAACGTCACTACAGCTGGTGTCTTGGAATGTGTGGCGGCCGTAAAAAGTCTCCCTGCCCTACATCATAGTGTAGTTTTTATTTTATTGTCCTTTGGGATCATTGATTCCATTGTTAAATTTTGAAAATATTTGTGGGTCACTGATGAGCCTAATTGGCCGAAACTAGATAGTCTGGCCCAGAAAACATATACACGCCATATTTTCCAGTTCTGTGGTGTATTCTTTGCTTCCAAAGGATAACCCTTTCTAGAACAAAATGCACTGTCTTATTCATTTTAGAAGCTCTAAAATGTCAGCTCTGTCTTTTGGAAGGTATTAAATGCCAGAAGCTACAAAATGTACTTAAAACGCGAAATTACTATGGGAAAATGCAAAGATGACACTGGGAGGGTTGGCAATTGAAAATGGTAGGGTCGGTGATTTAATTTTTATTTTGTTCTTTTATTGATAAAAAAGTAGAGTCGGGGAGTCTGAAGCAGGGTCGATCGGGTTAGCGGAAACATCGCTATATTTTTAGTCCTAAATAAAATAAAATCAATAAATCGGAAACACTCACCAACATGTATTTGTTGATATTTTTGGATGTCAGGTTAGTCATGATCGCAAGTTCCCGAAAGAATTTGAGTGCATAATCGCCGGCTACTGCTTACGAGTTTATAGTAGTCGCAGCTAAGATTGACTAGGCGGAGCTATCTTTTGTACCTGCCTTAGGAATATTCCATTAACAAAAAGGTAAACCAAGTCACCTGATTGTGTGAATTCAACTGTAACACAAGCATAGCTGTGGCGTATATGACCATTTCGTTCGCTTGTAGAAAGCGTGCGAAAGGCACTCTTATCGAATCGTCTGGTGGACTCAGCGAATTTGACATATAATGACAACACCTGAATAGCTCCGCCTAATCAATCTTATCTTCGACTACTATTACCGGGCATGTATTTGTGAGACACAGATACATGTACGAGTATTAGCGTTTACATAAAGAACACACAGAGGGTACTAACATTGGATCGATTGTCTCTGAGTATAGGCTGGAAAATAGTTCTGAACTGAGACTTAAATTTAGAAAAAGATCAGCTCTAGCTGTGATTTTTGAGTAATAAATCACAGATTGGTGATCAGTTGTAAAGGTGACGAATCACGCGCGCGATTTATTACCAAACAAATCACTGGCTAGAGTTGATCTAGGCCTAATTCGATTCTAACACGCTAAAAATCGACAATAACATCAAGTGAACAAGTCCGTGAAATGAAGAGCCCCTCCCCCCTAAACCCCACTCTATATAGAGAAAACTGGGGTTTACGGGGATATATACATTATTTTTCTTTTTTCTGCTCAAAGACATAGGTTGTGGGCAATCGTTAGAACCGCCTCACCGAGGCGGTTCTAATGAGCACCCTCAACCTATGTTTTGAACATTTATAACAAAAATATCAAGGGTTTTCATACAAAAGTAGCCATTTTGGAGATGTGAAAAATGCACTGTGTCGCGGCATGATGTTGTTGTTTCCTTCAAATTCCTAAAACAGTTCGCCATTGGTAAAAGAAATCCCGAAAAAATATTGTGTATAATACACGAATTTATGTCCTTTTGTAACGTTTTCAATGCGGGAAAGTGACTTTACACCGTCTAACGTCAAGGAATCTACGAGTGACGTCATAAATTGCCAGCTTTTAATGACGTCACTAATCACGCCTTTCCGCCCCTTGACTTTGTGCATAATAACCCACAGTTCCTTTCCATTGCCTATATAGGCGCGCTGTGTAAGAATGTTTCATTTAACGCAAAAATTCCGGTATTTTAAGCAAACAGTGTAGCCCTGATCAGCGGCGTCTGATCTCGGTCTACAGTTACCAAATGGCCAAGTTCAGAATTATTTTTTACACAGCGCCCTTGCGTCACAGGGAGAAGACTAGCGCTGCTATTCACCATATTTGCAATATTTGCTGACTCCCAGCTTGCACATTGTCAATATTGGAAAAACAGGTAAACAGACCTCCCTGGTTACCTGTTTTTTCGAGCACTGATAACCTTCAGACTAAGAACCAGCAGATGGTGCAAATAAGGTGTATGAATAACCTAGATTTTGTAAATGTACATGGTAAGTGATAGACACTTGGACAATAGCAGAAGGGAATCTTCTGTAGTTATATGTAGTAACTTTGCGCCGATTGATCAACAATCGACCCAAAAAGTATGCTGGTGAAAACGACATACCATAGATATTATCACAATATTCGGACTCACTGTCCCCTTCATCGGATGTATCTGGTGTGTAAACAACGAATGCAAACACTCGTGCGTAACCAGTAGCCGGAAATCATCATGATTTAATACGTGTTCCGACATATGTTGCATAAGCTATAATACTTTAGCTTCGTTTGCCTCTATGCACTAAGAACAATGTTTATTCCTTTGTTTCTGTGACTGATTTGCTTTGCACAGCGATAAACTCAATTGTCATGACATGATTTTTGTATCTCACAGAATCTTTTACATCGAGGATTTTTGTTGTTCAAAATCCGACTATTGTTCTGTTTTTTTTTAAATCAACACACTGTATATTATTAACGTTCGCTAGTCAGATGGATTTTATCAGATCTCTAAAACTAAGCCGAAAATAGTTTAAAAACCATGCACACTGACAAGTTATATACTTTACCCCTAACTTATTTTCTCGTAAATCGTACAGTTGGCTGGTAGTTAGGGGTACAGTTGCTCATTTATTTAATAGATCATTCATACTACAACAATACCAACCATACATGTACATTCATGAAAAAAATGTGTCTCCTAATTACATTGATATCTCACAATATGACAATATACGCACGTTCTGGAAGCAGAGCGGCTCTGTCTTTGTGCATGTTGTAGTTTACACCACGTGTTGGAAATCAGTTAATCAATCATCACCAAAACAAGCTTGAATAATTTTGACCCCGTCGAACCCCACTTTTAGATAGAAAAAGTGGGGTTTACAGGGGTAAACATTATTTTTCTTATTTCTGTCCTAAAATATAGACTATGGGTACTCGTTAGTACCGCCTCGATGAGGCGGTTCTAAGTAGTACCGACAATTTATGTTTTGAGCAATAATAAAAAAATATCACAATTTTTCATCTAAAAATTTAGTTTTTTTTTCCGGCGGTAAAATTTACAATATATTTATATAGGCATGTTTTCGTAATGAAAATCATGCAATTTAAGGTAAGACTTTTAATCAGATTTAATTTCTTATCCCACCAGAGTTTGTCGAAGCTATATTATTTTGAATTACATTTGCACACTGAATAAATCTAAAACATCTTTTAATTTCCGACCTCTAATAACACACGAATGTTTGCATTCGTTGCTTACTTACACACCAGATACATCCGATGGAGAGTACAGCGGGTCTGGATACTCACATATACTTGGGGTCAGTAGAACTTTCTTGTGGTTAGTATAGCGGATGGTCCAAAACTGATCTCCTGGATTTTTCTCTCTTTTATTTTTGCATTATATCATACTTAAGCAACACCTTTAATCAATACAAATGATTGTTTCACGTCTTCTAGGCATGACACAACCATTTGTATGGATTAAGGTGATAAAATGCAAAATAAAGAAAAACATCCAAGAGATGGGTTTTGGACCATCTGCTCTACTAATCGCAACATCACGAAAACACGCCTATATAATTTTGACCCCCTTGTAACCACATTTTATATATTAAAACTGGGGTTTTCGGACGTATACCTTATTTTTCTTATTTCTGCTCTAAAATATAGATTGTGGCACTCATTAGAACCGATGAGGCGGTTCCAACGAGTGCCCACAATCTATATTTTGAGCAGAAAAAAGAAAAAATATCACAATTTTTCATCATAAAATTGTCATTTTTTCGGCGATAAAGGTGGTAATGTATTTGCATAGGCGTGTTTGCGAAATGAGAAAGCGCTATTGACCCAAGTATCTGCGTTGATACTGACAGAAAATTAATGTTATCACTGTGAGTATCAAGGGGCCTCAATCGGACTTAAGAGAGAGCTATAGTAGATGAACATATTTGTCATTCAGCCACCAAGTTTGCTGTGTGTGTTAAAGAAGGCCAAGACAAGCTTCCTACGCTATACTGGTTACCAAAACTTCATAAAAGACCTTACAAAGCACGGTTTATTGCAAATTCTAGCTCTTGCACTACCACTGAACTTTCTGAATTATTAACTTCCTGTCTTACTGCTATTAAAACGCATGTGATTAAATATTGTGATAAAGTCTTTGAAAGATCAGGAAGAAATCTATTGGTCTATAAAAATTCGAATGAGGTTTTAAATAAATTGAAATCCAGACGTTTTCGTGCTTCAAGTCTGTCTACTTACGATTTTTCCACTCTATACACTACACTTCCTCATAATCTAATACAAGAAAAGCTTAATGATTTAATTGAATGGACTTTTCACAGAGAAGATTCTCTCTATCTTGCATGTAATGTCAGAAATGCATTTTTCACTTCTAAACAGCATAAGAATTATACACTTTGGTCATGTCAGAAAGTGTGTGATACCCTCACCTTTCTACTTGACAATATTTATATTAGATTCGGTACTAAGTTATTTAGACAAGACAAATTGTGGGTATTCCGATGGGTACAAATTGCGCACCTCTTGTGGCTGATCTGTTCTTGTATTGTTATATAAGAGACTTCATGTTGTCGCTTTCCATTGATAACCAATCTGAAATTATTGAAGCTTTAAGTTCTACTCTAGATATTTAGATGATTTATTAAATATTGACAATACTTACTTTGATGGTTTGATCAGTCAGATTTATCCACTAGAACTTCAGTTAAACAAGGCAAATTCCTCTGATACCGAGGCCCCTTTTTGGATTTACATTTATCTATTGTAGATGGATTTGTTTCTTGCAAAATTTATGATAAACCTAATGATTTTGATTTTGAGATTGTAAATTTTCCTTTTTTGGACGGCGATGTTCCTCGTGCGACATCGTACGGGTTTAATATTTCGCAGTTAATTCGATTCGCTAATGTGTCTAGTCATGTATCCGACTTCAACACTCGTAATAAATTTTTAACAACTAAACTTCTTAATCAGGGGTATCGGTATCATAAACTACGTAAAGCCTTTTCTAAGTTTTATAGACGTCACTCTGATTTGGTTTCAAAATTCAATGTTGGACTTAAACACTTCTGCTATAAGGCCTATCGGAACCCGAATTCTATGGTGACTTAGTATATAAATAGAAAAATACATGCCTGTATTGACTTTGGTACCCAATTTCGTAAAATCGTTCGTCGATATATAAAGATTGGGTACAACATCAATATTATAAAACAGACTGCATGCATGGTGGTTAACCCAATCACGGTTGGCAACTTTGCTTCCCTCTTTCATTGCACACCGGTGGGTCGGGCTTAAGATTATATGACGGTTCCAGCGTAAAAACATAAATGGAATTTTATTTTATTTTAGTATTCTTTATTGTGGTTGGCGCCTGAAGCTCCGTCTTTGGTCGGGCCCTTCGGAGTCTAACTGTTGGTTTTCTTTTGCTCCAGCAATTCTGTTGTTGTATGCTGTCGAATCCTCAACCTTGTTTCATCTCTGTAGTTTTTTTTTTATTTGTATGTTCTCGGAGATGTTACACTGATGAGTTAGGAAGCCTTCATGCGGACTAAACAAAATAAGTGTATACCGCGACAGAGGTAAGGGCGAGGATTATGGCCATGTAAAATCGATTTAAGCCCCCCAGTGGAATTCTTTCCACTGACCGTTCCAAGGCGGTTCTTTTGTGTCGGTTTATTTATGTTGTTGTTTGTTACTACTTACTGTGTGTATCACTTGTGTCTTTTTATTTTGGATGGCCATTTGGCCATTTTGTGGGAAAGTAACTGTCCTTATGGCCATCCTTTGTTTAGGTTTCCATTATGGTCTGGTCGCTTCATGTTTGTCTTTCTTTCCTTATGGTGTCTTTGATGGGTGGTGTTAGTTAATTGTATCAATTCCTGATCTTTGTTTCGCTTCTACTTTAAATATATTCTGACGATCCCTACAGAACGGTCAGTGATTTTATATGGAATTTAGGAAACGCTTGTGAGATTCTTTTCCGTCATATGCCGATTTTTATCCCCCCCCCCCCCGTAGTGGGGGCGGGGAGGGCATATATTATTTTCACTGTCTGTCTGTTTGTTTGTTTGTTTGTCTGTCTGTCTGTCTGTCACAAAAACTTTAACCTTGATCATAACTTCAAAAGTAAAAGGGCCTAGCCCCATGAAACTTCACACAGTTATTCGCCATCACAAGGGATACATTCTCACCAAGGGCCATAACACTGTTGTCATTTTAGCTCACCTGACCGAAGGTCATGGTGAGCTTTTGTGACTGTGAAATGTCCGGCGTCTTCGTTCGTCGTGCGTCATTCGTCGTGCTACGTGCGTCGTGCGTGCGTAAACTTTTCCTGTTAGCACGCTAGAGGCGCGTCGTGCGTGCGCAAACTTTTCCTGTTAACACGCTAGAGGCCACAGTTTTGTTCCAATCATCATCAAACGCGGTCAAGTTCGAATATGGTACATGTTGGGTCAAGAGTAGGTCACCAGGTTAAATCAAAGAAAAACCTTGTTAACACTCTAGAGGCCACAGCTTTGGTCCAATCATCCTCAAACTTGCTCAGGATGATCATCCTGACAGTATCTCGGTCACGTTTGTATACGGGTAATGTGGGATCAAAAAGTAGGTCAGTAGGTCAAACCATAGAAAAACCTTGTTAACACTCTAGAGGCCACAGTTTTAGTCTAATCATCTTCAATCTTACTCAGAATGATCATCCTGAAAATATCTCAGTCAAGTACGAATATGGGTCATGTCGGGTCTAAAAGTAGGCCAAATCATAGAAAATCCTTGTTTACACTCTAGAGACTGCTATTTAGACTAATTATCATCAAACTTGCTCAGAATGATCATCTTGACAATATCTAGGTCAAGTTTGAATATGGGTCATGTGGGGTCAAAAAGTAGGTCAGTAGGTTAAATCATAGAAAAACATTGTTAACACACTAGAAGCCACAGGTTTGGTCCGATCATCATCAAACTTGTGCAGAATGATAATCTTGACAATATCTCGGTCAAGTTCGAATATGGGTCATGTTTGGTCAAAACGTAGGCCAGTAGGTCAAATCATAGAAAAACCTTGTGAACACTCTAGAGGCCACATTTTTGGTCCGATCGTGATCAAACTTTCTCAGAATGATAATTTGACAATATCTCGATTAATTTCGAATATGGGTCATGTCTGGTCAATAAGTAGGTCAGATCATAGTAAAACCTTGTGAACACACTAGAGGCCCAAGTTTTGGTCCAATCATCAACAAACTTGCTCAGAATGATCATTTGACAATATCTGGGTCAAGTTTGAATATGGGTCATGTCGGGTCAAAAAGTAGATCAGCAGGTCAAATCATAGAAAAACATTGTGATCACTCTAAGAGGCCACAGTTAGTCCAGTCATCATAAAACTTGCTCAGAATGATCATCTGGACAATATCTCAGTTAAATTCGAATATGGGTCATGTCAAATCAAAAAGTAGATCAGTATGTTATTTTGTCATTACTTTTGATCCGTTTGAGATTTTGACCCATCACCTTGGCTTTTGACCTTCTTTGTCATAACTTTTAAGCATTTGAGATACAGCCTTCATATTTGGCATGTAGGTTCCTTGCGACAAGGGTTTCCTATTCATAAATAAAATGACATGTGACCGTAACTTTAACATTTGACCTACTTTTTCATAACTTTTGAACCATTTGAGATAGTGCCTTCAGGTTTGGCATATATGTTCCTTGTGAAAAGGTCTTTCCACCCATACAAAAAATTTTGTCTTATGACCTTGACCTTTGACCTATTTTATCATAATTTTTGAAGCATTTGAGATAGAGCCTTCATATTGTGGCATGAAGTTTCCTTGTGTCATACAAAAAATGACTTTTGACCTTGACATGTGACCTACTTTATCACAACTTCTGAACCATTTGATGTAGAGCCTTCATATTTAGCATGTATGTTCCTTGTGGCAACGACTTTCACCCATACAAAATTTTGTCTTAAGACCTTGACCTTTGACCTACTTTATCATAATTTTTTAAGCATTTGAGATAGAGCCTTCATATTTTGGCATGAAGTTTCCTTGTGTCATACAAAAATGACTTGTGACCTTGACATGTGACCTACTTTATCACTTTTTGAACCATTAGAGGTAGAGCCTTCATATTTAGCATGTATGTTCCAGGTGGCAACGACTTTCACCCATACAAAAATTATGACCTATGACCTTGACATTTGACCTTCTTTCTCATAACTTTTGAACCATTTAAGATAGAGCCTTCATATTTGGCATGTAGGATCCTTGTGAAAAGGGCTTCCAAACCATGCAAAATTTTTTAACCTGCGACCTTTAATCGTTTTTGTCATAACTTTTGAACCATTTAAGGTAAAGCCTTCATATTTGGCATGTATGTTCCTTGTGGAAAAATCTTCCTCGTCATGCAAAAAATGACCTTGATCTGTGACCTACTTAATCGTAACTTTGGAACCATTTGAGATAGACCCTTATATTTGGCATGAATATTCACTGTGACAATGGCTTCACATCCATATAAAAAGTTTGACCCGTGACCTTGACCATTGACCTACTTTATTTTAACTTTTGAACCATTTGAGATAGAGCCTTCGTATTTGGCATGTATTTTCCGTCTGACAAGGCACCTTACTGTATTACCTACCATCTCATTGCTACAGTGTGGATCAGGTGAGCGATCCAGGGCCTTCAAGGCCCCTCTTGTTGGCTGAATTATCTCCCCTTGAATTTTTTCAAAAACTCAGAAATAGGCTCCAACTTCAAAAGTATTTGTCCTACACTTATTGACCATAACAAGGGCTACATTCTGACCAAGGTCCATAACTCTGTTTCCATTTTCGGCTGAATTATCTCCCCTTGAAATTTTGCAAAAACTCAGATATTGGCTCCAATTTCAAAGGTATTTGACCTAGCCCCATGAAACTTCACACTTATTCACCACCATAAAGGCTACATTCTGACCAAGGTTCATAACTTTGTTGTCATTTTTGGCTGAATTATCTCCCCTTGAAATTTTGCAAAACTCAGATATTGGCTCCAATTTCAAAGGTAGTTGACCTAGCCCCATGAAACTTCACACATCACAAGGGCTATAATCTGACCAAGGGCCATAACTCTGCAGTTATTTTTGGCAGAATTATTTCCCCTTGAAATTTTGAAAAAACTCAGAAATTGCTCCCACGGGGGGTGGGGGGGTGCATTGGTCACCTATAGTGACAGCTCTTGTTTCAGATAAAGTCCAAGCTTTATTGAACAAAGGCAAAAGTCACATTCAGCAAAGAATACCGGGCCAACGTCGAGCCGACGGCGATCGGCCCGACGTTGGCCCGCTGTATGATGCTGGCTTGGGTATTATCAAATGTACTTGGGTGCTTACTTATGCAGGCGAGGACGAGCCTCCGTGGCCTAATGGATAAGAGCGCTGACTTTTAATCATTACATCCAGGTCTCTCATTGCTGTGGATCGAGCCTTGCTCGGGCCATATGTGAGACACCAAATTCTGCAACAGAAGGTCAGGTGCTTTTTTCCTTGATACCCCGGTTGTCACGCACCTCTGATTAACGATCGGCTCGAATAAGTGAAATAATCTTGAATGGGCCGAAAACCCATGCTTAATACAGTTTGCGTTCTCGGTAAAGTTAGGGGTTTCTGTATATTGTAGCTACAGAATTATAGGGCGCCGTTTTACTATTTAATCCGTATTTATAGGTATCTATAATTATTTATGGATATCCGTAATTCGAATAATGGATATCCATTATTATTTATGGATATCCATAATTAGAATAATGGATATATCCATGAATCGAAATATGGATATCTATAAATATGCATTTAATAGTAAAACCGCTACACATATTTAACGCTGAAAGGGTACACTAAGAATCTTGATTGGCAGACCACACACTAACTACCATTTTTGTCGGTAAGTTAAGTATTTATCACAGTTTGATACGGCTAAGGCCGTTTGTAGCCTACTTGTCCACGCAAATCCTATGCAAAACTGCATAAGTATTTCGACCTCTCTCTCTCTCTCTCTCTCTCTCTCTCTCTCTCTCTCTCTCTCTCTCTCTCTCTCTCTCTCTCTCTCCTCTCTCTCTCCCTCAGGCTATTTGACGGCATTGTATCTGCCGGTATTCCATTATTGCAGCCTAGGAATGGTGACTGCTGTAGGTTCGATGACACCCACGCCCATCATACTGCTAGGAGGAAAATGGATAAGGCTGCATGGAGCTTCTGCCAACCAAACTTTAACCCTTATCTTGCTGAATATTCATTTAAGCCACACAAATTTCTGTCTATCAACCAATCAAATTACTTGATGTAATTTATTGCTACAAATTCATAAATTGAATGCCAAAGAGTGAAGATCCTGATCAGAGAAGCCGTCGGATCTGGATCTACACTGTTTGCAAAGATAGGGGTTGTCGTGAGCAGCAAGATAAGGGAAACATACATTTCGGTCTAGGCCTGTCCAGAACCGCTTCTGCAACACTCCCACTGGGCAAATGACGTTTAAACGTCAATGCAACGTCGTGATGTTGCATCGACGTTGATACGACGTTGCTTACACGCTGTGTGCCGTTACTTTGGATGATAGTCTTGAGATGTCATTTCATCTGTTCATTTCAGTGTTGGGTAAAAGTCCCGCCAAATCTGAAGCAACGTCTTCAAAAGAACCTAGTGTATAGTGTTGACAGGGATGTTAAACCTCATCTCAAACAAACACGTACAGTGTAACCTCCTTTAAACAGCCTTCCTGGGAAAACGCCAAAACTGGCTATGTAAGCGAGGTGGCTGTTCAACAGAGGGAAATGTCTAAGATGATGTACGGCTTTTTATCGACAGACAAAAAATAGTGATTATTGAAGACAGCTCAATATGGATGTACTAGAAGAAAAATAAATGACGGAGAGGTGTCCATCTGACACCTCTCCATCATTTATGTTTCTTTTCACATGCTTATATTTTATTTATGCATATATCACAATGGTAGTTTTGAAAAAAAAATAAATATTGAAACAAAAAATTAAACCAGAAGAGAAATTCCTATTTTTAGATCCGATTTTTTGCTATTCAGTTAACTCCTGTCTATTTAATAGAGGGAATTTAGATTTGGTAAAGTGACTGCTGGCTGGAGGGGATAGGTGGCTGCTGAGAAGAGGTTATATATAAAGTAAAATGCTATGGGAGGAATTATTGTGGCTGCTGAAGAGAGGTGGCTGCTAAACAGAGGTGACCATAAGTGGAGGTTTTACTGTATATGGCTGAACTTTACCAGAGCCGAAGCACTTACATAATCATGTTCTTGGCTCATGGCCTGAAAATTGTCAAGATTTTTTTTTCTTCTCATACAGAGTCGGTCACATTCATGTTAACCCTTTCACCCAAGAGTTTCTGAAATGGACTTGTGCTCCTAAATATTTGATTTTGTCTATTGATGTCAGTGAGTGAGTGTTTGATTTTTACGCCTCACCAACAGCTAAGGTCATACGGAGTCGGGACCTCGGTATGCAGACACATCCGAAAGTCTTGAGAAGCCCGGGATCGATCCTGTAACCCTGGTATACAAGGCGAGTAGCATAACCACTACACCACAGAGGCTAGGGGTTTATGTATAAGTCATTTACAGAAAGGAGCCAGAGTCATTGAAATCTACACAGCACCACCTACCCTATTACATTTGTTACTATGGGTGACCATGTAGAATCGCCAGTGAAGTTAATAACCCTTTCTATACCATAAGGAATCTTCCTCAATTTATATAGCAGGAGTCCCATCACGAAAACACGCCTATACAATTTTGACCCCCTTGAACCACACTTTTATATAATAAATTAGAAATGCTTCGAACATGGGCTCGCCTTGTTCAAATGGATGATAGTAGAATAGCGAAACGCGTGTTTTTATGGGATTACATGTACAATCAGCCGCATGGATGGTGTGCTGATTTTAAAAATATTTTTCATTGTATTAATTTAAACAATTTATACAATAGTTTATCTGTTGGTGGGTTTACAACTAGGTCACTACTTCAGTTCGCAAATTCTAAACTACAAGACAACGTTAGTAACCAATGGAAAGAAGAAATATTAAAACAGCCAAAATTACGAACATATGTTCAAATTAAAGATCAATATGTATGTGAAAATTATGTTACAATGAATATGTCACGAAGTCTCCGGTCTTTCATCGCACAAATTCGCTGCGGAATTCTCCCTTTACATATAGAAACTGGCCGCTTTAGAAATTTAAAACCCGAGGAACGCTTGTGTCCAGTCTGTGATGTACCAAATAACGTTGAGACTGAATTTCATTTTTTATTCGATTGCGTAGCTTATATGAATCAAAGATTAACATTTTACAACTCGATTGTTGAAATTTATCCACATTTTACCGGTTTAAACCATGCTGCTAAACTCAAAATTATGCTTAGTGATAAAAGAGTAATTCAAAAGAGTGCTATGTTTATACAAAGCTGTTATCTTTTGAGAACAAATAAGCTATTTTCATGATTTATCTTCTGCAAAGTACCGCCCAGCGGGTACACGATGTGTACGCGTCGTCGTATTGACGTCAATGCGACGTTTAACGTTGCTTAGACGTTGATGCAGCGTTACTTTGACGTTGTGGACCAGCTGGGTTAGAGGGTTTATAATAGAGACTTAGACCAGTCGTCCTCACTCAATACAGGGGAACTTTTAGGTATCATACCAGTGACTCATAAGCCATTTCATTTGGCTGGGTGTCTTGGATTCATATCTATACAAACAACGGCCCCCGCCCATAGGGGCTTGAAGAAATATATGGGCTGCATGATGCTTCCACGCAGAGCTGAATCCGGCCTGCACACTAGTACTGGTAAACCGCTTAGAGGATCTAAGCCTGTCCAGGAACCGCAGTGCGAGGTGGACAGTTCATGCTAATAAACCCTATTGGTTTCATTGGGCGACAGGGCTTGAGATGTCATTTCATCTCAGTGTCGGATAAAAGTCCCACAAAATTGGAAGCAACGTCTCCAAAATGACCTTTACAGTGTTGACGGGGACGTTAAACCTCAAATCAAACAAACAAACAAAAATCTATACAAACAATATGTTATTAGTTTGTGTTAATTGTTTTCATACTGTGTAATTGTATTTGTATTGACACGTGTCACTCAAATAAAGAATACTACTAATAATAAAACTATGAATTACAGGGGTACATGTATACCTTATTTTTCTTATTTCTGCTCTGAAAGAAAAATAGCACAATTTTTTATCTTAAAATTTTCATTTTTTTTTTTTTTTTTTTTGCGAAAAAGTTACAATGTATTCGTATAGGCGCGTTTTGGTAATGCATTTCAATATTAGGTCTGTCAGGTTGTATTTCCTTCAAAATTTATTTTGAAAATGACTGAAGTTTTAGCAAATAGTGGACGCCCTGATTAGACGCCGAGTTCTGCGGCGTCTGATCTGGGTCTCCATTGTTTGCCAGGGTACCTGATTTGGGTGCTAAATGGGTAATAACTGTGTTATTTGAAGACCATGGACTGGGCTCATACGCTGAGACACTGGCAAAAATTGTAGACCCAGATCAGACACTAAGAAACGCAGCATCTGATCAGGATCTGCACTGTGCTTAAATAACAGGACGAAACAGTCACTCAGGACTTTTTTCTCAGCCTATACTCAGACGGGGCTTTTATTAGCCTGGCAATCAGGCCATGTTTTTAAGTCATTCTTAATAACAAGGTACACAACTATAGTAAACCTGTAGAAATATGTTTTATTATTTGCCCCTTATCTAAAATACAGTTAAGTTAAATCAGACATTACTTTAGAAAATTATATTAGTGTATGTTTTGCAATGTTTTATGAAACTGGTCTATTTAACATACTGATATACCAGTCTAGGCTTTTATCAGTCAGGTTGGTTACTTGTACGCGTGCCTAATGACGTGATAAATTGCACTTGCATGAAAATATGCATGATTGTGAATACTTTAAACTATATCTTTGCTAAATCTGTAAATTGTAGAAATACAATAGTCCCAAATCACCACGAACACATTGGTGTTGCAAAAGGAAGTTTGTAAGATTTTTGGAGAAAAAGAGGTAAAAAGTCAGTTTTTCCGGATTTTCAGTCAACTTCGGGTGCTATTTTTTTCTTTCTTTCTTTCTCTATATACTGCCATACGCCCTCGCGGACATTCTAGACAGGTGTATATTACATACACTCCAGGCAGTTTTGAAGGTTGAAAGCCTACACAGTAATCATGTAATTATGGTAGGGTTGTTTAACCTGCACAGGGGATGACTCTCCCTGCACAGGGGGCCTCCAGTTAACGTCCCGATCCGAAGGACAGTGCACTTTATGACATTCATCCCTGCAAATGATGCCAATGGAGCGTGTTCGGACACCGAAATTTTATCGCCGCTGCCGGGGATCGAACCCGGGACCTCTAGCATCAGAGGCAAGTGCACTATCCACTGAGCTATCACGCTCCACAATTTGCAAGCATTTAAAGAGTTTTCCAGAACGTGGCGGCAATCATTCTGGTATCTATACAAGTGTGACAAATCAATTTTTTGAAAATCTTTGGTCCCACCAGATTTGGATTACTTGCCGTTGCAGATACATCACGTGAACAAGTCCGTGAAATGTACACCCCCTTAAACCCCACTTTATATAGAGAAAATTGGGGTTTACGGGGGTAAACAATATTTTTCTTATTTCTGATCCAAGACATAGGTTGTGGGTACTCGTTAGAACCGCCTCAATGAGGCGGTTCTAACGAGTACCCACAACCTATGTTTGCAGTATAAATAAGAAAAATATCACAGATTTTCGTCAGAAAAGTAGCCATTTTGGAGATGTAAAAATGCACTATATCGCACGGATGTGTTATCGTAATGGCTTGCTGCAGTTGAAGCTATAGAAACGGTGCACACTAATGTCCGGGAATTGTCCGGGAAATGTCCGGGAATTCGCTGGGAAATGTCCGGGAAATTGGAGGTAGTGGTGTGTTGTCGCTAATATCTCCACTTCGGGTTGTCAGAAATTAATAAAATTAGTATCAAATCAAATTTTTAGCTCTATTATAAAAGATAAAAAAATAATAATTTACTTTTTTAACGTTTCAGGGGTCCATTTTTTAAGTTAATTTGTCCGGGAAATTCTCGGATTTTGTCCTGGATGTTGGGGTATTGATGCGTTAACCCTAATATCTCGACTTTCGGTTGTCAGAAATTAATAAAATTAGTATCAAATAAAAATTTTAGCTCAATTTTAAAAGATAGTTAAAAAATATTTTTCATGTTGAATATTTTAGGGGTCCATTTCTGAAATTAATTTGTCCGGGAAATTCCCGAATGTGTCCTGGATCTTGCGGTAGTTGTGCGTTTTCATAATATCTCGGTTTGTGGTGATCACTTATGGATAACAATTGATATATGTTAAAATTTAAAGTTCAATTCTAAAAAAATATATAAAAAATCTCTTTATACACTTCAATAAGGCAGTTCTAATGAGTACCCACAACCCGGATTGTATCCAGGATGCTGGGGTATTGGTTCGTTTTCCTTAATATATTGACTTGTGAGAACGAAAGAAAGACTGCACACCCCTTGTAAATCCTACTTTTCTCTGTGTAAAGTTGGATTTACATGGGTTTCCATTACACAGCTTTCTATGATGTCACACATGTTGCTGCTCACAAGACGGACACTGCCATTTATTTGATGATGAATTCAAACATAAACATATTCTATAAAACCAAATTTTGCACTTACGATTTTCACAGCAAATCATGTTATCAATATACTCAGGCATTTTGCAGAATCACCAGCCTGGAATTTTTACGATTTTACAAGTGCATGAATGAAGTATTTCTACTATTTCAATCCAGGTAAGCAGCACACGCCAACTTATTATGAGTTAAAGCAATTAACTTTACACATTTTTAATCTCGTTAGAAAAAATTAATGGCCCGTAAAACCGTTCAAAGTCCGTACACTTAATTCATCGTCAGGAAGAAATGGATGCGCTTAAATTTCGTTGTTTAAGCAAACAGTATAGAACCAGATCAGATGTCGCATTTTGCGGCCGAGATCAGACGCCAAGTTTTGCAGTGTCTGAGCATCATGGTCCGTCAATTCAGTCAAAGTCCGTACATCTAATTCATTGCCAGCAAGAAATGGATGCGGTTAAATTTCGTCGTTGATTAAGCAAACAGTGTAGACCGAGATCAGACGTCGCACTTAGCGGCCCAGATCAGACGCCAAGGTTTACGCAGCTACTGATCATTATGGTCCGTCAAAGTCCGTACACCTAATTCATTGCTAGCAAGAAATGGATGCGGTTAAATTTCCTCGTTGTTTAAGCAAATAGTGTAGACCCAGATCAGATGTAGCATTATGCGGCCCAGATCAGACGACACGTTTTGCACCGTCTGATCATTTGAGTCTACACTGTTTGACTATGTCCCACAAATGGGACGCTAGGCATATATGGATTAAATATCTGGGTTAAATATCTGATCTGCCAGTGGATCTACACTATCTGCCAATGTCCCACAAGTGGGACTCAAGGCATATATGGGTTAAACCTTTGATCATGATCTACACTGTTTTCCAATAGCCCCAAAATGGGGCGCTAGGCATACATGTGTTAAACCGTTGACCAAGTTCTATACTGTTTGCCGTAATTAAAGATTCTTTGAGATCTTCTATAAATTAGTCATGCTGTGTGCACTCATTCGAACTGCCTCAATGAGGTGTATGGAAAGATTTTTTTTTATATTCTTTTTAGAACTGTACTTAAAAGTTTAATATATATCAATCGTTATCAATTAGTGATCACCACAAACAGAGATACTATGAAAATGCACAACTACCCCAACATCCAGGACACAACCGGGAATTTCCCGGACAAATTAACTTCAGAAATGGACCCCTAAAATATTCAAAATGAAAAATATCTTTTAATAATCTTTTAGAATGGAGCTAAAAATTTTATTTGATACTAATTTTATTAATTTCTGACCATTTGAAGTTAAGATATTAGGGTTAACGCACCACTACCCCAAATCCAGGACAAAATCCGAGAATTTCCCGGACAAAATAACTTAATAAATGGACCCCTAAAACGTTTAAAAAGTAAATTATTTTTTAATAATCTTTTAGAATGGAGCTTAAAATTTTATTTGATACTAATTTTATTAATTTCTGACCACCCGAAGTGGAGATATTAGGGATAACGCATCACTACCCCCCATTTCCCGGACAATTCCCGGCGATTTCCCGGACAATTCCCGGACATTAGTGTTCGCCTATAGAAACCCATTGTTAAGCAGAGTCATCGATATTAGCTTTAGTGTTGTTTCAATTCGTATTTATGCAAAGAAAGGTTGATAAAGCGGTTTGTTTCATTAATATACTGATTATTTACCTGAACATCCATATGTCTTTAGATTTGTAACACTTTTATCCGTAGTCGATGCCTTGACTTTCTGATCAACCTGTTATTGTTAATAAACTCCACGGTGATCAGAATTGTTACCGGTGTGTCACCGATACCGGTAACAATTCTGATTTTGATCACCGTGTCAAATGACATCCATATACTGAGTACCAGGACCTGTGATATGGGAAGTTAGTCTCTAGCTCTAACCAAAGAGGTCAACTTAGATACACAATTCTCAGCACCTTCAGCCGACGAAATAATCGACTCGGGAAGGGCATTCCAATCTCTAATGGTCCGGGAGAAGAACGATTCTTTATAAATGTCAGTTCTTGCAGTAAGGGTCTGAAACGTCATTGAATGGTGCTTTCTACAGTGCCTAGCTGGGGGGAACAAGGTCATCCGTGGGAATGCTGGCAGCACTCTTTAGACCTGTGTATAAGAGTATGAGCCTACTGTCTCTTCTCATTTTCTTGAGAGACTCCCATCTTAGTTTTCCTAGAATTCCGATCATGCCCCCAGTTTCAAAGCAGTTACATATCTAGCAGGGTTCTCACTAGGATTTTGAAAATTGGAGTAAAAATGCCGTCCTCAAGAACAAGTTGGGAGTTTTACCATACTTTTCTATTGAGACTTTCCAAAAAGTTGGAGTCAGAAATGAAAAAGTTGGAGTAAATTACTCCAAATTTGGAGTTAATGAGAACTCTGATCCAGCAGCTCTATTCTGAACTTTTTCAATTTCTTCATTAAGGACCACTCCACTTGGGTCCCAGATGCAACTACCATATTTCAAGATTTGGCGAACAAGTCCCCTATATGCTGTCTCTTTCACATCCTGAGGACACTGATGAAGATTTCGCCTAAGGAAACCAAGTGTTCTATTCGCCTTTGTACACATAATGCGCTAATGTGTGTATTACATCTCAAATTGTGAGTGATTATCACACCAAGGTATTTAATGGAATTCACATTTTCGAGAACCGTTCCCTCTAAGGTGTAAGAAGCCTCAATTTTGTTTATTATCTGCATAATATTGCATTTAACTGGTTGAAATCTCATGCGCCATTTTCGTGCCCAACATCCTATAAATCTATCTATATCCTTCTGATGTTTCATTGAGTCTTCAGTACCCCTGATTTCCCGATAGCAAACACAGTCGTTTGCGAACAGCCTTATTTCCGAGTCAATGTCAGTGTAAATATCATTGATATACAGGGAGATTAGCAGCGGACTAAGAACAGTCCCCTGGGGGACCCCAGATAAAACTGGCGCCCATACTGAAAATTCACCATTGACAACAACACGCTGTTTTCTGTAGCAAAGGAAGGAATCTATCCATTTGAGAATCTTCCCTCCAATTCCATAACCAAATAATTTGGATTTTAGTACATGTAGTTCATGAGGAGGGGTGTCAAAAGCCTTCTCAAATCCAGAATAAATGTGTCCACCTGCCCCCCTTTGTCCAAGATTCTTGCCCAATCATTAATTTTCGCAACAATGCATGTTGTCTGTCTGACAAAAGTTTATCTTCATCCAAGTGGGTCATGATGTTTGACTTCATCCAAGTGGGTCATGATGTTTGAGCAGACTATGTGCTCAAGCAATTTACATAGAACACAGGTCAGTGACACCGGGCGATAATTACGAGCACGAGCCCTGCCTCCTTTTTTGAAAAGTGGACAGATGTTCGTAGGAGCCATTCTTTGGGAATTTAACCGTATCGAGAAATTGCTGGAAAAGATGAGCAAAAACTGGACCTAACTCGTTTGCTAGTTCCTTCAGGACTCTAGGATGAAGCTCATCAAGCCCTAACGCTTTAGAAGGGTTCAAGCCTTTAAGTAACTTGATCACTCCCGCAGAGGATACAACAATATTTTCCATGAAAGGGGCCGATCTTCCAGTCAATGGAACCTCGTTGAATTCAGTTTTATTAAATGCATCATTGAATTGACCAACCAATTCCTCTGCCCTTTCAGAGTTCGATTCAGCGAACCCGTTCCCTCCTCTTTATTGAGGGGTGGGATACCTTGCCTATCTTTTTTCTGGCTTTTGATATATCTGTAGAAGTAGCTGGGATTTGCCTTTACATCACCTACCAAGTTATTTACATACAGATCATGCTGATTTTTTATGTCATTTTTAATTTCTCGTCTCAAGTTTTCAAATTTAGCTCTGAGTTTACCACTTCCCAACTTTTTTGCGTTAGCATGAATCTTATTTCTCCTCCGCATTTTTCTTCTTATTTCTGGTGTGATCCAAGAAATTGAAGATACATACCTGCTAGTTCCGGAGGGCATATGATTTTCGGACGAAGCTTGAGTGAAAAAAAAGCTTTATCAAATCAAAGTTCTCCTGGACAGACCGAGCGTCTGAATGACCATTAAAGTATTTCTCTCTTGGAAATTTTAGTGCATCCTTCCTCGTAGTTTCATAGTCACCCTTTTGATATAAGAACACCTTTCTACGACGTTTCTTTATAGGTGGTATGAAGATTTTCAAAAATCCACGGGTTAAGCACAAACGATAGATGGGTTACGTTATCAGTAGTATATAAGCCACTGCATAGTGCATAGTGAGCAGATTGGAAAAGGGAGTCGAAAGGAGCACATTAAGGTAATGCTACTGTACCATGCCCTGTTGTGATCGGAAGGTAGTTTACCTCTGAGACGAGAATAATGCCAGCAAGTTAGTTAGGATAAGAGGTAAGGGTGAGGATTACGGCCATGTAAAATCGATTTAAGCCCCCAGTGGAATTCTTTCCACTGACTGTTCCAAAGCGGTTCTTCTGTGGCGGTTTATTTATGTTGTTGTTTGTTACTTACTGTGTATATCACGTGTGTCTTGTTATTTTGGATGGCCATTTGGCCATTTTGTGGGAAAGTAACTGTCCTTATGGCCTTCCTTTGTTTAGGTTTACATTATGGTCTGGTCGCTTCATGTTTGTGTTTCTTTCACTTTGGTGTATTTGATGGGTGGAGTATGTTAATTGTATCGATTCCTGATCTTTGTTTTACTTCTACTTAGTACCCTGGGTAAAAGGTTAACTTTATTGAGATCGGAAAGCACCGTGCTACTCAGGCCTAGTCCAACTTGACTTACTAGATATAACTGGTAGGTGGCCTGCAAGAGCTCTGATGTGATTATGGTGAAGTAAAAGTAAGTTGGTTAGAGCTAGCAGCCCGGATAAAAGGTTAACTGTCCACGCTCTGTGGAGATCGGAAAGCACCGTGCGACTCAGGCCTAGTTTAACTTGACTAAGGTGACTTGCAAAGAATTTATCAGAAGTGATTCAGATGAGCAAACATGTGGTATTGAACTTGTAGTTGAAGTTCTAAGTGATGTTTAGTCGAGGTTGCAGAGGCTATTTCCTCATATGTTTTGATTCCTACGAGATTAGTTTGGTCGAAATCTTTTCAATTATCATTGAAGGCAATCAAGTTTTGTGATTATGCGAATGTTCTATGCTTATTGTCGAACTACACCTTAAACTAGGGCAAAGATTCGGCCGGTAAAAGATCTTTAAGCCCCCCCCCCCGTGGCATAGCTGCTGACCGTTCTAAGGCGGTGGTTTTGGTGCTGTTCTTTCGTTGTAATTTTTGGGTCGATCGTTTACGATTGACCCAAATTTACTAAATGGCAAAACGGAAGTCATGCAGTTGTCCACATGACCATCACTGATTTAGGAAAACCAATATTAATAGAACGTTGCGCTATTTTTATCGATGCAAAATATAGGTCAGAGCTATCTATAGAGTCTTGACAGGAATCGTGTGAACACCGAGTACCCAGATCAGACGCCGCGGAATGTGGCATCTGCTCAGCTGGTTGCACAGGGACTACACTGTTTGCTTTAATAGTGGCATATGAGGGTTAAACCAACAGGCTAATTAGTATAAGAATGCCAGGTTGCTCACGTATTGAAAGAAAAACAATACACACTGTCACGTGACGTTATCGAAACATTCCATTAATAAAACTGTTAAAGGAATGTATGCAAAATTGAGTAAAAATAGACTTTTCGTTCATGTACTTCTGTTTAGAACCCTGAAATGTTTAAGAGCAAAAATGAGTAGCCCAGACTTTATAGGTGGTACCGTTATTAGACGTGCAGCGTAGACCCAGATCGGATAGACAATACATTGCTTCTGATCAGAGTCGGCACTTTTCGCCATATCTATGTAGCAACAGTTTTGAACATGATTCAGGCCCGTACGCAGACTCTGAAAAGGGGCGGGTTGAAGTTGCGAATTTCAGGTATTTTGCAGAGGGTGAAAAACTGCATGAATCTGAGATAATTTCCAAAAGTAGGGAGGGGCTGCGTTTGTACCCTCCGAACTGTGTTCGGGCCTGCATTAACAGGTAAAATTAACTTTTTAGCTCACCAGAGCCGAAGGCTCCGGGGGAGCTTAAAGGATAGGCACTTGTCCGTCGTCGTCGTTGTCGTATGTTGTCGTGTGTCGAACGTCGTCTGGCGTCAACACTTATAAACATCTTCTCCTCTGAAGCCACTAAGCCGATTGGCCACAAATTTTATCTGTAGCATCCTTGGGCTGGGGGATTGAAAGTTTGTGGTTTTTATGAAAATCAGCTCTTTAGTTTGGTTGCTATGGCAACTTAGACTTTCCATAGACTTATAATAGGGAAAATTGAAAACTGGCATTTACTGCCAAGTCATTGCAGATATTTTGACAAATTTTTCATAGAAATATTCCATAGGCAATCTACTATCTGCCATATGATTTTAGGCCCACTGCTCATTTTTGTCGCGCCTGCTATTAGCATGGCGCGATATAGGCGCCCGGTTTTCCGTCCGTTCGTTCGTCCGTTCGTTCGTCCGTCCGTTCGTCAAGGCGTCAACATTTGCGACCACCTAATCGTTCACCCTAATGGTCAAGTTTATTTCTCAAGAACTATAAGAGCTTCATTAATGATACTTGGTACAAACTTGTATCTGGGGATGACAACTTACATGCAAGCATCCATATTTGACCTTGACCTACATTTCATGGTTCACTGACTTTGTAAAATATTGCGACCACCCTAGCGTTCACCCTAATGGTCATGTTTATTTCTCAAGAACTATAAGAGCTTCATTAATGATATGTGGTACAAACTTGTATCTGTGGATGGCAACTTGAATGCAAGCATCCATATTGGACCTTGACCTACATTTCATGGTTCACTGACTTTGTAAAATATTGCGACCACCCTAGCGTTCACCCTAATGGTCAATTTTATTTCTCAAGAACTATAAGAGCTTTATTAATGATACTTGGTACAAATTTGTATCTGGGGATGGTAACTTAAAGGCAAGCATCCATATTTAACCTTGACCTATATTTCATGGTTCATTGACTTTGTAAGATATTGCGACCACCCTAGCGTTCACCCTAATGTTCAAGTTTATTTCTTAAGATTTATAAGAGCTTCATGAATGATATTTGGTGCAAATTTGAATCTGGGGATGGCAACTTAAATGCAAGCATCCATATTTGACCCTGACCTAAATTTCATGGTTCACTGACTTTGTAAAATATTGCGACAACCCAAGGGTTCACCCTAATGGTTAAGTTCATTTCTCAAGAAATATTAGAGCTTCATTAATGATACTTAGTACAAGCTTGCATTTGAGAATGGAATCTTTTGTGATAGCATCTATGTTTGACCTTGACCTACATATCATGGTTCGATGACTTTGCGCCCCCACAGGCGCGACATAGCCTTCAGCGGAATTCTTGTTATTGGTTGCCATAGAAACCAAAATGCCAAAAAAAAATCATCTCCTCAGAAACCATATGCTCTAGGAGGCTGAGACTTTATGAAAATATTCACCATATTTGCCTTTACAGGTTTTGTGTTTTTTATGAACTTTGGCCTTTTAGTTTTGTTGCTATGGCAACTTAGAGTTTCCATTGACTTATAATGTGGAAAACTGAAAAATGGCATTTACTGCCAAGTCATGCAGATATTTTGACAAAACTTACACAGAAATGTTCCTTGAGTAAACTTCTCTTAGCAATATGCTTATATGTCGACTTGGGGGTCCCCTAGGTTATGCCGGGGCCTTGCCCCGCCCCCTCCACTTCATAAAATGCCTTATATCTCAGAAACCTTACAGATCCTCACCCCTAAACCATATATATTGGGGGTTTCACAGGGGCCATTTCTCTCCTTGCCACTTCATAAGAGGGCCTCATATCTCAGAAACGATTCAGATCCCCACCGTTTAACCATATAATACTCTTGGTCCTTATGATAAGACATATTCAGTGACAACAATCTTGGGCTTTTCTGGGATCTGCCATGCCCAAATCCCTCCATTGCTTAAAAGGCTTTGAATCTCAGGAACTATACATATCCCCACTGCTAAACCATATATGTCTAGGCTCCTTTTAATAAGACGCATTTAGTGACACCAACCAGGGCTCCATTGGGTCCATGCCCCGCCCTCTGTACTTTATAAAACACCTAATATTTCAGATACAGTCCACATGGGCGCTCATTTGGGTATGGGATTTGTTTGGGAGGCTTTATAATTGGTAGATTAAAATCATATCATGTTATAATACATGGCTGCCATTGGGCAGTGTCCACCTGAGTACTGGTTTATGAAATTTGGCTCTTTGGTTTGTTTGCTATGGCAAGTTAAGAGTTTCCATTGACTTATAGAAATGTTCCTTTAATAATGTTCTTTTTGGCCTATTTGTTGGCACAGATGGGAAATTGTCAATTGTCATCTGTTGTCCTGCAACAACACATTCAAGCGACATCAGAATCTGAAGCCCCTAGGCTGATTGGGTCCGAAGTTTGTCTTTAGCGTCCTTGGACACAGGGTTTCCATGGTTAATTAAAATACATTGCTGCCAGTGGGCAGTGCCTCTCTGAGCTCTGGTGAGCATTGTGGTCCATGGGCCTCTTGTTTGTTTAAACATATCGCTGAAGGAACTCTGTTACAGATCACTGTTATTCAGGAGCTGGGATGCAGTGGTGGGACTGAGCGAGGAGAAAAGAGAGAGGAGAAACTATGACAAACATTGTAGATGCTGATCAGAAGCCATCGATGGCTCTACACTGTTTGCAGCTGGATAAAATGTTAAACATGTGATATGTTTTCAGCACAGATTGTGTTGCATAATCAATGAAATACTCTAAATTCAGATACGCGTATACAGAAGGGAAATAATTAAACACATTAACAAATGACAAGTACATGTACAAAATTTGACGGAAAATGCTACCATATTTTTTTTCAGACAAAACTTTGACTGAACAGTTTTCTTATAATGAAGCGTTTTAACGGGTACCCAAAGTCTACGTTATAAAGCAGAGAATCTGTTGCTTGCTATTGTCCGCGTGACTATCACTAACCATCTGACTGCCGCTGACCTTGAACAAAATCCAAGTACTGGTTGTTTATATCATCCCTAAGACGTCAGAGCGCAGCGTAAGAAGAAAATTCTGGACTGTGCTCGTTTGCTTGTTTGATTTGAGGTTTAACGTCCCCGTCATTTGGAGACGTTACGTCCAATTTTATGGGACTTTTACCCGACACTGAGATGAAATGACATCTCTCAAGCCCTGTCGCGCATTGAAACCGATAGGGTTTATGAGCATGGACGGTCTGACTCACTCCGCCTTTCCTGGGCAGGCTTAGATCTTCAGTACTCGTGTGCGGTCGGTTTCAGCTCTGCGTGGAAGCATCATGCAGGCTATCTATTTATTCCAGCCCTGATGGTCGGGGCGGTTGGACGGCGCTCTTGCACTTTGGCATTGGCAAACAGAATCTACATAATCGGACACCACATAACGCGATGTCTGATCAGATCTACTGTGCTTGCTTAAAGTTATACGAACAGTTCGATTCTCAATTCAGGACTATTTTCCCGACCTACACTCAGAGACGATCGACCCACCAGTACTCTCAATGCTTTGATTATTGTATGTTTACAAATTTGTTGAGCATTATCAATTAGTATTTTCGAAGGATCTGATCACCCCGTTTGGGAAAGAGAGGGATGATTGTTTCATTTCATAAACACTCGTTACTGTCTTGTCGTGTGTGTTACCCCTTCCTCTTGATGTCGAGAGTAGGCTGCATCTTAGGATTGTAGCGCTTCCTGTGCCTTTCATTTAATTTTTGTGTAACATTCACCATATTTGCATTATTTGCTGGCTCCCAGCTTGCACATTGTCAATAGTGGAAAAACAGGAAACCAGACCCCCCTGACCTTGAAAGGTCAAGGGGGGGGGTCTGGTTACCTGTTTTTCCAACACCGATAACCTTCAGACTAGGACCCAGCAGATAATGCAAATAAGGTGAATAGCTATTAAATATTGGGTGGTAATTACGGTAGTGTAGTGAGGGCATGTTGGTGATATCGCTGTGAAAGTATGGATATTTATACAAAAAGTACTTTCCTTTGTGGGTTATGGATGATATAGTATAGCTCAGAAACTTTTCTGCTGAATGTCGACAAAAACTGAGGCAAAGGTGGTTTGGAACCGCGAAAAAAAGTATGTGTTGGCAAAAGAAAGTCGGGGTCGCCATTGAACGATACCGATAACACAAGCACTACACGAGTGAGCTCAATACCGAAAGGTAAAGGTCAAAATGTGAGTTCAAACCAAACCAAAGCGCGTGGGTTCCCATTCATAGGCTCAGAACTGAACCCATTTAATATGAACTCTGTAACCCAAGGGTCGTCACAGCAGCAGGAATCGCAAAATGTGAACATGAACAACGGCGCAAACCAAACACCGATGACGTTCAACGCGGGCCCGATAATGGGTACTATGGTGTCTCCGAATATGATAACCGGTCAACATATGTTTAATATACCCCCGATCCTACCACAAGCTTAAACCCAGATGCCGGTAACTCCAGTGTGGCTCTCGGAGTTAATAGACGACGTCAAACAAATAAAACTGTCTATGTCAAAACTTAACCAAATAGATAAAACTGTTAATATGATAAATGTGAAGGTGACCGATCTCGAAACCAAAGTGAACACTATAGAATCAAGGGGTACAGAAGTTGAGAGATCGTGTTCTTTTGTTAGTCAAGAAACTGATGATCGTTAAAGGGAACTAGATCTGGCCAAAAGTGAAACACTGAAGCTTAAAAAAGACTGTAGCGATGCAAAAACTCAATTTGAAACATTGAAGGAGAAAAATGTAGCTGCCAAAGTTACAGACCTCGAGTGTAGACCAATGCGTGAGAATTTGCTCTTTTATGGGATCCTAGAGGCGGTCAACAAGAAAATTGTGAAACCGTGGTTAGGAGGGTATGTGTAGAGAACCTTGAACTTGAGGAAGCAAAATAATAGCATTCGACAGGGTACAAAGGGTAGGGTCACACAGTAATAATAAAATTAGACCCATCGTAGCAAAATTGCATTATGATAAGGAGAGAGAACTGATAAGACAGAGGGCGTATAAAAAAGCCAATGAATTGAAAAGTGTAAACTTAGGTGTAGGGAAACAGTGGCAGGCAGAAGTGCGCGAAACGCGAAGAACATTGTTCCCCATTATGCAAAGGGAAAAATCAAAGCGAAAAACTGGTGAAAGACAAGGTATATGTGAATGACTTCGAATACAAACTTTCAGTGGATGATAAACTGCAGTTGCAAAACCAGCAGGCTTCTTAATATGCGCAGAGCCACCCAATCCCTCAAACATGGCCAAACACACAAAATGGACAACAGCCGATATCCGCATATCAAATGGGGCAACCGGGGGCAGACAGCAGGGCTAACACCGCTGCACGGGCAGGCAATACCACAACAGTGGCTGCAGTCATTTCCCCACCAACGCAAACGCCTCCGCCGTATGGGCAGATGCTCCAACAATCACATATGCCACCTCATCATATAATACAACAGACGCCGCATATGCCGCCTCGGCGTATGCCACCAATGCCACCGCATATGTCACCTCAGCGTATGCCACAACAGACGCCGCATACGGTGCCTCAGCGTACGCTACAACAGACGCCGCATATGCCGCCTCAGCGTATGCCACAACAGACGCCGCATATGTCACCTCAGCGTATGCCACAACTGCCACCGCATTAACCCACCTCAGCGCATGCCACAACAGATGTCGCATATGCAAACGCAAGGGTTGTCACAACAGTCGAATATGCCACAACAACCACCGAGTATGCCACACCAATTGCAAGCTCCACAGGAACTGCAGCAAACACCAAAACAGCCTGTTCAACCTGATGAGCAGGCACAGTTGCCGTTTGAACAATTGTCGGAGCAGGATATGGACCATGAACATCCATTAAGGGTGCCGTGAGGAGCAAATAAACATTGTCTCATGGAATATCCATGGTCTTAAGAAAAAATTATGTGAGAATGACTTTATACAGCTCGATACATAATTTTGTTTTCTCAGACGTGGCTATCTGAAACTGACACCACTGATTTTGAGATCTAAGGATATACTTGTGATCATATATTTGGAAACAAATCAGTAGAGGCTAAGAAGGGTCGATATAGTGGTGGAATCTCCATCTATTATAAAAGCTGTCTAAAAGATTATATAAAAGTAATTGAGAAAATACAATGTGGTATAATGTGGGTTATGATACAAGGTACCTTAATTAAATTTCATTAAGATGTGTATACCGGGAACGTGAATATTCCCCCTGCAGACTCTAAAGTTTTAATCATTTAATAATATATTCGAGTGTTTATAACAATGTATAATTAACTATAAGAATCTAGGAAAATTATATGTTATAGGGGACTGGAATTCAAGGTCGGGTAACAAGCCAGATTATCTGGAGTTGGCTAAATATTTGGATGATGACATTTTCTTTCAAACCGATTGTAGTACTACGTTTACTACGAGAACGAATCAGGATGTCAAGGTTGATAGCCAAGGTCGGAGAATGTTGTTATTTTGTCACATGGCCAATTTGCTTATAGCCAATGGGCGTATAGGTAATGACCGCAATGTGGGTCAATACACTTTCGCTTCAGAAAAGGCCCCCAGCACTGTCGATTATTTATTGTGCAGTAAAACTGATTGTGATTTTATCGAAAAAAAAATCAGTACTAGAATTCAATGAATTCTCTGATCACTCACCTTTAATGTTTAGTTTAGCATCCAATTATACTCCACGAGAATCAACTAATGACCCATTAAACAATGAACTTGCACAGCAGAAAATAGTTTACGACGAATCAAAAGTGACTATATTTAGAGATCAATTAAGGTCGTATCAAGGTGTATTGAGTCAGCTGACCGATGATGTAAATATAGGTCAAATCGATAGTGTTGTAACGGGGTTCTCCAATTTTATGTTTGACGATACGTTAACAATATTTGGTCAAGAGAAATATAGTAGTGGGCGGACTAAAACATCAAGAACGGCAAAAATGTGTGGTTTGATCAGCGATGTGCTGACGAACTGGACATTTTTAAAAGGACAGAATTCTTCTTTTCAAAACACAAGAGCCAACTAAATAGACAGAATTTCATAAATGCGCGTAACAGGTATAATAAAGTAACACGATTTGCGAAAAAAAAAAATATAAGCAAAAGAAGGGTAAAGAGGTAAGCGATATGGCCAATAAGCAACCGAAGGAATTTTGGAAATCAATTAAGAAAACATTTAAGAAAAAAAACAACAAAAAAAAAAAAAAAAAAAAAACTGTTATGTCCGAAAAATTAACAGCTGGCGATTGATATGAACATTTCAGTTCTATGTATGGTGAAAAACAGAATTTTATACAACAACAAAATTTTAATCAAATTACTGACTTGCCCGAAAATGAGCAGATAGACTGCGAAATTTCCGAAAATGAAATTAAACATGCTATTTTTTCCACAGAAAAAACTAACAAAAGTACAGGGACAGACCAGCTATGTGCAGAAATTTTAAGGCTTCGTATGATATCGTATCGCTATTTATTTTAAAACTTTTTAACAGATTATTTCAAAACTTGAAATATCCGCGACTGTGGGGAGAAGGTATTATTGTACCTATCTTCAAAGGTAGGGATTCAGATGATGCTGGAAACTACATGGGTATAACTTTGATAAACATTTTAGGTAAAAATTATTCACAGTTGTTACTAAATCGACTAAATAAGTGGGCTACAAGTGAAGAAAAATGCTGGATAACCAATTTGGGTTTCCAAAAGGTAAATCTACTGTGGATTGCATATTTATATTTCACTCAAGTAGTTAAATCTACTGTGGATTGCATATATTTATATGTCAGTCAATAGTATCAAAAGTCCTAAATGCATTGGAAAAATATAGTGTTTTCGTTGATTATGAAAAAAGCGTTTGATAAGATCGATAGGTCTCTATTATGGCAAAAATTATTAAAAGAAAAAGTGAGCTCTAAATTTGTTTAAGCACTATGTTCTATGTATTCAGTTGTTAAGTCCTGTGTTCGATACCAATGTCAGACAACTCGATATTTCTATTCATACTCGGGCCTAAAACAGGGGGTACCTAGTTCACCTTTACTTTTTTATGATGTTTATAAATTATATAGCCCAAAAAATTAATGCAGATCTTGACGGAATATTCACAATTATTGAGCTACGTTTATTTATACTGTTATATGCAGATGATGCTGTCTTATTTGCTAAAACTCCCGGTGCGTTACAGTCTCTCTTGCATTATCTTGAAGTATACTGTTTCACTTGGGGATTAAAGATAACACTTAAAAAACAAAGGCAATGGTATTGGAAAAGGGCAGACATGCTAAATTTGATTTTTTTTTCTGAATAATATTAGACTAGAAATGGTAACAGCTGTCAAATATTTAGGGATATATTTCTTTAAAAATGGGAATTGGTCGAGAACTCAAAAATGCTTAGCACAGCATGCATCGTTTGCAATGTACAACCTTTTCTTCTGTTTTCCGGGAAATCGAGCTACTAACATCCGAAAAATGCAAGCTGTTTGATACAATGGTAGGTTCAATCATAAATTACGGGGCAGAAGTCTGGGGACGTTGAAATGTTACATACAAAGTTTTGCTGATGGATACTAAACACTAGAATATCAACGAATCTGTCTGGGCTATACGGAGTGTTAGGGCGAATACCATTAATTATTTATAGAAAATAAGCATGACACGATACTGGTTCAAATAACTGCAGGCCAATAATGACAGCATACCAAAGAAAATCTAGCTAGCCTTAAAGGCAGATGCTGATGAAAATAGAAACTATTATGGCGCAAATTGGCCATCTCAAATCAGATCCATCCTAGACAATATTGGTTTAAGTAACATGTGGATATAACATTTGATATTACCTACTACTGCTACTACTTTCAACTTTATTTCTTTCAACTCGGGTCAGTACATGACATAGAGTTAATTTTCAATAGAAATATAAATGAGCATGCGCACGTCTACTGGCAAGGGATAACAAAGAGTATTAAGAAATTGAGCGCTTTGATACCTGGGGAGTGTGGATTGGTGGGGTAGGGGGAATAAAGGTTTCCGATGCGCAGCGAGTTTTAAGTATTTGGATGGGGCATCGAGATTAGATGGGGCAACAGGTACTTGTGTTTTAAATTCGTTTCAGACATAATCAGAGTTATTTGTGTCTAAAGTAGTTTCAGGATCGTTTGTTTCCTTAGAGTTCACAGATCCCCACCGTACCTAGCAATCACTGACAGTGGCTAGGTTAACGGTACCCGATGCTTTAGTCTCGGTAGTTATGACAATAGTCTTATCAGGTACTTCAGGAGCGACACTGCTTGTAGAAGGCTGTTGCATTACCCAGCTAGTGCGTTTTTGTCACGTCCTCGGCTTCTATGACACCTTCATTTGCGTCCATTTTCATCGAGGTGGCACGAGCTTCCTCGTCTGTATCACTACTCGCTCCAAGAATGGGACCTAGAGAGGCCGGGTTGATTCTTAACGGCCACGGTATACAACCGGTGGTCGTTGAGATTCCAAAGGATTTTCAGGAATCGAGTTAACAGTTTTATCCGGTTGAATTTGGACAGAAGTGTAATGCCTTGAACCGCAGAGAACACTGAACCAGTCTTGGAATTTATCCTCGATTACCCGGCCGTTTACTATTTACTTTGCAGGAAAACCTATGGCGACTCGAGATAGGGAGTTGGCCTCTTTCTACCGCTTATAACGGGGCCACAATTGCGACCTGGCTGTAACTATCTCTTTTGGGTAGTCTCTGCTGATGCCAAACTTTTTGGTCCTCAGTTTGTAGCTATTATTAATGATAAGCTCGACCTCAACGTAGTCCTTAAAGCAGGCTATTATACGCCTAGGGCCTTGTTCGATAAGAGTGCCTCTCTGACAATGTCTGTGCCTACGAAACTGTCCTAGTCTATGAACCCTTTGTATATACATTGAGGAACTGTCTCGATTTAGCTGCTGATTTAGGAATTTTCGCACAAGGGCGTCACGGTCCTGGTCGATATCATTTTCTGGGATATCCCGAATTACCATACCATTTACTGCAATAAAACTTAGATTATTAGATATGTACAAACAATCCAGGTATGCCTCAAAAAATAATTCGAACAGGTTACAATATTACTCAAGATATAAACTCGATTTTGCTTTTGAAAATTATCTAAATTTTATTACTGAAAAGAAATATAGAATTGCTATGAGTCAGTTTTAGATTGTCATCACATGATTCAGAGATTGAAAGAGGTAGATACAGAAACATTGATAGGAAAGACAGAATATGTAGGCTGTGTACTGGAAATTACATCGAAGGCGAATACCACTTTTTGTTGGTATGCCCGTTGTTTAGGGATCTAAGAAAAATATTCTTTAAGCACTACTATTGTAGATGGCCATCTTTATAGAAATTTCAGAATATTATGTGCCAAACAAATAGAAAAACAGCTCTAAACGTAGCTAAGTATGTATACATCTTTCAAACTTACATGTACAGAAAATAAATGCATTTATAAAGTATAGACAATCTTATACAGCTGACTCGCAATAACTTAAACTTCAAGATCTAGGACAATATTGTGTTAGGTTTGTTATACATACCATGTACATGTACTTTTTTTGTTTAAACTCTTTTTAACTCAAATCACTTTTAATTCAACCTTATGACTGTTTTTAATAGTCGTCCAAAAGATTTCATTTGCTTTTCACACCCTTAAGAGCATGAATAGATTTCGCGGATATGCGCGCAGGCTGATCCAAGTCTTTGATTGACGCGCATACAAATTGCAGGCACATAGAAAGACTGCTAATAGCAGTTTAATGTTTTTGTCTGTTTGCAGCTGACGGCAAGTAGTCATTTTAACGTATTTAGGCTATCTGCAATTGACTGCATATAGCCACTCCGTTTTTTTTTTCTATCCCCAAAATGGCTACTTTTCTGATGAAAATCCGTCATATTGTTCTTATTTATAATGCAAACATAGGTTATGGGCGCTCGTTAGAACCGCATCGTTGAGGCGGTTCTAACGAGTATCAGCAACCTATGTCCTGCAGCAGAAATCAGAAAAATAATGTATACCCCCGTAAACCCTGTTTTCCGTATATAAAGTGGGGTTAAGGGGATGTTCATTTCACGGATATGTTCACGTGATGGTAACTACAGTCAAACTGCAATGGCTCAAACACCTTTGGGACCACGAAAAACTGTTCGAGACAGGGGTAATTCGAGCCACTGAGGGCTACTGCCAGGAGGCACAACGATATACTTTAGGACATCTTTTTGGTGTTATATAATGAAACAATTATGCTGTGTGTACTAATTAGAATCGCTTCATCGAGGCGATTCTAATGAGTACACACAGTATCCATTTGCAAGTTAAAAGACGAAAATAACCAAAATTTTACCCTCCCTATTTCTTATATAGAGAAATTCCATAGTGACTAAGAACGGGTTCGACTCAGCCATGGTAAATGAGCCATCGGTGTTCGAGCCATCGAAGTTCTACTTATCTCTGACTTGTACAAAATCCGGGTAACGGTTAAACGCTACACTATTCTTATCCTTGTGACGCCAGAGTGTTGCGTAAGTGGGATATCTATTACAAAAACACGTCTATACAATCTGGCCCCCGCCCATTGGGGCTTGAAGAAATAAATGGGCTGCATGATGCTTCCACGCAGAGCCGAATCCGGCCTCACATGAGTACTGGTAAACCGCTTAGAGGATCTAAGCCTGCCCAGGCAAAGCGGTGCGAGTCGGACCGTCCATGCTTATAAACCCTATTGGTATCATTGGACGACAGGGCTTGAGATGTCATTTCATCTCAATGTCGGGTAAAAGTCCCACAAAATTGGAACCAACGTCTCCAAAATGACGTATATAGTGTTGACGGGGACGTTAAACATCAAAACAAACAAACAAACAAAAAAATGCATATACAAACACAATGTAAACTTAACCGCCGAAAAAAACACGAAAATTTTCAGCTGCAGTATTGTGATAGTTTTCTTATTTCTGCTCAAAATATAGATTGTGGGTACTTGGTAGAACCGCCTCATCGCGACGGTTTTAACGAATACCCACAATCTATATTTTAGAGCAGAAATAAAAACAAATAAGGCATACTCCTGTAACCCCCAGTTTTATAATATAAAAGTGGGGTTCAAGATGGACAAAATTACATGGTTGTATTTTCGTGCTGTATAGAATCTGGACTGGGATCGTGAGTTAGGTTTGGCAAACCGTGTAGACCCAGATCAGTACAGGAAATTAAGGCTTAAACGAAACAGTCGAATTTTCCATTCAGGACAATTTTTACAACATACACATTACGATAACACACCCGGCATAGTGCATTTTTCTCTTCTCCAAAATGGCTACTTTTCTGGTGAAAATCCGTGATACTTTTCTTATTTATACTGCGAATATAGGCCGTGGGTGCTCGTTAGAACCGCCTCAATGAGGCGGTTCTAACGAGCATCCACGACCTATGTTTTGGAGCAGAAATAAGAAAAAAATACCCCCGTAAACCCCTTGTTTTCTTTATATGAAATGGGGTTTAAGGGGGTGTTCACTTCACTGAGTTGTTCACGTGATGGTTCAGAGACTCTCGATCAACCAGTTTTGTCAGCTCTTTGATTTTTATTGTAGTCATGGCTTTAGAACCAACGAAAGTCCTTAATGGCTTGGTGACAGAAGAAAAGATTAAAAAGGTACTAATATCCGATAACACACCCGTGCGGAATAGGGAGGATCTTACATGCGAGGCTTTGCCGAGCATTTTATACCTTTTCCTGAACGTGTTTAATAAATTCAATAATACATGAGCACGAATGCAAGATTCTCGTTATCATCGTATTTAATTTGCGCGTTTTGTACAAAAATGTCAATATTCCGCCATTAGTAAACGCGACGTCGTTAAGGACGGCGTACATGTAACGTTAAGGGGCGTATCTAACTGTTTTGCATATTTAATCCACTAGTGGATTATCGATTCATTACATGGCGTTATTACATTCTCGGACTCGACCTAATATGATAAAGTGCATTTTTCACATATCCAAAATGGCTACTTTTTTCTGATGAAAATCCGTGATATTTTTCTACTGCAAACGTGTTTTGGATGCTCGTTAGAACCGCCCCATGAGGTGGTTCTAACGAGTACCCACAACCTACATGTATGTCTTTGAACAGAAATAAGAAAATGATGTCTTCTCCTGTAAACCCCAGCTTTCTCTCTATAATGTTCGGTTTGAGGTGTTCATTTCACGGCATCACGAAACCACGCCTGTATAATTTTGACCCCTTTTGCCCCACTTTTATGTTTACAGGATTATAGCAGAAATAAGAAAAAATATCAGATTTATTTTTATGTCCCCGGTAGCGATAGCGGGGACATATTGCTTTTTGCCCAGTTTGTTTGTTTGTTTGTTTGTTGGTTTGTGCGGGGACAACTTTAACGTTGGTCATAACTTTCGAACCGTTGGAGGTAGAGTATTCATGTTTGGTATGAAGGTTCCTTGTGACAAGAGCTTCACATTCATGCAAAAAAATTGACCTGTGAACTGTGACCATGACATTTGACCTACTTAAAAGAAAAAAAAAACATTGGTAATAACTTTTTAACTGCTTGAGATACAGCCTTCATATTTGGCATGTATGTTCCTTGTGACAAAGGCTTTACAGTCATGCAAACAATTTTGATCTGTGACCTTGACCTTCACCTTTGACCTACCTAAAATAAAAAAATAACATTTTGGTCATAACTTCTGAACCATTTGGGATACAGCCTTCATATTTCGCATGTAGTTTCCTTGTGACAAGAGCTTTACATTCACACAAAAACTTTTGACCTTGACCTTTGAACTACATAAAAAAATAATGTTTACTTCGGTCATAACTTTTGAACCGTCTGGGATACAGCCTTCATATTTGGCATGTAGGTTCCTTGTAACAAGAACTTTACATTCATGAAAAACATTTTGACCTGTTACCATGACCTTTGACCTACTTAAAAGAAAAAAAATAACATTTTGGTCATAACTTTCGAACCGTTTGGGATACGGCCTTCATATTTATCATGTAGGTTCCTTGTGATAAGATCTTTACACTAATGCAAATTTTTTGACCATGACCTTGACCTTTGACATAAAAGAAAAATGTTAACATCGGTCATAACTTTTGAACCGTTTGAGATACAGCCTTCATATTTGGCATGTAGGTTCCTTGTAACAAAAGCTTTACATTCATGCAAAACATTTTGACCTGTGACCATGACCTTTGACCTACTTAAAAGAAAAAATAACATTTTGGTCATAACTTTCGAATCGTTTGGGATACGGCTTTAAAATTTGGCATGTAGGTTCCTTGTGATAAGCGCTTTACATTAATGCAAATGTTTTTGACCGTGACCTTTACCTTTGATCTACTTAAAAGAACAAATAAAATTGCTCATAACTTTTGAATCGTTTAAGATAGAGGCTTCATATTTGGCATGTAGGTTCATTTCGACAAGAGCTTGACATTCATGCAAATTTTTTTGACCTGTGACCTTGACCTATGACCTACTTTAAAGAAAAATATTATTGTTCATAACTTTCGAACCGTTTAAGATAGAGCCTTCATATCTGGCATGTAAGTCCCCTTGTGCCAAGGGCTTCTCACTCAAACAAAAAATCTTGACCTGTGACCTTAACTTTGAACTGTGACCAACTTTGAAAAAAAATGACCATGCCAGGGGACATGTTAGTGTTTCACAAACACATCTTGTTTTATCCGAAAATTGTCATTTTTGTGGCAAAGTTTTCAATATGCTTGAACAGGCGTTTTTTCGTAATGGATTTGTTCACGTGATGTTTGTGTATCTGTGTATATTATATGGGTTTCACGGTCCGTTCAAGCACATTTCGCGTAATACTATACTGTTGACGGAGGATAAGTAGACAGTGACGTAAAAGAGTATACCACCACAGAAAGGTTGGACAGGTTGCACGGTTATCCTTATCATACCCAACATTGGCTGCCAAGACAGACTATACCGATTTAATTATCATTACCGAAGCGTAGTTACCTTTTGGCAACAGTGGACAAAGCATTCGCTGACGTCACTTTCAACTTATCTTCCAACAACAGTACCTGCTGTTGTCGGAAGATAAGTTGACAGTGACGTCAACGAATGCTTTTGTTGTTGGGCATTGCCCACTCTCGTCGAAGGGTGACCTCGCTTCAGTAATGATAATAATAGCGGTATAGTCTGTCTTGCCAGCCAATGATGGGTATGGTAACGATAACGGTACAACCTATCAAACCTACCTGTTGTGGTATTATATTTTACGTCACTGTCTACTTATCCTCCGACAACAGTAGACAATCGTCATTCAAATGTTGATAAGAGCAGAGTACCGGAAGATAAAACCACAATACCTCGAGTTCCGTTAAATGACCTAGGAGTGAAGCTCTAACTTGCTGCCGTGAGAGACCTGCTGTTCAGGAGAAACCACTCTAAATAACTATGTCACGGCAAGTTCGCAAGCCGAGTGATCTAATATGTTCTAAAGAAGGGTTGTCCTTTTGCAAGCAAGGAATACACCACAGAACTAGAAAATATGAAGTGTTCATGTTTTCTTGGCCAGTCTAGTTAGTTTCGGCCAATTAGGCCTCATCAGTGACCCTCAGATATTTTCAAAATTCCAGAATTGGAATCAATTATCCCAAAGGACAAGAAAAAATAAACTACACTATGATGTAGGGTAGGGAGACGTTTGACGGCCGCCACACATTTCCAGTCACCAGAAGCAGTGGCGTTAAATATGTTCTATAGAGGTTATCCTTTGGAAGCAAGGAATACACCACAGAAATAGAAAATATGAAGTGTACATTTTTATCTGGGCCAGACTAGCTAGTTTTGGCCAATTAGGCCTCATCAGTGACCATCAAATATTTTCAAAATTCCAGAAATGGAATCAATGATCCCAAAGGACAATAAAATATAAACTACACTGTGATGTAGGGTAGGGAGACGTTTTACGGCCGCCACACATTCCCAGACACCAGCTGTAGTGACGTTAAATATGTTCTATAGAAGGGTTATAAAAGTCTGCTTCATTCCCTACACACCTGTGTTAGCCGGCCTATTTGGAAATCGACCACCGCGCAGTTCGATTGAATGCAAGGAAGCTGTATTCTTTTCTGTGAAAATAAAGATAGCCATGCCCATGTGTTCACCGAAAAAATATGGCACTGCTGAGAAATATTAACAGTGAAGTGGAGCTGTTTAAAAAACAACAACAAAAACAACATTATAACGTCTTGTACCTGATTAGAGCTTAACTCTTATCATGCTGTTCACGACAACCCATATCTTTGCAAACAGTGTAGATCCAGATCAGATGGCTTCTGCAGAAGCCATCTGATCAGGATCTTCACTGTTTTACATTCAGTTTATGAATTTGTAGGAATAAATTACATCAAGTAAACTGATTGGTTCAAAGTCAGAGATGGGTGTGGCTTAAATGAATATTCAGCAAGAGAAGGGTTAAGCATAGGGTCTACTCGCACCGCTTTGCCTGGGCAGGCTTATATTGTTATCAGTGTTTATTGGCTACAATGCAAAGGGATCTGAAAGCGGCGCTGCTGGAGTTTCCATTTCTGAAAGGGAGCTGAATTAAACCCTATGGCTTGTGAGGGCCGTTTTGAACTTTCAAACAGTGGTTATATTTGTTTGATTTGAGGTTAAATGTCCCCGTCAACACTATAAAGGTAATTTTCGAGACGTTGCTTCCAGTTTTGTGGGACTTTTACCCGACATTGAGATGAAATGTCATCTCAAGTCCTGCCACCCAATGAAACCAATAGGGTTTATAAGCATGGACGGGCCGACTCGCACCGCTTTGCATGGGCAAGCTTAGATCCTCTAAGCGGTTTACCAGTCCTCGTGTGCGGTTCGGTTTCAGCTCTGCGTGGAAGCATCATGCAACCCATCTATTTCTTCAAGCCCCTTGGCTTGTGAAGGCCTTTCTGAACTTTTAAACAGTGGTTTTACATGTTTGATGAAGAAATAATTGGCACAGCAAGGTTTTGTTTTTATTTTTAACTCACCTGTCATGAGCATTTGTGATCACTTTTTGTCCGTCAATCTGATCTGGGTCTACAGTGCTTGCTTTAAGTGCAACTGGTTTTTTTTTTGTTTTTTTTTTTTGTAAAACTTACAACAAGCTAAACAAATTCGACACCCCTATTCTTGGCAATTGACCACTCAAAACGTATTAGAGGGAAGATTCTGTTGTCATATATTTCGATGGCTTGAACACCGATGGCTCATTTTCCATGGCTGAGTCGAACCCGTTCTTGAGTCCCTATGGAATTTCTCTACATAAGAAATAGGGAGGGTAAAAATTTGGATATTTTCGTCTTTTATCTTGCAAATGGATACTGTGTGTACTCATTAGAATCGCCTCGATGAGGCGATTCTAATGAGTACACACAGCATACATTTTTCATTATAGAACACCGAAACGATGTCCTAAAGTATATCGTTATGCGTCCTGGTAGTAGCCCTCAGTTGCTCCAACTACCCCTGTCTCGTGGTCCCAAAGGTGTTCGATCCATTGAAGTTTGACTGTACATGTATTACCGCTTCGAATAACTGATCTATATTTTTATTTGATGTTTTTCAAAGTCATTGGAGAAGTTAAAGAGAGACCGCGAGCTTGCTGTAGAAGGTTGCCAGTATGTACTGCTAACAGAAGAAAGATATGGCGAAACCCTAGAATTGTACAAAAACCAGTTCCTGCCAGATGAGCCTGTGGGGAGATGTATAGCACTGGAATGGTGTGAGGAATACGAAGACCTAATTATGTCGGAGTTGGGGCAAAATATGTCTATAGGATTGGTATCTTTATCTACAGGAGAGCTAATTGGATTCAGAATTATGAGCGTAATGAATAAAGCTGATGAAATCGATACGAGTAACATTAAAAATGAGAAGTTTAAACTGATAGAAGATTTTCTCGACTACCTGTCTAAACTGAATAACGTATTTGAGCATTATGGTGTTGAAGACGTCGTTCATTTCTTTGGATTAGGCGTTCATAGAGATTGGAGAGAGAAAGGGGTCGGGTCAAAATTAATGAAGGCAGCAATGGCCTTGGCTGCTAATCTAGATGTAGGACCAGTTGTTGTAACTGGAGAGGGGTCGTCTAATTATTCTAAAAGGATTTTCGAAAAGTTCGGTTTTGACACATTAGCCGAAGTGGCGTTTGCTGACTATAAAATAAACGGAAAAATCGTCTTCCAGAATCTGGGAGAACACAAATATGAAAGGTTGTACGGGAAAATTGTGCAATGATAGACACGATCTTTATTTTCAATTATTGAGAAACTTCAGTTTATCCAACGCATCATTTTGAAATGTTTGATTTCAGGATATTTCTCGGCACAGCAAATGTTCGCCAAATTACGAAAACACGCCGCAAAAAAGAAAAGCGTCAAGTTAAAAATTGTAATATTTTTCTTATTTCTGCCCAAAATATAGATTGGTGGTACACGTTAGAACCGTCTCATCGAGGCGGTTCTAATTAGTACTACGATCTATACTTTAGAGCATAGTACACGTTAGAACCGCCTCATTGAGGCGGTTCTAATGAGTACCTACGATCTATATTCTAGAGCAGAATTGAAAAATAAGGTTTACCCTGTAAAACCCAGTTTTACTATATAGAAGTGGGATTCAAGGGGGTCAGAATTATATAGGCGTGTTTTCGAGATGAAAGATGTGATAAACGTAGTTTTAGAACATGGGTGTACTACCGTAATGAAAGTAGACAAGAGGGTGCAGCAGCATGATTTATAAGTCAAAACTGATATTTTGCCTCAAAGGTCTCCGTATCTGGGACGGATCAAGTGGAAATGTATCGTCAGTTATGTTTGCACAATGTCATCGAGGTCACAACTCAACCTTCCTTTCCTCTCGGTTTATATCATAAGAATCTTATATGTGGAGGCTTGGAGAGAAAAGAAGCCGTCCCGAGAGACACTGCCCGGCATCTAGTGGCTTGCCAAGTGATGCCGTACAGTGATCCCGAGTGACGGATATTTTTATCTACCCCTCCCACAAATGCTTTGCCGAGGATTTTATCCCTTTTCCTCGACGACTTAAATGAATTTAATAATACATGAGCAAGAAATGTACGATTCTGTTTATCATCTGACAGTTGAAACGCATTGTTATGCCCCCAACTTTGAAAAAGTTGGGGGGCATATTGCTTCTGGCTTGTCCGTTCGTTCGTTCGTTCGTTCGTTTGTTCGTTCTTTAGTTCGTACGTTCGTCACGCTTTCTTCTGCATAGCATAACTTAAGAACCATGTACGGTAGTGTTTTGAAATTTCATATATGGTTTCCTCATGAAAAAATAGTTAACCCGTATTTTTTTTTCTTTTCCGAATTATCTCCCCTTTTTGCATTATTTCCCTTTTAATTAAATAACATAGAAATCTCGTTAGCAAGATATCTCAAAAAGTATTTGAGCTAGAGCCCTGATATTTGGTATACTGCTTAGGACTGAGGAGGAGATCACCTGTTTAAATTTTCAACAAATTTAATGAAATTTTGTTAGAGTTATGGCCCTTTGCAATTTCTGGGCATTTAATTATGTTGCTTTCTAGTGCATAGCATAACTTTATAACCATGTATGCTAGTGTTTTGAAATTTCATATATGGATTTCTCATGAAAAATAGCTGACCCATATTTTTTTATTTCCGAATTATCTCCCCTTTTTGCATTATTTCCCTTTTAATTAAATAACATAGAAATCTCGTTAGCAAGATATCTCAGAAAGTATTTTAGCTAGAGCCTTGATATTTGGTGTACTGATTTGGACTAAAGAGAAGATTACCTGATTAAATTTCAAACAATTTGATGAAATTTTGTTAAAGTTATGGCCCTTTTCAATTTCTGGCCATTTATTTGTGTTGCTTTCTAGTGCATTACATAACTTTATAACCATGTATGCTAGTGTTTTGAAATTTCATATATGGATTTCTCATGAAAAAATAGTTGACCCATATTTTTTTTCTTTTCCGAATTATCTCCCCTTTTTGAGTTATTGCCCCTTTAATTAAATTACATAGAAATCTCTTTAGCAAGCTATATCAGAAAGTATTTTAGCTAGAGCCTTGATATTTGGTGTACTGATTTGGATTAAGAAGGAGATTACCTGATTAAATTTTCAACAAATTTAAAGATATTCTGTTAAAGTTATGGCCCTTTGCAATTTCTGGCCATATATTTGTTTGTTTTCTGATTACTTGGAAGTTTGTACATTTTGTTTTATCAAATATAGATTTCATTCTTTTTACAGTGTAATGCTTGAAAACAGATTTTCTTGTTCATTTGCTCTCAGGGGTGATTTTGGTTCTCATTCATTTGCTGCTGTCTGTCTAGCTCTTTTACATAAGAAAATGGCTTTCTGCAAAAAAGGAATTGTATATTTTTAAGACAAAACACTTAAAAAAAGATTTCTTCATCAACGTTTCCACGTTTTTTATTGAAATTGAAAAACGTTTCATGAAATCTTGTCAGCAAAATATCTCGAAAACTATTGAAATCAGAGTCTTGAAACCTGGTGTGTAGTTTGAGTAGATGATCAGAAAATAACTTTTGAAAATTTCGAAAAGTATTTAATGCGTTATGATGGCCCTCTGTACTTTTGGCCATTTTACATTGCAAAGCATAACTTAAGAACCATGAAAGCTAAGATAGATTCTCAGCATTATTTAGCATTTCCATCATGTAAAATGTTTTGGACAATCAGTGTTGGGGGCATAGTGTTTCATAAACACCAGCTCTAGTATCAAATGATGTCGCTTCTGAGAGTGTAATAACGTCATGTAATAAGTTCGATAATCCACTAGTGAACTCAATATGCAAATTAGTTAGAGACGCTCCGTAACGTTACATGTACGGCGTCCTTATTGACGTCATTTACTTATGGCGGAATATTGACATTTTTGTAAAACAGTCGTGAATAAGATTCGTTTTAAATGTCATATGATAAATAGAATTTTGCATTCGTGCTCATGTATTATTGAATTAATAAAACTCGTTGAGGAAAAGCGATAAAATGCTCGGCAAAGCCTCGCATTTTATCCCTTTTCCTCGACTCGTTTAATCAATTCAATGATAAATGAACACTCGTGTAAGATCCGCTATTTATCATATGACGTCGTTGATAAGCCGTGGATACCGTCGTGTAATAAAAAATCGTATGACAACACGTGTAATAACACTTTGGCGGGATTAAGTAACGTCATGACGACGTCCATGTCAACCATACATCTTTGGTGGAAAATGTATCATATTTAAAGTCAACAAAATCCAATTTAAAGTGGACATATGATAAACAGAATCGTACACTCGTGGTCATTTCATATGAAATTTATGAAACTCGCCGAAGGCTCGTTTCATAAATATCATATGAAATGATCACTCGTGTAATATCCTCTATTTATTCACGATTGTGTTTTACAGAAATGTAAATATTCCGCCCTAAGGAAACGCCGACGTCGTACGTGTAACTTTATGGGGCGTATCTAACTAATTTGCATTCTTAATCCACTATTGGGTTACCGAATTTAATACATTGCGTTGTTACTATCTCAGACGCGACGTCACATCGTAAGAATTGATAATAGCAAGAAAATTATATTTGCACAAATGGGTTTGGGCACATTGCATTGTCTGTGTAAGGGAACGTTCTTGGCTTACAGAGATGGAAAATTGGATATCGTTTTTTTTTCTGTATCTGTATACTTAAGTTCTGATAGCACTTGTAAATTTTAGACAGAATAAATAGAGGTAATATAGTTGGCCATCCTATCCCCCAAAAGATTGATATTTTTACTTTTGATGGCAAAATTGAGTAGAGTATGGCACCCATGCTAAATGCAATCCTTCATGTGTGTCAACAATCATAGGGGTGGATGCCACGTCTGGAAATGCGTCTGAGGCCCAGAAGTAGGTCAAAGGTCAAATGAGTGCAAAATAAACATGAAACCACTTATAACTCTCTTTTAACACATATTTTGGGAAAATGTTTGCTTAAAATCACCATAAACTATTTAGGTGCTGTGAACAATGGAAAGTCATTATAAATGTACCCTCAAAGTATGTCAGTCATATAGGTCAGGGGTCATTTAAGTGCAAAGCTCATGAAAAACGGATGTTTTCTGAACACATTTTGTTATATTCAGCATAAGGATGTGTTGCTGACCAGTATTTATTATACCCCCGCCATACGAAGTATGCTATGGGGGTATATAGTTTTCGTTCTGCTGTTCGTCCGCCCGTCTGTCAGTAAATCAATCCTTCCCTCCGTCCATCCGTCCCATAACATTTTGGTTAAAGTTTTGCGTTCAAGTTTCTAAAACATTGTATCTTCTGAACCCTTTGATAGATTTAGTTGATACTTACACTGAAGTTACATACTGGCCTAAAGATTTTATTGATGCATGTTCCACCACCCACAGTGACCTTGAGGTCAAGGTCACAGACTTAGAAATTTTACTTTTGGTTAAAGTTTTATGACAGAGTTTACAGATGCCTGTATGTTCTAAACTCTAAGACAAATTCAGTTGATACTTGCATCAATGTTGCATTCCAGTCGAAAGATTGTGATGCATGTCCCTTCTCCCAGCCATTGTGACCTTGACCTCAAGGTCACAGACTTAGACATTTACATTTGGTTTAATTTTTATGACAAACTTTATAGATGCCTGTATGCTCTAAACTCTAGGACAAATTCAATTGATATTTGCATCGATGTTGTATACCAATCCAAAGATTTCATTGATGCACACACCACCTGCTTCAGTTACATTGATGCCCCCACCCCTTCAGTAACTTTGATGCCCTTACACTCTTGGTCCAATTAGAAATTTTATGTTTGGTTTAGCTTTTACAAACACATTTATAAGTTCTTATAGCTTCTTGACTCCTTCATACAAGCTCGAAAGATAAATCAGAGGATGGCGCTGGCCGGGGGTATACGTGACCCACTGGTCGCTTTCTCTAGGTATCAAAATATTAAAAAAATACATTTGTAACGTGTATTTGATTAGAAAATCTGCTTGTTTACATGGATATGGGTTAAAAGGAATAAAAAGGGATACTTATGTTACAGACTTGAATCATTGATGATCCCCGATATTGATATAGCACTGGATTCTTTCTTTGTGACTTTGTTTCTGTTATGGGTCTGAAATATTGCCTTTGCGCAACTACCGTAAGTCAAATCGCGACTTCCGTTGAGCTAGCCTGTCCGACAACAGGTTTTATTAGTCAGTACCCACCAGCTGACTGAACCGGGTTGCCAGGCCAGTTTTTATCACAACATAGACAAAATACTACACTGTGCCATTTCTAAAACAGAAAAGGCAATATAAAATGGTTTTACAAGCATTAAATATTTTCAACTAAAATGTTACTCTATTATGAGCAGGACTGATTTTAACACTTTCTTTGTGTAAGACAATTAAAAATCAAACTTTAACCTTATCCCCTTAATTGAAATGTCACATCTCGGATAACTTGCAATAATAGATAAACCAATTAACAACACATAAAACATCCTTTATGTGTGACTGAGCAGGTGCAAAAGAGATTGATATTTTTACTTGTGAATAGCACCCATCCTAATGTAATCCTTGATGTGTGTCAACAATCATAGGGGTAGGTGCCACGTCTGGAAATGCGTCTGAGGCCAAGAAGAAGGTCAAAGGTCAAATGAGTGCAAAATAAACACGAAACTACTCATAACCCTCTTTTAACATATATTTGGGGAAATTGCTTGCTTAAAATCACCATAAAACTATCCAGGTGCAGTGAACAATGGAAAATTATCTTAAATGTACCCCCTAAGCATATCAGTCTTATAGGTCAGGGGTTATTTAAGTACAAAACTGGTAAAAAATGGATGTTTCCTAATCAAACTTTGTCATATTTAACACAAGGATGTGTTGAGGACAAGTATTTATTATCAAAAAATACATTTGTTACGAGTGACCCTAATGGAAACATCAATAGCGGAAAGACAAAAGGACTGTTACTTTTCCAAAAAATGGCAAATTGGCTATCCAAAACAAAATAATATAAGCGATACACATATTCAAAGACAAACCATAACAAAAAAAAAAATAAACCGCGACAGACGAACGGCCTTGGAACGGTCAGTGAAGCGAATTCCGCTGGGTTGGTGGGGTGGTTATGGGGGCGGTCTTAAATCAATTTTATGCAGCTGCAATCCTCGCCCTTACTTCCGTAGCGATTTAGACAAATCATTTTTTCAGTCCGCATGAAAGCCTCCTAATTCATCAGTGCAACATCTCATAGAACACAAAAATCAAAACAACCACAGAGATGAAACAACGGTGAGGACAGCAAGAAACCACTAAAATGCTGGAGCAAAAGAAAACCAAAAGTTGTATTCCGATGGGCCCGACCAGAGACAGAGCATCAAGCACCAACCAATCTTACATAAAACAAAATTCTCTCTTATTCTCAGCAAGCCATTACGCCGGGACCGTCGTAGAATCTAAGGCCTGACCCACTGGCGTGCAATTAAAGAGGGAAGCAAAGTTGTCAACTGTGCTTGGGTTAACTACCATGCATGCAGTCTGTCGTATAACCTTTATGTTGTACCCAATTTTTTTATATCGAAGAATAATTTTACGAAATTGGGTGCTGAAGTCATTGAATTATATATATATATATATATATATATATATATATATATATATATATATTTCTGAATTTATATACTAAATCACCATTAATTTCGGGTTCTGATAGACCTTTTAAGTCCAACATTGGATTTTGGAATTAAATCGGAATGACGTCTCCAAAATTTTGAAAAGGCTTTGGGTAGTTTATGATACCGATAGTCCTGATTAAGAAGTTTAGCAGTTAACAATTTTAATATATTGAGTGTTGAAGTCAGTTACATGACTAGACACTCTGGCAAATCGAATTAATTGCGAAATATAAACGCCATAGGATGCCGCACCAGGAACATCACCATCCAACAAAGGAAAATTTACAATCTCTAAGTCAAAATCATCACATTTATCATAAATTTTCCAGGAAACAAACCCACCTACAATAGACAGATGTAAATCTAAAAACTGGGCCTCGGTATCAGAAGAATTTGCTATATTTAACTGAAGTTCTGGGGGTAAATCTGACTGACCAAACCATAGAAACAGGTATTGTTAATATTTAATAAGCCACCCAAATATCTACAAGTCGAGATATGAAGTTCAAATGGCTTGTTATTTATATATGACTATGTCTATCATTTCAGATTATGCGGAAGAAAGCTTGTATCTGTGATATCGGAGAAACCCTATTTGGTTTGCATTGCATAGACTTGTCAATGTTGAAGTAAAATCATTAAATCATGTGGGCGCAATCGCGAATACATGTTAGCTGTTACCCTTTACATTGTAGTGATCTAAACGGCTCTTAAAATGAAGTGGCATCTTGTAAAATACAAACTTTGAAGACTGTTAAACACTTACATTAAGCGGCAGTAAATTTTGGCGCTTTTTATGAGTAGACCTTTTCGCGGATTTATATTTTGGCGGATTTTCGATTTCCGAAGAAAAAGAATCGGTCGAATCTACAAAGCTATGCAAGATGACAAAAAAATCACCGGAGTTGGTCATCAACAGCGTCATTCAAAAACTGTAGTAATTAGTTAAATTTTTGTGTTCACCGCATGATTAACCCAATGTGCTACCTTGATAATCCAAATGACAGTCTGGAGGTGTGTCACTTTCCTCTTATCTGATTAGTTTACCCATCATATTGAGCTCACAGTTAAAGCCACCAATCAATTACTAATTACATCCACAATTTTGACAATAACTCTCAAGGTGTGTTTGTTTTCATTCATCCGTTTTGAGCTGTCTTATGACTAGAACAGTGTGTTTCTTTATTTCGGCTTCTAAAGAAGTAAATATACTTTTTCTTTTGTCACCGATGATGCCCATGACCTATTGACACATTATAATTGTGATGTGTAGAATAAAGTTTCTTCTCTTGCATTCTTTTAGCTTAATTGGCGGATTTTTATTTTGGCGTTTTTTTTTCCTTGACTGCAAACAGCGCCAAAATAAAATGACCGCCAAACATAAGTGTTTTACAGTAGCTGCACGTGACCTTTGATGATGACCCACTTGTGCTATTATTAGATATATCTTCATCATATATCATTGTGACGTTTAGTAAGAACTCAGAAGACGATTTGGAATATTACTTATAATAATGGATAGCATGTGAATAAACAACGTATTTTGCAAAATGAACATATTTTGCCAAATATGTACTAAAATGACCTTTGACCTAAGGCCGATTAGGTTGGCCATTATGCTGTTTGTATAATGTGTGGGTTTTATGCTTCCTAGATAAGGAAATTGCAACTGATCTTGCTTTGTTTCAGTTGACATACTAGATAACCCTTTGTACAATAAATAGTGATGCATATTTAAAGAAAATTTGTACTTAATGACCTTTGATCCTGGCCAAATCTATGATACAACTTCTTTTCTCACATTTGATGCATAAACAATATGTCCTTAGTACATTGCCGGTGTTTGAATTAACTTTATTTGGTCTGCTTAGATAAAGAGAGGATACAAATACCAGCATACACAAATTTTATTGTATTTTTGCACTTATTTGACCTTTGACCTAATTCTGAGGCTCAGGGGCATTTTCAAAAGTGGCATCCACCCCTATCACTTTTGCATCACACTAAAGAACACTATTAGCATGGATGCCATACTCTACTCAATTTTGCCATCAGAAGTATTTTTTCGTGGTTTGGATGGCCAACTAATATATAGGTATCACTGGCCTTTTGAGATTTTTAGCTCACCTGAACCGAAAGTTCCAGGATAGGGTATCAGCTTCCGTCGCCCATCATTCGTTGTCCACGTTCGTCGACCGTCAACACTGTCAATCTACAATACCGTTGCAGTTTGTCAGCAGATCTGAAGCAAATTTTAAATGTGGCATGCCTTTTTGTGGTGGATTCGTGCAGTATGCATTTCAGCAAAATCGCTTTAGAAGTCTGAGTGCTATGAAAAAAAAAACGTAAATAATAAAAGTCGGGAATAAAATTTAAATTTTAAATTAAGATCTTGAAAGTGGCTCTCTTTTATTAAAAATAAAACGTTAGCTTGCAGTTTCTCACTTCTGTGCGTCGAAAGGGTTACCTTTTATACAGCATTAAACTTCTCCAGAGCTGATGTAAAGGGATTGTATGGCGGATGTTAGATGTCTCTCCGTCTTTCATCTTAATGTGGATTATATTCCATTACGCAAACACGCCTATACAAATAAATTACCACCTTTATCGCCGAAAAAAATGAAAATTTTATGATGAAAAATTCTGATGTTTTTCTTATTTCTGCTCCAAATATAGATTGTGGGCATTCGTTAGCACCGCCTCATCGAGGTGCGCCTCATCGAGGCGGTTCCAAAGAGTACCCACAATCTATATTTTAGAGCAGAAATAAGAAAAATAAGGTATACCCCCGTAAACCCCAGTTTTACTATATAAGAGTGGTGTTCAAGGGGGTCAAAATTATATAGGCGTGTTTTCGTGATGTCCAGTCCTTTGTAATCATTGTTTCCACTGCGGAATTTGAGGGTCGCTGATGAGGGTTTATTGACCGAAACTAGCTAGTCTGGCCAGGAAAGAAAAAAACTTGTACAATCCCCGGTTTTCAGTTCTGTGCGGTAAGGTGGAACTTTTCATGGAACATTACAATATGAACAACTTGTGACATGCGCAGCTCCTTCGCTTTTTGTCCAGATCGTCTTGAAACTTGCATCTAATGCTTCTTCAGACTTTCGGAAGAATCTTTAAACCGAGGGCCCGTCCCCGTATGACCTTAGCTGTTGGTGAGACGTAAAAGTCAAACACACACTAACTTGCATCTAACCAAATCATGAATATCATCTCGTGAGGGTAGATCGGACAAGTGTTGTTACACCCCCTTGACTGCAAAGAAAAGCAACATTTGACGTTGGCAAAGATCCTTCCTTCGCCTTTTGGCAGAGCTCTCTGAATCTTGCAATGAGTGTGACATACATATTACCCCGGACAAGTTGATTGGACCGACATTGCCAGAGTCACTGTTACTTTATTTGACTTTGTAACCAATGTAGATCCTTCACGTATTTGCCAGACCACATCACGGAACAAGCCTATACAAATACATAGCAACCTTTATCGCCGAAAAAATGAAATTTTTATGATGAAAAATTGTGATATTTTTTAATTGCTGCTCTAAAGTATAGATTGTGGGTTCTCGTTAGAACCGCCTCATTGAGGCGGTTCTAACGAGTACCAACAATCTATACTTTAGAGCAGAAATAAGAAAAATAAGGTATACCCCAAGAAACCCAAGTTTTTCTATATAAAAGTGGGGTTCAAGGGGGTCAAAATTATATAGGTGTGTTTTCGTGATGATCAGAAAACTTGACGATAATCCAAACATGCGTAAAATCTAGCATTAGTTCAAATATGGGTCAGATCGAACCATTGGAGTTACATTCTGTTGATGCTTAAAATGTCACATATTACCTTGTAACCAACGTATCTCATTCACGTTTATTCATATCTCCATGACAGGTGGAGATAACCCAGACATGCACAACAATTCGTAGGACGTAGTAAATCGGTCAGCTGTGACCGATAGTGTCAGAAGTTTTTTCTAAACTAAGCAAAACACATTGCATTTTGTCGACACCGGGCTGTCTTTACTGCTAGCCGACACCGAGCTGTCTTAATTGCTAGAGATGGACGTACTTCGAAAATAACCGTATCTACATTTCAATAAACGAACCAATACATGTCTACAAACATGCGTGAGAAAATGTCCAAAAGTATCATTTCAGTGAAATTGCGCCAAAAACTGAATACAAGCCGAATTACATTTTTAGTGGTAGTGCAAGCCGGGTGTAGCTTGAAAGCGTCTATGCAAGCTGGAAATCACAGACTATTTACAACAACAACAAAAAAAAAAAACTTGGAAAATATATATTATGTTAAAAGGCAGCGTTCCATAACACAGTGATTGGATACATTGTATCAGTCTACCTGCCGTCCGAGATTACAAATAACTATTGTACTTAAGCAAGTGATACGATATTGATACTAATGATCATTACAGCGAATAGCAATGCATTATTATTATTATTAATGAAATTTTATTAATCAGGTAAGTTCGTATTGACCCTGCTACAGGTCCGAGGTCGGCTGCTTTGGCCCGAGACCGAGGGCCAATGCAGCTGACCGAGGACCTGTAACAGGGTCAATGCGAAATTACTTGATTACTGACAATTTTATTAATTGACTCAATTAAAAAATCATTATTATTGATTTTTGACCTCAGTTAATATTTGTTGACCTGGTTTTTAGCTCAACGTCACGTAGTGACGAGGTGAGCTTTTGGGATCACTTTTTGTCCGTCGTGCGTGCGTCCGTGCGTCCGTCCGTGCGTGCGTCCGTAAACAATTTCTTTAAACGACATCTCCTCCTAAACTACTGATCGGATTTTGACCAAACTTCATAGGAATGATCCTTAGGTGGTCCCCTTTCAAAGTTGTTCAAATGGTTCCGGTCCGTTGCACATCTAGGTCACAGGAGCCAAAAATAGATTTTTTTCACCAAAAACTTAAAAAATCTTCTTCTCTGAAACCACAAGGCCCAGGTCTTTGATATTTGGTATGAAGCTTCATCTAGTGGACCCCTACCAAGATTGTTCAAATCATAGTGCTGGTGCCAAAAATGCCCCCGCCCTGGGGCCCTTTGGTTTTACATAGGCTTATATAGGGAAAATCTTTAAAAATCTTCTTCTCTGAAACCACAAGGCCCAGGTCTTTGATATTTGGTATGAATTTCATCTAGTGGACCCCTACCAAGATTCTTCAAATTATAGTGCTGGGGCCAAAAATGCCCCCGCCCCGGGGCCCTTTGGTTTTACATAGGCTTATATTGGGAAAATCTTTAAAAATCTTCTTCTCTGAAACCACAAGGCCCAGGACTTTGATATTTGGTATGAAGCTTCATCTAGTGGACCCCTACCAAGATTGTTCAAATTTTAGTGCTGGGACAAAAAATGCCCCCATCCCGGGGCCCTTTGATTTTACATTGGCTTATATAGGGAAAATCTTTAAAAATCTTCTTCTCTGAAACCATAAGGCCCAGGTCTTTGATATTTGGTATGAAGCTTCATCTAGTGGACCCCTACCAAGATTGTTCAAATTAAAGTGCTGGGGCCAAAAATGCCCCCGCCCCGGAGCCCTTTGGTTTTACATAGGCTTATATAGGGAAAATCTTTAAAAATCTTCTTCTCTGAAACCACAAGGCCCAGGACTTTGATATTTGGTATGAAGCTTTATCTAGTGGACCCCTACCAAGATTGTTCAAATTATAGTGCTTGGACCAAAAATGCCCCCGCCACGGGGCCCTTTGGTTTTAACATAGGCTTATATAGGGAAAATCTTTTAAAATCTTCTTCTCTGAAACCACAAGGCCCAGGTCTTTGATATTTTGTATGAAGCTTCATCTAGTGGACCCCTACCAAGATTGTTCAAATCGTAGGGCTTGGGCCAAAAAAGCCCCCGCCCCGGGGCCCTTTGGTTTTACATAGGCTTATATAGGGAAAATCTTTAAAAATTTTCTTCTCTGAAACCACAAGGCCCAGAACTTTGATATTTGGTATGAAGCTTCATCTAGTGGACCCCTACCAAGATTGTTCCAATTTTAATGCTGGGCCAAAAATGTCCCTGCCCCGGGGCCCTTTGGTTTTACATAGGCTTATATAGGGAAAATCTTTAAAAATCTTCTTCTCTGAAACCACAAGGCCCAGGACTTTGATATTTGGTATGAAGCTTCATCTAGTGGATCCCTACCAAGATTGTTCAAATTATAGTGCTGGGACAAAAATGCCCCCCCCCCCCCCCGCCACGGAGCCCTTTGGTTTTACATTGGCTTATATAGGGAAAATCTTTAAAAATCTTCTACTCTGAAACCACAAGGCCCACGTCTTTGATATTTGGTATGAAGCTTCATCTAGTGGACCCCTACCAAGATTGTTCAAATTTTAGTGCTGAGACAAAAAATGCCCCCGCCACGGGGCCCTTTGGTTTTACATTGGCTTATATAGGGAAAATCTTTAAAAATCTTCTTCTCTGAAACCACAAGGCCCAGGTCTTTGATATTTGATATGAAGCTTCATCTAGTGGACCCCTACCAAGATTGTTCAAATTATAGTGCTGGGGCCAAAAATGCCCCTGCCCCGGGGCCCTTTGGTTTTACATAGGCTTATATAGGGAAAATCTTTAAAAATCTTCTTCTCTGAAACCACAAGGCCCAGGACTTTGATATTTGGTATGAAGTTTCACCTAGTGGATCCCTACCAAGATTGTTCAAGTTATAGTGCTGGGACAAAAAATGCCCCCACCACGGGGCCCTTTGGTTTTACATTGGCTTATATAGTGAAAATCTTTAAAAATCTTCTCCTCTGAAACCACAAGGCCCAGGTCTTTGATATTTGGTATGAAGCTTCATCTAGTGGACCCCTACCAAGATTGTTCAAATTATAGTGCTGGGGTCAAAAATGCCCCCGCCCCGGGGCCCTTTGGTTTTACATAGGCTTATATAGGGAAAATCTTTAAAAATCTTCTACTCTGAAACCACAAGACCCAGGACTTTGATATTTGGTATGAAGCTTCATCTAGTGGACTCCTACCAAGATTGTTCAAATTATAGTGCTGGGAAAAAAATGCCCCCGCCACGGGGCCTTTTGGTTTTACATTGGCTTATATAGGGAAAATCTTTAAAAATCTTCTTCTCTGAAACCACAAGGCCCAGGTCTTTGATATTTGGTATGAAGCTTCATCTAGTGGACCCCTACCAAGATTGTTCAAATTATAGTGCTGGGGCCAAAAATGCCCCTGCCCCGGGGCCCTTTGGTTTTACATAGGCTTATATAGGGAAAATCTTTAAAAATCTTCTTCTCTGAAACCACAAGGCCCAGGTCTTTGATATTTGGTATGAAGCTTCATCTAGTGGACCCCTACCAAGATTGTTCAAATTATAGTGCTGGGGCCAAAAATGCCCCTGCCCCGGGGCCCTTTGGTTTTACATAGGCTTATATAAGGAAAATCTTTAAAAATCTTCTTCTCTGAAACCACAAGGCCCAGGACTTTGATATTTGGTATGAAGCTTCATCTAGTGGACCCCTACCAAGATTGTTCAAATTATAGTGCTGGGGCAAAAAATGCCCCCGTCCCGGGGCCCTTTGGTTTTACATAGGCTTATATAGGGAAAATCTTTAAAAATCTTCTTCTCTGAAACCGCTAGGCCCAGGTCTTTGATATTTGATGTGTAGCTTCATCTAGTTGACCTTCGCCAAGATTGTTCAAATTATAGCCTTTGTTGATGTTTGGTATGCAGCTTCACCTTTAAGACCTCCCTCAACATTATGCACATTAAAGCCCTGGGGCCAATAATGACCATGTCTGGGGCCCACTTGTTACACTATGGATCAGATGAGCGATCCAGGGCCATCATGGCCCTCTTGTAATACGGATGAACTAGGATCAATTCAGAATTGATGTTAACGGTGCTGGTTGCTTTGAACACGTTAAACTAAGCAAAATAAGAGATTATCACATGGGGTTTTGGTTATCGTCCGCAGTATCAATATAAAGCTCTCAGGCTGATAATGTTCGAGGGTTGATACTGCGGGCGATAACCAAAACCTACAGTTATAATCTGTTTATCACACCTTGTTTCTATATTTTAACGATGGCTCGCCATATTTACGCATTACTAGATCCGCTAAAATGTACTGACTAGTACTGTGTTTGCCATTCAGCTGTAAAAGAAGTTTGATTGTAGCTCAGTGGTTAGTGGCTAGTCAGGACCCGAGGTTATAAAACTTCGTTCATGCTCAACATAGCTGAGCATGAAATTTGTCCTGCTCATAAATTTAAAAAACGCCAACAGTTGTTGGCATTTTGAAACTTATGAGCAGGATAAATAACATTGTGTGCAGATCTGAGCAAGAAAAGTGACTCCTATCATTTGTATTTTAATATTTATGAGCATTATAAATTCCATGCTCAGCTGAGTTGAGCATGAAAAAAAGTTTTATAACCTCGTGGCCAGGCCCAGAAAAACTTACACACTCAATATTTTTCATGTCTGCTGTATTCATTGCTTCCAAAAGATAACCCTTTGTAGAACATATTTGACGGCCTTACAACTGGTTTTAAGGGAATGTGTAGCGGCCGTAAAAGTCTCTCTGCCCTTCATCATAGAAGAGTTCATAGGTTTTTTGTCCTTTGGGATCATTGTTGAATTTTGAAAATATTTTATAGTCACCGATGAGGCTTAATCGGCCTCAACTAGCTAGTCTTAACTAGAAAAAACGTGTACACTAAATTTGTTTTGATCGGCTGTGTAGACCTTGCTCCCATAGGATAAATAACACTTTATTGAAAATATTTGACGTCACCACACCCGATGTAAAGGGAATGTGTGATGGCCGTAAAAAGCCCCCCCCCCCCCCCACACACACACACCCCATGTTCTTCATCATAGTGTAGTATATATTTTTTGTTCATTGGGACCATTGATTCTACTGTTGAATTTCGAAAATACAGTGAAGCACTTATATTTGGCGGTCGTTTTATTTTGGCGCTATTGGCGGTCAAGGAAAAACGCCAAAACATCATGTGAACAAGTCCGTGAAATAAAGCCCCCCCCCCCAACCCACAAACCCTACTTTATATAAAGAAACGGGGGTTTACGGGGGTAAAGATTATTATCCCTATTTCTGCTCGAAAACATAGGTTGTGGGTACTCGTTAGAACTGCCTCAATGAGGCGGTTCTAGCGTGATCCAAAAACCTATGTTTGGAGCAGAAATATGGGAAAAATCTCAAATTTTCATCAGAAAAAATACCTTTTTTGAGGTTTGAAAAATGCACTTTATCACACGGATGTGATATCGTAATGAAAATACAGTGAAGCACTTATATTTGGCGGTCATTTTATTTTGGCTCTATTGGCGGTCAAGTTAAAAACGCCAAACAAAAAAAATGCCAATAAAGATCAAAGAGCGCCAGAGAAGAAAAACAAACTGGCAGAATTTTATTCCCAATACACATCGCAAGTATGATTTAGGGCAATGCAACGTTCGTCAATCAGTCAAGGGCATTATCCGTGACAAAAGAAAAAGTGTATCATCACGAAAACAAGCCTATATAATTCTGACCCCCCTTGAATCCCATTTGTATACAGTAAAACTGGGGTTTGCAGGGGTAAACCTTACTTTTATTATTTCTGCTCTGAATATAGATTGTGGGTACTCGTTAGAACCGCCTCATCGAGGCGGTTCTAACAAGTACCCATTATCTATATTTTGAGCAGCAATAAAATATCACAAAGTTTTCACATTCTGTCATTCGGTCATTCTGTCAGTCTGTCCGTCCATAACCCGTTTGTTTAAATTGGTGATTGTGACTTAACCGCTTGGAATATTTAAACAATTTTTGGCATACTGATAGATATCAATGAGAGCTAACCAGTGAACTTGCGAAATATTACATTCCATTTAGTATAGCCTCGCCGAGGCGAAAAATGTGAAAATTTTCGAACTGCTTCTCCTCGGAAACCGTTGGGCCGATTGAAGTCAAATTTCATATGGAGCCTCTATGGGATGGGGGAAACCAAAATTTGCTCATTGGGTCCATGTCACATGACCAAAATGGCCGCCAAGCCATATATGGTCGGTCTGTCTGTCCGTCCGTAACCCGTTTGTGAAAATCGGTGATAGTGACTTAACCGCTTGGAATATTTAAACAATTTTTGGCATACTGATAGATATCAATGAGATCTAACCAACGAACTTGCGAAATATTACATTCCATTTAGTATAGCCTCGCCGAGGCGAAAATGTGAAAATTTTCGAACTGCTTCTCCTCGGAAACCGTTGGGCCGATTGAAGTCAAATTTCATATGGATCCGCTATGGGATAGGGAAACCAAAATTTGCTCATGGGGTCCAGGTCACATGACCAAAATGGCCGCCAAGCCATATATGGTAAAAACCCTTCAAAAATAGTCTTCTCCAGAACCACTTGGCAGATTTCCACGAAACTTGATAAATAGCATCTGGGACGTAGGCCCATCATAAATTGCTAAAATGGTGACCCTGGGTTGACCTTGACCTTCTTTGGGTCCGCCCGTAACCCGTTTGTGAAAATTGGTGATAGTGACTTAACCACTGGGCAGATTTCCACGAAACTTGATGAATAGCATCGCTGACGTAGGCCCATCATAAATTACTAAAATAGTGACCCTGGGTTGACCTTGACCTTCTTTGTGCCTAGGTCAAACTTTGACACATATGCTTTTGTATTGGAAAAGTGAGAATGCATTTTATCCTGCAACGATTCAGAATTCAATACTAAAGTATAAGATATATTTTTGCTCCTTACGTTAAGGCGCATTTATTTGGGAACCGTTTTAAGTCCAGGTCACATGACCAAAATGGCCGCCATACCCATATGGTAACACTCATAAAGCTAAAAGCATCCGGCGGGTCGTGCACTTCAGCTGAAGCACTGGTTATTGTTATAGTTCGTCTTGCGCGTATGTATTGCTAATATCGTTTTATTTTGGATAGCGTTTGCCGTTTCTCTAACTGTCCTTGTGGCTTTCCGCACGTGACGCTTTCACTGTGGTGTTTTTGTGACTCTAAACTGTTGATTGGCCTAAACTGTTCATATGTCACTTCCGCCCCGCCCATCGGGGCTTAAAGAAATTGATGGGCTGCATGATGCTTCCACGCAGAGTTGAAACCGACCCGCACACGAGTACTGGTAAACCGCTTAGAGGATCTAAGCCTGCCCAGGCAAAGCGATGCGAGTCGGCCCGTCCATGCTTATAAACCTTATTGGTTTCATTGGGCGACAGGGCTTGAGATGTCATTTCATCTCAATGTCGGGTAAAAGTCCCACAAAATTGGAAGCAACGTCTGCAAAATGACCTTAACAGTTTTGACGGGAACGATAAACCTCAAATAAAGCAAACAAACATAAGTCTCGACAGCAAAGAAGTCAAGCGCGAGAATTTTGGCCACGTATCGGTTTAAGCCCACCAGTAATAACGTTTTACCGTTCCAAGGCGGTTCTTCTTTCGTGGTTCATTATAATTGTTATAGTTCGTCTTTTCACGTATGTATTGCTTGGCCCCCGCCCAACGAGGCTTGAAGAACTGTATGGGTTCCATGATGCTTCCACGCAGAGCTGAATCCGGCCGCACACGATTACTGGTAAACCGCTTAGAGGAGCTAAGCATGCCCAGGCAAAGCGGTGCAGGTCGGACCGTCCATGCTTATAAACCCTATTGGTTGTATTGCGCGACAGGGCTTGAGATGTCATTTCATCTCAATGTCGAGTAAAAGTCCCATAAAATAGGACGCATCGTCTCCAAAATGACCTTTACAGTGTTGACGGGGACGTTAAACCTCAAATAAAACAAACAAACAAAAGTCTCCACAGCAAATAATTCAAGCGCGCGGCCCCGCCCATCGGGGCTTGAAGAAATATATGGGTTGCATGATGCTCCCAACCAGAGCTGAATCCGGCCGCACACGAGTACTGGTAAACCGCTTAGAGGAGCTAAGCATGCCCAGGCAAAGCGGTGCGAGTCAGACCGCCCATGCTTATAAACCTTATTGGTTTTATTGGGCGACAGGGCTTGAGATGTCATTTCATCTCAATGTCGAGCAAAAGTCCGCTAAAATAGGACGCAACGTCTCCAAAATGACCTTTACAGTGTTGACGGGGACGTTAAACCTCAAATCAAACAAACAAAACAAAAACGTTTTTATTGCTAATGTTGTATTTTGGATAGCCATTTGCCGTTCCTGTTACTGTCCTTGTGGCTTTCAGCATGTGACGTTTTCATTGTGGCGGATTTTTATGTTCGTGTTTCTTTCCCTTTGATGTCTTGGGTGGGAGTAGTGAGGTAATTGTATCGATTCCTGATCATTGCCTTCACTTCTGTGTTGTCAAATGCTAATATCCCGAGTGAAGTCTTGGTTCATAAACTTCAGGGGCCAGTTCATAACGATAACTCACCTGTGCGACATAGTACATTTTTCACATCTTCAAAATGGCTACTTTTCTGATGAAAATCCGTGATATTTTTCTTATAAATGCTCAAAACATACTTTCGAGTGCTCGTTAGAACCGCCTCATTGAGGCGGTTCTAATGAGTACCCACAACCTATGTCTTGGAGCAGAAATAAGAAAAACAATGTTTACCCCCGAAAACCCCAGTTTTCTTCTATATAAAGTGATGTTTAGTGTAGTGTTCATTTCACGGACTTGTTTGCGTGATGTTTTGTAGGTTTTGTTACGCGCCGGCTCATTTTGTAAAATGCAAATATCCCTAGAGAAGTCTTAGGCCATGAAATTCAGGGGCCAGTTGTTCAAGGCTAACAAAGTTGTTAGCTAACATATCGTTAAAAATTGTTTTTTTTTTTTTGTTTTTTTTTTTTGTTTTTTTTTGTATATGTCAAATATACTATTTTTTCCTGAAAAAAAAAACAAAAAAAAACAACAAACAAGTGAGCAGCTTTTCATTTTTTGCAGCAAAAATAACACTGTATTCGATGTAATTGTACTTGCTAGAACACATCATGATAACATGCCAATATAATTCTGACCACCTTGAACCCCACTTTTATATACATGTAGTAAAACTGGGGTTTGCAGGGGTAAACCCTATTTTTCTTATTTCTGCTCTAAAATATAGATTGTGGGTACACATAAGAACCGCCTCATCATCAATCTGTATTTTGAGCAGAAATAAGAAAAATATCACCATTTTTCATCTAACATTTTCATTTTTAGGCGGTAAAGGAGCAGTCCCTATAAGGCCCATTTTATGGCCACTTTTGATTTTCTTTAAACTTTGCATACTCAACAAAAGATGTATTTGCTGTAATGTGGTGAACTTTCAGAGCCACCGATGTAATGTTATTAGCTCTATGAGCAACCAAAGTGGGTGGAGTAATTCTACCCCATTGAGAGACATGTGCTTCTTTAGCTATTATCTCTAGTACAAAGCATCCTGGCAAGTGGGTCTTTTTAGTATTGTTTAGACCTGTATAGATGTTAAACATAATGTATATGTTTTTGTGGAAAAATTCTTCACTTTACCACTATACTCACTTACAAGTCGTACCTAAACTTCAGCTAAAGGAGCAGTCCCTATAAGGCCCATTTTATGTCCCCTTTTGATTTTCTTTAAACTTTGCAGACTCAACATAGGATGTATTTGCTTTAATGTGGTGAAATTTCAGATCCGCAGATATAATGGTATTGGCTCTATGAGCAACCAAAGTGGGTGGGGTAATTCTACCCCATTGAGGGACCTGTGGTTCTTACGCTATTATCTCTAGCACAAAGCATCCTGGCAAGTGGGTCTTTTTAGTATTGTTTAGACCTTTATAGATGTTCAACATAATGTATATGTTTTTGTGGAAAAATTCTTCACTTTACCATTATACTGACTTATAAGTCGTACCTAAATTTCAGCTAAATTTACTGACCGTCTTTACGCAAAACCACAAAGTAAGTTTATTTCCAAAGCTATTGCAAAGGTACTTGACAGGGATAATTATGATATAATAGGCATTGCCAAATTATGAGCATTTCTTTCTTCTATAATTAAATATAGAGTTATCTGCCCCTGAATCAATTTTGTCATATTTTCTGTCACATTTAAAATCTATAAATATATGCAAAAAGGATTCTTCAAAACCAGTCAAAAAATCAGCTAACAATGGTTTTCTGTCGATCTAATGAAGCTATTAGGTGATTTATACATATCTTCTGTGATAATGACTTAAAACAATATGGGTGGGTCAAATACACCCCTTTGCTATTTCTACTGCAAAATGTCCTGGGCTTTATGTCACTTCATCTTCACAAACCATACGTGTGAACATTAACAACTAGCGCATACTATAATTGATGGTAGACAAAATAACTGTTCACATTCGTTACAACAGAAATGCTAGAAATAAAGAAATTGATCTTTTATTGAATGACAACACTTATTATGCCCCCGGAATCGAGATTCGGGGGGCAAATAGTTTTTGCTCTGTCTGTCTGCCTACAAAACCATTAACATTGGGCATAACTATTGGATGGTAATACATAGAGCTTTCATATTTCACATGTGTATACCTTATATCAAGACCTTTCCAGTGGTACCATAATCTTTGATCTGGTAACCTTGACCTTGACCTTTGACCTACTTTTTTCCAAAATTTTTAAAAACTTTAACATTGGCCATAACTTTCGATAGGTAAGTGACAGGGCTTTCATATTTCACAAGTGCAGTCCTTGTCACAAGACCTTTCTAGTGGTAGCATAAATTTTGAATTTGTGGCCTTGGCATTCGACCTACTTTTTAAAAATTTAAAATTGGCCGTAACTTTCGATTGGTAAGTGGTAGGGCTTTCATATTTCAAATATGCATTCCTTGTCACAAGACCTTTCTAGTGGTACGATAGCTGTTGACCTCGTGACCTTAACCTTGACATTTGACCTACTTTTAAAAAACTTTAACATAGTTCATAACTTTTGATTGATAAGTGACAGGGCTTTCATATTAAACATGTGTATTCTTTTTCACAAGACCTTTCCAGTGGTACCATAATTTTGACCTCATGACTTTTACCTTGAAGTTTGACCTACTTTTTAAAAACTTTAACATTGGCCATAACTTTCGATTGGTAAGTGATAGGGCTTTCATATTTCACATGTGCATTCTATGTCACAAGACCTTTCCAATGATCTTTTTTACCTTGTGACCTTGACCTACTTTTTTAAGACTTGAACATTGGCCATTTTTTTCGACTGCTTAGTGGTACTGCTTTCATATTTAGCATGCGCTGTCCAGGGGCATCAGTGTTTCACAAACACATCTTGTTTTTACATGAATTTTTATATTTATTCTTTTGCTCTACATCACATTCTATTAAAAGTAAATAGCCTTGATAGCTCAGTGGCTAGTGCTTAGACTTACAATCGAAAGGTGCTTGGTTCAAATCCGGCCACCAAAAGAATGATGGCATTGGGGAAAAGTCCTAACAAGCTGCAGGGAAAAGTACTAAAATATGATTGGGGGGAAAACGTGTTATATGGGAAAAAGGTGCAGGATGCAGGTTTAGAAGTTTCCTCAACTCCCTGAGAATGAGCATGGGCATATATCAGCTAAAACAAGCTCAGTGTTACTCAGATGGGCATTTCATTGAGAATGGGCGGTATGAAATCTTGATGCCTAAAGAGGAGGAAAGTATATTTAAAGCCCAGATTCTTTCCAGGCATACTTCCAGCAAAACGTTTTGTTTGTTTGATATGAGGTTTAACGTCCCCGTCAACACTGTAAAGGTCATTTTGGAGACGGTGCATCCAGTTTTGTGGGACTTTTTCCCGACATTGAGGTGAAATGACATCTCAAGCCCTGTCGCCCAATGAAACCAATAGGGTTTATTAGCACGGACAGCGGTTCCTGGACAGCTTCGCACCGCGGTTCCTGGACAGGCTTAGATCCATTAAGCGGTTAACCAGTACTAGTGTGCGGGCCGGATTCAGCTCTGCGTGGAAGCATCATGCAGCCAATATATTTCTTCAAGCCCCTATGGGCGGGGGCTGACCAGCAAAACGTAATAGTTTATGGATCGAGTGCAGTCAAGGACTAAATCCCATTAGTGGGTGGTACTGTCGGTGCCGAAGTGGGGCACGCACAGTTGGTTGCTGTGCACATATAGCATATGTACTCTGGTACTTAAGTTTCTTTAGATACAATACAGAAAAAAATGACGCTAAACTTAACAGAGCTCACATAGACCACGTCGTAGATGCAGCCATAGACACTTGGAGTGCATCAAGTGTGTCTGATGAAGATGAATAGAAAAGATGGATGGTTACCGGGTATATACATAGCGCTAAATTCGTTTGTAACAGTAACATCCTTCTCGGTCTGATAGAGAACAGGATAGAAGACAAACACACCAAAGTCAAACATCAGACTTGGTAACCCTTGAACAAAAGTAAAAAGGAAAGGTTCAAGGAAAGCCACAATCACAAGATGTGGCCAAATCAAGGACAGACAAAACACATATGCAAAAATCAACAATTTCTTCCTCACAGGGGTGATAAAAATGTTAAACAAAAGACACACAGCAAATGTAACACACAAAGGGGACATCAACAAACCAAAGTATTACATGAACCACATCAGAACCACTGCCTTAGAAAGGTCAGTAGCACAGACTACCAGTGGGATGAAGGTCCCTATATGTCCAGCCAACCATCACCATGGGTTCAGGTGTAAAATATTGAATGCTTGTTTTGTTTGCTGGATTTCTACCATAACTGTCGGTGTCTAAAACAGGATCTGCTTCCTGTCAAATCCCTAAGCAATTGTTGGTCAGCCAAAGCTGATAATCTATTTAAGACTGGCTGTCGAAATCACTTGATAGGTAAATTCATAAAAACAACACCTACCAGTTGGTCGACCATGTATGTGGTGTCAAGAGTTAAATGAAAGGCTCAAAGAGTACCAGAATCAAAGGCCAGAGACTATTGAAGGCTCCAAAATGATATACAAGTGAAGGGACTGGGTAAGCCAGTGCTTGATGGGCTCTGCAAGCATCATTTCTTGGTTTACCTGAAAGCATATATGGAATTTGGACAAGATGAACCACCGTTTTCTACTAACCATTTTGGCTGCAGTTCCAAATACATGTAAAATCAACAGAAAAGCTTCAAAATAAATGTTTTGATGTAATGCAAGATTTATTAAGTTCAGTAATATTTCAATGTTTATATATGTAAGTATGACCTAAAAGGAGACTTATTCTAAAGATTATGAGAAAGTTTCGTTTTTTCTAACTTCATCTTAATTGTCAGTAAGATAGATTTATGAAGATGAGTTGACATAAAGCCAAGGAAGTTTTGCAGTAGAAATAGCAAAGGGGTGTATTTAACCCACCCATATTGTTTAAGTCATTATCAAAGAATATATTTACAAATCACCTAATAGCTTCATAAGATCGACAGAAAATCATTGTGTGCTGAATTTTTGACTGTTTTGAAGAATCCTTTTGCCATATATCAATAGATTTAAATATGACAGAAAATATGTCAAAAAATGGATTCAGGGGCGGATAACTCTATAAGTAATTTTAGAAGAAAGAAATGCTTATAATTTGGCAATGCCTATTATATCATAATTATCCCTGTCAAGTACTTTTGCAGTAGCTTTGGAAATAAACTTATGTTGTGGTTTTGCGTAAAGACGGTCAGTAAATTTAGCTGAAATTTAGGTACGACTTATAAGTGAGTTTAGCGGTAAAACGAAGATTTTTTCCACAAAAACATATACATTATGTTTAACATCTATAACGGTCTAAACGATACTAAAAAGACCCACTTGCCAGGATGGTTTGTGCTAGAGATAATAGCGTAAGAACCACAGGTCTCTCAATGGGGTAGAATTACCCCACCCACTTCGGTTGCTCATAGAGCCAATACCATTACATCTGCGGATCTGAAATTTCACCACATTACAGCAAATACATCCTATTTTGAGTCTGCAAAGTTTAAAGAAAAACAAAAGGGGCCATAAAGTAGGCCTTTTAGGGACTGTCTTTACGCAAAACCACAACGTAAGTTTATTTCCAAAGCTATTGCAAAAGTACTTGACACGGATAATTGAGAAATAATAGGCATTCCCAAATTATGAGCATTTCTTTATTCTGTTATTACTTATAGAGTTATCTACCCCTGAATCTTTTTTTTCTCATATTTTCTGTCATATTTAAAATCCATAAATATATGCCAAAAGAATTCTTCAAAACAGTCAAAAACTCAGCAAACAATGGTTTTCTGTCGATCTAATGAAACTTTTAGGTGATTTGTACATACCATCTTTGAAAATGACTTAAAACAATATAGGTTGGTTAAATACACCCCTTTGCTATTTCTGCTGCAAACATTTCTTGGCTTTATGTCAACTCATCTTTACAAATCATACTAGTGAAGAGTAAGCACTAGCGCATACTATAATTGGTGGTAGAAAAAATAATTGTTCACATTCGGTACATCAGAAATGTCTAGCAATAAAGAAATTGATCTTTTATTGGATGACAACATGTATTATGCCCCCGGAATCGAGATTCGGGGACGGGGGGGGGGTCAAATAGCTTTTGATCTGTCTGTCTGTTTGTCTGCCTACAAAAACCTTAAAATTGGATACTACTATTGAATGGTAATAGATTGAGCTTTCATATTTCACATGTTTATACCTTATAACAAGACCTTTCCAGTGGTACCATAAGGTTTGATCTCGTAACCTTGACCTTGACCTTTGACCTACTTTTTCCATTTTTTTTAAACTTTCTTTTAGAACTTTGGCCATATCTGTCGATTGGTAAGTGATAGAGCTTTCATATTGCATTCCTTGTCACAAGACCTTTCTAGTGATACCATAATTTTTGACCTCGTGACCTTGACATTTGACCTCCTTTTTAAAAACTTTAACATTAGCCATAACTTTCGATTGGTAAGTGGTAAGGCTTTCATATTTCACATGTGCGTTCCTTGTCACAAGACCTTTCCAGTGGTACCATAATTTTTGACCTCATGACCTTCACCTTGACATTTGACCTACTTTTTAAAAACTTTAACATAGTTTATAACTTTCGATTGGTAAGTGTTAGGGATTTCATTTTTCACGTGTGCATTCTTTTTCACAAGACCTTTCCAGTGGTACCATAATTTTTGTCCTCATGACATTTACCTTGACGTTTGACCTACTTTTTAAAAACTTTAACATTGACCATAACTTTCGATTGGTAAGTGATAGGGCTTTCATATTTCACATGTGCATTCTGTGAAAAAGGCCTTTCAATTATTTCATGATTTTAGACCTTGAAATTGACCTACTTTTTTAAGACTTGGACATTAGACATACCTACCGATTGCTTAGTGATACTGCTTTCATATTTAACATGCGCTGTCTGGGGACATCAGTATTTCACAAACACATCTTGTTTTTAAATGAGTTTTAATATTTATTATTTTGCTCTACATCACATTCTATTAAAAGTAAATAGCCTTGATAATTCAATGGCTAGTACGTTCGACCTACAATCGAAAGGTACTTGGTTCAGATCAGGCCACCAAAAGAATGATGGCATTGGCGAAAAGTCCTAACAAGCTGTAGGGCAAAGTACTAAAATACAGTTGCGATAAAAAAACGTGTTATATGGGAAAAGGTGCAGGGTGCAGATTAAGAAAAGTTTCCTCAACTAGCTGAAAATGAGCTTAGGGATTTGACCATGGGCATATATCAGCTAAAACAAGCTCAGTGTTACACAGATGAGCATTTCGATGAGAATGGGCAGTATGAAATCTTGATGCATAAAGAGGAGGAAGGTATATTTAAGGCCCATATTCTTTCCAGACATACTTCCAGCAAAACGTAATAGTTTATGGATCGAGTACAGTCAAGGACTAAATCCCATTAGTGGGTGGTACTGTCGGTGCCGAAGTGGGGCACGCACAGTTGGTTGCTGTGCACATATAGCATCTGCACTCTGGTACTTAAGTTTCTTTAGATACAATACAGAAAATAATGACGCTAAACTTAAAAGAACTCACATAGACCATGTCGTAGATGCAGACACTTGGAGGGCATCAAATGAGTCTGATGAAGTTGAATAGAAAGGATAGATGGTTACCGGGTATATACATAGCACTTAATTCATTTGTAACAGTAACACCCCCTCGGTCTGATAGAAAACAGGATAGAAGACGAACACACCAAAGTCAAACATCAGACTTGTGAACCCATGAACAAAAGTAAAAAGGAAAGGTTCAGGGAAAGCCACACTCACAAGATGTGGCCAAATCAAGGACAGACAAAACACATATAACATGCAAAAAATCAACAATTTCTTCCTCACAAGAGGTGATTAAATGTGAAACAAAAGACAAACAACAAATGTAACACGCACAGTGGACATCAACAAGCCAAAGTATTACATGAACCACATCAGAACCACTGCCTTAGAATGCTACCAGTGGGATGGAGGACCCTCTATGTCCAGCAAACCATCACCATGGGTTCAGCTGTAAAATATTGAATGCTTGTTTCGTTTACTGGATTTCTACCATAACTGTCGGTGTCTAAATCAGGATCTGTGTAGTGACTCTGCTTCCTGTCGAATCCCATAGCAATTGTTGGTCAGCCAAAGCTGATAATCTATTGAAGACTGGCTATCGAAATCACTTGATAGGTAAATTCATAAAAACAACACCTAACAGTTGGTCCACCATGTATGTGGTGTCAAGACTTAAATGAAAGGCTCAAAGAGTACCAGAATTAAAGGCCAAAGACTATTGAAGGCTCCAAAATGATATACAAGTGAAGGGATAGAGTAAGCAAGTGCTTGAAGGGCTCTTTAAGCAATCATTTCTTGGTTTACCTGAAAGCATATATGAATATGTTCTATAAAAGGGTTATCCTTTGGAAGCACGGAATACACCACAGAAGTGAAAAATGTGGAGTGTACATGTATTCTGGGCCAGACTAGCTAGTTTCGGCCAATTAGGCCTCATCAGTGACCCTCAGATATTTTTAAAATTCCACAATGGAATCAATGATCCCAAAGGACAAGAAAATATAATCAACACTATGATGTAGGGCAGGGAGACGTTTTACCGCCGCCACACATTCCCACACAACAGCTGTAGTGAAGTTAAATATGTTCTATAAAAGGGTTATCCTTTGGAAGCAAAGAATACACCACAGAACTGGAAACATGAAGTGTAGATGTTTTCTGGGCCAGACTAGCTAGTTTCGGCCAATTAGGCCTCATCAGTGACCCTCAGATATTTTCAAAATTCCACAATGGAATCAATGATCCCAAAGGACAAGAAAATATAATCTACACTATGATGTAGGGCAGGGAGACGTTTTACCGCCGCCACACATTCCCACACAACAGCTGTAGTGAAGTTAAATATGTTCTATAAAAGGGTTAACCTTTGGAAGCAAGGAATACACCACAGAAGTGAAAAATGTGGAGTGTACATGTTTTCTGGGCCAGACTAGCTAGTTTCGGCCAATTAGGCCTCATCAGTGACCCTCAGATATTTTCAAAATTCCACAATGGAATCAATGATCCCAAAGGACAAGACAATATAATCTACACTATGATGTAGGGCAGGGAGACGTTTTACCGCCGCCACACATTCCCACACAACAGCCTTTCTGGACAAGATGAACCACAATTTTCTACCAGCCATTTTGGCTGCAGTTCCAAATACATGTAAAATCAACTGTAAAACTTCAAAATAAATAATTTGATGCAATGCAAGACTTATTAAGTCCAGAAATATTTCAATTGTATAGGTAAGTATGACCTAAAAGGAGACTTATTCTAAAGATTATGAGAAAGTTGCTGTTTTTCTAACTTCATCTAAATTGTCAGTAAGATATATTTATGAAGATGAATTGGCATTAAGCCCAGGTAGTTTTGCAGTAGAAATAGCAAAGGGGTGTATTTAACCCATCCATATTGTTTAAGTCATTATCAAATGATGATGATGATTTCGTGTTTAACGACGCGTCAACCCTCTTTGTGGGTCATAAGCGTCAAGCGGTTAATGGTTAAACGGCATGAAGAATTATGAGGATATCAAAAGTAAAAAGGTATGATATTTATAAACATCTGAAACAGTTAAATCTTATGAAAAAAGTCCAATATCTTTTAAGAATAAAATAATATTATCAAAGTCATTATCAAAGAAGATATTTACAAATCACCTAATAGCTTCATAAGATCGACAGATAATCATAGTGTGCTGGGTTTTTGACTGTTTTGAAGAATCCTTTTGCCATATATCAATAAATTTTAAATATGACAGAAAATATGTCAAAAATTAGATTCAGGGGCAGATAACTCTATAAATTATTACAGAAGAAAAAAAAATGCTCATAATTTGGCAATGTCTATTTTATCTTAATTACCCATGTCAAGTACTTTTGCAGTAGCTTTGGAAATAAACTTATGTTGTGGTTTTGCGTAAAGACGGTCAGTAAATTTAGCTAAAATTTAGGTACGACTTATAAGTGAGTATAGTGGTAAAGTGAAGAATTTTTCCACATAAACATATACATTATGTTTAACATGTATAAAGGTCTAGTCTAAAAAATACCAAAAGGACCCACTTGTCAGGATGCTTTGTGCTAGAGATAATTGCGTAAGAACCACAGGCCTCTCAATGAGGTAGAATTACCCCATCCACTTTGTTTGCCCATAGAGCCAATACCGTTACATCTGAAGATCTGAAATTTCACAATATTACATCAAATACATCCTATGTTGAGTATGCAAAGTTTAAAGAAAATCAGAAGTGGCCATAAAATGGGTCTTATAGGGACTGGTCCTTCACAAAGTATTTTTATAGGAGCCTGTTTTCATATAATGCGTTAACATTGTGATCACTTATGAGCTCATTAAGCAAACGAAGTTTTGAACAAGCGGAACCTGGATGCCAAGTTTAGCATGCTGCCAGTCTAAAGAACATGTTCTTATTAGTGCATTACGAAAACACGCCCATGCAAATACATTGCAAACTTAACCGGCGGAAAAACGAAAAATTTAAGACAAAAATTGTGATATTTTTCTTATTTCTGCTCGAAATATAGATTGTGGTTACTCATCGAGGCGGTTCTAACAAGTACCAACAAACTTTATTTTAGAGCAGAAATAAGAAGAGTAAGGTTTACCCCCTGTAAACCCCAGTTTTTCGATATAAAAGTGGGGTTCATGGGGGTCAATATTATAAAGGTGTGTTTGCGTGATGTTCTGAGTAGTGCTTTCAGAAAACTTGACTTGAAAATGCCTCTGCTGCCATCCTGTATACATGTCCGTGAATGAATACCCCATTACACCCAAACTTTATATGGAAAAAACTGGGGCTTACAGGGTTTAACATTATTGTACTTATTTTTGCACTAATACATAGGTTGTGGCTACTCGTTTGTTTGTTTGATTTGAGGTTTAACGTCCCAGTCAACACTGTAAAGGTCATTTTGGAGACGTTGTTTCCAATTTTGTGGGACTTTTACCTGGCACTGAGATGAAATGACACCTCAAGTCCTGTCGCCCAATGAAACCAATAGGGTTTATAAGCATGGACAGGCCGCCTCGAACCAATTTGCCTGGGCAGGCTTAATTCCTCTAAGCGGTTTCCCAGTACTCGTGTGCAGGTCGGTTTCAGCTCTGTGTCGAAGCATCACGCAGCCCATATATTTCTTCAAGCCCCGATGGGCGGGGGCTTGTGTGTACTCGTAGGAACCGCCTCCACGAGCACCCACAACCTATGTTTGGAATATATAAGAAAAAGAAAATCACAATTTTCATTGGAAAATAGCCATTTAGGAGATATGAAAGCATGCACTGTGTAACACGGGTATGTTATTGCATGTATATTGGTCTAAAGATCTCCGTTGCAGAACACAAACATTACTACCAAATATGCCGTGACAGAATGACATTACAATATCACGCCTATTCAAATACATTGTAAATTTTACCGCCGAATTCAGACGCAAAATTGTAATAGCTTACATGTACCTTATTTCTACTCAAATTATAGATTGTGGGTACAGCACCAGAACCGCCTATTCAATTGAGGTTTCACGTCCCCATAATCACTATTTAGGTCATTTTGGAGACGTGGCTTCCGACTTTGTGGATCCAGAAGTGGTTGGTTTACATTTGGTTACATATGACAAAGTTTATAAATACCTGTATGTTCTAAACTCAAAGACAAATTTACTTGATACTTGCATCGATGCTGCATACCAATCCAAAGATTTCATGATGTATGTCCCTACGCCCAGCCACGGTAACCTTGACCTTTATAAGTCTATGTTAAACATGAGGGCCCCCGTACATGGCTATTTTTCTGCTAATACAAGCCTATGTAAAAGGTGGGTCCGGGACAAGCCATTTTTAACACAAGGGCTATGATTTGGGCCTGGGGCGGAACCTTTTTTGACCCCAGGGCTATAATTTGAACACTCGTGGTAGAGCTTCATTAGGTGAAGCTTCATACCCAATATCAAAGACCTAGGTTTTTTTTTGGTTTGGGTTTTACGGCCCTTTCAAGATTATTTCACTCATATCGAGCCGATCGTTAATCAGAAGTCGGCGAAAACCGAAGTACCCGGAGAAAATCCACCTGACCTTCCGTTGCAGAACTTGGCGTCTCACACGTGGCCCGAGCGAGCCTCGAAACTACGGCGGTGAGAGACCTAATGACTAAGAGTCAGCGCTCTTATCCACTAGGCCACACAAAGACCTAGGCCTGTTGGTTTCAGAAAAGAAGATTCTCAAAGGTTTTCCCTATATAAGCCTATGTAAAACCAGTGGGTCCCGAGGCGGGGTCATTTTTCATGTTTTTGGGCCCAGGGTTATAATTTATAATATGGCAGAAGTCCACTAGATCAATCTTCATACTATCAAAGGCCTTGGCCTTCTGATTTCAGACAAGAAGATGTTTAACGGTTATCACTCTATAAGCCTTCATAAAAGCAGTGGATCTTGGCGCGGGACCAAGTTCGGTCCCATGGATATAGTTTGAACCATCTTAGTAGAGATCCACTAGATGAAGCTTCATGCCAGATATCAAAGACCCAGGCCTTCTGGTTTAAATCAGTCGAGACGATTTTTAATAGTTTTCCCTATATAAGCATATTAAAAACCAATGGTCCCGATGCGGGGGCCATTTTGGACCATGAGCTATAATTTCAACAATGTTGGTAGAGGTCTATTAGATGAAGCTGCGTAACAAATATCAAGGACCTGGGCCTTGTGGTTTCATACAAGAAGATTTTTAGGTTTTCCCTATATTAGCCTGGCCACGGGAGACGGGCCATTTTTGGTCGAGGTCCACTAGTTGAAGATTGAAACCAAATATCAAAGACCTTGGCCTTCTGGTTTAGAGAAGAAAATTTTTAAAGGTTTTCTCTTATTTTACAATTTTGGTTGCCATGGCAACCAGACTTCTTCATGGAATGGAATTCTTTGAACAAATGTGAAAGGGGACCACCAAAAGATCATTTCTACCAAGTTTAGGCAGAATCTGTTCTGTGGTTTAGGAAGAGATGTCGTTTATCTATCTATCTATCTATCTATCTATCTATCTATCTATCTATCTATCTTATCTATCTATCTATCTATCTATCTATCTATCTATCTATCTATCTATATCTATTTATCTATCTATCTATCTATCTACTGACACTGCGTCGGTCACATTTGACCATTACCGCAGGTGTATATTACATACACTCCAGGTTTTGCAGGATGAAAGCCTACACAGTTATCATGTAATTACGGTAGGGATCTTTAACCTGCACAGGGGATGGTTCTCCCTGCACAGGGGGGCCTCCAGTTAACGTCCCGATCCGAAGGACGGTGCACTTTATGACATTCATCCCTGCAAATGATGCCAATGGAGCGTGTTCGGACACCGAAATTTTATCGCCGCTGCCGGGGATCGAACCCGGGACCTCTAGCACCAGAGGCAAGTGCACTAACCACTGAGCTATCACGCTCCATAGCTATCACGCTCCATTTAAAGAAAGTGTGGACGGACGAAGGTACGGACGGCCAGATGGACGGACGACGATGAAGACGACGAACGGTGAATGTTCACAGTAGCTCCACCGGAGCCTTCGGCGCAGGTGAGCTAAAAATTACATATAAAGTAAAGTAAAATGAACTCGCCGTTCAAATTACACTTTTAAAGTACAAGGCACACATTTTGCTGTTATCATTTGAACTAGCTCATATCAAGTGCAAACCTGATTGTTTTTTCTTAGTGCAAACAGCAAATGTTTAGATCAGCCTGCTCAGCATCTTTATGTTCACTGTGTGAATAGCAATGTTTCTTTATTGCCATATCTTAAATGTCTAAATTCTTACAAATAATTAAGCAGAACCTTGTATATATATATAACTTGTCACAAAACCCCAACACAAGGTTTCTAATGACGTGGCCCATTTTTGCGTGTCGACGTTTTCATTACAATAACACTGTCGTACGCTATAGTGCATTTTCACATCTCCAAAATGGCTTCTTTTCTGACGAAAATCCGTGTTATTTGTTTTTATTTATACTGGAAACATACGTTGTCGGTGTTCGTTATAACCGCGGTCCGCGGTTCTAACGAGTACCGACAACGTGTGTTTTTGGGCATAAAAATAATGTATACGCCCATTTTCTTTTATATAAAGCTGGGTTTAGAGGGGTGTACATTACACGAACTTATTAACTTGATGTAAACTGAGTACCTTCGTCTCTGAGTCAGCTACGCCCGATAGATAGAAAGACATTTTGTTTGATTTCAGAAGATACTCACTCTTATGACAAAAAAAAAACAGGTAAGATCGATTATGTAATAGAATTTGTTTGTTTGATTTGAGAGGTTTAACGTCCCCGTCAACACTGTATAGGCCATTTTGGAGACGTCGCTTCCAATTTTTTGGGACTTTTACCCGACATTGAGATGAAATTACATCTCAAGCCCTATCGCCCAATGAAACCAATAGGGTTTATACGCATGGACTTGCACCGTTGTACCTGGGCAGGCTTAGATTCTATAAGCGGTTTACCAGTACTCGTGTGCAGTCGGATTTCAGCTCTGCGTTGAAGCATCATGCAGCCCATCTATTTCTTCAAGCCCCGATGGGCGGGGGCCGATTATGTTATAGAAGACAAATCACTAAACAGCTGAACTTCAATGACTCGAAACACCATTGGGGACATGAAAATATGTTCTAAACAGGGGTAATTTGCACCCATTACGAAAAAACACGCCTAATTAAACATATTGAAAGTTGTAACACCAACAATTTTTTTTTCTGTTAAAAGAATCTGATATTTTTTATAATTCTGCTCAGATTTTAGTTTGAGTAAACGCTGGAGTCGAGGCGGTTCAGACAAGTAGACACGATCTATGTTTCTGTGCAGAAATAATAATAATAAAAAAATAATATATACCCCTGTAAACCCCAGTTTTACTGTATGAATGTAGGGTTAGGGGGGCAAATTATACCCGATGTCTGAGCGTTAGTTCATCCATACGGGAAAAGTTCGGCCATATGAAATCAAGGGAAATCAAGGGAACAAACCTGTACTGGCAGTTTTTCCAGGTAATCTCCAGAATTACGCTACTTGACACCTGTTTTAAAGCGATTCGGCAATAGTCGGCAGTTTTCAAGGGGGTCAAAATAATATAGGCGTGTTTTCGCCTATATTATTTTGACCTTCTTGAACCCCACTTTTATATTGTAAAACTGGGGTCTCCGGGGGTATACCTTATTTTTCTTTTTTCTGCTCTAAAATGTAGATTGTGGGTACTCGTTCGAACCGCCTAGATGAGCTGAAATAAGAAAAATATCATAATTTTTCATCATAAAATTTTCATTTTTTCAGCGTTAAAGGTGGTAATGTATTTGTATAGGCGTGTTTGCGTAATGTATAGCGCCATGTAAGGAGGAAAAAAAGAAAGAAAAGATAGGAAAGTATTTGAAACTCCGCATAGAAACTCTGAACCATCGGTTTTGCGATTCTTTTCAACCCCAAGATCACGATGGTACAGTTTAGATCTAATCGTTTGCCAAGTGCTGGTGTTAAAATACACATGAAATACCCTGATAAGATTGAGATAATGGAAAATAGAGAAAATGCCTATCCGGTTTTTGGTTTTACGGCTCTTTCATAATAGAACCGGCCCCGATAGCTCAGTTGGTAGAGTGTCCGCTCCGGGGAACGGGAGGTCACGGGTTCGATCCCGGGCCGCGACATACCAAAGTCGTTAAAAATGGTACTAGCTGCTGCTCGCTTGGCACTCATATTACGGGGTAGAGCTCGGACTGGTCGACCCAGTGTCAGGATAATGTGACTGGGTGTGGCATCATGTAATGTGTCTGGGACATGATACTTCAGTGAGGCAGCACTTCCAAGTGAATGGAATAAGGCTATAATTAGACCAATCCCAAAAGCAGACGGGAATGATCCATGGAACCCTTTATGCTACCGTGGTATATGCTTAATATCCATACCGTGCAAAGTATATGCAGACATTCTTAATACACGATTTTTTACCTGGATATATGATAATAATATTGTGGTTGACGAGCAAAACGGGTTCCGCCGAAACAGGTCTTGCTTGGAGCACATTTACTCTTTATATTCAGTGATAAACAAAAGAAAACAGCAAAAGCTATCCACTTACGTATGTTTCGTAGACGCCAAGAAAGCCTTTGATACTGTTCAGAGAGACTGTTTATGGTATAAACTTATCTCTCTTGGCATTAAAGGAAAGGTGCTTAAAGCAGTACAGTCACTCTATACAGATGTTCAGTGCGTGGTAAAAGTTAATAACTATGTAACACCCAGTCTAAGGGTACCACAAGGTGTGAAACAGGGATGTAAGCTTTCCCCGACATTATTTTCCCTTTATATAAACGATCTTGCCGCTGAAATTAAACAGATGAATCTTGGTATCGACATTGGTGAGCTGCAATTATCCATTCTTTTGTATGCGGATGATATTGCGCTTATAGCACCTGATGCTGACTCACTCCAGTTGATGCTTAACAGACTGAATGAATGGTGCAGCAAATGGAGACTATCAGTTAATAGTGATAAAACCAAAGTTGTACATTTCAGACCAACGTCGTTACCACGTTGTAACAACGTGTTTCATTGTGGCAACTTAACCATTGAATTGACAGAGAAATACAAGTACCTAGGCTTGTGGTTTCAAGAGCATGTAGATTTGAAATTTGCAACCTCTGAATTGGCAAAGTCTGCAAGTCGAGCCCTGTCTGCTTTATATGCAAAATTTAAATACACAGGGGGTATGGCTTATGACGTATATACACAATTATATTCCTCACTTGTAGAGCCTATATTGTACTATTGTGCGGGTATCTGGGGTTTGTCTAATTACAGCCATATTAATACTGTTCAAAACAAAGCTTGCAGGTACTTCCTAGGGGTTGGGAAAAATGCTGCCAACATAGCTACTAGAGGCGACATGGGCTGGACAGACTGCTTTGTCAAGCAGAGGGTGGAGAGTTGCCGTTTATTTTGTAAATTATCAAATACTACTGATAACCGATAAGTGAAGACCGTTTTTACATGGTCAAAGTCTCATGGTAAATGCTGGGAGAAGCGGTTCCTTAAATTTGCGCAAGATGTTGGCATATCACACTTATTTGAACAGGCCACTGTTAATGTTGCTGACGCTGTTAAGTTATGTAAATCTAAATTAATTGAAAGCGATAAGCAGAAGTGGATAACAAACTTATTCAATGATACAGGACACGAAAATGGCAACAAATTCAGGACTTACAGGTTATATAAACTAGACATACAATTAGAGTCATATGTAAAACTTCCCCTTCACAGAGATCACCGTCGCATTTTAGCCATGTATAGATGTGGTAATCTGCCCTTACACATTGAAACTGGACGTTTCGCTAGGCCTATAATCCCACTAAAACAGAGAACTTGTTTCCATTGTGTTAACTCCGTTGAAGATGAAGTACATTTCTTTATTGAATGCCCCTTCTATGATGATATAAGAAGGAAGCTGTTTCACAGGGCACAGTTATGCAATAGAGATTTTGCCACATTCAATTCGACAGAGAAGTTAATCTTTTTAATGAACAATATTAACATGCAATATATTGTGGCTTCTACCCTATACAATATGTTCCAGAGGCGTAAACGAGTCTTATGATGCTTTTAATCCTCCATTAATTTATTTATTTACTTTACACTTTAGCAAAGAAATATTTACAATATGATTTTATCGAAAACTTATCTCAAACTATTGCATACTGTGGTTGGTGACACAGCCATGTCACATCACGAAAGCATGCCTATATATTTGTGACCCCATGAATCCCACTTTTGTTTAGCAAAGCTTGGGTTTGCGGCGGTAAACTTTGTTTTTCCTTGTTCCTGTTCTTGGGCTCGGGTTGTGGGTACTCGTTGGGCCGCCTTGCCGATGCGGTTCTGGCGGGTGCCCTCGATCTGGGTTTGGGCGGGGATGGTGAGAATATCCGAATTCTTGTCCGAAAATTTTCGTTTTAATGAAGTATATATTTCCAATATATACGTATAGGCGTGTTCTCGTGATGAGATAATATAGCTTTGTATATTTTGTATATATCCATGCATTTATAGACTTAGATCTTTTAAGTGCGTGTCTCGTAAGCTGGTTATCCAGCTGAGTGTCTTAATTGAAAATCTGATTTTTACTGTGTATATTTATCTGTTGCACAGACATGTGACACGTTAATAAAATACTACTACTATTACTACTACTACTATAAAAGTGAGCATTGAGCTCCCTGTCGCAACCAGACACCGTCGTGATATGACTGAAAAATTGTTGAAAGCGACGTTAAACCCGAATTCACACACACACTTTCATAATCACCGTCTATCATCTACACCGGAAATAGAATCCCGGTGAATCGATTGAAACCGAAAGTAGGCATGGAACACGGTGAGTGTAGCCTTTATTTCTTATCTATTTTCTGCCCGCGAAGTGTAAATTTATTTCCTTGAAATAACAGAGGGATTTCTGCAAGATTTTATGCGTTTTTCTATGCTGTATGTATCGATTTAAAGTCAGAAACACAAGTTTAACGATGCTTGGTACTGGGTGAAGACCAGCATTTTCGAAAATAGGTTACAGATTTCATAATTTCTTGATTTATTTCCGCTTAAACTTTCTTTCACCTGTTTCTGTTTATAATGGATAGTATCTGAAAAGTTTCTCTGGTCATGATTTTATCATACACTAAGCGTATTTATTAAAAACCAAAAATCCATGTGTACGGCGTTTAGCTGTTTACAACCAGGTAGCTGTACGGAATATAGCCAAAAAAGGGTACGGCGAATAGATATGGCTACCCCTGTATTCTTAACTGTTAAATGCCAATGATGGACCATTTCCTTTTTTTACCTAACTTTAAGGGTATATATGCTTGCCCCGACCAACGGATCATGGAGATTCTATCTATCTATCTATCTATCTATCTATCTATCTATCTATCTATATATCTATCTATCTATCTATCTATCCAACAGCAACACTGTTGTGGAGGAAATTGATCATGAAATCTTTTCTTCGGTCATTATCTCCTTCATTTTCTGCCTTCACGTATAAGCCTGCACAGGAGAAGGGTGGCTAGGTAAACTGTTCGGTAAAATGACCTAAATAGTGTTGACTGGGCCGTTGAGTACCCCTAAAACCACTACTGCGATCGGACATAATTGGCCATTACTGTCAGGTGTACATTACGCATACCCCAGATCTGCAGGATGAAAACCTACACAGTAATTATGCACCTTGTGCCATGTCATCTCCAATGACGAACTCCTCTAGCACCTCTGTTTGCACCTTGGATTTGGCTTGCAACCTCCCGAGATTGAAAAGCTTCCCATCAAAGCGAAACCTAATCGGTATGGCGTTGTCACCCTCCTGAAAAACATCTGTGAGCATGGCAGCGAACATCATGCTGAACAGTGTCTAGCCTAGCACACAGCCTTGCTTGACTCCATTTGTCACAGGTAATGGATCTGAGAGCTCACCATCATTGTGATTACATTACACGATTAGTTTAAACAATGTTATATTAGTTGAGTACACGTTATGATTGTATAGTTAACTAATAAACTATTGTTTAAACTCGTCATGTAATTACGTAAAGATCTCTAACTTGCATAAGGGATGATTCCCCCTGCACGGGGGTAGGGGGATCCAGTTAACGTCCCGATCCGATAGACGGTGCATTTTGGGGCATTTATCCCGGCAAATGATACCAGTGTAGCATGTTTGGACACCGCAACTTTATTACCGCTGCAGCAAATCGAACCGCAGACCCCTAAAATCAGAGGCAAACGCATTAACCGCTGAGCTATTACACTGCATGATACTTCCATGCAGATCGGCCCCCGCCCATCGGGGCTTGAAGAAGTATATGGGCTGCATGATGCTTCCACGCACAGCTGAAACCGACCCGCACACGAGTACTGGTAAACTGCTTATAGGATCTAAGCCTGCCCAGGTAAAGCGATGCGAGTCGGCCCGTCCATGCTTATAAACCCTATTGGTTTCATTGGGCGGCAGGGCTTGAGATGTCATTTCATCTCAATGTCGGGTAAAAGTCCCACAGAATTGGAAGCAACGTCTCCAAAATGACCTTTACAGTGTCGACGGGGACGTTAAACCTCAAATCAATCAATCAAAAATCAAACTTCCAAATCGACCGCATGACTACTGGTAAACCGCTTAGAGTGTCAAAGTCTGTCCAGGCAAAATGTCGCGAATCTGACCTTCCCTACATGTAAATTCCTTTGATTTGTCCGGCGGCTCTGTATGTAAAAGTCTCACAAAATTGGAGGCAAAGTCTCCGAAATGACCTAAATAGTATTGATGGGGACGTTAAATCTCAATTCAAACAAACAAATAAAAAAAAAAGAAAAAAAAAAAAGTTTCTACTAAAGTATACTCATTTCTACTGCTTTATTCCTTGGGTTGTGCTAAGCATTGTCCAATTTACTTGTGTTGAATGACATATACCAATTGCCTAGGCATACCTCAATTGGCTAGACTATGTGAGTCATGTGAAGCTAATAGGTGTTTGTTTGTTTGATTGAATTTGACTCGAGTCTAACGACCCCGTCAACACTATATGGGTCATTTTGGAGACGTTGCTTCCAATTTTGTGGGACTTTTACCCGACAATGAGATGAAATGATATCTTAGCCCCTGCCGCCGAATGAAACCAATTTCTTACATGCTTTTCAATGAATGATAGAGATTTATCAGTGAAATATAAATCGATATTATCACTGTTTCAATTTTTTGTTTTTCACTGTTTGGGACTACTTTTTTCTTCAAATCTAACTCTAATTTCAATTTTATCTTTGTCAGATAACTGAACAATACTGAAATGTGTTCTAATTGACGCATAGCCCGTTCATGTGTGACGGGGACGTTACTGACGTCATTTATTACGCTGACGTCACGTCTTTTGTCGCGCGACGTTAGACTTGCCAGCAACTTCTTTGGAAAACTACTCTCTCAATTATTTCATTAATCATTCATAATAATACCATCCCAGGCCATTTCTCAGGTGCAAACTTTCAGTTTACACCCACTAGTATACCCACTCAACACGATGGACACCACTAAATTGACGCGAAACGAACAGGAACAAAGATAATTTTCTCCGAATGTGAGCGACACCATTAAAGACGCTAAATATTGCCTTTTGAAGCATGTAAGAAACAGAAAATTTGATTTTTCAGTGCAAGATCAAATTTTATTTCACTCATGATCACCAAAACTGCTATTTTCACTCGTGGCTACGCCACTCGTGAAAATAACAGTTTTGGTGTTCATTCGATGAAATAAAATTCGATCTTACACTGAAAAAATCAAATATCCTCTATATGGTGATATGCATGAACGTTCAGACTCACAACACTTTTCCTGGACAGGCTTACAGCCGATTAGCTGTTTACCAGTACTCGTGTGTGGGCGGTTAAAGCTCTGGAAGTATCATGCAGCCCAATCTATGTCTTCAAGCCCCGATGGGCGGGACGAAGGACTACAGTTTGTTTGTTTGGTCGTGGTTTAACGTCCCCGTCAACACAATTTAGGTCATTTTGGAGACGATGCTTCCAACTTTGTGGGACTTTTACCCGACATTGAGATGAAATGACATCTCAAGCCCTGCCGCCCAAGGAAACCAATAGGGCTTATATGCACTGGACGGTTTGACTTGGACTACTTTTCCTGGACTGGCATAGTCCATCAAAGAAGTTAACCAGTACTCACGTGCGGTAGTTTCAGTCCTGCGTGGAAGCACCGTGCATCCCAATCTATTTCTCCAAGCCCCGATGGGCGGGGCCCGTAATGACTGCAGTGAAAATCTATGTTTGTCGTTTGGTCCACCAAGTCTCAACTAATGTTGCGTTCGTCGTCAGACAAGAGTCATTCTGGCTTTTATATTTGTTCTTTGTTACACGTGTTGATTAATGGTAAGTAGGAAAAACATCATGCAACAGACAAAAAAAAAACAACAAAAAAAAAAAAAACAGAATGATCATGTTTTATACCCCATCATCAAGTAAAATAAAAGTAATGGTTTGGATGTCGTTAAAATAACTTAAGCCCCCTAAAACTTATTGTTGACCGTCCCAAATCGGTATGTTTTTTTTTTTTTTTTTTTTTTTTTTGTGGGGGGGGGGGGGGAAGTCACAACTTTCCAAAAATGTGGTGAAAATGTGTTCGAGACAGTAGTAGTTCGAGCCTCTGAGGGTTATTAACAGGGTTATGTCAGGAGGCATAACGCTTATATTAAATTAAGGTATGCTGTGTGTAGGCGATTCTAATGAGTACACGCAACATATCTTTTCACAATAACATTTGTTCGAAGTTATCCCTAACAATGTTTTATCAGGCCCTATGGAAAGTTTTTTCCAGGGACTCAAGAATGAGTTCGAATCAACCATGGTTAATGAGACACCGGTGTTCGAGTCATCGAAGTTTCACTGTATGTGGTGTATTATTTGCTTCCAAAGGATAACCCTTTTATAGAACATATTCCACGCATCTATATTTGAGCTGGCGTGTTTTGATAATGCGCACTTCTTTTTAACACAAAATAACGCTTATGTGGCAAAATATGGTCTTAAAATTCTGATGACACTGGATAAAGATGTTGTGACAGGTGAGTCCCTTGATTTAGCCCCAGTTCATGCCGACCATTGTTTACATTTCGTTACCCATAAGCAGCATGTTTGACAAAATATAACGTCCAACTTTGACAAGACATACGTTTCATCATATATACAGAGCAGTACAATCCTCATGGATGTATGAGAAGCACCGTAGGAACGGTCGAGTTACTTTTAAAATGTTATCAGCTATAAACATGGAACTATTCGCCGTACACTTTCTGTTACAATAATTTGCTATAAGCCGTACACCAAGCTACTATTCGCCGTACAACAGGTAAATTTACGTTTTGGCAAACAGTTGTGTTGAAAGTACAGTTTGAGGCGAGTTTCTTTTGCAAATTATTTTTTGATCATTGTTCTATCTGATTAAGTGGAAAACCTTCAGTAGAAAGGCATAAACATTAAAAACACAACAAGGAACTTGTCAAAATCCATTCAGTTTGTGGTACCAGCTATCGAACATTCGGTCTGTAATTGCACGATTGTGTGTTTAATAATCAAAACACTTCTCACAGCAGCAGCAAATTATGTCCACTACTGATATTGATAACAGTATTCTAAAACTAAAACTTACAAGCAGTAAAAATATCCATTTTCAAGAGGCACCCCTTATCCTTCAGTCATTTTTTTCGATTCACCCGGATTCTATTTCCGGTGTAGATGATAGACGGTGATAATGAAATTAATCGAAATCGCTTGGTTGTACTGAAAACTGTCGAGAGGACATTTTCTTGACCTGAAAAAATGTCCTCCTCTCGACAATTTTCAATTGTTTTGTTGTCCCTGCATACCAATGATTGATTTCGATATAACATATTTATCTGGAAAATGTTCATGTATGTCGTGTGTACTCTTTAGAATCGCCTCGATGAGGCACTGAAACTTGATGATATTCCAAGTATCGCATAGTTATATTGTTATTTGGTTTCTTGACGGGCCGATGTTTCTCAATAAGAATCAAATACGAATGACTTAGCGGCCCCCGCCCATAGGGGCTTGAAGAAATATATGGGCTGCATGATGCTTCCACGCAGAGCTGAATCCGGCCCGCACACTAGTACTGGTAAACCGCTTAGAGGATCTAAGCCTGTCCAGGAACCGCGGTGCGAGGCAGACCGTCCATGCTAATAAACCCTATTGATTTCATTGGGCGACAGGGCTTGAGATGTTATTTCATCTCCATGTCGGGTAGAAGTCCAACAAAATTGGAAGCAACGTCTCCAAAATGACCTTTACAGTGTTGACGGGGACGTTAAACCTCAAATCAAACAAACAAACAAAACAAAACGAATGACTTAGTTATATATAGTCTGCCGCCGTGAAAGCTTTTTTTTACGACATTTTATTAATTGCTGCAATGTTTTGCAAAGAATTATTTTTTTTCCCAGCGGACGTCGTGGGAACTGCATGTTTTCAGGTGACATAACGAAACGCGCCCTTCTGCATGCACTACGTCGATTGAAAGAAAGAAAGGAGTTAATTTAAAACAATTGAAAGGTTTGCTGAAATTTAGTGTGATGCTAGAAATTAGTTTGCCTTCATATCTTACCAAAAGTGCAGTAAATCCAAGATGGCGGACACCGCAATTCAGCGAACTGCAGGGTATTATTTTCTTGCTCACGTGTAATATGAAAATAATTGCCCTTACGCTGTCCAGTCAAACGTTACACATTTATTTGCAGAATAACAAAGCTGCAAATAACTGCCCTCATTACCATAACACACCTCTCCAAAATGGCTACTTTTATGAAAATCCGTGATATTTTTCTTATAAATACTGCTAACATAAGTTGCGGGTGATCGTTAGAACCGCCTCATTGAGGCGGTTCTAACGAGTACCAACAACCTATGTCTTGGAGCAAAAATAAAAATAATAATGTATACCCCTGTAAACCCCAGTATTCTCTAATTAAAGTGGGGTATAGGGGGTATTCATTTCACGGACATTTTCATGTGATGTCTGCTGTCCAATCAAAAGCAACAAAGTTCTCTGCAGCATAACAAAGTCGTTCAAAATATTATTTGTAAACATATTAATAATAATAATTATAATAATAATACATGATAATAATAGATATTATTTAATGAGGGTAGCCATATTTAGTATATACTTATCTTCAATGTGGCCCTCTCAAGAAAAGTATTTTTTTTTTTTTTTTTTTTTTTTTTGGTTTTGGTTTTACGGCCGTTTCAAGATTATTTCACTCATGGCGAAAACCGGAGTACCCGGAGAAAAACCACCTGACCTTCCGTTGCAGAACTTGGCGTCTCACATGTGACCCGAGCGAGGCTCGAACCACAGCGGTGAGAGACCTAATGATCAAGAGTCAGTGCTCTTAACAGCTAGGCCACGGAGGCCCGTCCCAAGGAAAAACACACACTACAAATATACCCTATAATGCGAAATTAAAAGCCTAGGATAGTGTGGTGTCTTGTCGGTGTGGATCAAGACTGCTTATATCAAGAGATAACAATATCTATATTTATCATATGTCGTCGCGTCTGAGAATGTAAAGTCTTTCAAAACGCAGTGAGACTTTCATGCACTTTTAATTTTGGACTATAGTCCGCGTTTAGGTTAAATCGCCTTCAGTATGGATTTTATATTGGGCGATATAGTTTTACTGAGGATCGTACTGCATCATATCAACCACTTGGCCACGAGTTCTACATAAAAAAAACTCATTTATACTTTTAAATTCCTGTGAAAAAAGAAATCCAAAACCTGCTTCCCCAAAAACATGGAATAGTCTTATCACGCTTGAACGTTGAACTCTCTATCACGAAAACACGCCTATATAATTTTGACCCCCTTGAACCCCACTTTTATATAGAAAAACTTGGGTTTCCGGGGGTATACCGTATTTTTCTTATTTCTGCTCTAAAGTATAGATTGTTATTACTCGTTAGAACCGCCTCGATGAGGTGGTTCTAACGAGTGCCCACAATCTATATTTTGAGCAGAAATAAGAAAAATATCACAATTTTTCATCTTAAAATCTTCATTTTTTTTCGGCGATAAAAATGGCAAAGGTCGTTGATAAACTATAATAAGGTCATTTGTTATGATATTTTTTCCAGATATGAATTCTACAAGGGTTAAAACGTTAAGAAGCTTGATAACGGATGACAAAGTCGACGAGGTAAAATGTTTAGATTTTTTTAAAATGTATAACCTCCCTGTAAGACTCAGGTAAAGAAAAGTGGGATTTCGCATATTTGGACAGTACTGTAATATTGGTTTGGGCAGCAGATACATTTACCCTTTAAGTACCAAACGGAATCTTCCTCCTTATATATAAGAGGAGTCCATTCCAAAATTAAGGGGTGTCAGGTTGTTCTTTTTTATCAAAACTTATTTGGCTGATCTGGGCCTGCACTGTTTGCCAGGGTATCCGTTGTGGGTTTCCGTTAATGAAGCGATTTTTACAAGCTACATCCATTAATATGTGTTTGGTGTAGATATAAGAAAATTGTCAAATTTTCCCCAGTTTCACGGATCCGCCTGAAGGAGGAGACAACTCCTGAAGATTAATAACTTTTAAGTCTTTTCAGATTCGAGAATTTGTTCGGCCCCCGCCCATAGGGGCTTGGAAAAATATATGGACTGCATGATGCTTCCACGCAGAGCTGAAACCGAACCGCACACGAGTACTGGTAAACCGCTTAGAGGATCTAAGCGTGTCCAGGCAAAGCGGTGCGAGTCGGCTCATCCATGCTTATAAACCCTACTTGTTTCATTGGGCGACAGGGCTTGAGATGTCATTTCATCTCAATGTCGGGTTAAAGTCCAACAAAATTGGAAGCAACGTCTCCAAAATGACCTTTACAGTGTTGACGGGGACGTTAAACCTAAAATCAAACAAACAAACAAAACAACCCTATTACGAAAACACGCCTATACAAAAACATTGCCATTTTTGGGGGGCCAAAAATTAGAAATCTTAAGATGAAAATTTGTGATATTTTTCTTATTTCTGCTCAAAAACATAGATTGTTGGGACTCGATATAACCGCCTCGACGAGGCGGTTCTATTGAGTACCCACAATCTATGTTTTTGAGCGTCGAGGCGGTTCTATCGAGTCCCCACAATCTATGTTTTTGAGCAGAAATTAGAAAAATAATGTATACCCCCTACAACCCCAGTTTTACTATATTAAAGTGGGGTAGGAGGGGGTCAAAATTTTATAGGTGTGTTTTCGTGATGCTCAAAGTGCGATTGTTTATGTCGTCTGCATTATATACGTTTCAAACTTTTTACACATATTTTAGCACCGAGGCAGACAGTGTGAATGCTGATCAAACCATTCATAGTTTGGTCCACATTGTTCGCAAAAATGACAGTAGACAACAAAGCAGACTAGAATTGTTGTGATTGGCGTCTTAAGCGTCTATCGTATGTAGACGACATCAACCGAAGCCCGCTGGCGGAACTGAGCGGACGCTTAACGGAAACTTTTGAACAGTCTGGGCCCAGGATTACAATGCGTACTTAAATTTTAAGTACCTACTTTAACTAAGTATTTACTTAACTGTCGTATAAAGTGAACTTCAAAGAATTTCTTTCGTTTAAGTCGATACTTAACCAAAGAAAATACTTAAATATTTAAGGTAACCCAGGTAGGTACCTTAACTTTTAAGATTTGACCTTGACACATGAATGTATATATCAACAACGGCAAACATGAGAGCTTTTATTTGCACGAAGTCACCAGTCATGCTCGGTAGCTCAGACGGTAGAGTGTTTGCATCATATACGAGAGGCCCTGGGTTCGGGTCCCGGTTGAGCCACTTTTTTCCTCCCTGTGGAGACGTGGAATTATACTACTTCTCCTTTGGTGTGTCAAAATTGTCGACGAATAGAGCTGTATAAAAACATCCCTTTACATAATACTGGTGACAGGGCAACAATTTATTGTTTGGTGTAGGAAGGTTCTAACAAGCGAAAGGGGGTCTTAAACGACTTGGTTGTTTTTGTCAGGGTAGGTGTGTGTATATGTTTGATTGATTGAAACTAATATGGTTTATAAGCATGGACTCGCTCCGCTTTTCCTGGACAGGCTTAGATCCTCTAAGTGGTTAACCAGTACTCGTGTGCGGTCGGATTCAGCTCTGCGTGGCAGCGTCATGCAGCCCATTTATTTCTTCAAGCCCCGATGGGTGGGCGGTGTGTGGGGGAGAGGGAGGCTGGCGCATATCACTTTTGTCTGTTATTTAAAAACTGATCCTGTGGCACATTGGGTCCATTTTGTTACGGTTATGCATGTCCTGCTACGTGTATGCATACAATGTTCACAGCGTTCATATGCCGTCTTTATTAAATTCAGTGCCCTGAAATAGTCTTACGCCACGTGTATTTAAGAAATGACTTATTTTTCTGCTCTTCATGAAAGTATGAACGAACAGGGTCGCCTGCAAAGTAAATGAACTCCGAAGGGGTTCATATAAACCTTGCTAGCGACCGCTGTCGTTCATACCTTCATGAACAGCAAAAAGAAATATTTCTTATATTTACATTCTTTTTTCCTCATCACTGGGCGAAAAAAAGATGCTATAAGGCAAACTGTTAAAGCTGAACAACATTTACACGCTGTTTTTCTACAAAGACCCCCGCCTATAGGGGCTTGAAGAAATATATGGGCTGCATGATGCTTCCACGCAGAGCTGAAGCCGGCCCGCACACTAGTACTGGTTAACCGCTTAGAGGATCTAAGCCTGTCCAGGAACCGCGGTGCGAGGTGAACCGTCCATGCTAATAAACCATATTGGTTTCATTGGGCGACAGGGCTTGAGGTGTCATTTCATCTCAAATGTTGGATAAAAGTCCCACAAAATTGGACGCAACGTCTCCAAAATGACCTTTACAGTGTTGACGGGGACGTTAAACCTCAAATCAAACAAACAAATCTACAAAGAGCGGAACAGCACTGTCGTCGACACACACAGTGAGAACAAGATCATAGAGAACCATGGTTTAGACTTGCATCACTTGATGTCATTGAAAATAATGTGACTCGATGCGTTCATGGAAGTATGAACGGCATTGTTTTCTATAGGTTTACATCTGAAATGTAAATACATGTATTAACTATTTTGGCGTGAACATCTGTAACGTAAGTCAACGATGTACATATGCTGGGCAAATGGTCATGGTAAAGGCAAAAAATCCAATTTAAAATCTAAGTCGAAGACCCGTTTCGTTACTTTCATATGAAAGGATTATTTGTGTAAAATTCTCGATATCAAAATTTATGAAATACAAAGAAGTTTTTTTGTTTGATTGATTTGAGATTTACCGTCCTCGCAACACTATTTAGGTTTGATTTTGGAAGTGTTGCTTCCAGTTTCGGACTTTTACCCGACATTGAGATGAAATTACATCTCAAGCCCTGTCGCCCAATGAAACCAACAATAGTTATATGCACGGACGGCCCGACTTGCACCACTTTGCCTGGGCAGGCTTAGAACTTCTCAATGGTTTACTAGAGGTCGCGTGTGGTCGGCTTGTGCTGGTTGGGCGAGGCAAGGTGGCGTGTATCTTGCGTCACCGGGGCGTCCAACTGATATTGGCCACAACCAATCATATGCTTCTTCTCCCTGCCTTGAAATGCTCAATAAAAATAAGTTTGAGGCGTATCCACCTCCCTTGTAAGCTCGTGCATGTGGGTGATTGAGTGTGTTTGTGAGGTGAGTGAGTGGGCGCTTTATGTCTCACCAACTGTAAGGTTATACGCAGATAAGGACCTCAATCGTAAAATAGACGGGGAAATCCAAGATCGAATATACAGTGATTTTATATCCCATTTTTTTGTTGTTGTTGTTGTTTTTTACTCCGACTGGAGCTACGGTTTTCTCCGTGTTGGTCTGCATATCAACTACATACATGTATAATAATGACATCCGAAAACAATATTGTAGCTGGGGTTAAGTGTGGGGGTGGTTTCTGCGGAGTCTTCCCTGTTCTTCACCATAGCGCAAAATATATTTATTTTCTCAATTATCGACTCTACCAGATTGTTTTTAATATTATGCAATATGCCTAATATATAACGGCATGAGAAGGGTTGAAACTGACCACACTGGCACGAGTACTGGTAAGCAGCTTAAAAGGACTAAGCCTACCCAGGCAAAGTGGTGTGAGTCAGCATAAAAAGCCGTTTGGTTTCAATGGGCGACAGGGCTTGAGACGTCATTTCATCTTAATGTCGGGTAAAAGTCCCAAATTGGAAGCAATGTTTCCAAAAAGACAGTGTTGACGGGGAGGTCAAACCTCAATTAAAAAAAAAGACTCCATAAAACCGAGTTTTGCATATTCAAATATTGTATTATTTCCTGTTTCTAAAGGGACCCCATAGAAACAGCGTTTTGAATATGTCGTGGTGCTACATTGTGACCAATGTTTGCCCGCACAAATCGAGATCGAGCGTGATCCCTCAATGAAACACGTTTTATAGTGTATAAAACATCTTTCATGGTTTATGTAGTGAAATAGAAACTAAACCATCATTGGAAAGGTCCCTCAGGACCTTTCCACAGTGTTTACGTGAAATTTGAAGCATTTTCGCTCCAGTGCAGACTTTTCGCTACAATTTGCTAATTGCAATCATATTCGACGTGAAGAAACAATGTGAACCAGTCAAAAATATGCAGGGATACTTCATTTTTCTATGTAGTGTGTCTATTTGGCGAAATGGCCATAAATGAAAGTTACACCATTTACAAGTATGAGGTTTCACAAAAAGCTTGCCCTACACTAGCAAGAGGCACAACATATCTGTAGTTGAATGTATCGTTATTCCAGCTTCTGCAAATTGTTGAACCGTCTGGCAACATCTTTTTCGTATGCGCACGACGCTGATTTGCAAAATATTTGAACTGAGAAAAAGCGAAATACTATTGAAGATGGTCGAAAAGGGCGACATCACAGAAAACATGTTACCAATGGCACCAACAGGAACTTCGGAGTACTCCTGTTCCAGCCAGCCTCTTCTTAAGAAGACAGTGAAGAAACAGCAGCCTTCTGCGAGGGAGAGACCACTACAAAAAACAGCACCAAAAACGGTGACCATCGAGGTTCTGTTACCTCCGACAATCACCAAACCACCTCCGATAGCCAGCGCCGAACCTGCGCCCGCACCGTCACTGCAGCGACCTTCGCCTGCACCAGCGCCGTCCTCGCCAAGCCAGAGCCTTCTCAACCTTCACCGCCGGAACCACCAAAGAAACAACGACTCAAGACTTTGCTGCCTAAGCCAGCCTACCAAACGCTCGCGCCAGACATAGACTCCGTTACGATCGACCATCATTTTCGGGTACAAGACCACTACGACTGTCAAGCTGTCCACCGCTACGGTGACCACGACCTCTCCCTGCTTAGCAGAAAGCCTACGGGTCGAACCTACCCGTATGCGACAGAGTGCTACTCTTTCCAACATTTGGAGACGGCATTCTGTACGAGTCGAGGTCATCGGATGCGGGGGTCGATGAGTTCGTCCCAGGAGCTTGGCGGTTCTACAAGCAGCACTTCTGCATGGCCAAACCGGTAGGAGATGCTGAGGGCTTGTACCAGCATCTGGATCATTATGCACTCATCCTGCCTCCTGGTTGGGAATAAGACTGGAGTCTAACTTGGTTTTCGTTTGCTCCAGCGTTTCAGTGGTTTCTTGCTGTCGAGTCCTCACCGTTGTTTCATCTCTGTGGTTGTTTGATTATTTGTGTTCACGGAGATGTTGCACTGATGAGTTAGGAGGCCTTCATGCGGACTGAAATTATTTGTCTAAATCGCGACGGAAGTAAGGACGAGGATTGTGGCCACGTAAAATCGATTTAAGCCCCCGGTGGAATTCGTTTCCGCTGACCTTTCCAAGGCGGTTCTTCTGTCGCGGTTTATTTTTGTTATGGTTTGTCTTTGGGCGTTTGTGTCGCTTATGTTATTTTATTTTGGATAGCCTATTGGCCATTATGTGGGAAAGTAACTTTCCTTTTGGCTTTCCGCTGTTGGTGTTTCCATTAGGGTCTGTTGTTTCATGTTTGTGTTTCTTTCCCTTTGGTGTCTCTGATGGGAGCTGTGGGTTGATTGTATCGATTCCTGATCATTGCCTCCACTTCTATTTCGCGACCCGTCTTCTTCCTGGACCACTAGCCGCGCGTTTCTGTATGGAAACTTGCATAGGCATGCTTCATTTGCAGCCTAAGTCCGTTGGCCAAAGTCGCGCGGCCCAACGAGATGCACCGTTGACCTACTTTCTGCTCTCGAGCACAATAGAGAAATCGCGATCTGCAGCCGATTTGTCACTGATTACTCGACATTTTGGCTCAATTTAGATTTTCATTCAAAATTTCTAAAACTGGCAGTGCTTCACTTTACTCGGTAGATACAGGCAGTCCATCGCGATTAACTCCTGTTGGACAAACTGCCGCGATTCGCAGCCCAGAAACACATAACTTTAGTCTCGCTGTGGAGCTATGGAGTTCTGTCCGCTCGACCCTGGCAGACGTAAAATGTCTTAGCTTGAACAAACGAACGAACGAACGTAGCAGTGTCATCAACTCTTAAGCAGTCCAGATCGATATCACATCATGTCTGGATTTATGAAAAAGTACTTCCAGAGCCACTTGTGGTTTTTTTGAATTCATGCCGACTTCATGGGATTCCTGAGGTGACCACAGGCCTTCAGCACCAGAGTGTCACTGTCGCTTGTCGTTAGAATCTGCGCAGTCCAGCCCCCAGCCAGAACCAAGAAGACAGCTAGCAGCACCACCAGCAGACTACTGCCATATTTCTGGCCCGACCGAGGCAACATTTTCAGAAACTGAATGCAGATAAATATTGACAAGACCTTACCAGTGAGATTGTCTAATGCTTGATTTCTTTAAAAATAGCCTCACCGAGGCAATTTGTCACTAACTGGTACCGACGTATTAATTTCAAACCGTTAGAGATATTTTATTCATTTTTTCAGCAAACAGATATAACAGATTGATAAGATCTAGTCAACAATATTATTTAATGCCTGATTTCTTTACTTAAATGGCATTGCCAAGGCAAAATATTCACAAACTGATTGCATGCATATAACTTTTATTTTGATAAGTTTTGGCAAGCAGATGCATATTGACAAGACTGCGTAATATGTCTAGAAAGGGTTATCCATTGGAAGCAAGGAATACGCCACAGAACTGAAAAATATGGAGTGTATATGTTTTCTGGACCAGACTAGCTAGTTTCGGCCGATTATGCCTCATTAGTGGCCAATTAGGCCTCATCATAATGCCGGATTTCTTCACAAGAAGCCTGACCAAGGCAAAATTGTTACTAACCGACTTTCAGACAGTTTTGGCATGCAGAAAGATTGACAAGACCAAACAAATGAAATTGTCTAATACCTGATTTCTTTTTAATTGGCCCCGCCGAGGCAAAATTTTCACTAACTGACAAAGACGTTAAAACTTTCAAACCGCAAGGAATATTTTGATAAGTTTTTGCAGGTAGATATATATTGACAATATCTAATTAATTATATTGTTTAATACCAAATTTCTTGATATTGATGGCCTCTGCGGAGTAAAATAATAACAAACTGATTTTAGATATATTATCCGCAAGGTATATTTCAATAATTTTGGCATGAAGATGTATTTTGGCAAGACCTAACCAATTTGTTTAATGCAATATTTTTTATATAAATAGTCTCGCCGAAGCAAATTTTTCACCAGCTGATGATGAACATACAACTTTCAAACCGCTAAGAATATTTTGATATTTTCCCCCGGCATGATAAAAATGTTGAGCGGTATATGGTTTTCGTCCTTTGTCTGTTTTCTTCCGCCTGTTTGTCCTTCTGACTCCCTGAGCCCACGAAATGATAGTTAACTGGTTTCTATAGGATTATTGCGACACAGTCACTTGCATTTTTTCCGTCAATGTTCTATGTTCTATCAATTTAACACCCATTTCATGAGAGCAAATAGCTTGTAAAGTGGCTGTCACACAAAAAAGTGACACATTACAATCTGTCCTGTCTACGAAAAGTCACATACTGACTGTTTCCTGAGAACGTACGGACGTCGGTCAACACTTAACTTCAAAGTTTTGCTTTAATTCTAATATCTAGCTAATCACTTGTCTAATACATTTATTTGGTATATTATGTTTCTTTGGCATTGCCTGGGTCAAGTGTCTAGTTTTGGCTTGCGCCGCTAATTAGGATATAGCCATATTGGTAATTTCCAGAGTTTTTTTTTTTTCTTGAACTTTTCAGTGAGAGCTTATAATGCCTAACGGGTATCACTTTTAAATAGACAAGTATAGAGTATCGTTCCAGTTAAGTGGCTGCTGCTGCTGACAGAAGGTCATAGTCGCAGAATTTGCATGGTCATTGTATAGTTTTGGCATTCATCGTGTTGATTGCATTGGGGTTGATTGCACTGATGCTCTGTCTCTGGTCGGGCTCATCGGAGTCTAACTGTTGGTTTTCTTTTGCTCCAGCATTTCAGTGGTTTCTTGCTGTCGAGTCCTCACCGTTGTCTCACCTCTGTGGTTCTTTGATTTTTGTGTTCACGGAGATGTTGCACTGATGAGTTAGGAGGTCTTCATGCGGACTGAACAAATTATTTGTCTTAATCGCGACGGAAGTAAGGGCGAGGATTGTGGCCACGTAAAATCGATTTAAGCCCCCCAGTGGAAATCTTCCACTGAACGTTCCAAGGCGGCTCTTCTGTGGCGATTTATTTATGTTGTTGTTTGTTACTTACTGTGTGTATCACTTGTGTCTTTTAATTTTGGATAGCCATATGGCCATTTTGTGGGAAAGTAACTGTCCTTATGGTCTTCCTTTGTTTAGGTTTCCATTATGGTCTGATCGCTTAATGTTTGTATTTCTTTCCCTTTGGTGTCTTTTATGGGTGGAGTAAGTTAATTGTATCAATTCCTGATCTTTGTTTTACTTCTACTTTGTATGATATATTATAATTTACAGTAGATAATGTATAGTTATAGTCATGTAACTGCTGCTGCAGCTGACACAGAAGTTAAAGGTGACAGTGACAGAACTTTGCATGATATTCATGTTACATGTTTATATAAAACATTTGATCTAATTTTTTATGTTATTGGAAGTTGATATGTGGTATTACCTGACAGCTGACAAAGTACAGTAACACTGATTTGACTTCTGCTGCCAAGATCGCACACTTTGAACTTTGATTGCGATAGTCATGTTAAAGTTTTTGTATTGTTGTGGTCGTCAACCTATGATTAGGTTTGATATGTAGACACTTTAATGGGTCTGCAGATCAAGGTCATAAACTTACTATTGTGCTCTGCAATACTTGGTTGCATCTGTCGATGGTATCCATGACCCCTTGGTCACTTTCTCTAGTTGCTATTTTTTTTTTTTTTTTTTTTTTGCCTTTCGCTGGCAAAAAGTATATGGCAGCTATTGGTGAAGTTGCCTATTCTACCACTGATTTGTTTTGAGGTCTAAGGTAAAACGAATTTTAAAGACTGGAAATGCGAATTACACAACTTTAGAATTTCTCATCTTAGTTTTAAGTATGACTGCTATTGAAAAATAAAAGCGATTCACCAAATAACAGTAGTATTTGATCATTCTTGTTTAAAGGGTTCTAAAGCGAATTGTTAAGGGCTGGACATGTTGCAAAATACAAACATTACGCACGTTTATTATTGTTATTATGTTTATTATTATTATTAGTAGTAGTAGTATTGTGATAATGCCCTGTTCATTCTGCTGACTAGAATGCAGCAGACCTTTCCTTTGGATTCTTTTTAAAGAAGCCAACTTGTATTTTCTATTGTCTCGATTCAATCAAGCAGCAGAAGTGATTTTTGACAGATCGCGGGAAAATTGTGGGCCGCCTACATCAATGTGTAATTGAAACTTACGCGCTAATCTTCGAGAAAATTTCCGTCAAAATTACGACTTCATCCGAAGTTATATACTTAGCTAAGTAAATGAATTAGGCGCCTTTCGAATGCACTTTTTAAGGAAATACTTTACTAAGATAAGAATTCCTCCTTAAATCGTTAAGTCGACCTTAACTTAAGTAACGATTGTAATCCAGGGCCCAGGGCTATATACAGACAGTTTGATTCCGGCCAGCAAAACAAGCCTTAGGACATGCATTTAAAAAAGGCAGTTATCAAAAAGTTTTAACACGTAAAACACTTTCCAGCAAAGCTTGTTTTGCACTTGTGCCTGAGCACTATCACATCACGTGAACCCGTCCGTGAAATGAACACCCCATACATCCCACTATATATGAGCCCCGCCAAGCGAATTTGTGTCTTCGAGCATTCCGTCATGACAAATTTTAACTGCACATGCCCAGCCATTCAGAGGGGCCAGGGATATGGCTTTCTGTCTGAAGGTTCCTCTTGATTCACTGCTTGTATGAGCGAGCAGCGAAGGTTCTGGCGAGACTGCGCTGGTCGCATAGGCGATAAGTACCAAAATCGCTTCGCGGGGCCCATATAGAGAAGACTGGAATTTACAGGATTAATAATTATTTTTCTTATTTTTACTCCAAGCCAAAACTAGATTGTGGGTACTCGTTAAAACCGCCTAAAAGATTTTTTCATGGCATCTTAAGGGTTAAGAAATATACACATATACTTCCAAGGAAACAAGTCTTCTTACAGCATATAGCGGCAATTTGGCCCATTTTTTACCATAATACACCTATGTGCAGAACATGCACCTCTCCTACGTATAGAACTAAGCGCATTTTGTTTTTCAGATAATTTCTTCTAATATTTTCCAGCTCATTACTACACACGGCTAAACAAAATATATCGTAAAGTTTATCGCCGTATAAAGGACAATTTTAAGATTTAACATTGTAATATTTTTTTTTTATTTCTGCTAAAAATATAGATTGTGGATAAAAGTGGGGTTCAAGGGAATTAAAATGTAGGCGTGTTTTCGTGATGTTTTGCTCGAAACATAGAATATAGGTGATCTTTGGAACCGCCTAAATGAGACGGTCCTAATGACTTCTAACAGACTATGTTTTTGAGCAAAACAACAACAACAATAACAACAACAAAAACAAAGACCATGATGAACAGGCTTGTAAACACCATATCTCGAAAACACGTCTTTGTAATGCTGACCCCTTGAACCCCACTTTAATATAAAAAAACTGGGGTTTACAGCGGTAAACCTTATTTTTCTTATTTCTGCTGTAAAATATAGATTGTTGGCACTCGTTAGAACCGCCTCGATGAGGCGGCGGTTCTAACGTGTACCAACAATCTATATTTTAAGCAGAAATAAGAAAAAAATCGCAATCATTTTCTCGCATCAAACACGTTAGAAGAGGACTTAAATGTATATGGTATAGTACGTAATTTTGCCGGTTTTTTGTGTTTTTAACAATGGACAAAGGTTGGGGAAATTTGAAGGCAATAGCATAATTATTGTCGATGTTCAGTGTATCAGAATCGAAATAGGTCAGGTTGGTCAGTTGTAAGTAGACAAATCTCCCGCGCTACGCGCTCGTGATTTGATCTACTTTAGGTCTTACCTCCAAACTCTGATTTAGTAATCAACAATTAACCGCTAGAGCTGATATTATTTTTTTTGATTTCAGAGCTGTGCATCACGAAAACTAGAAATGAGATCACTACCGAGTAACGATACTCGGTAGTGAGACACTAAAGTCTCTACAATACTGCAAAGGAAACGTGATTCACGTTGACATCAATTTCAAGACTTCGATGTGTTTCCTTAGACAATAATACTGATACAAAATTAGTTTGATGTTTTCTCTTTCCATCGCAATCGTTTCTTTGACAAGAACTGACCTCTGAAAGGTTGTGTACATTCTTTTTCAAAAGTGCTACCTTCCCCGCTTCGGTATGTCAGCCATCTTTGTTGATTTTTCACTGGTTCCCGTTCGTCATACTAATGTATGACACGAATAAATAGTCAGTCAAATGGTTGTCAAGTAAAGCGCCATGTAAAGTTAATTTGCAATAAATAGATTTTTAATGATATGAAATAGTATTTTGGCATTAAAATGAAATCAGATACTACTGACACACTCAAAACAAACACAAATTATATAGTATCACGCTTCAGGTCAGCCAGACACGAACCATCATGGAACTTGAAAATGACACCGAATCGGTCTGGGTTAAGGTTTTTGCAAATAAAACTTCCCACTTCGTAGCAAGTTGGGATTTATGGACATCTCGGCCCCTAACAAATCGGCCCCTGACGAACCCGGCCCCTGACAAACTCGGCCCCTAGCAAACTCGGCCCCCATTCAACTCCGTCCCTAAAATCTCAGTCCCTAGCAGCATTTAAATCCTAAAATACAATGTTTTTGTTTCCGAGTATCAATTTGGAAGGTGGATAGGTAGTTTCACGGAAAGTTTGAGCATATTTATCGTTTTTCATACGAAACTTTATCCACGATAAAAAATCGCGGAAACCCGTGCTGTAATTGGGACGGTGTTGGAATTGAGAGTGGCATCACGAAAACATGCCTATATAATTTTGACCACCTGCAACCACACTTTATACAGTAAAACTGGGGTTAACAAGGGTTTATATCAATTTACTTTTTTTCTTCAGAAAAAGTTCTTGTAAGAACCGCCTTTTACAAGTACCCAAATCCTTTGCTCAAAAACATAGATTGTTGATACTTGTTAGAATCGCCCTGTCAATGTGGGTCTAACAAAGTACCTAAAATCTATGTTTAAAACAGAAATAAGAAAAAATATGTTCATGTTTAATCTGTAAATTTTCATATTTGGCCGGTGAAAAATTCAATATTTTAGAATAGGCGTGTTTTTTGTGATATTAACATTTCCAGTGTAAAAACAAATATAAAACTATAGAAAACAATATTCGCCCTCGCCCATCGGGGCTTGGAGAAATAGTTTGGGATTCATGATGCGTCCACGCAGAGCTGAATCTGACCACACACGAGTACTGGTAAACTGCTTAGAAGGACTAAGCCTGTCCAGGCAAAGCGGTGTGAGTCAGATCGTCCAATGCATATAGGCCCTCTGGTTTCATCGGGCAGCAGGGTTTGAGATGTCATTTCATCTCAATGTCGGGTAAAAGTCCCAAAATATTGGAAGCAACGTCTGCAAAATGACCTAAATAGTGTTTAAGGTATCGTTAAACCCCAATTCAAACAAACAAAACAAAAAGAAAACAATATAGTTCATTATATGCATGGATCTCCACGATCTGATTGCGCGTTGGCGACGTTCATTACGAAACCACTCCTACACAAATACATTGTCAATTTTTTTGGCCAAAAATGGAAATTTTCAGATGAAAAAGTGTGATATTTTTCTTTGCTCGAAAGATAGATTACGGGGGCTCCATAGAACCGTCACAATCTTTTTTTTTTTTGAGCAGATATAAGAAAAATACATTAATTTTTCTGCCGTTCATGGAAGTATGAATGACAGCGTAGCGCTAGCAAATTTTATATGAGCCCCTTCTGCGTTAAGTTACCTTTGCAGGCGATCCGCTGCTTTCATACTTTCATGATTTGTTTTGTTTGATTTGAGGTTTAACGTCCCCGTCAACACTGTAAAGGTCCTTTTGGAGACGTTGTTTCCAATTTTGTGGGACTTTTATCCGACATTGAGATGAAATGATATCTCTAGCCCTGCCACCCAATGAAACCAGTAGAGTTTATAAGCATGGACGGGCCGACTCGCACCGCTTTGCCTGGGCAGGCTTAGATCCTCTAAGCGGTTTACCAGTACTCGTGTGCGGGTCGGGTTCAGCTCTGCGTGGAATAAAAATAAAAAATGAGTTCCTTTAAGAGCAATGAAAACATTCATAAGAAAGAAGATGGGTCATACTACGTAGTTTCGGCTAATAAAGCCTCATCAGTGACCTTGTAATGATCCGGCAAAGAAAGCCAGAGGAAATATACTGCAATTTGGCGAATTTCGAATAGGCAGTCGATTCAAAGACTGATATAAATCAAAATGGGGACCAAATAATTAAAAACCTGTCTAGAATATGAGTCTAAACCAATAATATATTTCTGATTTCTCAGAATATTCACGCTGATCTCAAAGGACCAAAAGTAAAATATAAATTGCACTATGGTTGATGTACGGGGAAACTTTTTACGGCCGCCACACGGCACAACACCAGCTGCAGTGAAGGCAAATAAAAATAAAAAATGAGTTCCTTTAAGAGCAATGAAAACATCATATATTTCTTCAAGCCCCGACGGTCGGGGGCCGTCATACTTTCATGAACAGCAGAAAATAAAATTCATTCTTAAATGAACACACCAGTACCTCATTGGCATTAATAGAAAGAAAAGGCTAATGGCTGTTGAATGGTCAAACCCTGCAAATGATAATAAAAACAAAATGGTTCAATTTTTGTAAGTACGCAACAGAACATACTACTAGTCTCTTTTAGTGGCAGAGATGTAATTACACGCCAATCAATCGATTTGTTCATTAATTACATCGGAAGGTGAGTAACAGTGGACCCACTGCAGCGTGTCATACACTTGTTCAATCAATGGCATTAGGTTCATTTAACTCATGTGAGATGGGTTACTCATAATTTCATCAAAATGAGTTCAAAAGGGAATTAGGCATATGTACATTAAAAATACGTGTAAGGGTTTGATAATAAATCAATTCCAACATTAATCCATACATATTTTAATTTTAGGGGCCGAATTTGTCAGGGGCCGACATTGTAGGGGCCGAGTTTGCTAGGGGCCGAGTTTGTCAGGGGCCGAGTTTGTTAGGGGCCGAGATGTCCTGTCACCCAAGTTGGTATCGACCACCAAATGGTACAATCGAAAACTTCCAGTTGTTTAAAGACCAACTGGATTGCATTAAATTGCAGCATAAGGGTAAAAAAACTTCCGGCTGTACATGGTGACCTCACCTTCAGAGATATTGCTTGGCCCGACAGGCTCAGCAAACAAGGCACAATGCTGAGTCAGTCGGAAGGACAAATATTAATTGACATTATGAACGATCATGGTCTCGAACAAATTGTTAACTTCCCAACTCGTGATAAGAACACATTGGATCTGATCCTTACGACTTTGCCAGGACAATTCGAAGACATTCATTCCCCGGATAAACTAAGTGACCAGGAGATCTTTGATTTGATAAAGTCTTTCATTCAAGCTTCGTCCGAAAATCATATCCCCTCCAAAACTAGTAGGTCTGTATCTTCAATTCCTCGGATCACACCAGAAATAAGAAGAAAAATTCGGAGGAGAAATAAGATTCATGCTAAGGCAAAAAAGTCGGGAAGTGGTAAACTCAGAGCAAAATTTGAAAACTTGAGACGAGAAATTAAAAATGACATCAAACATCAGCATGATCAGTATGTAAATAACTTGGTAGGTGATGTAAAGGCGAATCCCAGAGACTTCTACAGATATATCAATAGCCAGAAGAAAGATAGGCAAGGTATCCCACCCCTTAATAAAAGAGGAGGGAACGGATCGCTGAATCGGACTCTGAAAGGGCAGAGGAATGGGTTGTTCAATTCAATGATGCATTTAATAAAACTGAGTTCAACGAGGTTCCATTAACTGGAAGATCGGCCCCTTTCATGGAAAATATTGTTGTTTCCTCTGCGGGAGTGATCAAGTTACTTAAAGGCTTGAACCCTTCTAAAGCTTTAGGGCCTGATGAGCTTCATCCTAGAGTCCTGAAGGAACTAGCAAACGAGTTAGGTCCAGTTTTTGCACATCTTTTCCAACAATCTCTCGATACGGGTGAAATTCCCAAAGAATGGCTCCTAGCGAACATCTGTCCACTTTTCAAAAAAGGGGACAGGGCTCTTGCTCGTAATTATCGCCCGGTGTCACTGACCGGTGTTCTATATATGTAAATTGCTTGAACACATAGACTGCTCAAACATCATGGCCCACTTGGATGAACATAAACTTTTGTCAGACAGACAACATGCATTTAGGAAAAGGCATAGTTGCGAAACTCAGTTGAGCACGGTTATTAATGATTGGGCAAAAATCCTGGACAAAGGGGGGCAGGTGGACACATTTATTCTGGACTTTGAGAAGGCTTTTGACACCCCTCCTCATGAACTACTTAAATCCAAATTATTTGGTTATGGAAACGGTGGGAAGACTCTTAAATGGATAGATATCTTCCTTTGCTACAGAAAACAGCGTGTTGTTGTTAATGGTGAATCTTCAGTATGGGCGCCAGTTTTGTCTGGAGTCCCACAAGGGACTGTTCTTGGTCCTCTATTGTTCTCCCTGTACATCAATGATATTTCCACTGACATTGACTCAGAAATAAGACTGTTCGCAGATGACTGTGTTTGTTACCTGGAAATTAGAGATACAAATGACTCACTGAAACTTCAGGCTGACATAGATAGATTAGGATGTTGGGCCAGAAAATGGGGCATGAGATTTCAACCAGTTAAATGCAATATTATGCAGATAACAAGGAAGAGATCTAATAAAGTTGAGGCTTCTTACACCTTAGAGGGAACGGTCCTCGAAAATGTGAATTCCATTAAATACCTTGGTGTGACAATCACTCACGATTTGAGATGGAATACACACATAAGCAATATGTGTACAAAGGCGAATAGAACACTTGGTTTCCTGAGGCGTAATCTTCATCAGTGTCCTCAGGATGTGAAAGAGACAGCATACAGGGGACTTGTTCGCCCAATCTTGGAATATGGTAGTTGCATCTGGGACCCAAGCGGAATGGTCCTTAATGAAGTAATTGAAAAAGTTCAGAATAGAGCTGCTAGATTTGTAACTGGAAATTATTGCTTTGAAACTGGGAGCATGACTGGAATTCTAGGAAAATTAAGATGGGAGTCTCTCAAGAAAAGGAGAAGAGACAGTAGGCTCATACTCTTATACAAAGGTCTAAAGGGTGCTGCCAGCATTCCAACAGATGACCTTGTTCCCCCGGCTAGGCACTGTAGAAAACACCATTCAATGACGTTTCAGACCCTTACTGCAAGAACGGATATTTATAAAAAATCGTTTTTCCCCCGAACCATTAGAGATTGGAATGCCCTACCCGATTCTATTATTTTGACGGCTGAAGGTGCTGAGGATTGTGTAGCTAAGTTTACATCTTTGGTTAGAGCTAGGGACTAACTTCCCATATCACAGGTCCTTGTGTATGAATGTCATTTGACGTGTCACCAGTAACAATTCTGATTCTGATTCTGATTCTGATGTTGTCTCCGGATATTTAAAAATTCACATCCCACCAATAAAGAAACCTCGGAGGAAGGTGTACTCATATCAGAAAGGTGACTATGAAACTATGAGGAAGGATGCACTCAGATTTCCAGAGGAGAATTACTTTAATGGACATTCAGATGCTCGGTCTGTACAGGAGAATTTTGATTTGATAACTTTTTTCATTCATACTTCGGCCGAAAATCATATCCCCTCAAAAACTAGTAGGACTGTATCTTCTATTCCCTGGATCACTCCAGAGATAAGAAGGAAAATTCGCAGGAGGAATAAGATTCATGCAAAGGCAAAAAAGACGGGAAGTGGTAAACTCCGGACAAAATTTGAAAACTTGAGACGTGAAATCAAGTTTGATATAAAAAATCAGCATGATTTGTATGTGAATAACTTGGTAGGTGATGTAAAGGCAAATCCCAGAGACTTCTACAGATATATTAATAGCCAGAAGAAAGACAGGCAAGGTATCCCGCCCCTTAATAAAAGGGGAGGGGACGGGGTTGCTGAATCAGACTCTGAAAGGGCAGAGGAACTAGTTGGTCAATTCAATGATGCGTTTAATAAAACTGAGTTCACGGAGGTTCCATTGACTGGAAGATCGGCCCCATTCATGAATAATATTGTTGTGACAGCTGCAGGAGTGATCAAATTACTTCAAGGCTTAAACCCCAGTAAGGCCTTAGGACCTGACGAGCTTCATCCTAGAGTCCTGAAGGAACTAGCAAATGAGTTGGGTCCAGTTTTTGCACACTTGTTTCAACAGTCTCTTGATACGGGTGAGATCCCCAAAGAATGGCTCTTAGCAAACATCTGTCCACTCTTTAAAAAAGGAGATAGGGCTCTTGCCCGTAATTATCGCCCTGTGTCTCTGACTTGTGTTCTGTGTAAATTACTGGAACATCTAGTCTGCTCGAACATCATGGCCCACTTGGACGAACATAAACTGCTGTCAGACAGACAACATGCATTTAGGAAAAGGCACAGTTGTGAAACTCAGCTAAGCACAGTTATTAATGACTGGGCAAAAATCTTGGACAAAGGGGGGCAGGTGGACACATTTATTCTGGACTTCGAGAAGGCTTTTGACACCCCTCCTCATGAACTACTTAAATCTAAGTTATTTGGTTATGGAATTGGGGGAAAGACCCTCAAATGGATAGATTCCTTTCTTTGCTACAGAAAACAGCGGGTTGTTGTTAATGGTGAATCTTCGGAGTGGGCTCCATTTTGGTCGGGAGTCCCGCAAGGGACCGTTCTTGGTCCACTTTTGTTCTCCCTGTACATCAATGATATTTCCACTGACATTGACTCAGAAATAAGACTGTTCGCAGATGACTGTGTTTGTTACCGGGAAATTAGAGATTCAGATGACTCATTGAAACTTCAGGCTGACATAGATAGATTAGGATGTTGGGCACGTAAATGGGGCATGAGATTTCAGCCAGTTAAATGCAATATTATGCAGATAACTAGGAAGAGATCTAATAAAGTTGAGGCTTCTTACACCTTAGAGGGAACGGTCCTCGAGAATGTGGACTCCATTAAATACCTTGGAGTGACAATCTCACACAACTTGAGATGGACTACTCATATTAGCAACATGTGTACTAAGGCAAATAGAACGCTAGGTTTCCTGAGGCGAAATCTTCATCAGTGCCCTCAGGATGTAAAAGAGGCAGCATATAGAGGTCTTGTTCGCCCAATCCTGGAATATGGTAGTTGTATCTGGGACCCCAGTGGAGTGGTCCTTAACGATGAAATTGAGAAAGTTCAGAATAGAGCTGCTAGATTTATAACAGGCAATTACTGCTTTGAAACTGGGAGCATGACTGGAATACTTGGAAAATTAAAATGGGAGTCTCTCAAGAAAAGGAGAAAAGACAGTAGGCTAATCCTTTTATACAAAGGTCTAAAGGGTGCTGTCAGCATTCCAACAGATGACCTTGTTCCCCCAGCTAGACACTGTAGAAATCACCATTCGTTGGCGTTTCAGACCCTTAGCGCAAGAACTGACATTTATAAAGAGTCGTTCGTCCCCAGAACCATTAGAGATTGGAATGCCCTTCCCGATTCGATTATTTCGACAGCTGAAGGTGCTGATGATTGTGTAGCTAAATTTACCTCTTTGGTTAGAGCCAGGGACTAACTTCCCACATCACAGGTCCTGGTGTATGAATGTCATTTGACGTGTCACCAGTAACAATTCTGATTCTGATTCTGATTCTGAACCATTATACCTTACATGATGCAAGGCCGAAATGGTTCAGTTGCGAAACATGCGGAGGACGAATCTAGGATGCTGTTTATTTTGACGTTTCGTACATTCATAAAGTGTTATGGAGGACAAATAAATGTGTTTACTTAAGCAACAAAATTGCCTAAATTAAAAGAGTATCTGAAGAAGCATGTATCAATCATATGGATAAAAAAGTAGCCGCAAAGATATATGCAAAAAAAAAAAAAAAAAAAAAAAAAAAAAATCGAGTTAAGCCTTTGGAAGGAAAGAATATTTTTTTTTGTTTGATTTGAGGTTTAAAACGTAAAATCGTGTTAGCCTTTAGAAGCAAAGAATACTTTTTTGTTTGATTTGAGGTTTAAAACGTCCGTCAACACTATTTAGGTCATTTTGGAGACGTTGCTTATTTTAAGCGGGTTATCTAATTTATTTCAACTCTGCGTGGCAGCAAATATGCAGCCCAATTTATTTCTCCAAGCCCCGATGGACGGGGCGGTAAGCAAAGAATACACCACAAAGTAAAAAGTATGGGCTCTTCATGATTTCAGGGCCATATTTTTATTTTTTTTCGAAATTGTAAAGTATAAATAGAACTTCGCTATTTTCTTCAGTACAAAATCTTTCGGCAAAGTTTAATTGCAAACATAAGCATGCTTTCTAAGGTTCTCTTCAAAAGCAGAGGGTTTTTATTATGCATCTATCAATGTTTCTCTTAGGCCTGTGGACGATGGACATAAACTGACAGTTACATATAATCACTGGGACAACATTTGAAGCAAATATATTAGTTAAAACTTTAGTCTCATTATTCGGAACCTGCCATACTTTACTAGTTACAAATGTACATTTTGTTAAGACTGGGAGTCTCGACTAAACGATCTCCACCCAACTCCACCAGGCCTATACCCTCCTGGTCCAACACTTACCTAAAGCCCCCACCTCTACCCACTCCGCCTCAACACGTACAACATCCGACACTACCCTACCTCAACCCGACCTACCTTAACCAACAACTAACCTATCCTATCCAAACTGACGCCATTCGACTCCGCCCTCCCCTACGCCTCACCGCCTCTACCCTACCCTGTCACACCCACCATCCATACCCTACACAATTCTACCACACCCAACCTACCCCCTACCCACCCTTACCCTTATCTACCCTACTCGCCCTACCTTACCCTACCCAACCCTACTCCTACCCACTCCGCCCTACCCTATCTCACCCACCGCATCCCCACCACGGACGATCTTTATTTGGGTGTCTATCTTTTTTTTTTTCTTTTTTTTTTTTTTGGGGGGGGGGGGGGGTCAATCTCGCCTTAACCCCAATAGGTACTGTTACTAGGACTTCAGTACTTCTTGGACATGGTTGGTTTAGTTTTGTACCTGGGCGGACAGAGGAAGATGCTGCTTTAAAAAAAGGGTTCGTCCTCCACTTCAGTTGGCATCACCGATTTGTATATATTTGTTAAAAACTCAGGTTCAGGTTACGAAGGTCTAGAGAACAGCAGCTCGACGGACCTGTCAACGACGGCAAAAAAAAGTAATGTCGTGAGTCGTGGTAGCTCGGCAAGTGCACTTGCCTCTGGGCCCCGGTTCAATTCCGAGTAGCGGTGGAAATTACATGACGTGTATTGATTGGTACCGGAAAGTACCGGAAAGTACATCCACCGATACCGGATTTTCTGATTAACGCATTATTGTATTCGTGTCGCGAATTAAGAGGAAGTTTGTTTATTTATCAAAATGGCTGAAGTCGATCTGGAAATTTTATAGAAAAGTATTTAGTCGGCGTATTATGACTACAGCGAATAAACATTGTACATAAGGTAATAATGTGAAAGAGGACAACATAAGGTTACTGTGTAAGCTACAGACATTTATGAATTTACGAATTAGTATTTGCAGCGTTACCTTGAATGCAGCGCATCGTTTCGTCAATATGGGCAAATCTAACGAAAATAAAAAAAAAGCCCATTTGTCGAAACGACATCGTTTCTACACGAAAACACGCCTATACATTACGAAAACACGCCTATACAAATACATTGACACATTTATCGCCGAAAAAAATGAAAATTTTCTGATGAAAAATTGTGATATTTTTCTTATTTATGCTGAAAATATAGATTGTAGGTACTCGTTAGAACCGCCTCATTGAGGTGGTTCTAGCGAGTACCCACAATCTATATCTTAGAGCAGATATAAGAAAAATAAGGTATACCCCTCTTAACCCCAGTTTTGCTTTATAAAAGTGGGGTTCACGGGAGTCAAAATTATATAGGCATGTTTTGTGATGATAATTTGACAACCTTGAACCCCACTTACATATATCGATAAGGCGGCTCTAACGAGTAGCCACAATCTATTTCTAAAATATAGATTGTGGGTACTCGTTAGAACCGCATCGATAAGGCGGCTCTAACGAGTAGCCACAATCTATATTTTGAGCAGAAATAATAAAATATCCCAAATTTTCTTCTTAAAACTTTCTTTTTCTTGGCGGTAAAGTTTACAATGCATGTACGTATATAGACGCGTTTTTGTAATGTATATTGTCGATGTTCAGTGTATCCGAATCGAAATAGGTCAGTTTGGTCAGTTGTAAGTAGACAAATCTCCCGCGCTACGCTCTCGTGATTTGATCTACTTTAGGTCTTACCTCCAAACTCTGATTTTGTAATCAACAATTAACCGCTAGAACTGATATTTTTTTTTTTTAATTTCAGAGCTGTGCATCACGAAAGCACGCCTATATAATTTTTACCCCCTTGCACCCCACTTTCATATAGTAAAACTGGGGTTTTCGTGGGTATACCTTATTTTTCTTATTTCTGTTCTAAAATATAGATTGTGGGTACTCGCTAGAACCGCCTCGATGAGGCGGTTCTAACGAGTAGCCACAATCTATATTTTGAGCTGAAATAATAAAATATCCCAAATTTTCTTCTTAAAACTTTCCTTTTCTTGGAGGTAAAGTTTACAATGCATGTACATATATAGACGCGTTTTTGTAATGTATATTGTGGATGTTTGGTGTATCAGCATCGAAATAGGTCAGGTTGGTCAGTTGTAAGTAGACAAATCTCCAGCGCTACGCACTCGCGATTTGATCTACGTTAGGTCTAGCCTCCAAACTCTGATTTAGTAATCAACAATTAACTGCTAGAGCAGATTTTTTTTTTTAATTTCAGAGCTGTGACTGAAGCTGTATCTCGTATGATTCTTGTTCCGTGTATTCTGATAGGTATGAACAGATGCAGCTTTAAATGTTGCCCGAAGGTTAAAATTAAGATAACACACCCGTGAGACAGTGTATTTTTCATACCTCTGAAATGGCTACTTTTCTGATGAAAGTCGGTGATATTTTTCTTATTTATATTGCAAACATAGGCTGTGGGTGCTCGTTAGAACCGCCTCATTGAGGCGGTTCTAACGAGTTCCCACAACCTATGTCTTGGAGCAGAAATAAGAAAAATAATGAATACCCCCGTATACCCCAGTTTTCTCTATATAAAGTGGGGGTTTAAGGGGGTGTTCATTTCACGGACTTGTTAACGTGATGAAGTGAATGCACCACGCTATTCATGAAACTGAAACGAATATATCCAATAAATGAGCATTTTATTGATGGAAACAAACTTTGGTCGTCTTGTATAACACTGCAGACACCCGATATTGATGAGAAAAAGTCAGTTGCAGCAATTATCTACCCAGCAAGCACTAATCTTTAAATGAATGTTGACAAAAGGGTTAAAACGGTGTGTTTCAATATTGGTTCAACGTTGAGTCAACAATGTGTGCCTGCTGGGTATGTACGTGAATTTTTAACATAGAAATTGAACTTTTTACAGGCAATACAGAAAGTTAACTCAGACCATCACTTTGATGTCGATGGCTTCCAGTATGTGATTATAAGGAACGACCGGTATGAAGATATGATTGAATTTTATAAGAATCATTTCTATCCTGATGAGCCCATCGCCCACAGTGTAAACGTCACCATGGACGACGAATTACGGGGACTATTACTAGCATTGTTGCAATTTAACCTTTCCCTAGCGTTGGTTTCCGTTAAAAGAGGAGCAATCATTGGGGGTCGGATAATTGAAGTGATAAATAGGGAAGAAAAGCTCGATGCGACTACTTTTAAATCAGAGCCACTTAAAAAGGACATTGATGTCTTGAATGAACTGGATAGACTAACCAATATTTTTGATTACTTTAATGTTCAGGATGTTATACATTTCTTTGGCTTTGGTGTTCATAGTGACCATAGGCGGAGAGGAATTGGCGAAAAACTGATGAGGGCAGCGGTGTTCTTCGTCCGTAACTTAGGTTTAGGTGACGTCATTATCAAAGGCGAGGGAACTTCAAATTTCTCACAGCGCGTATTTGAGAAGCTGGGATTCGAAGTTTTGTCTGAAGTTGTATATGCGGATTATACTGTAGATGGCGTGGTCGTACTAACGAATACAGGCGAACATAAGTCTGAACGACTGTATGGTTTGTTTGTTAAATCGGAGTAAGAAATTAATTTGCTTCATGCCATCTGCCAAATTCTGCTAGGGCCAGTTGTCCAAAGCATCGTTAGCTTAACGAGCTCGTAAGTGGTCATATTGTTAACTGTTCTAGCAAGTGCAATATCTAAAATCTTGATATTTTTGCTGAAACAGTGTGAGCAGCTTTTGCATTAGCAAAAATAGCTCACATTTGCTTCAGCAAAAATATTAGCATGTTTCCTATATTTAATGATCAAAGTTTTAACGATACGTTAACTAACGGCGTCATTAGTTTTGAACAACTGGCCCCTGGTGGACAGAAATTATTAAATCAGACTTGTGGGTATTCCAATGGGTACTAATTGCGCATCACTTGTGGCTGATCTGTTTTTGTTTTGTTATGAGAGAGAATGCATGATGTCCCTTTCTGCTGATAACCAGTCTGAAATTATTGAAGATTTTAGCTCCACTTCTAGATATTTGGATGATTTGATAAATATTGATAATACCAATTTCGATAGTTTGATCAGTCGAATTCGACCCTCAGAACTTGAATTAATTAAAGCAAATTCTTCTGATACCGAGGCCCCGTTTTTTGATTTACATCTCTGTATTGTAGATGGGTTTGTTTCTTGTAAAATTTATGATAAACGCGATGATTTTGATTTTGAGATTGTAAACTTTCCTTTTTTGGATGGTGATGTTCCACGTGCACCATACTATGGCGTTTATATTTCACAATTAATTCGATTTGCCAGAGTATGTAGTCATGTGACTGACTTCAACACTAGTAATAAACTGCTAACGGCTAAACTTCTTAATCAGGGTTATCGGTACATGCACCATAAACTACGCAAAGCCTTTTCAAAATTTTATAGACGCCATTCTGATTTAATTTCAGAATTCAATACTGGACTTAAATCTCTTCTGCAACAAGGTATATCGGAACCCGAATTTTACGGTGACTTAGGATATAAATTTAGGAAAATTTATAACAGCAATGACTTCAGCACCCAATATCGTAAAATCATTATTCGATAAAAGATTGGATACAACAAAAATGTGATACGACAGACTGGGTGCATGGTGATTAGCCAGGCCGCGGTTGGCAGCTTTGCTTCCCTCTTTGATTGCGCGCCGGTGGGTCGGGCCTCGGGTTCTGTGACGGTTCCAACGTAAAGGCTTATGTTGGATGGTACGTGATACTCTGTCTTTGGTCGGGCCCGTTGGAGCCTAACTGTTGGTTTTCTTTTGCTCCGGCATCTCTGTTGTTTCTTGCTGTCGAGTCCTCTCCGTTGTTTCATATCTGTGGTTGTTTGATTTTTGTGTTCACGGAGGTGTTGCACTGATGAGTTGGGAGGCCTTCATGCGAACTGGGCAGGTTGTATGTCTTAATCGCGACGGAAGTAAGGGCGAGGATTGTGGCCCGATGGGATTCGTTTCCGCTGGCCGTTCCGGGGCGGTTGTTCTGTTGCGGTTTATTTTTGTTATGGTTTGTCTTTGGGTGTTTGTGTCGCTTATATTATTCTTTTTTTGGATAGCCTTTTGGCCATTTCACGGGAAAGTGGCTGTCCTTTTGGCTTTCCACTGTTGGTGTTTCCGTTTGGGTCTGTTGCTTCATGTTTGTGTTTATCCCTTCGGTGTCTCTGATGGGAGCTGTGGGTGAATTGTATCGATTCCTGATCATTGCCTCTACTTCTGTTTAACAAGAGAACCAACTCTGTATATCATCGAAATTCATGTGAAATATTTTCTGGTAACATACATTGTTAAGAGATAGTGTTTGAAAGCCGTTTGCAGAACATATATTTGTTATGCAGAAGTAGACTTGCTGCAACTGGACGTTGTCATTGTTTCTTAGAGTAAAACCCCATTCCCCACGAGTACTATAACCATGTTTGGCATTCTAGTGATTTTAGCTGCTTTTTACCTCACCAGAGCCGAAGGCTACGGTGGAGCTTATAGGATAGGCAGTTGTCCGTCGTCATCATCGTCGTCATCATCGTCGTCATCGTCGTCGTCTGCATCGTCGTCTGTCGTATGAAGCCAACACTTTCAAACGATATCTTCTCCGAAGCCGCTTGGCCGATCGGGACCAAATTTCATCTGTAGCATCCTTGGACTGGGGATTGAAAGTTTGACATGTTTATTATGAAATACGGCCATTTAATTTGGTTGCTATGGTAACTTAGAGTTTCCATAAACTTATAATGGGGAAAATGAGAAAATGGTAATTACTGTAAAGATAAAACTTTCAAAGAAATGTTCCTTAAGCAATCTACTATTTGCCATATGATTTTAAGCCTATTGCTCATTTTGGGTTGCCATCGAAACCAAAATGCCAACAAACGGATAATAAAAAAGGCTTAAAATATCATCTCCTCAGAAACCATATGCTGTATGAGTCTGAGACTTTGTAAAAATATTAAACATATTTGCCTCAACATATTTTATGTTTTCGGAGCGTAGCTCTTGCAGCGTAGCTCCAGTGAAATGAGAAGTGATTTCGGCACTACATTTGAAGTTACTGCGTATGGCCTAATCACCAGTGAGAACATAGAGCCCCGTGTTAACATAGTCGATTATTACGCCATGCGGTATCTTCTTATAGACTGCTTCACAGACCACCTATTTCAAACGGAATAGATGAAAACTTTAATAGATGAGGTGTGTAGCAGTCTAATCTTTTCAGAGTTCAGTTCATATAACTCAGTCAGTACAGCCCATTTTATACCGTAAAATCCCAAACCTGGCAACTGGCAAACAGGAAAAACCCAGATCAGATACCACAGAATGCGGAGACTCATTATGACCTACACTGCATACTTACAAAAAATTCAGCCATTTTTGCCAAATATTTCGTGGAATCCACAACCTGACATCCCTGATTTTAAAAAGAACTCATTCCATACTGATATAAGGTTGAGGATTCCATTCGTTTAAAATGGGTTAAAAGTACGCAGTGTGGGTCGATAATGTAATTGTTTGTTTCATTTACCAAACTAAGACAGTTGGAATCATCCAGTTAATGAGTTTGGACAGGTGCACGACAAATTTTAAGGAGCAAAGCTTATATTGTAAGCAGTAAATTTTGCTGTTTAGACACAGATTAGACGCCACATGTTGTAGCGTCTGATCTGGGTCTGCTATGTTTGTCCCCTAAAAAGGCTGCCAGACATATACTCGGCGTATGGGCTAATGGCGGGGGGGGGGGGGGGGAACAATGTTACTTTGTTTAAAGCGATGTGACCATAAAGAAAGCAAATTATCAGCTCAGACGCAAGTTCTATACCTGCCGGGTTCAGCAACATTCTTTCTTGGAGATTGATCGTGAAATCTGTTCGACGGTGATTCTATCCCTTTTGCGGATTCATGAAGGGCAGTTGTTGGTTTCCGGTAAAAGACTGTGCACTGTGCTGTTTTGACAATACCTAACCAAAGAAATTGCCATAACGTCAGATCATCTCATAAACGACCTCGTCGAGGCAATTTTTTTATAATGATAACTGTGTATAATGTCTAAACCTCTTCAAATATTCCTATGAATTGATATTGACAATAACTAACCCAAGAAACTGCCGTATGCAAGATCACTTCCATAAATGGCTCGCCGATGCAATATATATTTAGAAAAATGTTAACAGAGTATAACGTTCAAACTCTTTGAATATTCCGATCATTTTTGGCATTCAGATTGATATTGACAATACCTAACCCATGAGGCTGTTTTATGCAAGATTATTTTATGAATGGCCCCGCCGAGGCAAAATAATATAAAACAAAATGAATACGGAGTATAACATCTAAACCCGGCTTTGGTCATTTTCGGCATACAGGTTGATATTGACAAAACATAACCCGCAAAATCGCCAAATTACATGTACTTTACAAACGGCCTCGCCTAGGCAAAGTGTTTGAAAAATTATTTCGAAGTGTAACTTCTAATCTACTTGGAATATTTTGACAACTGTTAGCATGCAGACAGATAATGTACAAATCTAACCGACGAAATTCCTGAATGCCCAATTTCTTTATTTTAGCCTTGGCAAGGTAAAAAATTCACCCACTGACAGGGTCGTATAATTTTCAAACCAACGGGTGTATTTTTATAATGTTTTGCATGCAGATGTAAATTGGCAGATCAAGCTAATGATATGGTCCAATGCCCTATAGCTTTATAAACAGCCTCACCGAGGCAATTTTTAAAGACTGATTACGGATGTATGACTTATAAACTGCTGGGAAAATTATGATAATTTTTCACATGAAGATAAACATCATCAAGCCGTAACCAAGGAGAATGTCTAATGCAAGATAAATAACCTCCCCGAGGTAATTTTTTCAAAAACTGATTACATAAAATAACTGTAAAGCCGCCAAACAATTGCGCAAGCCGCAGTTATTGCACGAACTATAGCTGAGCAGGAATCTTCAAGTAAACTGTAGAACTGCATGGTTGTTATATTGCTCGAAAACATTGATTGTGTTTGTTTTGTTTGATTTGAGGTTTAACGTCCCCGTCAACAGTGTATAGGTCATTTTGGAGACATTGCTTCCAATTTTGTGGGACTTTTACCCGACATTGAGATGAAATGACATCTCAAGCCCTGTCACCCAATGAAACCAATAGGGTTTATTAGCATGGACGGTCCGCCTCGCACCCCCGGTTCCTGGACAGGCTTAGACCCTCTAAACGGTTTACCGGTACTAGTGTGCGGGTCGGATTCAGCTCCGCGTGGAAGCATCATGCAGCCCATATATTTCTCCAAGCCCCTATGGGCGGGGCCTAAATGTGTGGGTACTTGATGAAACTGCCTCGTCAATGCGGTTCAATCAAGTCCCCGCAATCAATGTTTTTTAGCAGAGATAAGAAAATATCACAATTTTGTATCTTAAAATTTCCATTTTTTTGCCGAAAAATTGACAATGTATTTGTACAGGCGTGTGGCCCGACCCTATTGCTTGTTTGGAGGATGCAATAAAATATGTTTAAACTACAGACGTGTTTTCGTGATTGTTGTTGCGGGGTCTACACCTTAGCGTGAGTTAATTTCAATATAGATCTTGTTGCTTTAACACGACTTCTGGCCCAGAATAGCTTCAAACAGCTATGTTCATTGGATCTATATGAGTCTGATTTAAAATATCAATACCAATAAATTTCCCTGACGCTATCTAATTATCAAAGCTACGCTCCATCAGCACTCTCAGTGCTTTGATTTATGAAATTCTTCTCCTTTGTTAGTTTGCTATTGCAAAACCTTTGAGTTACAATGGGGAAAATAATGGAAGCATCGTATTTACTGCTCCTCTAAAGCCATTGGGCTGATTGGGCCCAAATTTCGTCTGTAGCATCCTAGGACTGAGGGATTGAAAGTTTATGGTTTTTATTCGGTTTTGAAATTCGGCTCACTAGCTTGGTTGCTATGGCAACTTAGAGTTTCCACAGACTTACAATGAGGAAAATTGAAAATGACATTAACTGCATCGCCTGTGCATATATTAAAAAAATCCACAGAAATGTTCCTTAAGCAATCTACTATCTGCCATACGATTTAAGACCTACTGCATATTTGTATTGGTTGCCACGGAAACCAAATTGCAAAACATAGAAAAAAAATACATAAAAATCATCTCCTCAGAAAAGGATGAGACTTTAAGAAAATTTCACCACATTAACCTAAACAGATGTTGTGTGTGTGTGTTTTTTTTTTTCTTTATGAAATTCGGCTCTTTAGATTGGTTAATATGGCAACTTAGAGTTCCCATTGAGGTATAATGTGGAAAATTGAAAAATGTCATTTACTGCCAAGCCTTGCAAATATTTTGAAAAAAAACTGTCATAGTAATATTCTTTAAGCAATCATCTATCTTCCATATGATTTTAGGCTACCTGCTCACTTTAACTGGTTGTCATGCCAACCAAAATACACTCCTCCACCTCCCCCCCCACAAAATAAAAAAAAATCATCGTTTCAGAAACCATATGCAATATGAGGCTGAGACTATATGGAAATGTTCACCATATTTGCTTGAACAGGTATTGTGTTTTTTATGAAATTTGGCTCTTTAGTTTGGTTGCTATAGACTTTCGATGGTTTGATCAGACAGATTTGCCCCCCCCCCCCCCCGCCAGGGCTTCAGTTAAATAGGGCAAGTTCTTCTGATACCGAGGCCCCGGTTTTGGATTTACATCTATCTATTGTGGATGGGTTTTTTTCGTGCGGGTTTTGTGATAGGCGCGGTGACTTTGGTTTTGGGATTGTGGGTTTTCCTTTTTTGGATGGTGGTGTTCCTCGTGCGCCGTCCTGTGGCGTTTGTGTTTCGCGGTTAGTTCGATTTGCTGGGTTGTGTGGTCGCGTGGCTGGCTTCGGCGCTCGTGGTGGGTTGTTGGCGGCTGGGCTTCTTAATCAGGGTTATCGGTACCATAAACTACGCAAAAGCCTTTTCGGGGTTTTGTGGACGCCATTCTGATTTAATTTCGGAGTTCAATATTGGGCTTGAATCTCTTCTGCGGCAGGGTCTATCGGAACCCGAATTTTATGGTGACTTAGTACAGAAGAACTTCGATCGCTCGAACACCGATGGCTCGTTTACCATGGCTGCGTCGAACCCATTCTTGAGCCCCTAGGGAAATCCTCTATATAGGAAATAGTGGGAGATATTTTTGGAGATTTTCATCCTTTATCTTGCAAATGTATGCTGTGTGTACTCATTAGAATCGCCTCCATGAGGCGATTCTAATGAGTACACACAGCATATATATTCATTAAAGAACATCGAAAAAATATCAAAAGTATATCGTATACCGCCTGGCAGTAGGCCTCAGTGGCTCGAACTACCCCTGTCTCGAACAGATTATCAAGGTCCCAAAGGTATTCGAGTCATTGAAGTTCGACCGTATATAGATTCAGAAAAAATATATAACCGCAATGACTTTAGCACCCAATTTCGTAAAATCATTCTTCGATATAAAGGGGTTGGGTACAACATGGATATTATACGACAGACTGCATGCGTGGTAGTTAACCCCATCACGGTTGGCAACTTTGCTTCCCTCTTTAATTGCACGCCGGTGGGTCAGGCCTCAGATTCTATGACGGTTCCAACGTAAATGCTTATTGAGAATTAGAGAGGTCTAATTCAAGGTAATGTTGGTTGGTGCTTGATGCTCTGTCTCTGGTCGGGCCCATCGGAGTCTAACTGTTGGTTTTCTTTTGCTGCAGCATTTCAGTGGTTTCTTGCTGTCGAGTCCTCACCAATGTCTCACCTCTGTGGTTCTTTGATTATTTGTGTTCACGGAGATGTTGCACTGATGGGTTAGGAGGCCTTCATGCGGACTGAACAAATTATTTGACTAAATCGCGACGGAAGTAAGGGCGAGGATTGTGGCCACGTAAAATCGATTTAAGCCACTGACCGTTCCAATGCGGTTCTTATGTGGCGGTTTATTTATGGTGTTGTTTGTTACTACTGTGTGTATCACTTGTGTCACGGGCCTCCGTGGCCTAGTGGATAAGAGCGCTGACTCTTAGTCATTAGGTCTCTCACCGCCGTAGGTTCGAGCCTCGCTCGGGCCACGTGTGAGACGCCAAGTTATGCAACGGAAGGTCATGTTGTTTTCTCTCCGGGTACTCCGGTTTTCGCCCACCTCTGATTAACGATCGGCTCGATATGAGTGAAATAATCTTGAAAGGGCCGTAAACCCCCCCCCAAAAAAAAAAATCACTTGTGTCTTTTTATTTTGGATGGTCATATGGCCATTTTGTGGGAAAGTAACTGTCCTTATGGCCTTCCTTTGTTTAGGTTTCCATTATGGTCTGGTCGCTTAATGTTTGTGTTTCTTTCCCTTTGATGTCTTTGATGGGTGGAGTAAGTTAAATGTATAGATTCCTGATCTTTGTTTTACTTGTACTTGTCATTGGGAAAAATAAAACGAAATTCATTTGCTTTCAAGACTTAGCAGTTATTTTGGCAAAACTTTGATAGATATATTCTTTAAGCAATCTCCTATTTGCCTTATGATTTAAGGCCTACTGCTCACTTTTTTTAGTTTCCAAATAAAAATTCCAAAAAAAAAAAAAACAAAAAAAAAAACAACACAAAAAAAAACAACAACAAAAAAAAAAAAAAACATTATCTCCTGAAAAACCATATACTCTATGAGGCTTAGACTTTATGGAAATATTGACCATATTTGCCTTTACAGATTTTGTGTTTTAATGAAATTTTGACTCTTTAGTTTGGTTGCTACGGCAAGTTAAATGTTTTGGGTTCCATAGACCAATAATGTTGAAAAATGGCATTTACGCCTTCCTAGATATTTTGTCAAACTTCCATAGAATTGTTCCTTAAATAGTGGTATGTCTGACATATTATTTTAGGCCTATTGGTTGCCACAGATGGGCAGTTGTCAATTGTTGTCTGATTCAAGCGACATCAGTACTCTGAAACCACTAGGCTGATTGGGGCCAAATGTTATCAGTAGCGTCCTTGGGCGAAGGGTTTCCGTGATTTATTAAAATAAATGACTACTAGAAGGCAGTGCCCGCCTCCCCACCCCCCACCGGGCTCTGGAGGGCATAGTGACAACTGGGCCTCATGTTTGATATTTCTTTCACCCATCTTTGTGGGCAAGCATGCAAGCCAAGCATACTGAAATCTTATTACACATGTATGTCCCTAGAAAAAGTCCCAACTATTTTGTAAATACAATGGAATCAGCGAGCTATGTATTTTACATTGCGCGTTGTCAAGTGCATATAGCCTGTACGTAAGCAGTCTCAATCACAGTAGAATTACTTTAAAACTCGTTTTTTCGAAAAGAAAAATCGGCAGCTATCTTGCTATGTGTATCGACTGAAACGAACACAGACAGTGATTATACATCCATAAAGCGCATGTCATATTATCAAACATGATCTACATAAAACCCGTATGTTTTTGATTAATATTTTTTTACTTAGGGGCTTGAAGAAATATATGGGCTGCATGATGCTTCGACGCAGAGCTGAATCCAGCCCGCACACTAGTACTGGGAAACCGCTTAGAGGATCTAAGCCTGTCCAGGAACCGCAGTGCGAGACGGACCGTCCATGCTAATAAACCCTATTAGTTTCATTTGGCGACAGGGCTTGAGATGTCATTTCATCCCAATTTCGGGTCAAAGTCCCACAAAGTTGGAAGCGACGTCTCAAAAATGACCTATACAGTGTTGACGGGGACATTAAACCTCAAATCAAACAAACAAACAATATCTTTTAAAGACATCAGGAGTATATTGAATAGTTTGTTTTAAAAATAAATCGAGTGACCCGGAAAAATGGCGACCCGTATTTTGGCGCGCGTTTTTTATTATTATTTTTTTAGTTTTGTCAACGTGTAGAAAAATACTGGAAAAATATAGAATTTGAAATTACGTTCCGATTTCCATGCCAAACAAGGTTAGTCTTAAATAAAAAAAATGGGCATATAATAAAAACTTTGTTGACGTTATATTATTAGATATATTTATGATTCTTACGGGGAACAGGGGATCACATTCCCCGCCTGATAGCGATATTTGCCGACATTATCAGGCAGGAAATATGATTTCGTTTTCCTCGACAAGAATCAAAATAAGAAATTATTATACCGCAAAGCTTTTCCACGATGCTTTGTACATTTTTGCAATGTTTTTACAGCGGCCGTCATCACGCAAACACGCCTATACAAATACATTGCCACCTTTATCGCCGAAAAAATGAAAATTTTATGATGAAAAATTGTGATAGTTTTCTTATTTCTGCTCAAAATATAAATTGTGGGCACTCGTTAGAACCGCCTCATCGCGGCGGTTCTAACGGGTACCTATAATCTATATTTTGAGCAGAAATAAGAAAAATATCACAATTTTTCATCATAAAATTTTCATTTTTACGGCTATAAAAGTGGCAATGTATCTGTATAGGCGTGTTTGCGTAATGAATATTTACATACGACGTCATCAAACACGCCGTTCGGCACCCACTAAGTTGATCACGGTGCTCTGTGGGAAAACATTAACGTAGTTTAAAAAGGGAAACATGCAATAATGTACCGGCATGATAAAAATATAAAAAAAATGCTTCTGGTCTTTGTTAGCTAAAACCTCTTGTGGTGCAAAAAATAAAATAAGTTGCTTTTATTTCTCATGCTTTTATTTCGCATCAGCTGTGCAGAAGACCCAAGATTGCGGACATTGCAAGTCATCTAAGGCTAGCGCTAGGGGTGGGGGTGATATTTTGCTCACGGGTTATACGGGAAAAGCCTTTACGGCGTCCAGCTACAACAAAATTAAATTAGTAAAGACACTTCAGAAACTGATCTAATCAGACATTACACAAACAGCCTATATAATTTTGACCTCCTCAAACCCCACTTTTATATACTTAAACTGGGGTTTACAGGGGTATTTATCAGTTCTTTCTGCTCTAAAATATAAAGTGTAGGTACTCGTAAGAACTGCCTCGATGAGGCGGCTCTAACAAATACCCGCAGTCTATATTTTGAGCAGAAATAAGAAACATATCACACTTTTTCTTAAAATACTCGTATTTTCGGCGATAAAGTTTACAATGCATTTGTATAGGCGTGTTTTCGTAATGGCCCAAAATAGAAGTGATGGCAATGGTCATGAATCGATACAATTAACCCACAACTCCCACCAGAGACACCAATGGGAACGAAACACAAACACGAAACAACAGACACTTATGGAAACATCAATAGCGGAAAGCCAATAGGACAGTTACTTTCCCACAAAATGGCCAGTAGGCTATCCAAAATAAAATAGTATAAGCGACACAAACACCCAAAGACAAACAATAACGAAAATGGACCGCGACATAAGAACCAAAATTGAAAGGGAGGCACTGATCAGAAATCGATACAATCAACCCACAACTACCATCAGAGACACCAAAAGGAAAGCAACACAAACATGAAACAACATACCTAATGGAAACATCAATAGCGGAAAGCCAAAAGGACAGTTACTTTCCACAAAAAAAGGCAATTAGGCTATCCAAAATAAAATAATATAAGCGACACAAACACCCAAAGACAAAACCATAACAAAAATAACAGAAGGACCGCCTTGGAACGGTCAGCGGCTACGAATTCAACTGGGGATGGGGCTTAAATCGATTTTCCGTGGTCCCAATCCTCGCCCTTACTTCCGTCGCGATTTAGACAAATAATTTGTTCAGTCCGCATGAAGGCCTCCTAACTCATCAGTGCAACATTTCCGTGAACACAAATAATCAAACAAACACAGCGATGAAACAACGGTGAGAACTCGACAGCAAGAAACCACTGAAATGCTGTAGCAAAAGAAAACCAACAGTTAGACTCCGATGGGCCCGATCCGAGATAGGGCATCAGGCATCAACAAACATTACCTTGAATTAGATCGCTCTAATTCTCAATAAGCCTTTACGCTGGAACCGTCATAGAATCTGAGGCCTGACCCACCGGCGTGCAATTAAAGAGGAAAGCAAAGTTGTCAACCGTGAATGGTTTAACTACCATGCATGTTGTCTGTCGTATAACATTTATGTTGTACCAATATGTTCTATAAAAGGGTTATCCTTTGGAAGCAAGGAATACACCACAGAACCAAACATATGGAGTGTACATGTTTTCTGGGCCAGACTAGCCGGTTTCGGCCAATTAGGCCTCATCAGTGACCTTCAGATATTTTCAAAACTCCACAATGGAATCAATGATCCCAAAGGACAAGAAAATATAATCTACACTATGATGTAGGGCAGGGAGACGTTTTACCGCCGCCACACATGCCCACACACCAGCTGTAGTGAAGTTAAATATGTTCTATAAAAGGGTTATCCTTTGGAAGCAAGGAATACACCACAGAACCAAACATATGGAGTGTACATGTTTTCTGGGCCAGACTAGCAAGTTTCGGCCAATTAGGCCTCACCAAGTCTTTTTATATCGAAGAATTATTTTACGAAATTGGGTGCTGCAGTCATTGCGGTTATATATTTTTCTGACTAAATATACTAAGTCACCATAAAATTCGGGCTCCGATAGACCTTGTTGCAGAAGAGATTTAAGTCCAATATTAATTTTTGAAATTAAATCAGAATGACGTCTGTAAAATTTTGAAAAGGCTTTGCATAGTTTATGGTACCGCTAACCCTGATTAAGACGTTTTGTCGTTAACAATTTAGTATGAGTGTTAAAGTCAGTTACATGACTACACAATCTGGCAAATCGAATTGCGAAATATACCCGCCATAGGATGGCGCACGAGGAACATCACCATCCCAAAAAGGAAAATTTACAATAATCTCAAAATCAAAATCATCGCGATTATCATAAATTTTGCACGAAAAAAAACCATATACAATAGATAGGTGTAAATAAAAAACGGGGCATCGGTATCAGAAGAATTTGCTTTATTTTACTGAAGTTCAGTGGGGGGGGGGGGGGGGGAGGGTAAATTTGACTGATCAAACCATCGAAATAGGTTTTGTCAATATTTAATAAATCATCAAACTATCTAGAAGTTGAGCTAAAAGCTTCAATGATTTGAGACTGGTTTTCAGCAGAAAGGGACATCATGAAGTCTCTCTCATAACAGAACAAAAACAAAGCAGCCACAAGTGGTGCGCAATAAGTACCCATCGGAATACCCACAACTTGTCTAATAACTTAGTACCAAATCTCATGTAACTAGAGAAAGTGACCAGTGGGTCACGTATACCCCCGGCCAGTGCCATCCTCTGATAAAACTTTCGAGTTTGTATGTAACATGAATGAAGAAGTCAAGAAGCTATAAGAATCTATAATGTGCTTATAAAATCTAAACCAAACATAATCTTTCTAAATTGAGTTAGGGAGTGTGAGCATCAATGTTACTGAAGCAGCAGGGTGGGGTATGCATCAATGAAATCTTGGAACTGGTATGCAACATTGATGCAAGTATCAATTGAATTTTGTCTTAGAGTTTAGAACATTATTTAACAAGCATCTATAAACTTTGTCATAAAACTTTTACCAAATGTAAACATTCTAAGTCCATGACCTTGAGGTCTAAGTCGCTGTGGGTGGGGAAGGGACATGCATCTGGAAATCTTTGGACTGGTATGCATTATTGATGCTAGTATCAACTGAATTTGTCTTAAGAGTTTAGAACAAACAGACATCTATAAACTTTGTCATAAAACTTTAACCAATCGGAAAATTTCTAAGTCTGCGACCTTGCCCTCAAGGTCATTGTGGGGGGTGAGACATGCATCAATAAAATCTTTAGACCAGTATGTAGTTTAAGTGTAAGTATCAACTGAATCTATCAAAGGGTTAAGAAGATACAACCTCTTAGAAACTTTAACGCAAAACTTTAACCAAAATGTAAAATTTCTAAGTCTGTGACCTTGACCTCAAGGTCATTGTAGGGGGTGGGACATGCATCAATGAAATCTGTAGACCAGTATGTAACTTCAGTGTAAGTATCAACTAAATCTATCAAAAGGTTAAGAAGATACAACCTCTTAGAAACTTTAACGCAACACTTTAACCAAAATGTAAAATTTCTAAGTATGTGACCTTGAGCTCAAGGTCACTATGGGGTGGGACATGCATCAATGAAATCTTTAGACCAGTATGTAACTTCAATGTAAGTATCAACTAAATCTATCAAAGGATTCAGAAGATACAATCTCTTAGAAACTTTAACGCAAAACTTTAACCAAAATGTTAACGGACGGACGGACGGAAACACGGACGAACGGACGAACGGTAGGACGAAAACAAAAAAAAAACCATAGCATACTTCGTATGCCGGGGGTATAAATATTGTCAAGTAGAAAGGTGAGAGCTTCACAAACTTTCTGACATGACAATAAAGTATATTTTTATGCTCTTCAGAAGTGGAAAAAAAAAAAAAAAAAAAAAAAAAAACATTTCTTACATTACATGCAAGATAGAGGGTGTCTTCCCTATGAAATGTCCATTCAATTAAATCATTAAGTTTTTCTTTTATAAAACTATGAGGAAGTGTAGTTTAAAGGGTGGAAAAATCATAAGTAGACAGACTTGAAGCACGAAAACGCCTGCCTGGAGTTCAATTAATTTAAAAGTAGAAGTAAAACAAAGATCAGGAATCGATACAATTAATTTACTCCACACATCAAAGACACGAAAGGGAAAGAAACACAAACATGAAGCGACAAGACCATAATGGAAACCTGAACAAAGGAATGCCATAAGGACAGTTACTTTCCCACAAAATGGCCAAATGGCCATCCAAAATAAAAAGACACAAGTGATACACACAGTAGGTAACAAACAACAACATAAATAAACCGCCACAGAAGAACGCCTTGGAACGGTTAGTGGAAAGAATTCCACTGGGGGGCTTAAATCGATTTTTTTTCGTGGCAATAATCCTCGCCTTTACCTCTGTCGCGGTATACACTAATTTTGTTTAGTCCGCATGAAGGCTTCCTAACTCATCAGTGGAAAATCTCCGAGAACATACAAATCAAAAAAACTACAGAGATGGAACAAGGTTGAAGACTCGACAGCATACATCAACAGAATTGCTTGAGCAAAAGAAAACCAACAGTTAGACTCCGAGGGGCCCGACCAAAGACGGAGCATCAGGCGCCATCCAACATAAAGAATACTAAAATAAAATAAAATTCCATTTATGTTTTTACGCTGGAACCGTCTTATTATCTTAGGCCCGCCCAAACGGTGTGCAATCAAAGAGAGGAGCAAAGTTGCCAACCGTGATTGGGTTAACCACCATGCATGCAGTCTGTTTTATAACATTTATGTTGTACCAAATCTTTATATATCGACGAACGATTTTACGAAATTGGGTACTAAAGTCATTACAGACAAGCCTATCTCAAACATCAAGTGGAAAGACGGACAAGCATATCTTTAACAAACAACAAAATGACAGACGACACGCCGAGTTATCAGCTTTTCCCACAAAGTTACCTTAACTGGACTAAATTATATGGGCACAAGAAATTTGAAAATGAAAACATTAAAAAGAAAGATAAAAACTGAACCGCTCCGAAGATAAAAAAATGAAACCGGAAATTTCTTCTCAGGATAACACTGTGACATATTCGGTACTCCATTACGAAAACACGCCTATACAAATACATTGACACATTTATCGCCGAAAAAATGAAGATTTTCTGATGAAAAATTGTGATATTTTTCTTATTTCCGTTGAGGCGGTTCTAGCGAGTACCCACAATCCATATCTTACAGCAGAAATAAAAAAAATAAGGTTTATCCCTACAAACCCCAGTTTTACCATATAAAAGTGGGGTTCGAGGGGGTCAAAATTATATAGGCGTGTTTTCGTGATGTCGACAGTGCTTTTCCTGAGAAGAATATAAGAATCTTATATGTGTGTGAGGGGTGGATGGAAAACTCCGTCCCAAGGGTCACTGTCCGGCATCACGAGGATTGCCGAGTGATGCTGGACAGTGATCCCGAGGGACGGATTTTTCTATCTACCCCTCACACCCATATAGGATTCTTTTTCTTGCACACCTTCCATTTCTTAGCTCGGATTATAATGATGCAGTCACTCCGATAACCGACGTCCGCCATATTGTGATGACACAACAGGAATGTATAGTGACGTCACGTAACGTGCATGACGTCAACCTTAACGACGGCGCACACAAGGTCGTAATCAACCAGTGCATTTATCAAACACGCGGGAATATTAGACAGAAATTAGACAAATTAAGCTACTATCTACTGTCATAAACACTTCTAAGTCATAACTTAGACCTTCAGGAATTATTCTATATGATTAGGTAAAGAAATACATGTTCACCATGGAACAAACTACATGGAAAAGGGTAAGATCCTACCCGATTTTTGAAAAAAAAAAAAAAAAAAAATGGGATTAAAAATACTATGGGATTTTTCCGCAATCGCATGGGATTTAAATCCCATATCAAAAAAAAAAAAAAAAAAAAGGCGATTTAATCCTGCGGTGAAAAATTAAAAACTGAATCGACCCTCATTTAAATATGGAAATCGATTAACATTACACTAAAATACACTGTAAAATCAACATTGTACATCAGATGCATTTTTTTCTTCCAATGGAGTTTTATCCCATGGTAGTTTTTGAGGCAAAAATTTAGGATTTTCAGTTTTTAAAAACCCTAATTATTTAAGCTATAATTCTAGTTTATCTACAACAAGGCTATTTAATGCATGAAACAATGAATATTAATTGTACACTAGAGCTGTCAGTAAAACTGACTAGGGCCCCGGCAGCGCTATCAGAGGACGGACAGACGGACAGACAGACAGACAAACGGACGGACAGAGTGATTACTATATGGCACCCACACTTTCAGTGCGGGGCCCTAACAAGGTTTGGTACTACAATGGGAGTGTTATTCCATGGGAGTTTTCGTGACGAAGCCCCCATGGGATTTTTATTTTATCAATAACAAAGTAGAAGCGGAGGCAATGATCAGGAATCGATACAATTAGCCCACAGCTCCAATCAAAGAAACTGAAGGGAAAGAAACACAAACACGAATCAAACAGACCCAAATGGAAACACCAACAGCGGAAAGCCAAAATGACAGCCACCCCACCCCCCCCCCCCCCCCCAAAAAAAAAAAATGGCCAATAGACTATCCAAAATCAAACAATATAAGCGACACAACCCCCCCCCCCCCTAAAAAACATAACAAAAACAAACCGCGACAGAAGAACCGCCCGGAACGGTCAGCGGAAACGTACCCCACCGGGGCCTAAATCGACCCCACGCGCCGCCCCTAAAAACCTATATTACGCATGAAACAATGAATATTTAAGAATTTTACAAGAGGTGCAGTAATCCCATGGGATAAAGTGCCGTGATGTTTTTTTGCACATATCCTTATATCGAATTTACATCCTGTGGGAGACTTTTATATTTTGATAACAGCTTAAAAGTGTTTTGAAAAAATAAATTTGGGCATCCATCGGGTTGAAAATGCCCAAATCGAGTCCCTAACTATGAATGATTCTTGTAATTCTCATCGAGGTGATTCTAACAAATGTCTATAACATTTGTTTCTTGGAGTAAGAGGAGGTGATTCTAACAAATGTCTATAACATTTGTTTCTTGGAGTAAGAGGAGGCGATTCTAACAAATGTCTATAACATTTGTTTCTTGGAGTAAGAGGAGGCGATTCTAACAAATGTCTATAACATTTGTTTCTTGGAGTAAGAGGAGGCGATTCTAACAAATGTCTATAACATTTGTTTCTTGGAGTAAGAGGAGGTGATTCTAGCAAATGTCTATAACATTTTTTCTTGGAGTAATGCTATGGAAAAGACCTTTTATAACCTGTCATACTCCAAACTGGGATTCTTTATAACGACAAATTCATAATAACGGCACAATAATACGAAACATTAACTGTCGTTATAACGCGGGCCATCTGTATAACAAAAATAAATCAGGACAGAAGAACCGTTTTGGAACGGCCAGTAAAATATATTTTACTGGGGCGCTTAAGTCGATTTTACGCGGCCGCAATCCTCGCCCTTACTTCCGTTGCGATTTAGACAAATAAATTGTTCAGTCCGCACGAAGGCTTCCTAACTCATCAGTGCAACACCTCCGAGAATACAAAAATTCAAACAATCATAGAGATGAAACAACGGTGAGGACTCGACATCAAGAAACAACCGAAATGCTGTAGCAAAAGGAAAACAACAATTAGACTCCTGTGGACCCGACCACAGACCAGGCATCAGGTACCAGCCAACATTACATAAAATTAAATTTTAATTCTAAGTTGGCTTTTACGCTGTAACTATCATAGAATCTGAGGCCTGACATGCCGGCGTGCAACTAAAGAGGGACGTAAAGTTATCAAAATTGGGTTAACTATCATGCATGTAGTCCGTCGTATAAAATTTATGTTGTCAAGACTACAGTTCAGCTTTGTCTCATTGATTTGAGACCGTTGGGTCCGAGTCTGTATCGGATCACATGCGAGACGCCTAGTACTGCAATTTCAGGTCAGGTTGTTTTTTCTCTCGATACTCCGGTTTTCTGATTGAAGATCTGTTTAAAATAAGTGAATTAATCTTGAAAAGACCGTAAAATCCAAGCCAAAACGTTGAGACCGATAGCCAAATGTATCTTCCAAACTTGATAATTTAAACGTTTTGGGGTTTAAGACCATTTAAGTATCATTTCTCTTCTATCGAGGCAAACATAAATCATAAGTGGCTGAAATACAAACACCAGACCTTGTACATTGATATTTAACCCAAGCGTTAAGTTGGTTCTTAATTCCTTATTCGCATGTACTGCTTGTTGGATTTCGAAACCTTTACCAATATGCTTAGAAGTAAAAATGATGACGAATCCAATAAACGCTAATGTTCTGTTACACCGCGTCGCAAAGATCTATGAATCTGAATATCAAATAAGGAATAAGGAAAATTCTGATTTATTGCTTATTCGCAATTGAAACTTGCTGTTTTTCGAATCCTATATATTTATGCTTAGAAGTAAATGATGGTGAATGTTCTATACGCAAATGTTCTGTTGCACCTCGAAGCAAAGTTCTCTGAAGCTTAAAATCGAATAAGGAATAAGGAAAATTTGGATTCAATCCTTATTCCTTATTCGCAAATAATACTTGCCGGATTCGGAATCCTAAATCATTATGCTTAGAAGTAAAAATGACGATGAATATACCATACGCAAATGTTCTATTGAACTTCGTTGCCAAGTTCTCGGAAGCTGAAAATCGAATAAGGAATAAGGACAATTTTGAATTATTCCTTATTCCTTATACAAAATTGATACTTGGTTCTTCTGTCGCGGTTTATTTTTGTTATGGTTTGTCTTTGGGTGTTTGTGTCGCTTATATTATTCTTTTTTGGATAGCCTTTTGGCCTTTTTGTGGGAAAGTAACTGTCCTTTTGGCTTTCCGCTGTTGGTGTTTTCGTTGGGGTCTGTTGCTTCATGTTTGTGTTCCTTTCCCTTTGGTGTTTCTGATGGGAGCTTTGGGTTAATTGTATCGATTCCTGATCATTGCCTCTACTTCTATTTTGTCGGATTTCGGAACCAATACCATAATGGTTAGAAGTGAAAGTGATTACGAATGCGCTATACGTAAATGTTCTGTTACTACGCGTCACAAAGTTCTATGGAGCTGAAAATCGAATAAGATAAATAAAAGAAATGTAGGTTTATATCTGTTTTTCTTATTCGCATATAATTATTATGAAATTGTTTATCTAAAGGTACCGAATCTTTGTTAGCATAGTCACGTAAAGTTGTCTGATTTTGATAGGAGCCGAAACGTGAAGTCGACTTATTTTGATGGGTCCGAAAATTGACCTTTACTGATATATCCTTTTATAAAAAAAAGTTGGAAATATAAATAAGGAATAAGAAATAAGAAAAAAGGAATAAGGAATAAGGAAACATGAATAAGGAACAAGGAATAATGAACGCCCAGTGGCTCAAACTACACTTGTTGTGGTCCCAAAGGTGTTCGAGCCATTGCAGTTCAACTGTATCTGCTTAATAATTCGAGACCGTAAATGCATTTGTTGTTTCTGAATATATCGTGTACAGTGAATTTATGCTCGTGTTATTAATTCCAAGGGAAAAATCCCATGGAGTTTTCTTCCCATGACTAAACTTTGCCCTTAGGATAATGTATATATATTTAATGGTCACTTACATAAATCCTTCCATCCATGCCGCAAGGGTCCAAATTGGCAGCCCCCCCCCGCCTCGGGCTTATTATCTCCCGTTGTATTATAATGAAAAAACAAACACTTCAAACATCTTCGTCTCTGAAACCATTAGGCTCAAAGGGAGGTTAGCTGTAGCAACGTTTAGCGAAGATCTACATATATCCTGCCAATCATGCCGCTGTGGTCAAAGCTGGCCACGCCCCGGGGCTCATTTTTCCAATAGACTTATACTGGGAAAAACTTAACAGATCTCATTCCTTGAAACCAATAGGCCAAGGGATTACATACTAAGTGTATGGCGAAGCTGATTTGTTAAGGAAAGCAAATATATAGCAGCCTTTGGGATGCGGAAAAACGGGGCCGCCCATTTCTTCCCCATCCCATATATTTTGTTTTTGTTAAAACTTTTTTTTGCGCATAGTTTTAAGTTCAGTTATTCATTTTTACAAATTAGAAAGAAAAGGTCACTCATGAAAGGCTACAATCAAAGAGCGCAGACATATCAAGACACCCAAAGAAGGTGCCATTTCGCAGCCAATAAGTTGGTTATAAAATATTTAATTCGCCATAGGATAGAAGTAATGTAGTAGCAACCTGGGGTGGGGAAAACTAGACTGGCCCGTTTCTTCCTCAACTTTGGTGAGTGTTGTATAGTAAAGACCAATGTGATGTTAATGATGTTTGGCTTTGAAAGACCTAGGTAGGCCCATTTCTTACCCAGCCTTGGTTGGTATTAGACAGACGTTGGAGGTGTCTGGGGTGGAGAAGAACCGGGCAGGCCTGTTTCTTCCTAACTGTTGGTGAATGCTGTATTATGTCAATGGTGAATGGGAGGGAAAGAATATGGCAAATCCTTTTGTTCAGTACCCTTGTTGAGTGTTTCATAGTCACGTCAATTATAAAGAAGTTGACCGGACAGTTCATTTGCTATCTTTGTGAGTGATGAACAGTTAAATCAAGTGTATGTTAAATGTGTCATAGATGAACTCGGTGGTCAAATTTTCATGCATCTTAGACGCCCTAAACTCATTGATTGACTTAGCTATACAACACTACAGAGGCGGGGAAGAAACGAGCCGGCCCCGTTCTTCTCAATCCCAAATCCCTCTTACACCGTATTGGACATAACTGTACAACAATCACCAAGGATGGGAAGGAAGCGGGCTGGCCCAGATCTTCCCCACTACAGATCTCTTTAACACCATCATAATTGACTTTACTATACAGCACTCACCAAGGGTTGGGAAGAAACGGGCGGGACCAGTGTTGCCCCACCCAAGGTTGCTAATGATTGATGTGACCTAAATACCATTTTTATTAAACACTCTATGTAAAATACCTTATTAAAAATCTATTGAAAACGAAATAGCTTCGATGGGAAGAAACTGATCGGCACAGTCCTTCCCCACCCCAAGGCTGTTTAGGATAATTTTGTATTTCTTTGAAACTAGTAAGAAAAAGTCATTCAGAAAGAACATGATCTAAGTACGCAGTCGTCTTAAGTTACGTACACAATGTGACACGGAGGCACACACAAAAACAGACGAAACATGAACCAAGGCTCAAAGCAAAATAACAAATAAGACACTGCATAGGAACGACCGCTTAGGGGTGGTCAGTATTGAAAATACAGGGGTGGGGTGGGGGAGTAGGGGCTTCAACTCCGGATTTTAGAAATTTCAACCCTCGCCCTAAGCTCCGGTAGACTTACAGTTTCGATCAAAATAACCATAACACATTGATTCGCATGGAGACTTTCTAGCTCAACAGTCTTGTTTTGACTTAACTTGTTTTCATGATACGAATGTATATTTTAACAAGGCATCGCATGCGATACAAATCCCCTCGCACAAGACAACTTCGTGTGTGGAAAACACTGAAATGGCAAAAGTCCAACTTGCTTGAGATATTATCATATGCAACATTTGTGTGATGTTTGTTTAAAAATCCATCAAAAAATGTGGGTTCTAGAGTGATGACAATGTTTCTCTAAACCTTGACTTGAGGCCATGACAGCGAAAGTAGATCTTGCTCAAGATATTATCAAAAGCATCTTTTGTATGAAGTTATATTAAAATCTGTTAACAAATGTAGGCGGTAGAGCGATGACAAAGTTTTTTTTTTCTAAAAATAGCCCCAGTGACACCTTGAGGTCATGACCTTGAAATTCGAAGCAACTCGAGATATTATCATAAGAAACATTTGTTTGAAGTTCTATAAAAATCCATCAGTGAAATTAGCCATAGTGACCTTGACCTTGAAAATCGAAATCGCTCGAGATATTGTCATAAGGAACATTTGTGTGAAGTTTTATTGAAATCGGTGAAGAAATATAAGCGCTAGAGCCATGACAAACGTTTTTCTAAAAACAGCCACAGTGACCTTGACCTTAAAAGTAGAACTCGCTAGAGATATTGTCATAAGGGACATTTGTGTGAAGTAATATTGAAATTGGTGAAAAAAGTAAGCGCTAGAGCAATGACAAAGTTTTTCTAAAAATAGCCAGTGAATTTGGCCTTGAAAGTCGAACTCGTTCGCGGTATTGTCATAAGGAACATTTGTGTGAAGTTATATAAAAATCAGTAAAGAAATATCGGCGCTAGAGCGATGACAAAGGTTTTCTAAAAATAGCGATAGCGACCTTGACCTTGAAGTTCGACATGGCTCGAAATATTGTCATAAGGAACATTTGTGTGAAGTAATATTGAAATCGGTAAAGAAATGTAAGTGCTAAAGCGATGACAAAGTTTTTCTAAAAATAGCTACAGTGACCTTGACCTTGAAAGTGGAACTCGCTAGAGATATTTTCATAAGGAACATTTGTGTGAAGAAATATTGAAATCGGTGAAGAAATATCGGCGCTAGAGCGATGACAAAGGTTTTCTAAAAATAGCCACAGTGACCTTGACCTTGAGACCATGACCTTGAAAGTCGAACGCGCTCGATATATTTTTATAAGGAACATTTGTGTGAAGTTATATAGAAATTGGTGAAGAAATGTAGGCGCTAGAGCGATGACAAAGTTTTTCTAAAAAAAGCCACAGTGACCTTGACCTTGAGTACATGACCTTGAAAGTCATACTTGTTCGAGATATTGTCATAAGGAACATTTGTGTGAAGTTATATTGAAATCAGTGAAGAAATATAAGCGCTAGAGCGATGACAAAGTTTTTCTAAAATAGCCACAGCGACCTTGACTTTGAGGTCATGACCTTGAAAATCGAACTCGCTCGAGATATTGTCATAAGAAACATTTGTGTGAAGTTATATTGAAATCAGTGAAGAAATGTAGGCACTAGAGCGATGACAATGTTTTTCAAAAAATAGCTACAGTGACCTTGACCTTGAGGTCATGACCTTGAAAGTCGCACAGTTATATTGAAATCAGTGGATAAATGTAGGCGCTAGAGTGATGACAAAGTTTTTTCTAAGAAAAGCCAGTGACCTTGACCGTGAAACCATGACCTTGAAACTCGAACTCGCTCGAGATACTTTTAGATGGAACATTTGTGTGAAGTTATATTGAAATTGGTGAAGCAATGTAGCTGCTAGAGCGATGAAAATGTTTTTCTAAAAATTGCCACAGTGACCTTGACCTTGAGGTCATGACCTTGAAAGTCGAACTCGCTCGAGACATTGTCATACGGAATATTTGTGTGAAGTTATATTGAAATCAGTACGTACTTTTGTCATCGCTCTAGCGCCTACATTTCTTGACCGATTATAATAAAACTTCACACAAATTTTCCTTATGACAATATCTCGAGCAAGTTCGAATTTAAAGGTCATGACCTGAAGGTCAAGGTCACTGTGGCTATTTTTAGAAAAAGTTTATCATCGCTCTAGTGCCTAAATTTCTTCACCATATTCAATATATTTTTATTTACACAAATGTTACTTATATAAATTATCTCGAGAGAGTTCGACTTTCAAGGTCATAGCCTGAAGGTCAAAGTCACTGTGGCTATCTTTGGAAAAAACATTGTCATCACTATAGCGACTACTTTTCTCCACTGATTTCAATATAACTTTTTCTTTTTCACAAATTTTCTTATGACAATATCTCGAGCGAGTTCGACTTTCAAGGTCATGACCTCAAGGTCAAGGTCACTGTGGCTATTTTAGAAAAACTTTGTCATCGCTCTAGCGCCTACATTTCTTCAATGATTTCCATATAAATTCACATAAATGTTCCTTATGACAATGTCTCGAGCGAGTTCGACTTTCAAGGTCATGACCTCAAGGTCAATGCGGCTATTTTAAGAAAAACTTTGTCATCGCACTAGCGCCTACATTTCTTCACCAATTTCAATATAACTTCACACAAATGTTCCTTATAAAAATATCGTGAGCGAGTTCGACTTTCAAGGTCATGGCCTGAAGGTCAAGGTCACTGTGGCTATCTTTGGAAAAAATTTGAATCTCTCTAGCGCCTACATTTCTTCACTGACTTCAATATAACTTCACACAAATGTTCCTTATGACAAAATCTCGAGCGAGTGCGACTTTCAAGGTCATAACCTTAAGGTCAAGGTCACTGTGGCTATTTTTAGAAAAACTTTGTCATCGCTCTAGCGCCTACATTTCTCCACCAATTTCAATATAAATTCATAAAAATGTTCCTTATAAAAATTTCTCGAGCGAGTTTGACTTTCAAGGTCATGGCTTCAAGGTGAAGGTCACTGTGGCTAGTTTTTTAAAAACTTTGTCCCCGCTCTAGCGCTTACATTTCTTCACCGATTTCAATATAACTTCACAAAATCTTCCTTATGACAATATTTTTAACGAGTTCCACTTTCAAGGTCAAGGTCACTGTAGCTATTTTAAGAAAAAACTTTGTCATCGCTCTAGCGCTTACATTTCTTCGCCGATTTCAATATATTTTCACACAAATGTTCCTTATGACAATATCTCGAGCGATTGCGACTTTCAAGGTCAAGGTCACTGTGGATATTTTTAGAAAAACTTTGTCATCGCTCTAGCGACTACATTTCTTCTCTGATTTCAATATAACTTCACACAAATGTATATTATGACAATACCTCGAACGGGTTGGACTTTCAAGGTCAAGGTCACTGGCTATTTTTAGAAAAACTTTGACATTGCTCTAGCGCTTACATTTTTTTCACCAATTTCAATAAAACTTCACACACATGTTCCTTATGACAACATCTCTAGCGAGTTCCACTTTCAAGGTCAAGGTCACTGTGGCCAATTTGAGAAAAACTTCGTCATCGCTCTAGAGCTTACATTTTCACACCGATTTCAATATAACTTCACGCAAATGTTCCTTATGACAATATCTCGAGCGATTTCGACTTTCAAGGTGTAGGTCACTGTGGCTATTTTTAGAAAAAACTTTGTCATCGCTCTAGCGACTACATTATTTCTTCACTGATTTCAGTATAACTTCACACAAATGTTCCTTATGACAATACCTCGGGGGAGTTCGACTTTGAAGGTCAAGGTCACTGTGGCAATTTTTAGAAAAACATTTTCATTACTCTAGCGCTTACATTTTTTCACCAATTTCAATATAACTTCACACAAATGTTCCTTATGACAATATCTCGAGCGATTTCGACCTTCTAGGTCAAGGTCACTGTAGCTATTTTTAGAAAAACTTTGTCATCGCTCTAGCGCCTACATTTATTGATGGATTTTAATAGAACTTCACACAAATGTTTCTTATGATAATATCTCGAGTTGCTTTGACTTTCAAGGTCATGACCTCAAGGTCAAGGTCACTGTGGCTATTTTTTAGAAAAACTTTGTCATCGCTCTAGCGCTTATATTTCTTCACAGATTTTAATATAACTTCACACAAAAGATGCTTATAATAATATCTTGAGCAAGATCTACTTTCGCGGTCATGGCCTCAAGTCAAGGTCACTATGGCTATTTTTAGAGAAACATTGTCATCGCTCTAGAACCTACATTTATTGATGGATTTTAAACAAACTTTAAATGTTGCATATGATAAAATCTCAAGCAAGGTGGACTTTTGCCAGTTCAGGGTTTTCCACACACGAAGTTGTCTTGTGCGTGGGGATTTGTATCGCATGCGATGCCTTGTTAAGAATGGTTTGTTACCCCATTTTTAACAACATGCGAGACATGAACAACTAAGGTACTAAGAGCAGCGCTTCAGCTGAAGTGCACGACCCGCCGGATGCTTTTAGCTTTATGAGTGTTACCATATATGGGTATGGCGGCTATTTTGGTCATGTGACCTTGACCTAAAACGGTTCCCTCAATAAATGCGCCTTATCGTAAGGAGCAAAAATATATCTTATACTTTAGTACTGTATTCTGAATCGTTTGCAGGATAAAATGCATTCTCACTTTTCCAATACAAAAGCATATGGGTCTAAGTTTGACCTAGGCACAAAGAAGGTCAAGGTCAACCCAGGGTCACCGTTTTAGCAATTTATGATAGGCCTACGTCCCAGATGCTATTTAACAAGTTTCGTGGAAATCTGCCAAGTGGTTCTGGAGAAGACTATTTTGAAGGGTTTTTACCATATATGGCTTGGCGGCTATTTTGGTCATGTGACCTGGACCCCATAAGCAAATATTGGTTTCCCCCATCCCATAGAGGCTCCATATGAAATTTGACTTCAATCGGCCCTACGGTTTCCGAGGAAAAGCAGTTCAAAAAGTTTCACATTTTTCGCCTGGGCGAGGCTATACTAAACGGAATGTAATATTTTGCAAATTCATTGGTTAGATCTCATTGATATCTATCAGTATGCCAAAATTGTTTAAATATTCCAAGCGGTTAAGACACTATCACCAATTTTCACAAACGGGTTACGGACGGACAGATGAGCAAATTTTGGTTTCCCCCATCCTATAGAGGCTTCATGTGAAATTTGACTTCAATCGGCCCAACGGTTTCCGAGGAGAAGCAGTTCGAAAATTTTCACATTTTTCGCCTCGGCGAGGCTATACTAAATGGAATGTAATATTTCGCAAGTCCATTGGTTAGATCTTATTGATATCTATCAGTATGCCAAAAATTGTTTAAATATTCCAAGCGGTTAAGTCACTATCACCAATTTTCACAAACGGGTTACGGGTTTTTCGCGTCGGCGAGGCTATACTAAATGGAATGTAATATTTCGCAAGTTCATTGGTTAGAACTCATTGATATCTATGGGTATTCCAAAAATTGTTTAAATATTCCAAGCGGTTAAGTCACTATCACCAATTTTCACAAACGGGTTACGGACGGACAGACAGACCGACCATATATGGCTTGGCGGCCATTTTGGTCATGTGACCTGGATCCCTTGAGCAAATTTTGATTTCCCCCATCCCATAGAGGCTCCATATGAAAGACTTCAATCGGCCCAGCGGTTTCCGAGGAGAAACAGTTCGAAAATTTTCACATTTTTCGCCTCGGCGAAGCTATACTAAATGGAATGTAATATTTCGCAAGTTCATTGGTTAGATCTCATTGATATCTATTAGTATGCCAAAAATTGTTTAAATATTCCAAGCGGTTGAGTCACTATCACCAATTTTCACAAACGGGTTACGGACGGACAGACTGACAGAATGACAGGATGACACGGTGATTTTAGGGCACTCTTAGAAAATCAACCGACTTCAGTCGGTCGCTTTTGCTGCGGGACGTGCAATATAAGATGGATTCGTAACTGACTTGTTGAGGGTGAACCGGGCCGGTCCAGTTCTTCCCAGGGGAGGAAATTGACTAGGGGAAAGAACCAGCCTGACACACCTGGGCTCATTACCAACCATAGACTTATTGAAAATCAAAACCTTAAAAAAATTCTTCTCTGAAACCACACGGAACATCGCTTTGATATTTAGTAAGTGGACATGTTAAGTTGTCACTTACACAAATCCTGCCAATCATGCATGCCCCTTGGGTCCAAATTGGCCAGGCCACAGGGCTCATAATCTCCAAGAGACTTATAACGGAAAAAACTAGAAATGCATCCATAGGACACGCACGAATGGCCCCGCCTGAAAATATGTCTTTGTTCGTATTAATTCCATAGAAAGGTATTGACGGTGTTTAAGTTTTGGACCCTTTTTTCACATTTGACCTCTAAGTATGACATTAACCCTACAGGTAAGGACCTTGGTTTTGTGTGAGGCAGATCGTCTCATGATGGCCAACATTTCTGCCAAGTAATTTCAAAATCCATCCAGAAATAAGAAAGTTATTGACTGTGTTTAAGTTTCCGACCATTTTGTTTTACATTTGACCTCTAAGTATTACCTTGACATTGGAGGTGCGGATCTGGGTTTTGCATGTGACACATCGTCTCATACTGGTTAGCATTTCAAAATCCATCCAGAAATAAGAAAGTTATTTGCTGGGTTTAAGTTTTGAACCCTTTTTTGACTTTTGACCTCTAAGTATGACTTGACCTTGGAGGTACAGACCTAGGTTTTGCACGTGACACATTATCATATGATGTTTAACATTTCTACAAAGTAATTTCAAAATCCATCCAGAAATAAGAAAGTTATTGCCTGCGTTTAAGTTTCGGACGGACAGACGGAGAACAAACGGACGAACGAACGGACGGACGGACAGGGGCAACGCTATATGCCCTTTCACCATTCTTCGAATGGCGGGGGCATAATAAAACCTCAGAAATCTTCTCTGAGTGCTTAGATATTAAGTATGGAGCAACGGTAAATAGTCACCTACATTAATCCTGCCAACAATTCACCTAAGGTGTAAATTGGCCACGAACCGGGGCTCATAAGCTCCTAAAGACTTAGTGTGAAAAAAGAAAATAAACAACTGAAAAATTCTTCTTTCCCCTGAAACCAGAAGACCCAAATCTTAAATGATTATTATAGAGAAACCTTACGTAGTGACCATAAACCCTGCCAATCATGGCCCCTGGGTCCAAAATTGGCCACACCTCGGGGCTCATAAGTTCAAAATTGGCCAGACCTCGGGGCTCAAAAAATTAAAATTGGTCAGACCTCGGGGCTTATAAGTTCCCTAAAACTTATGAGCCCCGAGGTGTGGCCAATTTCTACTTAGTACATAAATTCAGAAAAAAATATATACTTGCAATGACTTAAGCACCCTATTTCGTAAAATCATTCTTCGATCTAAAAATATTGGGTACAATGGGTTCAAAATTGGTCACACCTCGGGGCTCCTAAATTCAAAATTGGCCAGAACTCGGGGCTCAAAAAATTAAAAATTGGCCAGACCTCGGGGCTCATAAGTTCCCAAAGACGTCATTCCCATTTAATGTCCAAATTCAATGTTGGACTAAAATCTCTTCTGTAACAAGGTCTATCGGAACCCGAATTTTATGGTGACTTAGTACATAAATTTAAAAAAAAATATATACTTGCAATGACTTAAGCACCCTATTTCGTAAAGTCATTCTTCGATCTAAACATATTGGGTACAACATGAATGTTATACGACAAACTGCATGCTTGGTGGTTAAGCCAGTCACGGTTGACATCTTTGCTTCCCTCTTTCATTGTACGCCAGAGGGTCATGTCTCAGATTCAACGACGGTTCCAGAGTAAAAAACTTACTGAGAATGAGAGAGAATTTAATTTTATGTAATGTTGGTTGGTGCCTGATGCTGAGTCTATGGTCGGGCTCATCGGAGTTTTGCTCCAGCTTTTCTGTTGTTTATTTGCTGTCGAGTCCTCACGGTTGTTTCAGCATTGTTGTTGTTTGATTTTTGTGTTCTCGGAGATGTTACTCTGATTAGTTAGGAAGCCTTCATACGGACTGAACAAACTGTTTGTGTCAATCGAGACGGCAGTAAGGCCGAGGACTGCGGTCGCAAAATATGTATTTAAGACCCCACCCCCTCTAGTTGAATCGTTTCATTGACCGTTCCAGTGCGGTTCTTCTATCGTGGTTTATTTTTGTTATGGTTTGTCTTTGAGTTAAGAAATCGCTTATATTTTTGTTTTGGATAGCAAATTGGCAATTTTGTAAGAACGTTACTGTCTGATTGGCTTTCTGCTAAGTATGTTTCACTTAGGATCTATATATATATAATGTTTGTGTTTCTGTTCCTTTGGCGTCTCTGATGAGGGGTGGGGATTAATTGTATCGATTCCTGATCATTGCCTTAACTTCTATTTTCATACAAACTATCTAAGCTCTCTGCCTTATGGTTTCAGAGAAGAAGTTTTTTGACGTTCTTTCCCCAATTTTATGTCTATTAAGGCGTAACTATACCTAATTTAGTGACACAGAGGCCTTTCTGATATTTAAACTTCATCAGTGTGTCTCAACCCCACTATGTGAGTTAATAAAACCCGGGACTGGGCCAATTTGAACCCCAGTGGCGTGGTTGTTAGGTGTATCCTAAAGTTTGCTTCACACTAAATATCTAAGCTCTGGTCCTTGTGGTTCCAGAGAAAAAATTGTCCCATGTTTTCCCCTTTCCGAGCTAATGGAGGCTAATGAGTCCGAGGACGTGGCCCATGTGGACCTCAGGGACATTGTTTGAAGGATTTATGTAGGTTACCACCTGGTGTTGCTTCACACGTCATATCTAAGCTATTGACCTTGTTGTTTCCGAGTAGACGATTTTCATTTTTTCCCATAAAAAGAATATGGGAGCTAATGGCCAATTAGGACCACACGGACATGATTGGCAGGATTTATGTGGGCGATCCCTTATTGTTTCCACATACTAAATATGTATGGTCTTGCCATATTGTTTCAGATAAAAAGATTTTTTAAGCTTTTCAATAAATCTATTGGGCCTTTATGTTGCCGTGGCAACCAGAATACCAATTCGATCTGCCACAAAATTTCATGCAAACTTTTCCCCTATCTGATAATACTGATGTGCAAGATTGGCAAAGGGATATCAGGGATATAATTATTTGAAATTGTGAACGGACGGACGACGGACACCAGAGCATTGCCACACTTACATGTAACCTCACATGGGCCTTCGGCTCAGAAGAGCTAAACGGTCAAGTAGATAAACAAAGGTGAAAATGTTGCCCGGACGATAGCGATTTTTTTTATTATTATTGGACCCCAACAAAACTTGTAGGTAATGGAGACATTCGGGCGGATTGAACTATTCACATGAGAGTTATTTACATGTACATGTACCTTTAAGTCCCCCGTAGACATATAAAGACGAAAATGTTGCCCAAGAAATGGCAATCTTAACTTTGATGGGGTCCTCATCAGTATTAAGGGAAAAGAACCGCCCACCTTATAATATGTTCTAGAAAGGGTTATCCCTCGGAAGCAAGGAATACACCACAGAACTGGAACATATGGGGTGTACGTGTTTTCTGGACCAATTTACTTGTTTCGATCAATTAGGCCTCATCGGTGACCCTCAAATATTTTCAAAATTCCTCAATGGAATCAATGATCCCAAAGGACAAGAAAATATAAATTACACTATGATGTAGGACAGGGAGACTTTTTACTGCCGTCACACATTCCCAGACACCAGCTGTAGCGACGCCAAATATGTTCTAGAAAGGGTTTTATGGAGTTATATGTTTCATTACAATAACGAACCCGTGAGACAACATTACGATAACACACCCGTGCAAAATAGTGCATTTTTCATATTTCCAAAATGGCTACGTTTCTGACGAAATGTCCGCGATATTTGTCTTATTTATATGTCAACACAGGTTTTGGGTGCTCGCTAGAACCGCCTCAATGAGGCGGTTCTAACGAGTACCCACAACATATGCCTTGAAGAAGAAATAAGAAAAGAATGTATACCGCCGTAAACCCCATTTTTCTCTGTATAAAGTGGGGTTTAGTCGGTGTTGATTTCATAGACTTGCTCACGTGATGAAGTGCTCTTTTTCACACCTCCAAAAATGGCCACTTTTCTGATCATTGCGGTAACACATCCGTGTGATAGAGTGCATTCCCATTACGAAAAGATGCCTACACCAATACACTGTAACCTTTATCGCTGAAAAAAAAAATGAAAATTTTAAGATGAATAATTGTGATATTTTTCTTATTTCTGTTCAAAATATAGATTGTGGGTACTTGTTAGAACCGTCTCGATGAGGCGGTTCTTACGAGTACCCACGATCTATATCTTAGAGCAGAAATAAGAAAAATAACGTTTACCCTTCAAACCCCAGTTTTACTATAAAAAATGGGGTTCGAAGGGGTCAGAATTGTATAAGCGTGTTTTCGTGATGTTGTATACCTCAGAACCGCCATTTTTTTATTTTCAAGAAAACTGTAACTTTTCTTATTTATACTGAAAGCATAGTTTTTGGGTACTCGTTAGAATCAAATCTTTGAGGCGGATCTGACGTGGATCCAAAACCTATATCTTAAACCAAAAAAATGACAACAATTTTTAACCTCTTAAACCCAAGTTTTTCTCTATAAAAATGGGATTTAGAGGGGTTTTCATTTCACAAATTGGCAACGTGATGAAAAATCAGTGTTATTGTTCTTATTTATACCTCAAACATAGGTTGTGTGTGCTCGTTAGAACCGCCTCATTGATGCCTTTTTTTAACGAATACCCACAACCTATAACTTGGAGCAGAAATAAGAAACAATAATTTATACCCCCGAAAACCCCAGTTTTCTCTGTATAAAGTGGGGTTTAAGGAATGTTCATTTCATGGACTTGTTGATGTCCACTTATAGGGGTGGCCGGTTTGTTTTGTTAGCGGTAAGTTTTGCAAAAGAAAATGTACGTTTAGCAAATAGTGAAGAATGGGATAGATCTGGGTCTGCACTGTTTAACAATGTCCCAAAAAAGAGCCGCTAGGCAAACATTACGAAAACACGCCTATACAAATACAGTGTTACCTTTATCGCCGAAAAAAAATATGAAAATTTTGAGATGAAAAATTGGAGTATTTTTCTTATTTCTGCTCAAAATATAGATTGTGGGTACTCGTTAGAACCGCCTCATCGAGGCGGTTCTTACGAGTACCCACAATCAAAATTTTAGAGCAGAAATGAGAAAAATATGGTTTACCCCTGTAAACCCCAGTATTTCTATATAAAGGTGGGGTTGGAAGGGGTCAAAATTGTATAGGCGTGTTTTCGTGATGTTAGGGCGAAAACAGGTTTTCGCATGACTTGAGACATAATCGTCATTGATTGACATTGCGACATCTGTTTCATGACATATGCCATTTGGTGTCCAGTTTTACCTTGAACCCGTATCATTCGTTCATTATTATACAAAAGGTCAAAAGATATAAGTTTCATTAAATGCATGATATTTTTGTCTGAACTGAACCGTGAACTGAACAAACAGAGCAAACTGATATACCTACTGCTGTCGAAAGATAAGTTGACAGGGACGAAAAAGAGTAAACCAATACATGTAGGTTTGACAGGTTGTACCGGTATCATTATCGTACCCGTCACTGGTTGAAAAGACAGATTGGACCGTTATAATTATCATTACCGAAGCGTCTTTACGGACCATGCTTAATAACAAAAACATTCGCTTACGTCACTTTCAACTTATCCTCCGACAACAATATGTTTGGGTAAAATCACGGATTTGCTTGTCTGGGGTTGGTAACTCGAAGCCATCGTAAATATATCACATTAAGATGTACTTAAGACATACTTAGGTAACCACCGTAAAAGGGGGAGTTCCAAATCTGCCCACGCACATATTTTCTTGAAACTTCAGTTTTTGTTTACTTAAGGTCTATCAATATATATATATATAACTTGTTTCATTTGATAAATTACTATAGGTCTCAGGAGAGGTCCCTGAGGTAATCCCCTGTACCGGTCATACACACGTGTGAATTTTTCAGTCTTAAATCAATATGTATGATTATTTTCAAATTTTGTTGCTTTGATTGGCAACAGAGCTCCATAAGGATTAATCTAATACAAAAAATGTAAATGTGTCTATGTCTTTTAATCTTCCTGATAAATTTATTTACAACATTTCTTCTATTTTTCATGAAAATTTGCAAAAAATAAGATGTTCATCATAAGGATTAGATGTGTTACTGATCTTGTCACCACAAGATATTGCATATTAAATGGGCCACATATGTGCTCTATATAGCAAACAAATTAAAAAAAATCAGAAACCGGTAACATTGTTTTTGAAAGCTAGATATGGGTTCAGGTCAATTTTTGTGCCAAAATCAGTTTCAATACCAGGGGACAAGATTTCCTTAAAGTGAATTTTTATTGTGTTTTATGTCCATTAAGGGCCACCTTATCATACAAAGCTTAGCATAGGCATTTATATAATAACCCCCACCCCACAAAAAAGTAAATGAGAACATACATTATCAACGTATAAGTCAAGTTTTATCCAAACATTTAAAAGAGAAAAAATAAAATGCATTCATGCACTATCCATGATGAATGTTAGTTTGTTTGATTTGATGTTTAACCTCCCCGTCAACACTATGTAGGTCATTTTGGTGACGTTGCTTCCAATTTTGTGGGACTTTTACCCAACATTGAGATGAAATGACATCTCTAGCCCAGTCGCCCAATGAAACCAATAGGGTTTAAAAAATGGACGGTCCGACTCGCACCGCATTGCCTGGGCAGGCTTAGATCCTGTAAGCGGTTTACCAGAACTTGTGTGTGGGCCGGATTCAGCTCTGCGTGGAAGCATCATGCACCCCATTTATTTCTTCAAGCCCCAATGGGCGGGGGCCGTATGAATGTTAGTGTTGACAATATTGCAAAAATGATAATGCTGAAAAAATTACATTATGACACAACAGGAATAAAACATGGTGGATCTTTTTACCTTATTTTATTTGGCCTTCTTGTACATTTTTATACCCTGCAATACAAAAGCACTTGATGTCAGTAATACTCAATGACGCTATGATTTGCTTAATTAATTACTTTTATAATCCTATTTTTTTCCTTAATTATTTTTGCTGTTGTAATTTATTTCTTTAAAATAAAACAGCAGTCAATAATTTGCAAACTTGAAGGGACAGACTGATTTTCTGATTTGTTCTTATGATTGATTGGTCCTTCTATTGTTGATGTTTTCTTACATCACTTGTTCAAAGAGACCCACACTCCCCTCCCCCATCAAAAGTTTTGTGAAATCATGGAAAGAATTTTCTGCATTTTTTTTCTAGGTTCATTGTAACATCTGCAAAATTTTAAGGTACAATGTTTTAGTCTTCAAAATAAATGCAAAGCTAGTCACACTGGAAATAGTTGTAAAATTGGCATTTGGCTTACACTTCCCTAAAGGCAAGTTGCTGTAACAAATTTATTTTATAGCTGATATTATATTTAGATGTAATTATACCATTCGCATTTTTAGTCATATGTATGCAGTACTTGCCATCAATGTTAAGCTTTCTAGCTCTGTATTCATCAGTTTTACAAATGGCGTGAATCAGCTGTTAGCTGTACTACTAGCATATTTGTGCAGCCAAAATCTGCAGTTTACTATATATTTTTCTATAGCACTGCTAGCAAATATACTGTTCGCTCTTTTTTTCCTCTGAAATCGTTTGAAATTATAAATAATCTTCCCTATTATATTAAATCATGTTACTAAAAAATAACTGGTTGTTTTCCAGATCATATATAAGAATGTAATGATTATATTTAAGTATATAACTTTCTTACACGGATTTGCACAGCAGGCGACATTTGTTACACTTTAAGTAGGCTGTAGTTTAGTTCAGATTTTGAGGGGACATTGTCAGAGTGACAAAAGAGCCAAAACAAGAGTTTTTCCATTTTGTCTACGGTAATCTTTGTATACAGTGGGCCAAAAGTCTGTGGTATTATGAACTACCTGGTACACCATAGTAAAAATATCACAAATCTTGGCTTTTCAAGCAAGCTGTGCCATTCCGGTATGACAGACTTTTCAAACATTTTAAGTTGACTGCATCATACTTATGATACTGCATAATACATACTTATTAGAGAATCAAGAAAATTGTCTGGTTTACAGAACTATCCATTTTACTTGCCATTTCAACAGTCTTGGTCATAATAAGCTTCAGCAAACTTTAGGATTACATTAAATGCCAAAACTCTTGTCATATAACGAAATATATCTTTATTGAATTGTTAATAAACGCTCAAAATAAATTGTGTTTTTGGTGTCCCCCAGGGTACCATAACTGATACAGCTGCTGATTATATGAGCTCACACTATATACAACATGGTTTAAACATACATATATTCATGTTTTTATATATAATTTGCGAGCAATTTCTCCAGTGAAAATGTTATACCATATCTACAGATGGTTTGAAAAAATAAAAAATCTGACAATTATTATTCAATGTTCAAATGCAGTATGTTACCGGTCTCAGATTTTCAAGAAAATTTGATAAAATGTTCTACACATAAATAGGCGATTTTCTTATTAAAATGATGAGGTGACAAGAACTGCAACAGTATGAAATCAAAAGTCAAACATACTCCAAAAGATTTTATGGTTGTGAAGTCTAGGGTCTCCTCCATATGAAATTGAGCATGGTCTACAGAACTTTACCTGAACAATAGTAAATGTGATACAAAATAATCTCAAATGACTACAGTGATGCCTGAGAACAAAATAACTCAAAAACACAAGAAGTTGTTGTGTATATATATACTTGTTTGGGGGTACCCCTATTTTCAGATGCAGAAATAAACAAAACATTGTGCCGGCCTCAGTGGCTCAGTCGGATGCGCGTCTGACTGGTGATCAGGAGGACGCGGGATCGACTCCCGCCGGGGTCGGCAACATTCTTTCGTGGAGATTGATCATGAAATCTTTTCTACGGTCATTCTCTCCCTTCCGCTGATTCAAGAAGGGCAGTTGTCAGTTTCTGGCGAAAGAATGTGCACTGTACTGGTTAACCGCTTACGTTTAAGCCTGCCCAGGAAAGTGTTGATAGGTAAACTGACCGGCTCAAAAATGACCTAAATAGTGTTGACTGTGCCGTAAAACTCCAATACAAACAAACAAACAAACAAAACATTGTAGATTTATAATGAACACAGATATGAGAGTGAAATAGCTAAATAATGAACAGTCATTTACCAGGTATTAATTATGCACAATATCATGGAAATCTGTGCGTGGGCAGAACCCTATAGAAATTTACTATAGGCTGGAACTCCCCCTTTATGGTCTCGTTATGCCGGTAGCTGAAAACTTGTCGTATCGTTTCCATAAATATACGACCATCTTACCACTTACGATTTACCTGTGTAATTTCAAATCTCGTGCAAAGCGCTTCGGAAACTTTTGTAAGCCAGGGCATAGCAAAATAAAATAACGCTTAACATCTTACTATAAATGATAATACCGGTGTTTGTTTAACAACAAGGCAGTCTTGTTGGAGCCTTTTCTGCCAAAAAAAAAAAGGCTTGGGTAGCGGTATCACAATAGGCAAGGTTCTACATAAACTATGGGATGAGAAACAATGACACAACTGGCGGGCGACCCCTTCTCTACGTTTCGTCCTGATTTGCCATGCCTGAGCTCATATCAGCACCAATTACTGAATGTGTCTTAAACAAATTGTGCAACAGACAAAAATTACAAATAAGAAACAAAAACCAAACTATACACAGGAAGAATTAGAAACACTTGTAGACGAAGTTAATGAAAGGAAGACATTTGTTTGTTTGTTTGATTTGAGGTTTAACGTCCCCGTCAACACTGTAAAGGTCATTTTGGAGACGTTGCTTCCAATTGTGTGGGACTTTTACCCAACATTGAGATGAAATGACATCTCATGCCCTGTCGCCCAATGAAATCAATAGGGTTTATTAGCAAGAACGGTCCGCCTCGCACCGCGGTTCCTGCCTGGACAGGCTTAGATCCTCTAAGCGGTTTACCAGTGCTAGTGTGCGGGCCGGATTCAGCTCTGCGTGGAAGCATCATGCAGCCCATATATTTCTTCAAGCCCCTATGGGCGGGGGCCTGAAAGGAAGGCATTGTGATTTGAAAAGTCATAGCCGCTATTTCTCAAAAACAAGACGATTGTGGTCAGTAGTACACTTATTGTACAGGCTATACTATCTTTTACATTTTTTTTCTTCTTGTTTTCTTCCTTTGTTGACACGACCATTACACACACAAATTAACAGCTTTTACATAATAATTACGTACTACATATTTACATGTTTATCTGACATGTATAGATCTTTAATTGTTTACATGTATTTTTATACAGGTAATTCTGCTAAATATAGCATATATCTGCCCTAATACTATAATGTTATTAATCAAGTAATTTCGTATTGGCCCAGGTACAGGTCCGAGGTCTGCTGCATTGGCCCGAGGCCGAAGGCCGAGGGCTAATGCTATTGACCGAGGACCTGTAACTGGGTCAATGCGAAATCACTTGATCAATGACAATTTTATTAATTGACGCAATTAAAAAAACATGATTATTGATTTTTTGACCTCACTTGACCTCAGTTAATATTGGTTGACCTGGTGTAAATACAGATGACCTCCGTTCAATACAGGATAGTCAATTAATAAAATACCATACAAAACATGTATCGCATATCATTACTAAAAGAAACCCCGTGTGCCGAGAAAAAAGTAGATGTACAACTTCTTTTCTTATGCTTCTATGTAGTGACTGTTTCTTTCGCAATAGTTAAGATGAGTTTACGGTATGCCTGAGTTGTCCTTAACTTTACGATATGGTTAAGTTGTCTTCATAAATTATGGTACTTTCGAGTTACTCACACTAAGCGCTACGAGGTGTTTAAGATATACTTAAGGTCGTCGTAAACAAAAATCAAAAACGAGTTCCTTTAAGAGCAATGAAAACATTCATAAGAAAGAAGATGGGTCATACTACGTAGTTTCGGCTAATAAAGCCTCATCAGTGACCCTGTAATGATCCGGCAAAGAAAGCCAGAGGAAACATACTGCAATTTTGCGAATTTCGAATAGGCAGTCGATTAAAAGACTGATATTAATCAAAATGGGGTCCAAATAATTAAAAACCTGTCTAGAATATGAGTCTAAACCAATGATTTATTTCTGATTTCTCAGAATATTCACGCTGATCTTAAAGGACCAAAAGTAAAATTTAAACTGCACTATGGTTGATGTACGGGGAGACGTTTTACGGCCGCCACACGGCACAACACCAGCTGCGTAAGCCTTAAGAGAGCTTCGAGTTACCAACCCCTGGTGTGCAAGAAATTGTATTACAGCAGACCTTCGGAGGTTAAAAAGTACCGGCGGTAAGATAGAAGCACATTCTAGAAAAAATATAAATTAAAACATTTTTCAGTCGAAGCTATGGTCTGGACAGCTTTCGCATCTACGCATATTGCGGGTGTATATGGTCATGGAGAATTAATTGACTTACATTTCTGACTAAAGTTCCCAATGCGAAGAGTTGAAAGCGGCTACCATAACCTCTTGGCTATCTGACTATAGGCACTGTGCTTGAAATCACTAGACAAAAGTGCCCAGTGGGGCACGTATACCCCCGGCCAGTGCCATCACCTCAGCTGAAAATAGCAATGTAAAAAGCTTCTTTGCATATACAGAACTACAAAGGGAAATAACTCTAAAAGGCCTGACCCTTTTGCCCTTATTTTCTTTCCCACAATACAACTAGTCATACAGATCATGTTTGCAAAATTTCAAGTTTCTATGTACAGTAGTTATTGAGAAATCTTTGACACAAAATAAAAATATACACTATTAAACAGCAAGAACTACAAAGGGAAATAACTCTAAAAGGCCTGACCCCGTGGCCCTTATTTTCTTTCCCACAATACAAGTAGTCATACTGATCATGTGTGCGAAATTTCAAGTTTCTATGTGAAGCAGTTCCTGAGATATCTTTGACACAAAATAATTGTTTACGGACAGACAGACAGACAGACAGACGGAAAAGACAAAAACTATATACCCTCATTGCATACTTTGTATGCCGGGAGTATAATTACGAAAACCGCCTATACAAACACATTCTAACCTCTATCGCCGAAAAAAATGAAAATTTGATGATGATAAATTGTGATATTTTAATTATTTCTGCTCAAAATATACATTGTGGGTACTGGTTGGAACCGCCGCATCGAGGCGGTTCTAAGGAGTACCCACAATCTATATCTTAGAGCAGAAATAAGAAAAATAAGGTCTACCCCTGTGAACCTTTTACTATATAAATGTGGGATTCAAGGGGGTCAAAGCTATATGGGCGTGTTTTCGTGATGATATTAGATATTGCCATTTTCGACGTGTTATTTTAAGACACAAAAAAGCAGCATTTTTCTACCGGTGCACATAATAATATTTCGACAGCTTCGGTCAACATATAGACATGAGATAAAGACGCCTATATGTATTTGAACCCCTTAAACACCACTGTTATATGGTATAACTTGGGTTTACAGGGGCATATATTATACTTCCTATTTATGCTCAAAAACATAGATTGTGGACATTCGTTAAAACCGCCTCATTGAGGTGGTACTACTGAATGACCTGGATCCTTGTTTGAGCAGGATTAAGAAACATTTCTGAATATTTAATTGTATAATTTTCATGTTTTATTGTCAGTGTTAGAAATATATGTATCATATGACGTCGCGTCTGAGAGTGTAATAACGCCATGTTATAAATTCCGTAAGATTAAATATGCAAATTAGTGTGAAACGCCCCTTAACGTTACATGTACGCCGTCATTAACGACGCAGCGTTTACTAATGGCTGAATATTAATATTTTTGACAACAAATCGTGAATTAAATGTATTTTAATGCCATATGAAAAATATAATCTTGCATTCGTGCTCATAAATTAACAAATTTATTAAACTCGGAGAGGCAAAAGCGAAACACAAAATAGAAGTGGAGGCGATGATCATAAATCGATACAATCACTCCACAGCTCCCATCAGAGACACCAAAGGAAATAAACATAAACATGAAACAACAGACCTGATGGAAAAATCAATACCGGAAAGCCAAAAGGACAATTACTTTCCCACAAAATGGCCAATAGGCTTTCCAAAATAAAATAGTATAAGCGACACAAACACCCAAAGACAAACCATAATAGAAATAAACCGCGAAAGAAGAACCGCCTTGGAACGGTCAGCAGAAACGAAAGTAGTAGTAAGGGGGCCACTTTAGCCCCACGAACTGCGCATGCGCAGCATTTGTATCACTTCCGGTGAAACGTAAGCGAAACGATTAGATGACGAAACTACCCTAAATATCGGACGTGTGTTCGAATGACGTAACTCGCGGTAATTACGCCGTAAGTATCCTAAATTTTGAGGCGAAAGATGTTCCCGCGGATTGGCAAAGTTCGCTGTCCCCGATCAGGTCGGGGGTGATCGGGGTCTACCCCGTTCGCTCGAGCGATCCTATCCCAATATTTAGGGAGATACTACCCTGTATAGTATCGATGAAATTAAGTCTCTCACCCGCAAACCAATTATCGCCTCGAAAACCGGGAAACAATGGAAGGTGTTGGAAGAGCTCGACTCGATGCGAGAAACTAGTAATGGACCGCGTCCCGGAAAAAAAAAGTTTGGTTCGTTCGATTTGAGGTTTCACGTCCCCGTCAACGCCGTATAGATCATTTTGGGGACGTTGCTGACTGTATCCTGACTATACCCCCACTGTATCCTGACTGTATCCTGACTGTATCCCCATTGTATCCTGACTGTACCCCCCGCTGTATCCTCACTGTATCCCACTATACCCTGACTTATTGAATGCTCAGAGACCAAGGACTTATATCTGATGGGGTTGTCGTCGCTATCCGGCGGTGGAGTTATTGCGGATGGGAAGAAATAACACTGACCACTCCTTAGTTTTTGCTTTAGCCGTTTCCAGTAGTGCTTTACCGTATCGTAGATCTGAGATATGAGGCCCTTTTATGAGTGGCAGGATGAGAAATTACCCCTACGGACCCCCCCAAGACGGGGATGGCTGAATGTTTCTATTAACAATGAACAAGAACATATGTGATTATAGGATGGGGAATTGAATGGTTTTTGAGATATATGGCCTATTATGAAGTTGAGTCCTATCATAAGGAACAAGAATATATATGGTTAATTAGTGGGGGATCTGAACAGTTTCTGAGATATATGGATTTTAATGAAGTAAATGGGTGGGGCATGGCCCATGGTACCCCGGGGGACCCTCGTGCTGGTGTCACTGATCGCGTCTTATCACAAGGAACAACAATATATATGGTTTAGGGTTGGGGCTCTTAACAGTTTCTCAGATATATGGTCTTTTGTGAAGTCAAGGGGTGAAGCATGGCCCGGGTATGCCCTGGGTGACCCCTAGGTTGGTGTCACTGAATCAGTCTTACCATAAGGAACAAGAATATATATGGTTTATGGGTGGGAATCTCAATGGTTTCTGAGATAAATGACATTTAATGAAGTGGAGAGGGTGGGGCACGTACCCGGCACATCCCGGGGGACCCACAGGTTATCATAAGGAACAAGAATATATATGGTTTAGGGGTGGGGATCTAAATGGTTTCTGAGATAAATGGCCTTTTATGAAGTGGAGGGGTCGGGGCATGTCCCCGGCATATCCCGGAGGACCTCCAGGTTGGTGTCACTTAATGCATCATATAATAAGGAACAAGAATATATATGGTTTAAGAAACCTTCCCATCCTACCTGGCTTTGTGTTTTCTTTTTGCGGATTCGTTTGAGAATGAAGTTTTTTACTACAATCTTTACGTTTTCTTCGCCGATTTCATACGAGGCTGTCATTTGTTCACAGTATAGGTCGGCTTTTAATAGCAATCAATCGGTATGCGTCGTAGTCATTGTTAACATAGATTTTACTTTTAAGAGTTCATTGTCTGATAGGAGAGTGAAAGTCGGATTTTGTTAAAAACTTTTCATATTATATTTGGGTTTGAATCAGTTTGTGCGCGTTTGTAGGTGTGAGTGTATGCGGATGTGTATAGTGTAGGCCCTGATCAGACCCCACGTTCTGCGACGTCTGATCTGGGCCAGCACTGTTTGCCAAGGTACTCCTTTCGGGGTTTCCCGCATCCAATGGGTTAATCAATGAACTAAGTGTCAGATGTGAAAAAGAAAACTAAATATAGTAGCCGCCTGTTGTAACTCTTAAACCAAAAGTCTCGGCCCCCGCCCATAGGGGCTTAAAGAAATATAGGGGCTGCATTACGCTTCCACGCAGAGTTGAATCCGGTCCGCGCACTAGTACTCGTAAACCGCTTAGAGGATCTAAGCCTGTCCAGGAACCGCGGTGAGAGTCTGTCAGTTCGCGCTAATAAACCCTATTGGTTTCATCGGGCGACAGGGCTCGAGATGTCATTTTTATAACCGACCAACGACTGAGGGCATAGCGGAGGCGGAGCGATATACGCGCTCGATCGGGGTTAGCTCCGTTTGGTCAGGGGCAGTCGGTCAGCCGTTCACGCGAATTCTTGCGCGTGTTAAACGAAACGACGTCGTTTTAACGTTGTACGCGCGGCGTTTGACAGTAGTTATATCCTAAATGTTGGACTGGAAGGGCGCTGCTGCCGTGCACTGGCAAACGCCGCGCGTACAACGTTAAAACGACGTCGTTTCGTTTAACACGCGCAAGAATTCGCGTGAACGGCTGACCGACTGCCCCTGACCAAACGGAGCTAACCCCGATCGAGCGCGTATATCGCTCCGCCTCCGCTATGCCCTCAGTCGTTGGTCGGTTATAAAAATGACATCTCGAGCCCTGTCGCCCGATGAAACCAATAGGGTTTATTAGCGCGAACTGACAGACTCTCACCGCGGTTCCTGGACAGGCTTAGATCCTCTAAGCGGTTTACGAGTACTAGTGCGCGGACCGGATTCAACTCTGCGTGGAAGCGTAATGCAGCCCCTATATTTCTTTAAGCCCCTATGGGCGGGGGCCGAGACTTTTGGTTTAAGAGTTACAACAGGCGGCTACTATATTTAGTTTTCTTTTTCACATCTGACACTTAGTTCATTGATTAACCCATTGGATGCGGGAAACCCCGAAAGGAGTACCTTGGCAAACAGTGCTGGCCCAGATCAGACGTCGCAGAACGTGGGGTCTGATCAGGGCCTACACTATACACATCCGCATACACTCACACCTACAAACGCGCACAAACTGATTCAAACCCAAATATAATATGAAAAGTTTTTAACAAAATCCGACTTTCACTCTCCTATCAGACAATGAACTCTTAAAAGTAAAATCTATGTTAACAATGACTACGACGCATACCGATTGATTGCTATTAAAAGCCGACCTATACTGTGAACAAATGACAGCCTCGTATGAAATCGGCGAAGAAAACGTAAAGATTGTAGTAAAAAACTTCATTCTCAAACGAATCCGCAAAAAGAAAACACAAAGCGTTGCGTTCCAGGTAGGATGGGAAGGTTTCTTAAACCATATATATTCTTGTTCCTTATTATATGATGCATTAAGTGACACCAACCTGGAGGTCCTCCGGGATATGCCGGGGACATGCCCCGACCCCTCCACTTCATAAAAGGCCATTTATCTCAGAAACCATTTAGATCCCCACCCCTAAACCATATATATTCTTGTTCCTTATGATAACCTGTGGGTCCCCCGGGATGTGCCGGGTACGTGCCCCACCCTCTCCACTTCATTAAATGTCATTTATCTCAGAAACCATTGAGATTCCCACCCATAAACCATATATATTCTTGTTCCTTATGGTAAGACTGATTCAGTGACACCAACCTAGGGGTCACCCAGGGCATACCCGGGCCATGCTTCACCCCTTGACTTCACAAAAGACCATATATCTGAGAAACTGTTAAGAGCCCCAACCCTAAACCATATATATTGTTGTTCCTTGTGATAAGACGCGATCAGTGACACCAGCACGAGGGTCCCCCGGGGTACCATGGGCCATGCCCCACCCATTTACTTCATTAAAATCCATATATCTCAGAAACTGTTCAGATCCCCCACTAATTAACCATATATATTCTTGTTCCTTATGATAGGACTCAACTTCATAATAGGCCATATATCTCAAAAACCATTCAATTCCCCATCCTATAATCACATATGTTCTTGTTCATTGTTAATAGAAACATTCAGCCATCCCCGTCTTGGGGGGGGTCCGTAGGGGTAATTTCTCATCCTGCCACTCATAAAAGGGCCTCATATCTCAGATCTACGATACGGTAAAGCACTACTGGAAACGGCTAAAGCAAAAACTAAGGAGTGGTCAGTGTTATTTCTTCCCATCCGCAATAACTCCACCGCCGGATAGCGACGACAACCCCATCAGATATAAGTCCTTGGTCTCTGAGCATTCAATAAGTCAGGGTATAGTGGGATACAGTGAGGATACAGCGGGGGGTACAGTCAGGATACAATGGGGATACAGTCAGGATACAGTCAGGATACAGTGGGGGTATAGTCAGGATACAGTCAGCAACGTCCCCAAAATGATCTATACGGCGTTGACGGGGACGTGAAACCTCAAATCGAACGAACCAAACTTTTTTTTTTCCGGGACGCGGTCCATTACTAGTTTCTCGCATCGAGTCGAGCTCTTCCAACACCTTCCATTGTTTCCCGGTTTTCGAGGCGATAATTGGTTCGCGGGTGAGAGACTTAATTTCATCGATACTATACAGGGTAGTATCTCCCTAAATATTGGGATAGGATCGCTCGAGCGAACGGGGTAGACCCCGATCACCCCCGACCTGATCGGGGACAGCGAACTTTGCCAATCCGCGGGAACATCTTTCGCCTCAAAATTTAGGATACTTACGGCGTAATTACCGCGAGTTACGTCATTCGAACACACGTCCGATATTTAGGGTAGTTTCGTCATCTAATCGTTTCGCTTACGTTTCACCGGAAGTGATACAAATGCTGCGCATGCGCAGTTCGTGGGGCTAAAGTGGCCCCCTTACTACTAACGAATTCCACTGGGGGGGGGGGGTTGGGGGGCTTTAATCGATTTTTGGTTGCCACAATCCTCGCCCTTACTTCCGTCGCGATTTAGTCGAATAATTTGTTCACTCCGCATGAAGGCCTCCTAACTCATCAGTGCAACATCTCCGTGAACACAAATAATCAAACAACCACAGAGATGAAACAAAGGTGAGGACTCGACAACAAGAAACCACTGAAATACTGGAACAAAAGAAAACCAGCAGTTAGACTCCTATGGGCCCGACCAGAGATAGAGCATAAGGCACCAACCAACATTACCTTGAATTAGATCTCTCTAATTCTCAATAAGCCTTTATGCTGGAACCGTCATAGAATCTGAGGCCTGACCCACCGGCGTGCAATTAAAGAGGGAAGCAAAGTTGTCAACCGTGATTGGGTTAACTACCATACATGCAGTCTGTCGTATAACATTTATGTTGTACCCAATCTTTTTTATATCAAAGAATGATTTTACGAAATTGGATGCTGAAGTCATTACGGTTATATATTTTTCTGAATTTATATACTAAGTCACCATAAAATTCGGGTTCCGATAGACCTTGTCGCAGAAGAGATTTAAGTCCAAAACATCGCATTTTATCCCTTTTCCTGAACTTGTTTAATAAATTCAGTAATACATGAAACTCATTACGAAAACACGCCTTTACAAATACATTGCAAATTTTACCGCTGAAAAATGAAAATTTTAAGGTGAAAAATTGTGATATGTTTCTTATTTCTGCTCAAAATATAGATTGTGGGTACTCGTTAGAACCGCCTCATCGAGGCGGTTCTAACAAGTCCCCACAATCTATATTTCAGAGCAGAAATAAGAAAAATAAGGTATACCCCCGTAAACCCAAGTTTTACTATATAAAAGTGGGGTTCAAGGGGGTCAAAATTATATAGGCGTGTTTTCGTGATGTCATGTAAGAGCCTCTATGAATAGGCGTGTTTTGTAATGAAAATGTTCGTATCAATGACAAGAAGTACCATTCCGTGTACATTACATGTAAAGTATTGCTAGTTACACGTACAAAAGACTTTGGGATCATTGATTCCATTGTGGAATTTTGAAAATATCTGAGGGTCACTGATGAGGCCTACTTGGCCGAAACTAGCTAGTCTGGCCCAGAAAACATGTACACCCCATATTTTTCACTTCTGTGGTGTATTCCTTGCTTCCAAAGGATAACCCTTTTACAGAACATATTTAACTTCACTACAGCTGGTGTGTGGGAATGTGTGGCGGCGGTAAAACGTCTCCCTGCCTACATCATAGTGTAGATTATATTTCTTGTCCTTTTGGATCATTGATTCCATTGTGGAATTTTGAAAATATCTGAGGGTCACTGATGAGGCCTAATTGGCCGAAACTAGCTAGTCTGGCCCAGAAAACATGTACACTCCATTTTTTAACTTCTGTGGTGTATTCCTTGCTTATAAAGGATAACCCTTTTATTGAACATATTTGTTGCAACTGGAGACAAATTGAATCATTATTTTGAAAAATCATCAACAATGGACAATGTCTTTGCTGTCTTGATGCACTGCAGCAGGTCAGAATTTGAATTTTATGACAGCTCTTACTATGAAGCTATCAAATCGTACCACTCTTTCTGCTATTCATGTATTCATTAGGGTCTGTTGTTTCATGTTTGTGTTTCCATCACGAAAATACGCCTATATAATATTGACCCCCTTGAACCCCACGTTTATATAGTAAAACTGGGGTTTACAGGGTTTCTTATAGAGTGCGGGTAATCGTTAGCATCGCCTCATCTTCTAACGAGTACCCAAAATCAATATTTTAAGCAGAAATAAGAAAAATATCACGATTTTTCATCTTAAAATTTTCATTTTTCCGGCGATAAAGGTTTCAATGTATTTGTATAGGCGTGTTCTCGTAATGACTTCCTTTTGGTGTCTCTGATGAGAGCGCAGGGTTAATTGTATAGATTTAAATAATGTTTTATGTACATGTATTATGAGAAATAATAAAAACGATTTTGTTTTATATATTTTATCTTGATCCGGGTTCACAGTTTCAAAGCGATTCCCTATAGTAGCTAGTGTCGTTTACAAAGGAACCTATGAAAAAAAAACCTTCCCTTAAAGTGGGGGAATGTGCAATGAAAAACATTTTGCGAATTGTATTGTTTATATCAAAACTTGATGGTACAACTGTCCAATAATAGCCCAATATAAACTGAGGGCGTTATATGTACATATTGGATCATCGACAAACTACACTTTATCTGTTTCGAGACCATTTCTTGGGGTGAAAACAGACCCCCAAAAACACCTGAATATCAAATTGACTATTCCAACATACCACAATGGAAAAGTCCAGCAGTCAACAGTTCGTTAAGAGCGTATTAACCAGTGTCCATGCATGTTCTGTTATCGATTCAACGCGAAATACATTAGATTAGATGACAAATGTATTCAAAAGTAACCTTTGAGAAGCTTAAGTGATGATAAGTCGATATGTGCGACCAGGGCAGAAAATGTGTTTAGCGGCGTAAGACAGACGACGATTGACCACGCAAAATGGAATATTTAAATGAAGTTATCTCAATTCTAATATCCTGCTTGATTTGTTTTGTTAAATCAAAGCATTCAGAGTGTTGTTGGGATGATTGTTTGTGATATATTACGAAAAAATGCCTATAAAAGTCACTTTAAACTTGACCGTCGAAAAAACGAAACTTTTAAGATGATTTTTCATATTTCTGATCTTAAATATAGACTGTAGAGCAGAAATAAGAAAACTAAGATTTACCCTTGTAAAACCCAATTCTACTATATAAAAGTGGGTCATGCCTCAGATTCTATGACGGTTCCAACGTAAAGGCTTATGTTGGTTGGTGCCTGATGCTCTGTCTCTGGTCGGGCCCATTGGAGTCTAACTGTTGGTTTTCTTTTTCTCAAGCATTGCTGTTGTTTCTTGCTGTCGAGTCATCACCGTTGTTTCATCTCTTTTGTGTCGCTTATATACTGAGCCAAAGTTATAATGCAACAGTGGTTTGTATCGATAATTATGAGCAAAGTGTATATATATTCTACGAATCGTCTATAAAATAACACGAGCCAATGTCCAAAGCATCCAGCAGCACTTTGCTTTTAACATTCTGTTTCGATCTGTTCAAGAAACAAACCAAATTCTGGAGCTAGGGTGTTTGTAAAAAATGAAACACATTGTGATTTTCAAGAACACGGCATGTGAGATGCATTCGTATACCTGAAATGAAGAGCGTTTTCTGAGAATATTGCTGAGATTTTTGTGTAATGATTAATTTTATTGTTAATCAATATGTTTTCTTTAATTTTGATCACAAGCGACAACATGTTTTCGCTTCCAGACAAGAAACTATGGAACTATGGCATAAAGGGTCCAATTGGCAATTTCAGAGTTTGTCGAAGACAGTTCTGAGTCCTGATGCAATAATTCCACAGAATTTTGTTTTCTAACGCCCAACCGCAATAAAAATAAACGGGGTTCACAAGTTTTTCATTTAAAAATCCCATTGTTGGACTTTGTCACCACTTTAATTTTCTGTTGTTGTCTATGGAATGTTCAGTAAAAACGACAACATGTCAGTCGTTAGAACTTTCTCGTTTAATTTTGAGACAATTTGAAAGACATTTTTAAATTACATAATCTTTCCTTATTGGGGTCGTTTAAAAAGGAATTTTTGAAAAACAAAATGGCATTCCACAAGTCTTCGGAAGCGCATGGAATCAAATTTACTGTTTGACCAATCGGTTTCGACCTCCATAAACGACGCTCTTGAAAAAGAAATCAATGAAACCAAATCATTCATTGGTGAAAGTTCAGCAACATATGTCATCCAGACTATCCCGCACCAGAAATTATCAAGAAAATTTAACCATATCTGTGTTGCCTTATATGTTTGGCTCAGTATATTATTTTATTTTGGATAGCCTTTTGACCATTTTATGGGACAGTAACTGTCCTTTTGGCTTTCTGCTGTTGGTGTTTCCGTTGGGGTGTGTTGCTTCATGTTTGTGTTTCTTTCCCCTTGGTGTCTCTGATGGGAGCTGGGGTTAATTCTATCGATTCCTGATCATTGCCTCTACTTCTATTTTTCAAGGGGTCAAACTTATGTAGGCGTGTATTCGTAAGGTATGAATTCTGCATCTGTTTGGTAGTTTAATTCAGGCTCATGGGGCTTTTTCATCTGGTTGGTAGTATAATTCAGCATCACGAAAACACGCCTTTATAATTTTGACCCCCTATAACCCCACTTTTATATTGTAAAACTTGGGTTTGGGTTTGCAGGGGTATACATTGTTTTCCTCTTTCCTGCTCTAAGTCGTAGGCTGTGCGTACTCGTGAGAACCGCCTCAGCGAGGCGGTTCTAACGAGTACCCACAACCTATGTTTCGAGCAGAAATAAGAAAAAAATAGCAATTTTTCATCAGAAAATATTCATTTTTTGGTGGTAAATTTTTATATATTTAGATAGGCGTGTTTTCGTAATGGGCTTATTTTGGCCGGAACCAGTTCGTCTCATCACGTGAACAAGTCCGTGAAATAAAGACCCCCATAAAACCCACTTTATATAGAGAAAACTGGGGTTTACGGGGGTAAATATTATTTTCCTTATTTCTGCTCCAAGACATAGGTTGTGGGTACTCGATAGAACCGCCTCAATGAGGCGGTTCTAACGAGCACCCAAAACCTATGTTTGGAGTATAAGTAAGAAAAATATCACAAATTTTATTCAGAAAAATGGCCTTTTTTGAGGTTTGAAAAATGTACTATATCACACGGATGTGTTATAGTAATGTAACCGAGAAAAAAACATTGAAAACTCCATAGTTGTCATTTCTCGCTTGTAACTTTTGCTTCCAAAGGACTGCCAATCTCTAAAACATATGAGCCCCGCCAAGCGAATTTGTGTCTTCGAGCATTCTGTCATGACAAATTTTAACTGCGCATGCCCAGCCATTCAGAGGGGCCAGGGATATGACTTTCTGTCTGAAGGTTCCTCTTGATTCATTTCTTATATGAGCGAGCAGCGAAGGTTCTGGCGAGACTGCGCGGATGCGCAGGCTCGCCTGAACCTTCGCTGCTCGCATAGGCGATAAGTACCAAAATCGCTTGACGGGGCCCATATTATGAAAAAAATATCCTTGCAATCCTATAAACATTCCGTTTTAAGCTGTTTTGAGTCAGAAACCATATTCAAACAACAATACCAATGTTGAAATCATGAAATTCACGTGCTCTTTGCATTGAGTTTTGAACTAATGGAAAACTGACATTTTAAAATTAATTTATAAAATTATTGAATTTTATTCCAAAATACTAATCTTCTCTCACCTAAACCAAAATCTACTTTTCGTCATTTGAAGCAAGGTTTCTAAGAATTTCCAAAAAAAAAAAAAAAACATGGAAATTACGTTTTAGTTACAGTTTGTTTGACGGCTGTATTATATTATCACTTTCAAACAGGAACTTAATGGTACCATGGCCTAGGAGCAGACTCTATTAGACAAAAAGTCAGTTGTTGATGGCCACAGTCCAGTCCGTCAAACGGAAATTAGGGGAAGAGGCTAATACTTACTAGGATAAAGCTCATCATTTTTATTATGCAGCACTTTTAACTAGATGCTATACTCATCATTTTATTCGCCCAGCAATGGATTACAAACGTTATTTTATATATATATAAAAAAAACATTTATAAACACGGAAATTGAGTTCATTGATTTACCTAGTATGTTTAGACAAATCTCTATACATTGTATTAAACAAACCTATAAGAAATACTATATTTAAAATTTTAATCAACTAGTATCAGATTTTTACATTCATGATCATACATGAGACTGACGAAATTCCAAAATCGTGTATCCTGCCGCTAGTCATGTTATAGCGGGACATATTGTAATCTTATCTGACAAAAGAATTGGATATATAGTATCTAAAGGTTCTAATTACAGATTTCCTTCCAACATTGATTTTAATAAATGCCAGGATGGTATTGTCTAGTCTTTGGACAATTTTATAGACGCCATTCTGATTGAATTTTAAAAACTAGTATTGGACTTAAATCTCTTCTGCTACTAGGTCTAGAAGCCTCCGTGGTGCAGTGGTTACGCTACTCGCCTTGTAAACCAGAGATCGCAGGATCGATCCTGGGCTTCTCCAGACTTTCGGATGAGTCTTTAAACCGCGGTCCCGTCTCCGTATGACCTTAGCTATTGGTGGGACGTAAAACTAAAACTCACTCACTCACTCTGTTACAAGGTCTGTCGGAACCCGAATTTTATGGTGACTTAGTATATAAATTCGGAAAAATATACTATTTTAGCTTCTATTTTTGTTTCTTTGACGTATTCTTTGCTGTCAAATGATCTTATCATTCAGAACTTATTTCTCTTGCTTAACATCGCGGGTTCCTTGGTTCCAGGCGTAAATTGTTGTTGCGCTTTGGTCCCATCGCCAGTTTAGGGAAGCTATCTGTCCTTTTCGCTTTTCGCTATTGATGTTTCCATTAAGGTCTAATTATTTTACGTTTGTATTTATTTCCTTTTTCCGTCTCTGGTGGGAGGTGTTAATTAATTATATCGATTCCTGATCATTGCCTTTACTTCTATTTTGCATACCAGGTCTGTTTTTATGTCATGTGATTGCTGTAAAAGGTATCCCTGTACATGCATTTAATGCTCTTATTTTTCCAATCCTCAGGGATTGCATTTACACTTTTTACCGTTCCTTATTAATTGATTATCCTGTATTAACCAAGTAAACTAATATTCAAAAATCATAAATCATGTTTTTAATTGCGTCAATTAATAAAATTGTCATTACTCAAGTAATTTCCTATTGGCCGTTATTATTATTGAGCCACACAAAAAAAGACCAATAATGCAGCACGACATATATTTTCCACTGCGTGTTGCATACATTTACACACGATATAAGAGGGCTGATTGATATGTTGTGAGCCTCACGTTGAAGGATTTAAATTTTGTCGGACCTATTGTATCCTTTGTCAACATAATCCTCTTCAGTATCTATACACTTTTGCCAGCGGTGTTTAAGGGGTCCATTGCCACTTTTATAGCGCTGATATTCATGGCTGTTCAAAAAGTCATCCACTGCATATTTGACGTCATCATTGGACTGAAAGTGGGCGCCTGAAATAGCCGTTTTTTAGTTTTGAAACAAATGAAAGTCTGATGGAGCGAAATCAGATGCATAAGGCAGGATTCTTAATCAATTTAAAGCCACAATCGTAAATGGCAGCCATAGCAATGACCGACTTGTGAACAGGAGCATTGTCCTGATGACACAACACAGATTTAGTGTGCTTTCCGCGGCGCTAAAGTTTAATATTTTCCCGTAACTGCGTCAGAAGTGAAGCGTAGTATATGCCATTGATTGTTTGTCTCCTTTTTAAATAATCTATTATAAGAATACAACCTTCATCCCAGAAAAGCGAGGCCATAACCTTACCAGTTGATGGAACAGTCTTTGCCTTCTTTGGTTGGGGTGAGCTATGGTGCTTCCATTGTTTCGATCGTTGTTTGGACTCTGAAGTAAAAGGATGGACTCGTGTTTCATCAGTTCCTTATTGAAAAATCTCTGAAGAGAAGAAAATTGACAGGATTTTCCTCAAAACGTTCAGATTAGCACGCGATAATGTCAGAATGGATTGTACTCTTTCCTGTGAAATGCAAACTCTACTCGTATACCTTTTAGTAACTCGTCAGTCAGTCATAACAATATCATGGACTTTGTTGGCCATTTCTAGGGTTGCAACAATGACAGGCCTTCCAGGACGGGATCATCCTCAAGGCTCTGTCTGTCGCGCTAAATTTCCGCAACCCAACGTTTCAATGTAGCTAATGAAGGGGCATTTTCCCTAGTGTTGCTGACATATCATTATGGTGTTAAACCTTTTTATGCAAATATTGACTCACTACTCTTTCACCGAGTTTATCCTTTTTGCAAAAGCTGCTTGTCGTGTTTACGAGTGCTACCTCGTCTATATAAACTGTCCAAAATGAGACCATTCCATGTGTACACAGCCCTATATAGTCAGAGAATAGTAGGACTTAAAAAGAACACCCCTGCGTACCTCCTTCAATACGAGGCTCAGAACATACCAATCAGCCCTCGTACGATGAATTTATAAAGAAAATAAAAGCATAGCGAATACCAATGATAAATAGAGGATCTTACATGAGTGTTCATGTATTATTGAATATATAAACAAGTTGAAGAAAAGAGATAAAATGCGAGGCTTTGCCGAGCATTATACCCCTTTTCCATAACGAGTTTAATAAATTCAATAATACATGAGCACGACTGCAAGATTCTATTTATCATGTGACATTTAAAACGCATTTTTATTCACGAATGTTTTACAAAAATGTCAATATTCCGCCATTCGTAAACGCGACGTCGTTAAGGACGTTCTTGATCCAACGTAACTGCGGATATTTTCCTGAATCTCTTTTTCCCCCATACAAAATGGCCGGACTACGTTTGTTGGCTTTAAAAGATGGCCATCGTTTAACCACAGTGAATAGAGTAAGCAGCGAATTGACATGTACACCTAGTCACATCACGATATAACGAACCAACGGGAAATCATTACGCAAACACGCCCATACAAATAAATTGCCACCTTTATCGCGAAAAAAAAAATGAAATTTTATAATGAAAAATTGTTATATTTTTCTTATTTTTGCTCAAAATATATACTGTGGGCACTCAAAAGAACCGCCTCATCTCGATGAGGCGGTTCTATTGAGTGCCCACAATCTACATTTTGAGCAGAAATAAGAAAAATAAGGTATACCCCAGGAAACCCCAGTTTTACTATATAAAAGTGGGGTTCAAGGGGGTCAAAATTATATAGGTGTGTTTTTGTGATGTGTCAAAATTTTTTCTTCCTCCTGTTTTGATAATTTTCTGCACTATTAACATATTTATTTATATTTATTCATTTTTCAAAACACGCTCGTAGACTAAAATTGTGTCTTTGCGGTCATCCCGTATTTTGAGTTTGTTTGTTTCTCAGATTTTTTGTGGACAGAAAAAAAGATTAATCGATTAAAGCTCGCTCTCGTCCAAATCTACATGTCTACAAATAGTGTATGTTTTATGGGACTGGCTTGGCCTTTTCCTTTTTGTATATATGATAAGTACGTGTTTAGCATTGCTAAGCGCAAGGCTCCGGTGGTGTTAACGGATATATACGATCCGATGTCCGTCGTTTTCTTTAGCAATAACGAAAGACTTCTTCCTCGAAACTACTGGGCAAAGAACGGGTGAAGGCAGATGACGTGATCCAGGTCACAGCACCAACGTGACTACCATTCTCGATATATGATGAAAATCTCCAGAAATGAAGCCCCGATGGATTTGGAACATTATGCATCCTTATCTTTGGTGGCTAAACATTATTAACAAGAAAAAAGTCACTGGCCTGAAAAAAGCAGCATCCGTGGAATGCTATAAGTTTAATCAGAAAAGTGTTTTTGTCTCCTCCTATTCTCCCGCACCAGCCCCGGATCTTCTTGAAAGAATATGTATGAGCGGTTCTTGGATTGCTTAGAGGAATTCTCCGTTAACTTACTATTTGCCTGCAACGAATAGTCATCATTCAAGTTACAATAGAACCCGGATGATGCACAACGTTGCAGAAACGTTCCATTTGGTGAAACAATGTTTTCGACTTCTTTTCTTTAAGATTTACGTATTTATTTGCAACATCCGGTGCCATTGCCTTCACTTTTATTAAGTACAGTTGTGGAGCCTGAGAAATGGTTTCCCGTACTGCACTGTAAGTGCTCTTTATTTACCGTCACGTGAACAAGTCCGTGAAATAACACTCCCTTAAATCGTACTTTATACAGAGAAAACCGTTCCAAGGCGGCTCTTCTGTGGCGATTTATTTATGTTGTTGTTTGTTACTTACTGTGTGTATCACTTGTGTCTTTTTATTTTTGGATGGCCATATGGCCATTTTGTGGGAAAGTAACTGTCCTTATGGCCTTCCTTTGTTTAGGTTTCCATTATGGTCTGGTCGCTTAATGTTTGTATTTCTTTCCCTTTGGTGTCTTTTATGGGTGGAGTAAGTTAATTGTATCAATTCCTGATCTTTGTTTTACTTCTACTTTAAGGTGTATATAGTATTTTTCTTATTTCTGCTCCAAGACATAGGTTGTGGGTAGTCGTTAGAATCGCCTCAAATTGTCATCAATAAAGTAGCCATTTTGGAGATAAGAAAAATACACTATCTTGCACGGGTGTGTTATCGTAATGCTGAGTTTATAAAACGTCGAAGCTCAAGAAACGGTATCAGCGTCCGGATAGCTCAGTCGGTAGAGCACTTGCCTTGTAATCAAGGGGTTGCCGATTAGGGTCCGGTTCTTGTCGCATTTTTCAAATTCATTTCTTAAAGATTTATGTATTTATTTGCAACAGTTGGTGTTAAGTGCAGTTGTGGAGTCTGTTAAATGGCTCCCCGTACCTCACCAATAGTGTTGTTTATTTACTGAGTTTATAAATCTTCGAGGTTGAATAAAAGTTATCAGCGCACGGATAACTCCGTCGTAGGAGCACTTGCCTTGTAAGCAAAGGGTCGCCGATTCAAATCCGGTTCTGGTGGCATTTCTTCATTTCTTAAAGATTCATTCACCTTATTTGCATTATCTGCTGGTTCCTAGTCTGAAGGTTATCAGTGTTGGAAAAACAAGTAACCAGACCCCGCTGACCTTAAAAGGTCGGGGGGGAGGGAGGGGGTCTGGTTACCTGTTTTTCCTATATTGACAATGTGCAAGCTGGGAGCCAGCAAATAATGCAAATATGGTGAATGTATTCATTTACAACAGCCGATGATAAATGCAGTTGTGGAGCCTGTAAAATGGTTCCCCGTACATCAATAGTGTTGTTAGTTTACTGAGTTTACATTAGAAAAACATGTCCGTAAGAAATAATGGCGTACAACATGGTGTCAGAAAATGATAAATATTAGGTAAAAATGATAACATCTTTATTATTTCTGCTTTCAATATAGATTGTGGGTGCTCGTTAGAACCGCCTTAATGAGGCGGTTCTAACGAGTACCCACAATCTATGTTTTTGAGCAAAAAAAGGCAGATAATGTACACCCCCGTAAACCCCACTTTTCTCTATATAAAGTGGGGTTTAGGGGGTCTTCGTTTCACGGGCGTGTAAACGTGATGTAAATAAATTTTATCAGCGCCCGGATGGCTAAGTCGGTAGAGCACTTGCCTTGTAAGCAATGGATCGCCGGTTCGAGTCTGATTCTGGGCGAATTTTTCAACGTCATTTATTAAAGATATAGTTCGTTGAATAGATGTTCATTCAGTTTTGCAATATCTCTTTTTAAAGAAGTCGGTTACATCCGTTGACGCCGCATATTATTGACTCGCTTTCATCATTTCGGAGAAACATCGCTACACATCGAAGTCGGTTGCATACATACGTGCGGCCTCAAGTGTATTTGGGACAATAGGTGGTGACAATTAAAAAGAGGAACGACCAGGAACTGATACAATCAGATACCAGATTATTCCCACAATATCACTAGTCTAAGAGAAAGAAGTCGAAACATGGTGGGACGACAGTAAACAAAATGAACATCAGGTAAAACAAGTCAAAAGGTCATTCCCAAACAAGTTGTGACTCAGAATATCGAAACCTTACTACACAGGAGCAGTATACATAATGGTGTAAAAAACAGAATCGCCAACATGACAATCATTATACTGGAAGGACAAATGTAACTAAAAATGAACAACAAAAAAGGGAGAATAATCAGAATCATCAACGTGACAACATACATGTATATGATTAAGGAACGAATCAGAACCACCTACACGAAACATAGAGGAACCACAGCAATAGCACCGACTTTGAACGGCCAGTAAAAGTTACTGGTGGGTTTAAGTTAACTTAACGGAATCCCATTCCTCACCCCCACAATCACTGTGGTTCAACGAAGTATTTGATTGGCTGCGTGAAAATAGAAGTAGAGGCAATGATCAGGAATCGATACAATTAACCCACAGCTCCCACGCCCAAGGGAAAGAAACACAAACATGAAGCAAAATACCCCAACGGAAACACCAACAGCGGAAAGCCAAGAGGAGAGTTACTTTTCCACAAAATGGCCAAAAGGCTATCCAAAATAAAATAATATAAGCGACACAAACACCTAAAGACAAAACATAACAAAAATATACGCGACAGAAGAACCGCCTTGGAACGGTCAGCGGAAACGAATTCCACTGTGGGGCTTAAATCGATTTTACGTGGCCACAATCCTCGCCCTTACTTCCGTCGCGAATGAGACAAATAATTTGTTTAGTCCGCATGAAGGCCTCCTAACTCATCAGTGCAACATCTCCGTGAACACAAAAATCAAACAACCACAGGGATGAAACAACGGTGAGGACTCGACAGCAAGAAATAACAGAAATGCTGGAGCAAAAGAAAACCAACAGTTGGACTACAATAATTGACAGTTGAAAGCTTGTATAATTTAGATACTCTATTTTGCTTGTATGTAACAAGTAGTGTTTCCCACCGTTGTTTCATATCTGTGGTTGTTTGATTTTTGTGTTCACGGAGATGTTGCACTGATGAATTAGGAGGTCTTCATTCGGACTGAACATATTATTTGTCTAAACCGCGACGAAAATGAGGGCGAGGACTGTGGCCAAGTAAAATCGATTTAAACCCCCAACCCCCAGGTAAAATTCGTTTCGCTGGCCGTTCCCGTTCCAAGGCGGTTCTTCTGTTGCGGTTTGTTTTTGTTATGGTTTGTCTTTGAGTGTGTGTATCGCTTATATTAATTTGTTTTGGATAGCCAATTGGAAAACTTGGGGGATAGTAACTGTCCTTTTGGCTTTCTGCTATTGGTGTTTCCATTAGGGTCTAGTTGTTGCATGTTTGTGTTTCCTTCCTTTTGGCGTCTTTGATGAATGGAGCTGTGGGTTACATGTATTTGTATATATTCCTGATCATTGCCTTCACTTCTATATTTCAACGTAAGTATAGAAATATATACGATGTGATTTGACACAGTAGGCCCGCAAAATTGGTGATTGTAGACGGGGTTGCTATTTGTCATGGGGTTTAGGGAGGTCTTGTTAACCTGATGATTTTTAAGAGCTGATATTTTCCGAACTAAATGCGGGCTTTTGTTCAATTTGATACTTTGATATAATAATGGATAAAGGTCTAATGTTTTATTCAGCAATCAACCGAACCATGATCATAACCTCAAGGTCAAGGTCACAGACTTAGAATTTGTATGTGTAAGGTTTTAAGAGCATATACTTTCCAAACCAAATAATGGATGTGGTTCATATTTGGTATGAGAATTGATATATGTCCAATTCGGCCCCGGCCCATCGGGCCCTAATGGGCTGCAAGATTCCTCCACGCACAGCTGAAACCGACCCGCACACGAGTACTGGTTAACCGCTTAGAGGATCTAAGCCTGCCAGCTGCCATGCTTATTAACCCTATTGGTTGGGCGGCAGGGCTGGAGATGTTTCATCTCAGTATCGGGTAAAAGTCCCACAAAATTGGAAGAAACGCCTCCAAAATAACCTTTAAAATGTTGACGGGTAAGTTGAACCTCAAATCAAACAAGAACTCTATTTTCAAAACCATAAGAAAAACTTGGTTTATAGTTGGTAACAGAAGCCTCCGTGGTGTAGTGGTTACGCTACTCGCCTTGTAAACCAGGGATCGCAGGATCGACCCCGGGCTTCTCCAGACTTTCGGATGAGTCTTTAAACCGAGGTCCCGTCTCAGTATGACCTTAGCTGTTGGTGGGACGTAAAACTCTAACACTCACTCACTCATAGTTGGTAAGATGAAAAATGTCCAAAGGTTTACGTATTTTGCAATATCCCCACCTATGCCTGTGACTGCAATTTCACTTCCAGGTTAGCAACACTGTCTGATTGAAAATCTTTCCTTTGTTCTCGAGGACGTTGCGCTGATGATTTTGAAAGCCTTCATATAGCCTGGACAAATGGGCCCCGTCAAGCGATTTTGGTACTTATCGCCTATGCGAGCAGCGAAGGTTCAGGCGAGCCTGCGCATCCGCGCAGTCTCGCCAGAACCTTTGCTGCTCGCTCATACAAGCAGTGAATCAAGAGGAACCTTCAGACAGAAAGCCATATCCCTGGCCCCTCTGAATGGCTGGGCATGCGCAGTTAAAATTTGTCATGACGGAATGCTCTAAGACACAAATTCGCTTGGCGGGGCTCAACATATTTTGTCTAAACCGTGACACAACCAAGGGCGAGAATTCGGCAACGCGAAATCGATTAAGCTCCCCAGTAAAATACTTATTGACCTTATTTGCATTATTTGCTGGTTCCTACTCTGAGGATTATAAGTGTTGGGAAAACAGGTAACCAGACCCCCCTGACCTTTCAAGGTCAGGGGGGTCTGGTTACCTGTTTTTCCAATATTGACTATGTGCAAGCTGGGAGCCAGCGAAAAATGCAAATATGGTGAATTACTGACTATTCCAATGCGGTTCTTCTGTCGTAGTTTATTGTTGTTTTAGTGTACCTATGTATGTGTGTATTACAATTATATTTTCATTTTGAATAGCCTTTTTGCAATTATATGGGAGAGTAACTGTTCTTTTGGCATTCCGCTTGTGAGGTTTCCGTTAGGTGTTTCTTCTGTCGCTGTTTATTTTTGTTAAAACTCGTCAATGCATATGTGTGTTACTTATATCTTTACATATTGGATAGCCATCTGGCGACTTTGTGTGAAAGTATTTGTCCTTTTGGCTTTCCTCTAGAGCTGTTTTAACTAGGTTATTTTTTATTTCATGCTCGCGCTGCTTTCCCTGAGAGGTATGGGGTAACTGTATCGATTCCTGATATTGGCTTCACTTCTATTTTGATATTATAAGAATCTTATATGGGTGTGAGGGTAGGATTGAAAAATCCGTCCCGAGGGATCACTGTCCGGCATCACTCGGCAAGCCTCGTGATGCCGGACAGTGATCCCGAGGGACGGATTTTTCTATCCACCCCTCACACCCATATATGATTCTTTTTCTTGCATACCTTCCATTTCTATTGCGAATTTTTTATGCTGCTGTCACTTCGGTTGCCGATGTCCGCCACTTTTTATGACACAACAGGAAGGTTTAGTGACGTCACGCATGACGACGCCGCACATAAGGTTGTAATCAACCAGTGCATTTATCAAACACGCGATTATATTCGATTTTGGGTCGGAACACCAGGGTCAGAACATAAATTTCTATCCCAGGGTAAAATCACGGATTTCCTTTTCTGGTGTGCAAGAATTTGTATTCTTTCCCTTTCGTGTCTCGAATGGGAAGTGTTTAGTGGTTGTATGGATTCATGGTCACAGCCTTCACTTCTTCGTAGAACGTTTAAATTTCAACTGGATCAGCCGACATCAGTTGGTTCGGAACATTTTTCAGTCCAGTCACTAGCTGTAAACATGTTACCATTTGGTCATGCTGAAACAATAATGAAAGTCAAAACATTGTATGTAACGTATTCATGCCAGACACAGAGCGATAACGGTCCAGCCTTCATTTAGACCAGGGTGGTCGGAATATTAGTCTCGCGGATTAAGAATAGAAGTGATGGCAATGATCAGGAATCGATACCATTAACCCACGGCTCCAATCAGAGACACCAGAGGGAAATAAACACAAAATGAAAGACCTATACCTGATGGAAACACCAATAGCAGAAAGCCAAAAGGACAGTCACTTTCCCACAAAATGGCCAATTGGCTGTCCAAAGCAACAAATATAAGCACTACTCACACACAAAGACAAACCATAAAAAAAAATAAAACTCTACAGCAGAACCGCCTTTGAACGGTCAGTGAAACGAACTCCTCTGTGTGTGTGTGTGGGGGGGGGGGGACTTTAATCGATTTTATACGGCCACAATCATCGCCTTTACTTCTGCGCGATTTAGTCAAATAATTTGTTCAGTCCTCATGAACGCCTCCTACCTCATAAGTGCAACATCTCCGACAACACAACAATCAAACAACCACCGAGATGAAACAACGGTGAAGATTCGACAGCAAAAAAAAAAACAAAAAAAAAACAGAAATGCTGGAAGTTTAACACAATTTATGAGCCCTACGTGAGACAAAGCCTCAGGCACCAGCCAACATTGCATAAAATTAAATTCTTAGTAAGCCTTCACGTTGGAACGGTCATAGAATCTGAGGCCTGACAAACCGGCGTGCAAATTAAAGAGGGAAGTAAAGTTGTCAACCGTGATTGGGCTAATTACCATGCATGCAGTCTGTCGTATAACTTTTATGTTGTATCCAATCTATTTATATCGAAGAATGATTTTACGAAATTGGGTGCTGAAGTCATTGTTAATACATATTTTTCTGAATTTATACAATAAGTCACCATAAAATTCGGGTTCTGATAGCCATTGTTACAGAAGAGTCCAACACTGAGTTTTACAATTAAATCGGAACGTTGTCTATTAAAATGTTGAAATGGTTTTGCGTAGTTTATGATACCTATAACCATGAATAAGACGTTTAGCAGTCAGCAATTTATTACGAGTGTTGAGGTCAGTTACATGACTCGACAATATGCAAATCGAATTAATTGTGACATATAAACGCCATAGGAGGCCGCACGAGGAACATTTCCATCCAAGAAAAGAAAATTTATAATCTCAAAATCAAAGCTATCGCGTGTATCATAAAAAAATAGAAGTGAAGACAATAAACCCACAGCTCCCAGCAGAGACACCAAAGGGAAAGAAATACAAACATGAAACAACATACCTGATTGGAAACATCAATAGCGGAAAGCCAAAAGGACAGTTACTTTCCCACATAATGGTCAAAATCCAAAACAAAATATTATAAGCGATACAGACACTCACAAACAAGCATTAACACAAATAAACCGCGACAGAAGAACCGCCTTGGAAGGGTCAGTGTCACGAATTCCACTGTGTGTGTGTGGTTGTGTGTGTGTGTGTGTGTGGGGGGGGGGGCTTAAATAATTTTACGTGGCCACAATCCTCGCCCTTACTTCCGTCGCGATTAAGACAAATAATGTGTTCACTCCGCACGGAGGCCTCCTGACTTATCAGTGCAACATATCCGTGAACACAAGAAATCAAACAACCACGGAGATGAAACAACGGTGAGGACTCGACAGCAAGAAACCACTGAAATGCCGAAGCAAAAGAAAACCAATAGTTAGACTCCGATGGGCCCGACCGGAGACCGAACACTAACCAACGTAACATAAGTTTGTAGGAAACAAACCCATCGAAATAGATCAAAATAGATAGATGTAAAGCTAAAAACAGGGGATTGATATCAGAAAAATTGCTTTATTTAACTGAAGTTCTGGAGGGTAAATTTGACGGATCACACCATCGAAATAGGTATTGTCAATATTTAATAATAATCCATATATCTAGAAAGTAAGCTAAAGGCTTCATTGATTTCAGATTGGTTTCAACGGAAAGGGACATCATGAAGTTTCTTTCATAACAAAACAAGAACAGATCAGCCACAAGGGGTGTGCGATTGGTACCCATCGGAATACCCTAAATTTGACTTAATAACTTAGTACCAATTCTAATGTAAGTATTGTCAGGTAGATAGGTTATAGCTACACACTGTCTGACATGACCACAAAGTATAACGTTATGCTCTTCAGAAGTTAAAAAAAAGCAAAAAAATAAAAATAAAATAATAATAATAAAATAAATAAATAAACATTTCTTATAAACATGCAAGATGGATGGAGTTTTCCATATGAAATGCCATGCGTTCTGACTCTGTGTATATTTTTGTGATTTGAGAATTCACAAAGAGCTGATTTGTTCGTATTTGAATTTCGATACAGGCAGCCTGTTTCTTAAAATCAGAATCGATACTACGCCTACGCGTTGTTGTGTGGACAGAAATGTTTCAATATATAAGTATACATCTTGAGTAAACGTGTTCATTATCGCTGATACCGTTGCGCTGAACAGACGTCCAGCTACCCTCGCAAATACAACACAGAGTTTTGATTTCCCGATCAAAATAATGGACTTGCTAAGTTGGAAACTGTTCCATGTTTTATTGTTTCTATTTTCATGTAAGTGGTTTCACAATTTCAGAAGATTTATTTATTTATTTATTTTACTTTAAATTGTACTTTGTAGAAAGCAGAATTTACACGTATGACAACAAATTAGATTTTATACAAAACAACAAACTGACAATTAAAGATGTATCCAATGAGCAACAGAGCAAACATATCCATTATGTTTTTTTTTTTTTTTTTTTTTTTTTTTTGCAAACAGGCTCTTTAGATGTGAAGAATGTTGTGTGGAAGCACAGTGGTTAGTGCACTTGGCTCTGCATCACGAAAACACGCATATATAATATTGACCCCCTTGAACCCCAATTTTATATAGTAAAACTGGGGTTTACAGGGGTAACCCTTATTTGTCTTATTTCTGCTCTAAATTATAGATTGTGGGTACTCGTTAGAACCGCCTCGACGAGGCGGTTCTAACGTGTACCAACACTCTATAATTTGAGCAGAAAAAAGAAAAATATCACAATTTTTCATCTGAAAAATTTCGTTTTTTTTCGGCGGTAAAAATTACAATGTATTAGTATAGGCGTATTTTCGTAATGGTTTCTGACACCTCCGGTTCTATTCCCGGCAGCGGTAATAAAATTGTGGTTTCCAAACATCTTACGATAGATAGATAGATAGATAGATAGATAGATAGATAGATAGATAGATAGATAGATAGATAGATAGATAGATAGATAGATAGATAGATATCCGAACATGTTACAATAGATAGATAGATAGATAGATAGATAGATAGATAGATAGATAGATAGATAGATAGATAGATAGATAGATAGATAGATAGATAGATAGACTTTTACAGGAGAAACAAAAACTGTTTATTTTAGTATATAGCAATGAAGAATAGTCAGATTCACAAATATGAAGTAAAAATTACATTTAACACATACAATTTAAAAAGCTTCTCATAACTCTTAAAAATAAAGAAATTTGTAAGTTACAATTGTTTCGCGCTGAAAATAGTGAAATTTGCATTGTATTTCATGTGCGAAACTTGTAAGTGCAATTTTGTTCACTATTTCATTTTAAAGGATATTTTAAAAGTAAACTTATTCAAGTTTACAATAAATAATTTTCAAAATGTGAGTCTGGATGGTATTTTCTTTCTTCAGTATGCCAAAGAAGATATTTTTTCCTTTCAAATTGGAATGTAAAGCATGTTTCATATAGGCTTTCTATTTGTTTTCAAGAGCAGGGTTCTATTTTTTAAGGTTCTTATTTCATTGTAAGATGATTATTTCAGCTTTAATATAACAAGAAATGTTATACAGATTTCTTAGCTTTTTTTAAAACTGTATGAAATGGATCATTACCTCATAGCATTACATGAAATCATGTAATCTGATTGGTTGATAGTCAGAGCATGTGCCGGCCTCGGTAGCTCAGTCAGATGCGAGTCTGACTGGGGGTCGGCAGCAGTCTTTCGGGGAGATTGATCATGTAATCTTTTCTACGGTCATTCGCACCCTTCCGCTGATTCAAGAAGGGCACTTGTCAGTTTCTGGCGAAAGAATGTGTAGTGTACTGATTAGCAGCTTACGTATAAGCCTGCCCAGGAAAAGTGTGGATAGGTAAACTGACCAGCTCAAAAATGACCTAAATAGTGTTGACTGGGCCGTTATACGCCAAAACAAACAAACAAACAAACAGATGTGCATGTAGCTAATTAAAATATTCAGCAGGATAAGGGTTTATTGTATCTGAAATAAAATATATGAATTTGGGGATAACAGTATTCAAAATTGTCATTTGGGGATGTAAATTGGAGGTTTTACGTCGGAAATTTCGTTTGACTGCGACGCGTCAGCGGAGCCGTAAAACGTAATTTGCGACCGTAAAACCGACGATTTACCTCTCCAAATGACAATTTTGATTACAGTTATCCCCATTCTAATGCACTTATTTACTTGTTTTGTTAAAATGAACTATTTTGCACATAGCGGCAACCGCTGTGAGCTGCATAAAACCAAATGCCAGCCAATGAAAAGCGACGTTACGTGATGACGTCGGATTTCCGACAGTATATCGCAGAATATACTGTCGCAAATTTTTGACGTTATCCAATCAGACGTCGCGTAACATATGCAAGTGCATTAGAATAAATATTACCAAACAGACAAGGCCAATTGACATTAACTCTGTCCCTTTAATCCTGACTTAATACACTTGTTAGAAGAGATGATTCTGATGGTGTTATCACTAAACACACGGGTGGACAACAGGGGAGCTATCGCGAAATCGCGTCAACGTAATTTTGCTCCCACGACACATCCGGTAACTCTCGCGATAGTTCCTAGGGCCTGGAAATGGTAAACAAAGGTAGGTACCCTTGTGTGTTTTGATTAATTGGAGAGGAATGGGAGAGTAATAAAAAAATTCGGCGATGCTAAGCCACGTAAAAATGATTTACCTTTCTACGCAGGCCGAAATAAATATTGAAAAAAAAATCGTTGATGAAAGTTAGCGACCGTAACAAAATCGACCACAGGGTTCTCTGACTACAGTTTATGTCAACACGAACGAATGATGCAACTGTTTTGTATGTTTTCGCTTAGAACGAGATATTTTGTCACAAATTCTGGGTGTGTCGGCCCTAATTAATCATTTAGATTTAAAAAAAAATGTATCAGTTGGTGTACTGTGAAGGAGTGATGCAAAAATTGTCAGGCGGAGTAGTTCCCCCATCATCGCATCAGCTCCCAAAACACGCTCTAGTTCCCACGAGTCTATCTTTCCATCACCTTGAGAGAATTTTTTAGATTAAATTATATGTCGATTTAAACTACCAGGCAACCACTAGCATCACATAAATGACTCATTGTTGCAAGAATGAAATATAACGGGGTTTTAAGGCAAAGGAATTGTCTAACAGAGCGAGATCCCGTGACGTCACAAACCTGGTATATATTCACCGATGAGAAATGCGGACCGTAATCATTAATTTTAGAGATTTTAAGCGGTGAAGAAAAGATATATCCTCCTCAAATTGTCATATTCTACTAAGTTATATATCCAGTCAACGGTTTCTAATAACATTGACTGATTTTTGATATGATAAAGTAAGTAAATCTTAAATATATCGTCAATAATATCTGCATGATACTTGAATAAAATCAGCATTAATCTCAATATTTATCCAAATGAAATAACTAATAAAGTATTAAAACGTTTCCCTGTAGTGGTTACGCTACTGGCCTGTAAACCAGGGATCGCAGGATTGGTCCCGGGCTACTCCAGCCTTTCGGATGAGTCTTTAAACTGAGGTTGCGTCTCCGTGTGACCTAAGCTGTTGGTGGAACGTAAAACTCTAACACTCACTATCTATCTATCCTGCCTACGCTCTTTCGGGCATTTTCGGCAGGTGTAAATAACATACACTCCAGATTTGCATGATGAAAGCCTACTCAGTAACCATTTAATTACGGTAAGGATCTTTCACCTGCACATGGGATGATTCTCCCTTGACAGGGGGCCTCCAGTAACGGCCCGATTCGAAGGACGGTGTACTTTCAGGCATTCATCCCTGCAAGCGAAACATGTTCTGACACCGCAGTTTTACTAACTCTGACGGGAATCGAACCGGAGGCCTATAGCACCATAGGCAAGTACACTAACCACTGAGCTACCACACTCCTTTTTTAGACCAAAGTCTATAGCTGTTCTAGAAAATTTAAATAAATAAACTGGTAAAACTATTGATTCATGATTAATTTATCATGATGCCCTACCTCAAACAATAATGCATCACCCAGACCCACCGAACCAAACCTCGCACTACCATTACTTACAAAATTCTTTTTCACAATACCTACACAAATTGAAAAGTGAAACCATCCAGAGCCTTTTTCTACCCTGGTGTTTCAAGAAGAAACAAATAGGGTTTGGGGTGGGGTCCACAGAGCGACCATCAGTCTGTAAAATCATCGGCTGTTCTGGAAATACAACAATCAGCCCGAAAGCCCGGAAAAATATTTCATAGCCCATAACTTAAAAAATGTTTTTTTCTTCCTTCTAATGGCATTGTTGCGAATTTTCTATTGTAAATAATGTCAAAAAGAGCGAAAACTGGTTACATGTAGAGTAATTAGAGTCATAAAATTGAATTTCTGGCAGTGTTTGGAGAATAACCCCGAATTTTGTTTTCAGAAAAGTGGTGACCCTGGGAGGATTTTGTTTGTTTTATTTGAGGTTTAACGTCCCAGTCAACACTGTGTAGATCATTTTGGAGAAGTTGCTTCCATTTTTGTTGGATTTTACCCGACATTGAGATGAAATGACATCTCAAGCCCTGCCACCCAAAGAAACCTAAATACTTATATTCTTTGGAGAGTCTGACTCACACCACTTTGTCTGAGCAGACTCAATCATCTAAGCGGTTTACCATTACTCATTTGCGGTCGGTTTCAGCTCTGCGTGGAAGCACCAATCTATTTCTCCGAGTTCCCATGGGCGTGGACGAAAAATCAGTTTGGTAGTTGCAGATGAGATTTTTTCGCCTTTATCATTTAAGAAGTCATCCATTAATTTTATTTTGCTAAATTTAGCGAACCGCCTAACTGAGTAAATGGCCAGATGTGACAGACTCCGTATCTGATAGACTCTTGGGAACAAGAGCGTGTTTCGGGAGCTGCCGCGATTATGTGGGAGCTACTCCGTCTGAAAATATGCGGCATTATCCCTTCATTGTACATGGAGTGATCATTTTTTACACATAAATGATAAATTAGGGCTGACATACCCAGAATATGCACCAAAGGATTTCGTTCCAAGCGAAAACTTACAAAAATATTGCTTTCATACATTCGTGCTGACATAAAACTAAAGTCAGATTACACTGTGTTCGATTTTGTTACGGTTGCCTACTTTCATCAATGATTTTTTCAATAGTTTTTTCGGCCTGCTTAGAAAGGTAAATCATTTTTACTTGGCTTAGCATTGCCGAAACTTTATATTATTCTCTCATTCTTCTACAATAAATCAAAACACACAAGGGTACCTACCATTTTCAGGTCCTAGGAACTAACGCAAGAGTTCCCGGAAGTGTCGTTGGAACAAAATTACGTTGACGCGATGTCCACCCGTGTAAACACGCCGATATAAATTAAACCCACTTCAACCCCACATTTATATGGTAAAACTGCTGTTTTCAGGGGAAACCCTGGTTTTTTCTTATTTCTGCTCTAAAATATAGATTGTGGGTACCAGGGGTAAACATCATTTTCTTATTTCTTTAAAAAAAAAAAACATATGTTTTGGATACTCGATAGGGTCGCCTCGTCAGATCATGTTTTTCTTCTCCTAGGATTCAATATAGGAGGCTCTACCCGAGCCCTTTAATTATATTTCTCTTGTCATCTAAAAATGGAACACTGGTGATGTCATGAAATTGCTTGTGTGGCTGCTTTAACCCGGAAAAAGAGTGATATCAAATAGGACTATGTTTATCATAAGCTTGTTTTGTTTGTTTGATTTGATGTTTAACGTCCCCGTTAACACTGTAAAGGTCATTTTGGAGACGTTGCGTCCAATTTTCGGGACTTTTACCCGACATTGAGATGAAATGACATCTCAAGCCCTGTCGCCCAATGAAACCCATAGGGTTTATAAGCATGGACGGTCCGACACTCACACCGCTTTGGCTAGGTAGGCTTAGACACTCTAAGCTGTTTACCAGTACTCGAATGCGGGTCGTATTCAGCTCTGCGTGGAAGCATCATGCAGCCCATAAATTTCTTCAAGCCCCGATGGGCGGGGGCTATATCATAAGCGTGTAAATTTACAGTACACATAATCTGTCATGCATGATACCTTATGATCCCACTCATATCAGTACGTTAACATATCCATACAGTTAGGACCCCTGAAAACCCCAATTTATAACCGAGAAAAAATGGGTTTACAGAGGCGTTCCTAATTGTTTGTATTTCTAGTGGAAACTTAAATTTTGTTGCTCGTTAGAACCACCGCATTAAGGGGCTATAACAAGTCCCAAAACTCTTTGTTTGGCGCATAAATGAGAATTGTTCATACGAAAAATGCCATTTTTCAAGCCACGTTATGGAGGTTATATTTTGCGCAATGTTGTTTTGATGATGATGATTTCGGGTTAACGACGCGTCAACCCCCTTTGTGGGTCATAAGCGTCAAACGGTTAATGGTTAACGGAATTGAGAATTATGAGGATATTTAAAAGTAAAAAAGTTAATTTGATATGTATAAAAATCTTAGTTAAATCTTATGAAAAAGTCCAATTTCTTTTAAGAATAAAATAATATTTTCAAAAGGTACATCTTGAAATAATTGTTGCAAAGTGTCAGCTTTGAAGTATAAGTTACGGGACTGTGAAAAGTCTACACATTCAATTAAAATATGTTTCACAGTGAATGGCTGATCACAGACTACACAGGAAGGCTGTTCATCACCATTTAAAATATAAGAATGAATAACTCTAGTATGGCCAATGCGCAGTCGTGTTAATACTACATCCTCTTTCCTGAAAAACTGTGGAGGAGAGCATTTTTTTCCAACGACAGGTTTAATGGCATGGAGTTTGTTATTTATTGCACGGTCCCATTCGCCTTGCCATTCCGACAAGATGTATCTGTTGATAAATAGTTTAAAATTATTAAAAGGAATTTTAAAAACAGACGGATCAAGATTGAGCGATTCCTTTGCTTTCTTGTCAGCAAACTCATTGCCGACAATGCCGATATGGCTGGGAAGCCAACAAAACAAGATTTGGTGCGTTTTAGAAATTTCATGATGTTTTTCGATCAATTTTTGTATTTGAGGATTTTTAGATGATGAATGGTCTAAAGCCTTAAGCACAGAAAGTGAATCAGAAAATATAATTGCTTTTTGAAATGATGAAGAACTGATAAAATCTAAAGCTAGGTCTATTGCTTTGGCTTCAGCTGTAAAAATAGATGAACCATCTGGAAGGCGCAAGGTTTGGTGCGTATCTTGAGAAACATACCCACAACCAACTTTTTCTCCTTCTTTGGAACCATCAGTATAGACTTGCTGGTAACTATCATAACGTGACTGCAGTACCTGAAAGTTTTGTTTGAGTAGCATTGGATTTGATTCGGATTTTTTACCATCATGTAAGTCAAACACAATAGAAGGTTTTTTAATACACCAAGATGGAACTTCGGCCGTTTCATGTTTTTGAATATTTTTAAGGTCGATACCTGAATTTTCTAGCAGTGGTAAAGTTCGTAATCCAAAAGGTTTGATTGCTGTGGGCTTAGTTTCATACTTATCTGCAAATTCAGGTGGAAATGAAATTTGGAATGCTGGGTTAGATGAATTAGCAGCAAGTCTGATAGCGTACTGAAGAGAAAGTTTCTCTCTGTGCGAAGTTAAAGATGGTTCACCTGCTTCCACATAAAGGCTTAATACTGGAGAAGTACGGAAGGTCCCAATGGCCAGACGAAGGCCTTGGTGATGGATAGTATCCAAAGATTATAATAAGACTTTCTGGCAGAACCATAAACAATAGACCCATAATCTAATTTAGATCTTATCAGAGATCGGTAAACATGTAATAAAGTGTACCGATCTGCTCCCAAACTTGTATGAGCTAAAACTTTAAAAAGATTCAAAGCTTTTAAGCATTTCGCTTTAAGATATTTAATATGGGGAATAAAAGATAACTTTTGATCAAATATGACCCCAAGAAATTTGGCTTCTTCTACAACAGGAATTTGTGATCCGTATAAAAACAAGGAAGGATGTTCGTGTTTCTTCCGTAGCTTACAAAAATGAACACACTGCGTTTTCGACTTGGAGAACTTGAAACCATTTTTATCAGTCCATTCTTCTATTCTTTTTAAATTTTGCTGTAACTTTCGTTCAATTGTTTTCATATTTTTTGAGCGGTAACATATACAAAAATCATCAACATACAAGGAACAATCAGTTTTGTCGTCCAAACATTGTACAATATTGTTTATTTTGATGTTAAATAGCGTAGTTGAAAGAATACTACCCTGTGGGACACCCTGTTCTTGATCATAGAAATCTGACACGGTAGACCCCACACGCACCTAAAACATGCGCTCCCCTAAAAAGCTTTCAATAAAACTGGGAAGTTTTCCTCTTAAGCCAATGTTATGGAGATCTTTCAATATTCCATAACGCCATGTTGTATCATATGCTTTCTCCAAGTCGAAAAAGACAGCTACTACGTGTTCTTTGTTAATAAAAGCATTTCGTATAAATGTTTCCAGTCTCATTAAATTGTCGTTGGTACTACGTTCCGAACGAAAACCCGACTGATATTCTGAAATGAGGTTGTTGGACTCTAAGTACCAGACTAATCTCCTGTTTATCATTCTCTCCAGTGTTTTACACCAACAACTTGTCAAAGCTATCGGACGATAATTTGTAGACTCTGCATGATCTTTCCCTGGTTTCGGAATTGGTACATTTGTAGCTACACGCCAGCTCTCAGGACAGACCCCCGTTTCCTAAATATTATTAAAGATATCTAAAAGTGTTGAAAGAGAACTTTTTGGCAGATGCTTAAGCATCTGATAATAAATTTCATCGGGGCCGGTTGCCGTATCATGTGATTTTTCAATGGCTTCAACTAGTTCGGATAAGCTGAAAGGTTTGTTGTATTCTTCGTGATTGAGGGATTTAAAGTTTAGATTTCTTTTCTCTTGGTCCTTTTTGTAATTTCTAAAAGTGTCAGAATAATTTCGCGATGATGAATTTCTCAAGAATGTGCTACCAAGAGTATCTGAAATATCTTTTTTAGTTGAAGCTATTGTGTCATATTCAGTATTTAAATGTGTAAAACTAGAGGACTTTGTTTTTCCTGAAATTTTTCGTACCATATCCCAAACCTTTTTAATGGGGGGTTTTGTAGTTCAATTTACAGACATATTCTCTCCATGACTTTCGTTTGGAAGCTCGGATTGTTCGCCGAGCTTTAGCTCTAAAAACTTTAACGTCGTTTAGTTTGTCTGTAGTTGGACTTTTGCAGAACTTATTTAAAGCCTGTTTGCGTTTTCTGATAGCTTCTTTACAGTCATTATTAAACCAAGGCCTGCTTTTCTTAGTATTTGTGGAGGTCTTTGGTATGCATTGTTCTGATATATTAATAAGCGAATCTGTGAAATCAGAAACAATGTCAAATGATTCATTAAAGTGATCAATTGATAACTCTTCTTCACATAAATTATGGAATAATTCCCAGTCGGCTTTATTCATTTTCCATTTCTAGATACAGTCTTCATCTGGTTCGTTTACGCTCTCAATTATAACAGGGAAGTGATCACTTCCGCACTGATCATCGTGAACAGACCAGTCGTAGTCCAAGAAGAGAGATGGGTGACACAAAGAGAGATCTAAAGAAGAGAAATGACCTGTTGCAGGGTGAAGATAAGTGTAAGAATTATCATTCATCAAGCAAAGATAATTCTGTGCAATAAAATCTTCAATAAGTACTCCTCTGTTGTTGTTATCTTTACAACCCCATAGAACGTTGTGGCCATTGAAGTCGCCAACTAAAAGGTATGGCCACGGAACTTGATACAGCAATGGTTGAAGATGTCTGGGCTCTAAAGAAAACGAAGGTGGTATATATACAGAACAAATTGTAGTTTCTTTATCAAGAGAAACCGATACTGCTACAGCTTGCAGATCTGTTTTTAATTTGATCTCTCTTTGTGGTAAACAAGATTTTACAAGAATTGAGCTGCCACCAGATGGTCTGTTTCCATCAGAATAGATATAGTTATATATATTGAATTCTCTGAGATCGATTTTGTCATCAGCTTTTAAAAAAGTTTCTTGTAAACAAAAGACCGATGGGTTTAATAAAGAAAGAAGTAATAAGAGTTCATTATAATTTGATTTAAGACCTCGACAATTCCACTATATTTTTTGTGTTTTAAATCCATTTTAAAGAGAGATTTTCCTAAGACTAGAAACTATTCTGGATGTGTTATTGGTGATATAGATCTGTTATTACCACCCTTTGGTGTTGGTGACCTTGATCTGTTATTACCATTTCGTTGTGTTGGAGATTCAGAAAACTCCATATCACTGTCACTCAAACATGCGAATCTGTTATGGTTTTTTAAGTTGTCTCTTGAGCATTTGCGTTGTCTGTCCGATGTAATGTGTTTTTGAGATTAGTGTTTTTGAGATTGTTGTTTTTGTTGTTGTTTTTTTAAATCATTTTTCATCATTTCCAAAGTAGAGTTTTTCAAAATTTTGTCTGATTTTTTTTCCTTGTATTGGCTGTGGTGAAGGTGTTACTGTCTGAATTTTGGTACTGTTGGTTTGATCTTCAGTCTTGCTTTTAGTTTTTAATTTCTGTAAAGGTTCAAGCCCAGGAATCGGATCAGTTTGAGAGACAGCATCACCAACAGGTACCTTTTTAATAGGTGCCTGTGCGATGCTAGCGTAACTTACTCCGGAAATCGGAGTAGGTGACTCAACAATATTTTGCACTTCTGGAAAGGAGACGTTTCTAGTGAATTTAACTCTAAGGATTTCTTTTTCTTGATGCCAAATTTGACATTCTTTAGAGTTAGCGCTGTGATGTCCTCCACAATTCACACAGTGTGGGTCATTTCGACAGTTTTGTTCTGTGTGATTGGCTGGTTTGCCACATGTTGAGCAGAGAGGGTCTTTAGTGCACCGATTTTCGTGATGACCATATTTCTGGCAATTGTGGCATCGCAGCGGAGTTGGTATATAAATCTCAACGTTAACTCTAAAGTACGCTACTTTGATGGTTTTTGGTAAAACTGGCGTGTTAAAGGTAAAGACAAAGGTGTTCGTATCTTTTAACTGACCGTTAAGTTTAGTTTTAAATCGTTTAATTGCAGTTACACCTTGAGATCTAGTGCCATCAAAAATCTCCTCCTCGCTGCAATTCCTCAAATCAGGGCAACGGATTACCCCTTTTGAGGTATTCAGCGAGGTAAGTGGCAATACTCGCACCTTCATGTCATGAAAAGTTGTTGTGCGAAGGAGATTCTCAGCATGTCCTTTTTTGTGACCTCAATGAGTAACTGGTTTGATCTGTACAATTTTTTTATTGTTTTTGGTTCGCCAGCTAATCCACAAATTACTTTTTGAATAATGAAAGGTGAGAGTGCCGAAATGCTTCTATTTTCTTCTGTACTTTCTATTATCAGAAAGCGCTGAAATTGTTGAGCCGTGTTGTCGTTCGTTCCGTTGTTTTCTCTGTCATCATCCGTTAAATCGTTGCCATGTATGTCTTCGTTAGTTTTTTTTTTCCGTTTGGAAGCCATGATTAAAGTTTGTCTTGTTTCATCTTCTGTGTTCTCCGCCCATCGTGGAGCCCTACAAGGGAACACTTTCAGTGAGTGGGTTTCCTACCTCACAAGTGTAAGAGATACATAGAAGATATACTCGTACGAGCAAAAAGCTGCACGATTGGTCCGTTTAGCCGCAGCCTTCTAGAAATGGAAAGGTTGTGAAAAGACTTTATGAGCAAACGGTGTGTATTCAGGTTGATACAAAAGACAAGGAAGAGAAAGTAAAAGGTTATTTCTATGGCTTGGCACGACCAGCCGATTGACCGCGCCGGACCGCACGACCGCTCGTCTAACCGATATCCAGGCCAAAGAGGTGTGTTGGGCATCTAAAACACTCAACTCCAGATAACCCTCAACCTCCAGGACCCCTTCATCCGGGTTACGGGACGCCACCCACGACAAACGGGTGGTACTTCTTTTAGCTCTTCCCAGTGGGCACATTGACCACAGCAGCAACGTGCCCAGTGGGAATTGAGCCCCCAGGGCCACGGCAAGGCAGGAAGTCTAATACCCGGGGGCCCAATGTTGTTTTATGTCTTCCATTGTCTTATCCTTTGGTTTGCTCACCAACCCTACTATGGAGGAAACTCTGAGAAAATTACATGTTGATTATCATAAAAAAGGCTGCTTGAAAAAGTCAAGTTGGTGAAGTTAATAAAGCTTTTAATAACATACTGTAAACTGGTAAAAACAACAACAAGCCATTAATTTAACATAAATCAACTAAGTACAGAATATTGTATCTTGAAACAATAATATGTTATGCGAACAAGATATTGTGTATGCCAACAAGATATGTTGTGCGCACAAGTTAATATTAAGTGCAAACAAGATATTGTGTTGTGCAAACAAGATATGTTGTGTGAACGAGACAATATTATGTGCGGACAAGATAATAGGTTGTGCAAGCTATATACAATGTATTATCTTGAGCGCACAAGGTAAAATGTTGTCCACACAATGTTAATATCTTTTGCGAACAATATGTGGTACACACTAGATAGTACGTTGTGCAAAGATAATAAATTGTGTGAACAAGATATAATTTTGTGCACAAGATAATAGCTTAAAATAGTTGTGCTCCAAAGCACAAGATGTCATCTTGTGCAGACAAAACATCACGAAAGCAGGCCTATATTATTTTGACTCACCCCCCCCCCACCCCAAGACTCATCCGAAAGTCTGGAGAAGCCCGGGGTCGATCCTGCGATCCCTGGTTTACAAGACGAGGAGCGTAACCACTGCACCACTGAGACTTCTGATTACAGGATGTAAATTTGTTGTTCAAATTCAAAAGCTGAATGGGAAACAGTGTAGATCCTGGTCAGATGGAGAATCCACCTAGATCTACTCTGATTGCAAATGGACAGCAGGATAAGAGTTAACGTAGTGAAGAGATAAACAACGATTATCTGTCATCTACTTAGCTACAAACAACATTCAGAGGGTTTTTTGGGAGCATGAAAAATCTCTCAAATTATATCAGATATCACACGTTATCATTCTGCATAAAGTAGAAGTAAAACAAAGACCAGCAATCGATACAATTAACTTACTCCACCCACCAAAGACACCAAAGGGAAAGAAACACAAACATTAAGCGACCAGATCATAATGGAAACCTAAACAAGGGAAGGCCATAAGGACAGTTACTTTCCCACAAAATGGCCATATGGCCATCCAAAATAAAAAGACACAAGTGATAAACACAGTAAGTAACGAACAACAACATTAATAAATCGCCACAGAAGAACCGCCTTGGAAGGGTCAGTGGACAGATTTCCACTGGGGGGCTTAAATCGATTTTACGTGGCCACAATCCTCGCCCTTACTTCCGTCGCGATTTAGACAAATACTTTGTTCAGTCCGCATGAAGGCCTCCTAACTCATCAGTGCAACATCTCCGTGAACACAAATAATCAAAGAACCACAGAGGTGAGACAGCGGTGAGGACTCGACAGCAAAAAACCACTGAAATGCTGGAGCAAAAGAAAACCAACAGTTAGACTCCGATGGGCCCGACCAGAGACAGAGCATCAGGCACCAACCAACATTACCTTGAATTAGATATCTCTAATTCTCAATAAGCCTTTACGTTGGAACCGTCATAGAATCTGAGGCCTGACCCACCGGCGTGCAATTAAAGAGGGAAGCAAAGTTGCCAACCGTGATTGGGTTAACTACCATGCATGCAGTCTGTCGTATAACATCCATGTTGTACCCAATCTTTTTATATCGATGAATGATTTAACGAAATTGGGTGCTGAATAGTTGGATCCTTTGGAAGCAAAGAATACACCAAATAAACGAAAATAGCAGACTCGTTTTTAAGTCTGTTCATGGCCAAATGTCAACACCGACCCCGCCCTCTGGCAATGGCTTTTGAAAGCAGAACTCTATTTAAAACAATTCTAGATGAACTCATTGTCTCAATGAACCCAAGAAGCCTTGAACACGATTGAATGTTCCAAAAGGACAAGAAGCCTTGAACATACAAAATTTAAACTAATTCTCGGCTGTTCGTCATCATCTTCTTACCGCAAAATCATTACCAATACTGTTTGTTTGTTTGTTTGATTTGATGTTTAACAGCCCCGTCAACACTGTATATGTCATTTCTGAGACGTTGTTTCCAATTTTTAGGCACTTTTACCGACATTGAGATAAAAGACTTCTCAAGCCCTGCCACCCAATGAAACCAATAGTGTTTATATGGTCTGATTCACACCACTTTCCTCTAAGCTGTTTACCAGTGCTCATTTGTGTGGTTGGCTGCGGTTTCAGCTCTGCATGGAAGCATCATGGAACCCAGTCTATTTCATCAAGTCTATATAGGTGAGAGCCATGACTATACCGTTTAAAATTAATCACCTGTATAATGTTAACCAGCATCTTCATCATTATCATTGCCAAATAAATGGTGTGGCAAAAAACATAGTAAATGTGAGGTGCTCGGGGAACAACATTAGAGAGGCAGAGAGACAAAAGGTCATTGTATCTGTGCTGATAGGTATTGGGCTATTTCTCAAGACATTCAATTGGATTTGATCTGCATTCATTCTAGTTTTGGACCTAAATGGCTCATGTTTGTTTGTGTTGAGTAAATCGACCCTGTGCAACATACCATCATACTGATACATGACTTGAAACTGATAGGAGACATCTAACGGAGCTTTAGCACACGAATCCCATTCAATTTCATTGGAAAATATGATGTAAACAGTGATGTTATATAACATACTTTATTTAATCATATTAAAGGGGAATATATACACCTTCAGGGGAGGCAACTCATGCAAATGTAATTTTGTCTCCCATGTCAATATGGTGCAACTCTTAAAGGAAATAATTTGCCTCTAAGGAGCAATTTCTTTCCTTTGAGAATAGACCTCTATTTCTGCAAGTTAGAGCTTAAAGTAATGCAAACAGGAAGTTCCACAAATTATCTCCCTTTCAAAAATGCATTTTTGTGGATAAAAATACATTGCCGGCTTGTAGTTGATAAAATCCTTTCAATAGTGGCCATTGATAAACAGCTCACAATTGTGGTCATTTCATATGAAATTTAAGAAACTCGCCAAAGGCTCGTTTCGTAAATTTCATATGAAATGACCACTCAAGTACGAGGGTAGGCTGAAAGGTTCTGAGCCTGATCCAATGGTTTGTCTATGCGGAAAGTGCCTTATTTTTCAACATAGTCCCCCTTCCTGTCCACACACTTCCTCCAGCGATTCTGGAGGCCTTGGATTCCAGTGGTATAGAAGGTCTCATCTTGGTCCCTGAAAAACTCCTGCACAGCAGCTATCACCTCCTCGTCTGACCGATAATGCTGCCCAGCCAAGTGCTTTTTCATGTTTGGAAACAGGAAATAATCTGATGGAGCTAGATCAGGTGAATACGGAGGGTGATCGACAAGTGTGAAGCTACAGTCATGCACAGCAGCCATTGCGACAACCGATTTATGAGCAGGCGCATTGTCCTGATGGAACAAGACCCCTTTTCTCATTTTTCCGGGTCGTTTAGCCTTAATTGTTTTTCGCAATTGTTTAAGCAGATCTGCATAATACTCCCCATTAATTGTTCTGCCCTTTTGAAGGTAATCTATGAATATTTTACCCTTGGCATCCCGGAACACTGATGCCATCACCTTCCCTGCAGAGGAGACGACCTTCGCCTTCTTTGGAGGGGATGAGCCAGGGTGCTTCCATTGCATGGATTGTCGTTTGGTCTCTGGCTCACAGTGATGAACCCAACACTCATCCTGAGTGACAAAACGGTCAAGAAAACCATCTTGGTCTGCTTCAAAAATAGCTAAGTTGGCTTGTGACAGGTTCAGTCTGGTCATTTTTTGGTCAGGCGTCAAACGCCGTGGCACCCATCTGGCGGAAACCTTCGATATTCCTAATTCACTGTGTAGAATGTTCTCTACTCGTTCACGGGAGATGCCAAGAGTTTTTAGTCAACTGATTCTCAGTTAAACGCCTGTCATCCATCACGGCCCTGTGCACTTGGCTGATGGTTTCCTCAGTTGTTGCCGTTGTGGGTCGTCCACACCGGTCATCATCTTCAAGGCTGTCCTTGCCCATCTTAAAAAATGCTGCCAACCATTTCACGGTTGCATACGAAGGAGCATCATCCCCAAATGTAGCAACCATATCGGCATGAATGTCCTTAGGAGCTAATACCTTTTTATAGAGGTACTTGATGACACCACGGTGCCAGATTTTGTCCATTTTCTCAAAAACGTGCTAGTATCAATTTTCAATGTCTAGAATTTCTACGTTATTGCAGGTAAACTTGAACACATTTGAGTCAAATCAAGTAATAAAGGGTTGGATTTAGAAATACAAAATTTCACGGCTGTTCGATGCCTGCTTCTTGGTCAGGCCCAGAACTTTTCAGCCTACCCTCGTAATACCCACTATTTATTCATAACTTTCTTTAAAATGATATTGTTATCTTGTTTTGCCCTCTCTCTCTCCAAGTTTTCATAGCTTTTTTAAGAGCAGTTACAATACTTCAGCCATCTGACATAACTTTTGCTTATGTGCGAAACTCGTATTGTATCTGAAAATACAAGCATTTTTCATCTTTACTTGCTGTTCTTTTTCTAAATTAAATAGATAGATAGATAGATAGATAGATAGATAGATAGATAGATAGATAGATAGATAGATAGATAGATAGATAGATATATAGAGATAGATAGATAGATAGATAGATAGATAGATAGATAGATAGATAGATAGATAGATAGATAGATAGATTTTTGAAAGTAGTGTTAATTTGGTTATACACGTTTATGTTAGACATTACAGATTTAACTTGTGAAGAAAAAATATGGGGAATAAATTAATCCGATATAAAATCGGTAATCAGTTGAAAAGTAAACAAATTGTTCTAAATTTTTTGATTAAATGTTTTACCATTTGTTTAAGAGTGGGCTCTATACCTCAGATAGGCATCACAAGTACATGCTCTACATTTCTGTATCAAAATTTATCGAATGAAAGTTGCTTTGTTCTTGTATCACTAATTTAATTTTTATTTTGGATAGTCGTTTGGCCATTATGTTGAAAAGGAGCTGACCTTTTGGCTTTCTAATTGTGACGAACACGAATTGACTTAACTATAATAAAAACATCACGAGTGGAACGCCAAAAGGACAATTACTTAAGAAATAGATCAGCTCTAGCTGTGATTTGTTGAGCAATAAATCACAGTTTGGAGGTCAGTTGTAAAGTAGATCAAATCACGAGCGCGTAGCGCGCGTGATTTGTCTACTTACAACTGACCGACAAACTGTGATTTGTTACTCAACAAATCACAAACTAGAGCTGATCTATTTCGATTCTAACAGGCTAAAAATCGGCAGAAATGCTGTTGTTTCCTTCAAAATCTCACAACTTTTCGCCATTATTAGAAGAAATCCCGCTAAAATTATCGACTGATACACATGCATTTACATCATTTTCTAACGTTATCGATGCGAGAATATGACGTTACACCGTCCAACGTCAAGGAAATCGACTTGTGACGTCATCAATTGGCAGTTTTTAATGACGTCACTCGTCACGCTCTTCCTTGTCGTGATTTGTTGTAGAATAAAACACAGTTAGTTTCCATTGCCTATATAGGCGCACTGTGTTAGAATTTCCAACAGCATGGGCAAACGGCTATCTAAAATAAAAAGATAGTAGCAATACTTACATGCAAAGACAAAACGCATGACGTAGTTATTAAATATTACGCTCTACCGAGAAGTACTAATGAAAATAATGAGGGACGCCGGTTACAAAAACAGTTACAGTCGAACTTCAATGGCTCGAACACCTTTGGCACCTCGAAAATCTGTTCGAGACTGGGGTAGTTTGAGCCACTGAGGTTACTGTCAGGAGGCATAACGAGGTACTTTTAGACATCTTTTCGGTGTTCTATATTAAAAATGTATGTTGTGTGTACTCATTAGAATCGCCTCATCGAGGCGATTCTAATGAGTACACACAGCATACATTTGCAAGATAAAAGACTAAAATCTCCTTAATTATCCCCCACTATTTCTTATGTAGAGGATTTCGCTAGGGGCTCAAGAATGGGTTCGACGCATCCATGGTAAACGAGCCATCGGTGTTCGAGCCAGCGAAGTTCTACTGTAATTGGTATTTTTCTGTATCTAAGCAAGTTCACCAACATAAGATATCAGTATCACAAATGGTTAGATAGAACAATTCAAACTAGTTATCTAGTTGAATGAAAAGATCCTTTCTTGAAAAAATGTCATTTAACTATCAACACAACAAAGTCCAGTGTAACATAAATAACAATGTGTAAAATGTCCACTTTAAACACTGGCAATTCAAGAATTAAGACGGCAAAATCCTGTCTATCATGCAAAAAGTCACTATAATGTAATTTCTTTCAATAACATAAAACACCCCCTTTGAATTAATATGCTGTTACAAGGGGGAAAACCTACGTCATGATGACTTCACACATTTCCACTAAGGCGGTCGCCATCTTGTAATCAATTCTCGCTTCGGTAAGAATTTCTGTGATAAACAGATAAATTTAATTTAAGTGCCATTTTTACATAGCTATTATTGCAGAGTACGTACGAAATTACAATGTATTGCCAGCAAAAGGAAATTTGTGCAGGCTTTAAGTAGTATGGATGAACACGTCGTATATAGGTAAGTTCAACGATCGATGAAGCAGCACATTGATTTCAATAATCCTTTTATAACGTGTACACGGCTTTTTCAGAAGAAAAATACCAAAAAAAGTGTTTTTGTGTATTAAAATGATAAATAATGAACTTTAGAAGACATTTTCATTTAACGGCATCGTTAACACTCGATCAGAAAGAAGAAACGTGCACACTCAGAAAACCAGCATATTTGTTTCTCGTGACAACCTAAAAATCAGGGTAAAATGCACCAAATTCTCAAAAGGGTTTCAAGTATCTCTGATAATAGTGGTGGCCAGATGAATGGTTGCAATTTCCACTCTCTTGTCACTTAAGAAGACATCACCCACTCTGGAGCACTATCTTACTTGATAAATAATTGACGATAAAACAACAGGTTTAGGTTTAGATTTCTCTCTAAAAGTAAAAAGACTCATGCCGGCTAATGACGACTTGACAGACATCTCACCTTCAGTGGTCTCTTACATGAACGGAAAAACACTGTCCTGGCTGAGAACTAAACTTCTCACAATGATCTGCAGTATACGGTCCCACGTCATAAAACGGAATTATTTTACTTTAATCAAAGTACTGATAGCCCGGGATGAGTCAATTGTCTCTTGGCTAGGCTGGAAAAATGCATGGTGACTTAGACTTTAAACATTTCGTTTAATCCTTATACTCGTGTACAGAAACAAACCATTACGCAAACACGCCTACACAAATACACTGCCACCTTTATCGCCGAAAAAATGAAAATTTTATGATGAAAAATTGTGATATTTTTCTAATTTCTGCTCAAAATATAGATTGTTGGTACTCGTTAGAACCGCCTCATTGGGGCGGTTCTAACGAGTACCCATAATCTATAGTTTAGAGCAGAAATAAGAAAAATAAGGTATACCCCCGGAAACCCCAGTTTTACCATATAAAAGTGGGGTTCAAGGGGGTCAACATTATATAGGCCTGTTTTAGTGATGCTGTATAGACCTTGATCAGACACCTCGTTCAATTGCGCCTTATCAAGATCTACACTGTTTGCTTACCCCAACACACAATTTCTGTCCAGATTCTATTGACAACCATTCTGCGGAACACGCCGACCACACAGCGATAACAATAATGCATTTATTTTCTATAAACAGCCGCTATCTTCAGTGATAGTCAGGCGGACTATTTTATAAAGCTCCAATGTTTTATTAACTTTGGGTCGATTGCCAAACAATCGAGCAAAAAGCATTATTTTACACTGTAGCATTGTTTTAATGAAAAGATTAAAACTTTACGTAACGTAAATGTGACGTTTACCTCACGGGATGCGCGCACAAAAAAGTGAGCATTTTGCGTAGATTTGACGTATGTATTTTAATTTTGTTCATCTCTGTGGTTGTTTGATTTTTGTGTTCTCGGATATATTTCACTGATGAGTTAGGAGGCCTTCATGCGGACCGAAAAAAAATGTTTGTCTGAATCGCGAGGGAAGAAAGGCCGAGGATTGCGGCCGCGTAACATCTATTAACCCCCCCCCCCCGAAATTCTTTTCACTGACTGGTCCAATGCGGTTCTTCTCACGCGGTTTATTTTTTGTTATCATGGTTTGTCTTTGAGTGTGTGTATTGCTTATGTATTGCTTTTATCTTTTTGTTGTTGGATAGCCGTTTTGTGGGAAAGTAACTGTCGTTTTGGTTTTATGCTATTGATGTTGCCATTAGGGTCTAGTTAGTCTCCCCGAACGGGGATCCATATAGTCGCCACTTTGTCCGTCCGGCCGACCGTCCGTCCATCCGTCCGTCCGTCCGTCACGCTCTATATCTCTAAGTGTATTAAAGGTATTTATGTGAAACTTGATAAACCGATAGAGGACGATGACGGGAATCGAAGAATACAAGAACCATAACCCTGTAACCAGTATTTATGGAGTTACTTCCCTTCTTAACTATTTCAATGAAAAGATTGTCCGGAGCATATCTCTGAAAGTATAGAAGGGATTTAAGTGAAACTTGATACATTGATATATGGCCATCGCATGAAGTGCAGAGTGCAAGAACTGTAACTCTATCACAAGTAATTACATACTAGTTATTTTCCTTCTTAGTTTTTGCTATATTAAGCTTGTCCGGAGCATATCTCTGCAAGTTTTAAAGGCAATTGAGTGAAACTTGATACACTGATAGGGGGCTTTGAGAGAAATCGCAGGTTGCAAAAAGCATAACCCTGCCAACAGTATTAAGGGAGTTACTTCCCTTCTTAGTTAGGGCCCCACACAGTATTTTGGGTGTCCTATAGTAATCTCCCTGTCAGTCAGTTTCAAATCTTAACAAAATAATTTAACCGGTTATAACTTCAAAAGTATTATCCCTACTTCCATGAAACTTCACACTCGAACTACCAATCACAATACCTACATTCTGACAAACCATATTGCTTTTGTCCGTGTGTTTGTCACGCCTTTACCAGAAAACTTAACCTCGGTCATAACTTCAAAAAAATTTGCCCTACTCTCATGAAACTGCACACACTTACTTACTATCACAAGACCTACATTCTGACAAAGGGCCAGAACTATATTGCTTTTCGGTGTGTGTTTGTCAGGCCATAACCAAACAACTGAAGCTCGGTAAAAATTATAAAAGTATTTATCCTACTCTCATGAAACTTCACACACATACTTACCTTCACAAAACCTACATTCTGACAAAGGGCCATAATTATGTTGCTTATTTTCACTGAATTATCTCTTTTTTTTTAAACAATATCTCCTGTTGTTCATAACCATGGGTAATAGGGCTTTCATATTTCACATATGTATTCCTTGTGACATTCTTTATTGAGGGAACACAAAACTGAGTTTCTTTGTCTTATGGTTTAAGATTTGCATGTCCTTGCACGGAAGGGGCCTTACATTTTTCCTTATTTTTCCAGTCTTTGTTGAAAATCACTAACTAGGGAATTCTTAGACTTTTGGTTAAACCCATTTGGTACCGGAAACCCCAAAAGGGGTAAGTGGCAAACAGTGCAGGCCCAGATCAGACGCCACGGAACGCATGTTTGTCACGCCTTGACCAAAAAACTTAACCTTGGTCATAACTTCAAAAGTATTGGCCCTACTCTTATGAAACTCCACACACATACTTTCCATCACAAGACCTACATTCTGACAAATGGGAATAACTCTTGTGTTTGTCACACCTAAACCAAAAACCTTAACCTCGGTGATAACTTCAAAAGTATTTTGTCAACTCTCATGAAACATCAACACATTTATACCATCACAAGACCTACATCCTGACACATTGCTTTTGGGTGTGTGTTTGTCAGGCCATACCCAAACAACTTAAACTCAGGTCAAAATTTTAAAAAAGTATTTGTTCTAATCTCCTGAAACTTCACATACATACTTACATCACAAAATCCTACATTCTGACAAACGGCCATAACTATATTGCTTTTTTTTACTGAATAATCTCCCATGTTTTGAAAAAAAAATATCTCCTGTTATTTTATAACCACGGGTAATAGGGCTATCATGTTTCACATGTGTATTCCTTGTGACATTTTCCATTGAAAAATCTGTTACTAGAGAACAAAAAACTGAGTTTCTTAGCCTTATGGTTTAAGATTTACAGGCCCTTGCAGGGAAGGGGCCTTACATTTCTCTTTTTTTCATTCTTTGTTGAAAATCACTACCCAGTTTCTTTATTTGTACTTCAAACATCGGCTGAGGATACTCATCAGAACCGCCTAATTCAGACGGTTCTAACGAGTACCCATAACGTTTGTATTCAAACAAATCTTATCAAACTTCAAAGTGTATAGGATCATTTTACAAAAATAACCCTCCTACTATTGCGCATCTTCGGGGAGCATCTCTCGGTTTCACCGATGCTCTTGTTATTACATGTTTATGTTTCTTTCCCTTTGGTGTCTCTGATGGAACCTGTGGCTTAATTGTATCGGGTCCTGATCTTTGCCTTTATTTCTATATTGATTTTTGCGTAGTAATAGCATAGTTGTACGAGAACACCTTTTCAAGACTCAGAATAACGTAAATTTAGACAAGCAAAAGTAGTGAAAATACCCTGGTTAGGGCATTTGATATGAGCCCCGCCAAGCGAAGTTGTGTCTTCGAGCATTCCGTCATGACAAGTTTTAACTGCGCATGCCAAGCCATTCAGAGGGGCCAGGAATATGGCTTTCTGTCTGAAGGTTCCTCTTGATTCACTGCTTGTATGAGCGAGCAGCGAAGGTTCTGGCGAGACTGCGCGGATGCGCAGGCTCGCCTGAACCTTCGCTGCTCGCATAGGCGATAAGTACCAAAATCGCTTGACGGGGCCCATTTAATGATATTAAGGCTCATTATCTTTTCATACAGGTTTGCCAACAACAGAAGCTAATTGGGGATGCCCAGATTGGCCAGTATTTTGTGACTACCATTGTGTATTCGAGGGTTCCAACAATGGAACGTGTGAAAGACATCACCACAACGACATCTGTGAATGCAGCGTACCAACGGATCCTCCAGGTAAATGAATATACTATCAAAAACATACATTATTAAATAACATTTATTAAATGTCGATTCACGCTCATTAAAATTATATACGTTGTAAAACCCCGTTAATACTACTCACTTAAGAACACAACGCAGTTGGATATCAAACTGTTATTAACTTAGGAAATGACCAAATGTGACCGACTCAGACTATGAAGATGCGAGTGGAAACCAATCAGAAACAAGCCTATCCCATTTCCAATTGACCGAGACAACCAAGATTTAGATTTTCATGCCTTATCTCAATTCATTTTTCTGGCATGAGGGCGAAATTGCACCCTTATCGTGCAATTCACTCATAAAATATTGAACGTCAAACATGGCTAGCGATGCACGAGAAAGAATTTCATCAAACGTTGAGTACCGTGCTGTACTTCGGTACATGTGTTTGAAAGGGAAAACAGGTCAGAAAATACATTGCGTGTTGACCAATTTTAATGGGTCTGGATTTTCTGCACTATCTTAAATTCTGGGTAGGGAAATTCAAACGCGGAAAAAAGTTTCTGTCTCTGGTTTGGCCAATCGGAGTCTAACTGCTGGTTTTCTTTAGCTCCAGGATTTCAGTAGTTTTTCGCTGCCGAGTCCTCACATTTGTTTCATCTCTGTGGTTGAGTGATTTTTGTGTTCACGGAGATGTTGCACTCAAGAGTTAGGAGGCCTTCATGCGCACTGAACAAATTATTTGTCTAAATTGCGACGGAAGTAAGGGCGAGGATTGTGGACACGCAAAAATCGATATAAGCACCCCCTCCTCAGTGAAATTCGTTCCACTGACTGTTCCAAGGCGGTTCTTCTATCGAGTTTTTGTTTTGTTATGGCTTGTCTTTGATTGAGTGTATCGCTTATATTATTTTGCTCTGGATAGCCAATTGGTCATTTTTCTGGGAAAGTAACTGTCCTTTTGGATTACCGCTAGGGATGGTTCCGTAAGAGTCTTAGTTCTTTCAGGTTTGTGTTTATTTCCCTTGGTGTCTCTCATGGGAGCTGTGGGTTAATTGTATCGATTCCTGATCATTGCGTTCACTTCTATTTAGAAGACGAAACTAGGTCTGGACGCCCATCAGATACCGCCGATGAAGAAATGTGTAACAAACTACAGGATCTGGTGTACTCTGATATGCAAATTTAGGTCCAAAAATAGCGAAATCATTACACAATTCATATAGTAGCGTTTCACCAAAAATGCATGATCGCTTGGGTATGCACAAACTAATAGCCCACTGGTTCCCAAAATCCCTTAGCGACGAGCAAATGGCAACTAGAGTACCTGTATGCATCCCATTTTTGAAGCGGTTAAGGTCAAAGTAAGAGAGTTTTCTTTCACGTCTTGTGACTGTAGATAAGAACTGGGTCCGTTATTATTAGCCTGAGAATAAAACTCAAAGTCGCAAGTAGATGGGGCGATCTGCTAGCCTAAAGAAGTTCAAAACTCAACCCTCTGCTGGCAAGGTGATGACATCTGTATTTTTGAACGCACAAGGCGTGATTATACTGGTCTTTCTGGCAAAGAAAAGTACAATTGAATATTATGCAAATTTGCTCGACCAACCGAGAACTGCGATCCGTGTAAAACGCCGAGGTAAACTCTCCAAAGGGTTTCTGCTCCAACAGGATAATCCAAGAGTAAAAACTTGCATATTTATTTACTAAATAAACTTTATGAAACTTCCAAGTTGAAAACAAAAATGCTATCAGCGCCCGGATAGCTCAGTCGGTAGACCACTTTCCTTGTCAGCGAGGGGTCGCTGGTTCGAGTTTGGTTCTGATCGCATTTTGTCAACTTCATTTCTTAAAGATTTTTGTATTTATTTGCAACATCCGGTGTGAAGTGCAGTTGTGGAGCCTGTAAAAGGGTTCCCAGTATTTTACCATTAGTGCTGTTTATAGGGATTTCCCGTAATTCAGCAAAAGTGCTGTTAATTTACTGAGTTTATAAAAATAGAAGGAAAACAAAGATCAGGAATCGATACAATTAACTTACCCCACCCATCAAAGACACCAAAGGGACAGAAACACAAACACCAAGCGACCAGACCATAATGGAAACCTAAACAAAGGAAGGCCATAAGGACTTTCCCACAAAATGGCCATATGGCCATCCAAAATAAAAAGACACAAGTGATACACACAGTAAGTAACAAACAACACCATAAATAAACCGCCACAGAAGAACCGCCCTGGAACGGTCAGTGGAATGATTTCCACTTGGGGGCCCAAATCTATTTTACGCGGCCTCAATCCCCGCCCCCACCTCCGTCGCGACCGAGACAAACAACCCGCCCGATGTTATAAAAAAGGTTATCAGCGCTCGGATAGCTAAATCGGTAGAGCATGTGCCTTGTAAGTGAGAGTTCGCCGGTTCCAGTCCGGTTCTGGTCACATTTCTTCAACTTCATTTCTTAAAGATTTATGCATTTATCCATCACGCTAACAAGTCCGTGAAATGAACACCCCCTTATACCCCACTTTATATAGAGAAAACTGGGGTTTACGGGGGTAAACATTATTTTACTTATTTCTGCTCCAGGACATAGGTTGTGGGTACTCGTTAGAACCGCCTCAATGAGGCGATTCTAACGAGCACCCAAAACCTTTGTTTAGAGTATAAATAAGAAATATATCACGAATTTTCATCAGAAAAAAATTGCCCTTATTGAGGTTTGAAAAAGGTACTATATCACACGGATGTGTTATCGTAATGTCTACAAATTCAGGTGGAAATGAAATTTTGAAAGCCGGTAGAGATAGATCAGCATCACGTCTGATAGCATATTGAAGAGGAACATCACGTGAACAAATCCGTGAAATGAAGACCCCCCTAAACCCCACTTTATATAGAGAAAACTGGGGTTTACGGGGGTAAACATTATTTTACTTATTTCTGCTCCAGGACATAGGTTGTGGGTACTCGTTAGAACCGCCTCAATGAGGCGGTTCTAACGAGCACACACAACCTATGTTATGAGCATTTATAAGAAAAATATGGCAGATTTTCATCAGAAAAGTAGTCATTTGGAGATGTGAAAAATGCACTATGTCGTACGGGTGTGTTATCGTAATGAGTTTTTCTCTTCGCTATGTTAAAGATTGTTAATATGTTTCATCATAAAGGCTTTATACGGGAGAAGTACGAAAGGCTCTCAAAGGTAGACACTGTCCTTGATGATGGATAGGACCCAGAAATTTAAATTAGGTCTGTTGTAGAACCTTAACTAACAGACCTATAATCTAATTTAGATCTTATTAAAGACCGGTAAAGTTGTAATAAGGCTTACCGAGCTGCTCCCGAACGTGTATGAGCTAATACCCTTAAAAGATTTCAAGTTTTTAAGCATTTATGTGTGAGATATTGAATATGAGGAATAAAAGGTAACTTTTTACCAAATATTTCCCCATGAAATTTGACTTCTTACACAACAGGAATTTGTGATGAGTACAAATAAACAGAAGGATGTTTCTTTCATAGCTTTCAGAAATGAACACACCGTGATTTCAATTTTGAGAACTTGATTTCTTTAAATGTATTTTGCCCAAAAAGTTAATCCATAAAACAATAGAAAATATTAACCCATTTGTATGCAATGAGCGTCTATGAAGAGTCAAAAGCATTCAAATGATTGACCAAAAAGGACATAATTCATGAATGGCTCACCTTACCGGATTCAGATCGGTGTGTACACAATGGCAATAGTACTGGCACCAATTACAGCATAGAAAGCGATTCTTGGAAAAGAATTTAGGCATAAAAAATTGAAAAGAGAAACGATCAGGAACTGACAGAATCATATTCCAATTTTTCCCACAATATCACTAGGTATAAACATCGAAATATGAATTAGCAACAGTAAACAAAAAGGACAACAGGTAAACGGTGACTCAGAATATCCAAACATACCTAAAAACGGAGCACTATACATTTGGGGGGGGGGGGAATAATCAGAATCACTAACGTGGCAAACATTAAACTGGAAGTACAAACGTAACTAAACAACCAAGAAAGGAAAGAATCAGAATAATCAACGTAACAACATATATGATTTGGGGACGAATCAGAACCACCAACACTAAACATGAAGGAACCCTAGCAAAAGCATCGACTTGGAACGGTCCGTAAAAAACAAATTGGTGGGTCCCAACCCTGGACCCTTACTTTCACGGTGGTTCAAGTTCTTTGGTCCGCGTGAAGAACCTAACTAAAAGTATAGCAATACACACAATGGGGGGAAATCCGAACCACCAACACGACAAACACTAAACCGGAAGAACAAATGCAGCCAAAAGTGAACAGCCAAAACGGGAGGAGAATCAGAATCACCAACGTAACAACATATATAATTAGTGATATATTTGTTTGTTTGATTTGAGGTTTCACGTCCCCGTCAACACTGTAAAGGTCATTTTGGAGACGTTGCTTCCAATTTTGTGGGACTTTTACCCGACATTGAGTTGAAATGACAGCTCAAGCCCTGTCGCCCAATGAAACCAATAGGGTTTATTAGCATGGACGGGTAACGGGCCTCCGTGGCCTAATGGATAAGAGCGCTGACTCTTAGTCATTAGGTCTCTCACCGCCGTGGGTTCGAGCCTCGCTCGGGTCACGTGTGAGACGCCAAGTTCTGCAACGGAAGGTCAGGTGGTTTTTCTCCGGGTACTCCGGTTTTCGCCCACCTATGATTAACGATCGGCTCGATATGAGTGAAATAATCTTGAAAGGGCCGTAAAACCCAAACCAAAAAAAAAAAAAAAAAAAAAAAAAATTAGCATAGACGGTCCTCCTCGAACCGCGGTTCCTGGACATGCTTAGATCCGCTAAGCGGTTTACCAGTACTGGTGTGCGGGCCGGATACAGCTCTGCGTGGAAGCATAATGCAGCCCATATAAATTAGGGATAGAGTCAGAACCACCAACACAAAAGATGAACGAACCACAGCAAAAACACTGACTTGGAACGGTCAATAAAAATTACCGGTGGGTTTAAGTTACTTTCATGGGATCCCAACCCTTAACCCCATAACACACGCTCTGCGCTTGCGTAATGTAAAACTAATACAATCACTTAGTAATACATATATAGTTATATCTCTCCATCACGAAAACACGCCTATTAAAAAGTATTGGAAATCTCGCCACCAAAAACTGAACATTATCAGATAATTTTGTTTTGTTTGATTTGAGGTTTAACGTCCCCGTCAACACAGTAAAAGTCATTTTGGAGACGTTGCTTCCAATTTTGTTGGACCTTTACCCGACACTGAGATGAAATGACATCTCAAGCCCTGTCGCCCAATGAAATCAATAGGGTTTATTAGCATGGACGGTCCGCCTCGCACCGCGGTTCCTGGTAGGCTTAGATCCTCTAAGCGGTTTACCAGTACTGTATGCGGGCCGGATTCAGCTCTGCGTGGAAGCATCATGCAGCCCATATATTTCTTCAAGCCCCTTTGGGCGGGGGCCGACATTATCGGATAAAAATTCTTATATGTTTCCTATATCTGCTCAAAATATAGAAAGCGAGTACTCATGAGAACCGCCTCGATATTCAGGTTCTAACGAGTATCCATAATCTTTGCAACCTGTTTTAGAAAAATTAAAAAAAAAAGTAATGTACACCCCTGTAAACCCCAGTTTTACTGTTTGTAACTGGGGTTTTAGGAGGTCAAATTATATAGGCGTGATTCTGTGATGCGATAACACTTCTCCTAAAAGAAATAATAGGACCCCCTTTTAGAGAAGTCATTCACGAAGGAAAAGAAGTGAAGGCATTGATCAGGGATCGATACAATTAACCCACACCTCCCATCAGAGACACCAAAGGGAACGAAACGCAAAAAATGTAACTAGATTATGTGTTTGTGAAACACTATGCCCCAAACCATATGCTTGTCCATAAATGGGACAGTAAACAGTGCCTCATGATAATTTGCATTAGAAAAGGGGCATAACTCCGTTAAATGTTTCCGGAATTTCGTCAAAAGTTACTCAAGTCATCTACACCTTAGACCCAAACAGTCTACTAAATATCATTAGCCTAGTTCAAGCGGTTCTCCAGATATTTTGCTTACAAGGTTTCCCCATAGCCGCAATGCGTAATTCCATAAAAGAGCGTAACTCCATTAAATATTTTCGAAATTTCATTAAAAAATAATCAGGTCATCTATACCTTAGATCCAAACTGTCTACTAAATATCATGAGCCTAGCTGAAGATGTTCTCCAGATATTTTGCTCACAAAGGTTCCCATTGCCACAACGCATAAGTCCAAAAAGGGGCGTTACTCCATTAAATATTTTCATCAAACGTTAATCAGGTCATCTACACATAAGACCCAAACTCTCTACTAAATATCATGAGCCTAGCTCAAGTGGATCTTCAGATATTTTGTTCAGAAGGTTTCCCCATAGCCGCAATGCATAGTCCGAAAAGGGGCGTTACTCAGTTACATATTTTCGGTATTTCGTCAAATGTTAATCAGGTCATCTACACCTTAGACCTAAACAGTTTTACTAAATATCATGAGCCTAGCTCAATTGGTTCTCCAGATATCTTGCTCACAAGGTTTTCCCATAGCCAGAATGCATAAGTCCGAAAAGGGCCGTAACTCTGCAAAGACAAGTCCGGCAAAAACAAAAATAAAAAACGTGTCCGCTAATTTTTCATGCACATTCCATATATGAAATTTCGAGATCCTAGCTCAAGTGGATCTTCAGATATTTTGTTCAGAAGGTTTCCCCATAGCCGCAATGCATAGTCCGAAAAGGGGCGTTACTCCGTTACATATTTTCGGAATTTCGTCAAATGTTAATCAGGTCATCTACACCTTAGACCTAAACAGTTTTACTAAATATCATGAGCCTAGCTCAAGTGGTTCTCCAGATATCTTGCTCACAAGGTTTTCCCATAGCCAGAATGCATAAGTCCGAAAAGGGCCGTAACTCTGCAAAGACAAGTCCGGCAAAAACAAAAATAAAAAACGTGTCCGCTAATTTTTCATGCACATTCCATATATGAAATTTCGAGATCCTAGCTCAAACCATTCTTGAGTTTCCTACAGGGTGAAAGTGTAACGGACAGACAGACAGACAGACAAACAGATAGATAGACAGACAGGCAGACGGACAGACGGACAACACAGAACCAATATGCCCCACCAACTTCTTCGAAGTTGGGAGCACAATAACTAGACATTTAATGGAAACATCAATAGCGGAAAGCCAAACGGACAGTAACTTTCCCACAAATTGGCTATTCAAAACAAAAACATATAACCATACATATACGCAAAGACAAACCATAAAAACTAAACCGCGACAGAAGAACCGCCTGGGAATAGTCGGTAAAAATTCACTGGGTGTGTGTGGTTGGGGTTCAAGGGGGTCAAGTTTATACATTCGTGTTTTCGTTTCCATCAAACAGTCTTTATTGAGAATAAGAGAGATCTAATTCAAGGTAATGTTGGTTGGTGCCTGATGCTCTGTCTCTGGTCGGGCCCATCGGAGTCTAACTGTTGGTTTTCTTTTGCTCCAGCATTTCAGTGGTTTCTTGCTGTCGAGTCCTCACCGTTGTCTCACCTCTGTTGTTCTTTGATTTTTTGTGTTCACGGAGATGTTGCACTGATGAGTTAGGAGGATTTGATTCCATTCATTGATTCCATTGTGGAATTTTGAAAAATATCTGAGGGTCACTGATGAGGCCTAATTGGCCGAAACTAGCTAGTCTGGCCCAGAAAACATATACACTCAATATTTTTCAGTTCTGTGGTGTATTCCTTGCTTCCAAAGGATAACCCTTTTATAGAACATATTTCATGCGGACTGAACAAATTATTTGACTAAATCGCGACGGAGGTAAGGGCGAGGATTGTGGCGACGTAAAATCGATTTAAGCCCCCCCCCCCCCCCCCCCAGTTGAAATCATTCCACTGACCGTTCCAAAGTAGAAGTAAAACAAAAATCAGGAATCGATTCAATTAACTTACTCCACCCATCAAAGACACCAAAGGGAAAGAAATACAAACATTAAGCGACCAGACCATAATGGAAACCTAAACAAAGGAAGGCCATAAGGACAGTTACTTTCCAACAAAATGGCCATATGGCCATCCAAAATTAAAAGGCACAGGTGATACACACAGTAAGTAACAAACAACAACATAAATAAATCGCCACAGAAGAACCGCCTTGGAACGGTCAGTGGAAAGATTTCCACTGGGAGGGCTTAAATCGATTTTACGTGGCCACAATCCTCGCCCTTACTTCCGTCGCGATTTAGACAAATAATTTGTTCAGTCCGCATGAAGGCCTCCTAACTCATCAGTGCAACATCTCCGTGAACACAAAAAATCAAAGAACCACAGAGGTGAGACAACGGTGAGGACTCGACAGCAAGAAACCACTGAAATGCTGGAGCAAAAGAAAACCAACAGTTAGACTCCGATGGGCCCGACCAGAGACAGAGCATCAGGCACCAACAAACATTACCTTGAATTAGATCTCTCTTATTCTCAATAAGCCTTTACGTTGGAGCCGTCATAGAATCTGAGGCCTGACCCACCGGCGTGCAATTAAAGAGGGAAGCAAAGTTGCCAACCGTGATTGGGTTAACTACCATGCATGCAGTCTGTCGTATAACATCCATGTTGTACCCAATCTTTTTATATCGAAGAATGATTTTACGAAATTGGGTGCTGAAGTCATTGCGGTTATATATTTTTCTGAATTTATATACTAAGTCACCATAAAATTCGGGTTCCGATAGACCTTGTTGCAGAAGAGATTTAAGTTCAATATTGAATTTTGAAATTAAATCAGAATGGCGTCTATAAAATTTTGAAAATGCTTTGCGTAGTTTATGGTACCGATAACCCTGATTAAGGTGTTTAGCCGTTAATAATTTATTACGAGTGTTAAAGTCATTTACATGACTACAAACTCTAGCAAATCGAATTAATTGCGAAATATAAACGCCATAGGATGGCGCACGAGGAACATCACCATCCAAAAAAGGAAAATTTACAATCTCAAAATCAAAGTCATCGCGTTTATCATAAATTTTGCACGAAACAAACCCATCTACAATAGATAGATGTAAATCCAAAAACGGGGCCTCGGTATCAGATGAATTTGCTTTATTTAATTGAAGTTCTGGGGGGTAAATCTGACTGATCAAACCATCGAAATAGGTATTATCAATGTTTAATAAATCATCTAAATATCTAGAAGTGGAGCTAAAAGCTTCAATAATTTCAGATTGGTTATCAATGGAAAGCGACAACATGAATAAAAAACAAAAATGAGTTTCTTTAAGAGCAATGAAAACATTCATAAGAAAGAAGAAGTCTTTCATAACAATACAATAATAGATCAGCCACAAGAGGTGCGCAATTCGTACCCATCGGAATACCCACAATTTGTCTAAATAACTTAGTACCGAATCTAATATAAATATTGTCAAGTAGAATGGTGAGGGCATCACACAAGTTCTGACATGACCAAAGTGTATAACTCTTATGCTCTTTAGAAGTGAAAAATGCATTTCTGACATTACATGCAAGATAGAGAGAATCTTCTCTGTGAAAAGCCCATTCAATTAAATCATTAAGCTTTTCTTTTATAAGGTTATGAGGAAGTGTAGAGTAAAGAGTGGAAAAATCGTAAGTAGACAGACTTGAAGCACGAAAATGTCTGGATTTCAATTTATTTAAAACCTCATTCGAATTTTTTATAGACCAAAACAGATTTCTTCCTGATCTTTCAAAGACTTTATCACAATATTTAATCACATGCGTTTTAATAGCAGTAAGACAGGAAGTTCTTCTGTGGCGATTTATTTATGGTGTTGTTTGTTGCTTGCTGTGTGTATCACTTGTGTCTTTTTGTTTTGGATGGCCATATGGCCATTTTGTGGGAAAGTAACTGTCCTTATGGCCTTCCTTTGTTTAGGTTTCCATTATGGTCTGGTCGCTTAATGTTTGTGTTTCTTTCCCTTTGGTGCCTTTGATGGGTGGAATAAGTTAATTGTATCGATTCCTGATCTTTGTTTTACTTCTACTTATTTTATCTCACTATTCATAACTTCTTTACTTTAGGAAGACAGTGTGTTTTGTCTGTTTTATATATGATATCTAGTCTATAACTTTATCAGTGACAGAACCTGTATCACGTTTCCCAGGAGGCGGCTGTGTCACAGCTGTTTCATATAATCTTATTTGGCAAGCCTCGTGATGCCGGACAGTGACCCTCGGGACGGATTTTTCCATTCACCCCTCAAACCCATATAAGATTCTTATATGAAACAGCTGTGACACCGCCGCCTCCAGGGAAACGTGATACAGGTTCTGTCACTGATAGTGTTATAGACGCGATCACATATTTAAAACAGACAAAACAATGTTTTATACTTTGTTCAAGAAATAAAGATATTAACAACTACATCAGAAGTTGTGTTGTATTTACAAATTGTCTAAACATCTATCATTTATGTCTGGATTTCTCGAACTGAACGCATTTCCAAGGTCCTCCAATGTCATTCCGGCATATCGACGCATCGCATAATATGAACCATACGTACGTATTACATAATCAGCGGTACATACGTACACCGACGGTGTATACATTCATTAATCTTTGAAGTTCAAGGTTACTCACTTTAGATACACTGGCCAAGACATGTCAATCTGAAGAATTTCGGGAAAGGATGCGTACATAATCAAGGTAACTCATACATGTAAGGAATTGGCAAACTTGTGTTCTAGCCTACTTTGACATTCCTCTTTGTGTTGAGCATATAGTAAGGATAGACGTCCAAGACACCAACTTCTAAGCAGCGCTAGACACCAGTCCGTTCACAAGCTTGCTGGGAACCAGACCATGAAAGGTTTTATTTGCAGTAAATCCATATGCCCTAGATCTATTGAAAAAACGAAGAGAAGGCGATACAATTAACTCAGAGGCATCAAAGAGAAGGAAACACAAATATCAAAAAATAGACCCTAATAGAAACACAAACAGCGAAAAGCCAAAACGACAGCTACTTTCCCAAAAAATGGCCAACTGGCTATCCAAAACAAAAAGTGCAATCGATACACACACTCAAACACAAAACATAACAACAATAAACCGCGACAGAAGAACAGCCTTGGAACGGTCAGTGGAACGAATTCCACTTGGGGGCTTAAATCGATTTTACGCGGCAGCAATCCTCGCCCTTACTTCCGTCGCGATTTAGACAAATAAAGACTATATATGGTTTATGCTTCAGATACATAATGTATAAATTGAAGGTTACAAGTTGAATGATTGGGTAAAATGGAAAGTGTAATGCATCTGTTGACGCCCGGGTAACTATTTGATTTTAGACAACGCTTGTTCTGCATGAATCAGGTGGGTGAAAAGAACACTAAAAATTCTTTATTTCTTCTATTTTTCTATTCATTCGGAATCTCTTTACCTGATACTGTATTGCCCATATCCTTTTCAACTGTTCTTCTCGGTTTCACTATGGCTGGTCCACATGTTCTTGGAAACGTTATACATGTAAAACGACTCTCAGTTGCTGACATTTCATAACATACAGACTGGTGCAAAAGGTATTGATGAAAAGGACAGCCATCTTGGAATGCCTTATCAGTTGGTTGTAATTTGTATAGTCTCCCTTTGATTATAAATGCAATTTTAATTGAAAAACGTACTGACACACAGAAGGTGATGTCATAATTTTATGAAATCATCAAAATTCCAATAATTTACCGTCATCAAGACTTAAGATAAAAAACGGTCCTGATTTTTGGAAACGCGTAGATGGCTTGTAATTGGTAACTTGGATAAAGTAATTCTCTCTGATGTAAATCAGATAATAGTAGGAACCGATAACAGGATATACATTTGGCGAAAACGTGGTGAAGAATACAGACAAGACTTGGTGCCCCAAAAGGCCAATCGCAGGTTACAGGTAATGATCGGGGGCTGCATTTTTTGGGAATGATGTAGGGACACTAGCAAAAGTGGCAGGCAATGTCAGCTAGAGAAATATAAAGAAATACTTAAAAAAAAATATTTGGCCAGTTATTGTTAGACATTTTTAGATGATCAGTACTGTATTCAGAATGACAATGTCTAGTGCATAAATATATGGGTATTGCTAGAATACAGAGCCACAAACAATTTAAAATTCAATTTCTTGGCCAGCTCAGTTACCTGATTTGAACACAATTGAAAACATCTGGCTGTAAATTAAACGAAACTTGCTTACAGACACTATGTTATAAATAGTGACAGTGACTTGTTCAGCGTAATTCAGAGAATCCTGGGTGGATATTCCCAGTGCATACATATCGAGCCTTTAGATCTATTTATTTGTTCCTAGAAGAATGGTATCCGACGAGTAATTCGACGCAAAGGACACTTGACGAAGTATTACGGTAAGACTGTTACAATTATGTTTATTTTTATTAATAAGTACTAGTTTTCATCGATTAAAATTCTTTATCATATGACGTCGCTTCTGAGAGTGTAATAACGCCATGTAATATCTTCGATAATCCACTAATGGATTAAATATGCAAATTAGCTAGATACGTCCCGTAACGTTACATGTACGATGTCCTTAACGACGTCGCGTTTACTTATGGCAGAATATTGACATTTTTGTAAACAATCGTCAATAAAATGCGTTTTAAATGTCATATGAAAAATAGAATCTTGCATTCGTGCTCATGTATTATTGAATTTATTAAATTCGTTGAGGAAAAAGGATAAAATGCTCGGCAAAGCCTCGCATTTTATCCGTTTTCCTCAACTCGTTTAATAAATTCAATAATACATGTACACTCATGTAAGATCCTCTATTTAATCGGTTAAAAGTCTGTAATTGAAACTAAGCAAAATACAAAATGACCGTCATTTCACTAATTGAGCCCCGCCAAGCGAATTTGGGTCTTCGAGCATTCCGTCATGACAAGTTTTAACTGCGCATGCCCAGCCATTCAGAGGGGCCAGGGATATGGCTTTCTGTCTGAAGGTTCCTCTTGATTCACTGCTTGTTTGAGCGAGCAGCGAAGGTTCTGGCGAGACTGCGCGGATGCGCAGGCTCGTCTGAACCTTCGCTGCTCGCATAGGCGATAAGTACCAAAATCGCTTGACGGGGCCCAATTACGTTTTGCACCTGACTGTACAATCACAGTATCAAAACTACTGTAAAGAACTTATTCTATTAACATTCATTTACAAATTGTGTTGTTGTTTTTTTTCCAGCACACACAATTTGCGCAGTGAAAGGCGATCCTCATTTCACGACTAATGACGGTAAAGAGTTCGACTTCCAAGGGGGGTGTTCATATATTATGTCGACTGATACTATTTTTTCTGTAATTGTCACCGATACCGAGTGTCGAAGGCAGGGTGTGACCTGTGTAGATTCCGTCAGCATCATCGGTACGTGGAATGGTATTATAAACGGGTTTACTTTGAAACCGCACGGCATAGTTTATTTGAACGACATCGAGGTACAACAGCTTCCTTTAGACATTGGTGGAGTGCTGATTTCCAGCTTCAACTCTGATGTGCTTCTCGCTGTGCTGGCAAATGGAGTTGCGGTGAAGATTAAAGGGAGAACCGTCCGTATAGCTACCCTGAGGAACGTCATAACACAAGGTGTGTGTAGCAAAGCTTTATGTCTTTATGACCATAACGGACAGTTTGAGGCCTGCATGATGCGCCAATGCTGTGGCAAACCCGACCGTACATGACTACTGGCAAACGGCCAAACACAGTAAAGTAGGGATTGCATGTTGCAAGAATGACCAAATGAACAATCAAATTCTTCCGAAAATAGGTTCCTCTAACATTCACGCACATTATCTTGAATGGGTTTTGTTATGCAGTAAGCAGATCATTGCTTCTACTTCTATTTATGATGCAGGTAGATGTGCAATCCCAACCTGTGGGGGCTACGGACACTAACGCCTTCATTTATCATCTTTTAAAAGTCCTCTCTTTTGCAAAGAGTTCCAACCTACTTTTTGTCCAAACAAAAACAAGTCACCCATTGTTCGACATTATTATGATTTTCAGAGAGCATGAAGTTTAAGGGAGTGGGTATGGGGGGGGGGGGGTAATTGCTACAAAATGCCACTGTTTCTAAATTCAGTTACGAAAATTGCATGAGGCTGAAAAGCATTTCTGTTCCATAAGACATTTGTTCGATATATTTTTGGCAACTGATTTTTTTCTATTGTTCATTTGTGTTAATTTTGGTCCTTTTGCGTGTAATTTTAGGCAGTGAAACAGGCCTACGGACTATACATTTTCACAATATTGACAAAGCCATTGTTATGAAGCATAACTCAACTGAATCAAATGTAATTATTGAATCAGTGGTTTGAAGACTCTTGACATGATTACATAAAACTTAGTTATCATAGAAAAAATGTTGTTATTTTTATATAGGTCTTCAAGGACTTTCGGATATCTTTAAAATCTATCAAGGTTGTAATTTTGCACCTGTTATCCTTTTAAATCAACTGAATTGCAGATATGTTTGTGAAGAATAATATGATATTATAAACTGTAATCAAAACATCACGGCTGGATTTCCTAAAACCATCTAGTAATAGAATACTAATATGACGGGTTCTGGGGCTACGGAATCTACAGTTACACGTATATTCATACTAAGAGGTTCAAAGAGGTACCTAGTTTGAGAATACGATGCATTCAGCTGATGTCAGCTGGTTGCCTATGGTCTTGAAAGTTACTAATTTCAGATCTAATGGACATGTTGCCTTTTTCGCCAGATTAAGAAAGATCGAATTCCAATAAACACAAAACATAATTGCATGAAATCAGCCTTTGTGAAAATTAGAAAAGGTATATCAACTTGTCCATGATAAATAAAGAATTAAAAATGTCTTGGCGTTAATACATCAGTTGTCTGTAACAAGGAATACCCCTGATATTCATCTTGTAACGTAGCGTTTACTTGGTAAGCCAATGGCTATGGGTTCTACATATTGAATGGTTGATTTCCGAGTGATGTCTACTGAATGTTTCTGCACCATGTAGATGGAAACTTTGTTATTATAAAGATAATGGTTCAAAATAATATACACAAGTAACAATTTTAGCAAAAGTGTATCACTAACAAATTTTTTGCTAAAATAATGATATTGGAAAGTAGCTTCAATTAAATGAAAAAGGTATACTTTGGAAGCAAAGAATACATATTAGAATGAAAACCGGAAACTCGGTTTTATTGAGTTTCTTCATAAACAGCACTGTTGTATGCAAGGCTGAATACGCCCCCTAGCGTCGATTTAAGCGGTACTCGATTTTCAAATCGTCTCCGCGTACTTCATAATAGTGCAAAATATATTTTTATTTTCTTTGAATGCATCGCAGTTTCGTAAAATAAATGAAAAAGGTTAACTTTGGAAGCAAAGAATACATATTAAAATGAAAACCGGAAAATCGGTTTTATTGAGTTTCTTCATTAACAGCACTGTTGTCTGCAAGTCTGAATATGCCCCCTAGCATCGATTTCAGCGGTACTCGATTTTTAAATTACTCGCAAACGACTCGATGCATCCAAAGAAAATAAAAATATAATCTGCACTATGATGAACTACGGGAAGACGTTTTACGGCCGTCACACAGCACTAAACATCACCTGCAGTGTCGTAAACCTTTTGGGCTGATATTAGTGTCAAAGGTATACATCCAGTAGAGATTTTTAGAGTTATATAGAAACCTTATTAAATCAGTAAGCCAAAAAAGAGCTGCATTCATGTGGTTATTCTATAAAAGAATAGCATTTAGACTCTTATAAGATACATGTATCTAAATTACTATATAAGATATCTTATTTAGCCAGACAAGTAAGGTATACTATTTGATAAAATAGATAATTCATCTAATTTTGAGGGAACATGAATACAGGGTCAAATAATAGTTTCAGCCTTGTAGGTTTGAATCACTGTGCTGTCACTACCACTGGACAGCCATTATTATTATTATAATTATTATTATTGTTATAATTATTATTATCATTATTATTATTATTTAATAATCATCACAATGATTATTAATGATGTTTTTGAAATAGGTTGATCATTAGATGCTCGTTAGCTTAGCAAGTTGGCCATTTTGCCGAGATTTCCTTTGGTTCTTTATCTATATTATTTATAAGAAAGTCGAAACGATGAAAGCATAAAGGGGGTAAGAGAGAGAGACAGAGACGGCTGTCCTTTCAATCATACCCTATGCCTAGGACTCCCTCGCAACGCATACGGAATGATAAATGACCTCAAATATGTGCATCAAAGGGCTGAAGGTTGTTTGACACTTCTCCATTAGCTGCACTGAGGGACCTTTCTGAAGTCTGTACGGAGCGTTTTGATAGCAGATAATAGTACTTTAATGAAATATTCGAATAGTCATATCATTGTTTCATATCACCATTCTTCTTACATTTCAAATACAATCTGTATTTAAATTTCACAGTATTACTGGGCACAGAATGACTTCAGGACGCTTCTATTTAAATGTTACTGATAAGCAAACAATACTAGACAGTCCCTGAATGAGGAAGACACTTCTTAAAAACCAAATGCTTTGAGATCATACCATGTTTCTCAGCACTTATTCTCAATTACCCTGTGACTTACTCATAGGGACTTCATTTCAGTCGGTATGATGTTTATATAGGCCCTTCATTTTAGTCGGTAGGATGATTATATACCAGATTTTATTTATTTCTAACATATAAGATATCTTCACATATAGCAAAATAAATAAGATATTAAATAAAATATATATGATATCCATTATATTATGTAAGATATCTGATTTTCTAAATATATTATATATCTTATTTATAATATATAAGATATCCGATAAGGGATATAGGATATCAAATTTATCCAAACATATAAGGTATCTAATATAGATATCTAATATACCATATTCGATATCTCATTTATCTTATATAGTATTTAAGATACCTTACATGTTTGGATAAATCAGATATCTGTTTTCTGATATTAGGTATCTTTTAACTATATTTAATATCCCATATAAGATATACTTTACACAATATAAGATATATTTTATGCTGTATAAGATATCTATATAACATGTATCTTATTTATCTTATATGATATATATTGGTAAGATATCAAATATAATATATAAGATATGCTATATAAGATATATGAACTCTGCAATAAATAGTAAAAAGGCTTGTCATATGCCCCTTGTCTCTGATTTAAGCACTTCGATCTGAAAGCAAGAGTTTCAGGATATGCATTCATTGAAAGACACTTTCGTAGAGTCCGTAACCCAAACGACGAAATTAGATGTATGCCGAATAATCATTTGCTTTAAAAGGTCTCAATGTTTTGGGTTTTTTTCTTTAAACTAAGTATATTGTGCATTAAATTATCTATCCAAAACTATCAAAATGGCATAAACCAATATATTCAGTTGTCTACAAAATTCACTTTTACTGCATACTTGGTCCTAATTGTGTCCTTATCACCCTAGGCACTATTCATACGACTAATTATTTTCCAAAATGATTTTTCTTTTTAATCATTAGCTTAGAGGTAATGAAATGAGTAAAATTAACAAAGGTTTTATGGAATAAATCTGCTTATGTTTTATAGAAAAACAAAGGCTTCGCACTCTACAGAGCTACGGACAGCATTTTCTGAACCGTAACTAAGCAGTGTATTGAACCATCTTGAATCCATTCGATATGTCAGTTAGGTCTGCTGCCACGCAATGGAAAATGGAAGCTTTGTTAACATTAAGGCTAACATGATGATGATATCATATGATTAATGAAAAGTGGAGGCTACGAACTCTACAAAACATGATGTGTGATATCCATAATGTGTACAAGTATGCCGAGCCTTTTCTTCTATGTTTTAGAATTTAAGTTTATTTGCAGAATGACAGAAATACCAATGAGTGACTTCATATTTTTCTAATATGGGAACTGTAGAGTAGTTATACAACTTTGACTCGTGATCGTATACGAGTAGTGTTTTAATTATAAAATATAACTAAAGTCATATTTCAGTTTTAACAGCTTTATTAGGCAGGAACCTCATACGAGTGCACAACTCCTAAATCAGACTAATATTATGCGAGCTGACCAACTAGACATCTGAGGTCTTGGTCAGAAACCCCAGTATTTATAATATTTACAAGAATCTAACGCAACATCTCTCTCACATTGCGTCATAATTGTTATCATATTCATTGCCAATTTCTCTTCTATCTGTAAGCTATATGTGATGATTTTGATGAATTTACAAATAATATGATATTTAAAATGCAATTTCATCAGGTTCTGAAGGTGCTTCACATCAAAACCTGCTTAAATGACCTTTAACGGAAATGTTAGTGTCATATGATATTAGGATACTGAGTTGGCTCACAATCAAATTATGATTTGAATGGTGGCCAGGCTACATGCAGATGCAGTTTAAGTACATCTTTAAAATTTATACAAAGTTATATAATTGATGTTTCAGTGTATTAAAATGAAACTTTTTGATAATAAGAATTGAAGCTCAATATTTTCATAATACTACTGATGCAGAATCTTACTGCCTTTTCAACACTCATTTAATCATATCATCATCCTTGCACACCTTCAACAATATTCCAGCCATGCAAATGATAACATGCCTATGCAAATATCATGTACATAACATGACTATGTTATAGATTTGTTTGATTTAAGGTTTAACGTTCTCGTCAATGCTGTACAGGTAATTTTGGAGACGCTGTTTCCGATTTTGTGGGACTTTGTTATAGAACCCCATAAATTGTAAAAAGCATAACGAATGACAATATTTACTTTTTCTTGCACACCAGACAAGAAAGTCCGTGATTTTACCCTGGGATAGAAATTTATGTTCTGACCCTGGTGTTCCGACCCAAAATCGAATATAATCGCGTGTTTGATAAATGCACTGGTTGCTTTCGACCATGTATGCGCCGTCGTTAAGGTTGACGTTGTGCACGATCCCTGACGTCACTAAACATTCCTATAGTGTCACCACAATATGGCGGACGTCGGTAACCGAAGTGACTGCAGCATTAAAATCCGCGCTTAAAAGTGGAAGGTATGCAAGAACAAGAATCCTATACGGGTGTGAGGGATGGACGGAAAAATCCGTCCCTCGGGATCACTGTCCGGCATCACTCGGCAAGCCTCGTGATGCCGGACAGTGACCCTCGGGACGGATTTTCCAATCCGACCCTCACACCAATATTAGATTCTTATAATCTGACATGTCTCAAGTGATATTTCACCAATTTCTAATCCGTAAACTGCAAAATTTAGGGGAGAAATATCATAAAAAGAGGATCTTACGAGTACATGAGTCTTCATATATTATTGAATTCATTAAACGAGTCGAGGAAAAGGGACAAAATGCGAGGCTTTACCGAAAATTTTATCCCTTTTCCTCAACGAGTTTAATAAATTCAATAATACATGAGCACGAATGCAAGATTCTATTTATCATATGACATTTAAAACGCATTTTATTCACGATTGTTTGCAAAAATATCAATATTCCCCCATTAGTAAACGCGACGTCGTTAGGGACGTCGTACATGTAACGTTACGGGACGTATCAGGCTAATATGCATATTTAATCTACTAGTGGATTATCGAAGATATTATATGGCGTTTTTACACTCTCAGATGCGACGTCATATGATAAAAAGGTTTGTATTTCCCGCCTGGCAGTGGATATTAAAAATGTCAACTTGTAAAAATTATTGAAAAATCTTGCAAACAGCGTAGTGCCCGAAAAATGCCATTTTTTGGCACAACTAGTCATTTTTCTCAGATGGTTAAAGATACCAGAAACTGTATATGTACACGAAGGTTATTCAATTGCGGATTCAGCAGTTTAAGCCTAAAACCAGTCTGGTTTCCTTACTGCTTTTTATATACACAGCTAAACCACAAAATCCCAACTTCATTGTGTCCTAGCCGAAAGGGTTAAGGTCCATTATGATAACCCGTGCGACATAGTTCATTTTTCACATCTCCAAAATGGCTACTTATCTGATGAAAATTCGTTATATTTTTCTTATAAATGCTCCAAAAAAAGGTTGTGGGTGCTCGTTAGAACCGCCTCATTGAGGCGGTTCTAACGAGTATCCACAACTTATGCCTTGAAACAGAAATAAGAAAAATAGTGTTTACCTCCGTAAACCCCAGTTTTCTCTATATAAAGTGGGGTTATGGGGGTGTGTTCATTTCACGGACTTGTTCACGTGATGTCTGCGCTGCCTAGGCAAAGTGATGCGAGTAGGTTTGTTCAGACGGTATGGTTTGAGGTGTCATGCTATCTCAATACCGGGTAAAATTCCATCGAAAATTTAAAACATTTCTCCAAAATAACCTAAATAGTATTGACTTGACGTAAAACTCAATTTAAACAAACAAAATTTTAGATTATTTATTTTAGATTGTTGAAATTTCATAAAATTTCTCAGAATGCTTATTAAATCCATTTCACATCACGTGAACAAGTCCGTGAAATGAAGTCCCCTCTATACCCCATCTTATATAGAGAAAAACTGGGGTTTATGGGGGTATACATTATTTTTCTTATTTCTACTCCAAGACATAGGTTGAGGGTACTCGTTAGGACCACCTCAATGAGGCGGTTCTATCGAGCACCCACAACCTATGTTTTGAGCATTTATAAGAAAACAATCACGGAATTTCAGCAGAGAAGTAGCTATTTTGGAGATGTGAAAAATGCACTATGTCGCACGGGTGTATTATCATAATGAAAAATGCAATGTTGACGTACGCTGGATATACGTGTTGCAAGAAAGCGGTGTAGAACACCAAAACATCAATTATTTAATACCCTATCATATTGCGAAGCTAGACATCGACTTGTAGCCGATTGGAGAGGCTTACCATTATGAAAACACGCCTATACAAATACATTGCAACCTTTATCGCCGAAAAAATGAATATTTTGAGATGAAAAATTATGATATATTTCTTATTGTTGCTCAAAATATAGATTGTTGGTACTCGTTAGCAACGCCTCATCGAGGGGGTTCTAACGAGTACCCACAATCTATATTTTAGAGCAGAAATAAGAAAAAAATTGTTTACCCCTGTAAACCCAAGTTTTACTATATAAAAGTGGGGCTCAAGGGGGTCAATATTATATAGGCGTGTTTTCGTGCTGCTATCACGAAAACATGCCTATATCATTGTGATCCCCCTCGAACCCGACTTGTATCTAGCAAAACTAGGGTTTACAGGGGTAAACCTTATTTTTCTTATTTCTGCTCTAAAATATAGATTGTGGCTACTCTTTAGGACCGCCTCGATGAGGCGGTTCTAACGAGTACCCACAATCTGTAGTTTGAGCAGAAATAAGAAAAAAATAACAATTTTTCATCATTAAATTATCGTTTTTCCGACGATAAATTTCACAATGTATTTATATATGCGTGTTTTCATAATGAAAGCCTACGCTAATCAGACAACAATAATTGACATTTTATTCGTTTTTATTTCATAGCCATAAATTGCAGATACACAATGCTAGAATGAAGCTTATATGGTAGTTTTTGTTTGTTTAATTTGACCTTTAACGTCCCCGTCAACACTGTAAAGGTCATCTTGGAGACGTTGCCTCCAATTTTGTGGGTGTTTTACCCGACATTGAGATGACATGACATCTCAAGCCCTGCCGCCCAATGAAACCAATACGGTTTATAAGCATGGACGGGCCGACGCGCACCGCTTTGCCTAGGTAGGCTTAGATCCTCTGAGCGGATTACCAGTACTCGTGTGCGGGTCGGTTTCAGCTCTGCGTGGAAGCATCATGCAGCCCATCTATTTCTTCAAGCCCCGATTGGCGGGGGCGGCTATTTGGTAGGTATAATGAGTCATAACAGTCTGTTAGTGCAAAATAGAAGTAAATGCAATGGTCAGGAACCGATAAAATTAAGCCACGACTCCTATCAGAATCAGCACAGGGAAAGAAACAAAAACATGTAATTACAAGACCTAATGCACACATCGATAGCGGAATGCCACAAGGACATCTTCTTTTCCTACAGCATGGCCCAATTGGCCATCCAAAACAAAATGATTGACAAACTTTCAAAGACGAACTGTTACAAAATAAACCGCTGACGAGTCATACAAAAGCCTATGTAACCAATTTTGACATGGCCTAAAATGCATCAAGGTCATCAAGGGATCACCATTTGAACAAACAATGGTTGGCTCCAGTTCGCAGTGTTGCGAACCAAGCTTCATGAAAACCAAACAACAGGTTCCGGAGAAAAGGATTTCCGATGATTTTTACCTTATATGGTCATGGCGGCCTGTGACCAAAATTTACCTTGGAATAAAATAGGTCAATGACATCCCAATGTCATCATTTGAACAAACTATAATGAACCCGATTCCCCAGTGCTACATACTAAGATTCGTGATAATCGGCCATCTGGTACGGAAAAAGAAGATTTGGAAGGATTTTACCATGAATGGGCATCGCGGCCATCTTGGTCACGTGACCGAGTTCATTTTAATTAATTTTCATTTCCTTATTCCTCAAGAAGCTTATATGTGTTTTGGTTACAAACCGCCCAGTGATTACTGAGAATAAATAAGTTTTAATTTTCAACAGAATGATCTTTGACCAAGGTCCAAGAATGACGTTGAACTTGTATACTCATGTAGTTTAATTTCATCATTTAACTGTCTGCATCAACCAATTTTCAGATCACAGGCTGCAATTATTTCTGAACAATATGCTCTATAAAAGGGTTATCCTTTGGAAGCAAGGAGTACACTACAGAACTGGAAAATATGAAGTGCGGCCAATGATCGCTCACATGAGAAACAGCACAGTTTGTCAGATTGAAGCCATATACGAACTTATCTGAGATATAGAGGATCTTACATGAGTGTTCATGTATTATTGAATTTATTAAACTCGTTGAGGAAAAGGGATAAAATGCGAGGCTTTGCCGAGCATTTTATCCTTTTTCCTCAACGAGTTTAATAAGTCCAATAATTTATGAACACGAATGCAAGATTCTATTTATCATATGATATTTAAAGCGCATTTCATCCACGATTGTTTACAAAAATGCCAATATTCCGCCGTTAGTAAATGCGACGTCGTTAAGGACATCGTACATGTAACGTTACGGGACGTATCTAGCTAATTTGCATATTTAATCCACTGGTGGATTATCGAAAATATTACACGGCGTTATTACACTCTCAGACGCGACGTCATATGATAAATTATGCTTGTTTACTGAAAGGTTTCAAAACGATCCGATCGAAAACACCTGAGAAAAAATGGAGACACCATTGTTCACTTAAGTTTATGCTCAAGGGCAGATTACTTCAAAGCGTTGATCCTTTGCGGCCCGAATTCGAACTCGACGTAGACTGTATACCTTTACTGGATATGGGCTAGTTTGCTTTAGGTCAGATAAGAAATGGCTGAGAACAGTTGGAGACGTTGTTTTTCCATTTTATTAATTGATTATCCTATATTGCACAAGGTCAACCAATATTCAAAAATCATAAATCATGTTTTTAATTGCGTCAATTAATAAAATTGTCATTAATCAGGTAATTTCGTATTGGCCCGGTTACAGGTCCTCGGTCAGCTGTATTGGCCTCGGCCTTCGGCCTCGTGCCAATACAGCAGACCTCGGACCTGTACCTGGGCCAATACGAAATTACTTGATTAATGATATTAGAGTAAAATAGCCTATGGTATTACGCTCAAGGGAACGTAGCTGCGGAACCGGTTGTCAGATTCCAAAAGATCCGGAATCAGCTGAGAAAAAGTGCAGACACCATCTTTCACTAATATTAATGCTAAAGGCAGGTAACTCTAAAGCCCTTGGTCCTGCGAGGCCCAAATCCGTACCTGACGTAGATCGTATGCCTCTCCTGGTCATCTTGTTTGTTTGTTTGAATTGGGGTTTTACGGTACAGTCAACACTATTTTAGGTCATTTGTTTACCTATTCACACTTTTCTTGGGCAGGGTTTTACGTAAGCGGTAAACCAATACAGTGCATATTCTTTCGCCAGAAACCGACAACTGCCCTTCCTGAATCAGCGGGAGGGAGAGAATGACCGTAGAGAAGATTTCATGATCATCCTCCACGAAAGAATATTGCCGACCCCGGCTGTATCGAACCCGCGTCCTTCTGATCACCAGTCAGACGCGCATCCCACTGAGCTACCGAGGCCGGCTCCTGGTTATCTGCAAGCTTGACAAAGATCAGATCAGAATTTTGTGAACTCGATTTTCCATTGTAAGCCTATGTAAAATTTTCTACATTCAATGGTATGTTTGTTTGTTTGATTTGAGGTTTAACGTCCCCGCCAACACTGTAAAGGTCATTTTGGAGACGTTGCTTCCAATTTTGTGGGACTTTTACCCGACATTGAGATGAAATGACGTCTCAAGCCCTGCCGTCCAATGAAACTATTGGGGTTCATAAGCATGGACGGGCCGACTCGCACCGCTTTGCCTGGGCAGGCTTAGATCCTCTAAGTAGTTTACCAGTACTCGTGTGCGGGTCGGTTTCAGCTCTGCGTGGAAGCATCATACAGCCTATCTATTTCTTCAAGCCCCGATGGGCGGGGGCTGTTCAATGGTATGTAACTGCGAAACCGGTCGTCAGATTCAAGCCCAGTTCGAACTCAATGTTGCAGGAAGATCAGATCAAAATCAGCTGAGAAAAGGTGGAGACACCATCTTTCGCTTATTTTTATGCTCACATGCAGGTAATTCCAAAGGTGGTTCCGTGAGACCCACATTCGAAGTCGGCGTATACTATGTCTCTCCTGATCGGATCAGAAATGGCTATGGGAATTCGGAAAAGCCGTTGCCTTGCAATTCTATAAGCTCAACTATAAGCCTTCGGCTCAGGTGAGCTAATACCGTAACGCCATGTATCAAATTTGGCAATCTACCACTGGATTATACATGCAAATTTGCTCGGTATGAGCCGTTACGTTACATGTAACATATGACGTCCTGAACGACGTCGCGTCTAATATTGACATAATATTAACATTGTTTTTGTTAAACTGTTTTAAATGTCATATGATAAAATAGGATTGTTGGGAAAAGGCATTAAAGCTCGACGAAGCCTCGATTATTTTTTTATTTTTCTTACCTCGTTTAAATGCAATAATACATGCACACCATTAATTATAAGATACTAAAGAGACGAAACAGAATCGTATACCATAAGTCTGTGTTAACCAACTGTAGTCGCCATTATAAGCTCGCGGCCTCAAACTGAATAGTGCAGGTTATATATTTTCTTTTCCTTTGGGATCATTGAGCCCCATACTGGTTACTTTGAAAATCGAATATTGCTTAAGCCGGCCGTGTGGCGGCCGTAAAAATCTTCCCGTGCTTCATTATATGGCAGGTTATATTTGCTTTTCCTTTGGGATCATTGAGCCTATTATGGTTACTTTGAAAATCGTATGAAGCTTTAGCCGGTGCTAGGAGGCGTATGCCGCCGTGCAAATTATATTGCTGTATATGTAGGGACTCTATAAAACCGAGTCTCCGATTTTCGTTCTTTCATGTGCTCTTTCTTTCCAAAGGCAACCTTTTAGCTTTTTATTTGAATATTATAATTAGAGTTCGGATGAGAAACCATTTGTTTATATATATTTTTTCTTTGCATTAAAGCTCTTGTCTCTCCGGAGATTTTGTCATTTTGAGCCACATTACAGCTTTTCCTTTCCCTCAGGTATGTGTGGAAACAACGACGGTAACCCAGACAACGACTTCCAGAACCCGAATGGCGATCCCGTTTCAACTGCAGAAGAATTTGGAGACAGCTGGAAGGCATTTCCTACATGCGAAGGTGTGCAACTGTCTTTTACAAGCGTGGTATCATTATTATTTGAACGGTGTCAAGCGAAAACGTATCTTAACCCTTATCTGAATATTCATTTAAGCTCCACCCATTTCCGTCTATCTGACTATTCATTTAAGCCACACCCATTTCTGTCTATCAATCAAGCAGATTACTGTAAATAAATGTAATTTATTGCTACAAATTTATACACTGAATGCCAAACAGTCTAGTTCCTGATCAGATGGCTTCAGAAGCCATCTGATCTGGATCTACATTGCTTGCAAAGATAGGGGTTGTCGTGAACAGCAAGGGTTAACATGTGCACTCAACCATTACGAAAACACAGCGAAACAAATATATATATATTTTTTTTTTCGCATAAAATTATGGTAGTCGCAGATAAGATTGACTAGACGGAGCTATCGTTTGTACCTGCCTTAGGAATATTCCATTCACAAAAAGGTAAACCAAGTCACCCGATTGTATGAATTCAACTGTAACACAAGCATAGCTGTAGCGTATATGACCATATCGTCCGCTTGTAGAAAGCGTGCGAAAGGCACTCTACCGAATCTTCTTGCGTATTTGACATAAATTGACAACACCTGGGGCCAGTTTCATCAATAAACATCGTACGATTAATCTTAAATTGTTCTTACGCACTTTTTAAAGAACTGCGTACGTCAGTTTCATCAAAACATCGCAAAGTAGTCGTACGAGCTAAATTTGCGTTTCACTAAAATATGTCGCAATTTTGAATATGCGCTTAAACAGGGCCACTAATTGTCACATGCGTGATCACGTGCCGTCTTGAAATAGCCGTGTAAAGTAGATAACACGTTTTAATATTATTTGGTTCAGGTGGACCAAGATGTATATTCAGTACTAGCAACGCTTAATCAACGTGATTCAACGTTGATTCTACGTTGTTTCAAACTTGTGTTTCCATTTCATTGTCGTAAGATACAGATATTAATTATCTGGATCCATTTCCCACTGTAACACTGGTGAGTTGGTCTGTTTTGTAGACGTCGTGACGTCAGACAAGCGTTGATTTAACGTTGTCATAATGAACCTTTTACGAGCGCGTTTGTCAGTAAATGCGGGGCGGCGAGGTGGGGTGGAGGTGTGGATGGGCGGTTCTTCAGCATGAGTGCACGTGTATTGTTGAGTTGTTTATAATATTAGATAACGTGAGACTTCGCAGAGCATTTTATTACTTTTTTCACGCTCATTTTAATAAATTCAGAAATGCAAGAGCATGAATACAAGATTCAATTTATCGTATGAACTTAAAACACAGTTTATGCACGATTTTATCACAAAACGTCAATGCATGACGTTGTTTAATAAGGATGCCGCATATAACGTTACCTGGCGTAGCCTCTGTAAGTGTTCGTATTTTACGTATATCAGTTTTCAGTTCCGGTTTGTTGTTGGCAATGGTGACAGGTCTATAACAAATATTTTTTATTGATTGTTCGTCTGTCAGGCCGTCCAGCCTTTCTTTCGGCCCCCGCCCATCGGGGCTTGAAGAAATAGATGGGCTGCATGATGCTTTAACGCAGAGCTGAAACCGACCGCACACGAGCCTGCCCAGAAAAAGCGGTGCGAGTCCATGCTTATAAATATATTCTATAAAAGGGATATTCTTTGAAAGCGAGGAATACACAATTGAACTTGAAAATATGAAGTGTACATGTTTTCTGGACCAGACAAGCTCGTTTCGGCCAATTAGGAATAATCAGTAACCCTTAAATATTTTCAGAAGTACACAATGGAATCAATGATCCCAAAGGACAAGAAAATATAAACTACACTATGATGTAGGGCAGGGAGACTTTTTACGGCCGTCACGCATTCCCAGATACCAGATGTAGTGACGTTAATAAACCCTATTGGTTTCATTGGGCGACAAGGCTAGAGATGTCATTTCATCTCAGTGTCGGGTTAAAAGTCCAACAAAATTGGAAACAACGTCTCCGAAAAGACATATACAGTGTTGAAAGGGACGTTACACCTCAAATCAACCAACCAACCAACCAACCGTCCAGCCTTTCAATTAAAAATAAATTCTGTTCATTTGCAACATAGATACTACAGCATGACTGATTTTAAATTCTATAGCTACATGTATACACAATTATACAATTGCCTGCACATAGACGAAATGACAGTACGCAAGACCACGATCCCCATCCCCACGCCGTCGACATTCAAGGTTTTCGTACATACGAACGTACGCCCATGTACGTACGTCCTTCCGCACGGAGTGTACATACGTGATCCTGTAACCTCAGGTTAAGGCATTGTACCAGGAAGAACCTAAAATTTCAAGAGCTCATATTTTCCAGACTATATGATGGAATGGTGATAGTTTGTAAAGGTCAAAAGGTTTATTCAGCAATACACTGGCCCTAACCTATGACCTCTAGGTCAAGTTATGGACTTAGAAAACTTTAAATGTTGAAATTATTTGTAAAATCATATAATGGATTTGGTTCATATTTGGTACGATTATAGATATACAAGTTTTATTCAGCATACCCGCGCCAGTGCCCATGGCCTCAAGATCAAGGTAACAGACTCATAATTTTCAGCATAATCGCGCAAATGCCCATGACCTCAAGGTCAAGGTCACAGACTCAGAATTTTAGTGTTTTTTAATAAGAACTCACATTTCCCAACCCATTTAATGGATTTAGTTCGTATTTGATATGACGAAAGACACAGGTCGTTTCTCCGGCTACTCCGTTTAGTTATCGCCCGAATCTGATTAATGATCGGCTCGAAATAAACGAAATAATCTTGAAAGGGCAGGAAAACCAAAACTCAAGGTCAATGTCACATTTGGTAAATTATTTTTTTTTATGGATTTTGTTCATATCTGGTATGATGATACACACTTTTTTCCAATATTTAAACGCCATTACCCACACCTACGCCGACAGTTTTCCAGCCGAGCAATACTGTCTTTTTTTTTTCTTGGCAACATACTTTTTTTCTTGGTGAGGATGGTCCCTGGGCGGGGGCATATGTGACGTATTGACAATTCTAGTTTGATTTGTTAATTTGAGGTACACTGTGTCTTCATTTTAATCAAAATTCTAATCGCAGATTGTGGGTAATCGTTAGAAACTATCTGAACGCGTTGGTTCTTAAGTCTCGGTCAATGTACATACATTTTAGGCCATTTTGGAGACGCTGCTTCCGATTTGGTGGGGCTTTTACCCGGCATTGAGATGAAGGGACATTATAAACCCTACCGACCAAAGAACCCGCTAGGGTTTAAGGAGCGGTCCCACTCGCACCACTTTTCTTGGGCAGGCTTTTACATTCTAACCGCTTAACCAGTAATCAAGAGGCGCTTCTAACGAGTACCCTCGGTCTAAGAAAACCCCCACCCCAAACTCAAACTAAAGATTATAACAAAGGGGTCAGTTTCGAGGGTCTTCATTGCATGAGCTTATATAACTAATGGGCGTGATCTGCGAAGGTAAGCGAAATGGTATATTACGTACCACCCTTTTTACAATGTTACTCAAGAGCTTTAACCTATGCTGCCCGTATGGTCGTGACATGTCCAAGGTTTAAGACGAAAATTTCAATATGCGATGTCTAAATATTTATCTCAGAATTACGACAAAATGTGCGAACATCGCAGAACTTTCACATTTGATGAAACCGAATTTTTGTCGTAAGAACTTCGTACGATCTTTTTAAGACGAAAATACGTCGCAAATGCTTTGATGAAACTGGCCCCAGAATAGCAACGCCTAGTCAATCTTATCTGCGACTACTATACCTTTTTGTGCGGTATGGAAAATGTCCTATACCACACAGATGTGTTTGGCCCACGCCCATAGGGGCTTTAAGAAATATATGGGTTGCACGATGCTTCCACGCAGAGCTGAATCCGGCCCGCACACTAGTACTGGTTAACCGCTTAGAGGGTCTAAGCCTGTCCAGGAACCGCGGTGCGAGGCTGACCGTCCATGCTAATAAACACTATTTGTTTCATTGGGCGACAGGGCTTGAGTTGTCATTTCATCTCAATGTCGGGTAAAAGTCCCACAACATTGGAAGCAACGTCTCCAAAATGACACTTACAGTGTTGACGGGGACGTTAACCTCAAATCAAACCAACAAACACAGATGATTGACGGCAGAGACTGATCAGATTGTGCAGATAAATAGAGAATACCAGGTGAGTGTCTTTTGATATCAAGTTTATCAGGCAAGGCTTCGAGAACGCTTGTAGAATCGCGAGGCTTGCCGAGCGATTCTACATGCGTTCTCGAAGCCGAGCCTGATAAATTTGATATCAAATGATACGAATCTGGTATTCTTTTTACCAGTTTATCCCCTTGTACACTCTTTAATTAGCAATTTACGATCAGTTATTGGTGGTTCTCAGTGCGTCTCAGCATTCGGGCGGTCGATATATCTAGTATCAGCTGACTATATTTTTCCTATGATATTTTGTCAAGCATTTTGTTTCAGTTTATCCAGTAACAAAAACATTTTTGTCATTTTTCCAGTAGTCCGATTCATTCATAAAAGTGCAATGTCACGTTGACTTGATAAAGCTCACTTGTCCTGAGATAGCATATCTTTATCAGGTCAATGCGTTTCAATGCAAAATATATAGGGGGTAACTGATAAACAGGCTCATCTGAGTCTTCTTTGTGCGAACATACTGGAACATCTCTTTTCTCTAAGCGCTGCTTATGGGGGTTCTTCTTTCAGCTTTTAATAGAGTTCTTTCAATACGATATACACGGCCCCCACCCAACGGGGCTTTAAGAAATAGATTTGCTGCATGATGCTTCCACGCATAGCTGAAACCGACGCGCACACGAGTACTGGTAAACCACTGAGAAGATCTAAGCCTGCCCAGGCAAAGCGATGCGAGTCGGGCCGTCCATGCTAAAAACGCTGTTGGTTTACTGGGTGGCAGGGCTTGAGATGTGTTTTCATCTCAAGTTCGGGTAAAAGTCCCACAAAATTGGAAGCAACATCTCCAAAATCACCTTTATAGTGTTGACGGGGACGTTAAACCGCAAATCAAACAAATCAATACGATATACTGACATGTACTGCATAATAAAGACCCTGCTAAATACAATAACAATGCGATATTAAGACCACCTTTGGGACTGTTCAAAAAGGGCCTTTTAGGCACTTCTAAACAGTTCCAAAGGTGGTCTTTGACCAGAAAACACTGTGTGCAGAAATCACGAAGACGAAGTAACTGCACCCTTCTTCATAATAAGCTTTGTAAAGCAGAATTAGTCTCATCACGAAAACATGCCTATATAATTTTGACCCATTGAACCCCACTTTTATATAGTAAAACTAGGGTTTACGGGTGTATACCTTATTTTTCTTATTTCTGCTCTAAAATATAGCTTGTGGGTACTCGTTAGAACCGCCTCGATAGAAAATTTTCGATAACACTTGGTATGAACATGCAGGTACAAAAAAACTGATCGCATGACATTCTCCGATTGTTAAGATATGCTTTTGGTCAAAATAATCTTACCTGCGACCTTCTTGCAGCCCACGAATACCAATAACAGGAAACGTTCAAATTGACCTCCGGATATAAGTGAAATTGTTTTCAATTGACCACCGGCGGGGGTCAAGTTGAATGTTTACTGCCCGTGAGCAGTGTCATGAAAGTAGAATTGAACTATCAATAAAAATTCATACTTTATCTTCGTGTCGCCGGTCTTTTTCTCAAAAACGCCAAATAGACGCGAAAATGGAAGTCTGATTGCTATGATTTTATCAGATTTTCCGCCAAACGTCAACATTTGTTATTGTTGTTACAAACGACGTCAGCAACGTCGCCTAGCAATTATGACGCCAGACGTTCGAAATGAAATAATTCACTCAGAGAAATCTCAGTAAATCACTACTGAACATGTAATAAATAGAGTTAATTTAGTTTTTTTTATCTAATACGGTGATATAACCCACATGCGTTCTAAGGCTTCCGAGTGAAAAACGAGTTAGCGATTGCGAACGAGATTTTTTTTTACACGAAAGCCTTAGATCACGAGTGAATTATTTCTCAGTAATCAAACAAAACAACAAAATAAACTCTTTATTACATCTCCATTAATCTTTTACCTTTGAATTTTCAAATTCAATCATTCTGATTTCCAACCTAACTAGTTCCAGACATGGCATGGATTTCAGGACGCGTGGTTTAGTTTGAAATTTTGTCGCCACCTCGTTTTCATTTGAATGCAAAAATCATCCAGTGCTTGAAATACACATATATTAATGTCATGAAAGTAGAATTGTATTATCAAGAAAGTCATGTGTTGCAGGTCTTTCCTCGAAAACCTCATATTTACGCGAAAATTAGAGTCTGATTTTTATGATTTTATCAGATTTTCCACCAAACGTCAACTGTTGTTATTGTTGTTACAAACCACGTCAGCAACGTCGCCTAGCAATTATGACGTCAAAACGTTCGAAATGAAATAATTCACTCAGTATACATTGATAATTCACTGAGAAATCTCAGTAAATCACTACTGAAAATATGATAATTATTTTTCACTTTATTTTTATTATTTTTTTATTCATTTTTTTTTTTTCAATTTTAATAGTCAATATTGGGTATATCAAAATGTTGCATCTAACATATTTTACTATAATAGACAAAAAAGTTAACACCCCCGAGAAAAGCAAGCTCTGATAGCAAAATGCATACACAAGTGAACTCATATTAATTATCAAAGCATTACGATAACACACCCGTGAGACATAGTGCATTTTCACATCTCCAAAATCGCTACTTTTCTGATGAAAATCCGTGATATTTTTCTTATAAATACTGCAAACATATGTTTTGGGTGCTCGTTAGAACCGCCTCATTGAGGCGGTTCTAACGAGTACCCACAACATATGTATTGGGGCAAAAATAAGAAAAATAATCTATACCCCCTTAAACCCCAGTTTTCTCCATATAAATTGGGGTTTAGGGGGGTCTTCGTTTCACGGACATGTTCACGTGATGGACACCTGCATTACATGACTTTTCGAAAAATAATATATATATCGAGATGTTCAATATTGCAAAAACATGTATAAAATCTGCATTTCTACGATGGCAAGTAAGTGAGTTGACTCTCCTTCGTACATAGCTGGAACTGGTAAATGAATTAGACAGATTAAGATCAGAAAAAAAACAAACATCATGATACCGTTATATTTCACATTTTATAAACATTTCCTTCTGCATGTGATTCAAACACAATGTGGTATTCACAAGCGTTCATATTTCTTTCAAATGCCACTTCATTCAAGCTATCGCCCATTATAAAATATTACATAGTAAATACATGGTCAGTTGGTCAGTGTATTTAATAATAAAATATAATCGGTGAGCCTTAGAGAATTTTATAGGGCGAGCTTTAGCGAGCCCCTATAAAATTGTCGCGGCGAACCGATTATATTTTATTATTTAAGTCTCTAATCATGTATTTAGTATATACCGCATTCAAAACCATCAAGGGATATTGCAATAAATAAGCAAATTTAAGCAAAAAAGAGAGCAGACATTGTGGCATGTTAAACTATGTTCAGTACCATGGCGCGCACACGTTGTATAACGTGACGTCAACGAGTGCAAAGTCTATGACGTCACCGCGCCACAGAGACGTGGGAAACACTATGGACGCTTGAATTAAAGTTTCTCAGCGGTTTACATTTTGTTTTAAAATCTTCAAATAAATATTTTATTTTAGCTTTAGAAATTATTTTCGAGGTTGAGACGCAACTGCAGCAGCAGTGCGCAGCTATTCCAACGTTCCATTCAAACCAGGAAAGGCGGAGGTGATTACATAATATTATATAGCCCTCAGTGCTGGCTGAAGAGAAGGTCTCTGACTTCAACAGGTAAGGGGCCTCCTTGGGGGGAAAATCAATAGTTTACTAACTGTTGACTAGAGTTTACCTTAGTGATTTTTCCCTTAAGTGCCTCAGTCAGGGATTCAACAAGAGCTACTTATCACCATATTAGGGGCTGCCTTTGATCTGCTACAGGGAGTATATCACAGGGGGGCAATAAAACAATTATGAGCACACGATGTGTTCTACCTTACAAGAATAAATGCCTTTAACCCTTATCTTGCTGTTCACGACAACCCAATCTTGCAAACAGTGTAGATCCAGATCAGATGGCTTCCGAAGAAGCCATCTGATCAGGATCTACACTGTTTGGCATTTATATATATGAATTTGTAGCAATAAATTACATCAAGTAATTTGATCGGTTGATAGACAGAAATGGGTGTGTCTTAAATGAATATTCAGCAAGATAAGGGTTAAATATCCCAAAAATTAAAATGTTCTGAATATGTCTTAGAATCAGCTGGGCGATTCTGACAGGCGTAAGCACGTTTTACTCTCATTTCTGGACATATTCCAGGCAGGAACATAAAATTGTCGGTTGTATTTGGACACTTTTAAATCACCTTAGTGTTCAAAACTGAAACTGTTCCCCACCAATCGGTGCTGAAGAAATAGATTGGGCTGCATGATAATTACATCTAGAGCTGAAACTGCCCGCACATGAGAACTGGTAAACCGCTTAGAATGACTAAGTCTGCCTAGGATAGGTGGTCCAAGTCTGACCGTCCAATTCCTATAAGCCCTATTGATTTCATTGGACGGCAGGGCTTGAGATGTAATTTCATCTAAATGTCGGGTAAAATTCCCACAACATCGGAAGCAATGACTCCAAAATGATCTAAATAGTGTTGATGGGGACGTTAAACATCTGTTCAAACAAACAAATCAAAACTTAAACCACTTTCTGTATAGATTTTATTATAAAAAGGGAAAGCTCTCAATATTACCATATCGCACTTAAAATCCACTGCAACTAAGTAAAACGCAATTACAAAATACCCTTGGAAACAAACGAGACATCACGAAAACACGCCTATATAACTTTGACCCCCATTGAACCCCACTTTTATATAGTAAAACTGGGGTTTCCGGGGGTTAACCTTACTTTCCTTATTTCTGCTCTAAAATATAGATTGTGGGTACTCGTTAGAACCGCCTCGATGAGGCGGTTCTAACGCGTGCCCACAATCTATATTTGGAGCAGAAATAAGAAAAAATATCACAATTTTTCATCGTAGAATGTTCATGTTTTCGGCGATAAAGGTGTTCGTGTACTCATAACGAAAACACGCCTATACAAATACATGTAAACTTTACCCACAAGAAAACGAAAATTTAAAGATGAAAAATTATTTCTGCTAGAAATATAGATTGTGGGTACACGTTAATACCGCCTCATTGAGGCGGTGTTAACAAGTACACAGAATCTATATTTATAGCAAAAATTACAAAATGAGGTTTACCCCTATAAAGCCCAGTTTTACTACAATAAAGTCGTGAGCAGTCCTCTTTAACCTTCTTCTACAAGATACACTCTGATTCCGTGTCTATTGATAAAGATAGGTACTTGACCCCTGTAACAGTGTCGACCCAAACAAGGGCATCAAAAGTAAACGACTCGCAATATCGTAGATACCAGTCCTATAGTGATGCCCTGAAGAACTCGTTCTTTCCTAGAACTATTCCCCAATGGAATAGTCTTCCCTCCTCTGCGGTGAATGCCAAGTCCGCAGAAGAGTTTAAAGCCCGCACAGTGTGAGATTGGGACTCAGAGGTATGCGTTTTAGGATACCTCTGTTATGCAGATTGTAAATAGTTTTATGGACGCATTCAGTGCCTCTCTCTTTTTTTTTTCTTTTTTTCCCAGCTAAATTCTAAATTTAGCCACCCAATCAACTGAGGTAATGGCCAGATATGACCGACTCAGTATAATAAGATAGATAGATAAAGAAGGGGTTCGTTGGGGAGGGTGGTGGGGGGGGGGGGGGGGGTGGGGTCAGAATTATATAGGCGTGTTTTCGTGATGACAAGTATCGGTCGTTGAAAAACTCTGCTAAATTGTTCATGACACAACATTTTTATGTTTAGCCGCTTGTGATCCACCTGAAGATGCTCAGCATGCCTCGTTCTCTCCAGTTAGTACAGTTTACTATCCTAACGATACAGTCACCTACATATGCGACAAGTGTTATGAGATGCTAGGTGGTGCAAACAGAACCTGTTCAGATCTTGGCGTGTGGCCCGGTCAAATACCATATTGCTCAGGTAACTAGTTCATAATAAACTATCCGTCTGTCCGTCGATCCTTCCATTTGTCCGTCCGTGCGTCCGGATGTCACGGTAACTCCTTATTTTATTTGGAGATTTTGTCTTGCGCCGGCTAATACAGGAAACAAAAGTTCCATTACGAAAACACGCCTATACAAATACATTTCCACCTTTATCGCCGAAAAAATGAAAATTTTAGGATGAAAAATTGTGATATTTTTCTTATTTCTGCTCAAAATATAGATTGTGGGCACTCGTTAGAACCGCCTCATCGAGGCGGTTCTAACGAGTACCCACAATCTATATTTTAGAGCAGAAATAAGAAAAATAAGGTATACCCCCGGAAACCCCAGTTTTACTATATAAAAGTGGGGTTCAAGGGGGTCAAAATTATATAGGCATGTTTTCGTGATGGAAATAAAAAATAGGAGTATACTGCTGTTATTGCTCAAAGGACATGATGTTATGTTAATTTTACAATTAATAAAATCTTTGCGGATATTCCTTAAATTTAAATAGGATCTGACCGAAAGCATCTATGGTACATAAGCATTGCACTGTGTTGTATGATCTGGCTCTGCACCATTTGGTTTGCGTATGTTTAAAATTCTGATGCTTTTCAAAAATGAAAGCCGTTGTTATAAACATGGTATAACGGCGATAACTGTGTAATTAGCATCTAAATTATATTCTTATACGTCCCGCATTAATTGAAAGAGCATACTAGCATCACGCGATGAGCCACCGTTTATGACGTCACTGGGTGATTTCTTTGGCATAATTCGACGATTCGTACCATACTCTCGCACAAAAAAACAAAACAAAATGACTTAAATGCATGTGTTGCCTGTTTTAATTTTAGTGGATGTCTCGTTAAAATTACAAATGGTTAGGAGAATTTCAAGAAAATAAAGAAGACTTTTTCATGGCACGCGATGTTCGCCTGGTGCGCATCTTACCGAGGGCACCGTTGCGTCAACCGTCTCTTAGATAGGCTGGAAAAATGCACGCTGCACGGTGATTTAGACTGTAAACATTTCATTTGGGCCCCGTCAAGCGATTTTGGTACTTATCGCCTATGCGAGCAGCGAAGGTTCAGGCGAGCCTGCGCATCCGCGCAGTCTCGCCAGAACCTTCGCTGCTGGCGATGCGCAGGCTCGCCTGAACCTTCGCTGCTGGCTCATACAAGCAGTGAATCAAGAGGAACCTTCAGACAGAAAGCCATAACCCTGGCCCCTCTGAATGGCTGGGCATGCGCAGTTAAAATTTGTCATGACGGAATGCTCGAAGACACAAATTCGCTTGGCGGGGCTCATTTAATCCTTACATTCGTGTACAGAAAGCAACCAGTGTAGTCCTTGATCAGACGCCGAGTTTTGTCGTGTCTTATCATGGTCTATACTGTTTACTAAACCCAGCACAGGATTTCAGTCTAGATTCTACTGATAACCATATTGCGGGACAAGCCGACCTCACAGCGATAAGAACAAGGCGACAATTTTCTATAAATAACCGCTTCCTTCAGTGATAGTCAGATGGATGTATGCACTATTTGAAAAAGCTCCAATGTTTGGTAACTTTATGTCGATTGCCAAACAATCGCCAAAAAACATTATTTTACACTGTAATATTGTTTAAATGAAATGTTGAACACTTACTTGACGTTCACCTCACTCGCTGCAGTATATGGCATATCGCACACAAAAGTAGACATGTTGTGCAGTCTCGGCGTTATCTATTTCAATTTATGAGCCAGTGTAAGACAAAAGCTACAATAAGATATGCACGACTATAGATAACCCAGATCCGCTTGCACATCCTGGCAGTCTGTTTGGTAAATTCTTCAGTTTCATAAACAGCAGTAATATCTGTCCCTTATCACTCCTGCTCGTTGTATAGACCGTTCTTGCACACCAGGCAAGGAAATCTGTGATTTTACCCTGGGATAGAAATTTATGTTCTGACCCTGGTGTTCTGACACAAAATCGAATATAATCGCGTGTTTGATAAATGCACTGGTTGAATGCGACCTCGTATGCGCCGTCGTTAAGGTTGACGTCACAGCACGTTACGTGACGTCATTAAACATTCCTGCAGTGCCATCACAATATAGCGGTCGTCGTTAACCGAAGTGACTGAAGCATTAAAATTCCGCGATAAGAAATAGCAGGTATGCAAGAAAAGGAATCCTATATGGGTGTGAGGGGCCTCGTGATGCCGGACAGTGTTCCTTGGTACAGATTTTTCTATCCGCCCTTCACACCCATATACGATTCTTATAATCCCAGGCCCCATTGAAGTGTTTTTCCTCGTGACTCTGTTCATTGTATTTACATATGAGCAGGAGAGGTGACATGATCTGCAGCTGGAATTGTGCGATCGGTTGAAAGCCATTTGGTTTTTGGTTTTACGGCACATTCAAGATTATTTCACTCATCGAGCCGATCGTTAATCAGAGGTGGGCGAAGCCCGGAGTACCCGGAGAAAAACCACCTTCCGTTGAAGATTTTGGCGTCTCACATATGACCGGAGACCACAGCGGTAAGAGACCTATTGATCAAGTGTCAGCGCTCTTAACCACTAGGCCACTGAGGCCCGTTGTTGATAGTGCCATAGCTCAGTGTTGTTTTAAAAGACAAATATTACACCGATCAGACGCCCGGGCTGATCTAGGTATTCACTAGTCGCACATTTCATGTTGTAGCTTCTAGGACTGAACAAATTATTTGTCTAAATCGCGATGGAAATAAGGGCGAGGATTGTGGCCACGTAAAATCGATTTAAGCCCCCCAGTGGAATTCGTTTCCGCTGACCGTTCCCAGGCGGTTCTTCTGTCGCGATTTATTTTTGTTATGGTTTGTCTTTAGGTGTTTTGTGTCGCTTGTGTTATTTTATTTTGGATAGCCTATTGGCCATTTAGTGGGAAAGTAACTGTCGTTTTCGCTTTCCGCTGTTGGTGTTTCCTTTAGGTCTGTTGTTGCATGTTTATGTTTCTTTCCCTTTGATGTCTCTGATGGGAGCTATGGGTTGATTGTATCGATTCCTGATCATTGCCTCCACTTCTATTTTGCCTTGCACCGGCTCATATATTGAAATAAAATAACGTCTCAACTACAGAAAAACGTCTACTATTTGTGCGCAATACGCAAATTACTACAAGTAAACCTCCACTAATTGTCACCTCTGTTTAGCAGCCACATCTCTCCAGCAGCCACAATAATTCCTCCAATTCACATTTTTCTATATAATTAACCTCTGCTCAGCAGCCACCTCTCTCCTCCAGACAGCAGCCACTTTACCAAATCTAAATTACCCCTATTAAACAGCCAGAGTTAAATCAATAGCAAAAAAATCGGATATTAAAATAGGAATTTTTCTTCTGGTGTATTTATTTATTTCCAACATTTTAGCAAAACTACCATTGTGATATATGCATAAATACAACATAAGCAAGTGAAAAGAAACATAAATGATGGAGAGGTGTCAGATGACACCTTTCCATCATTATTGTTTCTTATCTGACACCTCTCCACCATTTGTTTCTTTTAATGCATCCATGTTGAGCTGTCTTCTTTAATCACCTTTTTTTTGTCTGTCGATAACAATCCATACATCATCCCAGACATTTCCCTCTGTTGAACAGCCACCTCCCTTTAACAGCTAGTTTTGGATGACTGTTTAATGGAGGTTTCACTGTACAAGTGACATACGTGAACATGGTAAAATAGAAGTGAAGGCAATGATCAGGAATCGATACAGTTAACCCACAGCTCCCATCAGGGATACCAAACATCATTTACCATATCCTTTCTCTTCATTTAAATTAAATTGAAAAAATTTAAAAGATTTCTCGAAAACTATAAAAAGTAGACGCTTTAAACTTTATAAACTATGAAATGATGATGTCTGTTTGGTTGAAATCGAGGTTAAACGACCCCATCAACAGTATTTATGTTATTTTGGAGACGTTGCTTTCAATCTTTTTGGGACTTCTACCCAACAATAAAATGAAATGACATCTCATGCAATACCTTGAATGAAACCAACAGGGATTCCTGATCATAATATCCTCTAATTGGATTACCAGTATCCATATGCAGCTGGGGATGAAAACTTACATAATGTAAGAGACTATAAGAATCTTATATGGGTGTGAGGGGTGGATAGAAAAATCCGTCCCGAGGGACACTGTCCGGCATCACAGTGATCCCGAGGGACGGATTTTTCTATCCACCCCTCACACCCATATTGGATTCTTTTTCTTGCATACCTTCCATTTCTATTGCGAATTTTTAATGCTGCTGTCACTTCGGTTACCAACGTCCGCCATTTTGTGATGACAAAACAGGAATGTTTAGTGACGTCACGCATGACGACGCCGCGCATGAGGTTGTAATCAACCAGTGCATTTATCAAACACACGATTATATTCGATTTGGGGTCGGAACACCAGGGTCAGAACATAAATTTCTATCCCAGGGTAAAATCACGGATTTCCTTGTCTGGTGTGCAAGAAAATGTTTTTTCTTGACTTTCCGTGTAATCGTTGCTATCATTTTCTGTCTATTATAGGTCTAAGTTCAATTTTTTCGTAAAAGATTTCTTCGGAACTATAAAAGTTAGAAACATCCTTCTTTATCATAGCGTGGTTTTTGTTTTTACTGTCTTCATTACGCAAACACGCATATACAAATACATTTCCACCTTTATCGCCGAAACAATGAAAATTTTATGATGAAAAATTGTGATGATTTTCTTATTTCTGCTAAAAATAGAGATTGTGGGCACTCTTTAGAACCGCCTCATCGAGGCGGTTCTAACGAGTACCCACAATCTATATTTTAAAGCAAAAATAAGAAAAATAAGGTATACCCCGGAGACCCCAGTTTTACTATATAAAAGTAGGGTTCAAGGGGTACAACATTACATAGGCGTGTTTTCATGATGTGTAGTCCTGGCTTCCAAAGGATTACCTTTTTCTCGAACATATAGCTGGTGTTATGGGAATATGATGTCTCCCTGCCCTTCAACACTGTGTGGGTTTCTTTTCTAGTAATAAGGGATAATTTAATCCATTGCAGAAGTTCGCAAATCATTACGATAACTCGCACGTACGACATTGTGCATTTTTTCACATCTCCAAAATGGCTACTTTTCTGATGAAAATCCTTTATATTTTTCTTTTAAATGCTCAAAACATAGGATGTGGGTTCTCGTTAGAACCGCCTCATTGAGGCGGTTCTAACGAGTACCCACAACCTATGTCTTGGAGCAGAAATAAGAAAAATAATGAATACCCCGTAAACCCCAGTTTTCTCTATATAAAGTGGGGTTTATGGGGGGTCTGCATTTCACGGACTTGTTCACGTGATGTGTTTGAGGGTTAATGATGAGGCATAATTTACTGAAACTAGCTAGATTGGCCCAGAAAAAAATCTTGTACACTCCACGGTTTTCAGTTCTGTCTTGTTACCATGTATTTTAATCAGGACTCCTTGTTGAGCTAGAAAGCCTCCATGCGGGTCAATTTGTTTTTGTTATTTTGTTTGATACTGTACTGGAACTTAGGAAGAGGGTTGAAATTTCATTAACACCGGAGTTGAAGCCCCCAAGTTGTTTTACCACTGACCGTACCAAGGCGGTCGTTCTTTTGCAGTGTCTTAACTGTTATTTGGCTTTGTGCCGTTGGTTCATGTTTCGTCTGGTTTTACGTGCCTCCGTGCCGCTCTCTATAGGTGACTTGAGACGACTGCGTTCTTGGATTGTGGCCCTTCCTGGGTGACCTTTTCTTACTAGCGTGTAGTCCTTGCTTCAAAGGGATTGCCCTTTTCTATAACAATTGTATCCAATAATGATAACTTATATTATATAAGAGGCAATGCGCATCTTCATCTTATCTGTTCAACTGTTCTTTCAATCTTCTTTCAATAAATAAACCAATATTAATATTTTGTCAAAGATTTAACAGGAACAAGAAAAAGCTAGAAGCCTAATTTCGCAGCATACATTACGAAATCACGCCTATACAAATACATTGTAATCTTAATCGCCGAAAAATTGTGAATTTTAGGATGAACAATTGTAATATTTTTCTTATTTCTGCTCAAAATATGGGTTGTGGGTGCTCGTTAGAACCGCCTCATCGAGGCGATTCTATCGAGTACCTACAACCTATGTTTTGGAGCAGAAATAAGAAAAATAAGGTTTACCCCATGCAAACCCCAGTTTTACTATATAAAGTGGGGTTCAAGGGGGTCAAAATTTTATAGGCGTGTTTTCGTGATGTGTTCATCTGTTCTTTCAATTTTCTTTCAATAAATAAGCCAATATTAATATTTTGTCAAAGATTTAACAGGAACAAGAAAAGCTAGAAGCCTAATTTCGCAGCATAGTCCTTGGGTGGGCCGCTACTTAGATTTTTCAAGCCGTAATGGCTTAATAAAACTCGTGACTGCCAAGCTGTCCACCAGTACTCAAGTTCGGTCGGTTTTAGCTCTGCGCGGAAGTACCCTGCAGCCCAATCTATTTCTCCATGACTCGATGTGCGGGGGCGCCAACGGAGTAGAACCAGATCAGCTGGCGCAGTGCACTCTTAATGTACCGGTGCGCCATATTTATCAGTTATCCCATGTATATATCGCATTGTAACGCATTGACCGGATAAAGATACATGTATGCTATATCAGGACAAGTTGCTTTATCACGTCAACGTGAGATTGCACTTTGAGGAATGAACCGGACTACTGGAAAATGACAAAAAAGTGTTATTGTAACTGGGATAAAAGGTAAAAGAAAGAAAAACATGGTCAGCTGATACTAAATATATCGGCCACCAGAATGCTTGGACGCACTGAGGACCATCAATAACTGACCGTAAATTGCTCATTTAAGAGTGTACAAGGGGATAAACTGATAAATAGAATACCAGATTCGTGTCATTCGATGTCAAGTTTATCAGGCTCGGCTTCGAGAACGCATGTAGAATCGCTCGGCAAGCCTCGCGATTCTACAAGCGTTCTCGAAGCCTTGCCTGATAAACTTGATATCAAAAGACACCAACCTGGTATTCTCTATATATAGTACTTGAACATGTAAAGGCGGCATTGTTCTCGTTCATTGTCATAAATGAACGCGCAATCTGACCAGGGTCTTCTTTAATATGCGAAGGCCTTGTTCTCGTCCATTGCCATAAATAGATTCACAGTCTGATCAGAGAATGTGTCCTGCGCTATATGTATAGCACTTGTGAAAACTAACTCGAACATACTAAGGCCATGTTCTCGTCCATTGCCATAAATAGATTCACAGTCTGATCAGAGAATGTGTCCTGCGCTATATGTATAGCACTTGTGAAAACTAACTCGAACATACTAAGGCCATGTTCTCGTCCATTGCCATAAATAGATTCACAGTCTGATCAGAGAATGTGTCCTGCGCTATATGTATAGCACTTGTGAAAACTAACTCGAACATACTAAGGCCATGTTCTCGTCCATTGCCATAAATAGATTCACAGTCTGATCAGAGAATGTGTCCTGCGCTATATGTATAGCACTTGTGAAAACTAACTCGAACATACTAAGGCCATGTTCTCGTCCATTGCCATAAATAGATTCACAGTCTGATCAGAGAATGTGTCCTACGCTATATGTATAGCACTTGTGAAAACTAACTCGAACATACTAAGGCCATGTTCTCGTCCATTGCCATAAATAGATTCACAGTCTGATCAGAGTATTCGTCCTGCGCTATATGTATAGCACTTGTGAAAACTAACTCGAACATACTAAGGCCATGTTCTCATCAATTGCCATAAATGGGTGCGCAGTCTGGTCAGTCTTCGCGCTGTGCTATATGTATAGCACTTTAAGATAATTAATCGAGACTGATGCGAACTCTTTCGTCGCCCAAAGTGGCCGCGTAGTGGCCGTGTAGTCTGACCACAGCCGTCGCTGTGTGGCACGTGTCTAGTAATTGGAGATTATAAATCGCAAGTGCGAAGCCTTAAAGGCATACGGGACAGTTGGGATCATCATGCCTCATGTCAAATCAAGGGACCTTGCCTGTACTGGCAGTTTCTTCCAGCTCAGAAAATCCCGAAAAAATTAAAACAACCTCAAAAAGACCAAATTTGTTTTTATTTGATTTTCTCAAATTTATTATTGGAGGAAAGAAAAAGCATTTTTCTACTTAAATTTTTAGCCTCATTTTTCATTGCATAATGAATATTTCAATTACTGTAGTTTAAAATCAGATACTATTGAAGTACATTAGACATAGGGTCCTTTTTTATTCAAAAATTGACCAATCTTAATTTGATGAAATATACATGTAATTATATTCAAATTAACGGTAAAATATTGATTTTTTATAATCTTAAACCACATTTTCGCTATCTAGCGTAGTATTGCTAAAATTTACGTCAGAGAAAAAATGTTCCCTATTAACTTCTATATATTTTGTCCCGTAACTTTAATCGGACATTGCTAATTTAGTGTATAGCAATTGTCCCACATGCGCATAAAAAGGCCGATTCAACCCGGTATCCCGCATTCTATTTTGTGGTACTATAATATGATCATTAGACAGAAAGAAAAAAATAACACACAAAAAACAAACATAAGACTTACCAATAAGTTATTTGTTCAGCCTGATGAATGGGTTTCTAACTCAGCAATCCATCATCCTGGATTACACGACATCACGAAAACACGCCTGTATAATTTTGACCCCCTTGAACCCCACTTTTATGTAGTAAAACTGGGGTTTCCAGGGGTATACCTTATTTTTCTTATTTCTGCTCCAAAATATAGATTGTGGGTACTCGCTAGAACCGCCTCATCGAGGCGGTTCTAACGAGTATCCAAAATATATATTTTGAGCAGAAATAAGAAAAATATCACAATTTTTCATGTTAAAAAAGTTCGTTTTTTTCGACAGTAAAGTTTACAATGTATTTGTATAGGCGTGTTTTCGTAAAGAGTCATAAAACAATGATCAGGAATCTACATAAAAAATTCAAACCATGAAACAAAGGAATCCAGCAGATGTATTGTAGTGGGTCCGACAGAGCATCGTTCTGTTCACTACATGTGTACCATGCATAAAGTCGCCTTGTACCCAAGGTTTTTCATACCGAGTGAGTGAGTGTTTGAGTTTTACATCTCACCAACAGCTAAGGTCATACGGAGACAGTACCTCGGTTTAAAGACCAATCTGAAAGTCTGGAGAAGCCCGGGATCCATCACGAAAACACGCCTATATAATTTTGACCCCCTTGAACCCCACTTTTATATAGTAAAACTCGGGTTTGCAGGGGTAAACCTTTTTTTCTTATTTCTGCTCTAAAATATAGATTGTGGGTACTCGTTAGAACCGCCTCGATGAGGCGGTTCTAACAATTACCCACAATCTATATGTTAAGCAGAAATAAGAAAAATATCACACTTTTTCATAAAAAAAAAAATCATTTTTTTTTTCTGCGAGAAAGGTGGCAATGTATTTGTATAGGCGTGTTTGCGTAATGCGATCCATCGACCCCTGGTTTACAAGGCGTGTAGCATAACTACTACACCACGGAGGCTTCTATTTTTTTTTTTTTTTTTTTTTATACCGAAGAATGCTTTTCCAAGATTGAGCAATGAAACGATTACATGCACATATTTATTTTTCAGCACTTATCAACTGACACGAAAACACGCCAATATAATTTTGACCCCCTTGAATATGTTCTAGAAAGGGTTATCCTTTGGAACCCCACATTTATATAGTAAAACTGGGGTTTAAGAGGATAAACCTTATTTTTCTGATTTCTGTTCTAAAATATAGATTGTGGGTACATGTTAGAGTCGGTTCTAACGAGTACCCACATCTATGTTCTGAGAGAAATAAGAAAAATATCAAAATTTTTCATCTTAAAATTTTCGTGTTTTCGGCGATAAAGGTTACAATGTATTTGTATAGGCGTGTTTTCGTAATGTACACTAAATCACCATAAAGCCATCCAGTTCTAGGTCTTGTTCATCACGAAAACACACCTATATAATTATAACCACCCCCCCCCACACACACACACACACACACACACACACACACACACCTTGAATCCCACTCATATATAGAAAAACCGGGGCTTACAGGGGTAAACTTATTTCTCTTATTTCTTCTCTAAAATATAGATTGTGGGTATCCGTTAGAACCGCCTCATCGAGGCGGTTCGAACATGTACCCACAATCTTTATTTTGACCAGAAATCTTAATATTATTACAAATTTTCATCTTAAAATTTTCGTGTTTTTTTTCGGCGGTAAAGTTTAAAGTGTATTTGTATAGGCGTGTTTTCGTAATGTCAAGAATTGTGAGACTTCGTCACATTCACGATAGATAGAGATATCTCATTACAAACGGTGAATGTTTGATGAAACTTTGATGGATTATAGCAATCTTATATGAGTCTGAGGGATGGATGGAAAAATCCGTCCCGAGGGTCACTGCCGGCATCACAAGGCTTGCCGAGTATCCCGAAGGGTGGAATTTTCTATACACCCCTCATACCCAGAACGACGGCGCATATGTGGTCGTATTCAACCAGTGCATTTTTCAAACACGAGAAAATATTCGATTTTGGGTAGGAACACCAGGATTAGAACAGAATTTCTTGCACACCAGACAAGGAAATCCATGATTTTACCCTAGGATAGAAATTTATGTTCTGACCCTGGTGTTCCGACCCTTAATCGAATATAATCGCGTGTTTGATAAATGCACTGGTTGATTACGTCCTCGTATGCGCTGTCGTTAAGGTTGACGTCACAGCACGTTACGTGATGTCACTAAACATTCCTGCCGTGTCATCACAATATGGCGGAACACGGTAACCGAAGTGACTGCAGCATTAAAAATCCGCGCTAAGAAATGGAAGGTATGCAAGAAAAAGAATCTTATATGGGTGTGAGTGGCGGATAGAAAAATCCGTCCCTCGGGATCACTGTCCGGCATCACTCGGCAAGCCTCGTGATGCCTGGCAGTGACCTTCGGCACGGATTTTTCCATCCTATAAGATTCTTATATTCTATTCCAAGCTGAAAGTATGGATTTCCTTATCTGGTATGCAAGAGTGTACCGATTCCTTACTAATGTATTTATTTCTATTTTACTGCATATAAATCAGTAATCATGAAAGAGAGAGAGAGAGAGAGAGAGAGAGAGAGAGAGAGAGAGAGAGAGAGAGAGAGAGAGAGAGAGAGAGAGAGAGAGAGAATGATTGAAAGGGAAGAAATAGAATACCAATCATTCATTACGAAAACACGCCTATACAAATACATTGTAACCTTTATGGCCGAAAAAAATGAAAATTTTAAGATGAAAAATTGTGATATTTTTCTTATTTCTGCTCAAAATATAGATTGTGGTACTCTAACGAGTACCCACAATCTATATCATCGAGGCGGTTCTAACGAGTACCCACAAACTATATTTTGAGCAGAAATGATATTTTTCTTATTTCTGCTCAAAATATAGATTGTGGGTACTCGTTAGAACCGCCTCGATGAGGCGGTTCTAAGGAGTACCCACAATATATATTTTATAGCAGAAATAATAAAAATAAGGTTTACCCCTGCAAACCCCAGTTTTACTATATAAAAGTGGAGTTCGAGGGGGTCAAAATTATATTGGCGTGTTTTCGTGATGAAGATAACGTGTCCGTGAAACGAAGACCCTCTAAACCCCATTTTATATGGAGAAAAGCGGGGTTTACAGGGTTATACATAATCTACCTTATTTATGTTCAAACTATAGATTGTGGGTACTAGTCAGAACCCGTCTCATTTCTAAAGAGCACCCGCAATCTAGGTTGAAAGCAGAATTAAGAATTATGTTTTCATTTTATCCTAAAATTTGTCCTTTCTGAGACCATGTTGGACGCCACATTTTTTACACACGGACATGTTTTCCTACTTATGAAATAACAAATTTCCCTCTCTCCCCATGCTTACTTTAAGGACAGCAAGCCAACTGTAAGCAAGTATCAGCCTGACGCCCAGGCCCCGAGGTAATAAACCCAGCAGGCACACGTCGATAGGGCAACATTTGACGTTGTATCCGTGACGTTGCATAAACGTTATGACTTTGCGCCGACGTTGATGTGACATCACAATTACGCCGTGTGCCTGCTGGGAAGTCTTTGCCAAGCTCTCTTCGGCTGAGCATGAACATTAATGCTCGTAAATATCACAATACAAATGAAGCAGGTATTTTGGTCTTCAGATAAGCATAGAACGTTATTTGTCCTGCACATAAATTTAAAAAACAACAACAAATGAAAACAATAAATTATTGTTGGCATTTACAAATTTAAAAGCAGGACATATCCTATGCCCATGTATGTTGAGCATGTAAACGTTTTATAACCTCGAGCCCTTGTGACGCAAGGCACACGAAACCCTCGTCGCACCCAATCATCACCTCGTTTGAATGTATTTTGATTATACTGTTTTGCAGCCAATGGTCAGTACATACCAAATTCAAATATAACGTATAAGGATGTGACCCAAAGCTCTGAAAATTCCCACTTTCGCCCAGCGTCGTTGGCAGTAGATGGCAATTTCACTACAATATCCCACACCGCAATTGAGGATTATCCATGGTGGAGAATCGACCTCTGTTCGCCGGAGACCGTTACAGCTGTTGATATTGTCAATCGAAATGATTGTTGTTGTAAGTAAACCACTTTCTCTGAAGTGGCACCACGTAAACATGTCCGTGAAATGAACAACCCCTAAACCCCACTTATAATAGAGACAACTGAGGATTAAGGGGGTATAAATTGAGCCCCGCCAAGCGAATTTGTGTCTTCGAGCATTCCGTCATGACAAATATTAACTGCGCATGCCCAGCTATTCAGAGGGGCCAGGGATATGGCTTTCTGTCTGAAGGTTCCTCTTACTCACTGCTTCTTGTATGAGCGAGCAGCAAAGGCTCTGGCGAGACTGCGCGGATGCGCAGGCTCGTCTGAACCTTCGCTGTTCGCATAGGCGATAAGTACCAAAATCGCTTGACGGGGCCCTATTATTGTTGTTTTTTCTGTGCCACGACATAGGTTGTAGTTACTCGGGTACTCGTTAAAACCGGCTCATTGAGGCGGTTCTAATGAGCATTCGCCACCTATGTTTGCAGTATAAATGAGAAAAATACAGATTTGCATCAGAAAAGTAGCCATTTTGGAGATGCACTATGTCGCATGTGTGTGTTTAATCGCAATAGTACATTGTTATCATCGGCCCCACCCATCGGGGCTTGAAAGAAATATATGGGCTGCATGACGCTTCCACGCAGAGCTGAATCGGACCCGCACACGAGTACTGCTAACCCGCTTAGAGGATCTAAGCCTGCCCATGCAAAGCAGTGCGCACGAGTCGGACCGTCCATGCTTATAAACCCTATTGGTTTCATTGGGCGACAGGTCTTGAGATGTCATTTCATCTCAATGTCGGTTAAAAGTCCCACAAAATTGGACGCAACGTCTCTAAAATGACCTTTACAGTGTTGACGGGTACGTTAAACCTCAAATCAAACAAAAAGTACGATCGTAGGTCCATAAACGCTATTTTACATCACGTGAACAAGTCCGTGAAATGAACATCCCCTTAAACCCCTACTTTATATAAAGGAAACTGGGGTTTTCGGGGGTATATTTTTTTCTTATTTCTGCTCCAAAACAAAGGTTGTGGGTATCCGTTAGAACCGCCTCAATGAGGCGGTTCTTACGAACACCCACGACTTTTATTTGAAATATAAATAAGAAAAGTATCACGGATTTTCACCAGAAAAGTAGCCATTTTGGAGAAAAGTAAAATGCACTGTGCCGCACGGGTGTGTTATCGTAATGTAGAGGAATATCTAATATGTAGTTTTGAGCATTACCTTTCTATTTTGGTAGACTGAACATGAGTCATTAACCAGAGGACCGATGGTCCTCTACCACTCATCTGAGTGCTGAATGTACACGTATGTGGAGCCATTCCTTTTCTTAGAAGAAGTTGTTGAAGGTTTTTCTCTTGTACCTTCGGCAGAAAATAGAGTTTTGACTTTTTCCAACACAAAAGCCTATGTGACCAAATTTGACCTTGATCTAAAAAACAGGCCAAGGTGAGTCAGGGCTCATCATTTCAACTAACTAGTATTGGTCCAAATCCCCAATGCTGCATACCATGTTTCAGGAAAATCAACCAACTTGTTCCGAAGAAAAAGATTTTTGAAGGAGCCTGGTGGCCACATTGGTCATGAGACCAGACTGCCATTAATTTTATTTTCATTCCCTTGTTTCTGAATGTTTTCAAATGAAATTTGGTTAAAAATGGCCCAGTGGTTCCTATGAAAAAAAGTTTTATTTTTCACAACTGCATGACCTTAGGCCAAGGTTGAGGAATGACCTTGACCTTGAATACCCATGTAGTTTAATGCACTAACCAGTGCTTCAGCTGAAGTGCACGACCCGCCGGATGCTTTTAGCTTTATAAGTGTTACCATATATGGGTATGGCGGCCATTTTGGTCATGTGACCTGGACCTGAAACGGTTCTCCCAATAAATGCGCCTTATCGCAAGGAGCAAAAATATATCTTATACTTTAGTACTGTATTCTGAATCGTTTGCAAGATAAAATGCATTCTCACTTTTCCAATACAAAAGCATATGTGTCAAAGTTTGACCTAGGCACAAAGAAGGTCAAGGTCAACCCAGGGTCACCATTTTAGCAATTTATGATGGGCCTATGTCCCAGATGCTATTTATCAAGTTTCGTGGAAATCTGCCCAGTGGTTCTGGAGAAGACTATTTTTGAAGGATTTTTATCATATATGGCTTGGCGGCCATTTTTGTCATGTGTCCTGGACCCCATGAGCAAATTTTGGTTTCTCCCATCCCATAGAGGCTCCATATAAAATTTGGCTTCAATCGGCCCAACGGTTTCCGAGGAGAAGCAGTTCGAAAATTTTCACATTTTCGCCTCGGCGAGGCTATACTAAATGGAATGTAATATTTCGCAAGTTCATTGGTTAGATCTCATTGATATCTATCAATATGCCAAAAATTGTTTAAATATTCCAAGCGGTTAAGTCACTATCACCAATTTTCACAAACGGGTTACGGACGGACAGACATACAGACATACCATATATGGCTTGGCGGCCATTTTGGTCATGTGACCTGGACCCCATGAGCAGATTATGGTTTCCCCCATCCCATAGAGGCTCCATATGAAAGTTGACTTCAATCGGCCCAACGGTTGCCGAGGAGAAGCAGTTCGAAAATTTTCACATTTTTCGCCTCGGCGAGGCTATACTAAATGGAATGTAATATTTCGCAAGTTCATTGGTTAGATCTCATTGATATCTAGCAGTATGCCAAACATTGTTTAAATATTCCAAGCGGTTAAGTCACTATCACCAATTTTCACAAACGGGTTACGGACGGACACACAGAATGACCGAATGACAGAATGACACGGTGATTTTAGGGCACTCTTAGAAAATCAACCGACTTCAGTCGGTCGCTTTTTCTGCGGGTCGTGCAATTTAGCTAACTGCATCTACCAATTTTTAGATCAATTTTGGATTCTGCAAAAACATGATTACAAAGGCGTATTTGACCACAATGAACCTTGGTGTAAAATTGGTCATGGTCATCAAGCGGTTAACATTTGAACAAACTATGACTGACTTGGGTCCCCGGTGCTACATAACAACAATGACAATGAGCTGATTGGGTCAGGAGAGGAAGATTTCAGAAAGTATTTTACTTTATATGGGTATTGCCGCCATATTGTTCATGTGACAAAACTCATATCCATTGATTTTTATTTTCTTATTCCTAAATGCTTTCAAGTCAATTTTGGTTACAAATGGCCCAGTCGTTTCTGAAGAAAATAAGCTTTAATATTCGTATCTCAATGACCTTCACCTTTAATACCCATGTAGTTTCATTCACTTATTAAGTTAACTGCGTCTACCAATTATCGATTCACAGGCTGCAATATTTTTCGAAAAAGACATGGCTTTGACTTTTTCCCATATAAAAGTCTAGTATGTGATCGAATTTGACCTTGCTTTAATACAGGCCAAGGTCACCCTAGGGTCAAAATTTCAACGGGTCGGGCGTATATAGATTTTCTTGCACACCAGACAAGGAAATCCGTGATTTTACCCTGGGATCGAAATTTATGTTCTGACCCTGGTGTTCCGACCCCAAATCGAATATAATCGCGTGTTTGATAAATGCACTGGTTGATTATAACCTCATGCGCGGCGTCGTCATGCGTGACGTCACTAAACATTCCTGTTGTGTCATCACTAAATGGCGGACGTCGGTAACCGAAGTGACAGCAGTATTAAAATTCGCAATAGAAATGGAAGGTATGCAAGAAAAAGAATCCTATATGGGTGTGAGGGGTGGATAGAAAAAATCCGTCCTTCGGGATCACTGTCCGGCATCACTCGGCAAGCCTCGGGACGGATTTTTCCTTCCACCCCTCTCGCCCATATAAGATTCTTATATTACGTGGCCACAATCCTCGCCTTTGATTCTGTCGTAGTTTAGACAAATAATTTGTTTAGTCCGCACGATTGATTTCTAGCTCATCAGTACAAGAACTCAGAAAACGTAAAAATCAAACGAATACAGATATGAAACAACAATGAGAACGCGACAGCATGAAAAATCTGAAATACAGAAATAAACGAAACCAAAAATTTCACCAATCATCGATGGCCGGGGCCAACAATGTCCTGCTATTTCCGCCCCAAAAAGTACAATTCAGATATGTTAAGATACAAAACATATAGTTTGGAAGGAATTCGAAATGAACGTAATTCTACTTTGAAGCGGGATTGTAAAAAAAAACAAACTTGAAGCTATTTTGTTGAACCAGTTTGCACCGACACCCCAAAAGAGTAGTTTGTAAACTTTTGCAGCGGATCAGAACCTTCTAAGCCATTTCCCAACGTTTTTAAGTTAATATAGCTGAAATGATAATCCATTATCAGGCATGTCATTGTGGCCGATAATCGATCAGTAATCATTGACGATTTTATCAAAATTTTACCTTTCTGGCTGACACTTACCATATGTTATACATTATCCTATGTATTAGGACAGATCCGCCTGAGCAAACAGTATAGACCCAGATGAGACTCGTTTTATCAGGGTCTGCACTGTTTGCCACTCAACAAGCTATTTAATACACAACATTGGGTAGTAAATTATACTTATCAATTAACCGAATATTATCAAATCAGTAACGATTATCATTTTAGTAGAAATTATCGTTCGAGCAATCAATTATCCGATTAATCATGTCACTCGTGCTGTCTATAGAGTGGAATATTTTATTCAGAATAAAATTTATTAAGCTTCACATTATGTTATAGGTTTCATATCCATCAGTTTTACAGAAGAACTTGCTATACTATAATGAAACTTGCTGGCTTTTGATTGGGCAGCGGATGGGCAATTATTTTCCATATTGCCCGTGAACAAAACATATTGCCATGTTGTGCTTGACTTCGCTGAATCACAATGTCCGCCAACTTGTATTTACTGTGAGAAATTAAATCAAAATAATTTCATGCACCAGATATGAGAATAAATTTCAACTGATAATTGAATCGTTTTATATGAAAAAAACAACAACAACAATTTTTGATTGTTTTAAACTCATTTTTTACTTTATTGCGTAACGCGCGTGACTTGTCTGCTTACAAATGACCGACAAATTGTGATTTATTACTCAACAAATCACAGACTAGAGCTGATCAATTTCGATTCCAACACACTGAAAATCGGCAATAATTTTGCTGTTTCCTTCAAAAGATCACAACCCTTCGCCATTGTAAGAAGAAATCCCGCAAAAGTTACTGACTGTAACACATTTCTTCGCTTGAGTACCACATTTTTGTATCGTCAAAATTTCGAAAAATGAGATTTTTATATCAGCGTGACAGGACTGATGTAGGTTATATCACTGTAGAATCTAATATTAAAGAACTACTGAGCGTATCATACTGTTTCAAACTTTGACTTTAAAATTGGTATCAGACTGTCGTATGAGAGTGATCAATAAGTTGGGTGCTTTCTGGTCACATATCAAGCAGACTCCAAGTAAAGAAATGACGAGGCCATCCTGGTTATCTGCAATAATATGTAAGTTTTAATTTAACTAAATCAACAGAAGTTTGTGTTGATGAAAGGACAAGAACACTCTGTCTGTTTGAGATGGTAAGCAATGGAGGATCGATGCCAGAACTGATCTACAATATGGTTTATTAATTCGTATGAATCGTAATATTCGTAAAAACATAAATAAACCCAGAGCAGTTATTAATTTCTTAATGCATGCAGGCGATAATGTTTGTTCGAAATATAAAAATAGATAAATACACAGGTTTCGTATTGAGAGACTGCCTGTAGCCACGGCACATGTTGTTCCATAGTTTGAGTCGCGTTCTGAACATTACCACAGAATACGCACATACACATATAAATATGGTTTTAAACGTATCTGAGGAATTTGTTTAGTTATCATGCTTGGTTTGAAAAAGATAACATCCAAATTTAATGAGTCAATACACCGAAACACTATAGCTATTTTCAATGCTCAGTGTACAGTCTGCCATGTTAAGGAAAACGATTTGAAGAGTGTAAGTACAGTAGAACTTCGATGGCTCGAACACCGATGGCTCGTTTACCATGGCTGAGTCGAACCCGTTCTTGAGCCCCTAGGGAAGTTCTCTACATAAGAAATGCTGCGAGATAATTAAAGAGATTTTCGTTTTTTATCTTGCAAATGTATGCTGTGTGTACTCATTAGAATCGCCTCGATGAGGCGATTCTAATGAGCACACACAGCATACATTTTCATTACAGAACACCGAAAATATGTCCAAAAGTATCTCGTTATGCCTCCTGGAAGTAATCTCAGTGGCTCGAACATCCCCTGTCTCGACCAAATTTTCATGGTCCCAAAGGGGTTCGAGCCATCGAAGTTCGACTGTATCCAGAAACGGCTCTGATATTGAGAATGGACTTCTGGTGTCAAAGTTTGAGGCTCACATAAGGTAATGAGGTAATGGCCAAATGTGACCGACTCAGTAGAAGAAGATAGATAGATAGATAGATAGATAGATAGATAGATAGATAGATAGATAGATAGATAGATAGATAGATAGATAGATAGATAGATAGATAGATAGATAGATAGATAGATAGATAGATAGATAGATAGATAGATAGATAGATAGATAGAAAGATACAATAGATGTGAATGCAATGCTCAGGAATCGATACAATTAACCCACACCTCCCATCAGAGACACCAAAGGTAAAGAATCACAAACATGAAACAACTAGACCCTAATGAAAACATCAATAGCGGAAAGCCAAAAGGACAGTTTCTGTCCCTTAAAATGGCCAATTGGCTATCCAAAACAATAATTTAAGCGATCCACACACTCAAAGACAAACCAAAACAAAAAATAAACCGCGACAGAAGAACCGCATTGGAACGGTCAGTGAAACACATTCCGCTGGGGGTCGTGGGGAGCGGGCTCCAATCGATTTTACGTGCCTACAATCCTCGCCCATACCTTCGTCAAGATTCAGACAAATAATTTGTTCAGTCCGCATGAAGGCCTCCTGACTCATCAGTGCAACATCTCCGTGAACACAAAAATCAAACAACCAAAGCTGCTTAAATCGTGAAGGAGATATTATAAGATGTCTTTAATCAGATCATTTTGTGCTATAAAAAGTACTACAGCTGGATTCTTCCTGATTCTTCCTGAATCCTGACTTACGTTAGCCTTTTGCAACTATTTGTCAGCTACACCATTTTTGCTGTGACGTTTTGAAAAATGTAGGAACAAAGCAGTACACCCTTTTTGCAACAACTTTTTAAAACCTTAACAATATTGAATTCTGCTGCTGTATATTGCAGAATACGGGTTTAGTACCATGCAGAATGTATAAAGTGGTGCCTGTTACCTACCCAGTGCCTTTGATGTACTGCTTTGCTATGTAAAAGGCTAAATAAATAAGATTTATGCACTTACACTGTTTTACAATGTAGCGCTAAATGCAATTACACTGATTTTGCGCGATCACACTCAGCGCGGAAAGTGTGTGTCAGCATTTGAAAGCTAAAAGCCCTTTGAAGTTAAATATGGGCTGTGTCATGCAATACGCATCAATGGTCATCTCGATGTTTGCAGTACAGGACGATTTGTGTTTGTTTGTTTGTTTGTTTTTTTTGCTGGGTAAATCAAGTCAAACCCCTCTAGTAGTGCTATGTCTCTGGTCGGGCTCACCGGAGTTAAAATATTGGTTTTCTTTTGCCCCACCATTTCAGTGAGTCATCATCGTTGTTTCATCTCTGTATTTGTTTGATTTTATGTTTTCGGAGATGGTTCTTTGTTGTTTCCAATTGTTTCAAATACAACTTTGTTTATCGGTTTATTTAATGTTCTTAGGTTATTGAGTAGACTTACATATGTACTACTTTAAATAGCTAGCCTGTTACTACAAAATCTTTGTGTGAATTTAGTCTGTTTTTAAACAGATTTAAACAAGAAAAGATATGGCACTTTTTTGCCGTATCAAGTGACTCGATTGTGATTGCATTGTACCATGTCGGAAAGAAACAGGCAATGGTTTCCTTTTATTATTATTGTTATTGGTAAATGTTTGGAATGTATGTTCCTTGTGACTCAGGCTTCCCATCCATACAATAATTTTGACATTTGACATTGACTTGTGACCTAATTTGTCATTTAAGATAGAGCCTTCATTTTTGTCCCACTGGTTTTACTTATGCTAACATAGGGAAACCCTTAAAAATATACTTGTCTGAAACCAGAAGGCCCTGGTCTTTGATATTTGGTATGAAGCTTCATCTGGTGGACCGCTACTATGATTATTCAAATTATAGCCCTGGGGCGAAAGATGGCCCCGCACCGGTCCCCACAGGTTTTAGATAGACTTACATATATGTATGGAAAACATTAAAAAATCTTCTTCTCTGAAACCACAAGGTCAAGGTCTTTGATATTTTGCATGAAGCTTTGTTAATATGCCGCCTCTCAGACACAATATCACTTCCATTGGCTATATAGGCGCGCTGTGTTAGAATCTCCGATATAAACACACTTTAAACGTTTGGATTAAATATTATTTTATTTGATATGTAAATTACAAGTACAATGTATTTTCTTACAATGTAAGATTGTTCAGGATCTGACAGTAAGCGTCATCTCGTAAACGTTTTTCTTCTGAGCACAGTGATCAAAGAAGTGCGTGCAGAAGGGCGCTTTTGGTGACCTCACATGTCACTTAGATGTACTCCCTATGAGGTCCGCCACAAATGAATTGTTTAGAAAATAAATTATCGTGGAAAATCTTTGCAGCTATAACATTTTTATTTATTTTGATTCTAGACGGCGAACCTGAGATCACATTTCTCTCCTGAAAGCTATTATTAGCCTCGCCATTACGAAACCACACCCGTGTGACATAGTGCATTTTTTCACATCTCCATTGTTGCTAATTTTCTGATGAAAAACTGAGATAGTTTTCTTATTTATGCTGCAAACATAGGTTTTGAGGTGGTTCTTACAAGTACCCAGAACCTATGTATTGGAGCAGAACTACGAAACATACTGTATACCCCCGTAAACCCCAGTTTAATCTATATTAAGTGGGGTTTAGGGAGTGTTCATTTCACGGAGTTCTTCACGTGATGCCAAACGACCAGGGCTAACGTTGTTCTCAGATGGGAAGTCAGATCCCTTGTTTTCCATCAAGAACCACAAACACAAATAATGTATTACAATGACGGTTCAAGAATTCATTTTAGCTTATATGCTACGAAATAATTCCTACATTGATATCTGTTTAAGAGTATGTATATGTGCAGCATTATATACCGGCTTACCACGTTTGAAATAAAAACGATATGTTCCCCTGTTGAATCTAGAGTAATCTGAACAAGAAGGAAATCACCCCAAACTGTTTTCCCAGAAATATCAGAAAACAACCATGTTAGTAAATAGCATGTCAAAAAAGACATTTGCCTAGCTTTTAAACATTTATTTCAGTCAAAATGATATAGTAAATACTGCTGCCTATTTTTAGCCAATTTTCAAGCTCAGATTTTTTTATGCAAAACCAATTTTGTCATCAACCAAAATATCTTTAAAACTAATTCTTTGTCCGCAATGTTTTGCACCATACAGAAAATGCTACATTGAAACTTTCATACTCCAGGGGATGTTTTCAGATAATAGAAAATTAAAGGAAATCTAGGGGTCATGGTGCTAATTTCTGTTTTATTAGCTCACCAGAGCCGAAGGCTCCGAGCCGAAGACTCCTATAGTATAGACAGTGATCCGCCGTCCATCGTCTGTCGTCCAGGTCCGCGTCCGCGTCAACATTTTCAAATGACCTCCTCCAAAACTGCTGGGCCGATTGAAGTTAAATTTCATGTGGAGCATCCATGGGATGGGGGAACAAAAGTTTGCTCGCGGGGTCCAGGTCACATGACCAAGCTGGCCTCCATGCCCATATAAATTAAAAACCTTTAAGAAATCTTCTTCTCCTGAACCAGTGGGCAGATTGTGATGAAACTTGGTATGTAGCATAGGGGACTCGGGTTCATCATAGTTTGCTAAAATGATGACACTCGGATGACTTTGACCCATTTTACGCCAAGGTCAAATTTGGTTACATAGACTTTTGTATGGGAAATAGTCAAAACAGCATACTTTTTTAAACTATTGCAGCCTGTGACCTGAACATTAGTAAATGCAGTGGGCAAAATGTGCTAGTGAAACTACACTAGTTTTCAAGGTCAAGGTTATTCCCTGACCTTGGCCTAAGGTCATTCAGATATGAAAATTAAAAATTTGTATTTCACTGAAACCTATAGGCCATTTGCAACCAAATTTTGTCTGAAAACTTTCTAGAACAAGGAAATGAAATTTAATAAAGTTGATTTTGGTCACATGACCAAGATGGCCGCTATGCCAATATAAGGTAAAAGCCCTTAAAAATCTTCTCCTCCTGAACCAGTGGGCCGATTGAAATAAAACTTGATATGTGGCATTGGGGACTCGGGCCCATCACAATGTGCTAAAACGATGACGCTCGGACGACCTTCACCCAATTTATGGCAAGGTCAAATATGGTCACAGAGACTTTTATATGGGAAAAAGTCAAAATAGCATATATTTTTAGCTCACCAGAGCGAAAGGCTCCGGGGGGAGCGTATAGTATAGACAGTGATTCAGCGTCCGCGTCCGCGTCAACATTTTCAAATGACTTCTCCTCAAAAAACTGCTGGGCCGATTGAAGTAAAATTTCATGTGCAGCATTCATGGGATAGGGCAACGAAAGTTTGCTTGCAGGGTCCAGGTCCCATGACCAAGCTGGCCTCCATGCCCGTATAAGGTAGAAACCCACCAACTATCTTTTTCTCCTAAACCAGAGGTCTGCTTGTGATGAAACTTGGTATGTAGCATTGGGGACTCGGGCCTATTATAGTTTGCTAAAATGATGACTCTAGTATGCCCTTGTCCCATTTTGTGCCAATGTCAAAATTGCTCACATAGACATTTGTGTGGGAAAAAATCAACACAGCATATTGTTAGCTCATCAAAGCCGAAGCCACCGGGGGAGCTTATAGTATAGGCATTGTTCCGTCGTCGTCTGCGTCTGGGTCGTCAGCATTTTCAAACAACATCTCCTCTAAAACAACTCGGCCAATTGAAACCAAATTACATGTGGAGCCTCTTTGGGAAGGGGGAACGAAAATTTGTTCGGGAGGACTGGGTCACATGACCAATATGGGCGTCATGCCCATATATGGTAAAACCCTTTAAAAATCTTCTTCTCAAGAACCGAATAGCCGATGATCTTGCAACTTGGTATGCAGCATCGGGGACTCGGGCCCTACCAAGTTTGTTCAAATGATGACCTTTGGTTGACCTTGGCCTGCTTTACATCAAGGTCAAATTTGGTCACTTAGACATTTGTATGGAAAAACGGCAAAGCAGTGGATTTTTCTGATTGCATGTTAGCTAATGGCATCAGAAATGGTATTTTCAATCAGCTGAATGGAAGTTTATCATTTTCAAAGGTCAATGTCATTTACCGACCTTTGTCCAGGGCGGCCAAGATTCAGTATTTTTATCTTCTTCTTCACTTAAACTACTTGGCCAATTGAAACCAAATTACATGTGGAGCCTCTATGGAATGAGGGAACGAAAGTTTGTTCGTGAGGACTGGGTCACATGACCAATATGACCGCCATGCCCATATATGGTAAAAACCTTTAAAAATCTTCTTCTCAAGAACCGAATGGCCGATGATCTTGAAACTTGGTCACTTAGACATTTATATGGAAAAATGGCAAAACAGTGAATTTTTCTGATTGTATATTATCTAGTGGCATCAGAAATGGTTTTTACAATCAGCTGAATGGGAGTTTATCAGTTCCACAGGTCAAGGTCATTTACCGACATTTGTCCAGGATCTAAACATTTTTGGGATCCACCTGGAAACCGTGTTATATCCAAAGCCTTGTTATAATGAACCGTCTTATAACAGGGTTGTGGTGTACATCATGTGGTCCGTTTGGCTATTGGCTGGTGTTGGGTGTAGCTTAACCAATACGTTGAACAGGATAGGGTTTCAAAAATAAGTATCATTGGTTTTGATGGATAGCGAGAGCTAATAACCTGATCTAAAATGTACTTACAGGTAATATGTACACCTCCCAGATATTGCCCGGATCTCCGAGAGATCTTTGTAACCGGATTATGGAAAATATAATGAGCAAGATTTAAAAAAAAAGTTTGTTCGAATGATGACCTTTGGTTGACCTTGACCTGTTTTACGTCAAAGTCAAATTTGGTCACTTAGACATTTGTATATAAAAATTGCAAAGCAGTGGATTGTTTCTGATTGTATATTAGCTAGTGGCATCAGAAATGGTATTTACAGTCAGCTGAATAGAAGTTGATCAGTTCCAACGGTCAAGGTTATTTACCGACCTTTGTCCAGGACGCCTCAGATTCAGTATTTTTATCTTCTTCTTCACTTAAACTACTTGGCCAATTGAAATCAAATTACATGTGGAGCCTTTATGGAGTGAGGGAACGAAAGTTTGTTCGTGAGGACTGGGTCACATGACCAATATGGGCCGCGATACCCATATATGGTAAAAGCCTTTAAAAATCTTCTTCTCAATAACCGAATGGCCGATGATCATGAAACTTGGTATGCAGCATCAGGGACTCTTGTCCTATCAAATTTGTTCAAATGATGACCTTTGGTTGACCTTGCCCTGTTTTATGTCAAGGTCAAATTTGGTCACTTAGACATTTGTATGGAAAAATGGTAAAGTAGTGGATATTTCTGATTACCTGATAGGCTGTGACATCAAAAATGATATTTGCAGTTAGCTGAATGGAAGTTCATCTATTCCAAAGGTCAAGGACATTACTGACCTTTGTCTTGGATGGCTCAGATGCAGTATTTTTATCTTCTTCTCGAGTGAAAGAGCTGTGCTGATTGAAACCAAATTACATGAAAAGCCTCTATGGGGATGGAGCAATTAAACAGTATTCGTGGTATTGTAATCAAATGACCAAGATGGGCACCTTGCCTGTATATGGTATAAACCTCTGGTGAGCGAAGTGGCCCATGGGCCTCTTGTTAAACAAACCGTTCCCCTACCCCTAGAAGATATATATAGTAAACGTACATATCAAGTCTATAAAAGATGGTGAATCACTGACAGATAACTTGGATTTTACTTGTAAATAGTAGCTGGCTATAATGTGCATTACAGCAAATCGTTTAAGTAAGTCTGTAACCATTTAGATTGATCTGATCTTGAGGGAATGCCGAATAATTAAAATTTTCAAAAATCGCAATGTTACTGTTTTCGTGAAGTTATAGCCAAGCGGAGCATGTTTAATAATGAAATGAACCCAAAACAATATCTGTTCCGCAAATTGCAACCAATTCCTTACCAAAAAGGGTAAAATGTTGGCTCTTGTATAACTTTCAGTTTTGATGGTCACACAAAAATGGCGAATTAGTAGCATTTGTCTTTAAAGGCATTTATTCCTGATTATTGTGGACTATCATTTCATTACATAATATTATGTAGCCATCCGTGCTGACTGAAGAGAAGTCCTCTGTCTTCAACAGGTAAGGGGCCTCCCTGGGGAAAATCAAGAATTTACTAACTGTTGACTAGAGTGTACATTATTGATTCCCCCCTTAAGTGCCTCAGTCAGGGGATTCAACAAGAGCTACTAATCACCCTATTAAGGGCTGCCTTTGATCTGCTATAGAAGGTATATCACAGGGGGCAATAAAACAATTATGAACACACGGTTTGTCCTACTATTCAAGAATAAATGCCTTTAAAAGGTAAAAATTCCATATACATGTAAAGCAACTAAATCTTTCGCTTTTGTTGTCAGACAACTATCATGGTTCCTTCAGCACAAAAATGTATCAGCTATGGATCAACGTACCATATGCATGGATAGTTTTTAATATGGATTTCAGAAAAAAATCCACATTTTTATCTTCTAATAACATGCATAACATTAGGTATATTTAGCTCAGCTGGCCGAAGGTCATGGTGAACTATTGTGACAGTGAGATGTCTGGCGCCGTCGTTCGTCGCCCGTCATGCGTCCGTAAACTGTTCTTGTAAACACTCCAGAGGCAGCAGTTTTGATCCAATCAACATCAATCAGATTAATTATCAAGACAATATCTCGGTCAATTTCGAATATGGGTCATGTCGGACTAAAATGTAGGTCAGTAGGTCAAATCTTAGAAAAACCTTGTGAACATTCTAGAAACCACAGTTTTAGTCCAATATACATCACTCTTGCTCAGAATAATCATCTTGACAATACCACGGTCAAATTTGAATATGGATCATGCCGGGTCAAAAAGTAGATCAGTAGGCCAAATCATAGAAAAACATTGCGAACACTCTAGAGGTCACAGTTTTGGTCCAATCATCATCAAAGTTGCTCAGAATGTTCACCTTGACAATATCTGAGTCAAGTTTGAATATGGGTCATGTCGTGTAAAAAATAGTCAGTAGGTCAAATCATAGAAAAACCTAGTGAACACTCTACAAATGACAGTTTTTGTTCCAATCAGCAGCAGTCTTGCTCAGAATGATCATTCTGACAATATCTGGGTTAGGTTTGAACATGGGTCTTATCAGGTCAAAAAGTAGGTCAGTAGATCAAGTCATAGGAAAACCTTGTGAACTCTCTAGAGGCCACACATTTAGTTCAGTCATCATAAAAATTGCTTTGAAGGATCATTTCAACAAAATCTTGGTCATGTTAGAATATTGGTCATGTCAGGTCAAAGGGTAGGTCAGTAGATCAAATCAAAGAGAAACCTTGTGAGCACTCTAGAGGCCGCACTTTTGGTCCAATCATCTTCAAACTTGTTCAGAATGATCATCTTGACAATATTATGGTCAGTTTGAAATATGTGTCATGTCGGGTTAAACAGTAAGTCAATAGGTCAAATCAAAGAAAAAGCTTGCGAACACTTTTAAGGCCACAGTTTTGGTCCAATCATCATCAAACTCGCTAAGAATTATCATCCTAACAATATCTGAGTCAAGTTCGAATTTGGGTTATGTCGGGTCAGAAAGTAGGTCAGTAGGTCAAATTACAGAAAAAGTTTGTGAACACTCTAATAGGCCACAGTTTTGGTCCAATTATCATCAAGCTTGCTCAGAATGATCGTTTTGACAATATCTTGGTGAAGTATGATTGTGGGTCATGTCGGGCCAAGAAGTAGGTCAGTGGGTCATTTAGTCATGACCTTTGAACCGTTTGAGATAGAGGCTTCATATTTGACATGGGTTCCTTGTGACAAGGGCTTCCCACTTAGCCAAGAATATGATCTGTGACCTTGACTCGACCTTTGACCTACTTAACCATAATTTTGAACCATTTGAGAAAGAGTCTTCATATTTGGCATGTATGTTCCTTGTGACAAGGGCTTCCCACCCATACAAAAATAAACTGACATGCAACCTTGGCATTGACATTGACCTCTAATCTACTTTGTTATAACTTTTGAACCGTTTGAGGCAGCGCCTTCATATTTGGCATGTATGTTCCTTGTGACAAGGGCTTCCCATCCAAACAACAATTTTGACATGTGGCTTTGACCTGTGACCTACTTTGTAATAACTTTTGAACCGTTAAATATAGAACTTTCATATTTGGCATGCACGTTCCTTGTGACAAGTGATTTGCATCCATTTGAAAAATTTGACCTGTGACCTTGTCCTTTGACCTACTTTTTTGTAAGGTTTAAACCATATAAGATAGAGCCTTCATGTTTGGAATGTAGGTTCCTTGTGACAAAGGCTTCCCACTCATACAAAAAATTTATATGTGACCTTGATCTATTTCCTACGTTATCATAACTTTTGGACCATTTGACATAGAGTCATTGACCATCCCCAACCTCGTCACTTTGACGCTTTGTTAGGTAGACTGAGCGTGTTCATCTCTGGTGCACGAGGATCTGGCCCTCAATGTCCAGATGGTGCCAAGATTGTGACATACATGTCAGCTCTGTATGGTCAAAGTGATCCACTACACCCCTCCCCCCCCCATCACCATGAGGCGGTGTTAGTTAGAACGAGCCTGTTCATCTTCGTCCGGTGCACTAGGACTTGACCCTCAATGCCCACAAGGTGCCCAGATAGTGACATACACGTCAGCTCTGTATTGTCAAAGAGATTCTCCAACCCCAACCCCTCCCCTCGCCCTTGTCACCATCATGCATTGTTAGTAAGACTATATGAATCTTATATGGGTGTGAGGGGTGGATGGAAAAATCCGTCCCGAGGGTCACTGTCCGGCATCACGAGGCTTGCCGAGTGATGCCGGACAGTGATCCCGAGGGACGGTTTTTTCTATCCACCCCTCACACCCATATAGGATTCTTTTTCTTGCATACCTTCCATTTCTATTGCTAATTTTAATGCTGCTGTCACTTCGGTTACCGACGTCCGCCATTTTCTGATGACACAACAGGAATGTTTAGTGACGTCACGCATGACGACGCCGCGCATGAGGTTGTAATCAATCAGTGCATTTATCAAACACGCGATTATATTCGATTTGGGGTCGGACCACCAGGGTTAGAATATAAATTTCTATCCCAGGGTAAAATCACGGATTTCCTTGTCTGGTGTGAAGAATGAGCCTGTTCATCTTCATCTGGTGCACTAGGCCCTGACCCTCCATGTCCACAAGGCGTCAAGATAATGGCATACACCTCAGCTCTGTATTTTCATAGAAATCCACCAAGCCCCACCCCATCCCCTTCAAAGCGAACCACCAATTCAGAAGTCAGCGCAGTCTGATCAGTCTTAGTTGTGCGCTCTAAGGATGGCTAAGGGCCAAATGCTCCTTCATGCAGCAAGTGTGTGTGTGTGTGTGTGTGTGTGTGTGTGTGTGTGTGTGTGTGTGTGTGTGTGTGTGTGTGTGTGTGTGTGTGTGTGTGTGTGTGTGTGTGTGTGTGTGTGTGTGTGTGTGTGTGTGTGTGTGTGTGTGTGTGTGTGTGAATTCGGGTTTAACGTCGCTTTCAACAATTTTTCAGTCATATCACGCCGGTGTCTGGTTGCGACAGGGAGCTCAATGCTCACGTTTATAGTGCTGCCTCACTGAAGTATCATGTCCCAGACACATTACATGATACCACACCCAGTCACATTATCCTGACACTGGATCGACCAGTCCTAGCTCTACCCCGTAAATCCGAGTGCCAAGCGAGGAGCAGCTAGTACCATTTTTAACGACTTTGGTATGTCGCGGCCCGGGATCGAACCCGAGACCTCCCGTTCCCGGAGCGGACACTCTACCAACTGAGCGATCGGGGCCGGTCTCATGCAGCAAGAGAAGTCTCTGGACATACCATATGGATGCGCAGGCTGATCTGATTCTTCGCTGGGCGAACATGAAAGTTGTAGGAAATGCTGTACTCCGGCTCATATTATAGATGCTGTATCAATGGTTATGCAGGTACATTTGCGTTTTTTACAGATTGTTAACCCTTATCTTGCTGTTCACGACAACCCGTATCTTTGCAAACAGTGTAGATCCAGATCAGATGGCTTCTGAAGAAGCCATCTGATCAGGATCTACACTGTTTGGCATTCAGTTTATGAATTTGTAACAATAAATTACATCAAGTAATTTGATTGGTTGATAGACAGAAATGGGTGTGGCTTAAATGAATATTCAGCAATATAAGGGTTAAGATCGGGCAATAAAGGGCTATTACATATATGTGAGAGATGGATAGAAAAGTTCGTCCCGATGGTCTCTTTCCGGTATCATGAGGCTTGCCCCGCGATGCCCGAATGGGATACTTAGGGATTGATTTTCTATCTTCCGCCCACATCCATGTAATGCTACTACTGTCGATTTTTGCCAGTGTTGAAGGCAATAATGAGGCGTTTTGACATGATTTACCTGCTGCGACGGTAAACTTAATTACCTCGGTCACCGCCCATTGGGGCATGAAGAAAAAGATGGGCTGCATGATGCTTCCACGCAGAGCTGAAACCGACCCGCACACGAGTACTGGTAAACCGCTTAGAGAATCTAAGCCTGCCCAGGAAAAGCGGTTCGAGTCGACCCGTCCATGCCCGGCAGGGCTTGAGATGTCATTTCATCTCAATATCGGGTAAAAGTCTCACAAAATTGGAAGCAACGTCTCCAAATTTACCCCAAATCAAACAAACAAAACTAAATTGCCGCGTAAGTGATGACCATTTAGTACCAGAAACCCCAAAACGGGTACCCGGGCAAATTGTGCAGGCCCAGATCAGACGCCGCAGAATACGGCTTCTGATCAGGACCTCCACTGTTTGCTAAAAGTTCAGCCATTTTCCAAATCAATTTTGAAGAAAACACAAACTGACATCCCTATATTTTGAAATTGACTCCTGCTAGAAGATTCCATTTGGTACAAAAAGGGTTAGCCAGTGCACAAAAAAAAAACACGCGCAAGTTCCCGCTGCTAATCCTAATCATGCGTAAAAACGGCTAAATCCAGGATTTTCTAATTTGGTGTGCAGTTACACATTTGTCTTGACTTTGCTCTGAATTTTCATAAAATTTCAGTTGATCAAATGAGCGACCTGGAAATCACAGTAGACGGTATCTTGTGTTCTTTTTATCAAGGACCTCACATGGTCCCAGGTGGCATAATTACTGTGATCTGTAACGAAACTCTAACTGGGCAAACTGTGCAAATAAAGAGGATGTTGCCTAATGCAGTACTGAATCTAGCAGAGGTGTACGTGATAACGGGTAAGTTAGACATTCCATCGATAGTGATAACCCAGCAGGCACACGTCGCTAGGGCTACGTCAAATCAACGTTCGTGCACCATCATGACGTTGCACCGACATATATTTGACATTGCATAAACGTCATGACGTTGCGCCGACGTATATTTGACATTGCATAAACGTCATGACGTTGCGCTGATGTATATTTGACATTGCATAAACGTCATGACGTTGCACCGACGTATATTTGATATTGCATAAACGTCATGACGTTGTACCGACGTTGATGTGACGTCACAATTACGCCATGTGCCTGCTTGGAAGCCTTTCTGATCCACATGATTTCTAAGTTTATAAACAAATAGATAATTACAATCGCGAATAATTAGAAATACAGTAAAATTCCCGTATTAAGACCACCTTTGGAACTGTTCAAAAGTGGTCTTAAAGACCACTTTTGAACAGTCCCAAAGATGGTCCGACCAGAGTACACTGCTGCAGAAAACACAAAAAAAAGAATAACTGCAACCGACTAAATAAGCTTTTTAAAGCAGACTGTGTCTTAATTTTAGGTGGTCTTAATAGCGGAATTTTACTGTACGCAATAAGTAAAACCGAAATCAGTATCTTAAGAAATGTATTCATGTTTAACCTTTGAGTTATGTTAAAGTTTAAGTAAACCACATACTTACTGTTGAAAATTGGAGCCTCTATTTACTTGTCGTCTTTACACTTGGTGTAACGGCCCCCGCCCATAGGGGCTTTAAGAAGTATGTGGGCTGCATGATGCTTCCATGCAGAGCTGAATCCGACCTGCACACGATTACTGGTAAACCGTTTTGAGGATTTAAGCCTGCCCAGGCAAAGCAGTGCGCATGAGCCTGACCGTCCATGCTTATAAATCCTGTTGGTTTCATTGGGCGACAGGGCTTGAGATGTCATTTCATCTCAATGTCGGGTAAAAGTCCCACAAAATTGGAAGCAAAGTCTCCAAAATGACATATACAGTGTTGATGGTGACGTTAAAACTCAAATCAAACAAACAAATGTTAAATTCTTGATAACTTAGTTTAAGTAAATCGCTTAATGTTGAATAATGGAGCCTGTACTGTACCTGTCGTCTTTACGCTTGTTGTAAATATAGGCTCTTACGCAAGTGTTTGTTTCATAAACTTCATATGAAATGACCACGAATGTTAGATTCGGTTTATCATGCAACTATAGAGAACCCGCGTTATAACGGCAGTATTTGTTCCGTATTATTGTGCCCTTTTTTATAAAGAATCCCAGTTAGGAGTATGATAGGTTAAAAAAGGTCTTTTCCACATCATTACTTCAAGAAACAAATGTTATAGACATTTGTTAGAATCGCCTCGGTGAGGCGATTCTAACAAATATCTATTGACGGGCCTCCGTGGCCTAATGGATAAGAGCGCTGACTCTTAGTCATTAGGTCTCTCACCGCCGTAGGTTCGAGCCTCGCTCGGGCCACGTTTGAGACGCCAAGTTCTGCAACGGAAGGTCAGGTGGTTTTTCTCCGGGTACTCCGGTTTTCGCCCACCTCTGATTAACGATCGGCTCGATATGAGTGAAATAATCTTGAAAGGGCCGTAAAACCAAAACCAAAAAAAAAAAAAAAAAAAAAATATCTATAACATTTGTTTCTTCGAGTATTAAATTAAAAGGATCTGTCATGACTATGGATTCGATTTGGGCATTTCTAACCCGAGGGAAGCCCATGTCGCTCGGAATCGAGGCTAAGCCTTGAGCTAAGAATTCATTCCATCTAAATTGTCGTTTAACGAGTTTGTCGTTATAACAAACGTCGTTATAACGCGGGTCCGCTGTATTCTGAATTGGATTTTGTCGCCGGAGAAACCATTTGATTGTCATGGACTACGCAATGACGGTTTGCGCCAGTTACAATTGTTATTCCACGTGTGGTCATATGATTTTTATAACTTATGGTGACGTAACAACTAAAAATAAGGTGGATTTTTTATGATAAACCAATATTTTGTTTTAAGCGGTAAAGGCGTTCAGCAAATTCACAACTTACTCAACTGTAAAACAATATTATACACACAACTGGTAATATATTTTTTTTTGGGAGGGGGGGGGGGGGTTACGGCCCTTTAAAGATTATTTCACTCATATCGAGCCGATCGTTAATCAGAGGTGGGCGAAAACCGGAGCACCCGGAGAAGCAGAACTTTGCGTCTCACATGTGACCCGAGCGAGGCTCGAACCACAGCGGTGAGAGACCTAATGATTGAGAGTCAGCGCTCAACCACTAGGCCACGGAGGTCCGTTCACACAACTGACATACATGTAAGCTAACTTTCCGCTTAGCCAGTTTCTGATATTGTAATTGAAAACACTAATTAAACGAGACTTGCATTGTGGAAGACAACGAAATGCTGACACTACCGATACCATTGTTTGATTACTATTTTTTGGTCAAATATTATCGTGACCCGTTAGAATTGCCACAACACAGTCATGCTAACGACGACCTCCGATCCCGCCCATCGGAGCTTGAAAAAAGTAGATTGGGCTACATGATGCTTCCACACAGAGCTGAAACCGACCCCACATGAGCAATGGTATATCGCCCAGAGGTTCTCTGCCCAGGAAAAACAGTGCGAGTTGGACCTCCATGCATATAAATCCTATTGGTTTAATTGGGCAGCAAGGCTTGAGATGTCAATTCATCTCATTGTCGGATAAAAGTCCTACAAATTTGGAAGCAACATCTCCAAACGACATGAACAGTGTTAGTGGGGACGTTAAACCTCAAATCAAACAATTTAACGAGGACCTATCACAGACCTTTAGGATGATCTGACCATAATTGTACTTTTGCCCCCCTCCCCCACACCCCCGATCTTGGAAAAATGCAAATCAGATAAAAGTGTAAGGCATACATTATAAAAGTAGAACTTCGATGGCTAGAAAACCGATCGCCACCGATCAATGAGGCGGTTCCAACGAACACCCACAACCTATTTTTGCAGTATAAAAAAGAAAAATATCACAGATTTTCATCAGAAAAGTAGCCATTTTGGGGATGTGATAAAATGCACTATGTCGCATGGGTGTGTTTTCGTAATGCGTTTACCATGGCTGAATTGAACCCGTTCTTGAGCCGCTTGGCAACCAAAAAGTGGGAGATAATTTAAGATTTTCTTTTTAAACATCATGAAAACACGCCTATGCGAATTTGACCCTCTAAAACCCCACTTTTATATAGTAAAACTGGGGTTTACAGGGGTAAACATTATTTTTCTTATTTCTGCTCAAAAAGGTAGATTGTGGGTACGCGATAGAACCGCCTCGTCGAGGCGGTTCTATCGAGTCCCCGCAATCTATGTTTTGAACAAAAATAAGAAAATTATCACAATTTTTCATTTTAAAATTTCCATTTTTTGACCGAAAATTTGATAATGTATTTGTATAGGCACGTTTTCGTAATGATCTTGCAAATGCATGCTGTGTGTACTCATTAAAATCACCTAAATTCCAATGAGTACACACAACAAACATTCATTTATATTTAAGAGCAACGGAAAGACCCCGAAAATTTATCTTCACTATCCCTCCTGGCTAAGGACGTTTAATAGCACTTAGTGGCCCGAACTATTGTCAAGAACAAATGTCTATGGTCTGATACAACGCATAATGAAGTAATGTAGTAATTTCTTCATTTTGATTTTTTTAATTTCATTATGCGTTGGCGAATTCGACGCCAAATGAAGTAAAAATTATTTCATTTCGCGTTGATATGCACCATATCGACGCAAAATGAAGTAATGATGGAAGAACATAGCTGTCTACAAAAGGAGACCAAAGACTTAGGAAGCAATACAGGTAAATTCCAATATAAAGACCACATTTGAGACAGTTCAAAAGTGGTCTTAAAGACCACGTTTGAAGAGTCCCAAAGATGGTCTTCCACAAGAGCACACTGAATGTCGCAATCACAAAGAAAATGTTACTTTAACCTTCAAAATATGCTTTAAAAACAAAATTTGACATGAGTACTTGTTATCTGCTTAGAAGGTCTAAGCCTGTTCAGGAAAACTGCTGCGAGTCGGCCCATCCATGCATATAAACCCTTTTGGGTTTAATTGGACGGCAGGGTTTGAGATGTCATTTAATCTCAATGTCGGGTAAAAGTCCAACAAAATTGGAAGCAACGTCTCCAAAATGACCTAAATAGTGTAGATGGTGACGTTAAACCTCAAATCAAACAAACAGACTGTCGACGCATAATGAAGTAAAATTAAGTATGCCACCTATCACCGCAAAATGAAATAATTCTTTCATTTTGCGCAAACCTCTTAGTATCGACGCATAATGAAGTAAAAACTACATTTTATTTCATTTCGCATCGACTGTGCCAACGCATAATGAAGTAAAAATTTCAAAATGAAGAAATTACTACATTATACTTCATTATGCGTTGTATCAATGGTCCCATTGGGGTTCGAACCATTCAAGTTCGATGTAGCTTTACCCTTTTTGCACCCAATGGGATCTTCCTGCTTATATATAGCAGGGGTCTATTTCGAAATTAAGGGGTGTCAGGTTGTGTTATCTTCAAAATGTATTTGGAAAACGGCTTAACGTTTTGCAAACAGGGTAGGCCGTGATCAGACGTCGCGTTTTGAGCTGGGACTGCAGTGTTTGTCAAGGTACCCCTTTAGGGATTTCTGGTACACAATGGGTTAAATGTATGGAGTTTGGAAGTCTTCTGGGACAGCCTAGCTGCTTTTTACGGCCAAATAAGCCGCAATAGTGAATCTCAACTATTTTCAGAATTATACAGTAAAAGCTTAAACCATTAGAAATTGTTGCCGTCACTAGGATGAAGGGCAGGGAGACTTTTTACGGCCACCACACATTCCCTTGTGAGAGTTTTATAACAATCATATTTTACACCTCAGTGGAGCTGAAAGGTTTATTTTGTTTATAATTAATTTGGCAAATCTCGTACGTTATTTAATCTAACAATGGAGACCCATATCAGACACAGCGTCCTCTGGTGTATGATTTGTGTTTAAACAAAGCAGACTCATATCAGACGCCGGATGATTCAGCGTCAGATTGGTATCTTCACTGTTTGCCTGAAAAATGGAACGCTAAGAATATAATGTGTTTACACTTGTAACTAAATATACTGACCGGAAATAGAAACTATACACTTTAAAATGTCTCGCTTTACAAAACAAAGGGATACTTCAGTTAACCCTTATCTTGCTGAATATTCGTTTAAGCCACACCCATTTCTGTCTATTAACCAATCAAATACGTTGATGTAATTTATTTCTACAAATTCATGAACTGAATTCTTCAGAAGCCATCTGATCTGGATCTACACTGTTTCCAAAGATAGGGGTTGTCGTGGACAGCAAGATAAGGGTTAAAAATTACTGTTTAAGGTTTTGACTAACCTTAGACATGAATCCTGTAACAATTTAAAGAAACTCTGGTGTTCAAAATAAAAGTTTTGGGGAAAAATGTAAAGTGCATTTTTCACAAAATCTATTTGTAGTCGAATTTTTACTTCAACATTTTTGCGTGTAGGTAATAAGTTAAAAGCAAGGAATGAAAAAAAATATATAACATAAAAAAATTATCGAAAAACAAACATTTTAAATGTCGCGTTTTAGTTGGCCATCCAGTTCCAAAAAAAGAGTGATATTTTTACTTTTGATGGCAAAATTTAGTAGAGTATGGCACCCATGCTAAATGTAATCCTTGATGTGTGTCAACAACCATAGGGGTGGATACAACGTCTGGAAACGCGTCTGAAGCTCAAAAGTAGGTCAAAGGTCAAATGAGTGCAAAGTGCAAAATAAACATGAAACTACTCATAACTCTCTTTTAACAAATATTTGGGAAAATTGCTTGCTTAAAATCACCATAAAACTACTCAGGTGCAGTGAACAATGGAAAATTATTTTAAATGTACCCTCAAAGTATGTCAGTCTTATAGGTCAGGGGTCATTTAAATACATGGGTGTTTTCTAATCAAATTTTGTCATAACTAGCATAAGGATATGTTGATGACCAGTATTTATTATCAAAATATTAAAAATACATTTGATACGTGTATTTGATTGTCAAAGACGGATTTAAATCCCTTAAGTTGGCATCCGAGATGGCTGTCAGACAGTTATTGACTTCTATTTTAAAAAAGAAGTGAATGCACTGATCATGAATCGATACAATCAGTGGCACCAAAGGGAAAGAAACATCAAAATGAAATAACTAGACCCTAATGGAATCATCAAGAGCGAAAAGTCCAAAAGGACAGTTACTTTCCCACATAATGGCCAATTTGCAATCCAAAACAAAATATTATAAACCATCCACACACTCAAAGACAAACCATAACAAAAATAACCGCGACAGAAGAACCGCCTTGGAACAGTCTGTAAAACGAATTAAAAATTAAATGAAGGCCTCCTAACGCATCAGTGCAACATCTCCGAGAACACAAAAATCAACCGACTTCAAAGATGAAACAACGGTGAGGACTCGAAACCACTAAAGAAACCATTGAGATGCTGGAGCAAAAGAAAACCAGCAGTTAGACTCCCATGGGTCCTCCCAGAGACAGAGTACCAGGCACCAACCAACATTACATAAAATTAAATTCTCTCTTATTCTCAGTAAGCCTTTACTCCGGAACCGTCATAGAATCTGGGACCTGACCCACAGGCGTGCAATTCAAGAGGGAAGCAAGGTTGTCAACTGTGATTTGGTTAACTACCATGCATGCAGTATGTCGTATAACATTTATGCTGCAACCAATTTTTTTTATATCGAAGAATGATTTTACCAAATTGGTGCTGAAGTCATTGCAAATATATATTTTCCTGCATTTATATACAAAGTCATCATAAAATTCGGGTTCCGATAGACCTCGTAGCAGAAGAGATTTAAGTCCAACATTAAATTTTGAAATTAAATCAAATTGACGTCTATAAAAATTTAAAAAAAGGCTTTGCGAAGTTTATGATACCGATAGCCCTGATTAAGAAGTTTAGCAGTTAACAATTTATTACGAGTGTTGAAGTCTGTTACATGACTAGACACTCTGGTAAATCGAACTAATTACGAAATATAAACGCCATAGGATGCCGCTCGAGGAACATCACCATCCAAGAAAGGAAAAGTTACATTCTTGCACACCAGACAAGGAAATCCGTGATTTTACCCTGGGATAGAAATTTATGTTCTGACCCGGGTGTTCCGACCCCAAATCGAATATAATCGCATGTTTGATAAATGCACTGGTTGATTACAACCTCATGCGCGGCGTCGTCATGCGTGACGTCACTAAACATTCCTGTTTTGTCATCACAAAATGGCGGACGTCGGTAACCGAAGTGACAGCAGCATTAAAAATTCGCAATAGAAAGGAAAGGTATGCAAGAAAAAGAATCCAATATGGGTGTGAGGGGTGGATAGAAAAATCCGTCCCTCGGGATCACTGTCCGGCATCACTGACTCGGCAAGCCTCGTGATGCCGGACAGTGAGTGACCCTTGGGACGGATTTTTCCATCCACCCCTCACACCCATATAAGATTCTTATAATCTCAAAATCGCGTTTATCATAATTTTTGCAGGAAACAAACCTATCAACAATAGACAGATGTAAATCCAAAAAGACGGAGCTTTTGGTATAAAAGAATTTGCTTTATTTAACTGAAGTTCTTGGGGGTGGGGGTGGAAATTTGACTAATCAAACCATCAAAATAGGTATTGTCAATATTTAATAAACCATTCAAATATTTAGAAGTCGAGCTAAATGCTTCAATGATTCAGATTGATTTTCGACGGAAAGGGACATCATAGAGTCTCTTTCATAACAAAACAATAACAGAACAGCCACAAGGGGTGCGGGTTCCCATCGGAATACCCACAACTTGTCTAAATAACTTAGCACCAAATCACATGTAAATATTGTCAAGTAGAAAGGTGAGAGCTTCACACACTTTCTGACATGTCCATTAAGTGTATAATTTTTATGCTCTTCAGAAGTAAAAAAAAACAACATTTCTTACATTACATGCAAGATAGAGGGAGCCTTCTTAATAAAATGTCCATTCAATTAAATGTCCATTCAATTAAATCATTAAGTTATTTTTTATAAGATTATGAGGAAATGTAGTGTAAAGGGAGAAAAGGTCATAAGTAGACAGACTTGAAGCACGAAAACGTCTGGATTTTACTTTATTTAAAACTTCGATAGAATTTACACAGAAGTCTCCCTGATCTTTCAAACAATATTTAATCACATGTTTTTATGCCAGTAAAACATGAAGTCATTAATTTGGAAAGTTCAGATGTGGTACTAGTTGAGAAAACGGGATAAATGCACGGCAAGGTCTCGCGTTTTATTTTTTTTCTCCTCAACTCGTTTAATAAATTCAATAGTACAAGAACACTTATGTAAGATCCTTTATGAAATCTAAAAAAAAAAAAAATGCTTTTTTTTCAGCGAAATTTTCAAAATAATGTTTTAAGCCAAAAATCGACCTAAAAGTGCCTGCAATCGTTTTAGCATTTTCAGCTGTGTCTTAAATATTGATTGAAACGCAAACCGCAATCAGAAATGCCATACTTTTCGCTCAATTCCGGTGGTTTGGCCAAATATGTAAAGGTTGATAACATTTCAACCATTGTGGAAATTTTCATTTCGTAAACAATATTGCCAACGTTAGATGATAAGTAATTATTGGTAAAAATGGGAATCCCATTCGCGACACAAAAAGGTTTGACTCAATGGAAACTTGAACACCAAGATTTTGACACTTGCCTTGAACCTTTGGCTTTACCCGTTAAATCGATAAATCAGACATGCCACTGATGATAATTTATATACTTGGAATTCAAATTTCATTAAAATGTTTCGCCAGTGACAATTTAAAAATGACTGTATAGTTTCTATTTCCGGTGAGTATAGTCTAAGTTTCTTTCTCTTTTATTGAAGACATTAAAACAACTTTCAAATTTACTGAAATGACTGCTTAACATACCATTACGAAAACACGCCTATACAAATACATTGTGAACTTTATCGCTGAAAAAAAAGAGAATTTAAAGATGACAAATTGTGATATTTTCTTATTTCTGCTCAAAATATAGATTGTGGGTACTCGTTAGAACCGCCTTATAAGGCGGTTCTAACGAGTACCGACAATCTGTATTTTAGAGCAGAAATAAGGAAAAATAAGGTTTACCCCTGTAAACCCCAGTTTTACTATATAAAAGTGGGGTTCAAGGGGCTCAAAATTATATAGGCGTGTTTTCGTGATGCTTTGCATGATCGCTTCAATGGTTTGTTTCCTACCCGACATCGAGATGAAATGACATCTCCCGCCCTGTCGCCCGATGAAACCAATAGGGTTTATAAGCATGGACGGGCCGACTCGCCCCGCTTTGCCTGGTCAGGCTTAGATCCTCTAAGCTGTTTACCGGTACTCGTGTGCGGGTCAGTTTCAGCTCTGCGTGGAAGCATCATGCAGCGCATATATTTCTTCAAGCCCCGATGGGCGGGGGCCGATGGTTTTCTTAAAATATTACTTTCTGAAAACAATACCAATGCCAAACGTTTATCTGAAAATTTCTGAACAGTTCCATCGTCATGGTCCCCACCCATCGGGGCTTGAAGAAATAGATAGGCTGCATGATGCTTCCACGCAGAGCTGAAACCGACCGCACATGGGTACTGGTAAACCGCCTAGAGGATCTACGCCTGCCCAGGCAAAGCGGTGCGAGCTGGCCCGTCCATGCTTATAAACTATTGTTTTCATTGGGCGGCAGGGATTGAGATGTCATTTCAAAATTGGAGGCGACGTCTCCAAAATGACTTATTCAGTGTTGACGGGGACGTTAAACCTCAAACTAACAAACAAACTTCTATCGTCTGTTTCAGATTAACACGGACACAGCACTGGGAAAACAATCTACTGATTGGAGTGACCTCTCTCTGATTTTTAAGGGTGCTGTCTAAAACTGTGTAAGCTTTCTGTCTGAGCTATGTAAGGTTTTATCTGAACTGTGTAAGATCTCTGTTCAAATTAAAAAAAAAAAACATAAATAATAATAATACTAATGCAATTTTTTTCTCTGAACTGTTCAACATTCGTAATTAGCCTTTCACTTGGAACACTGCTTGTAGGTAATAAGGACAGCCATACAATTTTGGACAGGTTCGAATATTGGGCAGATTTGTGTGTTTAGTGTGAGAGTTGGGCTTTCTTGAACATGTAGCATTATGCTATGGCCTGTCATTACGAAAACACGCCTATACAAATACACTGTAAATTTTACCGTGCAAAAACGAAACTTTTCAGATGAAAATTTGTAATGTTTTGCTTATTTCTGCTCAAACCCCGGTTTTACTATATTAAAGTGGGGTTCAAGGGGGTCAGATTTATATAGGCGTGTTTTCGTGATGCTGTCATTGTTTGACCATTGTTTACTTTTCACATGAATCACGTGAACAAGTCCGTGAGATGAAGACCCACTAAACCCCACTTTATATAGAGAAAACCGGTGTTTAAGGGGGTATACATTATTCTTATTTCGGCTCCAAGACAAAGGTTGTGGGTACTCGTTAGAACCGCCTCAATGAGGCGGTTCTAACGAGCACCCACATCCTATGTTTGCAGTATAAATAAGAAAATTATCACAGATTTTCAGTAGCCATTTTGGAGGTGTGAAAAATACACTTTGTCGCACGGGTGTGTTATCGTAATGTGTTCGATATTTCCATAAGAACAGGCTGAGTTGAATGCCATAAGAACAGGTTGAGTTGAAACATGTAGAGAAGCAATATTTAGAATTTTTAGCTCGTCTGTTTTTTGAAAAAAAACTTTCGAGCTATTGTCATCACTCCGGCGTCTGCGTTGTCGTTGTCGTCGTCTGGCGTCGTTTGGCGTCGTCGTTCCAAAAAAAACTTAACCTTGGCTATAACTTAAAAAGTATTAGACCTAGCCTCATGAAACTTCATACACACACTCATCATCAAAAGAGCTACATTTTGACCAAGGACCATAACAACATTGTTGATTTTGGCTGAATTTTGAAGTAATGCATAGCATAACTATTAATTATCCTAGTAAGGTAAATCGCCTTTTCTCTGGATCAGTTCTGTTTTGAGTTTTACTTTCGGCAGGTTCATCATAACATGAGTAGTTTACGAGTCTCATTATTGGTCAGTTTTCCGTTAAGATATTAAAGCTTTGTATTTTGATATAAGTGAACTAGTCATGTGCTCACTTCCTATTATTATTTAAATTAATAGCATTTTACCAGCGAGAGAATTTGCTCACTGGTCAGTCTTGGTTTGTACATCGGCAAGCATAGCCGAATATATCGACAGTTTGAGTCGAATTTATAGCCGAATATATCGACAGTTTGAGTCGAATTTTTTACAAACGAGTCAGGATTTTACAGCCTAGCGACTATTCCAGTCCTCGTTCGCTTTCGATTGTCAAGTGGATATGAGGGTTGTTTAATAAACTGTGACACTCCGTTTTCGTGGATACGAGGGATGTTCTAAAAGTTCTCAGCCATTTTTGGGGAGTGTTGAGACTATTTGGCAGTGCGTAGCTATGCCACCAAAACAAACTGATAAAGCAAAGGTGACGCCAAAGGAGGAGAAGGACTATGCCTTACCGCCCCCACTCCAACAGCTTGAGAAACAATCTGCTGGGTCAAAAACAAGTACTCCGGCGGGGCCTAGGACTAGAGCACAGGAGGTTAAACACAAGACAGCTTTTGACGAGTCCATGGTTGACCAGGAAATCTCGGAGACAGAGAAGTCTATTCGGGAGACAGAAGCACAGATAGAGAAGTTGGAACGACAGACAAGATTGAAGGAGAAACAGAACCAACTGGCGAAGATGAAGGCTAAGCTAGAGCGAAAAGAACAGAAACTGAGAGCAGCCACAGAGAAAGGTGAGACTGAGACTCTTTCACACAAAACTGATTCCGATATTACTGCTGCAGATCTCCGCAAAGATAAGAGTTTGAAAAACAAAGCAATTAAGAAAATGGTTAATTTAGGGTTATATTCTGATGAGAATGATTCAAGTGATTCGTCATCCAGTTCGTCATCAGGGTCATCTGAAATGTGTGATCAATCGGATTCAGAGAAAAAATCTAAAAAACAATCAAGGTCCAAGAGTAATCTAGGAAAAACAAAGCATTGTCATTCTGATTTTTATTCTGAATCTGATTCATCTTTAACTTCGAGTAGCTCGAGTTCAAACTCTCGCCACAAGAAAAAATCTAAAAAGAAATCAAAAAAATCTGGGATGTCAAAAAAGGCTTCTGACAAGGTTAAGCACCCTCAGATTTGGCCGCACTCTGTTTTACAATATGAGTTTGTATCTGAGCACATGCCATTCAAAAAATTATCTAAAAATATGTTTTTCTGTGGTGAACTCGAAATTCTTACTTCTAGGATTTCAAAATCTGAGTTTAAAGGCAGAATTCTGTTTTTGAAGAAAATTGCTTATTACGCAAACATGTATGATTGGGATAAATTGTTGCATTTTTATGCGGCTTGGTTAAGACGCATTGAGATGGGACTGAATAAATGGTCTGATGACCCGTCAATTATTGAAAATGCAATGTTATCTTCAAAATCAGTCAAGATGAAATCGGACAAGAACTTTTTGTCAAAGTCTGATCAAACATGGTGGTGTCCTGACTTCAATAATAACAAATGTGCTTATGAAACATTTACGCATCAGAAAACTATCCTAGGACACCCCCGTGTGGTAAGGCATATTTGTGGAACATGCTGGAGGAAGGACAAGAAACAGCTTAAACATCCTGAATCTTCCACAGCATGTCCGCATAAAGTCTGACTTTCAATCGAAGACACCGCTTCTGTTGCTGAGGCTTTCTGTAAGGATACAAAATCTATTTCGGAACAAAATTTTCAAGCAACCACTGTACATGTTAAATCAGAAATCGAGTCTAACGATGAAAATTGTCAAAAGTTTGCGATTTCTTTGTCTTATTACAACGTACAGGATTACATTTTAATGCATGACTTGATTGCGTTATCTGGTAAATATAACTATGAAGGTTGCAAATTTCCATTAAACACACATCTGAATATTGATTATTTTAAGTTTATGTTAAGTGGGTATCACGATGAAAAATTATGTGATTTTCTCCAGTATGGATTTCCAATCGGTTATATGGGAAGCGCTCAGCAACAGCTACAACACTCTTGTCATTTTGTCAGAAATCACAGCGGTGCAAAAGAATATCCTGGTCATGTTCAGAAGTTTTTAAGCAATGAATTGAGCCATGAGGCAATTTTAGGCCCGTTCAAAGAAAATCCCTTTAGTTGCAATATTTGTTTATCTCCCTTGAACACTGTTCCGAAAAAGGACAGTACAAATCGTCGAATTGTGCTCGATCTTAGTTATCCTAAAGGTGAATCAATCAATGATTTTGTTTCAAAGGATTTTTTTTTAGGTCAGAAAATTAGCTTGACCTATCCTGGAACTGACAGCCTTGTGTCCTTGGTAAAACTTAAAGGGAAAGGTTGTCTTCTTTTTAAAAGAGACCTGTCCAGAGCTTATCGGCAGATAGTCCTTGATCCCGGAGAAGCTTCCCTTTTAGGATATGCATTCAATGGGAACATGTATTTTGATAAAGTTCTGAGTTTCGGACTACGCAGTGCAGCATATATTATGCAGAGGGTTTCTAATAGTATAAAATACATATGCAGCGTCCTTCAAATCTTGATTGAGAATTACATTGACGATTTGGTTGGTTGTGAGTCGGTAGATAAGGCCTGGCAATCTTATACAGAGCTTGGAAAAGTTTTACAGTTCGCAGGCTTATCCGAATCTTTGGAAAAAGCCTGTCCCCCTTCCACGCAAATAGTCTTCATTGGAGTTTTATTTGACTCCGAGGCACTTACGCTCAGCATAACTCAGGAAAGGCTTGTTGAGATTCGATCTCTAGTCCAAGAATGGTTAGAGATGAAAGAGGCATCTCTCAAACAGTTGCAGTCCTTAATAGGAAAGTTAAATTTCGTAGCACATTGTGTCAAACCAGCACGAATTTTTATTTCTCGGCTGCTTAATTGGCTTCGACAGATTCAAAAATCTGATACACCTCAGGCTATTCCAGAAGAAGCAAGACTTGACCTTCGGTGGTTTTTTTATTTTTTACCCCGATACAATGGCATCTCAATGATGGATATGGAAGACTGGTCTTCACCTGATCAAATCTGTGCCACAGATGCTTGTCTTCAGTCATGCGGGGGGTTTTCAGACGGGAAATATTTCCATTGTGATTTCCCTGAATTTATTAGAAATCAAAACCTTCACATCAATAATCTGGAACTTCTTACAATAGTTGCTGCTGTTAAGCTTTGGGGACACCTGTGGAAGGGGAGAAAACTGCTTCTCAAATGTGATAATCAGGTTTCCTCCTTACTGTTGAACACAGGATCGAGTCGCGACCCTTTTTCACAATCCTGTCTTCGAGAAATATGCTTTCATGCAGCAATACATGAGTTTCAAATTAAAGGTTCTTTCATTTCTGGGAGCCAGAACAGAATTCCAGACCATCTAAGCAGATGGAATTTGAATAAAACTGCCAAAATTGCATTCTTTAAAGCAGTTGGAAGTCAGATAGTCGAAGAAATACACGTTAAACCGCATATTTTTCAGTTTTCTCACGACTGGTAAACGTATGTATGCTACTAAAAGCGCTAGTTTGACATACGTTTGCAAGAGTTGCTTCGCTTTGATCGAAGTAGAATGTACCGACACATGTATTTAATTTGCCTTTTATATTAGTACTATTATTAAATTTTGCATGTTATGTTCATTTTTCAGACCGACAACGTCAGACTTTAAATAGAGAGGTAAAACAGTCTTTGAAACATGCTTACGCAGTTGGAACTTTTAAAAATTTACGCATACAGTGGGAATTGTACTTTATGTTTTGTGCATATTTTAATCTTCAAGAATTACCAGCGAAAGTAGAAACTTTATGCCTTTATATTCAATTTTTGAGTAGATCATTCAAATCAGTTCAATCGATCCGAAATTATTTGTCAGGTATCAAGTCCCTTCATTTGATATTAGACTTGGATTTTCCGAAAGATAATATGTTACAACTAAATTTATTGTTAAGGGGTATTGCGCGTGTGAAGCAACATGTTCCTAGACAAGCTGAGCCAATTACCCCATTAATTCTACTTGATATGTATAAACATCTAGATTTCAGTCAACAACAGGATGTGGTTTTCTGGTCTGTTTCACTTTTGATGTTTTTTCTCATGGCTAGAAAATCTAACATGATGCCGAATTCAGTCAGAAATTTTGATCCCGCTAAACAATTATTACGAGAAGATGTTATCTTTGAAAATCAAATGTTATTAATCAATATTAAGTGGTCGAAAACTCGCCAGTTTGGTCACTCGCGACAAATTCCAATTACACCTATGACTGGCTCTTGTTTGTGCCCGGTTACAGCTTATACAAATATGGTTTCTCTCCTGCCGGCTAAGGATTCCGATCCCGCGTTTTGTCTCATTTCAAATAAACGCAAGCTTATTCCATATACATATGCACAATTCCATAAGCAATTGAAGTTTTTTATAAGAAAAACCGGTAGGAATGAAAAACTTTACTCCTCTCACGGGCTGAGACGTGCTGGGTGCACACTAGCTTTTAAATCTTCTATAAGTCTACCATTGATACAACATCATGGGGACTGGCTTTCTGACGCTGTTAAGCTATATCTCACATTTGATTTTGATCAGAAACTCACTGTTTGCCAAAGCATGTGCTCATGTATTCAAGCAAGTCTGTCTGATAAGTGAAATTAATGTATGTTTCTCTTTTTGTAGCCTGTCGACCATTAACGGTTACGTTAATATCGGACTCCATGGCTAAACACGTCACTAATATTGAACACACGACGGTTAAGGCGTTTCCTGGTGCAGATATATCTCGGCTGATGTACAAAATTTCAAAGAATAAGGCTAGTATTTATTCTAAACATACGATTTTATTAATTGGTACAAATGACGTCGCATCATCGAAATCGGTTGATGAAATTATGAGTCTATTCCAAAGACTGATAACCTTGATCAGAACAAAGTCATCAACTAATATTATCATATCGGGCATCATTCCAAGGCCTTGTGACCTGTATAAAGATCCTAAAGAAACACGTATGAAAAACGTCAACAAACAGCTAGAAATTCTTTGCAAGCAACGAAATGTGTCTTTTCTACATACATATAGAATATTTCTAAGTAACAACAAACCGATTCGATCTCTGTTTGAATTTCATGATCGTGGGCTACATTTAAATAGTGAAGGCATTCGAAGACTACGCCGATTCTTGCACATCGCCGTGACACACTTGCAATGACGCCTGATCCGCCATGTGTGTGCTGCTTGTTTTTCTGCTTTCCATTTCAGGCTGGCTCCTGTTGATTCCGTGCAGACGACACTGCGGGCATCGGGCGTTCTCGTCAGCATGTTTTCTGAATGCTGGGGTTCGTGGGGAATCGCGGAGACCTTTTGCGGGTATCTCCGGTTTCCTCCTCGGTCAGCCTGGTTTGGAACACCGTGTTTCACCCTTTGGGATATATGACACCATAGTGACGGTGTATTAGGAGTCGATCCTGTTTTATGTGTGTTGAGTTCTTTTTATTTTAAGGTATTTTATGTATATATATGAGATCTGCTTGCGAACATGACTGTTTACAATTATGGTTTCTGTGAATAATCAATACTATTTTTAATGTGATAGGATTCATTCGCTAGTTGGATTATGCCGTGTGCATTCTGTGACATAACATTTTCTGTGGCAATTCGTGATAATACAAGTGTATAACGATCTATATTAGCGTTGGTCCTTGTAAAAATGCACGACGTTGTCGGCGATAAACATTAATAACGTTTCAGTCTTATGACGTCACAATAACGTTTCAGTTTTGTGGCGTCACAATGACTGTGTCTTAGCGATGGCTGCAGCTGACAGCGTCGTTCGTTCAAGGTGCCGAAGGTTTCGTTGAGTGTTGTAACTGTATATGAGCCGGCGCATGACGGGTCCTACAATGAGACCGATGCGACTAGCGGAGACTCCAGTCGACCTGTGTACCAATCCACTATGATAGGGCCTTTTACTTGTGTCTCTTTGCATAAATCGTGGCCTGTGGTAGGTACATCGATCAGAGAAGACTTTGATCAAACTGCGCAAATGCGCGGGCTGATCTGAGTCTTCGCTGCTCGTTCAAGTCTTCTTCTTGGTTTTGTCATGTGCTGGATCACATCTCTTAAAATCATCTTATAACACGGAGATGTGATGGAAGTTACTTTAGAAATAATCATTGTTATACGATCAACTGTGATTTGATCATTCAAAACAGAAAGACTGACATTATGAGCGTCACAGTTTCTAAGTTATTACGCTCTTTGTGAATGGGCTTGATTATTGCATATCTGATGAACATAATAGTTTCCTGTCTTTTTTGCTTGATTCCTTTCTATTCTCCTCTCTGTTCTTTTTATGGGCGGTTCCTGCGGATTGGAGGGCTTTATGATATTGTAATTTATTCAGATTTAATCAAATATGAAATTTGAATAAAATTATTGTCTTGTAACTATGTACATAAAAACTTGACCGCCAATTATATATTTGCAATTTTATTACTTTTTCTATTTCTTTTTCTATTCCTGGTTTCCGCACGTAGATAATTTTGAAGTAATGCATAGCATAACTATTAATTATCCTAGTAAGGTAAATCGCCTTTTCTCTGGATCAGTTCTGTTTTGAGTTTTACTTTCGGCAGGTTCATCATAACATGAGTAGTTTACGAGTCTCATTATTGGTCAGTTTTCCGTTAAGATATTAAAGCTTTGTATTTTGATATAAGTGAACTAGTCATGTGCTCACTTCCTATTATTATTTAAATTAATAGCATTTTACCAGCGAGAGAATTTGCTCACTGGTCAGTCTTGGTTTGTACATCGGCAAGCATAGCCGAATATATCGACAGTTTGAGTCGAATTATCTCCCCTTTTCCAATTTTTTTCTGAAACACATTTTTTGCTCTCATTTTAATAATATTCACAACAGAGCCTTCAATCTTCACATGAATGTTCCTTGGGACAAGACCTTTTCAGTGATACCACACTTTTTGATCTGTGACCTTGACCTTTGAACTTTGACCTATTTTTCGAAAATTTAACCGAAAACCTTAACCTTGACCATATTTCCAAAAGTATTTGGCCTACCTTCATGAAACTTCATACACATACTCACCATCACAAGAGCTACATTCCCTTCAAGTTTTATAACTCCATCTTGCAATTTGATTGAATTATCTCCCCTTTTCTCTCCGTTTTTTTAAATTGTTTTTGTCTCTTATTTCAATACTATTCACAACAGAGCCTTCCAACTTCACATGAATGTTCCTTGGGACAAGACCCACGCTTTTTGACCTGTGACCTTGACCTTTGAACTTTGACCTATTTTTCGAAAAATTAACCCAAAAACTTAACCTTGACCATATTTCCAGAAGTATTTGGCCTGCCTTCATGAAACTTCATACTCACACTCACCCATCATCACAAGAGCTACATTTTGACCAAGGGTCATAAATATATTATTGATTTTGTCTATGTGACATGGAAAAACAGACGAGCATGGCGCCGCTTGCGGTGCTCTTGTTAAAATTGTTGTGTTTGATATCGAACCTGGCTGCCATGGCATCCATCAGGAAAATCTTCAAAAAACATCCATTACGATAACACACCCGTGCGACATAGTGCATTCTTACACAGCTCCAAAACGGCTATTTTTCTGATGAAAATCCGTGATATTTTTCTTATAAATACTGCAAACATAGGTTGTGGGTGCTCTTTTATACCACCACCGACTTGAGGCGGTTCTAACGAGTACCCACAACCTATGTCTTGGAGCAAGAATAAGAAAAATAATGTATACCCCATAAACCCCAGTTTTCTCTATAAAGTGGGGTATGGCGGGTCTTCGTTTCACGGACTTGTTCACGTGATGCCTTAAACTGGAAGTCAGAAGTTGGATTGAACATAATGAGAGGCATCAGGGTTACATGGAGTTCCAGAACTGCTAAATAGAGGATCTTACATGAGTGTTCATGTATTATTGAATTTATTAAACGAGTTGGGGAAAAGGGATAAAATGCGAGGCTTCGCCGAGCATTTTATCCCTTTTCCTCAACGAGTTTAATAAATTCAATAATTCATGAGCACGAATGCAAGATTCTGTTTATCATATGACATTTGAAACACCTTTTATTCACGATTGTTTAAAAAAAAAGTCAGTTTTCCGCCATTAGTAAACGCGACGCCGTTACGGACGTCGTACATGTAACGTTACGGAACGTATCTAGTTAATTAGCATATTTAATTCACTAGTGGATTATCGAATATATTACATGGCGTTTTTACACTCTCAGACGCGACGTCATATGATAAAATTGCTTTGTTGTGATATGCAGGATGGCCGGTAAGGTGGTCATTTTGAAAATCGTGAAACCAAATCTACATTTTAACAACAATTGCGCCCAGTAATTTAAGAGGCAGCATCAAGGGAACGTTTGTTTTGTATGTTTGATTTGAGGTTTAACGTCCCAGTCAACACTGTAAAGGTCATTTTGGAGACGTTGCTTCCAATTTTGTGGGACTTTTACCCGACATTGAGATGAGATGACATCTCAAGCCCTGCCGCCCAATGAAATCAATAGGGTTATAAAAGCATGGACGGTCAGACTTGCACCGCTTTGCCTGGGCAGGCTTAGATCCTCTAAGCGTTTTAACCAGTAGTCTTGTACGGATTGGTTTTAGCTCTGCGTGGAAGCATCATGCAGCCCACGTATTTCTTTAAGCCCCGATGGGCGGGGGCCAATAAAGAGAACGTACAGATTCAGGATTGCCAGAGGTAATCTCATCTAATAGCCAAGGTGGCCACCATGGCATAGTGCATAGTGTGCCATATTATGATCAGCCTAATCAAGGCGAGCTCTTCTGGCCCACTTGGGCATTACGGAAACACGCCTATACAAATACATTGTAAATTTTACCGCCGAAAAAGCGAAAATTTTAAGATCATTACGGTAACACATCCGTGCGACATAGTTCATTTTTCACATCTCTAAAATGGCTACTTTTCGCATGAAAATCTATGATATTTTTTCTAATTTGTACTGTAAACATAGATTGTGGGTACTCGTTATAACCGCCTCGTTGAGGCGGTTCTAACGAGTACCAACAACCTATGTCTTGGAATAAACATAGGAAAAATAATGTTTACCCCCGTAAACCCCAGTCTTCTCCGGCTATACAAAGTGGGTTGTAAGGGGGGGGTTCATTTCACGGACTTGTTCACGTGATGGAAAACTTGTGATATATTTCTTATTTCTGCTCAAAATATAGATTGTGGATACTCGTTAGAACGAGTATCCAAAGTCTATATTTTAGAGCAGAAATAAGAAAAATAAGGTTGACCCATGTAAACCCCAGTTTTACTATATAAAATTGGTGTTTGAGGGCGTCAAAATTATGTAGGCGTGTTTTCGTGATGGCCTTTAGTTTAACTGTTTGTGTTCTTTCTCAAACGTGTACGTTTTCACTCTAAGCCCCCGCCCATATGGGCTGGAAGAAATATATGGGCTGCATGATGCTTCCATGCAGAGCTGAATCTGGCCTGCACACTAGTACTGGTAAACCGCGCAGAGGATCTAAGCCTGTCCAGGAACCGCGATGCGAGGCGGACCGTCCATGCTAATAAACCCTATTGGTTTCATTGGGCGACAGGGCTTGAGATGTCATTTCATCTCAATGTCGGGTAAAAGTCCCACAAAATTGGAAGCAACGTCTCCAAAATGACCTTTACAGTGTTGACGGGGACGTTAAACCTCAAATCAAACAAACAAAACAAAACGTTTTCACTCTAAACCGCGGATGCATTCTTTTTTAATTATGTAATCTTTATTTTCGAATTGTTTCGTTTTTCTTTTTTTTTTCTTTTTTTTTCTTTTTTATTATTTGAGGTTTAACGTCCCCGTCAACACTGTGAAGGTCATTTTGGAGACGTTGCTTCCAATTTTGTGGGACTTTTACCCGACATTGAGATGAAATGACATGTCAAGCCCATAGCGCCCAACGAATACAATAAGATTTATAAGCATGGACGGGCCGACTCGCACCGCTTTACCTGGGCAGGCTTAATCCTTTAAGCGGTTTACCAGTACTCATGTGCGGTCGGTTTCAGCTCTGCATGGAAGCATCATGCAGCCCATTTATTTCTTCAGGCCCCAATGGTCGGGGGCTGTTTTCCGAATTGTGATAACTGTCTTACCTGTGAGCCGGCCTCCTTAGCTCAGTCGGATGCGCGTCTGACTGGTGATCAGGAGGACGCGGGTTCAGTACCTGCCGGGGACGGCAACATTTTTTCGTGGAGATTGATCATGAAATCTATTCTGCAGTCCTTCTCTCCCTTCCGCTGATTCAAGAAGGGCAGCTGTCAGCTCCTGGTAAAAGAATGTGCACTGCACTGGTTAAGCACTTACGTATAAGCCTGTCCAATTAATGTGTGGATAGGTAAACTGACCGGCTCAAAAATGACCTAAACAGTGTTGACTTATGGGGCGCCGTTTTACTATTTAATCCGTATTTATAGATATCAATAATTATTTATGGATATCCATAATTCGAATTATGGATATCCATATTTCTCCTCTGCAAATAAACCTAATGAATTATGACTGCTTCCTCTGCAAAAAAAATCGATTATTCCCGTCAGGTTTCCGATTTAGGTGTGTTATAAAAGCCGGGAGGTAGTGTAGGGCAGGCTTAGTTGTGGCCTATGGTGTGGTGAGATATCTTTTGTTTGATTTGAGTTTTAACGTTTAGGTCATTTTGGAGACCTTTCTTCTAATTATGTGGATCGTTTAGCCTTCATTGAGATGAAATGACATCTCAATCCCTGTCGCCCATTGACTCGCATCCCTTTGTTTGGACATGCATAGACCTTCTAAACGGTTTACCAGTACTCTCAGCCCATGCGGCCAAATCTATTTCTCCAAGCCTCAATGGGCGGGGGCCAGGAGATATATATGAATCTGCCTGGTATTCCATTTACCTCAAGAAGAGTATTATATGGATATGCGTTAATACTATATAACGACCATGTGCATTTTTATTCCAGAAAACATGCACGGATTGCCTGTTTGGATCATTATAATCTTAGTCCGACTTTCAGTGTCCTTAGCTGCGCAGTCCTCGTAGAGGTGATTCCAGAGGGACCGGATCCGTTGGCCGGACTTTCCAGATCTTTCGGTTGGTTCCGATATTTAGCTGCACTCTTGAAAACAATCACGTGTCTTGGGGAGAAATCATTAAAACAAAAGCTTTGGTGGTGATTTATGGATATCCATAGTTCGAATTATGGATATCCATAAATCGATCTGAATTATGGATATCCACTAATCGAATTATGGATATCCATAATTCGGATTATGGATATCCATAAATCAGAGGAATAATGGATATCCATAAATCGAATTATGGATAAATAATAAAACGGTGCCCCATATTGACTTGGCCGTGTTTACTGTTTTGTTGTTTTTGGGGCTAGTTCGTTCCTAACTATAGTCAAAACGCAGCGAGACGTGACTGCATTTTTAATTTTGGACTAGTCCGTGTTTTAGGTAAGTCGCTGGGATTTTACGTTAGGAGATAAAGTTGTACTGGTATTCTTACTGCATCATACTTACCACTTGGCCACAACTTCTACTTAATGGCATTATAAAAAAAAAACTTATCTATAATGCTAAAATCCTGTTAAAAAAGAAATCCGAAGCCTGCTTTCCCTGAAACATGGATAAGTCTTGCCACGCGTGAACGTTGAACACTCAAAGGTCGTTGATAAGCTATAGTATAGATATTGTGTCATATTACATGTAATGTGGGTGATTAACTGATATTTTTGTGTTTTATGGTGGGAAATTCGTTGATATTTTGCCTTATATTGCAGGATCTATTAAGCGATTGTTAGCTTTTCTTCATTGTGTTTTGGAATGTTATTGATATGCATGTTCTTAAATTCAGCCGACTCTCGTTATCTTACATTACGAAAATACGCCTATACTACTACATTGTAAACCTTACCGCCGAAAAAAAAACAACAAACATTTCAAAATAAAAACTTGTGATATCGAGGCGGTTCTAACAAGTACCCACATTCTATATTTTGGAGCAGAAATAAGAAAAACAGGATTTACCCCTGTAAACCCCAGTTTAACTATATAAAAGGGGGTCATTATTATAAAGGCGTGGTTTCGTGATGAACACTAAAGGAGTGGAATATTGAGTTTGAAATAACAGTAGTTTTAGATAAAAGCAGTTGAAATCTAAGGAACATAAAATTATAGCAAAACTAATGACACAACAGTACACACAGTTTAGTTTGACTTAAGCGATTGTTGGAAAAATCAGAGTTTAAGATAACGTGAGTCTACTGTATTTCGTGTTATTATATATGTGGGGAATTAACTGTTTTGTTTTTATTGCTGTCATTTATTGTGGAAAATCCGTTGATATTTTGTCTTATATTGCAGGAACTATAAAGCGATTGTCAGCTTTTTTCCATTGTGTTTTGGAATGTAATTGATATGCATGTTCTTACATTCAGTCGACTCTCGTTATCTTACATTACGAAAATACGCCTATACTAATACATTGTAAACCTTACCGCCGAAAAAAAAAACAACAACAAACATTTCAAAATAAAAACGTGATATTTTTTCTTATTTCCGCTCAAAATATAGATTGTTGGTACTTGTTAGAACCGCCTCATCGAGGCGGTTCTCACAAGTACCCACATTCTATATTTTGGAGCAGAAATAAGAAAAACAAGGCTTACCCCTGTAAACCCCAGTTTTACTAAAAAAGGGGGTCATTATTATAAAGGCGTGGTTTCGTGATGAACACTTAGGGAGTGGAATATTTAGTTTGAAATAACAGTAGTTTTAGATAAAAGCGGTTGAAATCTAAGGAACATAAAATTATAGCAAAACTAATGACACAACAGTACACACAATTTAGTTTGACTTAAGCCATTGTTTGAAAAATCAGAGTTTGAGATAACGTGAGTCTACTGTATTTCGTGTTATTATATACATGTATGTGGGTAATTAACTGTTTTGTTTTTATCGCTGTCATTTATTGTGGAAAATTCGTTGATATTTTGCCTTATATTGCAGGAACAATGCAACGATTGTTAGATTTTCTCCATTGCGTTTTCGAATGTTCTTATTTATTTTTCGTTATTAAACAAGCGGGTAATTAACTGGTATTTTTGTCTTTTTGTGTGTGAGAATTGTTGATATTCTGCCTAACATGTAAGAAACTTTGCAACAACTGTTGGAATTTTCTTCCCAGTGTTTTGGGACAATTTTACAGTAGGAAAATTGTTTAATGGCGTTTATAACTGCTACATAAACATTACGCGTTTGAACTTCAATGCCTCGATCACAAATACCTAGTGTAACATTATATAGAGGATCTTACATGAGTGTTCATGTATTATTGAATTTATTAAACGAGATGTGGAAAAGGGATAAAATGCGAGGCTGTGCCGAGATTCTATTTATCATATGGCATTTAAAACGCATTTTATTCACGATTGTTTACAAAAATGTCAATTGTCCGCCATTAGTAAACGCGACGCCGTTGAGGACGTCGTACATGTAACGTTACGGGACGTATCTAGCTAATTTGCATATTTAATCCACTAGTGGATTATCGAAAATACTACATGGCGTTATTACACTCTCAGACGCGACGTCATATGATAAATCATAAAAGTTAAGGTTGTTTTTTGTTTGTTTGATTTGATTTGAAGTTTACCTCCCCCGTCAACACTGTAAAGGTCATTTTGGAGACGTTGCTTCCAATTTTGTGGGACTTTTACCTGCCATCGAGATGAAATGACATCTCAAGTTCTGCCGCCCAATAGAACCAATAGTGTTTATAAGCATGGACGGGCCGACTCACACCGCATTACCTGGGCAGGCTAAGATCCTCTAAGCGGTTTACCAGACTCGTATGTAGGTCGGTTTCAGCTCTGAGTGGAAGCATCCTGCAGCCCATATATTTCGTCAAGCCCCGATTGGCAAGTTAAGGTTGGTATTTTGAAATATTTACAATGCCCGTGTAAAGTCTAGTGTAAACCTATGTATGAAAACAATGTAGTTCATACTTCCATGAACGCATCGAGTCACATGATTTTCAGTGACGTCAAGTGACCTCAGTTTAAACCATGGTTCTGTACGGGCGTTGGGGACGTCAACGCTGTTCAACTCGTTCTATAAAACAGCGTGTAAATGTTTTTCAGCTTTATAGCTTTTTTTTTTCGCCAAGTGATAGGGGGCAAAGAATGTAAATATTAAAAATAAACTTAATATTTCAACTTTTCTGAAATTATGAACGATAGCGGGTCGCTAGCAAAGTTTACTCGTACATGAACTCGTCCATTTACTTTGCACACGACCCATTGCGTTCATACTTTCATGAACAGCAGAAAAATGAAATTCATTTCTTAAATAACTGAAGGATAGGTGTTGTTAATTCTCCATAAAAACCTATGTTGTGGGTATTCATTAGAACCGCCTCGACGAGGCGGTTCTAATAAATACCCACAACATAGACTCAAATGGAGAAATAAGGACAACTATCCTTCAGTTATCACAAAACACGCAACTTATATGTTGCTATGAATTAATATGTACATGAAGTCACAGATTGCACTTTTCTGTCTGAAACTTTGTGGAGACAGTTTGATGTCTTGGAACAGTTATTACATGTAAGATACATATAACATACTAGTATGATAAAGGGTATTTTAGTGGTCCGCAATGACACCTTTTATGATTTTGTACGAACAATTTGACCTGAGACTGACCTTTATGCAAGGAATAAATTAGTCAACGCTATCGCCTAATACAACGGCTTTCGTAAACTTCTCGTGAATTTTCGGCATCTCGTGAATAGCGGCCCATTTACCGACCTCTATGTATTGTATAACAGCATCGCCATCTTCGGAAAACGGCGAAGATGAATATATGCATTTAGTCGGGTATAAAATTATGTTAATAGAGTTCACCAGTATCAGGTCAATTTGTTCGAACTATATCACATATGTTCCTTATTGAAACTGTCAAAATAGGGTATGCTTGTTTCCTATTTAAAATAGAATCAAAATGACTACTGTATCAAATATAGAGGATCTTACATGAGTGTTCATGTATTATTGAATTTATTAAACGAGTTGAGGAAAATGGATAAAATGCGAGGCTGTGCCGAGCATTTTATCCTTTTTCTCAACGAGTTTAATAAATTCAATAATACATGAGCACGAATGTAAGATTCTATTTATCATATGACATTTAAAACGCATTTTATTCTCGATTGTTTACAAAAATATCAATATTCCGCCATTAGTAAACGCGACGTCGTTAAGGACGTCGTACATGTAACGTTACGGGACGTATCTAGCTAATTTGCATATTTAATCCACTAGTGGATTATCGAAAATATTACATATAGATTATTCATTCTCCTAGTTGAAATATGGGATTTATAAACCGAGGGAGGTAAAACAATCCGATAAAGAAACGAGTGCGAAGCACGAGTTTCTTTAACGGATTGTTTTACCTCCCGAGGTTTATAAATCCCATATTTCAAATAGGAGAAATGTATAATCTGTATATTACATGCACTTCCATAGACTTTTAGGAGAGTTTGAATCTTGAATTTTGGATCTGAATGCCCGTTCAGTTGACTGTTTACAGCCCATGTAAACGGTTCAATCAGCGAAGTGTTACAGAATCTGGGTGGAAGAACAACTGGATGGGCGCCATTTGAAAGCGCTTTCTACAGTTTTTTTAACAAAAAAAGAAGAAACAAAGTGTTTCAGTGATAAAACAAGTAAAACGTTAGATTAAATAAACCAAAACTTACATCCTAATCAATGGTCATATCCATGTTTTCTTTCATTTCATTTCATTTCAAAGCCTTCTAGTGGCCGAGATAACTCACTAGTATAATCTTTCACAAGTAGTGTCTGCGTAATAACTCATAGTATAGAGGATTATTTTTTTTTTTTTTTTTTTTTTTTTTTTTTTTCCCTCCCTCTTTCACCCAACATGATGAAAATCAGACATAAACAGCAATCAACAGGGTTAAGATATAGATGAGACCATTAATCATGCACTCTAAATACATATTTATTGTTGCACTCCATCCTACAAAGAGACAATTATTATTATTAGCATTATTATTATTTTCAAATGTTCAGGGGATACTCATGTAATCATATCACATTTCCAGCTTCATTTGACTCTGCTGCATCTGCACCTCTCCTGGGCTTCATCAGTAACCATCCCGGCACCACTGCAAACTGAGGAGAAAAATTGTAAAGAAAAACACCAAGTGCCCCGACCGGGGACCGAGCCCACGACCCTGGGGCAAAAAGCAAGCGAGTCAAACACCAGGCCAAAAGGTTCGGGCCAGCCAGACCGGTCAGTTATGCACTCCAAATAAGGCGATTTATGATGGCGTGCTACTTCATTCCTCTATCCTACAAAGAAACCAATATTTTAATGTTTAAGAGAGACTCATTTAAACATGTCATATTTTTAGATCCTCTTGACTCCGCTTAATCTGGTCCATCCATGGGCTGCAGCAATAATCATCCCGGCACCAGGCACCACTGTAGTAGGAGAAAAAAAAAAAAAAAATCCAGTCTAGTGCCCCGACCGCTGATTAAAGGAGCGTGATAACTCATTGGTTAATCCACTTGCCCCAGACACCATAGGTCCTGGGCTTGATATCGGCAGTGGCCACAAAAGGCCGACGCCCAAACACACTCCAACCGCACCACCTGCAGAATGAATCACATTTCCAGATTTCTTTGACTCCGCTGCATCCTCACCCACCCCAGGACCCACGGGCAACCACCCCACCAGATATCACTGCATCTGAGGAGAACAATCTGTAAAGAAAAACCAACCGACTGCCCCAAAAATAATGATTGATATATATATCAAAGAATATGTAGTAATTAAAGGTCAACCACACTCAGTCCCATAATGTATGATAAATTTATGTATATCCTCAGACCAGGTACAGCCGTGTCGGCCACTTCCCGCCGTTCAGATATAACCATGAATATAGATAATGATTACAATACATCAGAGAATATGTAGTACTTCATTAAATGTGAACCACACTCATTCCCATAATGTTTAATGAATTTTGAAGGCCAGGTACAGCAGTGTCGGCCACTTCCTGTCCTCCAGATATAACCATGAAAACATGAACCACACTCATTCCCATAATGTTTAATGAATTTTGAAGGCCAGGTACAGCCGTGTCGGCCACTTCCTGTCCTCCATATATAACCATGAAAACATGGACCACACTCATTCCCATAATGTTTGATGAATTTTGAAGGCCAGGTACAGCCGTGTCGGCCACTTCCTGTCCTCCAGATGTAACCATGAAAACATGAACCACAATCATTCCCAAAATGTTTGATGAATTTTGAAGGCCAGGTACAGCCGTGTCGGCCACTTCCTGTCCTCCAGATATAACAATGAAAACATGAACCACACTCACTCCCATAATGTTTGATGATTTTTTTTTTTTTTTTTTTTTTTTTGATTTTTTGTTTCAGCGTTGCATCCGACTCAAACGTCACGCATTCTGAACGTCTGTTGATATTTCTTAGACGCCATTACAATGACGTCATGAATAACGTCGCCGTGATTGAAACTTTCCCGCGTTTGAATAGAACAATTTCACTGCAAAGCGGTATCTCGTATCTTGTACATAAAGTAGTTCCAGCTGAAGGGATTTATTTCCCCGGCTGAGAGGAAATATTTCTTCTTAGCAAAAAGGAAAATACCAAGTTTATGTCTGGTAGAAATCATGGTATTTCTCTGTAATGCATGTAATATATGGCGTTATTACACTCTCAGACGCGACGTCATATGATAAAAAGGTGTATTTTGAACGAGGCTAGAACTGATTATCTCGGTTCAAACATTTTGACAGGAATCTATAATATATATGGTGCGAACAAATTGACCTGAGACTGACCTTTATGCAAGGAATAAATTAATCACCGATATCGCCTTTCGTAAACTTCTCGTGAGTTTTCGGCATCACGTGAATTGCGACCCATGTATTGAATAACAATATCGTCATCTTCGGGACAGGCGAAGATTATAAGAATCTTATATGGGTGTGAGGGGTGGATGGAAAAATCCGTCCCGAGGGACACTATCCGGCAACACGAGGCTTGCCGGGTGATGCCGGACAGTGATCCCGAGGGACGGATTTTTCTATCCACCCGTCACACCCATATTGGATTTTTTTTCTTGCATACCTTCCATTTCTATTGCGAATTTTTAATGCTACTGTCACTTCGGTTACCGACGTCCGCCATTTTGTGATGACACAACAGGAATGTTTAGTGACGTCACGCATGACGACGCCGCACATGAGGTTGTAATCAACCAGTGCACTTATCAAACACGCGATTATATTCTATTTTGGGTCGGAACACCAGTGTCAGAACATAAATTTCTATCCCAGTGTAAAATCACGGATTTCCTTGTCTGGTGTGCAAGAAAAATATATGCATTCAGTCGGGTGTGAAGTTCATCAGTCTCAGGTCAATTTGTTCGCACTTTACTTATACGTAGATTTAAACTGTACATCGGTCGATTACGAAGTAGCAAATCTTTTGTGTTCTGCGGCTGAGAACAATAGTGAGTTATTTCCCACTATCGTTCAAAACGACCAATCAACATATTATATTTATTTCTTGCTTGCTTGCAATGGACGAAAACACGCCTATATAATTTTGACCCCCTTGAACTCCGGTTTTATATAGTAAAACTTGGCGTTACAGGGGTATTTTTTTATTTTTGATCAAAAATATAGATTTTGGGTACTCGTTAGAACCGCCTCGATGAGGCGGTTCTAACGAGTGCCCACGATCTATATCTGGAGCAGAAAAAAGAAAAATATCATAATTTTTCATCATAAAATTTTCATTTTTCGGCGATAAAGGTGGCAATGTATTTGAATAGGCGTGTTTGCGTAATGGAGTTATTTCCCACTATCGTTCAAAACGGCCAATCAACATATTATATTTATTTATTGCTTGCTTGCATGACGAAAACACGCCTATATAATTTTGACCCCCTTGAACTCCGGTTTTATATAGTAAAACTTGGCGTTACAGGGGTAAACTTTGTTTTTATTTTTGATAAAAATATAGATTTTAGGTACTCGTTAGAACCGCCTCGATGAGGCGGTCCTAACGTGTACCCCCAACCTATATTGTGAGCAGAAATAAGAAAAACATCATAATCTTTCATCAGAAAATTTTCATTTATTGCTTTTTTTGTTTGATTTGAGGTTTAACGTCCCTGTCAACACTGTAAAGGTCATTTTTGAGACGTTGCTTCCACTTGTGTGGGACTTTTACCCGACAGTGAGATGAAATGCCATCTCAAGCCATGCCGCCCAATAACACCAATAGGGTTTATAAACATGGACGGACCGACTCGCACCGCTTTGCCTGGGCAGGCTTAGAATCTCTAAGCGGGTTACCAGTACTCGTGTGCAGGTCGGTTTCAGCTCTGCTTGGAAGCATCATGCAGCCCATTTATTTCTTCAAGCCCCGATGGGCGGGGGCCGATTCCTTTAATTGCAGTTTTTTGTTTGTTTGTTTGATTTGAGGTTTAACGTCCCCGTCAACACTGTAAAGGTCATTTTGGAGACGTTGCTTCCAATTTTGTGGGATTTTTACCCTACATTGAGATGAATTGACATCTCAATCCCTGTCACCCAATGAAACCAATAGGGTTTATTAGCATGGACGGTCCGCCTCGCACAGCGGTTCCTGGACAGGCTTAGATCCTCTAAGCGGTTTACCAGTACTAGTGTGCGGGCCGGATTCAGCTATGCGTCGCATTTATTGCAGTAAAATTTACAATGTATTTTAATAGGCGTGTTTTCTTAATGACGGTATTTTGGGACACAAAAAAAATTGCTAATATATAATGTTTTCAAACTGTTTTTTTGTCAACCACTCAACAGCCATAGGCGAAAGAAATGCCCACACAGCCCCAAACACACCCACACACGCACGCCAATGTGAGACACCAAGTTGTGCAACGGAAGTCCGAATGGCTTTTTCCCCGGGTACTTCGGCTTTTGCTTACATTGATTAACGATTGGCTCGATATGATTGTAAAATCTTTAAAGGGCCGTAAAATTAAAACAAAAACGTAAAACACACATACAACATGGCAGTTAGAAGTTAGAAATTAGAAGTTAGAAGTAAGAAGTTAGAAGTATGAAGTTAGAAGTTAGAAGTAAGAAGTAAGATGGAAGAAGTTAGAAGTAAGAAGTTAGTAGTATGAAGTTAGAAGTTAGAAAAAAGAAATGGCCCTACCCGGCTTTCGTACTACCAAGTCCATGATAAAATAAAATCGAAATCAGGAATCAATATAATTAACTATCACCTCCCACCCAAGACATCGAAGGCAGAAAACAGCAACATTAAACAACTTTCCTATAATGAAAACTTGACAAGCGGAACGTACTGTAGAGCATTGTCTATAAAAATACATAGTAAACTTACCACCAAAAAGTGAAAATTTTAAGATGAAAAACTGTGATATTTTCCTCATTTTTGCTCAAAATATAGATTGTAGGTACACGTTAAAACCGCCCCACGGAGGCGGTTCTAACGAGTACCCATAATCTATGCTTTAGAGCAGAATTAAGAAAAATAAGGTTTACCCCATGTAAACCCCGATTTTACTATATAAAAGTGGGGTTCAAGGGGGTCATAATTATATAGGCGTGTTTTCGTGATGTTTTGTAAGTCGAAATTTCAAGGGTATACCTAGCCCTAGAAGGTATACTCTCAACTTTTCGACTTACAAATTCGAAATTTGACAATTATTACTCGAAATTTCGACATATAAACTTGAAAGTTTGATAACTATCTCGACCTTTCGACTTATTAACTCGAAATTTCCACATAATATCTCGATATTTTGAATTCATATCTGAAAATTTAGACTTACTATCTCGAAATTTCGATATAAGAACTCAAAATTTCGACATACGAAATGTCGTCCTTATATCTCGATATTTCGACATAATAACTCGAATGTTTGACTTACTTTCTCAAAATGTCGACTTATGTTTTCGAAACTTTGACATTATAACTTGAAATTTCGACTTAGTGTCTCGGATTATCGAAATTATGATGCGACAATACATGTAACTCGATATTTCGAGTTATTAACTCGAAATGTCAACTTACCATCTCGAGGCGGTTCTAACGAGTACCTACAATCTATATTTTGAGCAGTAATAAGAAAGATATCACAATTTTTCATCTAAAAATTTTCACTTATTGCAGAAAAAATTACGAAGTATTTTAATAGGCGTGTTGTCTTAATGACTGTATTTTGGGACTCAAATAAATGGTTGATATATGTTGTTTTCAAACGTTCTTTTTGTCAAACAATCAACTACACAAGAGGGACAGAGATCGGCGAAAAAAATGATTACGCTTCAAGTCCGTTAAAATCAGGAATCGATACAATTACCTTACCTCACACCTCCCATCCAAGACATCAAAGGCAAAGAAACCCCAACATAAAACAACTTCCAATGATGAAAACTTCACAAGCGGAAAGTACTTAAGAGCAATCATTGCGAAAACACGCCTATCAAAATACATAGTAAACTTTAAAGCTGAAAAAAAATGAAAATTTTAAGATGCAACAATTGTGATACTTTTCTTATTTCTGCTCACAATATAGATTGTGAGTACTCGTTAGAACCGCCTCATTGAGGCGGTTCTAACAAGTACCCACAATCTATATTTTAGAGCAGAAATAAGAAAAATAAGGTTTACCCTGTAAACCCCAGTTTTACTATATAAAAGTGGGGTTCAAGGGGGTCAGAATTATACAGGCGTGTTTTCGTAATGTAATGAAAACTTCACAAGCGGAGAGTACTGAAGAGCATTAAGGCCAGGTATACTTACGAAACGTCGACTAACCAACTCGAAATTGGACATATTAACTCGCAATTTCGACATATGAACTTGAATGTTTGATTACTATCTTGACATGTTGACATATTAATTTGAAATTTCGACATAATAACTCTATATTTCGAATTCATATATGAAAAATTAAACTTACTGTCGCGAAATTTTGACATAAGAAGTCAAAATTTCGACTTCGAAATATCGTCATTATATTTCGATATTTCGACATAATAACGCGAATGTTTGACTTACCTACTCGAAATTTCGACTTACGTTCTCAAAAATTTGACATTATAACTCAAAATTTCGACTTAGTATCTCGCAATATCGAAATAATAATGAGAAAATAACTCGATATTTCAAGTGACTTTGTTTGATTTGAGGTTTAAAGGTGCATTATTGAGCTACCGGGTCTCAATTATTTTTTCTGGTTTTTATCTTCAATGCATACTCCTTTGTCATGTGTACACTTTTGGAGCCAAATACAGCTTCAGAACTTTGTGAAAATGGTCGTTTTCATTTGTGTTTACCCTTCGCTCTGAACATGTGCTCGGAATTTCTGTTCTAAAAATAAATCTGTCACTTTACACATACATGGTGACAGTATCGTCTCTGAGTGTCATTACTTATGGCATGGTGTTCAGCGTCTATTTTTTCCGATTCAGGCATGGCCTAAGCAAACAAGGCCAAAAATGAACGTCGCATAACGTCATATATGGGGATTCCATTTTTGTCACGAACTAAAAATAGATCTAACTAGTGTTCGAAACCTAGTTAGGGAATCCCTCTCAACTTCGTTTACCTGTTATCATAATTGTTCGCATTTTTGCATAAAATGCATTCATTTGTATTGTTTTAAAGAAAAATACCGGCTATATGTATATTATCTTTGGAAGCATTTTTTCCGGATAGCTCAATAATGCACCTTTAACGTCCCCGTCAACACTGCATAGGTCATTTGGAGACGTTCCTTCTAATTGTATTGGACTTTTACCCGACATTGAGATAAATTGATCTCAGATCTTGCCGCCCAATGAAACCAATAAGGTTTATAAGCATGGACGGTCCGACTCGCACCGCTTTGCCTGGGCAGGCTTAGATCATCTGAGCGGTTTACCAGTACTCGTGTGCAGTCGGTTGCAGCCCTGCGTGGAAGCATCATGCAGCCCATCTATTTCTTCCAGCTCCAATGGGCGGGGCCAATGTTTCAAGTGACTAACTCGACAGTACGAGATATTTATTTCTATACACCAAGATAAATGTTAAATATCCCTGTTTCTTATACCCCCGCTTTGAAAAAGTGCGAGTATATTGATTCACATCTGATCCTTCCGTCCTTACGTCTGTCCGTCCGTCCGATTGTATGTCGGACGCTCATCCGTCCGTCCGTTCGTCATTTCGTCAGTTTTGTTTGTTTGAACTGAGGTTTTGCATAACCATCAACACTATTTAGGTCATTTTGGAGACGCTGCTTCCAATTTTGTGGGACTTTTAACCGACATTGAGATGAAATGACATTTTAAACCCTACCGACCCAAGAAACCGCTAGGGTTTAAGGAGCGGTCCTACTCGCACAACTTTTCTTTGGCAGGCTCAAGCCCTACCGTCCAAACAATTTTTGCCTGGGCTGTCTTCTAAGCGGTTTACCAGCACTCGTGTGCAATCTGTTTCAGTTCTGCGTGGAAGCATCATGCAGCCCAATATATTTCTCCAAGCCCCGCTGGGTGGGGCCATCATTCAGCCTGTAACGAAATAAACAAATATTTTTTAGCCAAAAATGTCCCAAGAAACATAAATGTTTGACAGAGTATGACAATTATATGAAAAACAGAAGTGAAGGCCGTGATCAGAAATCGATACATTCAACCCACACCTCCCACAAGAGACACCAAAGGGAAAGAAGCACACCCATGAAACAACTAGACCCTAATGGAAACATCAATAGCGGAAAGCCAAAAGTTACTTTCCAATAAAATGGCCAATTGGCTATCCAAAGCAAAATAATATAAGCGATACACACACTCGAAGACAAGCCATTACAAAAATTAACCGCGACAGAAGAACCCCCTTGGAACGGTCAGTGAAACGAATTCCACTCGTGGAGGGGGACTGAAATTGATTTTACGTGGCCACCAGCTTCGCCCTTATTTCAGTCGCGATTTGACAAATAATTTGTTCAGTCCGCATGAAGGTCTCCTAACGCATCAGTGCTACATCTCCGTGAACATAAAAATAAAAAAAAAAAACAGCAGAGATGAAACAACGGTGTGGACTCGACAGCAAGAAAGCACTGAAATGCTGGAGTAAATGAAGACCAACATTTAGTCTGCGATGGGCCCTACCAGAAACAGAGAATCAGGCACTAACCAACATTACATAAAATTAGATACTCCCTAATTCTCAGTAAGCCTTCACGCCGGAATTGTCATAGAATCTGAGGCCTGACCCACCGGCGTGTAATCAAAGAGGGAAGCAAAGTTGTCAACCGTGATTGGATTAACTACCTTTCATGCAGTCTGTTGTATAACATTTATGTTGTACCCTATCTGTTTATATCGAAGAATGATTTTACGAAATTTGGTGCTGAGGTAATTGCATTTATATATTTTCTGAATTGATATACGAAGTCACCATAAAATTCGGGTTCCAACAGACCTTTTTGCAGAAGAGATTTAAGTCCAACATTGAATTTTGAAACTAAATCGGAATGAAAAGGCTTTGTGTAGTTTATCCTACCCATAACCCTGATGAAGAAGTTTATCAGCTAACAATTTATTACGATTGTTGAAGTTAGTTACATGACTAGACACTCTGGCAAATCGAATTAATTGCGAAATATAAACGCTATAGGATGCCGCACGAGAAACATCACCATCCAAAAAAGGACAATTTACCATCTCAAAATCAAAATCATCGCGTTTATCATAAATTTTGCAAGAAACAAGCCCATCTACAATAGATAGATGTAAATCCAAAAACGGGGACTCGGTATCAGAAGAATTTGCTTTACTTAACTGTAGTTAGGGGGAGGGGGAGTACATTTGACTGATCAAACCATCGAAATAGGTATTGTCAATATTTAATAAATCATCCAAATATCTAGAAGTCGAGCTAAAGGCTTCAATGATTTTAGATTGGTTTTCAACGGAAAGGGTCATAATGAAGTCTCTTTCATAACAAAACAAAAACAGATCAGCCACAAGGGGTGCGCAATTTGTTCCCATCGGGATACCCACAACTTGTCTGAATAACTTAGTACCAAATCTTATGTAAATATTGTCAAGTAGAAAAGTGAGAGCTTCACACACTTTCTGACATGACCATAAAGTATATTTTTATGCACTTCAGAAGTGAAAAAAGCATTTCTTACCATGCATGCAAGATAGAGGGAGCCTTCCCTATGAAATGTACATTCAATTAAATCATTAAGTTTTTCTTTTATAAGATTGTGAAGAAGTGTAGTGTAAAGGGTGGAAGTAGACAGACTTGAAGCATGAACACGTCTGGATTTCAATTTATTTAAAACTTCATTAGAATTTTTAAAGACCAAAACAGATTTCTCCCCGATCTTTCAAAGACTTTGTCGCAATATTTAATCACATGATTTTGGTGGCTGTAAAACTGGAAAGTTCAGTGGTGGTACAAGAGCTTGCAAGTGAAATAAACCGTGCTTTATGTGGTGTTTTATGACGTTTAGGCAACCAATATAACGTAGGAAGCTTGTCTTGGCCTTCTGTAACACATACAGCAAACTTGGTCCCTGAACGACAAATGTGGTCATTAACTAAAGCCCTCTCTACAGCCAATGGCTGCAGTTCAAAGACTTGAATTGTGTAAAAGACAATGGTCATTATCGTTCATTCTTCTTTCTGTCCATATCTAGGCCAGTTTTAATTTTCTTTCGCAAAACATTTCTTAGAAACTGTAAAAGCTAAAATGTTAAAACTTGCCTTACTATGCCATTATGCTGATCTATATCGTTTAAAAGACAATGAGTTTTATCGGGTTATTTGTTCATATGTTCTTTCATTCTTCTTTCTATCCGTAGGGGCTAATGTTGAATTTTTGTCAAAGATTTCTCGGGAAGCCCCAAACTTGGTTTACAATGCAGTGATGATGATTCATATCATGTAAGAGACAGAGGAGGGTTTTCTGACTGATCAGGAGGTCACGCATTCAATCTCCGTCTCAGTAAAATGCGCTAAAGCGGGCGTATGGAACAGGATTTAGGTAAAAACTATATTATACAACATTGATGCCAGATACAACATTTGATTCATGTGCAGATTTTACAGATAACACTTACATGTACCCAACACTGACAAACGACGCGGCTATGTTAGGGTTGATTGTTTGGCATTCTACCCGAAGTTGCTAATAAGAAAAGCGTTTCAGTGCTAATGTCTACGTGACTATCACTGACTTGTCAGAATAACGTTTTGCCTTGTAGAAAATAGCCGCATTGAGATCAGGGTATTCCATTAGACGGAAGAGGGTTATCCTGGAATCATAGGGTGAGCTTGGCAAACAGTGTAGACCAAGATCAGACGCAGCAGAGCGCATCTTCTTATCAAAATCTTCACTATTTGTTTGGAATTTCAGAGTTAAATGAAGCAGTTTAAATCTCAGTCCAGGACTATTACTCCAACCTAGACCCCACATTCTCAGTGCTTTGATTCTGAAACCAAACGATTACAACACGCTTAGGCACCATGCCCTAAGCTAAAAAGGTTAAATCAGTCAACCGTGACGTCTGGTTACCAGTCCGGCCACGTTGGTCCTGTGCACCAGATTCACACCAGGACAGATAGAAACCACATGTTCAGGATTAAATTTTTGATGTGTAATTTAAGGTCGTGCCTTGACCGATAGCTCAGTTGGTAGAGTGTCCGTTCCGGGGAACGGGAGGTCACGGGTTCGATCCCGGGCCGCGACATACCAAAGGCGTTAAAATGGTACTAGCTGCTCCTCGCTTGGCACTCAGATTTACGGGGTAGAGCTCGGACTGGTCGACCCAGTGTCAGGATAATGTGACTGGGTGTGGTATCATGTAATGTGTCTGGGACATGATACTTCAGTGAGGCAGCACTATAAAAGTGATCACTGAGCTCCCTGTCGCAACCAGACACCGTCGTGATATGACTGAAAAATTGTTGAAAGCGACGTTAAACCTGAATTCACAAACAGAAAAGAAGAAACTGAAATTTGTTCTCAAAAAGCATTAAGTCAGAGCGTATTGCAACATTTTTCATTCAATGATCGTAAGCGTGCCATGGACAGTTAGAAGCTGGTCGGAAAGCGGATGACATTGACTATGATTTTGGGTGCCACGTGTGTGATCTATCGTCTATTGGAGCGACATCTTACTATAGAATAGAATATAATAGAATAATATATACAGAAGACGCTAGTGGACGTCGACGTAGCGGAAGACCTACGTCAGTACGTCAAGATCAGACGCATAATTATGCGAACAGATTTCCGCCGGCAGCTGCTACACTGTACCTGTAGATAAACAAGGGGTCTCAACTACTGACACTGATCGTCGCCCTTATGCGATGCACGTTTGAGAGCTAGACGCCCCCGTTGTGACCAAAGTTAACGCGTCGACACAGTACGGAACACTTACGCTAGTGCATGAAATACGTAAACTGGCGTCTAAGCGACTGACATATGCGTTTCAGTGACAAATCGCACTTCAGCGTGAATTACGACGATTGTCGTTTCCGGGTGTTTCGACGTACAGGTGTAAGGTATGCCGAGGCGACGCGTGTGTTCATTTGTTTGTTTGATTTGAGGTTTAACGTCCCCGTCAACACTCGAAAGGTTATTTTGGAGACATTGCCTCCAATTTTGTGGGACTTTTACCCGACATTGAGATGATATGCCATCTCAAGCCCTGTCGCTCAATGAAACCAATAGGGTTTATTAGCATGGACGCCTCGCACCGCGGTTCCTGGACAGGCTTAGATCCTCTAAGCGGTTTACAAATACTAGTGTGCGGGCCAGATTCAGCTCTGCGTGGAATCATCATGCAGCCCATATATTTCTTCAAGCCCCTATGGGCGGGGGCGGATATATCTGGTGAAATAAGCGTAATTGTGTGGCGAACTATGGCATGTAGTTAGCGATTGCAGCGTAGTGTCATTAAGAACATTCAGAATAGAGATGTCCAAAACCGACCAGACAAAAGCTGTTACTTATGGACAGTAGCATTGTTAAAACTTGAATGGCGTTTCATAATACCACCTGTCTATAGACATCAGCAAACATATCATATTTTGGAATTTGCAGAACTACCTCTCTAAATTTTAAGATCTTTTTAGAAAGGATTTCTGTACGTTTTCACAGTGTTATGATTTTCTCATAAAATCTGTCATTTCAGTGCCTTTGGCGCTTTGATTAGCTTATTGGGTGTAGGTTGGAGTAATAGGCTTGGGCTGAGATTTAAACTGTTTCATTTAACTCTGAAATTCCAAACAAATAGTGAAGATTTTGATAAGAAGACGCGTTCGGCAGCGTCTGATCTTGGTCTACACTGTTTGCCGAGCTCACCCTATGATTCCAGGATAACCCTCTTCCGTCCGTTTAATGGAATACCCCGATCTAATTTCGGCTATTTTCTACAAGACAAACAGTTATTCTGACAAGTCAGTGATAGTCACGTAGACATTAGCACTGAAGCGCTTTTCTTATTAGCAACTTCGGGTCGAATGCCAAACAATCAACCCAAACATAGCCGCGTCGTTTGTCAGTGTTGGGTACATGTAAGTGTTATCTGTAAAATCTGCACATGAATCAAATGTTGTATCTGGCAAACAATTTAAACTCAGTTCAAAAGCCACACAACACGGTGCTGGTCTTGTTCTACACTTTTTGCATTAGTTAATAACATCTTAAGTTTAAACGAATCAGTCCAAGTCCCCGTTCATGACCAGCCTGCATTTAGAGAATTCGGCAGGAGTGTTGTCAGTGCTTTGATGTATTCACTGCCTTGGGTTTCTGGAGTGCACTCTTCCATCATTGAAGTTGGGCTCGTCCATTCTGCTAAATATATGGCACCTAGAATTATATCACAGGACCTATACTAAGTATCTGTACCATAATCCAGGGTTGAAAGGGACAGCCTTTCTTCTCAATTTCTCCACGCAAAGTCAATATACATCTAAGTTGTATCTGACCTAAACTTGACCTCGAAAGTCAGAAAGAAAACCCATTAATATTCTTGTCTACAGCTGACCTGGTCCAACAGCAGGCTGGTCTTTAAGGATTAAATATTGACAACACTGATAGAAAACAGTGTAAAACTTGAGCAGACTGCTGAGCAGACGCCGCATCGATCTGGGTATCCCCGTCGCATGATGCAGCTGATTCATATGAAATGCTCAATCGTCAAGCCGTCTGCTTCAAAAGTTTGTATTACGCTTGCAGGATAACTAATACGCTTGTACAATTTGGATTACTGCGCCAAACTGGACTACATTTTTTTGCGGACTCATATTTCTATGGCGGTCAAAGCCGGAAGAAAAAGTCTGAATTACTTTAAACGTGCAGCACAGCAAGAATAGGCATATGGAATCTGTCATTAAACATAGTTACAAGTCCCTTTTGTGAAAGTGGAAGCTTTCAGATGTACTTCGACTTATGTTCTCTCTAACATTTATTTCTGATTTAGGGCATATCCAACGGAATTTCTAAAACGGGGCAATTTGGTTCTGGTCTTTGTTTGATTTGATGTTTAACGTCACCGTCCACACAGTATAGGTAATTTTGGAGACTTGCTTCCACTTTTGTGGGACTTTTACCCGACACTGAGATGAAATGACATCCCAAAGCCCTGTCGCCCAATGAAACCAATAGGGTTTATAAGCTCCGCTTTGCCTCGGTAGACTTAGATCCTCTAAGCGGTTTACCAGTACTGGTGTGCGGATCGGTTTCAGTTCATGCAGCCCATCTATTTCTTCAAGCCCCGATTGCCGGGGATCTGAGTTGCTGTTTGTTTTGTCACGTGTTCATATAGATGTTCGTAACTGTTTGTTGTAAATGTATTCATTAAGAAAATAGAAAACTATCTGACCTTTTATCCTAGGTTTTTGGCTTCAAGTGACAAAACGCAAAAGTTTCCACTTTTTTGACAAAACTCAATGCGAAGCAAATGCTTTCATACCGGAGTGCAGGTGGAAAACCCGCACCTGCTACAATGTAACTTGTCAAGCGCTGGAAGCCTCTGTTGTGTAGTGGTTATGCTACTCGCCTCATACACCAGTGATCGCATGATCGATCCCGGGCTTCTCCAGAATTTCGGATGAGTCTTTAAACCCAGGTCCCATCCCGTATGACCTTAGCTGTTCGTGAGACGTAAAACTAAAAGCGCATCCCACCATAAAAGCACAACTTTATAATTCTGACACCCCCCCCCCCACCCTTGATCCCCACTTTTATATATTGAAACTAGGATTTACAGGAGTAAACATTATTTTTTCTCATTTCTACTCCAAAATATAAATTGTTGGTACTCGTTAGAACCGCACCGAAATGGCTCTTCTAACGTGTACCCACAATGTATATTTTAAGCAACAGTCAGAAAAATATCACTTTTCATCTTACAAGTTTTGTTGTTGTATTTTTCGGCGGAAAAATCTACAAAGTAGGTGTGTTTTTCTAATGCATCAAAAACAAAAATAAAATACAAAAAAAATGTTTTTTTTTTTTGTTTTGTTTTTTTTCTTTCTAGATTCTGTAAACTTTAATAATAAGTAAGTAAATCAATAAATAAATAATGTCGTTAAGTTCCGCCAGGTAAACCTGGGTACGTTGTACGCGGTCTAACTGTTATAAAACAAGAAGAAAAAAGACTTTGGTGTAGACCTAATACATGGAAATACATGTAAGTACAAAATGGTTTGGATTCAGCCACTCCATTTGCCAAATCGTTACATGTAAAACTTGAAGCAATATGTAGTAGGCTGGTTAAGACAGTCGCGAGACCAGCTCAGCAAGGTTTTGCTGGCTCAAGACAGACGGACGGACGGACGAATTGACAGACGACCAGCTAATATTTTAGCATTGTGATTATGTTGGATGAAAGCTATCCTGCCCCAGTCTAACTTATGAAGACAGACAGACGGACATATGAATAGGACAGCTGTCATTGTGACCCCAGGTGCGTTTCTATGGTTGTGGCTCGGGGCTGAGACAGTTCATATTAATTAAGATGAAGTATTTACATCAGAATTATAAACTGAATCCAGGGGCTACAGTGAGTGTTTGAGTTTAACGTCCCACCAACAGCTAAAGTAATACGGAGACGGGGCCTCCGTTTAAAGACTGGAGCAGCCCGGGAGGGACTAGTTGTTGTTGTTTTCCAATTTCCCCGTGTCGCGGGTCGTCAGCTTGTGGGGTCCCAAGGAACGAATCCATGCTGGCACTACACCGTAGTCGTTCGGTGGTACCCCTATTCCCCGTTGCCGGTGAACAGGGAGGCCATCGCTCGGCTCCAGCCCCGTCCGTCCGTGTTTGTCGTCTCATGCCTGAGGTGTCTCCGAGCCCACGGGCATCCCCTTGCCCTGTAGCCATTCGCCGAGCTCCGTCTTGAGGGTTTGTGAAACGGTGCCGTGACCTTTCCAAGTCTCGGCGGGGCTAATATTTTGTCTAGCCGTTTGCTTCAGGAGTGCATGTGTCCTGTCGCCAAAGGGCATCTTTATTTGTTGATTTTCTGGCCTAGGCGTGCTTCATTTTTCAGGGGATGTGGATGTGTTGCATAGTTCCAATGTGAGTCTTTGTTTTGGTGCAACGTAGATTAGTTGTAATAATTTGGAACTCCATTCTAAAGGTTTGGCTACGTGATTGCACTGTGTTTAAGTTATAGCAGTGCTGTGCCTTGGGTTTTTGCGGTTTGGCGCAAAGGGGTGTGGGTTGTTTTGTGTAACAGGGTAGGCTCCGAGTTTGAACTTATCAAAGGGATCGTTTAGCAGTTAATTTTGTTCGAAAGTTTCATTGCGATTTGGAAGACGTTTCTAAAGATTGATGTACACATTTCCATGTTACGTGTTATGCACCTTACATCCAATCAGCGTATTCGAGACATAAAGTTTTTAGCCATTTTGTGGTGCTTATTTGCACCACAAAATTGTAGAGTCGATCCATTTCTTTCTTCTAGCTTGTAGCTTCAGCCGCATATGCACCGTCACGCCAGCACCCTGTCTATTGATGTCGTCTACGCTTTTTGTATCAATTTTGATATTGGTATTTTTGTTTTTGCTTTTCTTTTATTTGATTTTTGCATATTTTTGTAACGTATGTACATTTTTACATTATTTGGTCTGTGCTCCCAGCTTATTGAGTATATATGCGGGCGGATTTGCTCGCCCCGCCACGGACCTGTCTTGTTTGTTTTTCTTGTGCTTTAAAGATGGTGTTGTCCGTTTTGGGGCAAGCCCACCCGCTCACAGTTGCTGGGAAAGACAGTTTTTGTACCTGCAAGATTGTGCTTGTAGATTATATTTTGTGATTTTTTTTTGTTTGTTCTGTACAGACCACATATAATATAGTGTGTCGGCCCCCGCCACCTCGAGCCCAACTTTGTATCTGTTTTAGTTAGTGGGTGTCTCCTATCGCGGAGGATGTGAAAAAATAGGTCAATCCCCTTTTCTGCATTTTCCGTTATGAAAAAGTGGTGCCCTCCTCGACGCAGGATGCCGTATTCTGTGGGACCGTAAGTGGGTCAATTTGAGCCGCCATGTTTGCATATCATTATCGCATCCTACGTGAAGGAAGGCACCATAGGAGGAATGTGTATTCCTACCTAGCCATTTTGGGGCCCGAGACAACGAACGTGCCCCGATCTCGATATAGCAACGTAGATAGTACAAATTGTTATAATCATGTAGATCGCATACTAGCGTCCACCTGCGCACGTGCGCAGTCGAGCGCTCCTATGCGATCTTGTTTTTAATGTTTCATATTATATTTACAGTTATAAAAAGTTTGAATTCACTTTTGGAAGAAAACTCTTTTTTTTCTAGGAGGGACTACAACATATGCGGACGTATACATACTTCTATAATATCCAAACATTTGAGTTTTTAGTCAGGTTGCAATTAGTAACAAATATCTTTATAAGTAATACCTCAGAAGGATCAGATTTATGAAAATTGTATGAGTTAATCAATTTTAACAATAATTGCTCATTTCAAATCCACGAATTCGACACAAACTAATCCCTTATGGTAATTTATTTTAGTAAATGTTCAACTATAGAGTATTTTCCCCTTCGTCAAACAAGTATTTACTTTTAAATAAAAATCCTGTTTCTCATAAATCTATATATAAGGAACCGCGCTGTAAAATTTATTTTAAAGATGCGAACGTACACATTATTGTAAATATCCAAATTATTATACAGCTGGAAAAATTTATCGCTGCTGGCTTGAATTTGGCCCCCTGGAAAAGCAAATGCGATCTTCTCAAACGGACGCTTGTCATCGGAAAAAGTACGGCAAATCCACGGACATTACCGAACGTTAACGGCACCTCAATGAATGGTACCCCGTCCAACCACAGCAGAATCGAAACTGAATAATGTAAAATAAGACGTACAAATGCCATATTTAAATACAAAGGTCTCAAATGAGAATGTGCATGTTGCATATTCGAATAAAGTAGTAAGATATGGAAAGATACATAATTCAAAGTGCGTTTTCAACAATTCATATTGTGACTGCACACTGCATATATAATGAAGTTTTTACCTTAATACTGTTCCATACGGGCATATAGCCGGAACTGATAGTTTCAAGTGGAAAGCTTCTGTAGTTAGTTACTTTGAGTCGAATAATAAAAAAAACGACCAAAAAAACGATAGACCAGAACATGAACACCGCGGCTAACATAACAATGCAACAACCGACTACAAAACTCGGTTTTTAATATAACAAAAAAAGACGTTGCGTGTTCAAGACATAACATTTTCACATTAAACAGTTCTGAGTTCTGTTTAAGAATGGAGCAGCAGATTCCTCGACCCTACGTCCCATACCATCGGTCTGACGTCGAATTTTATGAATGCTCAGCTCTTGCCACGTGTATTGCAGAGCTGCTCCAGGTTGATCAGATTCTGTGCAGGAAGGGGATGGGGGTATCCGAAGCCCAAGAACGTTCGAAATATGCTCCAGAGGATTCGAACTCGGGCTTCTAGCTGCCCAAGACAATGGCCTAAGAGTGTGACTGTTTGCAAACACTGGAACTACACAAAGCTTCAGAAAACAAACATCAGTATATTTCACCAATTATTGTATCTACCTATTCATTACGATAACACACCCGTGCGACATAGTGCATTTTTCTCATTTCCAAAATGGCTACTTTTCTGATGAAAATCCGTGATATGTTTCTTATAGATACTGCAAACATAGATTGTGGGTGCTCGTTAGAACCGCCTCATTGAGGCGGTTCTAACGAGTACCCACAACCTATGTCTTAGAGCAAGAAAAAGAAAAATAATGTATACCCCCGTAAACCCCAGTTTTCTTTATATAAAGTGGGGTATAGGGGGTCTTCATTTCACGGACTAGTTCACGTGATGTTATTGAATTGGTATTTTTGTATTATATTAAATGTACCTTTTTCAGACGCAGAGGTTTACTCCCGATGCACTTTACCCAATGCATGTCTAGTGCGCCCACGATAGCTATCGTATTGATTTAGACACCGTAAAAACTTGAAAACATCACAAAAACACGCCTACATAATTCTGACCCCCTTTAACCCCACTTTTATATAGTAAAACAGGTGTTTACACATGAAAACCTTATTTTTCTTATTTCTGCTCTAAGTAGTTTAGGTAGTAGTAGCAAAGCGTTAATCCAGAATCATTAATCCATAGACAAATAGCAAATATCAATGTTCAGACCAACAGACATGGGCTCCAGAAGAGTGTAATCAGGCGTCCTAGGATAGTAAGCATTACTTGGTTAGCAAACTTCGCCCACAATGCCTATCGACCTGAACAAAGAAAGGGAGTAAATGCCGAGAAGGGTATGTCCGAGATTTCGGAAGTCTTCCTATGGCTTTCCATTGGCAAACACATCAGAAACAACTCTGGAAATTGCCACATTGTACGGATCAACAAGATCATGGTGCCTCCCATAGAACTTCTTTAGTCTTGATGCCAGTTGGTTTTTTTATACACCTGGCATAACAACCTGGTAGTGAGCACCTTCCCACGCTCTATAAAGTCCTGATACTTGGAACAGGCTGCTCAGGAAGGGAAAGTTAACAATGGGAAAATTGAAGTCATGTCGTTTATCGTACAGCCTAGTAGTAAGCTTCCCGTTGTCAATATAGAGATAACAATCCAAGTATGAGGAGGAGATTGCAGTCTCTGTTGTTTCCTTAATTTCAAGTTCACGTGGATAGATGAATTCTAAGTACTCTGCGAATTTAACATTTTTCAGAGACAGTAAATCATCTATATATCTGTAGGTGAAATTGAATTGTTGTGCAAGGCGTTTCTTGCCTGCTTTGAGGAGACCTTGTACAAACTCCGCCTCATACGAGTACAAGAACAAGTCGGCAAGCAACAGTGCACAATTAGTACCCATTGGTATGCCAATTGTTTGCTGAAATATTAGGCCACTGAACTCCACGAAAATATTGTCAATTAGATATTCCAGCATCTTTATGACATCTGCATTGGTGTACTTTTGTGGTGCATCAGAGTGTTCTCGAACGAAGTATGTGTCTTTGTAGCCAAGGTTAACATACTGGTAGCGACGGTTACCATTCTCGTGGAAGAAACATTGTTTTATTATTTCCTTGAGTTTAGATTTCAATTTATCATGAGGAATAGTTGTGTAGAGTGTTGAGAAATCGAAAGATTTTATGCTGTTTACTGGTAGAAAAGACTGTGACTGAAGATGTTCTAGAAGCTCTTTGGATTTTTTCAAGATCCACATCTGATTCACACCACTCCTGGCATATGCATTGTCACAATATTTCTGAAGGCCATCTTTAACTGCAGTAAGGATTGGTGTTAGGATCTGTGAAAGAGGCTTGGTTGAGCACTTAGCTGAACCCGCGATATACCTCTGCTTGTACGATCCTACGTCCCATTTAGATATAAATTGTGGGTACTCGTTAGAACCGCCTCACCGCCTCATCTTAGAACCGCCTCGATGAGGCGGTTCTAACGAGTGCCTACAATCTATATTTTGAGCAGAAATAAGAAAAATATCACTATTTTTCATCTTAAAATTTTCATTTTTTCGGCGATAAAGGTGACAATGTATTTGTAAAGGCGTGTTTGCGTAATGATCTTCACCCAACTATTGTTCCATATAGTATTTCTGACGTGTGCTCCCCAGTATTGGGGAAAACAACTTTACCATTTTCTGTATAGTCTGCGAATACTACCTCAGCTAATGTGTCAAAACCAAGTTTTTCAACAATCCGTTTAGTACCATTATGGGATCCTTCTACACGAACCACAACGGGACCAATTCCAATATTTTTAATAAGTTCTATCAGCGCCGCAACAAGTTTAGAAGCGATGCCTTTTTGTCTTTGGTCTTTATGACTAGCTAATTGCCATATATGTACAACTTCCTCAACTTTGTAGTGATCGTACACACTATAAAGTTTATCGAAGTAGTTTGCAGTGACGTCGATAACTTTAATAAGTCCTTCTGAATTGTACTTGGTTGGGTCAAAGCGCTCATGTTTATTATCAATAGCCACTGTTAGACCACCAATAATAATTCCATTTTTATTCTCTACCATAGCTGTTGATAGATTTTGTTGAAGTGTCGCCATTATTAGGTCATGAACATCATTGTCCCACTGTACGTTAACGCTCTTGTGCATTGGTTCGTCCGGATAATAGTGATCTCTAAGGAAATTCAACATGTCTTTGAATCGGTCTTCTTTTACCAGTTCAATATGACATCCTTCTACATCAAATCGTGGATCACTTTTAATCGCTTCGAAAGCCTGAAAATAGAGCAAGTATTTCCAGTCTTAACGAGCACAAACAATATTTATTGCATGACTGATTGAGATTTCTCAGCGAAATCTATTCGACGTCATCACTGTTTCAAACAAAAAATATTTTATTATTCACTGTTTAGGAATTCGATGTTCTGTTTGTTTGTTTGATTTGGGGGGTTTAACGTCCCCGTCAACACTATTTATGTCATTTTAGAGACGCTGCTTCCAATTTCGTGGGACGTTTAGGCGATATTGAGATGAAATGACACCTTGAGTCCTGTCGCCCAATGAACCATTAGTCTTAATATGCATGGGCGGTCCAATACGCACCACTTTGCTGGTCAGGCTTAGACCTTCTTAGCGGTTTACCAGTACCCATGTGTGCGGTTGGTTTCAGCTCTGCGTGGAAGCACCATGCAGCCCATTCTATTTCTCCAAGTCCCGATGTGTGAATTGTATGTATCCTAAACTAACATATATTCCCTGATTAGCTAACCGTTATTAATATGTGACAGAAATAACGTCATGTACGTGTTCAAGTCTTTCAGACGTTGATGACGTCACTTTTTGCAACTATGCAACGTAAATATTGCACGCAACGCCAGACAAGCTAAGCAACCGCGGACATTGTTTGAATGCAAAATTCAAGATTTGATAAAGTAACATTTCAAGCTGTTTACCAGGTGCAAACTTTTAGTTTACATCCAACATTATACCCATTTAACACGCTGAGCATCTCTCAATCGACGCGAAATCGATCGCCATGGAAAAAGTTTTATCCCAGTAATGATGGCTGACGCTTTGAAATTGCGCTACAGATTACAGTTTAATGCATGAAATAAACAGAAAAAATGATTTTCTTTTAATGTAAAGGCAATTTTTATTTCATTTTGGAGCACAAAAAAAGATTTTTCTTTTTCACTCGTGGCTTAACCACTCGCGTTTATACTTCTTTTGGAGTTCAGTAGGTGAAATAAAAATCGATCATACACAGAAAACTAAATCCGATATCCTCTATGTATTAGAACTAGAAAATAAGAAAACTATCGAACTGAAAAATAAAACTAGCGTTACGCTCTTAACAGATACTGAAAGAACGCAACATCACACTTAAGGCTTTGCAGATATTTTCAAATGCACATGGGCGGGTCGTAAGCTGCAGAGTATGAGCATGTGATAAAATACAGGATTTGATTGACTCTGGTTTTGGTTTAACGGCCCTTTTAAAGATAATTTCACTTTTTTCACGCCGATCGTTTATCAGAGGTAGGCGAAAGTACCAGGAGAAAAAAACAACAACAAAAAAAACAAAAACCCAAACCTTCAATTGCAGACTTGGCGTCTCACATGTTACCCGAGCGAAAAATCACAGCGGCTAGAGACCTAATGGTTAAGTGTCAGCGCTACTTCCTATTAGGCCACGGAGCCCGTTTTAACAGAACGTCATGAACATCGCTATCTAGACCTCATTATTTTCATTTGAGCCAGGTACGACAAATCTACAGTAAGGCTTAACCATCGGAGACTCTTGCCTGCCTGTTGAGAGCCTTAGTCGTTTGCATGCACGAGGTACCTTATCATTACAAGCAAACACGCCTATACAAATACATTGCCACCTTAATCGCCGAAAAAATGAAAATTTTATGATGAAAAATTGCAATATTTGTCTTATTTCTGCTCCAAATATAGATTGTGGGCACTCGTTAGAACCGCCTCATCGAGGCGGTTCTAACGAGTACCCACAATCTATATTTTAGATCAGAAATAAGAAAAATAAGGTTTACCCCTGTAAACCCCAGTTTTACTATATAAAAGTGAGGTTCCAGGCGGTCAGAATTATATAGGCGTGTTTTCGTGATGTTTTCTGCATGCCGGCCGTCCATAGATAGATTTGAGACAACTGTAATGCCACAGCGGGTGCATAACGAAAACACACCTATATAATTTTGATTCTCATATATTTAATGGGGGATTACAGAAGTATACACTCTTATCACTGCTTAAAACATATCGTTCATTTATAAAAAGAGGATCTTACATGAGTATCAAATATTATTGAATTTATCAAACGAGTCCAGGAAAAGGGATAAAATCTGAGGCTTTGCCGAGCCTTTCATGACTTTTCCACGACAGTACGGGGCGTAGTATCTCTAACTAATTTGCATATTCATTACGAAAACACGCCTATACAAATAAATTGTAATTTTATCGCCGGAGAAAGGAAAATTGTAAGTTGAAAAATTGTGATATTTTTCTTATTTCTGCTCAAAATATAGATTGTGGGTATTCATTAGAACCGCCTCATTGCGTACCCACATTCTATATTTTAGAGCAGAACTAAGAAAATTAAGGTATACCCATGTAAACCCCAGTTTTACTATATAAAATTGGGGTTCACCGGGGGGGGGGGGGGGGGTAACTTTCACGGAGGCGAACGTTTGAAAGTGTTGTCGTCACACAACATACGAAGACAACGCAGACGACGACGACGACACGGACAACTGCCTATCTTATAAACTAACCCGGAGCCTTCGGCTCTGGTGAGCTAAAATCAAGCATTTCTCTCCCAGCAAATCTTAACCGGATCTGTAGATAAACATGTACATATCAGGCTTACAAATAAATCGAGTTACCTTAAGAATTCTTTCGCTTGTCATCAAACTCCTAAGTTGTCTTTTAGGCTCCCCAGGCATCTGAATAATAAAAATAATAATACTAATAACGATGGTGATAATAATAATATTAACAAGTATTGCTTTCTTAAATAAATCAATTACCTTTGAGAGTTCAAAATTCAAGTGTACGAGACTATTCCATTTTAGGGAAGGCAAGTTTCGGATACCTTTTGTCGTGGAAATTTAAGAATTTGTTTTTACGAAATCGAATCTGTAACGACTACTGTGTATTAGAGTTGTACGTCCAAGCAACAACTCATTAGGCAGCAGAACGGTGCCTTCTTTATGTCAAATATAAAACTACGAAGAGCGTTGTAACTTTCGACAAATGTAAAATGCAAGCCTAAAACATGAGCGAGTTCAAAATTAGACGCCAGTCACGTCTCTCTGCGTTTTGAAAGACTATAATATGATGTTATCAATCAAGTACATGTAATTTCGAATTGGCCCAGTTACAGGTCCGAGGTCTGCTGTAATGGCCCGAGGTCGAAGGTCAATGGTCGATACAGCTGATATCGGACCTGTTACTGGGCCAATACGAAATTACTTGATTGATGACAATTTTATTTAAGAAATAGATCAGTTCTAGCTGTGATTTGTTGAGTAATAAATCACAGTTTAGTGGTTGTGGGTTATATATTTCCACAAAAATATAGATTGTGGGTTCTCGTTAGAACCGCCTCGATGAGTGAACGACACTCTGTGATTTATTACTCAACAAATCACTGACTAGAGCTGATCTATTTCGATTCTAACACGCTGAAAATCAGCAATAATGTTGTTGTTTTACTTCAAATTTTCACAACCTTTCGCCCCGTGATTTATTGCATAATAAAACACAGTCCCTTCCCATTGCATATATAGGCAGCCCCCGCCCATAGGGGCTTGGAGAAATATATGGGCTGCATGATGCTTCCACGCAGAGCTGAATTTGGCCCGCACACTAGTACTGGTAAACCGCTTAGAGGATCTAAGCCTGTCCAGGAACCGCGGTGCGAGGCGGACCGTCCATGCTAATAAACCCTATTGGTTTCATTGGGCGGCAGGGCTTGAGATGTCATTTCATCTCAATGTCGGGTAAAAGTCCCACAAAACTGGAAGCAACGTCTCCAAAATGACCTTTACAGTGTTGACGGGGACGTTAAACCTCAAATCAAACAAACAAACAAAGCATATATAGGCTGTGTTAGAATTATTGACTCAACTAAAACGGTGATTATTGGTTTTGACCTCAGCCTAAGAGCACTTGACCTCCGGTTAAAAGTTAATACGGAGGGCCTCTGATCAATACAGGATAGTCAATTGATAACAGAGTCAATGCAGCAGACCTTAGACCTAAAACTGAGCCAATACGAAATCATAATACCAGGGCCGAGCGTTCATACATGTACAGACTTGAAATAATTAAACTGAATCAACCTTATTTAACATTTCAAAGCAGCGTTCTGTGTGGCATCTGATCTAGATCCATCGTGTATGCCAAAAAATCAAATATGCACACGTGTAGGCCTAAACGGAGGATTTCGTACCATAGCTTTCTATCAATATGCATACTTACTTTGCTTTCCTTTATTGATTCGGCATAATTTTAAGGAAGCGATTTGAGAGAGAGAGAGAGAGAGAGAGAGAGAGAGAGAGAGAGAGAGAGAGAGAGAGAGAGAGAGAGAGAGAGAGAGAGAGAGAGACCTTGCTACTTAGTATTCGATTACGATATCACATCCGTGCGACACAGTGCATTTTTCACATCTCCAAAATTGCTATTTTTCTGGTGTAAAGCCTTGATAGTTTTCTTATTTATACTGCAAACATAGGCTGTGCGTGTTCGTTAGAACCGCCTCGATGAGGCGGTTCTAACGAGTACCGACAGCCTATATATGTCTTAGAGCAGAAATAAGAAAAAAAAGCCTCCGTGGTGTAATGGTTACCCTACTCGCCTTGTAAACCAGGGTTCGCAGGATCGATCACGGGCTTCTCCAGACTTTCTGATGAGTCTTTAAACCGGAATCCCGTATGACATTAACTGTTGGTGGGACGTAAAACTCACTCAGAAATAAGAAAAATAATGTATAGCCCCGTTTACCAAAGTTTTCTCTATATAAAGTGGGGTTTAAGTGGATGTTCAGTCCACGTTCACGGATTTGTCACGTGATGCGTTGTATATGTGCTGTATACGCACTGGTTAGTTTGTCCTTCTACTTGGTTCCGTTGGTTGATGTGGTATCGTCTTATATTAAGGCTTATTGTCAACGACCAAAGACTATATAATATTAACTTTTGCTCCGGAAGCATTTAAGAAAAGTTCTTGACTGGTTCGATGTTATTTTCATCACATCGCACATCACCCATGTTATAAGTCTCAATAATTAAAATCCGGGACAGACCGGAACGCTGCCTTAAGTTTATCACACGCTCTCATGATAACAAGATATGAAGATAAACACGTATTCTGGGTTTACATGTTGTTGACTTCCCTCGCATAATACAGTATATCTATTTTTCTGGTTGTTTTCACTTAAGAACTGAAGAGGTCTAGCTTAGATGGCGACTCTTTTTTCCACGAGGTTAAAATAAAATGATAAATGAAAGAAAACTATGTAGACGCTCCTGTTTGACTGATTTTCGTTTCGTTAGTACAAGTCCTTGTCATATTGAAACATTAATAGTTTTTTCGGCCCCCGCCCATAGGGGCTTGAAGAAATATATGGACTGCATGGTGCTTCCACGCAGAGCTGAATCCGGCCCGCACACTAGTACTGGTAAACCACTTAAAGGATCTAAGCCTGTCCAGGAACCGCGGTGCGAGGCGGACCGTCCATGCTAGTTAATCCTATTGATTTCATTGGGTGACAGGACTTGAGATATCATTTCGTCTAAATGTCGGGTAAAAGTCTCACAAAATTGGAAGCAACGTCTCCAACATGACCTTTTACGGTGTTGACGGGGACGTTAAACCTCAAATCAAACAAACCAAAACATTCACACTAATACAACATACACGTGAACGGTTTTGTCATTTTACTTTCCAATAATATGACTACACTTAATGTCCGCTAAGCTTTTTTTTGTGGAGGGGGGGGGGGGATTTTTTTTTTTTTTGGGGGGGGGGGGGGGGTGTAAAAGCTAATATTTGTGCGAAATATCAGACATCAATACTGGCCTACAAACCTTAATGATCCATTATGAAAAAAAACGCCTTTACAAAAACATTGTAAATTTTACCGCCAAAGACCGAAGATTTTAGATGAAAAATTGTTATATGTTTATTATTTCTGCTCAAAATATAGATTGAGGGTACACGTTAGAACCGCCTCATCGAGGCGGTTCTAACGAGTACCCACAATCTATATTTTAGAGCAGGAATAAGAAAAATAGGCTTTACCCCTGTAAACCCCAGTTTTACTTTATAAAAGTGGGATTCAAGGGGGTCAAAATTATATAGGCGTGTTTTCGTGATGTAAAGCGCAGTTCAATGGTGAACCGTATAAGTGCAGTTGGTGCAAGTCCATAGTTATTTTTTTGCTCCCGCAAAATGATGATAAATTATTCTACATTTTTTCGACATTGATATGAAATGACATCTCAATCCATGTCGCCCAATGAAACAAACATGGTTTACATGAATGAAAGGTCCGACTCGCACCACAGGGATTGAGATATCATTTCATATCAATGTCGAGTAAAGTCCCAGAAACTTGGAAGTAACGTCTCCAAAATGACCTTTATAGTGTTGACGGGGACGTTAAACCCCGAAAACATGCAGACAAACAACATATGAAAATAAAAATAAATCATAAACTTGCCTTTACAAACTTGGCGATATTGAACAGAGGAATGTATAATCTCGCAAAGATTAGGTTTAATGAAAGATATGGGGTTATTTATGTACATCTGAGCGAACTGTCTTTATTGGGCTTCTTCGAGTCATATAATATACATTCATTTTTTTTTTTTTTTTTTTTTTTTTTTTTTTGGGGGGGGGGGGGTTGGTTTTACAGCCCTTTCAAGATTATCCCGGAGAAAAAACACCTGACCTTCCGTTGCAGAACTTGGCATCTTGGTGTTTTGTATGTTCTCGGAGATGTTACACTGATGAGTTAGGAAGCCTTCATGCGGACTAAACAAAATAAGTGTATACCGCGACAGAGGTAAGGGCGAGGATTATGGCCATGTAAAATCGATTTAAGCCCCCCAGTGGAATTCTTTCCACTGCCCGTTCCAAGGCGGTTCTTCTGTAGCGGTTTATTTATATTGTTGTTTGTTACTTACTGTGTGTATCAGTTGTGTCTTTTTATTTTGGATGGCCATTTGGCCATTTTGTGGGAAAGTAACTGTCCTTATGGCCTTCCTTTGTTTAGGTTTCCATTATGGTCTGGTCGCTTCGTGTTTGTGTTTCTTTCCCTTTGGTGTCTTTGATGGATGGAGTAAGTTAATTGTATTGATACTGATCTTTGTTTTACTTCTACTTCACATATGACCCGAGCGAGGCTCGAACCCCAGCGGTGAGAGACCTAATGATCAAGAGTCAGCGCTCTTAACCACTAGGCCACGGAGGCCCGTCCATATTATACATATACATGTATATGTCAGTGTTGTATTCATATGTATGATGACTGAAATTTGGAATAAATTAATAAATGGGACTACTTCAAGGTTTCCGCTGTATGTCTCTGAACCCTTTTCTAACAAGCGGACCACGTCCTGTGAAACAAAATTTCATCACGAAAACACATCTATATATTTTGACCCCGTTGAACCCCATTTATATATAGAAAAACTGGGGTTTGCAGTGGTAAGCCTATTTTTGCTTATTTCTACTATAAATTATAGATTGTGGGTACTCGTTAGAACCACCTCGACGAGGCGGTTCTAACAAGTACCCACAATCTATATTTTGAGCATAAGTAAATGAAATATCACAATTTTTCATTTTAAAATACTAGAGTGTCCGCTCCAGGGAACGGGAGGTCACGGGTTCGATCCCGGGCCGCGACATACCAAAGTCGTTAAAAATGGTACTAGCTGCTCCTCGCTTGACACTCAGATTTACGGGATAGAGCTAGGACTGGTCGACCCAGTGTCAGGATAATGTGACTGGTGATAATGTGGTTTCATGTAATGTGTCTGGGACGTGAAACTTCAGTGAGGCAGCACTATAAAAGTGAGCATTGAGCTCCCTGTTGAAATCAGACACCGTCGTGATATGACTGAAAAATTGTTGAAAGTGACGTTAAACCCGAATTCACACACACACAAAATACTAGTCCTTTTCGGTCGTAAAGTTTACAATGCATTTGTATAGGCTTGTTGTAATGGTTTGCTGTTTGCGAAAAACAAAAGTGGAGGTCAGCCCAAGCGTCCGCGCACTCTGACCAGCATCTTTGTATTTTCTGCTTAGATGTAGCAATACCTCTTGTTTCTCATTAGGAAAACACGCCCATAGAATTGCATTGTAAACTTTACCGCATAAAAACGGAATTTTTAAGATGAGAAACTGCGATACAGAGGATCCGCGTTATAACGACATTATTTGTTCCCTATTATTGTGCCCTTATAATGAATTTGCCATTTTAAAGGATCCCAGTTTGGAGTATGATAGGTTATAAAGGGTCTTTTCCACATCGTTAATCGAAGAAACAAACGCCATAGACACCCGTTAGAATTGCCTCGGTGACAAATATCTAAAACAGTTGCCTCTTGGAGTATTAAAATTACAAGAATCTTTCATGACTATGGATTCGATTTGGGCATTTCCTACCCGAGAGAAGTCCACGTCGCTCGGAACCTCATGGCCCTCCATACTGCGTGGCTGTATGGAGCAAGTAGAAGATTTACCAATGTAAACCGCAGTTTTACTATAGGGAAGTGGGTTAAGGGGGTCGGGATGAGGCGTGTTGTCGAGATGGGGCTTCACGTAATTATGTTATATTAATTATAATAACAAAAAAAAAATATATAAATAAATAAAAACTCTTTTCCCCCGAGTTGTATATTCACCCGACCTTGTCCTCGAAATGTATGAGATTAAGTACTTGGTTACAAACTTATGAAAGTCATTGACCCAGTAACCCTGTCGTTCTGCGGATAACATCGTGTCATAAAATGACACGAACATAAGTGTACGTGTAAAATACTGGCGAGCAGCATCATAACGCCGTTCTGGCAACCATATGTTTCCTTTCGAAAATATATTTTGAGATCATTAATTTTGGCTATAAAACCCGATTTTATATCTTTATATGAAAAACGTAATCTTACATGCAAGGTTATTCTATCAGACACTTATGGTATGGCCACGGGTGCCAGACCTTCTATATATGTACAGTATTTGTTTGATTTGAGGTTTAACGTCCCCATCAACACTGTAAAGGTCCTTCTGGAGACGTTACTTCCAAATTGTGGGACTTTACCCGACATTGAGATGAATGACATCTCAAGCCCTGCCACCCAATGAAACCTATAGGGTTTATAAGCATGGACGGTCCGACGCGCACCGCTTTGCCTGGGAAGGCTTAAATCCTCTAAGCGGTTTACCAGTACTCGTGTGCCGGTAGATTTCAGCTCAGCGTGGAAGCAGCATGCAGCCCATATATTTTTTCAAGCCCCGATGGGCCTAGACATGTAAAGTATACATATGATGTTAAGGAACCGGCATACTGAGTGGTCCTGTCTATTTCAGAAATAGCAAGAAAAGGAGGTTGACCACGCACACTTTGGTAAAAGAGTAATAATATTTAGCAGTATTTCCATCACATTAACAAGTCCGTGACATGAACACTCCCTTCAACACCACTTTTTATAGAGAAAACTGGGGTTTACGGGGATAAACACTATTTTGTTTATTTGTGCTCCAAGACATATGTTGTGGGTACTCGTAAGAACCGCATCATCGAGGCGGGTCTAACGAGTACCCACACTCTATATTGTTGAGCAGAAATAAGGAAAAATAAGTTTACCGATGTATACCCCAGTTTTATTATATAAAAAGTGGTGTTCAATGGCGTGTTTTCCTGATCTGCACGTAATTGGTTGCCAGTCTTTCCATATTTGTTTTATTTATTTATTCTGATTGTAAGTTAGAGTTAGGCGAAAATCAAAGTACACTAGAAATAACCAAAAAAAAAAAAACAACAAAAAACATGACCTTCCATCGCAGGATCTAGAGTCTCACATTTGACGCCTGATCCTCCTTTGCAGATCTTAGAGTCTCACATGTGATACGAGCGAGGCTCGGACCACATTGGAGAGAGATCCATTGATGAATTAATAATAATAATAACAATCTATATTTAGAGCAGAAATAAGGAAAAAATATGGTTTACATGTACCCCTGCAAGCCCGAGTTTTACTATATAAAAGTGGGGTTCAAGGGGGTCGAAATTATATAGGCTTGTTTTAGTTATCTTTTGATCTTATAACCAGACTTTCGGATGAGTCTTTAAACAGAAGAACCGTCTCCGTATGACCGTAGCCGTTTGGGGGACGTAAAACTCAAACTCACTCACTTTTGATCTTATTTGTTGCGTTGTTTTTGTTCGGCGTAAACCTTACACATTTTGACTCGACAAAAACCCTACACGGTAAGAAAGTTGTAGAGGGGACGGTCCGCCTACTTCTCCAACTTCTCGCAAAAGACCGAATACATTTTGCGTAAAACAAACGAGCTTTGAGTGTGAGAACATATGTTTTTTCTTGGGAGATTTTTATTCAGTTTTTATTATGAAATATATTACCTCCTAGATATATACTCATGTGCCCAATTAAAACTAGTTTTCTGCCAATCATGGTTACGTAATTGCCAAGTGGATCCGTAGATTATTGGAAGGTGGGCATTTAGTAGGCGTGGTTTAGAATGCATTTAACTTAGTAAGCATATTTCCTAGTATTTTAATGAGCAAATGTTGGATTTAAACTATCTTACTAATAGTTTAATTCGAATACAATGTTGCTGTGTCATTTATTTAACAGCAATCTGATAATTGGCTTAAATATTTAGTTGGCAACATGAGTGTCTTTCCTTAGAAATAATAATTTACAAGTAATCATTCACATTTATCGAAAAGTTTCAACGTCGATTGTCAACCCAATTTTTGTTAGATTTTAGGTTTAGCGTCCCCTGCATCACTGTAAAGGTCATTTTGGAGCCGCTGTTTCCAATATTGTGGGACTTTTACCCGCCATAAGATGAAATGACTTCTCATACCCTGCCGCCAAATGAAACCAATAGGGTTTATATGCATGGACGGTCCGACTCGCATCACTTTTCCTGGGTAGGCTTAGAACCTCTAAGCAGTTTACCAGTACTCGTGTGCAGTCCGTTTTAGCTCTGCGTGGAAGCTATTTCTTCAAGACCCCATGGACGGGGACAGTCGACCATGTAACTAAACAAAAAATCTTTTTCAGCGCTTAAGTCCACATGGCTATCACTGATTTGTTGGTTTTGTAGTGAGTCAGACATTACGCAAACACGCCTATACAAATACATTGCCACCTTTATCACCGAAAAAAATGAAAATTTTATGATGAAAATTGTGATATTTTTCTTATTTCTGCTCCAAATATAGATTGTGGACACTCGTTAGAACCGGTTCTAACGAGTACCCACAATCTAAATTTTAGAGCGGAAATAAGAAAAATAATGTATACCCCTTTGAACCCCATTTTTACTATATAAAAGTGGAGGGGATAAAAATTACATAGGCATGTTCTAGTGATGGCTTGAATCATGCATGGGTTGGATTTTGCAAAACAGTGTAGGTCCAGATTAGACGCAACAGAACGAGGCGTCTGATGAGGGTCTATACTGTTTGCTTAGATTATAATAATAAAAAATGTACTTCAAACTGCATGTGTTAGGCATACAAAAGATGTACATCAGATGCATTCAATAAGTACGACTTCATAGAGTGTTCGTATTTCTTTCAAGTCCCACTTCATTCAAGATACCACCCATTATAACATGTTAGAAAACACGTTATACTTCCATTGTTTCCTTTTTTTCTGATAAAAGCTAAGTCCACTTCCATTACGATAACACACCCGTGCGTCATACTGCATTTTTTCATCCCCAAAAAGGGTCAATTTTCTGAAGAAAATTTGTGATATTGTTCTTATTTATACTCAAAACATAGGTTGTGGGTACTCGTTAGAACCGCCTCATTGAGGCGGTTCTAACGAGTACCCACAACCTATGTCTAGGAGCAGAAATAAGGAAAATAATGTTAACCCCCGTAAACCCCAGTTTTCTCTGTATAAAATGGGGTGTAAGGGGGTCTTTATTTCACGGACTTGTTCACGTGATGTCTGTCACTCGCGCTACTGAAATGTAAACAAAGACCGGTCTATTTCAATTTATGTCTTTTTTGTCGCATTTTTCTTTCTTTTTTCTATTTTTTTTTTCTTTTTGCTAAAATCATTTTAATCTTGGTATAATAACAACTCGACCAGGCGAGAAACTTGTAGAGGAGGCGCTCCGACATCTTTTCCTAACGGAATCCACCAAATTGCTTATGTAGCTTAAATGAGAGGAACCATTGTTTTCTTTTTGATACTAAGTCCGATTCTGTCACTCACACTACTTAAATGTAAACTGATGGTCAACACCCATTTGAAATGTCATCACGAAAACACGCCTATATAATTCTGACCCTCTTAAACCCGACCTTATACACTTAAACTCTGGTTTACAGTGGTATACATTTTCTTATTTCTGCTCAAACATTAGATTGTGAGTAGGCGTTAGAACCGGCTCGCCGAGGCCGTTCTCGGACTTTTTATCTGAATATATTCATTTTGGGTGCCACTAACAAAGCGTCCAACCGCATCGATTACAGTGAAGACATAATTCAATCAGCAAACTTGATGCAGACAATCTACACAATATATTGAAGAAATTGAATCCGACCAAAGGCTAATTACCACGATCCTCTCTCTCTCTCTCTCTCTCTCTCTCTCTCCTTCTCTCTCTCTCTCTCTCTCTCTCTCTCTCTCTCTCTCTCTCTCTCTCTCTCTCTCTCTCTCTCTCTCTCTCTCTCGCGACGCGCGCCCCGTGCACTTATAAAAATAAGAAGTTTGTTTTCCCTTTCGTTTTACTTTTGCCTTGTATTCAGCCTTAATATTGTGAAATAGTTTGTGGAACATGGAACATGGCACGAGAATATAGATTATATAACAGCAAAGGCATGGGCTAGAATTAATATCATGAGTAAGTTGAAATTTGTTCTTGATAGTCAATCCTTGGAAACTATTTAAATATTTTTTATAAGACCTGTCTTAGAATATGCTGATATAGTGTGGGACAATTGTACACAATATGAAAAGAATGCCCTTAAAAAGTGCAACTTGAAGCCGCCCGAATTGTCACGGGAACTACTAAATTGGTATCCATTGAAATACTGTATAAGGAAACGGGTTGGGAAACTTTGGAACAACGGTGGCAAAATCACAAACTTTGTTTATTTTACAAAATGTCAACTGGTATGTCCCCAAACTATTTAAGTTCATTAATTCCGGCTGTTATTGACGATACAACCCCCTATAATCTACGGGACGCTAATAATATGAGACCCGCTATGGCCAGAACACAGCTATATTACAACTCCTTTCTTCCTGGTAGTATTAGGTTGTGGAATGACACTTCTTCTGATATTAGAGAATGTTCTTCAGTTTCAAGTCTGAAATACAATGTCAGTAAAAATAAGAATAGATCGCCCAAGTATTATCATACAGGCAAAAGGAGTTTACAGATACAACATACTAGACTCAGAACGAATTGCATTATTTTAAAACACCATTTGTTTTCGAAAAATATAATTGATAAGCCACACTGTGTATGCGGAGCCATTGAAACGGCCAAACGTTTTTTTGGAATGCCAAAGCTTCAATGACGAAAGAATCGTCTTATTGAATAGTCTAAGCCCCTATTGTACTCCAGATCTAAAATCCATTTTATTCGGTGGTAACAGTTTAATCAATCAGGCTAATACCCAAATATTCCTTGCAGTTCATAGTACTTGATAGTAAACGTTTCAAAACGTGAGGGCACACACACACACACACACACACACACACACACACACACACACACACACACACAATAAATAATAAGTTTCTCTTCCCTTTCATGTTTACTTTTGCCCTTCTTTCAGTCTTAACAAAATCTGAATTTCATAGATTTATTATTCGTATTCTCTGTGTTATTGTTAACTTCCATATTTCATTTTACTGTAACACAACAATATTGGTTTAACAACATGTCAATTTTACATATGTTCTCACCGGTTGATTGCAACGGATATGTACATATCTGGAAACAGATTTATATAAGTCAATTAACTTCTTTCTGGATCCCTTCATATACTGTTGATTGCAATGCACATTTCTATATTGTATGTTTGTATTATACATGTATTATGAATACATACGTTTAAACCAAATTGTTTGTGTTCCCTTTCGTTCTTTCAGCCTTAATATATTGTGAATTTCATACATGTATTATTTTATTATCTGTTCCCTATTTCATTATACATATCAGGCAAAATGGTGCGAATCGGACGGTCCATGCATACAAACTCTTTGGTTTCATTGGGCGGCAGGGCTTGGGATATCATTTCATCTCAATGTGGGTAAAAGTCCCACAAAATTCGAAGCAATGTCTCCAAATGACCTAAATAGTGTCGACGGGGACGTTAAACCCCACATCAATCAATCAATCAATCAATCAATCAATTAAGCAATGTTTGCCTTATAAACACGAAGTATGTTTGAATAACTCACATAATTATTATTCATTCAAGAATTCAAAAGACGACCAATCGTAAAACCATAGCTTGTGGAATCAGATACTGTCAAGTAAAGTGCAAGATACAGAATTCTAATGCACCGGCGTGTGTATGTAACGCAACGTCTGATTGGAAAACGTCAAAAATTTGCGACAGTATATTCTGCGATATACTGTCGGAAACCCGACGTCATCACATACCGTCGCTTTTCATTGGCTGCCATAACTTTATGCAGCTAACAGCGCTTGCCGCGTTGTGCAAAATAGTACAATTTTAACAAAACAACCAGATTGCACGACCCGCAGAAAAAGCGACCTACTGAAGTCGGTTGCTTTCTAAGAGTGCCCTAAAATCACCGTGTCATTCTGCCATTCGGTCATTCTGTCAGTCTGTCAGTCTGTCTGTCCGTCCGTAACCCGTTTGTGAAAATTGGTGATATTGACTTAACCGCATGGAATATTTAAACAATTTTTGGCATACTGATAGATATCAATGAGATCTAACCAATGAACTTGCGAAATATTACATTCCATTTAGTATAGCTTCGCCGAGGCGAAAAATATGAAAATTTTCGAACTGCTTCTCCTCGGAAACCGTTGGGCCGATTGAAGTCAAATTTCATATGGAGCCTCTATGGGATGGAGCTAACCTCACATGACCAAAATGGCCGCCCAGCCATATATGGTCTGTCTGTCCGTCCGTAACCCGTTTGTGAAAATTGGTGATAGTGACTTTACCGCTTGGAATATTTAAACAATTTTTGGCATACTGATAGATATCAATAAGATCTAACCAATGAACTTGCGAAATATTACATTCCATTTAGTATAGCCTCGCTGAGGCGAAAAATGTGAAAATTTTCGAACTGCTTCTCCTCGGAAACCGTTGGGCCGATTGAAGTCAAATTTCATATGGAGCCTCTATGGGATGGGGGAAACCAAAATTTGCTCATGGGGTCCAGGTCACATGACTAAAATGGCCGCCAAGCCATATATGGTAAAACCCCTTCAAAAATAGTCTTCTCCAGAACCACTGGGCAGATTTCCACGAAACTTGATAAATGGCATCTGGGACGTTGGCCCATCATAAATTGCTAAAATGGTGACCCTGGGTTGACCTTGACCTTCTTTGTGCCTAGGTCAAACTCTGACACATATGCTTTTGTATTGGAAAATGTGAGAATGCATTTTATCCTGCAAACGATTCAGAATACAGTACTAAAATTTAAGATATATTTTTGCTCCTTACGATAAGGCGCATTTATTGGGGGTACCGTTTTAGGTCCAGGTCACATGACCAAAATGGCCGCCATACCCATATATGGTAACATTCATAAAGCTAAAAGCATCCGGCGGGTCGTGCACTTCAGCTGAAGCACTGGTTATTGCATTAGAATGGGTATAACTGTGCAGAAAAATGTCGTTTGGGGAGGTAAATCGTCGGTTTTACGGTCGCGAATTACGTTTTACGGCTCCGCTGACGCGTCGCCGTAAAACGAAATTTCCGACAGTAAAACCTCCGATTTACCTCCCCAAATGACATTTTGCATACAGTTATCCCCTAAATCTCAAGTCGATTTCATGTACAGCTCCGCTCATAGAATTTTCGGGCTTCCCCTCTACAACCTTTTCGCTGACCGTGTTGCTGATCACGAAAACACGCCTATATAAATTTGATCCCTTTTAACCCCACTTTTATATAGTAAAACTGGGGTTTACAGGGGGTAAACCACGGGTGGTAATCAGGCGAACTAGCTCGAAAATGAGTCAATGGACATTTGTGCCCTCGACGCATCCGGGAACTCTCGAGCTAGCTCCATCACCAGAAAACTTGTAAACAAAGGTAGGTCTCGAAGAGTTTTATCACCATCTTTTTCTTTGTAAACTATTTATAGAAAAACCGACAATGCAGTGCCACATAGAAATAATTTAACTTTGTACCCCGCTAGAATTTTATATGGAAATTTGCAGCTCTGGAGTATGAATGAAAGGAAACTTTCTATCAAGGACCTGAAAAAATTGTCAATTTATGTCAACACGGAGATTTTGACCGACGATTGTTCGTTTTCCGTCAAAAGTACGCCCATCACACCCCAAGAAGCAACATCCCTTGAGAAAGGAAACATGGAAAGTTTAAAATAAGCAAAACAATTTGGCCATGATTACGTAACTTGCGACTTATTACGAAATTACTGTGTGAGCTAGTCTTGTCGACAAGGAGCTAGTTCACTCGACATGGAGATAGTACCCTCAAACAACGAAGATGAAACATTCATCAAATGAGTGGGCCTGATTCGATGCCTTTCTATGGTCCCACCCAGTTTATCCAACTGGTTTCTTCACCTCTTGCTGGTGGGATAACAAGATACTCTGCCCCCAAGACGTTTCCCACTCCAGTCATTTCTCCTTGGTCGTTTCGCCCCCATTTTGCACCCCTAGTTGTTTCGCCCCCAAAGCCTGGTCTTTTCGCATAACTTTGTAGCGTAACAGAAACGGAAGTTATGGGCTCAAAGAGAAACGCGGACGTAAACTTTGAGATTTGTTAGGACTCTGCAGCAATGGTATCTGACACCAGGGCCCGACCAGGAGCATGGCCCTCGGACAATTTAATCATGAACTGAAAGGTCTCGGTCTGAGTAAGTGTCATACCAAGTTACAACTTTGTAGCATAACGTAAATGGAAGTTATGGGCTCCAAGAGAAATGCAGACGCAAACCTCGAAATTTGTTATACTGGTTATGAACGTGACTTTCCATTGCAGAACTTGGACATTCAGATATGACCCAAAAGAGGCTCGAACCACAGCGGCGGGATACCTAATCGAAATAGATTCATGTTGTTAAGTGATTAGTTACTTAATAGATCACTGTCTGTCGGTCAGTCATAAGTGCATAGATCACTCGCGCTACGCGCCCGTGATCACTCGCGCTACGCGTTCTTGATCTATTCATTTTAACGACTGACTTCCAGCCACTCGCGCTACGCGTTCATGATCTATTCACTTTAACGACTGACTTCGAGCCTGTGATCTATTAAGCAGCTAATCACTACCAGCACGAATCTATTTCTAATCTTTCAACAATTTAGTCGAAATTTGTGTTGAGCCTTTATGGGTAGGGGAAACGATAGTTTGTTCGCGGCATCTGGGTCACATGACCAAAGTTGCTACCATTCCCATATATATGGTAAAAGCATTATTTTTTTCTCTAGAAACAGTGGGCTGATTTTCAAAAACTTGGGTATGTAGTACCTAGGCCTGCAGCTCAACATTATTTGTTTAAACGATGACTTCAGGTTTATCACAAATAATCAGATCACCTGCGGGAGCAATATGTGATTATTTAGAAAAACAAAAATCACCAAAAAGATTACCGTAAGGTATCAAATACTTCATTTATTAAATCAAGTGGCATTTGTGTGCATGTATATTTTCTTTGTTTTTCCATCCATCTTTCCATCCATCCACCCACTGACCCATCCATCTGTCCGTGTGTCTGTTTGTCCGTCCGTACGTTTGTTCGTTCATCCGTCCTCCAATGAACCCATCCATCCAATTACCCACTCACTTATCCCTTTCTGTAGTGTACCTATCCATCCATCCATCATTCCATCCATCCATCCAACATCCATCCATTGATCCGTTCTAAATGGGGAGGGGGCGAAGCAATTAGGTGAGCGGAACGACTAAGGGGCGAAAAGACCAGGCTTTTGGGGCGAAACAACTAGGGGTCCTAATTGGGGCGACATGATCAGGGAAAAGGACTGGGGGACGTCTTGGGGGCATAGTATCTTGTTTTACTCCACTAGCCAGAGGTAAAGAAACCAGATGGATATACTGGGTGGGACCACAGAAATACATCGAATCAGGCCCCAGTCATCTGATGAATGGTTCATCTTCGTTTTTTATCCTTGTCGAGTGAACTAGCTCCTTGTCGAGAAGACTAGCTCGCACAGTAATTTCTTCATAAGTCGCAAGTTACGTAATCGCGGCCAAGTATTTTTGCCTATTCCAAACTTCCCATGTTTAATTTCACAAGGAATGTTGCTTCTGGGCGTGTGAAGGGCGTACTTTTGATGGAAAAAGAAAAATCGTCGGCTAAAATCTCCGTGTTGACATAAATTGACAATTTTTCAGGTCCGTAAAAAAAGTTTCCTTTCATTCATACTCCAGCGCTGCAAATTTCCATAGCAAATTCTAGCGGGGTACAAAATTAAATCATTTCATTGTGGCACTGCATTGTCGGATTTTTTATAAATAGTTTACAAAGAAAAAGATGGTGATAAAACTCTTCGAGACCTACCTTTGTTTACAAGTTTTCTGGTGATGGAGCTAGCTCGAGATTTCCCGGTTGTGTCGAGGGAACAATTTACCATTGACTCATTTTCGAGCTAGTTCCCCTGATTACCAACCGTGTAAACGTTATTTGTCTTATTTCTGCTCTAAAATATAGATTGTGAGTACTTGTCAGAACCGCCTCAATGAGGCGGTTCTAACGTATACCTTCAATCTATATTTTGAGCAGTAATAAGAAAAATATCACAATTGTTAATCTTAAAATTTTCGTGTTCTGTGGGATAAAGTTTACAATGTTTTTGTATGGGCGTGTTTGCATAATGTGATACATCGAACAAACAGCAACAACAAAGAAGACAAACAAAACCCTTTATCGCCGAATAGAGCGGCAACATTATGATAACTCACCCGTGCGGCATAGTACTTTTTTCATATCTCCAAAATGGCTACTTTTCTGATGAAAATCCGTGATATTTTTCTTATAAATGCTCAAAACATAGGATGTGGGTGCTCGGTAGAACCGCCTCATTGAGGCGGTTTTAACGAGCATCCACAACCTATGTCCTGGAATAAAAATACGAAAAATAATGTATACCCCTGTAAACCCCAGTTTTTTTTTCTATATAAAGTGGGGTTAACTGGGTGTTCATTTCACGGACTTATTCACGTGATGACAAACCCTTTATCGCCGAATAGAGCGGCAAGACGATAAAAATCGACTTTTTTAGTTAGCCCAATAATGCACATCAACGGGTCTAACAGCATTTGACCATGAAGCTTTTCACAAGAACCACTCATCTGGAAAACACAAAGTTGAACATCAATAGGCCTCACAGCATTTGACCATGAAACTGTTATGAAAACACCCGGAATGAGTGTTCGAGAGCGATTAAATAAGCTTGCAGCTTTCATCGCAATCGAACTAAAATAAATTAGTATAAACCAAACTTTTCACAAGAACCACTCCTCAGGAAAACACAAAGTTGAACATCAATGGGCCTAACAGCATTTGACCATGAAACTTTTTATGAAAACACCCGGAATGAGTGTTCGAGAGCGATTAAATAAGCTTGCAGCTTTCATCGCAATCGAACTAAAATAAATTAGTATAAACCAAATTTTCACAAGGACCACTCCTCAGGAAAACACAACGTTGAACATCAATGGGCCTAACAGCATTTGACCATGAAACTTTTAACAAGAACCACTCATCAGAAATACACGCACGTACATGTATAATTTTGTCCCCATTAAACCCGTATTTTATCTAAGAGATAGAAATACATTATTTTCCTTATTTCTGCTTAAAACATAAATCGTTAGAACCGCATGTTTATCGAATACCCACAACCTATGTCTTAAGTAGAAAAATTAAAACTTTAGGAGTGTTTATCTTTCAATGTTTGGTGACAAAACTTTCAGAATATTATAGCATGTTTTCGTAATATGGGCTACTCGAAGCGCCAGGTGTGGAGAGATTTCTTTCTTTCTTTCTTTCTTTCTTCCGGTTCCGCCTTAACCCCAGTAGGGGACACAGACGGTGTATATTACATACACTTCAGTTTCGCAGGATGATAGCCTACACCGTAATCATATAATTACGGTAGGGTTCTTTAACCTCCAAAGGGGGCCTCCAGTTAACGTTCCGATCCGAAGGACGGTGCACTTTATGACATTCATCCCTGCAAATGATGCCAATGGAGTGTGTTCGGACACCGGAATTTTATCACCGCTGCCGTGGATCGAACCTGGGACCTCTAGCATCACAGTCAAGTGCACTACCCACTGCATTACGAAAACACGCCTATACAAATACATTGTAAATTTTACAGCCTATAAAACGAAAATTTTAAGATGAAAAATGTGATATTTTTCTTATTTCTGTTCAAAATATAGACTATGTGTACACGAGTACCCACATTCTATATGTTAGGGCAGGAATAAGAAAAATAAGGTTTACCCCTGCAAACCCCAGTTTTACTACATAAAAGTGAGGCTCAATGGGGTCATAAGTATATAGGAGTGTTGTCGTGATGGAACTATCACGCAGATAGATAAAGAGGAAGTTAGATCATCTTTAGTTTGGTTGCTGTTACTTTTAAGGCCATTTCCTTCCGTGTACGTATAAGAACTAATTAATGCCCAAGAAACAAATTACTGGTTCTAGTTTTCTGCAATGCATTAGGGAAAACTGGGAACCAGTCAACCATGGTCGAACCAACCTTACCTCGTTGGTTGAACCGTAGAAACTAAAGTGACCTCATTTCCTCTAAACAAAGACAGTTCGGTCTTACTTTAGTCACAGTAAAGTGACCGTGTTTCTTTCATCGAACTGTTTGTTTGTTTGATTTGAGGCTTAACGTCCCCACCAACACGGTAAAGGTCATTTTGGAGACGTTGCTTCCAATTTTGTGGGACTTTTACCCGACATTGAGATGAAATGCCATCTCAAACCCTGCCGCCCGATGAAACCAATATGGTTTATAAGCATGGACGGTTCGGCATATGGATGTTTCGTATGTAGTTATTAGAATCGTCATGTCGAGAAGTTTCTATTGAGCACAGTCAAATACATTTTCATAATAAAAGGTTCATAAATTGTCCTTAAATATTTTTATCTAGAGCTATCGGAAGAATGCCTTAGGGAATAAAGAACTACTTCGAATTAGCCATAGTTTGTTTCTTCCAACTTTTAACTTCAACCATGCTTATTTCTTATTCTTACTTCTAGATACTTACTCCCAAGTTATACTTTTATGACCTCTTATGAGCGTACGCACTGTAGACAGTCCGGTAATCGAGAGAGCGTTTGTTTCCGGTTCGTTATAACGTTTGTAGGCAGTATAATCAACGTTTTGAAACTTTATTTACAAGAAAAGTGACATTTTATTGAAAACAAAATATTTTTCTTCTATAAACACGTAATCCATTCAAATGCGCCTATCTTTTAGTTTGTGTACAATCAAATGTGGTTGCTCTTGCATTTCGTGAAACATTTTGCACAACACAAGTGCAATTCAACCGAGGCAGTAAAAGGTAGCTTTTACGCGGACCAAACATATTCTTGGTTGAACCACAGTAAAAGTGAGAGCTGGGATCCCGTAAAGCTAACTTAAACCCACCATTAATTTTTACTGATCGTCCCAAGTCTGTGTGTTTGCTGTGGTTACTTCATGTTTTGTGTTGGTGGTTCTGATTCTTTCCCTTATCATATATGTTGTTACGTTGATGATTTTGATTCTTCCCCCTGCTTGGTTTTTCATTTTTAGTTACGTTGATGATTTTGATTCTTCCCAACTTTTGGTTGTTTATGTTTGTTTACGTTTGTCCTTCATGGTTAATGTATGCTATGTTGACGATTCTGATTCTTTCCCCACATTATGTACATTGCTCATTTTAGTTAGGTTTGGATATTTTTGTCACCAACTGTTAGTGAAAGTGCTGCTGACTCGGATTACTTGTTGTTCGTTTTGTTTACTGGCGTCACTCTATGTTTCGACTTCTTTCCCTGGTGATATTGTGGGGAGAATCCGGGATGTGATAGTATCAGTTCCTGATCGTTCTCTTGTTGAGTGTGGGCGGCTTTCTGCCAATCCGTTTGTCCGTCTGTCTGCATTTTTTTCAACAGAGTCGTTTGAAACAACAGAACAAACCTCGTGTGTACGTAATGTACATGTACACATGCGAGTAACGGTCAAATGTGACCGATCGCAGTATAAGTAGATGGATAGATTGGTCAGATTATGAGGTTTTGTTCAAGTGTACCCAAGGTCGGCAAGAAGGCCGGCAACGGCTGGAAATGAATAAAATGCAATCATCAGTAAGTTACAGAATCAACCCAATAAAGAGATACATACATGTATCTAAGGCAGTGAACAATTTTGTTATAGTTCGTCTTTGGGTGATTATATCGCTTATGTATTTATTTGGATAGCTAATTGACCGATTTGTGGGAAAGTAACTGTCCTTTGGGCTTTCCGCTAGTGATGCTTCCACAAGGGTATAGTTATTTCATGTTCATGTTTCTGTCTCCAATGGGAGGTGTTGGTTAACAGTGTCGATTCCTGATCTTTGCCTTCACTTCTAATGTTCAATCATGAGGTCTAATTGGCATAAAATAGCTAGTAACGAATTTCTAAGGGTCACTGATGAGGCCTATTGGCTTTAACTAGTTAGTCTGACCAGAAACAACGTGTACACTCTGCAGTTTTCAGTTCTGTTCTTTTGCCCTAGCCTTCAAAGGATTATTCTTTGGTAAAACATTAAATGTTTTTACTTTAACGCAACTGGTGTCAAGGCAATGTGTGGCGGCCGTACAAGTCTCCCTGTTCAACATTATAGCGTTGGTTATATTTCCTAGTCCTTTGGTTTTATTGGGCGGCAGATCTTGCGATGTCATTTCATCTCAATGTCGGGTAAAAGTCCCACAACATTGGAAGCAACGTTTCCAAAATGACCTTTACAGTGTTGACGGGGACGTTACTCTCAAATCAAACAAACAAACAAAAACAATATTTCCTATTCCGTTTGGGTCAGTGATTCTACTTCGGAAAGTTGAAAATGTTTGCGGGTCCCTGATGAGGCGTAATTGGCCGAAACTAGCCATTCTGGTCGATAAACAACTTGTACATTCTACAGTTTTCAGTTCCTTGCTTCCGATGGGTTACCTTTTTGCAGAACATTATAAGAATCTTATATGGGTGTGAGGGGTGGATGGAAAAGTCCGTCCCGAGGGTCACTGTCCGGCATCACGAGGCTTGCCGAGTAATGCCGGACAGTGATCCCGAGGGACGGATTTTTCTATCCACCCCTCACACCCATATTGGATTCTTTTTCTTGCAAACCTTCCATTTCTATTGAGAATTTTTAATGCTGCTATCACTTCGGGTTACCGACGTCCGCCATTTTGTGATGACACAACAGGAATGTTTAGTGACGTCACGCATGACGACGCCGCACATGAGGTTGTAATCAACCAGTGCATTTATCAAATACGCGATTATATTCGATTTGGGGTCGGAACACCAGGGTCAGAACATAAATTTCTATCCCAGGGTAAAATCATAGATTTCCTTGTCTGGTGTGCAAGAAATTTAATTCCACCACAGCTGGTGCTCAGGTAATGAGAGGCAGTCTTGAAAGTCTCCCTATCCTTCATATCACGTGAACATGTCCGTGAAATGAGTAGTCAATCACAAAAACACGCCTACATAATTTTGACCCCCTTGAACCCCACGTTTATAGAGTAAAACTTGGGTTTACATGGATGAACCTTATTTTTCCCTATTTCTGCTCTAAAATATACATTATCGGTACTCGCCTTGATGAGGCGGTTTTAACGAGAACCCACAACCTATATTTTAAGCAGAAATAAGAAAAATATCACAATTCTCATCTTAAAGTGTTCTTTACTCCGCGACAAAGTTTACAATGTATTTGTATAGACGTGTTTTGGTAATGCCCTTAAACCCCAATTTATATAGAGAAAACTGTGTTTACGGGGGTATGCATTAATTTTCGTATTTCTGCTCCAAGACATAGATGTGGGTATTCATTAGAACCGCCCCAATGGCATTACGAAAACACACCTATACAAATACATTGCAAAATTTATTGGCGCAAAAAGGAAAATTTTAGGAAGAAACATTAAGAGATTTTTCGAACCGCCAAATCTATATTTTGGAGCAGAAATATGAAAAATAAGGTTTTACCCTTACAAACTCCAGTTTTACTATATAAAAGTGGGGTTCTCAAGGGGGTCAAAATTCTATAGGCGCGTCTTCGTGATGGAGGCGGTTCTAACAAGCATCAGAAACCAATTTTGCCCTAAAATAAGTAAAACGTCACAGAAAAGTATCCATTTTGAGGAAGTGAAAAAAATGCACTGTGTCGCACGGGCGTGTTATCGTAATGATTACGGTATGAGTTATATATGCTAGTACTTTGGAATCAGAGGCTTGAAGATAAAGATGGACTCCATGATGCTTCCAAGCAGAGCTGAAACCGACCCGCACACGAGTAAACCGCTTAGAGGACCTAAGCCTGCCCAGGTAAAGCGGTGCAAGTCGGCCCCGTCCATGCTTATAAACCCTCTCGGTTTCATTGGGCGACAAGGCTTGAGATGTCATTTCATCTCAATATCGGGTAAAAGCCCCACAAAATTGGAAGCAACGTCCCCAAAATAACCTTTACTGTGTTGACGGGGACGTTAAACCTCAAATCAAACAAAACAAAACATTTGGAATCAGTTATGCTACTGCGGAATCTTGAAAATGTTTGAGTGACACTGATGCGGCGTGAATTGCCGAAAACTTGTACACACGACAGTTTGCAGTTCTATACTCGACGTCAAATGGTTACATTTTATAGATCATATCTGACATGATATGCGGTTGCCGTTTTGTAGATAGTTGAGAATGTTAATCGCTGAACACCCATACATCACGAAAACACGTCTATATAATTTTGACCCCCGTGAACCCCACTTTTATACAGTAAAACTGAGGTTTACTGGGGTAAATCTTATTTTTCTTATGTCTGCTCTAAAATATAGATCGTGGGTACTCGTTAGACTCGCCTCGACGAGGCGGTTCTAACGAGCACCCACAATCTATATTCTTATTTCTGTTCTAAAATATAGATCGTGGATTCTAACGAGTACACACAATCTATATTTTAGCAGAAATAGAAATATATCACAATTTTTCATCGTAAAATTCTTGATTTTTCTGCAGTAAAATTTACACTGTATTTGTATAGGCGTGTTTTCGTAATGCAAGCTAAAGTTTCAGTTTATAAAACCACAAACAATGTCCTGTGAGTAACAAAACGAATGTACCAAACAGTGCTCTTTTGCATCCGACCAAAAAAATACCCTCAGAGGACGATCACTGTTTCAAACTACAAACTGCATAATAAGATAGCGGACATCTACCGATAAATCCAATGTGGAAACCTGTCTGACAGAAAACAAAAACAACATGTACACACATGCCATTAGATAACCATTCCATACAATATAATAGAATCATGTTCTCCTGTGTCCCCGAGGACGAGTTTACCATCATGTTTATAGTCAGCAAAAACGATCTCTGCAATTTTGTTGAAGCCGAGATTTTCAAAAATACGTTTCGAAAAATTGGAGGAACCTTCAACTCTAACCACTTTTGGGCCAATATCAATACTTTTATATAACTCTTGTACTGCCATTATAATTTTCGTACCAATACCCTTTTGTCTGTGCTCTTTGTGTACGGCGAGTTGCCACAGATGTAAAACTTCTTTAACGTTGTAGTAATCATATATATTACATAAACCTTCGAAGGTTTTAGATATGCCTAAAGCAATTGCTAGATTGTCTGATTTACATTTTGTTTTGTCGAGGCATTCGTTCTTATTATCGATTGTTATTATCTGTCCGGCAATAATGTCTCCAGTATCTTCGGACACCATTGCTATAGAGAGGTTCTGTTGAAGGCTTTCCAACAATATGTTCTGCATGCAGTGGTTCAAATGCAAGTTAAGACTCTTACGTATTGGTTCATCTGGGAAATAAAAATTGCCAAGGAAGTTCATCATATCACCATAACGGTTCCCCCTAATACGTTCTAAATAACATCCTTCAACCGCGAAATCGTGATTACTTCTAATCCTGTTGAAAGCCTGAAACAAATACAATAACTTCTAATTGAGCCAGCGCACGATAAAACCTACAATAAGACATGTGCGCCCAGCGAAGACTCAGATCAGCCTGCGCATCCGCGCAGTCTGATCAGAGTCTTCGCTGTGCACTCTAAGGATAGCTAAGGGCCCAACGCTCCTTCATGCAGCAAGAGAAGTCTCTGGTTAGACTATTTGGATTCGCAGGCTGATCTTATTCTTCGCTTAGCGCACATGTAAATTCTAGGAAATGCTATGCCCCTGCTCATATTTTATTGTCTTAATAGCCATAAAGGAAGCATAAAAATTACACAAATGAGATTTGTACAAACACTTGACAAATTAGGATAATAATGCATTACGTCCTTAGAAACAAACCCCTATAACACGAGCTTCACTAGTAAAAGTGAAAACAAATGTTAACTTGGGACAGAGACTCAGTACTTTTCTTCTGACTAACAAGTAAGATTTTAATTCAAGACGTCTTATAGCTTGTGGGAGTGCATTGGATTAAGATAAATGTATTTGTAGCTCCGGCAGCCATTGTGCTCAATACAGCAGAACAATTCTATCTAATTTTGTAGGGATTTACTTTGGCAACGTTCTTTTGGAGTTATTGCCCTTTGAACACTGAGCATAGCCATTTCTATCATAGTTTCGTGTCCGCTCCATAACCCTGATTTCATTTGAGATATTTTCACAAAACTTCACAGACATATAGAGCACCATGAGATGACGTGCAGAACCTATGAACCGTAACTCTGTTTTTCCTACGTTTGGTATTATTGCCCTATGAACATTGATCATAGCCATTTATATCATGCACTTGTGTCCGCTGCATAACTCTGAGAATGTTAGAGATATTTTTATGAAACTTCATACATATGTGAAGTACCATGGCTCGACGTGCAGAACATATGGACCGTAACTATGATTTACCTACTCTTAGAGTTATTGCCCTTTGAACATTGAACATAGTCATTTCTTTCATGTATTTCATGTACTTGTGTCCGCTCCATATCTCTGACATCGTTTGAGATATTTTCATGAAACTTCTTACAAATGTGAAGCAGCATAAGGCAACGTGCGGAACATATGACCCATAACTCTGGTTTGTATACTTTGGAGTTATTGTCCTTTTAACACTGAACTTAGCCATTTCTACCTTGTACTCATACCTGCTTTGAAAGTTGAAAACTATTTTAGATATTTGCGTGATATCTTATAAGAATGTAAAGTACTAAGAGACAACAAGAACCTCAACTTTGGTTATCCCACTTTTTGAGTTATGGCCCTTTGAACATAGTAAATATTGAAAATAGTCATCTCTACTAATAGTTTACTTGTGTGTTGGAAACCGTTTCAGACATTTTGATAAAGCTTCACACAAATGTAAAGCATTATGAGTTGTGGTCCAGAACACAAGAACCGTAACTCTGGTTTGACAGAGTTATGACACTTGCCTTATGTAAATGCAGTGGCGGGGCATGATGCAGTGCTCGCAGCGCTTTTGTGTTTTCATGTTTTCGATGATTATCTCTAGTCACCATCATTGTAATAAGAGTGGAACCATTTTAGCTGTTTTGCTGGAGAATCACGGTAGCAACATTCCTTTGAAAAGTAGAAGTAAAACAAAGATCAGGAATTGATACAATTAACTTACTCCACCCATAAAAGACACCAAAGGGAAAGAAATACAGTCGAACTTCGATGGGTCGAACTCGGTAGGCTCGAACACCACGTTTGGGTCGAACTGACTTTTCAGTCCCGGCAAAATCCCTATTCATTTTAACTGAACATGACACCCTTGGCTCGAACCACGATGGCTCGAACCCTCGAACCCTAAGCCTGGTCCCTAGAGTGCATTTTCTATGTAAAATCCCACCGATGGCTCGCACTAATTACCTTTTTTAAAAATTCCAATTTTATCGATCAAGTCACGCAGGCGCGTGATCAGTATCATAAAACGGACCAAAAATACGGCTCATCATCCACTCTTAAATTATGACTGATAAATGTGCCGGAAGTCACCAAAATCGCCGCAGCTATGATAAAAAATCATAGTACACAAAGATAGATCTTGCCGAGTTGGACTCCAATGGCTCGAACTACCGATGGCTCGAACTTTTTTCGGCGGTCCCGGCGAGTTCGAGCCATCGAAGTTCGACTGTACAAACATTAAGCGACCAGACCATAATGGAAACCTAAACAAAGGAAGGCCATAAGGACAGTTACTTTCCCACAAAATGGCCATATGGCCATCCAAAATTAAAAGACACAAGTGATACACACAGTAAGTAACAAACAACAACATAAATAAATCGCCACAGAAGAGCCGCCTTGGAACGGTCAGTGGAAGATTTCCACTGGGGGGCTTAAATCGATTTTACGTGGCCACAATCCTCGCCCTTACTTCCGTCGCGAAGTCTACATGTAATTTATTTCCATTCTAGCTAAAGTTGTCTTCTTGTTCATAAGAAAGACTAACGGTTGAGCTATTTTATAGAGGGTCACTTAAGCAACATTTTGGTGAATTTTGAAAACAATTTAATGTAGATTTTGTCGTGTTTCTAGGTGTTTGGTTGTTAATTGGACTAAAACTGTTTTAGTTATTTTGGTAGACAACAACATCGACAACACTATTGTGGATTGTGAATAAAATTGGTCCAAAAGGCTTAGAAAAAGTTATAATGACAAGAAAACTGTTAACGCCGCGCGAGCGACGTGTCTCAATAAAAGGGTAATTATTGACGACTCTCGATGTGTGACGCACGACGGAAAAGATCGACCAAAGTAGTTCAACATGAGCACTTCTTGATCAGTTGAGGTGAAGAAAGAAAACAAACAACAATAATGCACTCGCTAACGTAAAAACGACTATATCTTGGGATGGTTTATTCTGCTAAACTGACCTTATATGGCCCCGTCAAGCGATTTTGGTACTTATCGCCTATGCGAGCAGCGAAGGTTCAGGCGAGCCTGCGCATCCGCGCAGTCTCGCCAGAACCTTCGCTGCTAGCTCATACAAGCAATGAATCAAGATGAACCTTCAGACAGAAAGCCATATCCCTGGCCCCTCTGAATGGCTGGGCATGCGCAGTTGATATTTGTCATGACGGAATGCTCGAAGACACAAATTCGCTCGGCGGGGCTTATATGATAACATCCCTTTTCATTGGTGGATGTTTGATTTTACGCAGCTCATTTTGCTTGCCATTCCGGACAACTGAACATAGAGGATCTTACATGAGTGTTCATGTATTATTGAATTTATTAAACGAGTTGAGGAAAAGGGATAAAATGCGAGGCTTTGCCGAGCATTTTATCCCTTTTCTTCAACGAGTTTAATAAATTCAACAATACACGAGCACTAATGCAAGATTTTATTTATCATATGACATTTAAAATACATTCTATTTACGATTGTTTAATATAAATGTCAATATTCCGTCATAAGTAAACGCGACGTCGTACATGTAACGTTACGGGACGTATCTAGCTAATTTGCATATTTAATCCACTAGTGGATTATCGAAAATATTACATGGCGTTATAACACTCTCAGACGCGACGTCATATGATAAATTTGTTTTAACACATTGCGATAACACATCCGTGTGATATAGTGCACTTTTCCAATCTAAAAAAAAAGTAATTTCATTCTTGAAAATTTGTGATATTTTTCTTATTTATTCTCCAAACATAGGTTCTGGGTGCTCGTTAGAACCGCCTCATTGAGGCGCTTCTAACGAGTACCCACAAACTATGTCTTGGAGCAGAAATAAGGCAAATAATGTTTACTCTCGTAAACCCGAGTGTTCTCTATATAAAGTTGGGTTTAAGGGGGTCTTTATTTCACGGACTTGTTCAGGTGATGAAAACAAGTAAAAAATTGCATAATGTCGGAGCCTGGCTCATATTTGTGGCAGCCTACCTTGCAAATACGTGAGCACTTACCATATCTACTCTCTCTTCAGTCATCAGATTTTTAAGAACTTCTACTGGCTTACACGACATAGCTGCAATTATACATGCATGCATAATACAAACGTTTTTCCAAACTCGTACTACATGATTGCATGTATTTGGACACAGATGACTACATAAACAATGTAACCCGCAATTAAGATGATCATCGAGCAATTTGGCCAAAGTGTACATCGATCAACATTGCACGCCGCGTCAAATGTAGGAGGATCGGCCAATATTTGCGACTTTATTTTATTTGTTGACCTATTCCGTTTTATTCCAACACAAAGATATTTACATACATAGCCATGGGTAGATCTCGACAAACTTTGATGGGTCATTTCTGTACATGTATCTCCACTGATCCGCATTACGAAAATACAAATATATTGTAACCTTTATCGCCGAAAAAATGAAAATTTTAAGATGAAAAATTGTAATATTTTTCTTATTTCTGCTCAACATATTGATTGTGGGTACTTGTGAGAACCGCATCATCGAGGCGGTTCTAACGAGTACCCACTCTCTATATTGTGAACAGAAATAAGAAAAATAAGATTTACCTCCGTAAACCCGAGTTTTACTTTATACAACTGGGGTTCAAGGGTGTCAAAATTATATATTGGCGCGTTTTCGTGATGGTGAACTTTGCAGAGTTCGTAAAAAGTAAAAAGGCTCCCTGCCCTACATTACAGTGTAGTTTATATTTTCTTGTCCCTTGGGATCATTGATTCCATTGTGGAATTTTGAAAATATTAGAGGGTCACTGATGAGGCCTAATTGGCCGAAACTAGCTAGTCTGACCCAGAATGTACACTTTATATTTTCCAGTTCTGTGGTGTATTTCTTGCTTCCAAAGGATAACCCTTTTATAGGACATATTTAACGTCACAACAGCTGATGTGTGGGAATGTGTGGCGGCCGTAAAAAGTCTCCCTGCCCTACATTAAAGTGTAGTTTTTATTTTCTTGTCCTTTGGGATCATTGATTCCATTGTGGAATTTTGAAAATTTTTGAGGGTCACTGATGAGGCCTAATTGGCCGAAACTAGCTAGTCTGACCCAGAAAACATATACACTTCATATTTTCCAGTTCTGTGGTGTATTTCTTGCTTCCAAAGGATAACCCTTTTATAGAACATATTTGATATGTCACTTGCGTCAGCTTGCTATAACCAAAATAACAGACAGTGCACCTAAATATCATCACGAAAACACGCCTATATAATTTTGACCCCCTCGAACCCCACTTTTATACAGTAAAACTAGGGTTTGGAGGGGTAAAACTTATTTTTCTTATTTCTGCTCTAAAATATAGATTGTGGGTACTCGTTAGAACCAATTCTACGAGGCGGTTCTAACGAGTGTCCACAGTCTATATTTTGAGCAGAAATAAGAAAAATATCGTAATTTTTCATTTTAAAATCATCATTTTTTCGGTGATAAAGGTGGCAATGTATTTGTATAGGCGTGTTTTTGAAATGTGCCAATACCAGACGTCATAAATTCGTTGACAACCCTTGGAGTTAAATGGTATTGTTCATGGTATTGAAATCGATATTATTTAGCAAATCTGAATGTGTGTTTTTGGTGATGGCTTTTCACTGCGAAAGTCACCTAATCTGATGGTCCGAAGTAGGAAATATATCAGTGTTTCACGCATGCTTAATGTATAAACAGACTCTTAGTAAGCATAATTTGTGGCCGCATAAAAGAGATTTAATCCCCTCCCATGTAATGTTTTTACTGACCGCTTCAAGGCGACGTTTCTATTGTTGTCCATTATAATCAGTATTGTTTGTCTTTACATGTATGTACTGCTTAAATTTAATTCTGCCATTTTGTGGCAAAGCCTTCATAAAAGACTATACAAAGCACGTTTTATTGCAAATTCCAGCGCTTGTACCTGTAACCACCACTGAACTTTCCAAATTAACTTCATGTTTTACTGCCATCAAAAATGTGGTTAATAATATTACGACAAAGCTTTTGAAAAGATCAGGGAGAAATCTATTTCGGTCTTTAAAAAAAATCTAGTGAAATTTTTAATAAATTGAAATCCAGACGTTTTCCTACTTCAAGACTTTCTACTTATGATTTTTCCGCACTTTACACTGCATTTCCGCATAATCGTACATAAAAGAAAAACTTTATTATTTAATTGAATGGACATTTCATAGGGAAGATTCCCTTTATCTTGCATGTAATGCAAGCAATGCTTTTTTCACTTCTGAAGAGCATTATACTTTATGGTCATGTCAGAAATTGTGTAAAACTCTCACCTATTTACATAAGATTTGGTTTTGTTTGATTTTGTTTGATTTGAGGTTTAACGTCCCCGTCAACACAGTATAGGTCATTTTGGAGACGTTGCTTCCAATTTTGTGGGACTTTTACCCGACATTGAGATGAAATGACATCTCAAGCCCTGAGGCCCAAAGGAACCAATAGGTTTTATTGGCATGGACGGTCCGCCTCGCACCGCGGTTCCTTAGATCCTCTAAGCGGTTTACCAGTACTAGTGTGCGGACGGATATCAGCTCTGCGTGGAAGCATCATGCAGCCCATCAATTTCTTCAAGCCCCGATTTGCGGGGGCCTCATAAGATTTGGTACTAAGCTATTTAGACAAATTATGGGTATTCCGATGAGTACGAATTGCGCACCAATGTGACTGATCTGTTCTTGTTTGGTTATGAAAGAGACTTCATGTTGTCCCTTTCCGTTGAAAATCAATCTGAAATCATTGAAGCCTTTAGCTTGACTTCTAGATATTTGGATGATTTATTAAATATGACAATAACTATTTCGATGGTTTGCCACCCTCCCAAAGAACTTCAGTTAAATAAAGCAAATTCTCCTGATACCGAGGACCCGTTTTTTGGATTTATATCCATCTCTTGTAGATGGGTTTGTTTCCTGCAAAAATTATGATAAACGCGATGCTTTTGATTTGGTGATTGTAAATTGTCCTTTCTTGGATGCTGATGTTCCTCAGGCGGCATCCTATGGCGTTTATATTTCTTAATTAATTCGATTTGCCAGAGTGTCAAGTGGTGTAACTTTCTTCAACACTCGTGACGCCTTGTTAATCGCCAAACTTCTTAATCAGGGTTGTCGTGTTCAAAAACTAAGAAAAGCCTTTTCAAAATTTTATAAACGTCATTCCGATTCAATTTCAAAATTCAATGTTGGACTTAAATCTCTTCTGCAACAAGATCTATCGGAACCCGAATTTTATGGTGACATAGTATGTAAGTTCAGACAAATATATAATTGCAATGACTTCAGGAGCCAAATTCGTAAAATCATTATTCGATTTAGAAAGATAGGGTACAGCATTAATCTTACACGACAGTCTGCATACATGGTAGTTAGCCCAATCACGGTCGACAACTTTGCTTCCCTCTTTAATTGCACGCCGGTGGGTCAGGCCTCAGATTCTATGACGGTTCCAGCGTAAAGGCTTACAGAAAATTAGAGAGAATCTAATTTTATGTAATGTTGGTTGGTGCCTGATGCTCTGTCTCTTGTTGGGCTCCTAGGTTTTCTTTTGCTTCAGCATTTCAGCGGTTTCATGTTGTCGAGTCCTTGCCATTGATTCGTCTCTGTGGTTGATTGATTTTTGTGTTCACGGAGATGTTGCACTGATGAGCTAGGAGGCCTTCACGCGGACGGAACAAATTGTTTGTCTATATCGCGGCGGAAGTAAGGGCGAGGATTGTGGCCACGTAAAATCGATTTAACCCCCCACCCCCGCTGGAATTCTTTTCACTGACCGTTCCAAGGCGGTTCTTCTGTCGTGGTTTATTTTGTGTTATGGCTTGTCTTTGAGCGTGTGTATTACTTATATTATTTTGCTTTGGATAGCCAATTAATACTTTGTGGGAAAGTAACTGTCCTTTTGGCTTTCTGCTAGTGATGTTTCCATTAGGGTCCAATTGTTTCATCTTTGTGTTTCTTTCCCTTGGTGTCTCTGATAGGAGCTGTTGGTTAATTGTATCGATTCCTGGTCATTGCATTCACTTCTATTTAAACCCTCCTATAACAAGGTCTATCGGAAACCGAATATGGTGACTTAGTATATAAATTCAGATAAATATATACTTGCAAGACTTCAGCACCCAATTTCGTAAGGCGGTTCTAACGAGTACCCATAATCTACGATTTTGAGCAGAAATAAGAAAAATAACGTATAACCCCAGGAAACCCCAGTTTTACTCTATAAAAGTGTGGTTTAAGGGGGTTCCAAATTATATAGGCCTGTCGGCGTGATGAAAAGAATAATTTTACGCCATAACAGAATGCATCACGAAAACCCGCCTATATAAATCTGACCCCCTTGAACCCCAGTTTTATATAGTAAAACGGGGGTTTACATGGGTAAACCTTATTTTTTCTTATTTCTGCTCCAAAATATAGATTGTGGGCACTCGTTAGAACCGCCTCGATGAGGCGGTTCTAACGAGTGCCCACAATCTATATTTCGAGCAGATCACAATTTTTCAGCTTAAAACGACAGCATGCCTAGTTTTTACCCCAACCATGGTTAATAACTACGCTTACCTCTTTCATTGCACGAGGAGGGTCATGGCTCTGAATCGATGACAGCCCCAACTTAAAACTTTTTATTTTTATTTTTTATTAGTCGTTGGTGCCTTGTGATTTGGCTTTGGCTTGACTCTTCGTGGTCTACCTAGTGTTTTTAGCTTCAGCTTACAGTGTGTGGAACAAGCAAAGAGCTTTAATCTTTAAGATGGCACTACAGTAAAACAAATCCCCTTACTCACAATGTAAATTGGGGCATATTCCATGTTCTACCACATTTCAGCAAGTCTAATTCTTCCATTATGAGGCATATAATTTGACAGGCTGGCCATTTACCTTCCAGAAGCAGCTAAAAAATATGGGTGCTGTGCGGCATATTTTTGCCTTTTTGGCAGCCAGTGTCAACAAACCCATACCGCAGCGAATAAATCCAGGCATTTCCAGTGGCCAGTCAGCACAATTTTCTGGTTCAATTTAAATCAGCTGCATTTTACAATAGCAAATACCTACTAACATTTCTTCTAATAAACAATAATACTTCTCAGAAAAATAATGGCTTAGCACCAAATCCAATCAGAAGCAGCAGAATATTGAATTCTGTAGTGAAAGCTCTCCCCAAAGCAAGTGCAGCTTTCATAAAGACCAATTATTTACTGTAGTGCAACCTTAATTCATTATCACTTTGATTTGTTTCCTTCCCTTCCCTTCCAACAACTTGAATCGAGGGAAGATGTATGTTGGAGACTGGATGAATGTATGTGGGGTCTAGGGGGCGTGACTGACACCTGTGGCAGTAGATTTGAGTGTCAGGCGAACAGTGATGGCCCTGATTAGTTGCCACATTGTGTTATTACTGGTCGTGGTTATCATTGTTTGCCTGACCGCATCCCGATGGTGGGATGCTGTACTTAACTTGTACCTTATTTAATTGTTTTTTGACTAATCAGAATCAAGCTTTAGTTGTTTTACAGTATTTACAGAGTTCATTTTGAGTTGTTGCTTTATTATTATAAATTGTGATTAATATGCTGCCACATGGTGGCCCATGATTGGAAATAAACTTTATTCTATTCTATTCTATTCTTTGATTTGTATATCAGTTTGCTCCAATTTGCTCCAACTTGTATCGAAAACACGCCTATATAACGTTGACCCCCTTGAACCCCAGTGGAATTCGTTTCCGCCGACCGTTCAAAGGCGGTTCTTCTGTCGCGGTTTATTTTTTATATGGTTTGTCTTTGGGTGTGTGTGTCGCTTATATTATTTTATTTTGGATAGCCTTTTGGCCATTTTGTGGGAAAGTAACTGTCCTTTTGATTTTCCGCTGTTTGTGTTCCCGTTGGGGTCTGTTGCTTCATGTTTGCGTTTCTTTCCTTTTGGTGTCTCTGATGTCTCTGTGTTGTGGGTTAATTGTATCGATTCCTGATCGTTGTCTATTTCTTTTACTGGGGTTTGCAGGGGTAAACCTTATTTTTCTTATTTCTGCTCTAAATTATAGATTGTGGGTACTCGTTAGAACCGCCTCGATGAGGCGGTTCTAACGAGTACCCACAATCTATATTTCGAGCAGAAATAAGAACAAAATATCACAATTTTTCATCATAAAATTTTCATTTTTTTCGGCGATAAAGGTTACAATGTATTTGTATAGGCGTGGTTTCGTAATGTATAATTTTTTGTCTTTTTGTTGTCCTCATTGTTAGTAACTTCTCCTCTTGGTGTCCTTGGTAGGCTGTAAACTTTCATTGTCGCTTTTCCTGGGTATCTATTACTATATTGTATGGGGGTACATGGTAAGTTTCTTATTTGTTTGTTTGATTTGAGGTTTAACGTCCCCGTCAACACTGTAAAGGTCATTTTGGAGACGTTGCTTCCAATTTTGTGGGACTTTTACCCGACATTGAGATGAAATGACATCTCAAGCCCTGTCGCCCAATGAAACCAATAGGGTTTATTAGCATGGACGGTCCGCCTCGCACCGCGGTTCCTGGACAGGCTTAGATTCTCTAAGCGGTTTACCAGTACTAGTGTGCGGGCCGGATCCAGCTCTGCGTGGAAGCATCATGCAGCCCATATATTTCTTCAAGCCCCTATGGACGGGGGCTTAAATTTCTTATTACTCATCTAATACAGTGTTTGTGGGTACCCTTAACCCTTCTCTTGTTGAATATTCAGCTTAGCTACACCCATCTCTGACTTTTAACCAATCAGATAACTTGATGTAATTTATTCCTATAATTCCATAAACTGAATGTCAAACAGTGTAGATCCTGATCAGATGGCTTCTTCAGAAGCCATCTGATCTGGATCTACACTGTTTCCAGAGATAGGGGTTGTCGTGAACAGCATGATAAAAGTTAAGAACCGCCTCAACGAGGCAGTTATAAATAATACTTACAACCTATATTTCGAGTATAAATAAGAAAGGTATCACAAATGTTCATCAGAACAAAATAGCTGATTTGGTGGCATGAAAGAAAGTACTATGTCACAATGATGTGTTATCGGAATGGCATTAACACCGTTTCGTATATACGCTATTAAACATGTCTATTATCAGCGTATGGAAAGCCATGGCTGTCTTAAGGTCAGTATGTGCAAGTTGGTAGACGCAGTGGTCAATATATTTGATCAAATGCATATTTTACTGGATCAGATTTATAAATCATTCAGTGGTGGAGTCATAGTATTGGGTGCAAACAATAAACTACTGTGTGCATTGGTTATTATATTTGGTCGGCGTAGCATATTATCCGATGAACTGCATATAGCAGTTGATGGTGGTGCCATAATACTGGATTCAGCGGATAAATTATTGCGTGTACAAATTATGATATTTGGTTTAAATAACACAGTATTAGACTCATTCACCATTGCAGTCAGTGCAATAAATATAACAGTTGGTAAATTTTTAAGCTGGTATACGTAAAGGTCAAACTATATTATTCGTTTAATAATTTACTGGGTTAAATGTATAAAATATTGGGTAGTGGCGTCATAGTACTTGATGCAGCCAACATACTGGTGTATAGACTGATTACAATATTTGGCCAGTTTTGCATTTTATTTGATCCAACACATAAAAAACTTGGTGTTGGTATCATAGTATTGGATGCATTTGTCATAATACTGAGTAGTGTATACAGGGATTGGTTCGACGGGCACTTTATTTGGTCAAAACATTTAATTGGACAGGTGTGATATGAATATTACTGGGTGCAAGCAACATATTAATATGTGCATTGATTATAATAATTGGTCAGCAACATTTTTTTTTTATCAAATGCATACATCAATGGCTGTTGATGCCATGATACTAGTCCCATCAGGCAATCTATTTTGTGTTATAATAATAGTATTTGATTTAAATACAAAGTATTTGATTCATTTGTCATACCCTTCAGTGTATTGACTATAATATTGGATTAGAAGAGCAGTTTATTTGGTGGTAAAATACATCAATGTATATGCTCACCATATTATTGGAGTGTTTCAGCATAATAGTCCATGTAAAAGTCATAATATTTGGTCGTTTTGTCATAGCATTAGCAGCAGCGCTCTTCATAAAAGCCGGACCGGACTAAAACCCGGAACCGCAACGGTTTCTGGGCAACTCGTACCCGAGTCAACTTGTACCCACACACATAATTGATGATTTGTTTAATGAACGGACAGACGGACGGATAGACAGACAGACACACTGGCGGGTGGAGATGAATGAATGATGATTGAATAAATGATAGATAGATAGATAGATAGATAGATAGATAGATAGATAGATAGATAGATAGATAGATAGATAGATAGATAGATAGATAGATAGATAGATAGATAGATGGATGGATGGATGGATGGATGGATGGATGGATGGATGGATGGATGGATGGATGGATGGATGGGTGGGTGGATGGATGGATGGATGGATGCATGGACGGACGGACGGACTGACGAACAAATTAACGCATGGACGACAGAGAGAGAGAGAGAGAGAGAGAGAGAGAGAGAGAGAGAATGGTTAAATGGATATTATTTTGGTTACTACTTTTGATTTGATTAGCACTTCGGCTGAACACAACACCTTATTTCTGCTCAAAAACATAGATTGTGGGTACTCGTTAGAACCGCCTCAATGAGGTGGTTCTAACGAGCACCCACAATCAATGTTACTGAGACGGTTCTAACGAGTACCCAAAAACTATGTTTTGAGCAGAAATACGAAAAGTAGCCGAATTTTTTATCTGAAAATTTTTATTTTCTGGCGGTAAACTTTTCAATATACCGGTATTTGAATAGGACAGTTTTCATAATGAATCTTACAGATCCCCACCCATAAACCATATATAGTCTTGTTCCTTATGATAAGACACATTAAGTGACACCAGCCTGGTGGTCCCCGGGGGCCCAGGCCCACGCCTCACCCCTTTACTCCATTAAAAAGCCATAAATCTCAGAAACCGTTCAGATCCCAACCCTAAACCTTATATATTCTTGTTCCTTATGATAAGATGCATTCAGTGACACCAGCCTGGGGGTTCCCCGGGCCGTGCCTGGGCCCTGCCTCACCCCCTCCACTTCTTAAAAGGCCTTATATCTCAGAACTTTTACAGAGTCACACCCGTAAACCATATATATTCTTGTTCCTTATGATAAGACACATTGAGTGACACCAGCCTGGTGGTCCCCCATGGATGCGCCGGGCCATGCCTCTCCCCTTTATTTCATCAAAAGCCATATATCTTAGAATCCGTTCAGATCCCCACCCCTAAACCATATATATTCGTGTTCCTTATGATAAGACTCATTCAGTCACAATAACCTGGGGTCTCATTGTGCTGGGGCAATGTCCCGCCCCTCCACTTCATAAGAGACCATATTATCTCAGACGCCATTCAAATAATCCCCACCCCATAATCATATACATTCTTGTTCCTTGTTATTAAACTCATTCAGTCACACCAACTTGGGCGGGGTCGGGGTGGGGGATATGCAGGGGCCATTCATCTCCCCTCCACTTCATAAAAGGGTGTCATATCTCAGAAACCATACAGATTCCACCCCATAACCATATATGTTTTTTGGCCCTTATGATAAGACTAATTCAGTGACAACACTCTTGGGCTTTCTTGGATGCGCCGGGACCATGCCCCAACCTCCAACTGCTTAAAATGCCTTATATCTCAGGAACCATACAGATCCCTACCTCTAAACCATTTATAGTATTTTTCAAAATATGATAAAGACGCATTTAGAGATACCAACCAAGGCTCCAATGGGTCCATGCTCATACCCCTCTAATGCACAAAAGGCCTAATATTTCAGATACAGTCCACATGGGTGCTCATTTGGGTATGGGGTGGGGTGGGGGCGGGGGATTCGTTTGGTAGACATTATAATTGGTATATTAAAATCATATCACGTTAAAATATATGGCTGCCATTTGGCAGTGCCCCTCTGAGTTCTGATTTTTTTTTACTCCAGTGGGTCGCCAACTTCAACAAAGGGATTTTAACACAATAGAGAAAGTACCGTCCTGCTATAGTGTATTTGAAAACTACGAGTTGTCGTTACTACATAGATTGTTACTCCATTCCCCTTTGACATAACTCTGATGCACCAGGTAAACAAAGCCGTGAAATCTGTACCCTGGTAAGTCCACTTCATATAGGGAAAAATGGGGTCGCAGGGGTATACATTATTTTTTCTTATTTGCAAAACATAATTTGTGAGCATAAATAGATTGTGAGTACTCGTTAAATCCGTCTGAATTCGGCGACTCTAATGAGTTCATAATATATTTGCAGCACTCGTTTTAACCGCCAAACTGAGGCTGTTCTAACGAGCACCTACAATCAAGGCTTTGGTACGGTTCAAAAGAGTACCGTCAATCTATGTTTTTTGGATCACCATGAGGTGGTTCAAACTAGTACCAACCTTCTGAGCAACTAGAAAAATGTCTGCTCAATAAAAATACATTGAGGGTACTCGTTAGAATAGATTGTATGTACTCGTTAGAACCGCATCATTGAAATGGTTCAATCGAGTACCACAGATAGACAATGAGGTCTGACAAGTACCTTCAATCTGTGTTTTGAGGCGGTTCTAACGACAACCTGGATTATATGTTCTGGAGCAGAAATAAACACACTTTCAAACTTCTGAAGCCACTGGGTCGATTGGGACTAAATTCATCTGTAGTAACCTTAGAAAGTTTATGGGGGGAGGTGGGTGGTTATAGGACAATCGGCTCTTTAGTTTGGTTACCACGGCTACTTAGAGTGCCACAGGTTTATAATGGGTACATTTGAAACATGGCATTGATGCCAAGCCATTGCAGATATTTTGACAAAACTTTTACAGAAATGTTCCTTGGATAGTCATCTACCTGATGTATGATTTTTGTGCCCAACTCTCATTTTGATTAGTTGGCATGGCGATGGACAGGCTCAAAACTGAAAAAAAATATTCAAAAATCAACTCCTCGGAAGCCATATGGTATTTAAGGCTGATACTGTGCAGAAAGGTTCTTTGTATCTACAAAATTTGTGTTTTTATTGCCATTGCTCAAGAACCTAGAAAATTTGAAAAATGACATTCGTTGCAGATATTTTGATTAAACTTTTACAGAAAGGTTCCTTGAATAGTGCTCTCTAGACAAGTGACTTATGTGTCAACCACTCAATTTGGTAGCTTGTCATGGCAACTAAAAGTCTTAAAATATTCCATTTTGGTGACCAAGTGATAGCTCCTAGGATAGATTCATGAAACTTCACAGAAGAGATGGATGCACAGACAACTGTATTATCATTTACGACTGACCGGGTTCATAAAAGTAATCTTCAGAGCCTGTATAAGTAATTATAAGGGAAGTTTTAACGTGCCGGTGGGGGGGGGGGGGGGGTCACGTTACGTTAATTCCGTGACGTGTATATACTGAATAACAATGCGAGGGAATAAAGAGCTTTTCTTTATCTTTCCTTCTAACGACACTATCTGTTTTCATTTGAAAAAATCGGAACATTGAACATTGTGTATTTTGGCTCCCTATTCGAGCAGTCCGCAATATGGTCATTAACTGGTATTTTACATAGTGCCTCATGTCGGATATGATTGTTGTGTAGGGTAGTTCTGTTCCGGAAATTATTTGTCTCCCCTAAATATTGTTCATCATAACTTTTGCATGAATAACTTAAATGACATTTGTGATGTGCGTGATATGTTTTCATCTACGTTAAAATCTTGTTTTTAAATTTTACTAAGGAACTTTCTACGACATATTTGCACGACCCACATCTAGTTTCACTGCATTTGCTTACAGCAAATGCTTCAGGTTTGTTTATGTCCCCAACTTCGGAGAAGTTGACGGGGCATATTGGTTTGGTCCTGTCCGTCCGTCCATCGTCCATCCGTCCGTCCGAAACATTATAATGGCTTGAGCTAATATCTTGAAATTCCATATTCGGGATGAGTATGAAAACAATGGACCAGATTATTTTTTTTTCATCAGACTTGACTTTGCCATTATAACAATAGGAAAGCACTGTCAACAAAATATCAGGTGAACCGCTTGAGTTAGGGTCCTGATATTTGGCAGACAGTTTGGGATCAATGTGTAGATGACCTGATTAACTTTTGACGAAATTCCGTAATAAATGTACTGAGTTATACCTCCTTTTTCGACTGCCATTATAACAATGGGACAACCTTTTCAACAAAATATCTGGAGGACCGCTTGAGCTAGTTTCATGTTATTTGGCATACTGTTTGGGACTAATGTGTACATGACTTGGTTAACTTTTGATGAAATTCCATATCGTTTTTGACTAAATTATGATTTTTTCGGACATGCATTGCAACCATAGGAAACCTTGTCAACAAAATACATGTAGAACCGATTGAGATAGGCATATGATATTTAGCATACAGTCTGGGACTAATGTGTAGATGACCTGATTGTTTTTGACGAAATTCTGTAAATTTTTTTCTGAATTATGTCCGCGTTTTGGACTAACGCATTGTTGCTAAAGAGAGCCTTGTTAACAAAAAATTTGGCGAACTGCTTGAGATAGTCGCATGATATTTGGCATACAGTCTGGGACTAATATGTAAATGTCCTGATTAACTTTTGACGGAATTCAGTAATGTTTTGACTGAATTATGCCCCTTTATAGACATGCATTGCGGCTCTAGGAAATTTTGTCAACAAAATATCTGGAGGACCCCTTGAGGCTCATGATATTTGGCATACTGTTTAGGACCAATGTGTAGATGACCTAATTAACTTCAAAAAAAAAAAAAAATCTGTAAATGTTTTTCTGAATTACGCCCCTTTTTGGACGTAACTAGACTGATGATAATTGGCAGGTGGCCTTGAGAAACCTTGTTGAACTTTGTCATTTTATCCATACTTTACAGACAAGCATATACTTAGGGGCCTAGTGTTTTACAAACACATTTTCTAGTTTTATTTATGATGGAAATAGTAACCATCGGCAGATCGTCCCCCTTTTAGATATGATCAGGCAATTCCTGCTAGGTACGTCTGACTTAACTTAGTATAATGAATTATGTTGAAATCTGGCGTCTAACAGATAAAACTATAAAACTGGCTAGAATGTTATTGATTTGTTTGGTATTTCAGAGCAAACGATATTAAATCTATTTACTTTTTTTTCTCTTTTTTTTCTTTAAACGTATTATATATCAGTCAACGCGATGGTTGTTAATTTAGTTTGTTTAACATCGTATGATCAGCGATACGCTGCCTTGGTGTCGGGACAACTCGGCACATAGCAAACTCGGCACATACCCAACTCGGCACATAACCAACTCGGCCCCTACAAACTCGGCACATAGCAAACTCGGCCCATAATGGTTATAATGGTTATTAAGCTGTACAGTAATACTTTATTTGCCTGTTTTATTATGATTGTTTTATAATAATTATATGTATGCTTATTAAATAAAAAAAAAGTTTTAAAAACAAATCATTTAAATCGATCAATAAGCTCTGGATATGACTTAATTGCTACACTAATTATCTGATTAATCAGGCGATGACTAAAGCTGTGAATATGATATTTGGGACTCATTGCGACCCATGATTGCCCAGCCGAGTTGATGGGCGTATTGTCAAACAAGAGATTGCCCAGCCGAGTTGATGGGCGTCTTGTCAAACGATATTTTTTCCTTGTTTTCAATAAAAATAGGTTGAGGGTGCTTGTTAGAACCACCTCATTGAGGCGGTTCTAACGAGTACCCACAACCTATGTTTTTTTTTTTTTTTTTTTTTTTTTTTTAAGATTTATTCGCTGGTAAATTTAAGAAACAACTTAAATATTTGAAACTTAAATAGTTGAAATTGTATTGTAAAAAAAAATCTTCATATTTTGTTTTTTAATAAAGATCTACTCCATTAAATATTGATGTTTGCTCCCTATTTAGTTGGTCCCTATTTCAAAGGTAACTTTAATTTGATTATTTGTTTGGTTATGCAATTATCATTGCCAAGTGAACAATAGATAATTGACCCAAACAGCTAATTATGTGCCGAGTTTGTATAGGCCGAGTTTGTCATGTGCCGAGTTTGTTATGTGCCGAGTTTGTCATGTGCCGAGTTTGCTATGTGCCGAGTTGTCCCACAACCCGCTGCCTTCACATCGATCCTCGACGCTCTACCCTCGATTATCGATGCTCGTGAAACATCTCTAATAGAAACAGAACAGTTTTGTTCTCAGACCCTTTCTTTCTGGTTGTAGAGAAGGCAACAAAAGCTGTTCTATATCAATTTATTACTTTGAGATAATATCCTCAAAATGGTTTTACAATCTTTTTTACGACATGAGACAGCTTGTCAAAATGTATTGTGACTGTATGCTTTTTTCAGATGAAGATGATATCTCCCAGTTGTATAATTTACCATATACATGTAACAAAACGCTGAAATGACTTTTCGCGAAACTTAAGACAGTAACATTTGTTCTTTTAGACTTGCCTCAAATGTCTCTAATCCTGAAACCCAAGGGAAAGCAATCAGTGCAATGTGGTGGTATATTATGTTTTTCTACAACTGGTAGATATAAACCTCATCTGATTAAAAAATGATCAAATACTAAAGACGTTGACCAGAAAGTACCACAATGACAGTACACAACCTACCAATGGAACATAGAACAAATCTCGAATATAATATATATCCAACAAAAAGCAAAGCAATCAGCTCTCTCTTCCCCATCAAGGCGATCACGATGCTAGAAAAACAGAATAAAGCACCAATGTCCAAAACAGGACTATACACACACACACACACACACACACACGCACACGCACACACGCACGCACGCACGCACGCACGCACGCACAAACTCCATTTTGATAAACTGTCGCATCATTATAGGGATTCTTTCATTACAAGGATTGTAAAACTATCTTACGGTAATAAATTGCTATAACACACGTTTCTTTCATTTCTCTGCAGTCAAGAAGAAAGCTTCTCAGAACAAACATTTTCGGCTTCTGTTAAGTAAAGTATTGTTAATGCATTCCAACTAACCGGATGTCTAATCGACATGAATATGTCGACAAGAAGTGTCGATATAGTCCAGAAAGTGACTTAAGAGCTGTATTGATTTTATATGCAATATAAAATCATGCACTGCATATGCTTTTCTGCGACACATGTATTAAATACCATATTATATATCAGCAGATACCTATTATGCATAAAAATGTAAGCGTTGTTAAAACCATTGCTTCAGCTGAAGTGCACGACCCGCCGGATGCTTTTAGCTTTATGAGTGTTACCATATATGGGTTTGGCGGCCATTTTGGTCATGTGACCTACACCTAAACGGTTCCCCCAATAAATGTGCCTTATCGTAAGGAGCAAAAATATATCTAATACTTTAGTATTGTATTCTGAATCGTTTGAAGGATAAAATGCATTCTCGCTTTTCCAATACAAAAGCATATGTGTCAAAGTTTGACCTAGGCACAAAGGTCAAAGTCAACCCAGGGTCACCATTTTAGCAATTTATGATGGGCCTACGTCCAAGATGCTATTTATCAAGTTTCGTGGAAATCTGCCCAGTGGTTCTGGAGAAGACTATTCTTGAAGGGTTTTTACCATATATGGCTTGGCGGCCAATTTGGTCATGTGACCTGGACCCCATGAGCAAATTTTGGTTTTCCCCATCACATAGAGGCTCCATATGAAATTTGACTTCAATCGGCCCAACGGTTTCCGAGGAAAAGCAGTTCGAAAATGTTCACATGTTTTGCCTTGGCGAGGCTATACTAAATGGAATATAATATTTCGCAAGTTAATTGGTAAGATCTCATTGATATTTATCAGTATGTCAAAACTTGTTTAAATATTCCAAGCGGTTAAGTCACTATCACCAATTTTCACAAATGGGTTACGGATGGACAGACAGAAAAACCATATATGGCTTGGCGGCCATTTTGGTCATGTTACCTGGACCCCATGAGCAAATTTTGGTTTCCCCCATCCCATAGAGGCTTCATATGAAATTTGGATTTCAATCGGCCAAACGGTTTCCGAGGAGAAGCAGTTCGAAAATTTTCACATTTTTCGCCTCGGCGAGGCTATACTAAATGGAATGTAATATTTCGCAAGTTCATTGGTTAGATCTTATTGATATATATCAGTATGCCAAAAAAATTGTTTAAATATTCCAAGCGGTTAAGTCACTATCACCAATTTTCACAAACGGGTTACGGACGGACCTAAAGAAGGTCAAGGTCAACCCAGGGTCACCATTTTAGCAATTTATTATGGGCCTACATCCCAGGTGCTATTTATCAAGTTTCGTGGAAATCTGCCCAGTGGTTCTGGAGAAGACTATTTTTGAAGGGTTTTTACCATATATGGCTTGGCGGCCATTTTGGTCATGTGACCTGGACCCCATGAGCAAATTTTGGTTTCCCCCATCACATAGAGGCTTCATATGAAATTTGACTTCAATCGGCCCAACGGTTTCCGAGGAGAAGCAATTCGAAAATTTTCACATTTTTCGCCTTGGCGAGGCTTTACTTAATGGAATGTAATATTTCGCAAGTTCATTGGTTAGATCTTATTGATATCTATCAGTATGCCAAAAATTGTTTAAATGTGCCAAGCGGTTAAGTCACTATCACCAATTTTCACAAACGGGTTACGGACGGACCTAAAGAAGGTCAAGGTCAATCCAGGGTCACCATTTTAGCAATTCATGATGGGCCTACGTCCCAGATACTATTTATCAAGTTTCGTTGAAATCTGCCCAGTGGTTCTGGAGAAGACTATTTTTGAAGGGTTTTTACCATATATGGCTTGGCGGCCATTTTGGTCATGTGACCTGGACCCCATGAGCAAATTTTGGTTTCCCCCATCACATAGAGGCTTCATATGAAATTTGACTTCAATCGGCCCAACGGTTTCCGAGGAGAAGCAATTCGAAAATTTTCACATTTTTCGCCTTGGCGAGGCTTTACTTAATGGAATGTAATATTTCGCAAGTTCATTGGTTAGATCTCATTGATATCTATCAGTATGCCAAAAATTGTTAAATATTCCAGGCGGTTAAGTCACTATCACCATTTCGCAAACGGACGGACAGACTAACAGAATGACCGAATGACAGAATGACACGGTGATTTTAGGGCACTCTAAGAAATCAACCGACTTCAGTCGGTTGCTTTTTCTGCCGATCGTGAAATATCACATTCTTCATTAGCGTAATGGAAGCTCTAACATCACAGTGGGTATGCAATTACTTATGCAAAAATTGCTGGGGTAAAAAACTTTTCCAAAGCACCTGTTCAGTCTGATAGTGGGTGTGTATGTAGTAGAACAGTAGTGTACAGACTGATAGTGGGCGTGTATGTAGTAAAACAGTAGTGTACAGTCTGATAGTGGGTGTGTATGTAGTAGAACAGTAGTGTACAGTCTGCTAGTGGGCGTGTATGTAGCAGAACAGTAGTGTACACTCTGATAGTGGGCGTGTATGTAGTAGATTAAGAGTGTACAGTCTGATAGTGCGCGTGTATGTAGTAGAACATTAGTAAACATTCTGATAGTGGGCGTGTATGTAGCAGAACAGTGGTAAACAGTCTGATAGTGGGCGTGTATGTAGTAGAACAGTTGCATACAGGGTGATAGTGGGTGTGTATGTAGTAGAACATTAGGGTATAGATTGATAGTGGGCGTGTATGTAGTAGAACAGTAGTGCACAGTCTGATAGTGGGCATGTATGTACTATGACAGTAGTGTACAGTCTGATAGTGGGCATGTTTCTAGTAGGAAAGTAGTGTACAGTCCGGTAGTGTGCGTGTATGTAGTAAAACAGTAGTGTACAGTCTGATAGTGGGCGTGTATGCAGTAAAAAAGTAGTATACATTGTGATAGTAGGCTTTTATGTAGTACAGCAGTAGTGTACAGTCTGATAGACGGCGTGTATGTAGTAGAACAGTAGTGTACAGTCTGATAGTTGGTGTGTATGTAGTAGAACAGCTGTGTACAGTCTGGCAGTATGCGTGTATGTAGTAGGACAGTAGTGTACAGACTAATAGTGGGCTTTTATGCAGTAGGACCGTAGTGTACAGTCTAAAAGTGGGCATGTATGTAGTAGGACAGTAGTGTAAAGTCCGGAGTGGGCGTGTAAGAAGTAGAACAGTAGTGTACAGTCTGGTAGTGGACATGCATGTAGTAAAACAGTAGTGTACAGTCTGATAGTGGGCGTGTATGCACTAGAACAGTAGTGCACAGTCTGGTAGTGGGCGTGTATGTAGTAGAACAGTAGTATACAGTCTGGAATTGGCCGTGTATGTAGTAGAACAGTAGTAAATAGTCGTATAGTTGGCGTGTATGTAGTAGTACAGTAGTAAACAGTCTGATAGTGAGCGTGTATGTAGTGGAACAGTAGTATACAGTCTGATAGTGGGCGTGCATGTAGTAGAACAATAGCTTAAAGTCTGATAGAAGGCGTGTATGTAGTAGAACAGTAGTGTTCAGTCTGATAGTAGACGTTTATGTAGTAGGACAGTAGTGTACAGTCTGATAGCGGTCGTTTGTGTAAAAGAACAGTAGTGTACAGTCTGGTAGTAGGCTTCTATGTAGTAAAACAGTAGTGTATAGTCTGATAGTTGGCTTGTATGAGTAGAACAGAAGTGTAGAGTATGATAGTGGACATGTATGTAGTAGAACAGTAGTAAACAGTCTGATAGTTGGCGTGCATGCAGAAGAACAGAAGTATACAGGGTGATAGTGGGCACATTTGTATACAGTCTGATAGTTGGCATGTATGTAGTAGAAAAGTAGTGTAATCTGATAGTGGGCGTGTATGCAGTAGAACAGTATAGTACAGTCTGATAGTGGACGTGTATGTAGTAGAACAGTAGTGTACAGTCTGATAGTGGCCGTGTATGTAGTAGAACAGTAGTAACCGGTCTGAAAATGGGCGTGCATGTGTGTGTGTGTGAATTCGGGTTTAACGTCGCTTTCAACAATTTTTCAGTCGTATCACGACGGTGTCTGGTTGCGACAGGGAGCTCAATGCTCACGTTTATAGTGCTGCCTCATTGAAGCATCATGTCCCAGACACATTACATGATACAACACCCAGTCACATTATCCTGACACTGGATCGACCAGTCCTAGCTCTACCCCGTAAATCTGAGTGCCAAACGAGGAGCAGCTAGTACCAATTTTAACGACTTTGGTATGTCGCGGCCGGGGATCGAACCCGAGACCTCCCGTTCCCCGGACTGGACAGGGCGTGTTTGTAGTACAACAGTAGTGAAAAGGGTGATCGTGAACACATATGTTGTCAATAGTGCTCAGTCTGATAGTGAGCGTGAATGTCGTAGAACAGTAGTGCACAGTCTGATTGTGAGCGTGTATGTAGTAGGACAGTACTGTACAGTCTGAAAGTGGGCGTGTATGTATTAGAACAGTAGTGTACAGTCTGGTAGTGGGCGTGTATGTAGTAGAACAGTAGTGTACAGTCTGGTGCTGGACATGTATTTAGTAGAACAATAGTGTTCAGTCTGATAGTGGACGTGTATATAGTAGGAAAGTAGTGTTCAGTCTGGTAGTGGGCGTGTATGTGGTAGAACAGTCGTAAACAGTCGTATAGTGGGTGTGTATGTAGTAGAACAATAGTATACAGTCTGATAGTGAGCGTGTATGTGGTAGGACAGTAGTGTACAGTCAGGTAGAGGGCGAGTATGAAGTAGAACAGTAGTAAACAGTCTGATAGTGGATGTGTATGTAGTAGAACGGTAGTGTACATTCTGATAGTGGCCATGTATGTAGTAGAACGGTAGTATACAGGGTGATAGTGGGCGTGTATTAAGTAGAACAGTATTGTACAATCTGATTGTGGGTGTGTATGTAGTACAACAGTAGTGAACAGTCTGGTAGTGGGCGTGTATGAAGTACAACAGTTGTGTACAGTCTGAAAGTGGTTGTGTATGTTGTAGAACAGTAGTGTACAGTCTAATAGTGGGCGCGTATGTAGTAGAACAGTAGTGTACAGTCTGATAGTGGGCGTGTATGTAGTACAACAGTAGTGTACAGTTTGATAGTGGGCATTTATGTAGTGGAACAGTAGTGCACAGTCTGATAGTGGGCGTGTATGTAGTAGAACAGTAGTAACCAGTCTTATATTGGGCGTGTATGTAGTAGAACAGTAGTAAACAGTCTTACAGGTGGCGTGTAGGTAATTCAACAGTAGTGTAAAGGGTGATAGTGGACACATATGTTGTCAATAGTGTTCAGTCTGATAATGAGCGTGAATGTCGTAGAACAGTAGTGTACAGTCTGAAAGTGAGCGTGTATGTAGTAGGATAGTACTGTACAGTCTGAAAGTGGTCATGTATGTAGTAGAACAGAAGTGTGCCGTCTGGTAGTGGGCGTGTATGTAGTAGAATAGTTGTGTACAGTCTTGGTGCTGGACATGTATTTAGAAGAACAATAGTGTACAGTCTGATAGTGGCAGTGTTTGTAGTAGGAAAGTATTGTTCAGTCTGGTAGTTGGCCTGTATGTTGCAGAACAGTCGTAAGCAGTCGTATAGTGGGCGTGTATGTAGTAGAACAGTACTATAGAGTCTGATAGTGAGCTTGTATGTAGTAGAAAAGTAGTGTACAGTCCGATATGGGGTGTGTATGTAGTAGACCAGTAGTGTACAGTCTGATAGTGGGCGTGTATGTAGTATAAAAGTAGTGTACAGTCTGATTATGAGCGTGTATATAGTAGAACAGTAGTAAATAGGTTGATAGTAGGCCCATGTGTAGTAGAAAAGTAGTGTACAGTCTGATAGTCGGCATGTATGTAGAAGAAAAGCAGTGTACAGTCTGATAGTGGGTGTTTATGTAGTAGAACAGTAGTGTACATTCTGATAGTGGGCATGTATGTAGTAGAACAGTAGTGTACAGTCTTATAGTTGACGTGTGAAGTAGGACAGTAGTGTACAGTCTGGAAGAAGGCGTGTATGAAGTAGAACAGTAGTGTACAGTCTGGTAGGGGTGTGTATTTAGTAGAACAGTAGTATACAATCTCTTAGTGGGTGTGTATGTAGTAGAACAGTAGTATACAGGATGATAGTGGGCGTGTATGTAGTAGAACAATAGTGTACAGTCTAATAGAAGGCGTGTATATAGTAGAACAGTATTGTTCAGTCTGATAGTAGACGTTTATGTAGTAGGACAGTAGTGTACAGTCTGATAGCGGTCGTGTGTGTAAAAGAACAGTAGTGTACAGTCTGGTAGTAGGCTTCTATGTAGTAAAACAGTAGTGTATTGTCTGATAGTTGGCTTGTATGTGTAGAACAGAAGTGTAGAGTATGATAGTGGACATGTATGTAGTAGAACAGTAGTAAACAGTCTGATAGTGGGCGTGCATGCAGAAGAACAGAAGTATACAGGGTGATAGTGGGCACATTTGTAATAGAACAGTAGTGTACAGTCTGATAGTTTGCATGTATGTAGTAGAAAAGTAGTGTAATCTGATTGTGGGCGTGTATGCAGTAGAGTGGTATAGTAAAGTCTGATAGTGGGCGTGTATGTAGTAGAACAGTAGTGTACAGTCTGATAGTGGGCGTGTATGTAGTAGAACAGTAGTAACCGGTCTGAAAGTGGGCGTGTATGTGTGTGTGTGTGAATTCGGGTTTAACGTCGCTTTCAACAATTTTTCAGTCATATCACGACGGTGTCTGGTTGCGACAGGGAGCTCAATGCACACGTTTATAGTGCTGCCTCATTGAAGTATGTCCCAGACACATTACATGATACCACTCCCAGTCACACTATCCTGACACTGGATCGACCAGTCCTAGCTCTACCCCGTAAATCTGAGTGCCAAACGAGGAGCAGCTAGTACCATTTTTAACGACTTTGGTATGTCGCGGCCCGGGATCGAACCCGAGACCTCCCGTTTCCCGGAGCGGACAGGGCGTGTATGTAGTACAACAGTAGTGTAAAGGGTGATAGTGGACACATATGTTGCCAATAGTGTTCAGTCTGATAGTAAGCGTGAATGTCGTAGAACAGTAGTGCACAGTCTGATTGTGAGCGTGTATGTAGTAGGACAGTACTGTACAGTCTGAAAGTGGGCGTGTATGTATTAGAACCGTAGTGTACAGTCTGGTAGTGGGCATGTATGTAGTAGAACAGTAGCGTACAGTCTGGTGCTGGACATGTATTTGGTAGAACAATAGTGAACAGTCTGATAGTGGAATGTATATAGTAGGAAAGTAGTGTTCAGTCTGGTAGTGGGCGTGTATGTGGTAGAACAGTCGTAAACAGTCGTATAGTGGGTGTGTATGTAGTAGAACAATAGTATACAGTCTGATAGTGAGCGTGTATGTAGTAGGACAGTAGTGTACAGTCAGGTAGAGGGCGAGTATGAAGTAGAACAGTAGTAAACAGTCTGATAGTGGGTGTGTATGTAGTAGAACGGTAGTGTACATTCTGATAGTGGTTATGTATGTAGTAGAACGGTAGTATACAGGGTGATAGTGGGCGTGTATTTAGTAGAACAGTATTGTACAGTCTGATAGTGGGTGTGTATGTAGTACAACAGTAGTGAACAGTCTGGTAGTGGGCGTGTATGAAGTACAACCGTAGTGTACAGTCTGAAAGTGGTTGTGTATGTTGTAGAACAGTAGTGTACAGTCTAATAGTGGGCCCGTATGTTGTAGAACAGTAGTAACCAGTCTTATACTGGGCTTGTATGTAGTAGAACAGTAGTAAACAGTCTTACAGGTGGCGTGTAGGTAGTTCAACAGTAGTGTACAGGGTGATAGTGGACACATATGTTGTCAATAGTGTTCAGTCTGATAATGAGCGTGAATGTCGTAGAACAGAAGTAGTGTACAGTCTGATAGTGAGCGTGTATGTAGTAGGACAGTACTGTACAGACTGAAAGTGATCAGGTATGTAGTAGAACAGAAGTGTACAGTCTGGTAGTGGGCGTGTATGTAGTAGAATAGTTGTGTACAGTCTGGTGCTGGACATGTATTAAGAAGAACAATAGTGTACAGTCTGATAGTGGCAATGTATGTAGTAGGAAAGTATTGTTCAGTCTGGTAGTGGGCGTGTATGTTGCAGAACAGTCGTAAACAGTCGTATAGTGGGCGTGTATGTAGTAGAACAGTACTATAGAGTCTGATAGTGAGCTTGTATGTAGTAGAAAAGTAGTGTACAGTCCGATATGGGGTGTGTATGTAGTAGAACAGTAGTGTACAGTCTGATAGTGGGCGTGTATGTAGTAGAACAGTAGTGTACAGTCTGATTATGAGCATGTATATTTTAGAACAGTAGTAAATAGGTTGATAGTAGGCCCATGTGTAGTAGAACAGTAGTGTACAGTCTGATAGTCGGCGTGTATGTAGAAGAACAGCAGTGTACAGTCTGATAGTGGGTGTTTATGTAGTAGAACAGTAGTGTACATTCTGATAGTGGGCATGTATGTAGTAGAACAGTAGTGTACAGTCTGATAGGGTTGTGTATGTAGTAGAGCAGTAGTATACAAACTCTTAGTGGGTGTGTATGTAGTAGAACAGTAGTATACAGGATGATAGTGGGCGTGTATGTAGTAGAACAGTAGTGTTCAGTCTGATAGTGGGCGTGTATGTAGTAGAACAGTAGTGTACAGTCTGATAGTGGGCGTGTACGTAGTAGAACAGAAGTGCACAGTTCGGTAGTGGGCGCATATGAGTAGAACAGTAGTTTACAGTTTGATAGTGGGCATGTATGTAGTAGAACAGTAGTATACAGGGTGATAGTGGGCGTGTATGTAGTAGAACAGTAGTGTTCAGTCTGATAGTGGGCGTGTATGTAGTAGAACAGTAGTGTACAGTCTGATAGTGGGCGTGTACGTAGTAGAACAGAAGTGCACAGTTCGGTAGTGGGCGCATATGAGTAGAACAGTAGTTTACAGTTTGATAGTGGGCATGTATGTAGTAGAACAGTAGTATACAGGGTGATAGTGGGCGTGTATGTACTAGAACAATAGTGTACAGTCTGATAGTGGGCGTGTATGTAGTAGAACAGTAGTGTACAGTCTAATAGTGGGCGTGTATGTAGTAGGACATTAGTGTACAGTCTGATGGCGGGCTTGTATGTAGTAGAGTAGTGTACAGTCTGATAGTGGGCGTGTATGTGGTAGAAATATAGTGTACAGTCTTGTAGTGGGCGTGTATGTAGTAGAACAGTTGCGTACAGTCCGATGGTGGGCGTGTATGAAGTAGAACAGTAGTATACAGTGTGATAGTTGGCGTGTATGAAGTATGACAGTAGTGTCAAAAAGTGAAGTTTTTGTTGTTGGACGACCGACCCGCACTGCTGAACCTTCTAAGTGGTATTACCAGTATCAAGTTGTCGGTCAGATTCAGCTCTGTCAGAAAGTAATCTGCATCAACAACTATTTATAAAGCTTCGGTGATCGGGGGCCTTAAATTGACAAGAGAGACACCAAAAAAAAAGTCGAATGGGAAGGTGAAGACCCCTGTTGCCCCTATGTCGACTTATACTAATGTAACCCATATAATCACCATTAGGCCCACACTCATTGGGGCTTTAGAAAAAGATGTGGTTGCAAATTACTTCCTGACAGGCAGAGCTGAAGCCGACCGAAAACTAGATACTGGTAATACCTCTTGGCAGGTGTAAGCCAGCCCAGCTAAAGTTGTGCGTGTCAGACCATCAATTAACAAAACTACACTTTTGTTTCAGCGGACGGTAGCGCTTGGAATGTCATTTCATCCCACAGACGGGTAAAAGTTCCACGAAAGAGAGAAGCCAAACTGACCTAAACATGTGTTGACGGGGACGTAAAACCTCCATCAAAACAAAACAAAAAAAAACTCCCTCTTAAGCTCTTGGAAGGGTGTGAGGAAGTGGCCAAACAGCCGACATCGCTCAATCCAGTGTATGGTCCACCAACGCCGGGTTCTTCTAAGTCCTCAATTACGCACATGTAGCGCTAAAATTGCTGCATGGCACTCTTCTCCTTTCTGCAGCCTTTTTCCGAGAGCAGCAGCACGTAACCGTTTGGGAGGATAGCCATAAAGAAGAGATGTGCTGACGGCAAGCTCTGGTAGCACTCTGTCGAAAAAGGAGGTATAACTCAGTACAGTTTTACGGAATTTCGTCAAAAGTTAGTCAGGTCATCTACACATTGATCCCAAACTGTCTGCCAAATATCAGGACCCTAACTCAAGCGGTTCACCTGATATTTTGTTGACAGTGTTTTCCTATTGTTATAATGGCAAAGTCAAGTCTGATGAAAAAGAAAAAAATCTGGTCCATTGTTTTCATGCTCATCCCGAATATGAAATTTCAAGATATTAGCTCAAGCCATTATAATGTTTCGGACGGGCGGAAGGACGATGGACGGACGGACAGGACCAAACCAATATGCCCCGTCAACTTCTCCGAAGTTGGGGACATAAACAAACCTGAAGCATTTGCTGTAAGCAAATGCAGTGAAACTAGATGTGGGTCGTGCAAATATGTCGTAGAAAGTTCCTTAGTAAAATTTAAAAACAAGATTTTAACGTAGATGAAAACATATCACGCACATCACAAATGTCATTTACGTTATTCATGCAAAAGTTATGATGAATAATATTTAGGGGAGACAAATAATTTCCGGAACAGAACTACCCTACACAACAATCATATCCGACATGAGGCACTATGTAAAATACCAGTTAATGACCATATTGCGGACCGCTCGAATAGGGAGCCAAAATACACAATGTTCAATGTTCCGATTTTTTCAAATGTGTCGTTAGAAGGAAAGAGAAAGAAAAGCTCTTTATTCCTACGCATTGTTATTCAGTATATACACGTCACGGAATTAACGTAACGTGACCCCCCCCCCCCCCCACCCGACACGTTAAAACTTCCCTTCTAATTACTTATACAGGCTTTGAAGTTTACTTTTATGAAACTGGTCCGCCGTAAGTGATATTACAGTTGTCTGTGCATCCATCTCTTCTGAAAGTTTCATGAACCTATCCCAGGAGTTATCACTGAGTCACCAAAATGGAATATTTTACGACTTTTAGTTGCCATGACAAGCTATTAAATTGAGTGGTTGACACATAAGTCACTTGTCTAGAGAGCACTATTCAGTACAGTTTCAAGGAACCTTTCTGTAAAAGTTTAATCAAAATATCTGCAACGAATGCCATTTTTCAATTTTTCCAAGGTTCTTGAGCAATGGCAATAAAAACACAAATTTTGTAGAAGCTTATACAAAGAACCTTTCTGCACAGTATCAGCCTTAAATACCATATGGCTTCCGAGGAGTTGATTTTTGAATATTTTTTTTTCAGTTTTGAGCCTGTCCATCGCCATGCCAACTAATCAAAATGAGAGGTGGGCACAAAAATCATACATCAGGTAGATGACTATCCAAGTTTTGTCAAAATATCTGCAATGGCTTGGCACCAAATTTCATTTTTCGAATTTACCCATCATAAACCTGTGGCACTCTAAGTTGCCGTGGTAACCAAACTAAAGAGCCGAATTTCCTATAACCACCCCCTCCCCCCATAAACTTTCAATCAAGGATACTACAGATGAAATTTGGTCCCAATCGACCCAGTGGCTTCAGAGGAGGTATAGTTTGATAGTGTGTTAATTACTGCTCCAGAACATATATTCCGAATTCTCGTTAGAACCGCATCAAAACACAGATTGTAGGTACTTGTCAGACCTATCTATGGTACTTGATTGAACCATTTCAATGATGCGGTTCTAACGAGTAGATACAATATATCTAACGAGTACCCTCAATGTATTTTTACTGAGCAGACATTTTTTTTAGTTGCTTAGAAGGTTGGTACTAGTTTGAACCACCTCTCGGTGATCCAAAACACATAGATTGACGGTACTCGTTTGAACCGTACCAAAGCCTAGATTGTAGGTGCTCGTTAGAACCGCCTCAGTTTGGGGGTTAAAACGAGTACTGCACATTTATTATGTACTCATTAGAATCGCCGAATTCAGACGGTTTTAACGAGTACTCACAATCTATTTATGCTCTCAAAGTATCTTTTGCAAATAAGAAAAAATATTGTATACCCCTGCGGCCCCACTTTTCCCTATATGAACTGGACTTACCAAGGTACAGATTTCACGGCTATGTTTACCTGGTGCATCAGAGTTATGTCAAAGGGGAATGGAGAAACATTCTATGCAGTTAGAATATTGCTCTAACGACAACTGGAAGTTTTACAAATGCACTATAGCAGGACAGTACTTTCTCTCGTATTGTGTTGAAATCCCTTGGTTGAAGTTTGCGACCCACTGGAGTAAAAAAAAAAACAGAACTCGGATGGGCACTGCCAAATGACAGCCATATATTTTAACATGATATGATTTTAATCTACCAATTATAATGTCTACCAAACGAGCCCCCATCCCACCCCTTACACAAATGAGCACCCGTGTGGACTGTATCTGAAATATTAGGCCTTTTATGCATTAGAGGGGTTGGGGCAGGGACTCATTGGAGCCTTGGTTGGTATCTCTAAATGCGTCTTTATCATCTTTTGAAAAAGACTATATATGGTTTAGAGGTGGGGATCTGTATGGCTCATGAGATATAAGGCATTTTAAGCAGTGGGGGGTTGGGCATGGTCCCGGCGCATCCAAGAAAGCCTAAGAGTGTTGTCACTGAATAAGGGCCAAAAAACATATATGGTTATGGGGTGGGATCTGTATGGTCACTGAGATATGACACCTTTTAATGAAGTGGAGGGGAGATGAATGACCCTTTCATATCCCCCATCCCATCCCCGCCCAAGTTGGTGTGACTGAATGTGTTTAATAACAATGAACAAGAATGTATATGATTAGAGGTTGGGGATAATTTGAATGGCTTCTGAAATATATGGTCTTTTATGAAGTGGAGGGGCGGGACATTGCCCCAGCACATTGCCCCAGCACAAAGAGACCCCCAGGTTAGTGTGACTGAATGAGTCTTATCATAAGGAACACGAATCATATATGGTTAAGGGGTGGGGATCTGAACGGTTTCTAAGATATATGGCTTTTAATGAAATAAAGGGGAGAGGCATGGCCCGGCGCATCCCGGGGGACCACCAGGCTGGTGTCACTCAATGTGTCTTATCATAAGGAACAAGAATATATATGGTTTACGGGTGAGACTCTGTAAAAGTTCTGAGATATAATGCCTTTTATGAAGTGGAGGTGGTGCGGCAGGACCCAGGCATGGCCCGGGGACACCCAGGCTGGTGTCAATGAATGCATCTTATCATAAGGAACTAGAATATTTATGGTTTAGGGTTGGGATCTGAACGGTTTCTGACAGATATGGCTTTTTAATGGAGTAAAGGGGTGAGGCGTGGGCCTGGGCACCCGGGGACCACCAGGCTGGTGTCACTTAATGTGTCTTATCATAAGGAACAAGAATATGTACGGTTTATGGGTGGGGATCTGTAAGAATCATTATGAAAACAGGCCTATTCAAATATATTTAAAAGTTTACCGCCAAAAAATGAAAATTTTCAAATAAAAATTCGGCTACTTTTCGTATTTCTGCTCAAAACATAGTTTGTGGGTACTCGTTAGAACCGCCTCAGTAAATCTATGTTTTTGAGCAGAAAATATGGTGTTGTGTTTAGCCGAAGTGCTAATTAAATCAAAAGTAGTAACCAAAATAATATCCATTTAACCATTCTCTCTCTCTCTCTCTCTCTCTCTCTCTCTCTCTCTCTCTCTCTCTCTCTCTCTCTCTCTCTCTCTCTGTCGTCCGTCCGTTCATTTGTCCGTCCGTTCATCCATCCATCCATCCATCCATCCATCCATCCATCCATCTATCTATCTATCTATCTATCTATCTATCTATCTATCTATCTATCTATCTATCTATCTATCTATCTATCATTTATTCATTCATTCATTCATCATTCATTCATCTCCACCCGCCAGTGTGTCTGTCTGTCCGTCCGTCTGTCCGTTCATTAAACGAATCATCAATTATGTGTGTGGGTACGAGTTGACTCGGGTACGAGTTGACCAGAAACCGTTGCGGTTCCGGGTTTTAGTCCGGTCCGGCTTTTATCAAGAGCGCTGCTGCTAATGCTATGACAAAACGACCAAATATTATGACTTTTACTCTGACTATTATGCTGAAACAATCCAATAATATGGTGAGCATATACATTGATGTATTTTACCACCAAATAAACTGCTCTTCTTATCCAATATTATAGTTACTACACTGAAGGGTATGACAAATGAATCAAATACTTTGTATTTAAATCAAATACTATTATTATAACACAAAATAGATTGCCTGATGGGACTAGTATCATGGCATCAACAGCCATTGATGTATGCATTTGATAAAAAAAAATGTTGCTGACCAATTATTATAATCAATGCACATATTAATATGCTGCTTGCACCCAGTAATATTCATATCACACCTGTCCAATTAAATGTTTTGACCAAATAAAGTGCCCTTCGAACCAATCCCTGTATACACTTTACTCAGTATTATGACAAATGCATCCAATACTATGATACCAACACCAAGTGTTTTATGTGTTGGATCAAATAAAATGCAAAACTGGCCAAATATTGTAACCAGTTTCTACACCAGTATGTTGGCTGCATCAAATACTATGACGCCACTACCCAATATTTTATACATTCAACCCAGTAAAATATTAAACGAATAATATAGTTCGACCTTTACGTATACCAGCTTAAAAATTTACCAACTGTTATATTTATTGCACTGAGTGCAATGGTGAAGGAGTCTAATACTGTCTTATTTAAACCAAATATCATAATTTGTACACGCAATAATTTATCCGCTGAATCCAGTATTATGGCACCACCATCAACTGCTATATGCAGTTCATTGGATAATATGCTACGCCGACCAAATATCATAACCAATGCACACAGTAGTTTGTTGTTTGCACCCAATACTATGACTCCACCACTGAATGATTTATATATCTGATCCAGTAAAATATGCATTTGATCAAATATATTGACCACTGCGTCTACCAACTTGCACATACTGACCTTAAGACAGCCATGGCTTTCCATATCAGCGCATATTTTCACAATCACAAACCAACAACCTCATAGTATATGTTGTTCATAGTTCCGTAATATGAAAAATAGAAGTGAAGGCAATGATCAGTAATCGATACAATTAACCCACAGCACCCAAGGAAAGAAACACAAATATAAAACAACAGACCCCAATGTTCTTTACCAGACCCCAATGTTCTTTACCAGACCCCGATGTTCTTTACCAGACCCCAATGTTCCTTATCAGACCCCAATATTCTTTACCAGACACCAATGTTCTTTACCAGACACCAATGTTCTTTACCAACCAGACCCAAATGTTCTTTATCAACCAGACCCCAATGTTCTTTACCAACCAGACCCCAATGTTCTTACCGGACCCCAATGTTCTTTGCAAGGAATAATGCAATTAAACTGATAAAAGTTCAGACATCTACAACCACCTCATCCATAAAGCCTCTACAGTTGCAGTATCTTTTATACTGTGCAGCAAACAAGTATTTTGGGTAGTTGCCCATAATCCCAAACTGGATTAGGCTGCGTTTCTGTACGTAGTCTAATGTAGATTGTTTTTGTTTGTTTGTTTGTTTGTTTGTTTGATTTGAGGTTTAACGTCCCCGTCAATACTGTATAGGTCATTTTGGAGACGTTGCTACCAATTTTGTTGGACTTTTACCCAACATTGAGATGAAATGACATCTCAAGCCCTGTCGCCCAATGAAACCAATAGGGTTTATAAACATGGACGCTCCGACTCGCACCGCTTTGCCTGGGCAGGCTTAGATCCTCTAAGGAATTTACCCCTACTCGCATGTGTCGGTTTTAGCTCTCCGTGGAAGCAGCCCATCTATTTCTTCAAGCCCCGATGGGCGGATCTGCAATGAAGATTGTTATAGTAAGCAATTAACCACAATCCTTGATTAAAGTAAAATATGAATGATGAAGCAAACATTTACGGAACCCGAGAAGGGACAAGATTTTTTTTCTAATATGTTATGTGGACAAGATATTAAGTTGTGCGAACAAGATATTATCTTGTGTGCACTAGATTCTATGTTGTCCGAACAAGATAATATCTTGTCCGCATAAGATATCTTGTGCGCACAACATATTAAATAAATCATGTCCCTTCCCGTTTTCCGTAAACATTTACTAGAAAATAATCATTTTGATTTGGTGGTATGAAAAAAATCATTTTGATTTTGTGGTATGAAAGAAATCATTTTGATTTGGTGGTATGAAAGAAATCCTTTTGATTTGGTGGTTTTGATTTGGTGATATGAAAGAAATCATTTTGATTTGGTGGTATAAAAACTCATTTTGATTTGGTGGTATGAAAGAAATCATTTTGATTTGGTGGTATGAAAGAAATCATTTTGATTTTGTGGTATGAAAGAAATCCTTTTGATTTTGTGGTATAAAAGAAATCATTTTGATTTGGTGGTATGAAAGAAATCATTTTGATTTGGTGGTATGAAAGAAATCATTTTGATTTTGTGGTATGAAAGAAATCATTTTGATTTGGTGCTTTTGATTTGGTCGTATGAAAGAAATCATTTTGATTTTGTGGTATGAAAGAAATCATTTTGATTTGGTGGTATGAAAGAAATCATTTTGATTTGGTGGTATGAAAGAAAGTACAATGTCACACGGATGTGTTATAAGAATGTCATGTAATACCGTTTCGTATATATAGAGGATATTTACTTTTCTGAGATGAATACCAAAATATGTCATCGAGTGTGTTGAAAATTCTGATGTTTTCAACTAACGAGATGAAATATATTTGATATTTATCGAAAAAAAAATAAATTTTATCTTTATTTGATAATATTTTAGGTCACTTACTGTAATTGATCAATAGGATTTTACGTCACAATTTTTTACTTGGCTATGATGTCACAACGGCCTCGACATACCAAAGTCGTTAAAAATGGTACTACCTCGCTTGGCACTCAGATTTACGGGGTAGAGCTAGAACTGGTCGACCCAGTGTCAGGATAATGTGACTGGGTGTGGTACCATGTAATGTGTCTGGGACATGATACTTCAGTGAGGCAGCACTATGAAAGTGAGCATTGAGCTCCCTGTCGCAACCAGACACCGTCGTGATATGACAGAAAATTTGTTGAAAGCGACGTACACACACACATGACGTCACGACTGTCAGTTGCAAACTACAGTTCACAGTTCAAAGAATGCTTTTTAAAGGTATTTTACAGAATTATTTTATAGATAACATGTGAATTTTGGCGAGAAAAGTAGTCCGGGCTGCTACTGTGAAAATAGTATGGCCATGTTATTTTTCACACTTTGAAAATATCATTTATATTTTCACAGTGTGGAAATATCGCTTTTATTTGTTTCAGATATGCATTTATTTCACTGCTATGTATATAATAAACGATGTTATACATTTACGTGCATATTATCAACGCATATTATTCACAATCACAAACCAACAACCTCATAGTGTATGTTGTTCATAGGTACGCCGTTTGTCGTATAACGCTTATATTGTGATATTGTGTCCCTTTTTTATGGCGGTTTAGTAACTGACTATCCTGTATTACACTAGGTCGACCAATATAAACCGGAGGTAAAAAATCATAAATCATGTTTTTTGATTGCGTCAATTAATAAAATTGTCATTAATCAAGTAGCTTCGTATTGGCCAAGTTACAGGTCCTCGGTCAGCTGTATTGGCCTCGGGCCAATACAGCAGACCTCGGACCTGTTACTGGGCCAATACTAAAATACTTGATTAACAACATTATATTATTATTCTTTTCATCACGCAGACACGCCTATATGGACAAAATGCAGTAACCACATGCATGTCGATTGTCTTATTGTGAAGAAAATTTTACACAGAGGCAATTACGTTATACTAAGATTTGTTTGTTTGATTTTGGGTTTAACATCCCCGTCAACACTGTAAAGGTCATTTTGGAGACGTTGCTTCAAATTTTGTGGGACTTTTACCCGACCTTCAGATGAAATGACTTCTCAAGCCCTGCCGCCCAATGAAACTGATAGGGTTTATAAGCATGGACGGGTTGACTTGCACCGCTTTGCTTGGGCAGGCTTAGATCCTCTAAGGGGTTTACCAGTACTCGTGCGGGTCGGATTCAGCTCTGCGTGGACGCATCATGCCATCTCTTTCTTCAAGCCCCGATGGGCGGGGCCTAATACTATGCGGGTTATATTACAATAGAAATAAAACAAATACAATATTTAGTATTAATGTACCTATTCCTACCTGTCCCTATATCTATTCCAGGTCTTGTCCATACACTGTCCAGATGGTCTGAAACATTCACAAAACATAAGCTGAAACTGCCAGTGTACTAATTTTGCTCACTAGCACAACAACAATATCGCTAACAATGTTTACGTCTTTGTTGGTGTCATTAAGCAATCGCACATTCCGAAGACGTGATGTTATTATACAAGTATCTTTAAGCGGACATGATACAACTTCAAGAGAAGAAACTCAATCCAACATATTGTATCCCATGTCAGTGGTAATTTTCTATTTTAGAAACGCATTTGCTCCTCCGGATTTTACCGCCTCTGCCCGTTGGGGCTTGAAGAAATAAATGGGCTGCATGATGCTTCAATGCTGAGCTGAAACCGACCGCACATCAGTACTGGTAAACCGCTTAGAGGTTCTAAGCCTGCCCAGGGAAAGTGGTGCGAGTTGGACACCGTCCATGCAAATAAACCCTATTGGTTTTATTGGGCAGCAGGGCTTGAAATGTCATTTCATCTCAGTGTCGGGTAAAAGGCCAACAAAATTGGAAGCAACGTCTCAAAAATGACCTGTATAGTGTTGACGGGGACGTTAAACCGCAATTCTAACACAGCGCGCCTATATAGGCAATGGAAAAAAACGGTGTTTTATTCTGCAACAAATCACAGCTGGGAAGAGCGTGACGAGTGACGTCATTAAAATTCCTAATTTATGACGTCACTAGTCGATTTCCTTGACGTTAGACGGTGTAACGTCATTTTCTCGCATCGAAAACGTAAGAAAAGGATATAAAGGCATGTGTTTCAGTCGATAATTTTAGCGGGATTTCTTCTAACAATGGCGAAAGGTTGTGAGATTTTGAAGGAAACAACAACATTATTGCCGATTTTCAGCGTGTTAGAATCGAAATAGATCAGCTCTTGTCTGTGATTTGTTGAGTAATAAATCACAGTTTGTCGGTCAGTTGTAAGTAGACAAATCACGCGCGCTACGCGCTTGTGATTTGTCTACTTTACAACTGACCTCCAAACTGTGATTTATTACACAACAAATCACAGTTAGAGCTGATCTATTTCTTAAATCAAACAGACAAATAAATCCTCCGGATTTTAGAAGCCTCCGTGGTGTAGTGTTTTTTTCTACTAGCCTCATAATCCACGGTTCGTGAATTCATTCCCGGTGTAACAGGCCAGTTCTTCCCCCCAGTCAGTTTCTTCCCCGGGGGAAGAACTGGGCCGGCCCGTTTCTTCCCCGGGGAAGAAACTGACTAGTCAGTCTCTTCCCCACCCAGTCAGTTTCTTCCCCACCTGAAATTTTTTTAGAACCATAGAGAACGAGTAATTTATGCCTCACAAATTGTTAGAAAATTCAAAAAGAAACCATTCTGAATAAATTTTGAGTCTTTACAGCTTGAATGGCAAAATTTCCTCTATGCCATACAATATATGGAGATCCAAGGAAATTTTTTTTCCCAATTCCAGTATCTATGATTAATTTTCTTAGTTTTTTATGACATTAATCGGTATTAACTAAACAGATATAATAAACAACAACTCTTTAGTGCTCCAATCTAAATATAATTTGGAAAGTGGGGGTGGGGAAGAACTGGGCTGGCCCATTTCTTCCCCAGGGAAGAACTGGGTCGGCCCATTTCTTCCCCACCCCAGATTTTTCTGTTGACTAAAAATTCTTGTGATCAATGTTCTTCACTTTTAAAGACATAAATTGGTATCAACTACAGAGATATAATAAGCAACAGATGTTTGGCCCTTAAATTTCAATAGAATTCAGAGACTGGGGGGTGGGGAAGAACTGGGCCGGCCCAGTTCTTCCCCACCCCAGATGTTTCTATTTACTTATGATTCTTGAGATAAGTTTACTTTGCTTTTTAGGACAAAAAATTGGTATAAACTAAAAAGATATATGTAATAAGCAACAAATGTTTGGAGCTTTATTATCAATAGAATTTGGAGGCTGGGGTGGGGAAGAACTGGGCCGGCCCAGTTCTTCTCCACACCAGATGTTTCTGCTTACTAATAATTCTGGTGATAAATTTCCTTTGCTTTTTAAGACATAAATTGGTATAAACTAAACAGATTTAATAAGCAACAAATGTTTGGAGCTCAAATCTTAATAGAATTTGGAGACTGGGGGTGGGGAAGAACTGGGCCGACCCGTTTCTTCACCACCCCAGATGTTTCTGTTTACTAAAAATTCTTGTGATAAATTTTCTTCACTTTTAAAGACATAAATTGGTATTAACTAAACAGATATAATAAGCAACAAATGTTTGGCACTTAAATTTCAATAGAATTTGGAGACTCAGGGGTGGGGAAGAACTGGGCCGGCCTGTTTCTTCCCCACCCTTGGGTAGTGTTGTACAGTTATTGCAGTTATATTGCTGAAGATGTCTTGGGTTGGGAAGAACTGGGCCAATATGTTTCTTTCCCATCCTTGGTAAGTATTGTACTGTTAAAGTCAATTATGACGTTGAAGGTGTCGGGGTGGGGAAGAACTGGGCCGACCCGTTTCTTCCCCACACTTGGGTAGTGTTGTACAGTTATGTCAGTTATATCGCTGAAGATGTCTGGGGTGGGGAAGAACTGGGGCGGCCCATTTCTTCCCCCACCCTTGGGTAGTTGTGTAAAGTTATTTCAGTTATATTGTTGAAGATGTCTTGGGTGGGGAAGGACTGGGCCGCGCGTTTCTTTCCCAACCTTTGTAAGTATTGTACTGTTAAGTCAATTATGACGTTGAAGGTGTCAGGATGGGGAAGAACTGGGCCGACCCAGTTCTTCCCCACCCTTGGGTAGTGTTGTACAGTTATATCAGAGGATGTCTGAGGCAGGGAAGAACTGGGGGACGCGTTTCTTCCCCACCCTTGCGTAGTGATGTACAAATAAATCAGTTATGACGTTTAAGTTGTCTGTGGTGGTGAAGAACTAGGCCGGTCCAGTCCTTCCCTACCCCACAATCTCCAAATTCTATTTAGATTTGAGCTCCAAACATTTTTGTTTATTATATCTTTTTTAATTTATTCCAATTTTTGTCTTAAAAAGCAAAGGAAATTTATCACAAGAATTATTAGTAAATGGAAACATCTGGGGTGGGGAAGAACTGGGCCAGCCCAGTTCTTCCCCAACCCCAGTCTCCAAATTCTATTTAGATTTGAGTGCCAAACATTTGTGGCTTATTATATTTGTTTAGTTATTACCAATTTATGTCTTTAAAAGCGAAGAAAATTTATCACAAGAATTTTTTGTAAACAGAAACTCGGGGGTGGGGAAGAAACGGGCCGGCCCAGTTCTTCCCCATCCCCAGTCTCCAAATTCTATTTAGATTTGAGCTCCAAACATTTGTTGCGTATTATATCTTTTTAGTTTATACCAACTTTTGTCTTAAAAAGCGAAGAAAATTTATCACAAGAAATTTTTGTAAACAGAAAAATCTGGGGTGGGGAAGAAACGAGCCGGCCCAGTTCTTCCCCACCCCCAGTCTCCAAATTCTATTTAGATTTGAGCTCCAAACATTTGTTGCTTATTATATCTTTTTAGTTTATACCAATTTATGTCTTAAAAAGCAAAGAAAATCTATCACAAGAATTTTTTTGTAAACAGAAAAACCTGGGGTGGGGAAGAAACGGGCTGGCCCAGTTTTTCCCCACCCCCAGTCTCCAAATTCTATTTAGATTTGAGCTCCAAACATTTGTTGCTTATTATATCTTTTTAGTTTATACCTCATTTTGTCTTAAAAAGCGAAGAAAATTTATCACAAGAATATTTTGTAAACAGAAAAATCTGGGGTGGGGAAGAAACGGGCCGGCCCAGTTCTTCCCCACCCCCAGTCTCCAAATTCTATTTAGATTTGAGCTCCAAACATTTTTTTGTTTATTTAATCTCTTTAGTTTATTCCAATTTATGTCTTAGAAAGTGAAGAAAATTTATCACAAAAATTTTTTGTAAACAGGAAAATCTGGGGTGGGGAAGAAACGGGCCGGCCCAGTTCTTCCCCACCCCCAGTCTCCAAATTCTATTTAGATTTGAGCTCCAAACATTTGTTGCTTATTATATCTTTTTAGTTTATACCAATTTATGTCTTAAAAAGCAAAGAAAATTTATCACAAGAATTTTTTGTTAGCAGAAAAATCTGGGGTGGGGAAGAAACGGGCCGGCCCAGTTCTTCCCCACCTCCAGTCTCCAAATTCTAATTAGATTTGAGCTCCAAACATTTGTTGCTTATTATACCTTTTTAGTTTATACCACATTTTGTCTTAAAAAGTGAAGAAAATTTATCACAAGACTTTTTTTTAAACAGAAAAATCTGGGGTGGGGAAGAAACGGGCTGGCCCAGTTCTTCCCCACCCCCAGTCTCCTAATTCTATTTAGATTTGAGTGCCAAAGATTTGTGGCTTATTATATCTGTTTGGTTAATACTAATTTTTTTTGTCTTAAAAAGCAAAGAAAATTCATCAAAGATGCTTGAATTGGGATGCATATTTTATTGCATCTCCATGAATTGTGTAGCATAGAGCAAATTTTGTCATTCAAGCTAAAAGGACTCAGAACTTATTCAGGATGGTCTCTTTTCTCCTTTATAACAAATTGTGAGCAGGAAATTATTCGTTGACTATGGTTCTGAAAAAAATTCAGGTGGGGAAGAAACTGACCGGGTGGGGAAGAAACTGACTAGTCAGTTTCTTCCCCCGGGGAAGAACCGGGCCGGCCCAGTTCTTCCCCCGGGGAAGAAACGGGCCGGCCCAGTTCTTCCCCCGGGGAAGAAAAGGGCCGGCCCAGTTCTTCCCCGGGGAAGAACCGGGCCGGGGGAAGAAACTGACCGTTACACCGGGTTTCTCCAGATTTTCGGATGACACTTTAAGCCAAGGTCTCTTCTCCGTATGACCTTAGCTATTGACGGGACGTAAAAACTCATGAATGTTTATCCTTCATGAGTAAGTCTACATTTTGGGGTCGATTATAGCGTCGATTGAGTATCAATCGACTACTTAACACTCTTCATGCTTGGTATTTTTTTTTTTCGCAGCAGACGACATTTTGAAATATCTTTCTAATTTTCCAAGAAAACAGGATTTGACATCTCATGCAAATTGTCTCCAATGAAGACAATTTTCATGAGACGTCAAGACGTGTTTTCTGGTAAACTAAGAAAAAAATAGCAAGTTTGTCGTCTGATGAATTAGCCTAGTGAGTGGTAAAAGTTAATTTACTTTCACCAAAAGCTTCCCGCCTGTTACTGGCCACGTGAATATCACTGAGGATGTACAAACTCAAGCTACCGGCTGTTTATAGAATATAAGAATCCAACATGGGTACAGTCTGTACGAGGGTTGGATGGAAAAATCCGTCCCGATGGTCACTGTTTGGCAGTGATCCCGGGGGACCGATTTTCTGATCCACACTCACACACATGTAGGGTTCTTTTTCTTGAATACCTTCCATTTTCTGAGCGTGGACTTTTAATACTGCAGCTTCTTCGATTGCCGACATCCGCCATATTGTGATGACACTACAGTGATATTTAGTGACGTCACGTTACGTGGTGTCAGCAACCTTAACGACGGCGCATATGATGTCGTATTCACCATTGCAATTATAAAACACCTGAGAATATTCGTTTTAGGGTAAGAACACCAGGGTTAGAACAGAATTTCTATCCCAAGCTAAAACTATGATTTCCTAATCTGGTGTGCAAGAAGCGCTTATTTCTCCCAAAGACGTCAGAGAATATGTAAAAGTGAAGCCTAAAATGGGCTTGTGTAATGATTCATTCGCAAACAATGCAACCCAAACCAGACACCGCATGATCACGGTCTACATTCTTTGGCTAAAGTATTGGAACGCAATGGTCTGAGTCTCAGGTTAGTCTGTGTCTCAGGTTAGTCTTACGACATGAAAGCCGTAACAAAGGAAAGAAGCATAGCCTGAAAAAATTGGATTCGAACCCGGGCCGCTCGGGTGAGAGTCCAGTGCTCTTACCGCTGAGACAAAGAGTCGACTCCCTGACACATTTGTCAGAGAGTGGGGATAAACCTATGAGCTATGCATGTAGATAACTGAAGGGAGGCAATGCGGTCCGTAACATTAGGTATATTTTATATTTTCCCAGGACGCACTTAGAGAAATCGACACAAAAGTACTCTCAGTGCTTTGATTATATATTGCTTTGCATACCCGAAAGACACAATGAACTCCATTTTACATAATGTAAACATTACGACAACACTCCCATGTAGCTTAATGCATCTTTTCACATTATTCTCCAAAATGACTACTTTTCTGATGAAAATTCTTGATATTTTTCCTTATTTATACTCCAAACATAGGATGTGTGTGCCCGTTAGAACCGCCTCATTGAGGCGGATGAGGCGGTTCTATCGGGTACCCACAATTTATGTATTGGAGCAAAAAAATAAATAATAATCTATACCCCCTACCCCCCCCCCCCCCACCCCACCCCCACTTACCACTTAAACCCCAGAATCGTGTTCAGAGCGGTGTTCATTTCACGGGCTTGTTCACGTGATGTTTTGCCTTATTAATCCTTTGGTTTTACGGAATCTTCTATTTAGTTGTTAGGAAACAAGATCAAATTAATTTATTGCTATTTTTATTTCATATAAAAATAACAAATAACCAATGAGACGTTTATGATATAACAACGCATACACGACATTTTCAGGTTAACTTGGACTACACTCTTAAGGACAGCTAATCCCCCGCCGCCTTCAACCGTGACGTTGATCTTGAGTTAGCATCACGGAAAGTGAGGTTTAGCGGGTTGTTCTAATTGTGAATATTTGATAGTGATAGTCATGGAGCCTTTTTTACAAGAATATACAGGACCATGAAGACTTTGCACTCAGTGCACATCCAGATCCATCTGACCCGGATCTACACTGCCATTCAGTTTGCTAATTTTAAATGAATACAATATACATGTATCAAGTAATTTGAGGGTCTGATAGTCAGAAATGTGACTAATAAATAAATAAAATAAATAATTAAATAAAGTATACAGTATACGTGTTACTGTCCGTCTGTAAATATGAGCTGACATGACAATCAAATAGGAATTTCTAAATGTGTGAAAATTGATAACAATGGTAATTTTGAGCAATTCCTACAAAAATATACGAGCAGTGAAGACTTTGCACACAGGGCACATCCAGATCTACACTTTTTGCCACTAATATATACATATAGTACATATGTATCAAGTAATTTGGGTAGCTGATAGTCAGAAATGTGACTAATAAAAAAAAAATAATAAAGTATACAATATACTCGTTACTGTCCGTCTTTAATATGAGATATAATGACAATCAAATGTGTGAAAATTGATCACAATGATCTGTTTATCATCACGGATCTGATTAAGAATTGATTAACCTCAAAATTTAATCAATCAATTTACCTTTATTTATTTATATTTATTTATTTTTTATTTATTTATTTTATTTTGGTTGAAAGTATGTCATACACAAATCATATAAAGTCTAAAACATTAGCATTTTATCCTTTCAGTCAAGATGGAACTATAAAATGTTTTTTTTTGTTTTAGACACAATCATATCAGAAAAGAGAGAAAAAAAAATTTAAGATTTTATTTTTCACCTTTTCAAGTTTAAAACTAAAATAACAAACACAATTAAATTTATTTTTCTTATTTATATTGCAAACATAGGTTGTGGGTGCTCGTTAGAGCCGCCTCATTGAGCCGGTTCAAACGAGTATCCATAACCTGTGACTCAATGAGACGATTCTAACGAGTACCCGCAACTTATGACTTGCAGCAGAAATAAAGAAAATAATGTATACCCCCTTAAACCCCCATTTTCTCTATAGAAAGTGGGGTTTAGGGGATGTTCCTTTTTCCTCAAAAACATATATTGTGTGTCCTCGTTAAAACCGCCTCATGGAAGCAGTTCTAACGAGCAGTCACACTGTAAAAACAAATTGTGGGTACTCGTCTGAACTGCTTTGCCGAAGTGGTTCTAATGAGTACTCACATATTTGTTTAGAGCAGAAATAATAAAGTTATCAGGATTTTATCTGAAAAAAAATCATTTTTGGTGGAAAAAAATTACCAATATATTTGAATTGGCATTTTCTGTAATGATTATAAATAATGTCTACTAAATATAAAATCGGAAAAAAGTGCTGTTGTTTCTTCCATGCAAATCAAAATAAGGACTTGGGTGTAAATGAATAGATGTCATTTGTCAAAGTCATATCCCTAGGTAATTTATTACCCTGTCTTGGTCCCCTACCTGTATGACAGCCTGAATACCCCAAGTGTATTTTATCTCAGTGCTGGATTCTTTAATAAACGGTCATTAGGATGTTATGTAATCGAAAAATGTGTCTTTAAAGGGATTAGTAACGCATGGTTGTTTATTGAGTGTCACACTTTTCTAATTCAAGTGAATAATTAATTGTTCTTGTAAAACCTTTTGCTAATCTAAAATTCATTAATCCTTACCCCGCTGAACACGATAATCCTTCTCTTTGCAAACAGTGTAGATCCTGATCAGATTGCTTCTGCCCTCTGAACCGGATCTGCACCGTTTTTCATGCAGTTTTTGAATTGCATGTATACATTATATTATTTGGTTTACTTACGAGGATAATTCTAGTTCAGCGAACCTGAACACTGATGATTAAATAAATTAAATTTCCTCCATCTTCACCATGGTTTACGAAACCTAGGAATGATTTTTTTTTTTTTTTTTTTTTTTTTTTGTTTTACGGCCCCATCCACCGATCCATCCAGATTTCCATACAAATTAATTTAAAAAGTATTTTAGCGGTGTGGAATTATTTCGCATGATAAAAAAGTCTTATTCATTGAAATAAAAGAGGGGAATTTTCAAATGTGTATACGGAGTTAACTCCAGTGATGCTGGAGTATACGGACGGCGAAAGTACGGAAGTAAAGGTGCCGTACACAAATACTACCAGCGATTTAAACGCCACTCAAAATAATGGAGAACTTACAACAGTGACTCCATTATCAGAAATGAATATTCAATCCAGAGTGACGTTTGCACCATCCCACGGAGATTCTACAGGGGCAGCCTATTATGAAACGGATGATGATCTGATTGCACCAGGCCAAATAAAAGTTGAAAACAGTGGGCAATACAGTATAGACGATAGTGGCGAGGACGGTGTGTATGATAACACCGATAACCGTGTTTATAAAGGTCTACAGTGTCTATTCAGGGGGTTGCCGAAAGAGATGTTTTTAAATAGAATCCTGAAAGATTCGGGCTCCTGTGACATTCAGCTAGGTGAAATGAGATCGGCCCTATTCGAACAGCCAAAGGAAGATGATGACTTCCCTTATGGATTGCGGTGTATGTTGAAACGAAGGGTTTATACTAGAAGTGGCGACTCTGTTCCTGTTAAACTCGCTTATGATATACATACATTGATGTCAGTAATTGAAGGAGCTGAATACTCTGAGATGCGGGAAATGCTGAGTTCGGGGAGTGGTAGAAGCCAAAAATCTCAGTCGTGTTCCAGTATACTAAATGAAACTATTAGTTCACACGACTATATGGCTGACATAAAGGTACTGACCGAAAGTGTGAACAGTATGAAAACCGATATACTTAAGATGAAACAGTCTCCTCTGGCTATTGAAACAACCAGGGCTAAACAAATAGATACTTTAAAATCTACTGTTCTTGCTTTGAAATGTGACATAGGTACGTTGTCAGACGTTGTGACAAGAGCAGTGACCAATATAAAACACTGTGCTGAGCGATTCGAATCCGAAAAATCCCTGGGAGTTACAAGTTTAAAAAGTGAGCTTAGGCTCATGAAAGAAACATTAGCGTCAGTTGAAGATACTGTGCAAAACTTAACCACCCAAGTACTTCCAGAGAAGAGAGCTGTCTTGCACTCGAGAAGAGCGAACAGAAAGAGTAAGAACGGTCGCGGTAGTGACAGTTCTGCTCGTTCTGATTCGCGCGACACCGATACCGGTAGCCCTTCTGCTGTAGACAGCGGTCGTACTCTGGGGTCTGGGCAGAATACAGGTACTATGATGAATAGGACAGAGGAAACTCTAGGTCCTACCAAATATATCAGCTTCACTGCTGAGACACTGGACCAGGGGCCAGGACAGCAGCTCGCGGAAGACTCTGCAATACTGCCCCCCTTGTCCGGTGCCCCCGCTGGTGAAACCGATATAGCCCGAGATGAAGAAAACTCTCGTAGTGAGTGGGATGAGGTTGAAATTAATCAAACTGTAAATGCTCAGCAGCAACATACGTTCAGCAACAACAGAACCGTTTGTCTGGCATTAATATGCAAAATGGGCAACCGCATCGACTGCCAAATGATCCCCACAATAACTGGTCATACCAAAATGCTGTCGCTTCAAACGGTGCAACTATTCACCGAAATGAAACAAGTGCCGCTACTCACAATAACAGTAGTACAGCACAAATACAAAATGGTGGCACCGCTTATCGTGATTGTGGTAATAGTTGAGAGGAGACCCTGATCGCGTATCAAAATGATGATGATTTTATCCAATTTGTCAAAAGGAGAACCAAACGGTTTTACCTAGGGGGGGTTTAAACCAACTATAACGCGTCAGCGGATAGAAAATTACGTAAACAAACGTGGTCCGACTGTTTCTTGGGTCCGAATATGGAATAGTAAACGCAGGCCAAACAATGTAGTCATACGTCTAAACGTTGACGATAACGAATGCGCGCAACTTCTTGAAAGCAGATCTTTCTGGCCTCGTGGCGTCGTTTGCAGACCGTGGGTCAATGGTGGCACAAGGCAAACAGTGCGTAATGGCGAGGACCGCAGACCACAGGCTGATCAGTCGCTGTCGCGCCATATATATGGTAGGTCGTACATCGAGGACTATAATCCCTTCTCGCCGTTAAGGGACTTCGATAATCTTCAATATTAGCGTATTTGATAGTAGATACTCAATAAAATATTTACATGGATATACAATCTTTCAGAATTTTAACTTGGAACGCCACTGGTATCATGTCTAGCGCAGCCTATTTGAGTGACTGCCTAATTCGAAATAGCATAGACATTAATGGCATATCAGAGCATTGGCTCTACGAAAAGGATTTAATATTCCTTAAACATATAGATAATTGTTATAACTGCCATGCTGTGGCTGATTTTGCCTTATCACGCTCAAGTTACCGTAGAGTTGGTAAGGGAGGGGTCGCTATATTGTGGCACAGAAAACACAACGATAAAATTTCACCGATATCGCTAGATGATGACCGGATCATAGGCATCAAGTATGAGATAGGTACCGATAACTTTGTTTTCTTTTTCCAGCTATACTTACCCTGTAGTAATCACTTCATCGATGTATATCGAGAATACGTTGATCGGGTACAGGATCTTATTAGCGTATACTCCCAGAAAGGTACGGTGGTCCTGATGGGAGATGTCAATACTGATTTGGTGTCCTCTAGCCAGCGTGGTCGCGTTAACAATAGGAGTGTTTACTTAAACGACCTACTCAGGGACAATAATTTATTATCGTTAAATTTATTAGAATTTTGTACAGGCGCTAACGCAACATTCGTTACATACGATGGAAAACACGAATCTATGATTGATCACATCATAATACCGGCGGAAAAATTGCGATATGTTACGTTTTGCGAAATAATAGAGGACGACGTACTGAATGTTTCGCGACATAGACCAGTTTACTGTGAGGTAGCCTTTCCTGGTCGTCTTTTCGATTATCAGGACAACCAGATTGATAGTGTAAAAATCAACTGGAGAAAAGCTGGCCAAGAATCAATTAGTAAGTACGCGCGCCAACTACAGAGATACGAGCGATCGATTAGCAAATCTGTTTTCTCAAATCGAGCTAAACACAACAAATTCGGTTGATGAAGCATATCATACTATGGTGAGCGAGGTTTCGGTAGCTGCTCGAAATTGTTTTCCGGTAAAATCCTTTAAACGGTTCCTAAAGCCTTATTGGAATCAGGAACTGCGTACTCTGCATAAAACCATGACAACAAAGCGAACTGCTTGGGTGACCGATGGCAAGCCTAGAGGCTCTAATTATGAGACTTATAATGAATATAAAGCTGCAAAGCGGGAGTTTAGGCGCTGTCATAGAAAATATGTCAATAAATATTTGCAAAATCAAATCGATCAAATTGACAAGGCAGCTGGGATTGACAGCTGTCTCTTTTGGCGCTTGATGAATGCAAGACGCAAACCATCTAATAGTTCCCCAGGTTCGGAATTACTATTTAATGGCGAACATTGTAATACTGCTAGTGAAATCAATAACGGTTGGTCTAGGTATTTTTCTAACCTGTATTCCCCTACCCAAGCAGAACACTTTGATGAGTCTTTTTCGGATACGATACGGGATGAAATGATAAACATCAAACGTGATCTTGATTCTTCGCCGGAGAGTTTACATTTTCCGCTTATAAGTACCGATGAGGTTGAATCAGCTTTAAAATTGACAAAACGGAATAAAGCCGGTGGTGATGACGGCTTGATGTACGAGCACATTTTCTATGGCGGACATTTTTTGTATGGAATTTTGTCAAAAATGTATACTGCTATCGCGAGATTGTCATATGCACCAAAAGACATGAAACGCGGTGTAATAATTACAATTTTTAAGGGTGGTGGTAAACGAAAGGACAATCCAGACAACTACCGGGCTATCACTCTATCATCAGTTATACTTAAGTTGCTAGAACGTATACTGCTCACAAGAGTAGAACTATTTGATTCCATCCAGCCCCCACTACATCCTTTGCAAGGCGGGTTTCGCAAACAAATGGGCTGTTTGATGACGTCATTTTTGGTGAGGGAGTCTCTATTTTTCGCAAAGGAAAATGGTAGCAAAGTTTATGCTTGCCTTTTGGACATAAGAAAAGCGTTTGACCAGGTGTGGCATGATGGGCTGTTTTACAAGCTAGCCAAATGTGGCATCGATAAGGCAATCCTGAAGATACTTATAAATTTGTACACAGGTATGGAAAGTTGTGTGCGAACACAATAAAAAAATCTAGCTGGTTTCCTGTACTGCAGGGTACGAGGCAGGGTGGAGTCATTTCTCCATTCCTATTCTTAATCAATACTAATGATCTTTTATGGGAATTAGAAAGGTCTGGCTTCGGAATGTGTATTCTGAACATCAGGTGTGGTAGCCCGGCTGTTGCCGACGATATGTTGTTGCTGTCTTTTTCAAAGACTGGCCTTGATCAAATGCTTAACATCTGTCACAAGAACTCGTGTAAGTGGCACTATGAGTACCAGTCACCTAAATGCTCAGTAGTTGTATACAATGAGTCGGAGACTGAGTTTCGTCGCTCTAATAGAGTATGGCAAATTGGTAATGTTTATATCGAAGAAGTTACCCATTATAAACATTTGGGAATCGATTGCAATAAGTATTTGTCTCTCGATAAAACCGTGAAGTCCGCAGTGTCGAAACTGAAAGGTACTCTTTTAAGTCTAGCTAACAGCGGTGTTCATGAAGGTGGTTTAAATCCTTTAACAGCAAGAACTATCTATAAAACTATTGTTATACCGAAAGCTTTGTATGGGTGTGAGCTTTGGGATTGCTTATTTCCTAAACATCTAAACAATATAGAATTGGCACACCGATTTTGTGTGAAATATATCCAATCACTTCCGAAACGCACAAACACTGATCTTGCCTTGTCACTATTAAATTTAAACAATATTGAAATTGAGATTGACTATCGTAAATTGATTTTTTTTTCAGACAGCTTTGCTGTTTGCCCGTCGAGTATAGGGTATAGGAAATCTTTCTTCACCGGCTTGTAACTTTTGAAAACCAAATGAGCTCTCAGCGAGGCTTTATACCTGATATATATCGTATTTTGCGGAAATATGATCTGACACAAGTGTTTTACTCGTATCTTGAGAACGGAACATTTTATTCCAAGAGCTCATGGAAAAATCTTGTTAATGATAAAATTTGTGGTTTCTGTGCAGCCGTCAGGGCAGCTCGAGCTCATGCCTCTCTATCAATTTCGCTTGGTTTTAGTATTCATAGCATGAACTCAGATTTTATCATATGGAAACTCTGTAAGCAATATCCACAATACTTGTCTCTTGCTCAGAGAGCGGTTCGGTTGCTCGGTAGATTCTTGTCAGACAAATGGCATCAAAAATGCTATCTTTGTGAAGATTGTGTTTTACTGCATGCTGAGCACTTGCTGCTGTATTGTAGAAAACTGGACAATTTTCGTGAGCCTCTATGGACAAGACTACTCAGTCGCTTCGGTGTGAACATTTTTATCAAGTTTAGTGCAAATTCACCAGAAAGACAAATAGACTTATTGTTCACAGGATGCAATGCGATTTTAGAGACCGCCGAAGATGTGATAGACTGTATAAAAATATTTCTCAGGTCTCTAATCAAAATACCAAAATACTCGGACATCATAATGTGACAGAAGTCATATACACTAAACAAAAATAAAACGGACATTTGTATATATTTACATTTCCAGTGTAAAGTCTAATGTGAACCTATAGAAAACAATTGCGTTCATACTTCCATGAACGCACCATATCACATGATTTTCAGTGACGTTAAGTAACGTCATTCTAAACCATTGTTCTCTACGGGCGTTGATGACGTCAACGCTGCTCCGCTCTTTGTAGAAAAACAGCGTGTAAATGTTTTTCAGCTTTAAAAGTTTGCATTACAAGCATTTTTTCTCCCAGTAATGGGGGGCAAATAATGTAAATATAAAAAATAAACTTAATTTTTCTGCTTTTCGTGAGGGTATGAACGACAGTGGATCGCTAGCAAAGTTTACATGAACCCCTTCGGGGTTCATTTTCTTTGCACGCGACCCACTGCGTTCATACTTCCATGAACTGCAGAAAAATAAATTTCATTTCTTAAGTAAATGTGGATTCATTTTGTAGCGGATTAGCTCTTCCAGTAACTGAAAGCTGCTGGTCTCCTGCAATAGGGCTCCTACTAAAAGAGGAACTTGCAGTAGAGCGTGTGCCTTCTTCTCTGCCTACACCCTTTCTTATATTTCGTTTCGATAAGATAGCTGGTGGCGGAGCGGACAGGTGTTCTATTGCCGATTAATTGGGGTCGCTTGGATAAGGAGAAATGGTTGGGACAATTCATGTAGTATAAGTTACAGCTTGCCTTATTAAAGTCCTGCTATTTAAGCCTTGTTTATACTAGGTAATTATATACGTATGTCTTAAAGTAACGGAACATAACCATATATTTATATTTCCAGGGTAAAGTCTAATGTAAAACTATAGAAAACAATGTAGTTCATACTTCCATGAACGTATCAAGTCACATGGTTTTTGTTGACGTCGGATGGCGTCAGTCTTGACCATGGTACTCTGCGTTGGGGACGTCAACGCTGTTCCCTTCTTTGAGGAAAAACAGCGGGTAAATGTTTTTTTTTTCAGCTTTAAAAGATTGCCCTGTGTGTGTGTTTTTTTGTTGTTTTTTTTTTTTCGCCCAGTGATGGGGGCAAATAGCGTATATATATATATATATCAGAAAATTTCTGCCTTTCATGGGGGTATGGGCGACGGCGGGTCGCTGTAAAGTTTACATGAACTACTTTGGGGTTCATTTTCTTTGCACGCTGCCCGCCGCGTTCATGCTTTCATGAACAGTGGAATGATGGGGTTCATTTCTTAAATATTACATTTCCAGTCTAAAGTCTAATGGCAACCTATAGAAAACATTGTAGCTCATACTTCCATGAACGCATCGAAGCACATGACTTGTGACTTATTTTAAACCACGGTTCTTTACTTGTGTTGGTGACGCCAACGCTGTTCTGCTCTTTGTGGAAAAACAACTTTAAAGGTTTGCTCTATAAGCATTTATTCACCCAGTGACGAGGGACAAATAATCACTATACATAAAATTTATAAGAGTATGAGCGACGGCGGGTCGCTAGCAAGGTTTACACGAATCCCTTTGGGATTCATTGACTTTGTCCGCGACCCGCTGTGTTCATGCTTCCATGAACAGCAGAAAGATAATTTTCATTTCTTAAATGGTTATATTAACAGACTGGTAGAAACCAATGTGCTATTCCAATTAGCATATAAAGGTAATTTCACAAACGTTGTGAATGCATTAAAATGCATATTAAATACACGCATATAGTTCCTTCTGATACCTATAAAGCGTGCAGTCATATTTGTTATATATGTTGTAAAATTGTGTGCCTTGTATGTTTCATTTGTTTGTTGACTGTCTTTATTCTTGTGTGCTCTTCATATCTGGAGGAAATAAAGATTATTATTATTATTATTATTACCTTCTTAAATTAACATCTAGATTTTCTATTTAGTAACGTTATAATATAAAATAAATATATATATTATAGGTTCAAATATTCGTGGCTCCCTATCAAAATAATCAAATCAGCAAATAAAAAAAAAAAAAAAAAAAAAATCAACGGGCATCCAACCTGATCTCTTTATTTAAGTGGAAGACCCGTGAAAAGCAAAGTGGGGCCGAAGTGTCTAGGTATATGGGGCCGACGTGTCTAGGGGCCGAGGTGTCCAGGGTTTCAATTTTATGTGGGGCCGAGGTGGTTGTGGGGCCGAGGTGTCTAGGGGCCGAAGTGTCTAGGGCCGAGGTGGTTTTGGGGCCGAAGTGTCCTGTTACCTTCGAGTAAATGTAACTATAACTGACTCGTTGGAAATCCAGCTAACGGTTATTAAGAGAAAATAGTGAAGCTACATGTATACTTGTCTGGACTGAAATCATGGCTAGGGCTTGGCAAACAGTGTAGACCCAGGTCAGACGCTAAAGAACGAGGCGTCTGATCTTGGTCTACACTTTGTGCTTTGGATTCAACCACAGCACGCTTATATGGGCAATAGAAAGGAATGCAGATTTATTTGTAATAAATTACCACGAAGAAGAGTGTGACATAATAAGCCGTTGTTTTGTGACGTCTCTCTTTAGACGATAAAACGCCGCTCTTCAGTGCATCAAAACATTACATATGGACTAAAATGCATGTGACACAGTCCGTAAATTTTGCGGGATTTCGTCTATTACTTGACAACACAATTATTGTCAATAATTGCTCTTGTGTTAGAGTTATTAACCACAGTTCGTCGGCCAGTTGTATAAGCAGGCAAAACTGGCCGCTAAACATTGATGTATTACTCAACACTAAACAGTAAAAATCCTATAATAAGACCAGCTTTGGGGCTGTTCAAAAGTGGTCTTTGAGACCACTTTTGAATAGTCCCAAAGGTGGTCTCTGACCAGATGACATTGTGTGCAGAAAACACGAAGAAAGAATAACTGCAACCCTTAAATAAGCTTTTTAAAGCAGAATTAGTCTTAATTTTAGGTGGTCTTAATAGCGGAACTTCACTGTACTTCTAGAGATTATCTATTTCTTAAGTTTAACAGTTTGGTGAATGTTTTAACGAGTTGGGTAGGCGTGTTTTGGTAGTGACAAAGAGAGACGTGCAGTGGAATTCCTGTATTGGGACCGGCTTTGGGACTGTTAGAGGGCGGTCTTAGGGACCACTTTTGGACGGTCCCGGAGGCGGCTTTGGGACTGCTCAAGTGTGGTCTTAGGGACCGCTTTTGGGCGGTCACAAGGGTGGTCCATGGCCAGAGGAGATGGCGTGTGGAAAACACGAAGGAAGAATAACTGCAGCCAACTAAATAAGCTTTTGAAAGCAAAATTAGTCTTAAGTTTAGGTGGTCTTAATGGCGGAATTTCGCTGTATGTTGATCTATGTGGGATAGGGAACAGTGGGCGTAAGTATGAAAATTAACCAAGTTATTATACTTTCATTTAAACCCATACTTTAGAGTACTGGCTGATAGGGTACTACATATATATATATATATATATATATATGTATTATGCTCCAACGGCGATATATTCATTGTCCGTATAGCACGGACAATGAATATATCACCAATTTGAGCATAATACATATATATTGTACTATAGAGACAACACTATATTAAACAAAAGTTGTCTATAATAAAAATGAAGACTTGCAGTAATTGTCATACAAAGAAAAGCGAGTGTGAATTTACTAAATGGAAAGCAATCTGTAAGAAATGTCGTTCTAATGCACAAAATGAAATTAACAAAGTACAAAGAGCAGAAAATAATTTAGCAACTAAAGAAGAACGAGAAATATTCTATAACACCGTTATTAAAGATAATGATGCATTTTTGACAGTAAAGGAATTTGATAAAATAAAAGAAAATCCAGAATATAAAATATGGAATTGTTTAGATAAAAAATATCCGTTATTTAAACAAAACAAAACATCGTGGCCCAGTGATTTCAAGAAAGGGTTAATCAAAGGTGTTTATGATATTAATAAGGCTACACCATATATCTGGATTTATGTTTATGACCCTGAAATGTATAGAGAATTTATGTAGTTCCTTTCGCTATATCGCCAGCATAAAAAAATTAAATTATCGCCCTCTCAATAACACCTGAATCATCCTCAACACTCTATCATACTCAATCTTGCAATTTCCTGCTTAAAAGGTTTTATAGAGTTAAAATATCTCTGTTTTTCTCTAAAATTCTTTCCACCACACTTATCACAGATTTGATATTTTGCTGTAGTACCTTTACCACATTGCAAACATTTCACTACTTTACTTTTGTTATGTTTTATAATAAAATTATGAGCCTTGCAGTATATAGAATGCTTTACTGATTTGTTTTTACATGGTTTATTTGAACTTAACGGCAACATAGCACATATATTTTGCATCTTTGCTTTTTCTATATCCATTTTTATTATTATATTTAAAAAATTTTTTTTATAGTTTAAAAGAAAACAAAAAATGAGTTCTGTAGAGAGACTGATACAATTGCATAGTGAAGGAAGAATTAGTGATGAGGCTTTAGACAAGGGTCTTAAATCCTTAGATATTGAGAAACAGAAGAGTGATGCACCACAACAAACTTCTGCATTAGATAATCTGCGTAAAAGACGTAGAAATAAAAAGAAAAGAAAACAAGCCGTCAATGCAGAAGTAATAAATGATGATATAAAATTAGTTGATAATCCATTATGCAATTACTTCAAAGCGTATGAAATAGATGCTCATAAATATAAAGACCCAAATATTTTGTTTAATGATAAAAAATCTGTCATTATAGATAAAATTAATGAAAACATTAAAGAATACAATGGTATTAAATTTTCAATTGGGTTATCTATAAAGTTTTTTAAAGATGAACTTAATGGTGAAAGAAAAGAAGTTATCGGTGCATCACACGGAGAACAATGTGCAGTTCTTAATGAAAATAATTTAGATGAAAACTATAACAAACAAACAACTTATATACAAACATGGATTGAAAAATTCACAAATACCGCAACAGGTTTAGAAATTGACCATTGTATCAAACTCTATGTTAACATAGCAAAATATGAACCACTTAAAGGCTCATCATACATTTCTTTACCTGAAGCATTGGCAAACAAAAAAGCAATAATCAACGTGCAAAACGACGATGATATATGTTTAGAATGGGCTCTTAAATCAGCTTTATATCCAGCAAAGAATAATGTTTCGAATAAAGATAGCTACACTAAATGCCCTAATCTGAATATGGAAGGAATTGACTTTCCCACACCAATCTCACAAATACCAAAAGTTGAGAAACAAAACAATATAGCAGTCAATGTTTATGGATATACAATCACAAAAAAGACAGAGAAACTTACTGTATTTCCATATCATATTTCAAATCAATCAAATGATAAAGAAAGAATTAACCTGCTTTTGATAACAGAAGTGGAAGAGGAAATTGATGATAATGAAGAAGGAGAAATAGATGAAAATTATAATCCAGATGAAAAACCACAAAAGGAAACAAAATATCACTACTGTTGGATTAAAAGCCTAAATAGATTACTTCGTAATCAGAATAACAAACACGGAACTACTTACTTTTGTGAAAGATGTCTTCACGGTTTTTCAAGAGAAGACCTATTAATCAAACAAAAAGAAGACTGTGAAGGCATAAATAAATCTCCAATGCGAATAGAAATGCCATCAAAAGGTCTTATCAAGTTTAAAAACCATCAAAATCAAATGCCCGTTCCATTTGTTATCTATGCAGACTTTGAAGCACAAATCAAACCCAAATCACAACAAAAAGGAGACAAATCAGAAATAACAAGCGAACACGAAGCGTGTGGATTTGGATATCAAGTTGTTAGATATGATGGTAAAGCTGAAGAACCGGTAATCTACAGAGGTGAAGATACAGCTGAAGTTTTTTTAAATCACTTAGAATGCGAAGTAGAAAATATTAACAACGTTTTCAAGCATCCTGAAAAAATAATAATGACAGAACAGAACATACAAGATTATGAAGAGGCTACTCATTGCTGGATATGTGAAAAAGAAATTGATAATGAAAAGAATCCAAAAGTAAAAGACCACTGTCATTTCACAGGAGAATATAGAGGACCAGCACACAAATCTTGTAATCTAAAACTTGCAATCAAACCAAATAAAACCAAAATTCCAGTTATCTTCCACAACTTAAAAGGTTATGATAGTCATCTAATAATGCAGAAAATACACAAAACAAGTGGAAACATTACTTGTATTGCAAATAATTCAGAGAAATTCATCTCATTCAACATTGGACAGCTAAAATTCTTAGACAGTTTTCAATTTATGGCTTCCTCTCTTGAAAAGTTAGTAGATGGAGCAATTGGTGTAAGTACAGAATGTGAAAAATGTAAAGATACAGAAGAAATAAACATCAATGAAAATTGGTTATTAACAGCAAAATGTAAAAAATGCCACAATACAAGATATGAACAACTCAACAAATCAGACTTACCATTAACTGTAAAACATACAACTAACTCACATCTTCTTGCTCGTAAAGGTATCTATCCATACGAATATATTGACAGTCAAGAAAGATTCAATGAAACTGAACTACCACCAATAGACAAATTCTACAGTTCTCTAACAGATAAAAGTATCAAACAAAAAGACTATGAACACGCTCAAAAAGTATGGAAACAATTTAACTGTAAAACACTTGGTGATTATCATGATTTATATCTCAAAACAGATGTTCTCTTACTTGCAGATGTTTTTCAAAAGTTTAGAGAAACCTGTATGAATAACTATAAACTTGACCCTCTACATTACTACACTGCACCTGGTCTCTCTTGGGATGCTCTTCTAAAATTCACAAAAATAGAATTACAACTTCTATCAGATTTGGATATGCATCTTTTCATTGAAAAAGGAATGAGAGGTGGAATAAGTATGGTTTCTAAAAGACACGCAAAAGCAAACAATAAATATGTAGCAGATTATAATCCAGATGAAGAAGACAATTACATAATGTATTTAGATGAAAATAATTTATATTATGGTCATTCAATGAGCCAACCACTTCCATATAGTGGTTTCAAATGGATAACTAATAAAGATTTAATAGATGGAGAACTTCAACCACTAAAAAAAGGTAGAGGAAGAATATATGAAGTAGATTTAGAATATCCCAAACATTTACATAAACTACATAATGACTATCCACTTGCACCTGAAAAATTAGCAATTAAAAAAGAATGGTTATCCGACTATCAAAATGAACTAATTGAAAATAGTATGTTAAAAACAGAAAAAACTTGTCCCCAATCTAATGGATAAGAAGAAATATGTAGTACATTACAAGAACTTGAGACTATACAAACAACTTGGTATGAAAATAACAAAAATACACAGAATATTAGAATTTGATGAGAAACCTTGGATGGAACCTTACATACGTCTGAATACAGAATTACGTAAAAAAGCAAAGACTACATTTGAAAAAGATTTCTTTAAACTTATGAACAACTCAGTATTTGGCAAAACAATGGAAAACATACGTAAAAGAGTTGATATTAAATAAGTCAAAACAGATGGCAGTGAAAATGAAAAAATCCGCAAGATAATAGCCAAACCAAACTTCAATCGTAGAGTAAAGTTCTCTGATGAGTTATCTGCCATTCAAGTGAATAAAACAAGATTAACTCTAAATAAACCAATATATGTTGGCTTCTGTGTTTTAGATTTATCAAAACATCTTATGTATGATTGGTATTATAATACATTGAAAAAGAAGTATGGTGATAACTGCACCTTGTTATACACCGATACTGATAGTTTATTAGTAGCCATTAAAACTGAAGATGCTTACAAAGATATGTCTGAAATGAAAGATGAATACAATTTCTCTGATTATCCAAAAGAACATCCACTATACGATGAAACAAACAAGAAGGTCATAGGTAAGATGAAGGATGAATGTGCTGGTGTTTCAATATCAGAATATATTGGTCTTCGTCCTAAATTATATTCAGTATTAAGAGCAGATGAACAAGTCATCAAAAAAGCGAAAGGAACAAAAAAATATGTAATCAAAAAACAAATCAATTTTGAAAACTACAGAGATGCATTATTCAACAAAAAGAAATACACACACTCAATGAACATGCTACGCTCAATGCATCACAACATATATGGATTAAAAGTAAATAAGACTACACTTTCTCCTTTAGACACAAAAAGATACATAGCACCAGATGGAATCACGACATACGCGTATGGGTATCAGCCGGAACAATAAGTAATTCCTCTTTGACAAACCCTCTCTTAGGTGCAGGAGATTTCAAATAATAAACTCTTATTCCCTGCGTTATAATATGATAGTCAATCTTATGAATATCAACAGACCATACTGGGTCAGTAGCCCTTCTCTTTCCACCACCTTCTAATTCTCCAGGTTGATACAAATATCTAACATTTGCATAAGGACAAATTTCAGCATCAACTTTTCTTGTTATAATTGGTGGAGGTTTTTTCGTCTCCTTATTTAATGCTTTAATAACATCAGATAATCTCTTAACCCATTCTCTGTTTCTTTTTTTAGTATCAATCTCTTTAGCATACTGATAACCAAACAATCTTTCTGCTAAGGTTCTATTAAATCTTTCTACTATTCCTTGGTCTCTATGTATTTCTTTTCTACCTCTTCTTATTTTGGTATTATGCTTTTCCATCAAAGTTGAAACGGAACTCATAAATTCTCTACCAGGGTCAACTTGCAATAGTTTAGGATACTTCAAATGTCTTTTATAAATCTTCTCAAAAGCATTTGCAACTTCTTTACTATCTTTCGACGTCAAAGGTTCGGCTTCTTTATATCTTGTTCCAATATCAACCACTGTTAATGCATACTTGTATGTTTTTCTACCAATAGTATCGTGAGGTAAAAACAACAAATCAGCCTGATGAACTTCATTCTCTGCAGACACATCAAATTTTGGTCTTATTATTCTCTTAGGTGCAGGTAAATATATTTGCCAAATTGCTTGTTTCTTTAAGAACTCTAATGCTTGTTTCTGACTAACCTTTGCTTCTTTTGCTAATTTACTAACTGCTGAGTGTCCTTTCCAGAAACCTTTTGGACTATAGTATATCTTCTCCATTTATTTATATTTAAGAAAATTTTATAAACATAAAAAATGTCAAACAACAATATTCAAAATATCTCAACTGATGAATTTGAAGCGTTGTTAAAAGAACAAAGTCAATTTAGCACAAAGAAATGGACTGATTTAGAAATCAACAACATTTATACAATCACTGACTACAGAACAATTGACACAGACAATGGTGTGAGTGTAATTTTAACTCTCAAAGACAATGGTGAAGTATGGAGTCCTGCACATCTCACAAAGAAGATAGAAGGTAAAGAACCACCATTTTATGTAAGACCACTTGGTTTGAAACCATGTAAGAATAATAAAAAAAAATAAATATCATGCTTATGATTTATGTTTTCCAAAGAAAGAATTACATGCATAAAGATTATGTCAAAAAATATTTTTTTTTTACCTACATCAACTTCCAAGCAACAAATCCTGTCAATGCCATACCACCAACAACAAATGCAATCTCTCTATTTTTCTGGTCTTCTGATGGAGTGTAAAAATCACTTAATGTAGGTTTTGGTGTGGATAAATTATCTGGTAATTGTTTTCCTGTAATATAGTAATACTGTTTCATAGCAGTATCAACATCACTGAACTCATTCAAAGCATGATGTTCCTTTTTTTAGCTGTTCATTAATAAAATCCAATCTTTCTGTTCTCTTCTCATTCCACGCAGTTGTTGTTGCTTCTAACTGTTCCATCGCTTTATCATGTCGTTTTCTCTCTTCATCACTATTACTACCCATATGTGAAAATAAATAATTACTACCTGAAAAGGCTAAGGCGTTTGTAATTGCTCCTCCAACCATTAATGCTACTGCACTTGCCATTTTTATATAATGAAAAATATATAATTAATCAAATAATGAAACTGGTAGAAAACCTTTATATTGCACCAGCAATATAAAAGAAATCATTGAAATCATATTTTATTGTTTGACGTTTCATTAATTTTGTAAATATAGTCATGTATCCAATTGATATTGCAGATACTACCGCTCCTTCATATACTAATTGCAATGTCTTATTTGTTGTGCTCATTTTTTTTAGATGAATAAAAAAAAAAAAATATTAAAATTACTTCATAATATCTGCAGGAATAATACCTTGCTTAACAAGCATATCCTTTGTTGCCATTGCAAGTAATATATCAATTGACAACATACCAATATCTGTCATATTAAAGTCTACTTTTGGTGCTGGTCTTTTCAATAGTTTTCTACCTAATTCTGCATATCCAACCGTAAATACAGTCTCTACTCCTGCGTGATATAACATGTTTGCAATTTGTTTTCCGTCTATTGAGGTTGTCATTTTTTTTTAATGAGAATATTATTCTTTTAAATTAATTAAATTCAAATGGGTCAATTTCTTTTTGTTGTATAATAGGTGCAGGTTGTTGCATCATAGGTTGTTGTGGTACAACTTGTTTAGACTTGTACATATACAATCCTATTCCAACAACTCCAACTGTTATGCATAATGGTATATAATTTTTGTATATATTTATATTCTGTGAATTTGGAGAGCCGACTTCATCATCTTTTGTTATAGATTTTAATTCCATGTTTTCTTTCTTTATAGTATCAGTCTCCTTTCTTCTTAATTCTGCATTTCTTTTTCTTGCTTCTGCACCTTTCTTACCAGCAACTACTCGTCTTGGGTCTTTTGTTTTAACTTCACTATCACTCATTATCTTTTTCTAAGGGGATATTTTCTTTTTTATTAAAATCAATATGTCTTGCTGTTGTTAGCATTGCAGTTAATGGAGCAAGATACATTCCATATCTATAATACAATTCACAACACGAACTTGTCAAAGCGTGATTGATAAAAGGGTCTTCCTCTAAGTCTTGTATCAGTTTAGGTGGATTAACAACATTGAAATACTTTGATACACCCATAACGTATAAGTTAATGAAAGAATTACCCAATGTCTTAGTCATACTTGCTCCCAATCTTGCTTCATATCTGCAGTAAAGTTTGTTTATTTGTTCTGCTGTCATTGTATCAATGTCTGATAGTTGTAAGTCTTTACCAAGATACTGCTTACTACCACCACCAGCAACAATGGCTGATAATCGCTCACGTTTTGTTTCTTGTTCATTATTTTCTACATAAGTGCTTTCACATTCAATGTCTTGTAATAATTCTTCAGCATTCATTTTTATTTTATGTAATTTATTTTTTATTTTTAAAAAATAAAACATCGCATATCCGACTATTAATAAGATTGCAGTGTTTGTTATGATTATTGATAAGATTGCAGTGATTGATAATATTTCTAACAGCATTGTTTTTTAGTATTGCTATTTTACTTAAAACATTGCATAAGCATTACTTAAGATTTGCTATAGCATTACTTAAGATTTGCTACAGCATTGTATAAGCATTACTTAATCATTGCTAAAAAAAATAATCAATCAACCAACCAATAACCAGTAGGCTGGTCAGTCTTCAAAATTAACTTACGATGCTTCTTTTTTTCAGTTCTTCTTTTATTCTCTGTCGTTCTTCCAAAGTAGGAATAACATCATTCTCTCTTAAACAATTTTCAAAACTATCTCTATCTTTTGTGTAGAACATGCATAGCCATTTTGTTTGTTCTCTTAAATCTTTTAACACAGAATTATATCTCTGCGAAATAACCCATACTGATTGTTCGGCATGCCTACCAGAAAATGCTAATTCTGATAACATATCTTTTTTCTTTGTTAGTTCTTTCGTTGCACTGCAATCATCAATAATGTAGAGAGTAGAATGACCAGCATATTTATTAAAGAACATTCTTAGTAGTTCTTGTAATTTCTCTTCATCATTAATAATAGGATTAACAATTATAAGATTCTTTGTTTTAGGTTTCCTGACATCACCAATCCACTCACGATTTTTATAAGCCTTGTTCCATTGAATGGTTGGGCAAAGTATAACAATATGTTTAAATACTTGACGATATTCCTCTTCCAAAAGGTCAAGGACAAACTCTGTTTTCCCGCATCCAGTTTGACCACATATAATAGCCCAGTTTGACCACATATAATAGCACAATGAGGATATTTTGGTAGTTCCATTTTTATTTGTAAAAAAAAAAAAAATATTAATAACTGACTTCTTTAAATCTACCATCTTCAAAGTTGATTTGTGCATCTTGTATAACAAACAAATAAAGATTGATTGGTTCATCTGCTCCTGCTTCTTTCGTCATTTGTATTGTGATACCTTCTGATGCATTTTCAATTCTTCTTCCAGAACCATGAAGTGTATTATCATCAGTTGAACGTAAATCCAACCATAAAGCATACCTGTTCGTTAGATATTTTTCTATTGTTGTATCAGTAAAATATAAATCTTTAACGACCATACTTGTTTCTTTGTTTCTTTTTGAATTCAAAGCAAAGAATTTATTTATTTCGTCCCAGTGTTGGTGGGACTTCATTCCTTGACTATACAATTGATTCGGAATCCCTTCTATTGTCATTTCCACTTTTGTAATTTCTGGATTATAATATTCTTCTGTGCTGGCCCTTTCAGGTTCTTCGAATAGCATAAGAATTCCTTTCATACTTCTTGCAGGAACATTAAGATTGATATTCCATAGTGTATCAGATTTGTTTTTAGTTATTTTTCTGTGTCTTAGTATTCTGTCATACAAAATAACCATTTTACCATCAACTTGCTGTCTTATTTGTCTTGCTAATTCAGTATCAGAAACAATATCAAATTCCAAACAAATATGTTTGATTGTATAAGATGAAGTTGCATCGCCTGATTTAATTACTTTATTATAATCATTGAATGTAAGTTCATATTCAAGTCTATCTCCTAATCCAGCTTGATAAAATGGCATATGGGTTTCCAATAATTCAAAATCAAGTGGGATGCAAAACCTGTTTCCATATGCTTTTGCGATGGCTTTATCTTCTTTATCTTCTGCTGCGTTTTCTGCACCCACTCTATGTTTCAACATGTTCTCTTTGCCAATGCCTTGGTATGCCATATTTACGCGTTCTGTAATAGACTTCCATAAATCAATATAACAATGATAGATGTCACTATCGTCAATGGACATAACTTCATTTCCACTAATTCTAATTGTTGTTTTCTTAATTATTGCTCTTCCTATGTTTTGAAATATAGTTGCATTTACATCTCTGGAGGTTAGTTCAGTTTCAAATGCTAATCTGACTGTTCCGGGAACAATAACATCATTACCACTTAGATTAGGAAATCTCACTAACAATTGTTGATTTTGGTCAATAGTTGATGGATTATTGGTTATCACTACACTTTGACGGATTCCTCTCACACCGCGTGGTTCTCTTATTTTTCTGTAAGGGTTTAGTTTATCTCCGTAGGCTGACATGTTTTTATTAAAAGATAAAAAATATTTTTAAATAATAAATAAATAATGGCTGAATATGAAAATCCTGAGTATGATAAGGATGATTATGATAAAGAAGCAGAAACATCTTTTACAGATGAAGAAGAGTTTCAGAGAACATTAAATAGTCAGTTTGCTGGTTTGAATGATTTAACCGGTGATGATAGGAAAACTCTGCTTAATAACATAGGTCAAAAAATGATAGATAGATTTTACGAAAGGAATGAAGAACCTAAACGTAAAATCAAAGGTTTGTCTCTCAAGAAAGATGATATAGGGAGACCAATGTTATATGTAAAGGATAGTGATGGTAATAATGTTGCATTAACATATTATCGTTCCAATGCACCAGATGAAATAGCAACATTTTTATCATTTAATACTTTGCAAAGGAAACATGGTGTTGATTTTGTTAGGAATGTATTAGATGTAGATGATTTTAAACCATCTGCTACAAGACTTAAAGAAGGTAGACTTGCGCTTACAACTTTAATAGAAAACCAGTTGAAAGACACACAATCCATATTATTATCAAGAGAACTTCAATCAAATCTTGATACTGATGTATCATCACAACAAGAAGCACAAGAACTATTAGAAACCACAAATAATGTAGAAACATCTGTGAAAACATTAGAAACATCATTCACTGAAAATGTTAATAGTGAAGCAGGAACACAAACAGATTGGACAAAAAGAGAGATTGATGGAATAGCAAATGCAATGACAACAGTCAAAGAAGAGATAGCAAATGAATTGGCAAAACTGAGTGAAACAAATAAAGACTTAGCAAAAGAAAATACAAAATTAGAACAAGCCAAAGCAGACAATGATGAATTTCAAATAGAGAGGATAAGTAGTCGAATCAAAGAGTTAGAAAGTGAGAGAAGTGCAAGATTGGAAGTTATTAATGTTAATAAAGAAAAACTACGTAGTCAGGTAAATAGAATCAAAGAGACTATAAACAAAGTATTAAAAGAAGACACTACATTGGGTGAAAGAATTAGAACTTTATTCAGAGAACAAGGCATTACAATTGTTAGTGTTTTAACTGCTTTTGGAATGATTATTGGTGTTATTGTTGAGGCTGTTATTCCTACTGCTGGTGGTGGACCTATAACCCCTAAACCACCGTCAAAAGATGGTATAGAAAATTGGATAAAAAAACAATTAAGTAATCTTGGTAAACTATTAGCCAATCTTGCAGGAAAAGCACAGCAAGCGCTACCGGGTATTATTGGTGCAATTGCGTCTTGGTTGTTATCTACTACTGGAAAAGTTATTGGTTGGTTTGGCGAACATCTCTGGGCATTGGTTATCCTTGTTGTTGGGTTATTGTTTACTGCAGGAAGAGAGTATATTAGTAAATCTCATAAATAGTTAGTGCAACAATACCTATTACTATACTTCCTACTATTATTGCTGTTTTAGTTTCTTCGTGTTGTGTTGATTCTTTCGTGGGTTGAACAATTTGATGTTTAACAGGTTCTGGTAGAGATTTCTTTGTTTTTGTTTCCTGATGTTTTGGTTCTGGTAGAGATTTCTTTGTTGGTGTACCTTGTATAGTTGCAGGTTGTGTAGTAGGTGCAACAGGTTTAACATTTACATCATTATTGAAACCAAGTGTTTGATTTTCTGTTGCAATTACAATTTTATTATTATATCCAGCGATAGTGCCAATTTGTAAAATCATATCACTGGGAGACATATAGAGACCAAGTCCATATGTGTAATCAACTTTACTTCTTGCGTATTTCAATACATTGTGATATTTTGATATTTGAGTAGGCAAATCGATTGGACTGTTAATTGCATCTTGAACATTTGCTAAGAATTGTTTTTGAGCATCAAATCCTGTGCCTATTTTTAGTATTTCTACACGTGTTTGAGATTGTGCTCCTAATAGTGCCCATACGAATATCCTAATACTTTCGTTAATTCGTTCAATACCTGTTTTTGTGAAGCCTTCTGATTTGTCTAATATAAACATTGTCCAGGCGTCACTTATATCTACTGTATGTTCTATTTTATCATTTGGATTAAAGAATGGACCTTCACTTCGATGTTCTTGTCTATATTTTCCACTTGGTTTAAAATATTGTGTGTAACTCCCGAGACCACTACATTTAGAACTACTTTCCAGTTTTTGCCTCCAATCCGTGCTAGGTGAAACATCGAATTCATTGCATAACTTTTGGTATGTTGCTTTGTCGTATGGGTTTTTGTAATAACAGAATGATGCATCTGTCGGTAAAGGTGTTTTAAGTTCTTTCAAAATACGAGCAATACAATAATAAACATGAAATGTATATACTGTTTTAGTTAATCCTGAAGTGTTTTGTAAATGGTCTTGATAACTTACTCCACATCCTGTAGTGGCACACCAGACGGCAAAATTTAATTGACATTGCCACCAGTCAAATGATGAATGAAGCCATGTATTCCACGGTTCATTGGTGTGTAATGTTGGATTTTGATAGTTTTGAAATAAGTTTGGAAAAGATGTTTTGAAGTTCTTATTGTCAGATGTGATTGCTATGTTTTGATTTATGATATCTATTTGTTTTGATTGAAATGTGCTACTGTGAGGGTAATGAGCGTCATCATTGTATTTAAATTCTTTGGTTATCATTTTTATTATTGATTATATATAAAAAATAAAAATGTATCATACAATTTCGAATATTGACAAGACAATAAACTTGCAACAATACATTGATAACAGAGATGGGAATAAACGTATTGGTTTGAAATCTATAACATATGGTGTTGGATGGTATAATGTTGTTGATGAATATTTGCAGAAGACTGGAGAGAGACCTCATAAGATTATAGATGGTTATTATAGTTTCCAACAAATAGCAGATTTATTTCAAAGTAATAATATTACATTATCTGTAAATGAAACAAATGGAATTGCTTCTTTAATTACACCGGATGAATTGAAGCAAGGGCTTAAAACAAATGTTGGGGTTTGGAAATAAGCGAAAGTTTGCTGTTAATGAAACTCATTATGGTGAGACTGTAGATTTTGCTGTTTATAAATCATTGTATGTTCATTTGGAACAGATTAATACTTCAAATAATTATTTAGATGGTATGCCGAGTACTGTGTTGGCTGTTGTTCCAGTGGAAAATAAAGAGTTTGGAGAGATAACAACAGTGAGATTTGAGCATCCAGAATATAAGTGTTTGGTGAATGATGCTATAGCAGAATTGAAATTAGAAATCAGGGATGAAAATAACAACAAGGTAATTAATCATCTACCAATTAATTGCGTTTTGGAAATTATATAATTATAATAAAAAAATTAGTATATTTGGTGCTAAGAGAAAACACGTAGATGCATTGGGGCTGAAACAAGAAATATTTAATATGAGAAGTCAAGCATTTACACAAATAAATACATTGAATGATAGACATACAGGACTTCAAGATAGATTTCGGGATATGTATCTCAATCATCGATTATTATATAATAAGGTTGATAATATGTCAGACAGAAAATTGATAAGCATTTGTGCGGAGAGTAAAGGTTCCTTACAGAAGAATGAAGTGTTTGGCTTTGGAAATGGTGGTAGAGAAGTAGGTGTTGGATATGTGATGAACTTTCCTGGCCAGATAATAGGTGTTGGACTGTCGAGTAAAAGAACAAAAGGCGATGTGTCTGTGGCGATTGCAATTAATGGAAATCCACAAGCAGGATATGATATATCATTGAATAATATTTTAAGAAAACACGATAACTTTGCTACACCGTTAAAGGTTGAGGCTGGTGATGCAATTGGTTTTGTTTGTCAGACTAATAATGCTACATGTGTTAATACTGTGGCTTCGATGATAATTGAATTATTTATTGAATAAAAAAAATATATGTTATCAAGAAAAAAATGAAACAACCTAATGCACCGCTATATCCAGAGTTGCCTATTGAAGATGGGCAAAATTATAGGTTACAGAAGATATCTGAGATAGAGAAGACGTTAATTAATGAGAGAGATGTGAGAAAAGCATTATACAAAAAATACAAACGTGGAATAAATATTACTGATGGAGTTGATACTGGTTTGATATCAACAAGTGTTATTTTAGCAGGTGTTGGCTTAACTGTTCCAATTATGTTGCCTTTAGAGATTGGTGCTGTTGTGTGTGGGAGTTTGGGTGTGTGTGTTAAACTAATTAGGCGTAAAATGACTTCAAAAGCACAGAAACATTATGAGATTAAAACTATTGCTGATAGTAAGTTGAATAGTATAAAGGATTTGATTTCTAAGGCTTTGACAGACGGACAGATATCTGAGAATGAATTTAAACTTGTGTTGGATGAGTTGGACAAATATAATAAACTCAAAGACAATATACATTCAAAACAAACAGGATTGAGTGAAAGTGAGAGAAAGAAACTTATTGAGGAAGGTAAGGCTCAAGCGAAGAATGAAATGAAAAAAAAGATAGAAAATGCTTGATTTTATTCAATAAAATTACAATAGTAAATGACCCACCACCGAAATATGAAAGTTAATATTTTTTTGCTTCACTTCCAGTTGGCCTACAATGTTGAAATTTTATAAGAATGTGCATGTTGTATGTTGAAACAAATGTACAAAGTTTGGTGGTAATTAGTTGAACCAATGTTATTTTACAACAATTCAAAGACTTGCAGGAAATTCCAAAATGATGCTAGAACTTTGAAATTTTGTGATAATATGTATATATGCAACCCAAATACAAATGCAAAATCTGAGACTAATCGGTTGATGGGATTCCACTTTTAGGAAGACTCAAAGACTTTCAGAAATTCCAAAAGTTGTCATAGGAACTTGTAATTTTAATATGTTATACAGCCTTAAAGTCTTGTTATATGTGCAAAATCTGGTGGTCGTTGGATTATGTAAAGGCACTTTCAGGAGGGGTTAAAGTTTTTGCCCCCAAAGTGGAATTTTCAAAATTCTTTTTAATATGTTTCTATATAGTGTCTATCCGCGACTTTTGTCGGAGCAGATTTTTAATATCACCTCTAATTATTGTTATCTGAACACTGACTGAGACGCATCACACATTTTTGATAAGGTTTATCAAATATTTATACACTTAAGTAAAATAGTCCCTTCATTATCTGTGTAAGTGGTTTATCGTGGGAAGGTATTACGTATTATGTTTTGCGGTACAAAGTGATAATAACACGCCCCCTTTTTTGTAATGGCGGAAAAAAGAGACAACTGTGTTAAAGAACTTGTTAATTATCTTAATCAGACATATCCTGGAGATAATGTTATTAAACAATGGCAAGAGGATTATACCATTAAATTTCTTCAGAAGAAACCAGTTCTAAAGCGAACTCGTAGTGTTGTCAGATATGAAATTAAAGAACAATTGTTGCAATCTTATGATGAAAATTTGAATGTTGAAAATAGTCCTGATGAACTATCGATAGACACTGTGGAAAACTGCATAGAAAAAATAAAGCGATTAGACAAATATATAAAAGGAAATAAGAGAAATATTATTTGGTTTTCTGTTTTACAAGGACAAGCAATAAACAATTTAAAATTGATGAAACGAGGAGATATTGGTGTATTTTTAGTGCAACAAGGTGTTCCGCACTCTGTTTCGTACTGTAATAGTTTGATAAGACTTTACAAACTCGTTGAAAAACATAATAAATTACGATTTTGTGCAATAAACCTCAGATTGATATTACAAAATATGAAAACGGTGGAGGAAATATGCAAAGAATTAAATTGGTAAAGGTGAGTACTTTTATTTCTCAATGAACAAAATGGATTACGCGTAATCATGAATAAAAAGTCTCAACAAAATGGATTACGCGTAATTGTCTTTGATATATATGTATAGACAAATATATCACCGATTACAGCGTAATCTTCAATCGATTGTTTCAACAAACAGAGTTAGTGATAATACTGCAGAATATATGTGGTATGACGTGTCTATATATATATAGATAGAGTGTTAGTTGTTGAGGATGATTCAGGTGTTATTGAGAGGGCGATAATTTAATATTTTTTATGCTGGCGATATAGCGAAAGGAACTACATAAATTCTCTATACATTTCAGGGTCATAAACATAAATCCAGATATATGGTGTAGCCTTATTAATATCATAAACACCTTTGATTAACCCTTTCTTGAAATCACTGGGCCACGATGTTTTGTTTTGTTTAAATAACGGATATTTTTTATCTAAACAATTCCATATTTTATATTCTGGATTTTCTTTTATTTTATCAAATTCCTTTACTGTCAAAAATGCATCATTATCTTTAATAACGGTGTTATAGAATATTTCTCGTTCTTCTTTAGTTGCTAAATTATTTTCTGCTCTTTGTACTTTGTTAATTTCATTTTGTGCATTAGAACGACATTTCTTACAGATTGCTTTCCATTTAGTAAATTCACACTCGCTTTTCTTTGTATGACAATTACTGCAAGTCTTCATTTTTATTATAGACAACTTTTGTTTAATATAGTGTTGTCTCTATAGTACAATATATATGTATTATGCTTAAATTGGTGATATATTCATTGTCCGTGCTATACGGACAATGAATATATCGCCGTTGGAGCATAATACATATATATACTACTTATGTTAATTGTTTGTGAATACTGTAGACTGAAATATATTGATATGTGAATAATAGTATGAAATAAACGAAAAACTGAAAAAAAAAGTTTAACAGTTTAATTCTCAGTCCGGGACAATTTTCATAATCTACCCCCAGGTACAATCGACCAGACAGAACTGCTAATGCGTTGATATAATTTATCCAGTGCACTGTTTAGGCTATGTGTCGCAATGCTTCGTTTTAATGGTTATCTTATAAGAAACCGAAATATTCATGTAAATACCAGCAAAATATAGTAAAATTCCTATATTAAGACCACCTTTGGGACTGTTCAAAAGTGCTCTATAAGACCACTTTTGAACAGTCCCAAAGGTGATCTCTGGCCAGAGGACATTGTAGTCAGAAAACGCAAAGAAAAAAGTGTAACTTTCAAAATAAGCTTTTTATAGCAGAATTAGTCCTAATTTTAGGTGGTCTTAATAGCAGAAATTTACTGTATTTTTTATTAATTTTACTGATTAAGTCATTTATTATGTTTGTTTTTGTTTGATTTGAGGTTTAACGTCCACATCACCACTGTATAGGTCATTTTGGAGACGTTGCTTCCAATTTTGTGTGACTTCTACCCGACACTGAGATGAATGACATCTCAAGCCCTATCGCCTAATGAAACCAATAGGGTTTATAAGCATGGACGGTCCGACTCATGCACACCGCTTTGCCTGGACAGGCTTAGATCCTCTAAGCTGTTTACTCGTGTGCGGGTCGGTTTCAGCTCTGGGTCGAAGCATTATGAAGCCCATCTATTTCTTCAAGCCCCGATGGGCGGGGGACGTATCTCTTAGAAACCGAAATATTCATGTATGGGCTGTAAATACCAGTAAAATATTTTTCTAATTAAGTCATTTATTTTGATCTTATTTTTGTTGGCATGTTTTCCCAGAAATGCAACTCAAGACTTCGATCTGAAATATTATTATTAATAATAATTATAACAATAAATGAACAAAAATGAAATCTTAGGAAAGTGAAAGTTTATGCACGCAGCCAGACATTCACATATGTTAATTGTAACAGCTTTTCTATCGCGTTTGTTCGAATCATACCTTACTAACCTTTACCTGCTTAATATTCAGTTTAGCTTCACCCATCTCTGACTTTGAACCAATCGGATTACTTGATGTAATTTATTTGTACAAATGCATAAACTGAATGTCAATCAGTGTAGATCCTGATAAGATGGCTTCTTCAGAGGCCATCTGATCTGGATCTGCACTGTTTCCAAAGACAGGGGCTGTCGTGAACAGCATGATAAGAGCTAACAGTAAATGTTAATTGGGCCCCGTCAAGCGATTTTGGTACTTATCGCCTATGCGAGCAGTCTCGCCAGAACCTTCGCTGCTCGCTCATACAAGCAGTGAATCAAGAGGAACCTACAGACACAAAGCCATATCCCTGCCCCCCCCCCCCCCCCCCCCCCTCTGAATGGCTGGGCATGCGCAGTTAAACTTTGTCATGACGGAATGCTCGAAGACACAAATTCGCTCGGCGGGGCTCAATTGTAGTTGTGTCGTGTGAAAACAAATGAGCCAGCGCATAACAAAACCTACAATAAGATCGGTGTGACCAGCACAGACAAAAATCAACCAATACACTATGACAAAACCACGTATGCGCAGGCTGATCTGAGCCTTCGCTGGTCGCTCAAGACTTCTTGTAGATTTTGCCATGCACTGGTTCAAATCAAATTTCTATTTAAAAATCATCAAATTGCCTGTTTCAAGGGATTTGTTTGTTTGATTTGAGGTTCCTCGTCAACACTGTATAGGTCATTTTGGACTCCGATACATTTATCGTTTATATCGACTAGTCCATGGAACAGCGATGACGCTGGTCAGATTGTGCAGGTCTGATCAGCGTCAACATTGTTAAAATATTCTCCTCTCCGGGGTTTATTTTTGTACCTTCACGGGACCTCTCGTGTTGTAATAAGATGGTTCAAGACAGGAAATCGAAAGGTAAAGATCAGGCTTCGCATCCGTATCGTTTGAAGGAAGCCTTCGCTTTTCGCACGAGCCTTCCGTAACTGCTGGTCTCAAGTTGTTCTTTAATGCTCAACTCACTTGAACATGAAATTTTAATGCTTATCATTACGAAAACATGCCTATACAAATACATTGTAAACTTTACCGTAAAAAAAATCGACAATTTTCAGATGAAAAATTGTAATAATTTTCTTATTTCTGCTCAAAATATAGATTATGGGTTCTTGTTAGAACCGCCTCGATGCGGTGGTTCTAACGAGTACCCACAGTCTTTATTTTAGAACAGAAATAAGAAAAATAAGATTTACCCCTGTAAACCCCAGCTTTACTATATAAAAGTGGGGTTCAAAGGGGTCAGAATTATATAGGCGTGTTTTCATGATGTTAATATTAAATGCTAACAAATAAGGCTGCTTTCCTTCAATGTTGTTTGTCATGCTCATAAATTGTAAGATGCCAAGAGTATTTGGCATTTTAAAAAAAAAATACGCGCGTGACAAATTTTATGCTCATCTGTTATGAGCATGAAAACAAATTTTATGACCTCAGGTCCTTGGTTATCCAAAGAGTCACAAATGAAATCTTTTATGGAAAGATTGTTCGAAGTCTTTGGGCATCACGTGAACTAGTCCGTGAAAAGAAGACCCCCTATACCCCACTTTAAATAGAGAAAACTGGGGTTTACGGGGATAAATATTATTTTTCTTATTTTTACTCCAAGGCATAGGTTGTAGGTACTCGTTAGAACCGCCCCAATGAGGCTGTTTTAACGAGTACCCACAACGTATATTTACAGTATACATAAGAAAAATATCACGGATTTTCTTCAGAAAATTAGCCATTTTGTAGATGTGAAAAAGCACTATGTCGCACGGGTGTGTTATCGTTATGGATCGCGGAATCCTCTTTCAGGACCGGTGGTGCCATGGCTAAAATGTAAACTAGAAATGTGAGACCGTGCCGTTAGAAGATATTGTTTTTTTTAATTTTAGAATTTAACGACCCAAACAACACCATTTAAGTCATATCGGGCCGGCCAGCTCACCTAGACACACGTTTCCTGAACAGGACTTTACATAAACGGTCAACCAATACAGTGCCTTTCCTTTCCTAGAAACTGACAACTGCCCTTCTTAAACCAGCGGAAGAGAGAATACGACCGTAGTAAACATTTCGTGATCCACATCCAAGGAAACGTTTGCCGACCCGGCAGGTATCGAACCCGCGACCGCATGACTACCCATCCGACGTGAGCTACATTTTTCCAAGGCCGGCGCGACAGAATCTAATTTCTATTCAAAACGAACGTATGCAAACAACGCATTTAGAGGAAAAAATAACAGATGTTGCATTTATCAAACATGCGCATATAGGAAGCAGGCAAAAGGACGCCACGAGGTGTAAGAAAAGTTGTGATGTGGCACGGAGTTCAACATAAATCCATGGTCAAGGTCTTTGGGTTCGGTATTGCACCCAGTTACATGTATTTGTATTTTTTTTTTTTTTGCATTAGATTTTACGACTCTTTCAAGATTAGTTTCACTTATTTCGAGCCGATCCTTAATCAGAGGTGGGCGAAAACCAGAGTGCCCGGAGAAAAAACATATAAACTTCTGTTGCAGAAGTTGGCGTCAACTGTCGAGTTTATATCTACATCACGTGAACAAGTCCGTGAAATGAACACCCCCTAAACCCCACTTTATATGGAGAAAACTGGGGTTTACGGGGGTATACATTATTTTTCGTATTTCTGCTCCAATACATAGGTTGTGGGTACTTGTTAGAACCGCCTCGATGAGGCGGTTCTAACGAGCACCCAATACCTATGTTTGCAGTATAAATCAGAAACATATCATAGATTTTCATCAGAAAAAATAGCCATTTTGGAGATACGAGGACTGTTCAAATATGAATGCAACTAAGCACATAAAAATGATTCCGTGATAGATTTCGATGAAAAATTTATTTTGTCCCCTTAAAGTATTCCCCTTTAACAGATAAACAAACTTTCAGTCTTCTGATCCAATCACTGAATGCATTTTGGTAGTCTTTTCGAGGTATACATGTACTATGAAGGCACTGGAATTTGCAGAACCGGGGTGTTTGCGCTGTACAAATTTTCGACCAGAAAGATTTTTTCAGCCGCGGGAACAAAAAAAAGTCACACGGGGCAAGGTCAGGGGAATACGGGGGGTGAGGGAGTTCAACAACCTTTTACTGCTTCAGATAGTCTTGCACAATGAACGCCTTGTGCGATGGCACATTGTCATGTAGCAATCTGACATTGGCCAAACCAGTTGCGGGTCTTCGTTCTTTGAAATATTTCTTCAATTTTCGAAGAACTTTATTCTTGTAAAACTTCGCATTTTACAGATTTGCCTTTAGGCACAACAACCTGAATAGCAGGGCCCTGATTTGAAAAGAATATGGCATATATTACCTTCTTGACGCTCATGGTCCGCTTTGCAATGCATGGACTTTTGCAATACTTTGTTGCCCATATTTTGTTCTGAATCTTTCGTTTTGAAAAAAAAAGTGAACTCATGTCTCGTCACCTGTGACAACATTAGCGAAAGACCGTGCATTGTAATTTGGAAACTTTTTTAGCAACTTCTTGGCGTACTGAACGCGTGTCTTTTTCTGCTCATCTGTCTACAGATGGGGAATCCATCTAGCACAGATCTTTCTCATTTTCAAATCCCGTTTCAGAATTGTATGAGCTGCTCCTAATGAGATGCCAACCATACTAGCTATTTGCCTAGTGGTGTATCGTGCATCGGTAGCAACTATTTCTTTCACTCTAGCAACCATCTTGGCAGATGTTGCTCTTTTCGGCCGACGATCATGTGGTGCATCTTCTGTTGAGCCTAGCCCACAGATGAATTTCTTACACCAACGAAAAACTCTCGGAAAAGACATTTCATTATGCCCATAAACCGAACATATTTCATCAAAAATGTCTTTGCACCGCATACCAAGAATACAACGATTCTTAATATAGGACCGTATTTCAACGGCGTACTCTGACCTTCTTCCAATCATGTTTTGTATTAGTATACAAGAGTAGACATTGTTTATCGAACGATATACATAGCTAAAGTGTACGGATTTTAACAGGTTTGGTATCAATGTAAAGGTAAAATGTTTTTCTACGCTGTGATATTTATTTCCAGGTGATTTTCGCATTTGTGCATGAGAAAACGTTCTACTTGCATTCATATTTGAACAGTCCTCGTATGAAAAAATGCACTACTTCGCACGTGTGTGTTATCGTAATGTATACTTATACACTTCATACTTATAACTGTGCATTCTTCCATTACTTCAAAAACAGATTTTTATTATTATTATTTACCAATACGATAACAGGTGCATTTTTTCATATCTGGGAACCCGGAAAGGGATATTTCTGTTCCAGTATCTAGCAGAACAGAATTTAAAACAGTCAATAAAACTAGAGTGGAAAAGAAAACAAAAACTATGTCGTTTGAACGATATAATATGTAGTTTAAACGATATATTTCTTGTTTTCTTTTCCAGTTAGAAAAAGTAGGATGGAATTTAAAACAATAAAAATAGAATGGAACTGAAAACAAAATATGTCGTTTAAACGACATGATTCTTGTTTTCTGTTCCACCCTGAAAAAGTAGCGTGGAATTTAAATCAATAAAATTAGAAAAGAACAGATAACAAAAAGATGTCGTTTAAACGACATAATTAATGTTTTCTGTTCCACTCTGAAAAAGTAGCGTGGAATTTAAAACGATACAATTAGAATGGAACAGAAAACAAAAAAGATGTCGTTTAAACGACATATTTCTTGTTTTCTGTCCCACTCTGAAAAAGTAGCGTAAAATTTAAAACAATAAATATAGAATGGAACAGAAAACAAAAATATGTCGTTTAAACGACATATTTAGCTTATGTTGTGGTCTGTTGTCCGTCGTCCATCGTTAACTTTTCACATTTTCGACATCTCCTCCCGAAATGGAAGTCAGATTAAGCTGGTTCCTGGTGGGAGGCATTTTGGTGACATAAGGATTAAGATTTGCTAAAATGGTTCCGTTCGGATTTCAAAGATGTACTCCATTGCGGCCATCTTAAAATTATTTAAACCACATCTCCTCCCAGACCAAAGTTCGAATTAAACTGAAACTTGATAGGAGGCAGTGGATTGAAATGGGGATACAGATTTGCTAAAATCATTACGTTCCGATATCCAAGCTGGCCACCATGGCGGCCTTCTTGAAATTCTTCAAACGACATCTTCTCCCAAACCAAAGGTCCAATTGAGCTGAAACGTGATGGGAGGCATGAGGGTGACATGGGTATTAAGATTTGCTAAAATTGTTCCATTCCGATACCCAAGATGACCGCAATGGCTGCCATCTTGAAATTATTCAAACGAAATCTCCCAAACTAGAGATTGGATCAAGTTGACACTTTATGGGAGGCATCGGGACGAAATGTCGATTTAGATTTGCTAAAATTGTTCCGTTCCGATATCCAACATAGCCACTATGGCGGACATCCTGAAATTCTTCAAATGACATTTCTTCCCGAACCAAGGGTAAGATTGAGCTTAAACTTAATGGGAGGCATTGGGGGACATGGATATTCGGATTTATCTAAAATTGTGCTGTTCCGATATCCAAGATGGCTGCGCACAGAGGCCATCTTAAATATTCACAAGACATCTCCTTTCGAACCAGAGGTCAGATGAAGCTGAAACTTCATGGCATGAAGCTGAAACTTCATGGCAGGCATTGGGGCGACATAGAAATTCGGATTTGCTAGAAGCTACAAGATGGCCATAATGGTGGCCATCTTAAAATTCTTCATTCTACGTCTCCTCCTGAACCAAAGATCGAATGGAGCTGAAACTTGATCGGAGAAATCGGGGCAACATGCTGATTCAGAATCGCTGAAATTATTATGTCCTGTTATCTAAGATGGCTACCATGTTGGCCATCTTGAAAATCTTCAAACCACATCAAGCATCAACATCATCTCTTCCTGAATCCTAAATCAGACAAAGCTGTTCAGAAACGTAATCAGGAGCATCAAGATTATTTAAACATGCAGATTCCGAATTGCTAAAGGCAATGTGATGTGATAGGCATAAAGGCCACCGAGACGCAATGTTATTTATGATCAGCCTCATCCAGGTGAGTACGGAACCCGTGAAGGTACATTTCTGTTCCAGTATCTAGCAGAACAGAAATTAAAACAAAAAAAAAGAGTGGCAAAGAAAACAAAAACTATGTCGTTTAGACGATATAATATGTCGTTTGAACGACGTATTTCTTGTTGTTGTTTTTTTTCACTCCGAAAAAGTAAGGTGGAATTTAAAACAATAATATTAGAATGGAACAGAAAACAAACATATGTCGTTTAAACGACATAATTCTTGTTTTCTGTTCAACTCTGAAAAAGTAGCGTGGAATTTTAAACAGTAAAATTAGAATGGAACAGAAAACAAAAAGATGTTATTTAAACGACATAATTATTGTTTTCTGTTCCACTCTGAAAAAGAAGCGTGGAATTTAAAACGATAAAATTCGACTGGAACAGAAAACAACAATATGTCGTTTAAACGACATATTTCTTGTTTTCTGTCCCACTCTGAAAAAGTAGCGTGGAATTTAAAACAATAAAAATAGAATGGAACAGAAAACAAACATATGTCATTTAAACGACATATTTAGCTTATGCCGTGGTCTGTTGTCCGTCGTCCATCGTTAACTTTTCACACTTTCGACATCTTCTTCGGAACAGGAAGTCGTATTAAGTTGATTCCTGGTGGGAGGCATTCTGGTGGCATGGGGATTAAGATTTGCAGAAATGGTTCCGTTGCCCGCCATGGCGGCCATCTTGAAAGTCTTCAAACCACATCTCGTCCTAGACCAATGTTCGAATTAAGCTGAAACTTGATTGGAGACATGCCGATTCAGATTTACTAAAACCGATATCCAAGCTGGCCGCCATTTCTCCAAACGACATCTCCTCCCAAACCAAAGGTCCAATTGAGCTGAAACGCGATGGGAGGCATCAGGGTGACATGGGTATTTAGACGTGCTAAAATTGTTCCATTCCGATCTCAAAGATGGCCGCAACGGCTGTCATCTTGAAATTCTTCAAAAGACATCTCCTCCATAACTAGAGATTGGATAAGTTGACACTTTATGGAAGGTATCGGGACGAAATGGCGATTAAGATTTGCTAAAATTGCTCCGTTCCGATATTCAAGATAGCCACTTTTGCAGCCATCCTGAAATTCTTCAAATGACATTTCTTCCCGAACCAAGGGTAAGATTGAGCTTAAACACTTAATGCGAGGCATTGGGGGCATGGAGATTCAGATTTATCTAAAATTGTTCTGTTCTGATATCCAAGATGGCTGCGCACAGAGGTCATCTTGAAATTATTCAAAATACATCTCCCTCCAAAAAAGAGGTCAGATCAAGCTGAAACTTCATGACAGGCATTGGGGCGACATGGAATTCGGATTTGCTAGAAGTTACAAGGTATCCACCATGGTGGCCATATTAAAATTCTTCAATCTACGTCTCCTCCTGAACCAAAGATCGAACGGAGCTGACACTTGATTGGATAAATCGAGGCAACATGGAGATTCAGAATCGCTGAAATTATTATGTTCTGTTATATAAGATGGCTTCCATGTTGGCCATCTTGAAAATCTTCAAACCACATCAAGCATCAATATCATCTCTTCCTGAATCCTAAATCAGACAAAGCTGTTCAGAAACGTAACCAGAAGCATCAAGATTATTTAAACATGCATATTGAGAATTGCTAAAGGCAAGGTGATCTGAGACAATAAGACCACCAAGACACAATGCAATTTATGATCAGTCTCATCCAGGTGAGCGATTCGGGCCCACTTGGGCCTCTAGTTCTTGTTTTCCGTTCCACTCTGAAAAAGTAGCGTGGAAAGAAAAAACAAGAAATATGTCGTTTAAACGTGCGGTTTGGCGAGCTAAATGGCGGTTGTCATTTTTCGGTCTCGTTGATTTTTCCGCGATTTTCGGTAGTTTTGTCGTGGTTTTGGTCAGTGTTTTTGGTAAGTATTGAATTGAATTGATTGTATAGTTGCATATAATATTGTTCAAAGTGTAAAGCTTAGTACTTTGAAGCCATTTTGTCGAGTTTCACTCCGGCTTTCATGACAGAACAGTGGGTGGGGTAAGTACGACAGAAAAAAAAAAAACATGAGTGTGGATAGAGAGCCAGAAGGTAAGAAACGTGTAGAGCCCGTCTACTTTCTTAACAATGATGTAGAACAAGATGAAGGGAGATACATGAGCACCTATGAGGTATGTCAGGCAATATTAGAAGTGGTTGGAAATGCAAATACAATAGATGGCGCCCAAAGAATAGGGGGTCTGTGGAGATGTTACTTCAAAGATGAAACTGCCAGGGCTCAAGTTTTGGTAACAGGTATCAGTCTCAGAGGTGTCCAGATTACACTAAAAGACAGGAATCCCTTTTTGTTGCCTAAGTTTGGGACTCTTGGGCGAGATATTGAAAAGCTAGAGTCAACTAGATTGTATGTACGCAACATACCTCTGTCTTATGACAATGACATAATTGTCAATACATTAAAAGAAATGGAGGTCCAGATGTTGGGAAACCTGAAGTATGTCAGGGCTAGAACTCCTGAGGGCCAACTCACCAACTTTAAGACAGGGGATAGGTTTGTGGACATAATTGTCCCTGAAGAACCTTTGCCAAAGAAAAAATCTATGGGGCTCTTTACAGCTACCCTGTATCATAAAGAACAGAAAATAACAAAATCTGAAATAGAGTGCGGAAACTGTAAACAGAAGGGCCATACACGTCGTGACTGCCCCAAAGACCCTGTCTGTTATGAATGTTTAGAATCTGGTCATAAAAAGGGGAGTCCCATGTGTCCTGCCTTCAGAAATGTTGTCAGTGACATGCTCTCTAAACATGATCATGAACAAAGTGATGAACAAAGTGATGAATACAACCAAGGAGAGAGAGATGGAGATACTGAGAGTGAAAATGAAGGGGAAAAGGGTGAAAAAGAAAATATGAATGATAGAAGAAAGGGCCCTGAGAATGATGGAAGGGATGAGGATGTTAGGGAACCTACTCTCACATCTTCCAATAAACAAATACCCCTAACCAAATGGATAGCTGGGTCCGCCCACAGTGCCCCAAATACACCAACATCAAGTCGTGGTGCGAGCCCTGCAAGAGTACGAAAGGCAGGAGAAATTACCCCTGATACTGACAATCGACCAAAGGACCCCAAAAAATCCAAAGGCAGTTACAAAAAAAAAAAATAAATGAATAAAATACACATGTAAATGGATAAGAACTCGCTTTCATTCTTATCATTAAATTCAAGAGGATTACGAGAAAAGAAAAAAAAGAGAAAATCTATTTTTTTGGTTAAAACAAAAAAAAATAAATATAACTTTCCTCCAATAAACTTATTGGACTGATGATCTAAAAGGGTATATAGAAAAAGAATGGGATGGCACTCTGTTTTTAAATCCAGGATCTATACATAGTAAAGGTACGGCAATTTTACTTTGCAGAAATACTGACACATATACAAAAATACTAAATGTACACAAAAGTGAGGATGGCAGAATATTGTTAATTAATGTTTATTTTGAAGAAAAAAACTTTTGTCTGGTCAATATTTATGCACCAAATAGTTAAAAAGAGAGAAAAATATTTTTTACAAAGCTCCAAAAATGGATTCAAAAACATTCTATAAGCTCAGAACAAATAATTGTGGGGGGAGACTTCAATCATACTGAATCTGACATGTTAGACAGGCAAAATAGCCCAAGTAATGCCAAAGATATTAGCTCAAACACATATAAGTCATTAAAAGAGCAATTTCAGTTGAAGGATATTTGGCGAGAATTCAATCCTAACAAAAAACAGTATACCTACCTTGACAAAAGTCGCCTGGATAAATTTCTTGTCACAGAAGAGTGCACCAATTACGTACAAAATATCAAAATTTTACACTCAAGCATAAAATCAGACCATAAATGTGTTAAAATGGATTTCAATTTAGAAGATTCTAAAAGAGGCCCAGGCAGATGGAAGCTCAACACAAGCATTCTAAAAGACAAAGTCTACATTCAGCACATAAAAGAATTAATAAGCGCAGTAAAGTTGGACTTTAATTTTTTATCTAAACAAATGCTATGGGAGATGATAAAGGTTAAAATCAAAGAATTTTCAATAAGCTATTGTACAAAAAAAAACAAGTTGTTAAAAAAAATGCAATGACAGAACTTGAAACAAAAATTGATCAAAAAGAGCATGAACTGATTGAGTCAAATTATATGCACAGCATTCAACAGGAACGTGACACTCTAATCAATAGTTTACAAAACCTGACAGAGCAACAGAAAAATGGAGTAAAAATAAGAAGTAGGGCACAATGGGTTGAGGAGGGTGAAAGAAGTTCAAAATATTTTTATAATTTGGAAAAAAAAAATTATTCAAATAATACGATAAAAAAGTTGAAAAAAGAAGATGGTACATTTACAACCAGTAATAAAGATATATTAAATGAAGAGTATGCATTTTACAAAAATCTGTACGAATCTGACGAAATATCAGAAGATGAAATTGAAACTTACATAAATAACACAGAAAATACAGAAAAGTTAGATGAACAAGAAAAGCAATTACTTGAAGGAAAGATTTTTGAACAAGAATGTGAAAATGCTGTTAACAATATGAAAAAAAAACAAGTCCCCAGGGTCAGATGGTATCCCAGTCGAATTCTATATCTGTTTCTGGTCAGACATCAAATTACTATTAGTAGACTCCTTTAACTCTGCATATGAAACTGGTGAACTCTCTGTTACCCAGAAAAGAGGAATGCTAAACCTTTTATTTAAAAAAAATGACAAAACCTTACTGTCAAACTGGCGCCCAATTAGCTTGTTAAATACAGACTATAAAATTCTAGCCCATGTCCTAACTAACCGGCTTAAAAACGTTATCCAAAAGCTAATTCACACAGACCAGTCTGGGTATATAAAAGGACGGAACATCTGTTATAACATCAGGCTAATACAAGATGTCATAGACTACTTTGAAGACAATGATCAACAAGGGGCTATAGTTTTTTTAGATTTTCAGAAGGCGTTTGATACAGTTAGTCATACTTTCATGTCCAATGCTTTATCAAAATTCAACTTCGGTGATTCCTTTAAAAAATGGATAGATGTGATGTATCAGAATGCCGAATCATGTATTACAAACAACGGATGGACATCCAAGCCAATAAAGATAAATAAAGGAATAAGACAAGGCTGTCCTCTAAGTGCCTTATTGTTTCTATTAGTTGTAGAAATTTTTGCAGTAAATTTAAGAAATAATGAAGATCTAGGTCTTAAAATAAAAGGTAAGGATAATGAAAAAAAACATACAAATATCTCAGTTGGCAGACGATACAACACTTTTTTTAAAAGATGAAAAAGCTATTTCAAAAGCGTTAAATATTGTAGAAAAGTTTGGGAAAGTTTCGGGCCTGAAGCTTAATAAAGGAAAAACTGAGGGATTGTGGATAGGGCAAGGAAAAAACAGGAACGACAATTTTGCAGACATTAACTGGAATAACAATTCCGTTAAGGCTTTAGGTGTTTACTTTGGATACAACAGAAAGGAAACGGAGCTTAAAAATTGGACTGAAAAAATAGAAAAAATCAAGAATTGTCTTAAATGTTGGAACATAAGAAACTTATCATTACAAGGAAGCATTCTAGTAATAAAAACACTGGCTTTAGCTAAAATAGTTTACCTTACTGCAGCATTGTACACCCCAGATTGGGTAATAACGGAGATTAAATTAAGCATTTTTTGGCTTTCTGTGGAAATACAAAAGAGACAAAATCGCAAGAAAAGTTATGATAAATGACATTTGTAATGGGGGGCTAAACATGCTAGACTTTCGTACGTTTTGTCTATCTATGAAAGCAGTTTGGGCCAATAGACTACTAAAATGTAAATCAAAAACATGGGGTATTATCCCACAAAAGTATTTTGAAAATTTTGAAATTAAACAAGTCCTGTGTATGAATGGAGCAGAAGAGAAACATATTCCATTTCAGTTGCCTATGTTTTATAGAGAGGTTATCAAAAGTTGGCATCTGTGTGGTGGAGGCAATAAAGCACCAAAGAATGCCAATGATTTTAGGTCTGAGATATTGTGGGGAAATAAATACATTCAGTCAAAAGGTAAAACTCTTTACTTCAAAAATTGGAACAAAAGTAACATAAATTTCATAGATGACATAATAGATGTTGAAGGAAATTTTTTATCAGGACAAGAAATACTTCAAAAATTAAAAGATACCAAAAACTGGATAATGGAATATAAAACCATTCAAAAAGCAATACCAAAATCCTGGAAAGAACAATTAGCACAAAGTAACATGAACATACAGGTGAAGAAACAATTCAAACCTTTCCTTCTGCTAAACAATAAGATTGATTATGATTTACCGAACAAAGTAAGACAATATTATAGTATACTGATTAGCAAGATCAAAAAGCACAGTTATATTGAGAAATACTGGAATAACATGTTCCCCGATAAGCCCGCATGGACAAAAATCTGGGAATGCAGAGTTAAAAATCAAAATATAAGGAAGCTATCAGATTTTCAATTTAAGATACTGCACAAATTATTGCCATGTCAGGAAAACCTTTTTAGATGGAAAATATCAAATACAAATAAGTGTAGATTTGGATGCGCTAGTGTAGAAAACTATAATCACCTTTTCATAGCATGCAAGAAACAAGAACAAATCATCACATTTATTGAAGAGATACTGAAAAGTCTAGGCTTTGAATTTAAACTAACTTTAAAAACCTTAGTTTTTGGTCATAAAATAAGTTATGAGGCATATAATGAGTTAAACAGTCTATTATCACATATCTTTTTTGCAATCTACAAATATTGGATAAAAAATGACAGTACAATAAATATGAAAAGTTGGATCCTTTGTCAGCTTAAATACTGGCTAGAGATCTATACTAACACAAAAGTCAAATGTGAAATTTTTACTAGATTCATAAATGCTTGGCAAAAGAAGGAACGCACATAGGAATTTCCCTTTTTTTTTTTTTTTTTTTTTTTTTCCCCCCTCCAAGTTACCTGCTACAATCTTGGATCAGAAATATATACATGTAATACAGAAATTGTTAGCAGCAGTAGTACATATATTTTAGATACTACAAGTTATTTGAAATTATGGTAGGTTACCTGCAGCCTTTCTTCCGGAACTGTCAATCCTTCCATTTCGTTTCGGGAAGGTAGCAATAACTTTCGGAAACCTTTCTAGTGTAGTAATGAGACAAGTCCGTCCTTTCTGAAGTTTGCTGTTGAGTAAATGGAAAATACTGAAGTCCAGTCTGACTGAGGCGGGCACAAGACTACACAGGCATGATAGATCTATCCACCAGTATATTTCAGATGAATACTTAGCCTTCACATCAATTTATGTAGTGAAATACGACAAACAAAACAGTCGATTCCGAAAACATAAATTTGAAAAAATGGCTTTTGAAACTGGGACATCAAATATATAGAATGCAGGCTCTGAAAATAAAAATAGCAAGAGATTTTCTAGCTTCTGATAAATTTGTTTGTTTGATTTGACGTTTAACATTCCTGTCAACACTGTAAATGTCATTTTGGAGGCGTTGCTTCCAATTTTGTGGGACCTTTACCCGACATTGAGATGAAATGACATCTCAAGCCCTGTCGCCCAAGGAAACCAATTGGGTGTATTAGCTTGGGCAGTCTGCCTCGCGCTGCGGTTCCTGTACAGGCTTGGATCCTCTAAGCGGGTTACCAGTTCTAGTACGCAGGCTTATCTCTGCGTGGAGGCATCATGCATCCCGTATGTTTCTTCAAGCCCCTATGCGCGGGGCCAGCCTCTGAGCTGAAACAAACAACACACACACACACACACACACACAAATACATTAAGCATATCAGAATAATAATCACCCATCTGGTAAACGCAAACGTTTAGCCTACCAATCTGTGTTGTAAGACTTGAATCTCGATCATTCGATGCCTAAATTGACACTGCACAACTTTGTTTTTTTTTTTGTTTTTTTTTCTCTCAATCTTCAATAAATAGATCTCGAATTGATATATACAATTAGGATACAACAATTTTTACCTAAGAACCTGGCAGTAAATCCCACATCTTTACGGAAAAATGACAATCCTTCTTCTTCAATACACAACCATTTAAAAACGGGTCAAGCTTTTGGCAATACACGGTTACCTAATTACATATCTTGATAATCGAAAGTCACATGATGTAAACAAAAACAAGTCAACAAGTACACGCTTTATCGAAATCCATAAAGATAGTTGGCCCCGGTCCCGCTGCATGAATAAATTAAGAACTTTCGCCCCTACTGCTGATTATCAAACAAACCATTGCTTAATTCGCAGGCTGCGTAGATCCTGATTAGATGGCATGTGATCTGGGTCTACTCTGTCTGCTAGGGTAGGGGCCGTCGTGTGCGGCGGGAGAGAGGTCAAGCTACTATATGATTGTTCATTGTTATAAACTGTTTTTTTTTATTATTATTATTTCAGAAAAAGAAGAACGACAGTGACTAGATGAACACAGCGACGTTTCCTTACTCAGCTATACTACTTTTTACTTATTTATTTATTTATTTATATATTTATTTCCTATAAATTTAAATAATAAAGTTTATGCTAAAAAAAAAAATATATAGAGGTGAGGGGGAGGATTGTGAATCTTGTCACTTCAGCGGTGGCTGTGTCGACTTGGGATGGGAAAGCCCGATGGAAGTCTGGGCCGCCAAATGGGCCTCCCATGGGAGCCGGTTCTGTCGCCGCTGGATGGACAACAAAATAATCCTCTCAAACATATCGTGCCGCTCCGGAAAAGAAACGTAAAATGATATCTATTTATTTATTTATTTATTTATTTATATATACCGTTTCCTTTTACCTTTTTTAAATTTATTCGGAACGCAATTTAGATTTCACAAACGGTGTGAATCCAGATCGCGCGCCCCAACTTGCGACATCTCGTCTGCATACATACATACAAACATACATACATACATAGGCTACAAGCATATGTGGATTTTTTGTAAATTAAATGGACAAGTACATACATACATACATACATACATACATACATACATACATACATACATACATACATACATACACCCGTGAATATTTTCATTTCCAGCGTAAAGTCTAATGTAGGCCCGTGGAGGGCAGTGTAGTACATATTTCCATGAACACATCAAGTCACATGACTTTCAGTGACGCCGGGTAACGTCATTCTAAACCATAGTTCTTTACAGGCGTTGGTGACGTAAACGCTGTTCCACTCCCTGTGGAAAACAGAGTGTAAATACACCTCAGTTTTAAAAGTTTTTTCCCAGTTTTGCGGTTCTTAGAGCAGGATATATATATAAAAAAAGAACTTAATCTTTCTGCTTTTCATTGGGGGTGGACGGCGGCGGGTCGCCGGCGGGGTTCACAAGAACCTCCTCGAGGTTCATTCACCTTGCACTTGGCCCGCCGCGTTCGTGCTCTCATGAACTGCGGAGGGATAAACGCACATACATACACATACATACATACATACATACATAATGATAAACATCTTCAATGGAAACTACTTTACATTCCCATATGCACACATACATACACAGGATTGACTGGCGTATCAACTGCAATTTCAACAAAATAAAAAAAAAAAAAGTTTACAAATATATGTGGCATCTTTTTTTTTAGTGTCAATCCAAACTACAATTCTGACCGTTATGTGCTTACACACGCATACACACAAAAGCACACACACATACACGCACACACATATATACATACATACATGCATACATACAGTACACTGCACAATGGAAAGTACGTACATACAAAAATTAAGCATCCCAATGGAAAGTACATACATACATACATACATACATACATACATGACGCGTCCGCTCATTCGTTCGCGTACTACAATCTATCTGTATATATGTATATGTATATACATGTATATATATGTGGATCAGTTGTAAAAAAAATATATATATTTCGCACTTCGCACGATATGTATATGGTGTCGGAAGGGGAGGAGGTGCCGACAAAAAAAAAAAAAAAAAAAAAAAAATGTCGTTTAAACGTCATATTTTGTTTTCTGTTCCATTCTAACTTTATTGTTTTAAATTCCACGCTAGTTTTTCAGAATGGAAAGGAAAACAAGAAATATGACATATATCGTTTAAACGACATATTTCTTTCTTTTATTTTCAACTGTAATCTTATTGTTTTAATTTCTGTTCTGCTAGATACTAGAAGAAATATCCCTTCCCGGGTTCCGTAGATCATAACGAAAACCGGCCTATATGCTTTTGACCCCCTTGAACCCCACTTTTATATAGAAAAACTGGGGTTTACAGGGGTAAACATATTTTATCTTATTTCTGCTCTAAAATATAGATTGTGGGTACTCGTTGGAACCGCCTCGATGAGGCGGCTCTAACGAGAACGCATAATCTATTTATTAGCAGAAATATGAAAAATATCACAATTTTTCATCTAAAAATTTCGATTTTTTCGGAGGTAAAGTTTACAATGTATTTATATAGGCGTGTTTTCGTAATGTATCTCCGAGGAAGAGAGTTCGGTTGTATGAAGGGCTGCTCCAAGACATCAAGGGAAAGAAGCACGGACATGAAATAACTCTAATGAAATCATCAAAAGCAAAAAGCCAAAACAACAGCTTCTTTAACACGAAATGGCAAAACGGCTATCCAAAAATAATAATATAGGAATCTTATATGGGTGTTAGGGGTGGATGGAAAAATCCGTCGCAAGGGTCACTGTCCGGCATCACGAGGCTTGCCGAGTGATGCCGGACAGTGACCCCGAGGGACGGATTTTTCTATCCGCCCCTCACACCCTTATAGGATACTTTTTCTTGCATTCCTGCCATTTCTTAGCCCAGATTTTAATGTAACAGTCACTTCGGTTACCGACGGCCGCCATATTGTGATGGCACTGCAGGAATGTTTAGTGACGTCACGTAACGTGTTGTGACGTAAACCTTAACGACGGCGCATACGAGGTCGTAATCAACCAGTGCATTTATCAAACACGCGGTTATATTCGATTTTGGGTCGGAACACGAGGGTCAGAACATAAATTTCTATCCCAGGGTAAAATCACGGATTTCCTTGTCTGGTGTGCAAGAATAAACAACATTAGCAATACCCATTAAGAAAACACGCCTATAAAATACATTGCAAACTTTACCGCCGAGAAAACGAAAGTTTAAAGAAGAAAAAGTGTGATCTTTTTTCTGATTTATGCTCAAAATTGATGAGGCGGTTCTAACGAGTACCCAAAATCTATATTTTAGAGCAGAAATAAGAAAAATAAGTCTTACCCCTGTAAACCCCAGTTTTACTATATAAAACGGGGGTTCAAGGGAGTCAAATACATGTGTATATAGGCGTGTTTCTTTTATGATAATATTATTAATCAATTAATTTCGTATTGGCATAGAACTTGGCCAATACGAAAATACTTGATTAATAACAATTTTATTAATTGATCATCCTATATTACACAAGGTCAACCAATATTCAAAAATCATAAATGATGTTTTTAATTGCATCAATTAATAAAATTGTCATTAATCAAGTAATTTCGTAATAACATTATATTAATGGACACAATTAAAAAACATGATTATTGATGTTTACCTGGTTTTAATACGGATGACCTCCGATCGATGCAGGATAGTCAATTAATAAAAGCCTGAAAAAGACGAACTATAATAATACTAAACCACAAGAGAAGAACCGCCTTGAAACGGTCAGCAAAAAGTGGGGGGAGGGGGCTTAAATAGATTTTACGTGGCCAAAATGCCCACCCGTGATTCTGTCTTGGTTAAAGACACATTTTATTTTCATTGTATAAAAGGGGTGGCCTGTCTAATGATCTCCAATAAACATGTCCCTCGGACCATAGTGCACATCAAAGGCTTATCTTATCTATGTGATTATGAGCAGATTTATATGTTTAAGAGGGGGGCTCAATAAGGGTACTTGAGTGATAGTATAATTTACTGAGATTGTTGTTTTAAATTGCATATTTCCATTTTAAAATAAAGTAAAGAAAAACACTGATATCCATTGAAGCGCAAAGAAGTAAACAAACAAGGTGAATGAATTGATTAACCTCAAAATTTAATCAATCAATTAACCGTTATTTATCTATTTATTTATTTATTTATTTATTTATTTATTTATTTATGACTCAATGCGGCAGTTATAACGAGCACCCACAACCTATGACTTGGAGCAGAAATAAGGAAAATAATGTAGACCCCCTTAAACCCCCATTTTCTCTATAGAAGGTAGGGTTTAGGGGAGGTTCATTTCACGGGCTTGGTCAGATGATGACCACATTATGCAAACCTGTGAACCCAAGTTTTCTCTATATATGCTGGGGTTTTCGGGGGCAATATTTTTACATTAAAACGGCCTCCCAATGTTAGCTGGAAGTATCTTATTCATCCATTTGTACCACAATAAATTCATTATGGGGAAAAGAAATACATGTACATCACATAAACAGGCCTATAAAATTTTGACCCCTGAAACCCCACTTTTATACAGTAGAACTGGGGTTTGGAGGGGTATACATTATTTTCTTATTTCTGCTCAATACACATATATTGGGTGTCCTCATTAGAACCTCTCTAACGAGCAGTCACGGTGTCAAACAAATTGTTGGTACTCGTCAGAACTGCTTCGCCGAGGTGGTGATAAGAAGTTCCAACAATATATGTTTTGAGCAGAAATTAGAAAGATATCAGGATTTTTATCTGGAAAAAAAAAAAAAAAAACAAAAAAAAAACATTTTTGGTGGAAAAAAAAAATCTGAAAAAAAAAAAAACAACAACAACAAAAAAACAACATTTTTGGTGGTAAAAAAATATCAATATATTTGAATAGGCATTTTCTGTAATGATTATAAACAATGGTTTATCCCTAGGTAATTGGTCCTCTACCTGTATGACAGCCAGAATACCGAAAGTGTATTTTATCTCAACACTGGATTCTTTAATAAATGGTCATTAGGGTGTTATGTAATAGAAACCCTTGTCCTGCTGAGCCCGGATATGTCTTATCTTTCAAACAATGTAGATCCAGATCAGATGGCTTCTGAAGAAGCCATCTGATCAGGATCTTCATTGTTTGTCATTCATTTTATGAATCTGTTGCAATAATTTGCATCAAGGAATCTGAATGGTTGATAATCAGTAGTGGGTGTGGCATATTTGAATATTCAGCAGAACAAGGGTTAAGACATAAAACCCTTTCACCCCCATTAAGGATTTCTAAATCATCTGTGCAGAATCTTCAAGAAAATAAAATTCAAACGATCATTGAAATAAGACAACGATAAGCACTTGACAGGAAGAAGTAACTAAAATGCTGCAGCCAAAAGAAAACCAACAGTTGGGCTCCGGGTTCACAAGGCAAAGATGAAATTATCTGCACATAAAGTCATGTTCTATCGACGCATTGCCTGTTTACCATTATAGTCTAGACATGCTATTGTCGTACTTGTTTTACCTGTGAAGCCTGTAACATTTGTTATGTAATGCTCAAATAGTTATAATTATTCTTTAAGGGCTACTTCTTTATAACTATTATGATCGCAGCATATACGCCTCTTTGTATTGAGTGCAATGTGGCATATGCCAGATACTAAAATATTGATGATAAGGAAGAACACTGTATGAAAGCTTACAAGCTGGTGCAAGGCGAAACAAAGAAATTCCATCTATGACCAGCTAAGTCTCCGATGAGACTGCATCCACCTATTCTGGCATGTCGTCTGTTATTTAAGAAATAAATCAGCTCTAACTGTGATTTGTTGACTAATAAACCACAGTTTGAAGGTTAGTTGTAAAGTAGACAAATCACAAAAACCGAAGTGACCGGAGAAAACCCTTCTGACCTTTCGTAACAGAACTTGGCGTCTCACATTCTCAATTGTTGCCCGTGTGAGGTTCGATTCAGGGCGGTGCGACACCGTCAGCGCTCCTACCCACCCATCAGGCCACGGGAGCCCGAAACAAATAGTGTCTAAAAGATAGAAATCATCTTACATTGCCTTTGAGGATTATAGATGCCAGTTTGGGATAACAAAAAAAAAGAACATTACATTCCAACATTGTTTGAACAACAAAAACAAAACTACAAATTTTCGATTTCTTGCCCAAACATAGATTGTGGATGATCATTAGAGCCGTTTAATAAGGGCGATTCTAACGAACACCCGAACATCTGTTTGGTGCTCAAACGAAAAAAAAATGAAATTCATATGCGTCCTTTTTCTGACGGTCTGTAGCTAATTACCCGCTTTTTATTTCTTGCTCAAACATAGATTGCATTTGCTCATTAGAACTGCCTCATTTATGCAATTTTAACGGGCACCCAAAAATTTATTTATTTTTTAGCATAACAGGAAACAAGATTATCGTAGGTACGAGGACTGTTCAAATATGACTGCAATTAAGCACATAAAAATGATTCCGTGATAGATTTCGATGAAAAATTTTTTTGTCTCCTCAAAGTATTCCCCTTTAACAGATATATAAAACTTTCAGTCTTCTGATCCAATCATTGAATGCATTTTGATAGTCTTTTCGAGGTATACTATGTAGGCACTGGAATATTGCAGAACCGAGGTGTTTGCGCTGTACAAATTTTCGACCAGGAAGGTTTTTTTTTCAGCCGCGGGAACAAAAAAAGTCACACGGGGCAAGATCAGGGGAATACGGGGTGGTGAGGGAGTTCAACAACCTTTTCCAGCTTCAGATAGTCTTGCACAATGAACGCCTTGTGCGATGACGCATTGTCATGTAGCAATCTGACATTGGCCAAACCAGTTGCGGGTCTTCGTTCTTTAAAATATTTCTTCAATTTTCGAAGAACTTTATTCTTGTAAAACTTCGCATTTACATATTTGCCTTTAGGCACAGCAACCTGAATAGCAGGGCCCTGATTTGAAAAGAATATGGCATACATTACCTTCTTGACGTTTATGGTCCGCTATGCAATGTATGGTCTTTTGCAATACTTTGTTGCCCATATATTGTTCTGAATTTTTCGTTTTGGCTCAAAAAAGTGAACCCATGTCTCGTCACCTGTCATGACATTAGCAAAAGACCGTGCATTGTAATTTGAAAATTTTTAAGCAACTTCTTGGCGCACTGAACGCGTGTCTTTTTCTGCTCATCTGTCAACAGATGGGGAATCCATCGAGCTCAGATCTTTCTCATTTTCAAATCCCGTTTCAGAATTGTATGAGCTGCTCCTAATCAGATTCCAACCATACTTGCTATTTGCCTAGTGGTGTATCGTGCATTGGTAGCAAATATTTCTTTCACTCTAGCAACCATCTTGGCAGATGTTGCTCTTTTCGGCCGACGATCATGTGGTGCATCTTCTGTTGTGTCTAGCCCACAGCTGAATTTCTTACACCAACGAAAAACTCTCGGAAAAGACATTTCATTATGCCCATAAACCGAACATATTTCATCAAAAATGTCTTTGCACCGTATACCAAGAATACAACGATTCTTAATATCGGATCGTATTCCAACGGCGTACTCTGACCTTCTTCCAACCATGTTTTGTATTAGTATACAAGAGTAGACAGTGTTTATCGAACGGTATACGTGGCTAAAGTGCACTGATTTTAACAGTTTTGGTATCAATGTATAGGTAAAATGTTTTTCTACGCTGTGATATTTATTTCCAGGTGATTTTCGCATAAGTGCATGAGAAAACGTTCTACTTGCATTCATATTTGAACAGTCCTCGTATATGGTAAATAGACAATTCTAATGACAATGGAAAATAACTGTGTTTTATTCTACAACACACCACGGCAAGGAAGAGCGTGACAAGTGACGTCATTAAAAACTACGAATTTATGACGGCACTAGTCGATTTCCTTGATGTTAGACGGTGAAACGTCATATTCTCGCATCGAAAACGTTAGAAAAGGATATAAATACAAGCGTTTCAGTCAATAATTTTAGCGGGATTTCTTCTATCAATGGCGAAAATATGTGAGATTTTGAAGGAAACAACAGCATTATTGCCGATTTTTAGCCTGTTAGAATCGCTCTATTTTGTGATTTGTTGAGTAATAAATCACAGTTTGTCAGTCAGTTGTAAGTAGACAAATCACGCACGCTACTCAGGGGTCTACGCTATATGTCAAATAACGGTTCCAACTATAAATTTTTGCCCTTAAACATTTCAGTGTTCTAAAATTAAGTTCTTAGCAGAAGTGCGAAAAGTCTATTTTAACTGGACTTGGCATACTTCATGAATGGAATGTTCAGGAAGACGTCACGTGACAGCGTGGCCTATATTAAGATATTGTTTTTCTTTCATTACGTGAGAGCCTGGTATTCTTATACAATTTTTCTAACCCTCAAATGCCTCTATTTAAGCAAACAGTGTAGTCCCTGTGCAACCTGGGAATTTGGTGTTTGCCAAAACCAGCACACAATTCCTGTCAAGATTCCATAGATAGCTCTGACCTATATGTTGCATCGATAGAAAAAGAGGAACTTTTCAAGTTCTATTAATAACCATAATATTGGTTGACCCAAATCAGTGATGGTCACGTATATAAAAGCATGAAATCAGTTTTGCCATTTGTGAATTTGGGTTGATCGTAAAATACCGGACTCTTATTTTTCATTCTAAGGATATATATATATAATTTTAGGTTTCAATCTGTAACATTTTGGTTCCATCTATAATGCACATTTTTAGTACTAAACCCAAAAATGGCTTAGTTCAAAAGTCGAAAAACTAATTATAACTTTATTTGACAATAATGCCAAGATCATATGCACATCAATAGTCCATGTCAGAAAAGTCTGCAAAACTTCAAATCAATTGGTATAAAACTGTAGAAGGACTTGGGGTGGGTGGGCCGGACTTTGGACTCTTTGATGACGGTCACACCCTAAATCCTTTGAATTCGGGAAGGGTGGAGCCGGATACTTCCTGGGTTCGACCCTCCGTGATCTAACTGGTGGTTTTCTTCTGCTCTGACGTCGGATTGTTGTTGTTATGCCCTTACATTACGAAAACACGCCTATATAAATACATTGTAAACTTTACCCCACAAAAACGAAAATTTTGACATGAAAAGTGTGATATTTTTCTTGTTTCAATCACCCACAATCTATATTTTAGAGCAGAAATAAGAAAAATAATGTTTACCCCTGTAAATCCCAGTTTTACTCTATAAAGGTGGGGTTAGAAGAGGTCAAAATCATATTGGCGTGTTTGCGTGATGACCCTAATGCGTGATAATATTAATCTACACTTAACCATTTTACCATGTATTTTTTTCATGACTCACTGATAACATCACGTGAACAAGTCCGTGAAATGAAGACCCCCCTACACCCCACTTTATATAGAGAAAACTGGGGTTTACGGGGGTATGCATTATTTTTCTTATTTTTGCTCCAATACATAGGTTGTGGATACTCGTTAGAACCGCCTCAATGAGGCGGTTCTAACGAGTACCCACAACCTATGTTTGCAGTATTAATAAGAAAATTATCAAGGATTTTCATCAGCAAATGGCCATTTTGGAGATGCGAAAAAATGCACTATGTCGCACGGGTGTGTTATCGTAATGAGCTAGAAAACCTCCATGCGGATCAACTTGTTACTGTTATTTTGTTAGATACTGTACTGGAACTGAGGCGAGGGTTGCAATTTCATAAACTCCGGAGTTGAAGCTGCCCCAGTAGTTTTGCTACTGACCGTTCCAAGGCGGTCGTTCTTTTGCTACTGACCGTTCCAAGGCGGTCGTTCTTTTGCACTTTCTATAGGTAACTTGAGACGGCCGCGTTCTTAGAGTGTGGCCTTTCCTGAGTGACCATTTCTTACACACAGTTTGCGCACACAAGGTCTGTCGTCAAAAGAGCAAGCCTAAACGGGGAGGAAAGAGTAATAACTCTGCAAGGGAAAACCCAACCATCTCAAGCCCTGTCGTCCAATAGGGTTTATTAGCATGGACGGTCCGCCTCGCACCACGGTTCCTGGACAGGCTTAGATCCCCTAAGCGGTTTACCAGTACTAGTGTGCGGGCCGGATTCAGCTCTGCGTGGAAGCATCATGCAGCCCATATATTTCTTCAAGCCCCTATCGGCGGGGGCCCGAATGAAATATGTAAGGTATCACGAAACAATCATCACGAAAACGCACCTATATAATTTTGACCCCATCGGACCCCATCTGGGGTTTACAGGGGTAAACCTTATTTTTTTTATTTCTGCTCTTAAATATAGATTGTGGGTACGCATTAAAACCGCCTTGATTAGGCGGTTCTAACGAGTACCCACAATCTATATTTTGAGCAGAAATAAGAAAAATATCACAATTTGTTCATCTTAAATTTTTCATTTTTTTTTTTTTCTTTGGCGATAAAGGTTACAATGTATTGGTATAGGCATGTTTTCGTAATGATATTTCCTTCAAGCTTGATATTTATGACTTGGTATATATTAACTCAGTTGTTTCACTTAAAGAGATGGTCATCAGTTTGATAAAATGCACAGCTTGAATGCATATTTGTTAGCTAATTTGAGTCTTTGTAATGTATTCGTAGTTTACATTTCTGATCGCGATGACTCAGTGCGGCCTGTCTCGTCAAGTTCGAATCGATACTGTGCCAGCACATTGCTGCGTGGACAGTCTTTTAGCTATATATGAGGAGAACTCCTTAGTGAGAATACATCACAGCGTGCGCCATCCTACAGACCAGAGTGAAGATAACAAGACATAGTACTACAATCGAGGGAAGCAATGGAGTGTCTTACTGGAAAACATATCCTTGTGTTACTATTTGCATTTGCAAGTAAGTATTTGCATAAAATCAGTTAAATGTACTTATTGGGTTTATTACCAATGGAATTTACTACGATTACGCAATGTCAAATACATCATACATCCTATTGATGACAGCATATATTTTGGTATTCACGAATCTAATACCCTCTTTTGTTGAAATGGCGGTAGCGCTAATCGCGCCGATCTGGAGGTCAAGTAATGCTTCTATGTTTTTTATACGGGTAATTGTAATAAAATAAATACATTTTAACTTGAAATTTCCAAGCACAGCATTACTTTGTTCGGCGATTGTTGACGACAATTACCTCATAGTTAACAGAAGAGCTAAATTTGGCTTACCGCGGACTGCTCAATCGGCAAAATGTTGCTGCATAATCAAAATATACTTAGAAGTTCCTTACACCTAAACTTGAAACTGCCGATGGAGCTAAAGATTATAACTCGTATGACCAATCAATTTATTTCATGAATGCACATGTTCCTGTTTACTTTCCAATCATTATTAATTTTACACAGGGATTCCCTCTGTACAAAATATATGAATAAAAACATTAGAACCCAACCGCCTCGTTCTAACTAATACTCTCAGTCTTTGTGTTCAGCATAGGTATGAAAAATGTAAGGTTCTTGATCTGAAAACTTTCGGATTTTTGCATCATGCAGCCCATCTATTTCTTCAAGCCCCGATGGGCGGTGCCGCTTAATATTAATATTAAGATCAGCTAAAATAAAGACTAAATATGTTCTAGAAAGGGTTATCCTTTGGAAGCAAAGAATACACCACAGAACTGAAAAAAATATGAAGTGTACATGTTTTCTTGGCCAGAGCAGCTGGTTTTGGCCAATCAAGCCTCATCAGTGACCCTCAAATATTTTCAAAGCTCAACAATGGAATCAATGATCCCATAGTACAAGAAAATATAAACTACTTACACAAAATAGTCTAATTTTAAAAACAAATTTCAGAAATTTCAGTTATCTTTCTTTGTATTTCGTAAACCAAGTTTCCACATTTGGGACTGTTCAAAAGTGGTCTTTAAAAGGCCGCTAAGATAGTCTCATTGAAGGAATTTTACAATAGCACTAAAGGAACTGGAGGATAATTCCTGTAGTTTTATAAGCAAATAGTGTAGACGCTGCCCAGATGCCCATTTCTGCGGTATCTGGTATGGGTCTATACTGTTCCACTAGAGGGTCGCTTGTCTCTAAAGAGATTCAGAGTCTGGACTTAGACTGTTTTCTGTGGTCCTTTAATTCCTGTAGTTCAAGCAAACAGTTAAGATCCTGTTCAAACGCCGTATTCTGTGACGTCTGATCAGGGTCGACACTGGATGTGTCCCATTTAGGAACCCTGGAAGTGGATCGGAGTCTACACTGTCTGTATCTCATTTCGGAGCCCCAGACATGTGGCCTCTGATCTGGATATACACTGTCAGTTTCGCATTTTGGAACTCGAGACATGTGGTCTCTGATCCGGGTCTCCACTGTTTGTCTGACTGTATCTTGTCCTGGAACCATAGGCATGTGGTAGCTGATCTGGATCTACACTGTTTGCCAGGGTTCGATTTTCGAACCCTAGGCATGCGGCCTCTGATCTTTGTCTACACTGTCAGTATTGGATTTCGGAATCTTAGACATTTGGTCTTTGATCTAGGTCTTCACTGTTTGTCAGTATCCCATTTTGGAACCCTAGACATATTGCCTCTGATTGAGGTCGTCACGGTTTGTCAGTATCCCATTTGTAACTCTAGACGTGGCCTCTAGTCTGGGTCTTAACTGTTTGCCAGTACCCAATTTCGGAGCCCTGGACACGTGGCCTCTGATCTGGTTCTTAACTGTTGTATGTATCCCATTTTAGAACCCCAGACATGTGGCCTCTGATCTTGGGCTAACGAGTTTGTCAGTATCCCTATTTGGAACCCATGACACGTGGTCTCTGATCTATGTCTTCACTGTTTGTCTGGATCTTATTTTAGAACCCTAGATATGTTGCCTCTGATCTGGATCTTCACTGTTTTCAGTATCCCACTTTTGAACCCTTGACATGTTGCCTCTGATCTGTGTATTCACTGTTTGTCAGTGTCTCACCTCTTGAAACCCTAGACATATAGCATCTGATCTGGGCCTACACTGTTTGTTAGTGTCCCATTTGAAGCCAACCTGCAATGACCCATGACCACTGAAATCTCGGATCAGCCTGCACATCTGCACAGTCTGTTCTGTTGCTGATCACATAGGTCTTATTGGAACTTTGGCATCTTCTGGCACAATTAAAAAGACTGAATCCTTTGTTTTGATGGTGTACATGTAATCCAGACTTTAGTAATCCAGGTTTTTGCTTGTTGCAACTCAAATCAAGCAGGAAAACACACTTGGTAATTACAATCTTGACAGGGGCCCATGGGAGCAATTCTCTTTAACAGTTCCTCCAACCAGACAACAAACAAAGTTGAAAGGTCAATATCTGACCCTATTTCACCTATGTCCTGAGTCAAACCCATTTTCATTCGAGCCCAAAAATTCGAGCCCAGACCCAGCCCATGAGCCCAGCCCAGGTTTTACAGGTAGCCGTCTTTAAGGGTATTCCTCTGAATAACTATTTGCTCGAAATAAGGGAAATATAATCATCAAAACCAAAGAAAAGAAACATACCCATTTTGTTAAGAATTTACGAGCACTGGCCAGTGGATATGAAGGGTTTTTTGGGGGCAAAACTTTGAGTGTGACCTTATTATTGCCCCCCCCCCCCCACACACACAGACCCACATACCTTAGGGTTTGGTCCAGGGGCTGGTGCTATGGATAAAATTGTATGCTGAATAAGTTCGATCAGTGTGCGTCGAGATATTAACTTTCGACCATATATGCCTAGCGGCCCTTTTTGGGTCATTGGCAAACAGTGTAGACACAGATAAGATGCCACAGAACAGGGCGTCTGATTTGAGTCTTCAATGTTTGCCCAAAGAACATACATTTTGACTTGAATCAAACAAAACAGACCTGACACCCCTATAATTGAAACTGAACCACTCCAAATGTATAAGGTGGAAGATTACATTGTCATATGAGTTGAAAGGTGTTTTTCAGACGTCCACTATATTATACCTATTTCTGCCCCAAACAAAGATTGTGGATACAAGTTATTAACACCATGGCAAGGCGGTTCTGATGAGTCTCCACTGACCAGTAAATAGCCATGACTTGTGAATTACATATCCCCGGGTAAATAATTACCCTCTCTTGGTCCCCTAACTATATGACACTCTTTAGAATACCCGCAAGTGTGTTTTTTTCTAAACGAGTTGTTCAATTCAATGTGTCTTTATATATAAATGTAGGGGTGTTTGTTAATCCGAACGAATCACCACTGATAGGAAATACAGGTAGGTATTTCCTATCAGTGGTGATTCCTTCGGATTAACAAACACCCCTACATTTATATATAAAGACACATTGAATTGAACAACTCGTTTAGAAAAAAACACACTTGCGGGTATTCTAAAGAGTGTCATATAGTTAGGGGACCAAGAGAGGGTAATTATTTACCCGGGGATATATATATATATATATATATATAGCCATTAATAAAAGAACGAATAAAAAATAGGGGTCAAACATACAAGCAACGAGGGTTTAATTGCCCGTGTTCTCTTGCACTTACGCGTATTACCGTCACTTACCTGTCTTTTTCATATTATTTGAAATTCTCTACCTAACGCGGTTCGAATAATCATAATTGGCTGATAATTTAAGCTTTGTAATCGCGTGCGAACGAGATGATCAGCGCATTGAAACGCGAAAATTTCACACGAACGCAATGCGCGTGTGTCTCGCAGACACCACGCGTAAATGATCAAGTTTCTCGCAAGCGTGTTTGTAATCGATTTAATTAACTCACACCTCAAATCCAAAACACCAAATGTAAAAGAACGCAAGCATAAACTTCACAAAAATTCAAATGCCGAAAAAAATGTGCAACGTTCGTGACGTATTTGCCTCACCGTAACATCTGAAATAACATGACACTCTTATAGAAAAAGAAACGCAGAAGCAGCGCACAGCTTTTCCATTAGACAGTTCGAATCATGAAAACCATTAAAGGTTGGAATCAAGCTGAAAAGAATACAACAATGCGCATGACAATCAGCGATGTCGACTTAAAGTATCTTTGATTCCATCACGCGAACAAGTCCGTGAAATGAACACCCCCTTACACCCCACTTTATATAGAGAAAACTTGGGTTTACGGGGGTATACGTTATTTTCCTTATTTCTGCTCCTAGACATAGGTTGTGGGTACTCGTTAGAACCGCCTCAATGAGGCGGTTCTAACGAGTACCCACAACCTATGTTTTGAGTATAAATAAGAATAATACCACAAATTTTCTTAAGAAAATTGAAAGTTTTGGAGATGTAAAAAATGCACTATGACGCACGGGTGTGTTATCGTAATGCCGCATGCATGGTACTTCATCAGATATTATCAGGTAAATTACTTTATTGGTGTGCGTGCATTGCGCATTTGCATGCATGCATGTAATGAAATGTTTTCTGCCCAGAGTAGAGCACTTAACTATGCTAACAATGGTTTAGATAAAACATAATACCACAGATCAAGAACAAGTAATTGTTTCTACCTACACACACTGTCCACGATGCAGTAATGAACAGTACGAAAAGTGTTCGAAACGGCGTTGAGAAAAAAACAACAACATTTAAATGCAAAAGAAGCGCTATACCTAACAAAACCCGACATACTAATATTTAGTATTTTTTTTATATTTTTTGTCGATTCCCTCAGCATTGGATAAAAATGATTTTGCATTTACATCCATATTGGAGACATAATCAAGGATAAGGCGTAAAATAATAGCTGTGTTTCTGATTACATGCTGAAAATATTTCGGTCGGTAGGTAGGAGAAACTTTTTTTTATTATTTTATTTTTTTTTCTCCCGTTTTTATTTATTTATTTATTTATTTTATTTTTTTTTTGTTAATAAAATGTTCATGTTGAGACTTGCACTGTATATCCTAATTCATTGTAGATGCACAAAAAAGTCAGCTGTGTATTTTGGAAGGTAGTAAATGCTTAAAACTGCAAAAGTATACTTTCATTTGCGAAATGCATATGAGAAAATGCAAAAACTGCACTGGGTAGGGTGGGAAAATAGTAGAGTCGGAGTTTTAATTTTTATATGGGCCCCGTCAAGCAATTTTGGTACTTATCGCCTATGCGACCAGCGCAGTCTCGCCAGAACCTTCGCTGCTCGCTCATACAAGCAGTGAATCAAGAGGAACCTTCAGACAGAAAGCCATATCCCTGGCCCCTCTGAATGGCTGGGCATGCGCAGTTAAAATTTGTCATGACGGAATGCTCGAAGACACAAATTCGCTTGGCGGGGCTCATTTTATAATTTTACTGATAAAACATAGTAGGGTCGGTAGGTCTGTAGCTGGGTCGGTCGTGTTAGCGGAAACTCTGCTATTATTTTTTTTTAAGCCTTAATAATTAATTTTTTTTTTGCCGAGATTCGAACACACTCGCAGACATGATGTTGAGTTAACGTATTTTTCGATGCAGCACGATTCGCTACTGCCTGGGAATATCGAATACATCAGAATTTACAGCTGATAATGCAGTGGCGCATGGCTTTAAATGCACTGTATGAGCATTTATTTTGGATTTGCCTCTATAGTGCAGTTTGTAGGGACGTCCAGTCCCTGTAGTGCTACGGATATCGCAGTATCTGTGCGTGCCTTCGAATAAAAAGCAAAGTTGAATATAATATATAACTACTAACCACTACTGTCAGCCTCTGATTGACATCACAACGTCGTCAATACACATACATTCATTCAGTCCAACGGCAATGGTATTTTTCTTGGACTTAAATATCCTAAAATCGGAACGCTTTTATCATTACGAAAACACGTCTATAGAAATACACTGTAACCTTTATCGCCGAAAAAAAATAAAATTTTAAGATGAAAAATTGAGATATTTTTCTTTTTTCTGCTCTTAATCTAGATTGTGGGTACTCGTACCTAACGGGTTTCCAAAATTTATATTTTAGAGCAGAAATAAGAAAAATAAGGTTTACGTCTGTAAACCCCAGTTTTACTATATAAAAGTAGGGTTCAAGAGGGTCAAAATTATAGGCCTGTTTCCGTGATGATCATCATGTGAACATGTCCATGAAATGAACATCCTCTTAAACCCCACTTTATATGGAGAAAACTGGGGTTTACGTGGGTACAGAATATTTTTCTTATTTCTACTCCAAGACATAGGCTGTTGGTACTCGTTAGTAACGAGTATCATCAACCTATGTCCCGGAATAAATGAGAAAAATATCACATATTTTCGTAAGAAAAAATCATTGTGTACATATGAAAGAATGTACTATGGCGCAAGATGTGTTATCATAATGATGAACGTGTGTGTGTGTGTGTGTGTGTGTGTGTGTGTGTGTGTGTGTGTGTGTGTGTGTGTGTGTGAATTCGGGTTTAACATCGCTTTCAACAATTTTTCAGTCATAACACGACGGTGTCTGGTTGCGACAGGGAGCTCAATGCTCACTTTTATAGTGCTGCCTCACTGAAGTATCATGTCCCAGACACATTACATGATACCACACCCAGTCACATTATCCTGACACTGGGTCGACCAGTCCTAGCTCTTCCCCGTAAATCTGAGTGCCAAGCGAGGAGCAGCTAGTACCATTCTTAACGACTTTGGTATGTCGCGGCCCGGGATCGAACCCGTGACCTCCCGTTCCCCGGAGCGGACACTCTACCAACGGAGCTATCGGGGCCGCTAAAATCGAACAGCAAGATGAGTGCTCTATGAGATTTAATATATAAGCCATAAAGCAGCATGCAACGTTAATTCAAGGTAAAGAAACGATTCGTTATACAGTTATACAGATCTGTATATTAAAAATGGCAGAAATAGTCACAATATCCCCGTTTCTTACCTATAGAATTAAACATAATTTTTGAGTGTGATTTGGCAAGGCCAGAAGCATATACGCTCTTGTGAAATTTTATATTATTAACTTTCACTTGTTCGTAATCTCTTCTTGTAAAATAAAAGACTTACCCCCGTATCTCCCTCGGTCCGCAAGGTACACCTGAAAAAGTTTGGTACGTCTTGTAGACTATGTACGTCTCTGGTCGGGCTCATCGGAGTCTAACTGTTGGTTTTCTTTTGCTCCGGCATTTCAGTGGTTTCTTGCTGTCGAGTCCTCACCGTTGTCTCACCTCTGTGGTTCTTTGATTTTTGTGTTCACGGAGATGTTGCACTGATGAGTTAGGAGGCCTTCATGCGGACTGAACAAATTATTTGTCTAAATCGCGACGGAAGTAAGGGCGAGGATTGTGGCCACGTAAAATCGATTTAAGCCCCCCGGTGGAAATCTTCCACTGACCGTTCCAAGGCGGCTCTTCTGTGGCGATTTATTTATGTTGTTGTTTGTTACTTACTGTGTGTATCACTTGTGTCTTTTAATTTTGGATGGCCATATGGCCATTTTGTGGGAAAGTAACTGTCCTTATGGCCTTCCTTTGTTTAGGTTTCCATTATGGTCTGGTCGCTTAATGTTTGTATTTCTTTCCCTTTGGTGTCTTTTATGGGTAGAGTAAGTTAATTGTATCAATTCCTGATCTTTGTTTTACTTCTACTTTAGGCGTAAGTGAAGCGTGGTGTCGTTGCGAATTGTTCGTTGCATGTGTCATGAATATTAATGAGGTGTTCAGTTGTCAAATGTGATGCAATGGTAGTTCGGTAATGGCGTTTGTTTCCATATTATGTCGTCGTAGACGTTGTAGTTGTTGTTGTAGAACCCGGCAACACACTCGCCTCCTTTTATGAAAAGACAAAAAAAATGGCTAAAGAAAGCCATGAGCACAAAGTATAAATTTGAAAAAAAATGGCTAGAGTGTTTTTTTTTTTATTCTCGCACCCTGGAAAGTGCAGTTTATGCTACTAAAATAATGGTATCGAATATTACAAATTCTATCACACATCCCTTACTTATATAAAATATTCATATTGTATGGTATACTGCCTTACTCTTGATTATGTAAACTAGATACAACAAATATAATATCGGATACATTTTCAATGTTACAGGTAGAAATGGTAAAGTGGCATAATATGTCCCTTTCCCGAGGATGGTAATGTTCAAGACCATCATAGCTGCCATTTACAGAAATGCATTTGTTTCCATTTTTAGAACGTATTTACAAACTTCTCGAGACATGTTACATTCTTCCAGCTTTTAGACAAAATTCTTAACATTTTGCAGACCTATCTATGAAAAAGTTTTTCTCTGAATGCAGTGTAATGCTCGATACTTTTTTCTCGAAGTCGCATCATTAATTTTAAATACTTGATAGCAATATACGTAAAGCAGTGCTGTTGTTTATATGTGAAGGATATGTTTTTAGCTCACCTGTCACGTAGTGACAAGGTGAGCTTTTGTGATCACTTTTTGTCCGTCGTCCGTCGTGCGTCCGTGCGTGCGTGCGTCCGTAAACAATTTCAAATAAGTATATCTCTAATACCCCATGGTCAATATTGATCAAATTTCATGAGAAGCATCATCAGGTAGGGGGAAAGGCTGCATAAGGTTTTTGGGCTGATCAGATTGGAATTATGGTTGCCATGGCAACATATAGCTCCCATAGACTTACAATGGGAAAAAATTAAAATATCTTCTTCTCTGAAACCACAGGGCCCAGAGCTTAGATATTAAGCATGTATTAACGGCCAGTGATCACCTACATAATTCCTGCCAATCATGCCCCTGGGGTCCAAATTGGCCACGCCCCAGGGCCCATTCGCTCCCATAGACTCATAATGGAACAAAAAGCTTCAAAAATCTTCTTCTCGAAAACCACAGGGCCAAAAGCTTAGATGTTTAGCATGTAGCAACGGCAAGTGGTCACCTACATAATTCCTGCCAATCATGCCCCTTGGGTCCAAACGGGCCACGCCCTGGGGCCCTTTAGCTCCTATAGACTCATAATGGAAAAAGGCTTCAAAAATCTTCTCTGAAACCACAAGGCCCAGAGCTGAGATATTTGGCATGTAGCAACTGCAAGTGGTCACCTACATAATTCCTGCCAATCATGCCCCTGGGGTCCAAAAGGGCCACGCCCCGGGGCCCCTTAGCTCCTATAGACTCATAATGGAAAAAAAAGCTTCACAAATCTTCTTCTCTCAAACCAAAGGGCCCAGAGCTTAGATATTTAGCATGTAGCAACGAAAAGTGGTCACCTACATAAATCCTGCCAATCATAATGGGGAAAAGCTTCAGAAAGCTTCTTCTCTGAAACCACAGGGCCTAGAGCTGAGATATTTAGCATGTAGCAATGGCAAGTAGTCACCTACATAAATCCTGCCCCCGGGGTCCAAATGGGTCACGCCCCGGGGCCGCTTAGCCCCCATAGACTCATAATGGAAAAAAAGCTTCAAAAATCTTCTTTTCTGAAACCACAGGGCCCAGAGCTTAGATATTTAGCATGTAGAAACGACAATTGTTCACCTACATAATTCCTGCCAATCATGCCCCTGGGTTCCATATGGGCCACGCCCCAGGGCCCCTTTGCTCCCATACACTCATAATGGAAAAAAACCTCAAAAATCTTCTTCTCTGAAACCACAGGGCCCAGAGCTTAGATATTTAGCACGTAGCAACCGCAAGTGGTCACCTACATAATTCCTGCCAATCATGCCCCTGGGATTCAAACGGGCAACGCCCCGGGGCCCCTTAGCTCCTTTAGACTTATAATGGAAAAAAAGCTTAAAAAATCTTCTTCTCTGATACCACAGGGCCCAGAGCTTAGATATTTAGCATGTAGCAACGGCAAGTGGTCACCTACATAACTCCTGCCAATCATGGCCCTGGGGTCCAAATGGGCAAGCTCCGGGGCCCCTTAGCTCCCATAGACTCATAATGGAAAAAAGCTTCAAAAATCTACTTCTCTGAAACCACAGGGCCCAGAGCTTACATATTTAGCATGTAGCAACGGCAAGTGGTCACCTACACAATTCCTGCCAATCATGCCCATGGCGTCCAAATGGGCCACACCCTGGGGCCCCTTAGCTCCCATAGACTCATAATGGAAAAACAGTTTCAAAAATCTTCTTCTCTGAAACCACAGGGCCCAGAGCTTAGATATTTAGCATGTAGCAACAGCAAGTGGTCACCTACATAAGTTCTGCCAATCATGCCCCTGGGTTTCAAATGGGCCACACCATGGGGCCCCTTTGCTCCCATAGACTCATAATGGAAAAAGCTTCCAAAATCTTCTTCTCTGAAACCACAGGGCCAAGAGCTTAGATATTTAGCATGTAGCGACGGCAAGTTGTCACCTACATAATTCCTGCCAATCATGCCCCTGGGGTCCAAACAGGTGAGCGATATAGGTCCATTGGGCCCTCTTGTTTAATGTTCCAACTGCCTTAAAAAAGCAAGTATCTGTCAGGAGATCATTTTGATGCATACAAGTATATACCGAGGCTATTTTTGCTTAATAGCAACTCGAAGTTTTAAACGCATACTACTGAACATGTACTGTTACATTAGCTAGATCGAACAATGAAAGAAAATGACCCTGACAGCTATATTGTCAGTTAATCACGTTTAGTAAATCACTTGACTTATAGCAGCAGAGTCACTGTAATGTCCGCGGCGTTTTACATATAATTCAAATAAACTTGTTGCTTATGTTGATCGTGTATCCAAAGTAATATTACATGTGTTCGTTATTAACCACTCAACACCCGTCAAATGCAATAGTCGTAAGTAAGTATAATTTCAGAACACTATGTATTTTCTGTCATCTCTAACTAATCCTGAATTTCATTCAACATGAATATTCATTCCTTCAAACTATAGATGATCATATGCTCATTCCCCCCATCCCCCACCCCCGCTTTATCACCAGTCTTAAGTATGCTGTAATTGCAAAATAGAAGTAGAGGCAATGATCAGGAATCGATACGATTAACCCACAGCTCCAATCAGAGACACCAAAGGAAAAGAAACACAAACATGAAACAATAGACTCCAAAGGAAACACCAACAGCGGAAAGCCAAAAGGACAGTTACTTTCCCACAAATGACCAAAAGGCTATCCAAAATAAAATAATATAAGCGTCTCAAACACCCAAAGACAAACCATAACAAAAATAAACCGCGACAGAAGAACCGCATTGGAACGGTCAGCGGAAACGAATTCCACTTGGGGGGGGGGTGGGGTGAGGGGGGCTTAAATAGATTTTACGTTGCCACAATCCTCGCCCTTACTTCCGTCGCGATTAAGACAAATAATTTGTTCAGTCCGCACGAAGGCCTCCTAACTCATCAGTGCAACATCTCCGTGAACACAAAAATCAAACAACCACAGAGATGAAACAACGGTGAGGACTCGTTAATGCGATATAGTGCAAACAAGCCATTTTTGTCCAAAACTGTCTGTTGTAGGGGGCATATGTCCTTGAATGCTTTTCGGGGCCTGTGACCTTTAAAAAAGGCCAAGGTCAATAAAATCTAATCAAATCTGCGGTATGCTGTAAAGATACATTGTAACAAGTTTGACTAGAAGTAATCAATTCGTTATTGTGATAGAGTGCAGACAAGCCATATTTGGCCCAAAATTGAGTGCTTTTGGGGGCATGTTACCTTTAAAAAATGTCGAGGTCATCAAAACCTAATCAAATCTGCGGTATATTATTTTGTTTTGGATAGCCAATTGGCCATCTTGTGGGAAAAACTGTCCTTTTGGCTTTGCGCAATTGATGTTTCCATTAGGGTCTAGTTGTATCATGGTTTCGTTCCTTTCCCTTTGGTGTCTCTGATTGGAGCTATGTAATTGTATCGATTCCTGATCATTGCCTTTTCTTCTGTTATACAACAAAAAATACAGCAAAATACCAACACAAAAACTACCGCCTTAGACCGGTCAGCAGCATATGCCACTGGGGGAGGGGGGCTTAAAGACCATTCACCGACCGAATCTTCGTCCTAGGTTAGGATGTTGTTCCCAACAAGAAACATTAAATACTCGATTTGCATAATGATTTCCTAACTCAATCAATGCATCATCACAGAGACATAAATCAAATTCAAACTCTGCGATGAAGCAAAGATGAGGGCTGCTAGCCGATCCCCCTTAAACTGTTGACCAGAGCTACCAACGAAAATAATTAGTTATGGGCCCAGCGACATACCTAGCACCAGACGTTTTTCTGTAGTGTACATGTCCGATTTGACATGTATGTCTACGGATGTGATATATGTGATAACCTGTAATACTGCAAATTGTAAAATGCAGTATGTCGGACAAACTAATCAAATGTTAAAAACACGATTTAACGAAAACTATCGTAGAATGAGGAAGCCTAAAAAACTGACACTTTCTTGTACCGTCATTTCAGACGTACAGGTCACTCTATAAAAATAATTTTATACAGCCAGTGGAAAAAAAGTATTATGATGTAAATTCTACAGCTAGGTTTAAAATTATTAAGCGGCATGAAACTGAATTAAAATGGATTAAATTATTACAGACACATTTTCCATTGGGCTTTAATGACAACATTTATCATGAGAGTAATATATCTGAAATGCCCGACTCTGATATTTTCTCGCTTGTGGACTGTCGAAAGCGTAAAACTAGATCGAACGGCACCAGAAAAAAAGTAATTAAAAACGTAAATTACGTGCTTTTAAAAGAAACAATACCAGACTGAAGTGACTGTCCATAATATTATTGAATCATGGGCGCCACTCAATGCTTGCTTTTCTAAGTTCATTACCCATTTCTGTACTACAGATTCTGGATACCGAGGCGAATGCATTCTACGATAGTTCTGATCAGTTACACGATGCTGCTCTTTTAACTAGAGGTTATGCTCATTATGCTCTTTGTCCTCTCATCGATTGTGAAATTAATCACAAACGTTATTACATCAAAATATCCTTCATTAATAAGGGTTTGGACTTTATAAATTTACCTGCTATCTTCTGGGACAATTCGGTTATTTCATACATTCCTGCTTATTTTTAAAATACTGAAACACCCATAATTTGCTACAAATACAATAAACCTGTTAGATCTATCATTTTAATTTCAATAAACTTGTTTCTGATCTTGATATTGGCACTAACACTCCTGATACATGTGATTGTAAAAATTCAGTGTATTTCTATCCTGCTACTTGTCATATTATTACTGGCAATTTAAAAATTATTCCTTATTCTAGGATACGTAATATAATTTCTAAAGGACCGAAATATCGATTTCCTCCTAAAATTTATTTCAATAAATGTAGACATGAAATCGCTGCTGCCTTGAATGAATTTGGTTATCGATGGTGTAAACGAGAGTATGATGAGAATAAAGCTCTTAAAGAATAGAAACTTAGCATTCTAAAATTAGTGAACAAACGCATCTCTATTTATTCGCAAAATACGAACTTATTACCTGCTAAATCTAAGACGTTTATACGTCACCTTAAACTAGGTATTCAAGAATTTCATAGAAGGTTTGTTTTGGTGCCAGCTGATAAGGCCGCTAATAATGGGATCGTTTTCAGACGACTTCACTATGTTAACACTCTTCAGCAAGAACTTGGCGGTAATAAGGCCTATGAACGTCAGCGTTTATAGAGGGTATTAGTTGATGACCATATTTGTCATTCAGCCACCAAGTTTGCTGTCTGTGTGAACTTCATAAAAGACCATACAAAGCACGGTTTATTGCAAATTCAAGCTCTTGTACCACCACTGAACTCTCCAAATTATTAACTTCATGTTTTACTGCCATAAAAACATCTGATAAAATATTGCGACAAAGTATTCAAAAGATCAGGTAGAAATCTGTTTTGGTCTGTAAAAAAATCTAATGAAGTTTTAAATAAATTGCAATTTAGGCGTTTTCTTGCTTCAAGTTTGTCTACTTATGATTTTTTCCACCCTTTACACTACACTTCCTCATAATCTTATAAAGAAAAACTTAATGATTTAATTGAATGGACATTTCATAGGGAAGACTCCCTCTATCTTGCATGTAATGTAAGAAATGGGTTTTCACTTCTGAAGAGCATAAAAATAATACTTTATAGTCATGTCAGAAAGTGTGTGAAGCACTCACCTTTCTACTTGACAATATTTACATACGATTTGGTACTAAGTTATTTAGGCAAGTTGTGGGTTTTCCAATGGGTACTAATTGCGCACCACTTGTGGTTGATCTGTTTTTGTTTTGTTATGAGAGAGACTTCATGATGTCCCTTTCTGCTGAAAACCAGTCTGAAATCATTGAAGCTTTTAACTCCACTTCTAGATAAATCGATGATGTATTAAATATTGATAAAACGTATTTCGATGGTTTGATCAGTCAAATTATTTAACCCCCCCCCCCCCCAGAACTTCAGTTAAATAAAGAAAATTCTTCTGATACCGAGGCCCCGTTTTTGGCTTTACATCTATCTATTGTAGATGGGTTTATTTCTTGCCAATATTTTGATAAACGCGATGATTTTGATTTTGAGATTGTAAACTTTCCTATTTTTGGATAGTGATGTTCCTCGTGCGCCATCCTATGGCGTTTATATTTCGCAATTAATTCGAATTACCAGAGTGTGTAGTCATGTAACTGACTTCAACACTTGTAATAAATTGTTAACGGCTAAACTTCTTAATCAAGGTTATCGGTACTATAAACTACGCAAATCTTTTTCAAAATTTTAAAGAGGTCATTCTGATTTAATTTCAAAATTCAATGTTGGCCTTAAATCTCTTCTGCAACAAGGTCTATCGGAACCCGAATTTTATGGTGACTTAGTATATAAATTCAGAAAAATATATAACCACAATGACTTCAGCACCCTATTTCGTTAAATCATTCTTCGATATAAAATATTGGGTGCAACATTAATGTTATACGACAGACTGCATGCATTGTAGTTAACCAATCACGGTTGACAACTTTGCTTCCCTCTTTAATTGTACGCCGGTGGGTCAGGCCTCAGATTCTATGACGGTTCCAGCGTAAAGGCTTATGATGGTTCGTACCTGATGCACTGTCTCTGGTCGGGCCCATCGGAGTCTAACTGTTGGATTTCTTTTGCTCCATCATTTCAGTGGTTTCTTGCTGTCGAGTCCTCACCGTTGTTTCATCACTGTGGTTGTTTGAATTTTGTGTTCTCGGAGATGTTGCGCTGATGAGTTAGGAGGCCTCCATGCGGACTGAACAAATTATTTGTCTTAATCGCGACGGAAGTAAGGGCGAGGATTGTGACCATGTAAAATCGATTTTAGCCCCGCAGTGGAATTCGTTTCCGCTGACCGTTCCAAGGCGGTTCTTCTGTCGCGGTTTATTTTTGTTATGGTTTGTCTCTGGGTGTTTGTGTCGCTTACATTATTTTATTTTGGCAAGCCTATTAGCCATTTTGTAGGAAAGCAACTGTCATTTTGCTCCCCCCCCCCCGCGCTATTGATGTTTCAATTAGGGTCTGTTGTTTCATGTTTGTGTTTCTTTCTCTTTGGTGTCTCTGATGGGAGCTGTGGGTTAATTGTATCGATTCCTGATCATTGCCTCCACTCAAATCGCCCATTCTACAGAAATATACCGATCCTTTCAAATGAAATGCAATGTATCATAGTATTTCTAAGTGAAATGCTAAGAGGTGCAGGTGTCGTTCGCATTTATGCACTACGTCTTCCGTTTCTTCATGTGTAAACGATATACGCTTTCCTTTAGTTAACATGTCCAATATGACATGTAAGTCTACGGATTTGATATATGTGATAACCCGACATACTGCAATTTGTAAAATACAGTACGTCGAGCAAACTAATCTCATGTTTAATACAAGGTTTAATGAACACTATCGTAGAATGAGTAAGCCTAAAAAAACTGACACTTTCTTGTACAGTCATTTTAAACGTACAGGTCATTCTGTAAATGATATTTCTATACAGCCGGTAGAAAAATTGATTTTAATGTAAATACTACAGCTAGGTTTATAATATCAAACGGCATGAAACTGAATTTAAATGTATTAAATTAGTACGTTATTGCAGACACCTTTTCATTTGGGATTTAATGGCATCATTGGTGATGAGGGTAATATTTCTAAAATGCCCGAGTATATTTTCTCGCTTCTGGACTGCCTAAATCATAAAACTAGATCGCACGACACCAGGAAAATTGGCCAGATTAAGCGTAAATTACGTGCTTTTAAATTAAACACTACCAGGCTGAGGTGACTCTCCATAGTATTATATAATCATGAACGCCACTCAATGCTTGCATTTCTTAATTCATTACCCATTTCTGTATTACGTTTTCTTGACACCGAGGCGAATAAAATTCTGCGATAGTTCTAATCTTCAAATCAGTTACACGATGCTGCTCTTTTAACTAGTGGTTATGCTCAGCATGCTCTTTGTCCTCTCATCGATTCTGAAAATAAACACAAACTTCATTACATCAAAATATCCTTCATTAATAAGTTTTTGGATTTTATAGATTCACCTAGTATCTGGTTCGACCCCGGGCCGCGACATACCAAAGTCGTTAAAAATGGTACTAGCTGCTCCTCGTTTGGCACTCAGATTTACGGGGTAGAGCTAGGCCTGGTCGATCCAGTGTCAGGATAATGTGACTGGGTATGGTATCATGTAATGTGTCTGGAACATGATACTTCAGTGAGGCAGCACTATAAATGTGAGCATTGAGCTCCCTGTCGCAACCAGACACCGTCGTGATATGACTGAAAAATTGTTGAAAGCGACGTTAAACCCGAATTCACACACACACATCACCTAGTATCTTCCGGGACATTTCGGTGATTTAACACAGTCCTGCTTATTTTCAAAATACTGAAACACCCATAATTTGATATAAATACAATAAACCTGTAAGATCTATCATTTTTAATTTTAATAAAATTGTTTCTGACCTTGATATTGATACTAACACACCTGAAACATGTGATTGTAAAAAATCACTGTATTGCTATTTTGCTGCTGGTCATATTATTACTGCCAATTGGGGCTTGAAGAAATAAATGGGCTGCATGATGCTTCCACGCAGAGCTGAATCCGACCGCACACTGGGATCTTAGCCTGCCCAGGCAAACAGGTGAGAGTCGACACGTACATGCCTATAAACCCTGTTGGTTTCATTGGGCGACAGGGCTTATGATGTCATTTCATCTCAGTGTCGGGTAAAAGTCCCACAAAATTTGAAGCAACGTCTCCAAAATGACATTCATGGTGTTGACGGGGACGTTAAACATCAAATTAAACAAACAAAATCATATTATTACTCGCAATTTAAAACTTATTCCTGATTTTAGGATACGAAATATAATGTCTAAAGGACCGAAATATCGATTTCCTTCTAAAATTGACTTCAACAAGTGTAGAGGTGAAATTTAGTCGTCTTCTTAAGAACCATTCACAATTACCAACCGAAAAATGTTACTTAGAAAATAGTACCGGCGTTAATGCAATTCAATCAGCACCTTAAATATGCCCTTCGCCCCTGTCTCTGGCGGGGACATTACTCGCTTTAGTGTTTGTAAAAAAACATAAGGAATATATCTGGCAATTAAGTACAGATGTGTTACATTTCTTTCGTTCTGATGTATTCTACATGTTTATGAAATTTATCTACTTTTTTATATTTTCTGAAATAAAATGAATATATTTTTGCTCCATATTTAGATGTCGATTTTCAGGTGACTGAAAAGTTACAATTTGTTTAATTGTTTATACAGGTTTTGCACAGACATATGGTGGGTTTGGATGCCCAGGAAATCAGCCAAAGTGTAACAGACATTGCATAAGTATAAAATGTCGAGCTGGATTTTGTGACTTTTGGACATTTTGGCTTCGATGTACATGCGTTGACTGCAGAGGCCCACCGCCTGAAGGAGGTAGGCACAATTTAGTATGATTGTGAAAATAAAAATGTTAAATTGCCTATGCGGTGGCCTCATCCGTCGCCGCCTGCTATCAGCAAACATTTTCCAAGTGTTCTCCCCTGAAATTGTTGGACAAATTGCAGTAAAATATTAAGAAAAAATTCCACAAATGACGTTGCAAATGAGGATAGTTTCTGCGAATGGCTATCAGGGTATATCCTCATCGTTTCTCAAATTCTTTGAGTTAGATAACATATGGGCGTAGAATTATTAAACAATCAGGAAAGTGTTTATATCAGTCATTGACAATAGTTCGAACAAGAAGCCAATATGCCATTACGCTCACCAGAGCTCAAGTGGGACAAACTAGCCCTACCCACTGACAGATTTGTTTTTCAACAAACTATGGTGGCTTGAAAAAATCTAAGTACAGGTCCACCCTCGAATCACAGGTATCAAATTATTTTGAAATAACATTCCATAGGTCAAAATGCTGCAGACTAAGTTTCGTCACCAAGAGGCCTTTCAGTTCCAAAAACGAAGCTTTTCTTTTTACTATATATGTGTACGGGAGTCATCTTCGCCCTAATTATCAACTTCCATATAGCTAGCCGCTGATACCAAAGTAGAAATGAAGGCAATGATCAGGAATCGATACAAATAACGCACAGCACCCATCAGAGACACCAAAGGGAAAGAAGCAAAAGCATGAAACATCTAGACCCTTATCGAAACATCTATAGTGGAAAGCCAAAAGGACAGTCACTGTCACCCAAAATGGCCAATTGGCTATCCAAAACAAATTAATATAAGCGATACACACACTCAAAGACAAACCACAACAAAAATAAACCGCGACAAAAGAACCGCCTTAGAACGGTCAGTGCAACGAATTTCACTTGGGCTGCTTAAATCGATTTAACGTGGCCACAGTCCTCGCCATTATTTCCGTCGCGATTTAGATAAATAATTTGTTCAGTCCGCATGAAGGCCTCCTTACTCATCAGTGCAACATCTCCTTGAACACAAAACCTGTAAAGGGTAATGAAGTGAATATTTCCTCATATAGCATATGGTTTCGGATGTGATTAGTTTTTCATTTTTTTTTTTCATTTTGGTTTCCATGGCAACCAATAAAATAACCCTAAAATCATTTAGCAGATATAAGGTACATTTCTATAAAACTTTTGTCACAATATCAAAGACTTCACAGTAAATGTCATTTTTTTCAATTCTCCTCATTATAAGTTTAAGGAAAATCTGAGTTGCAATAGCAACCAAGCTAATGAGCCGAAATTTATACAGACAACACACTTTCAATTCACCAGCCCAAGTATGCTACGGATTAAATTAGGACTCAATCCGGCAAGAGGTTTCAGAGGAGATGTTGTTTGAAAGTTCTGACACCAGACACCAGACGACGACGAAAATACGGACGACGACGACGGCCAACTGCCATTCCTATAACTTCACCGGAGCTTTCGGCTGTCATTTCGATATCACGCCTATTTGGATACATTGTCGATTTAAACGCCGGAAAGAAAACAAAGAGTTTTAGAAAAAACGTTCTGATATTCTATATAGGCATGTGTTCGTAATGTGATGAGCAAAAATAAAAAAAAAATTGGAATGGCTTATATGATGAATATTTCCATAAAGTTTCAGCCTCAAAGTGTATGTGGCTTCTGAGGAGATGGCTTTTAAAAAAATTGTTTTCTATTTGTTGTCATTTTTGTACCAAAGGCAGCCAGTAAACATGCGTAGTAAAGTAGAAGTAAAACAAAGATCAGGAATTGATACAATTAACTTACTGCACCCATAAAAGACACCAAAGGGAAAGAAATACAAACATTAAGCGACCAGACCATAATGGAAACCTAAACAAAGGAAGGCCATAAGGACAGTTACTTTCCCACAAAATGGCCATATGGCCATCCAAAATAAAAGACACAAGTGATACACACAGTAAGTAACAAACAACAACATAAATAAATCGCCACAGAAGAGCCGCCTTGGAACGGTCAGTGGAAGATTTCCACTGGGGGGCTTAAATCGATTTTACGTGGCCACAATCCTCGCCCTTACTTCCGTCGCGATTTAGACAAATAATTTGTTCAGTCCGCATGAAGGCCTCCTAACTCATCAGTGCAACATCTCCGTGAACACAGAAATCAAAGAACCACAGAGGTGAGACAACGGTGAGGACTCGACAGCAAGAAACCACTGAAATGCTGGAGCAAAAGAAAACCAACAGTTAGACTCCGATGAGCCCGACCAGAGACAGAGCATCAGGCACCAACCAACATTATCTCTTTAATTTTCAATAAGCCTTTACGTTGGAGCCGTCATAGAATCTGAGGCCTGACCCACCGGCGTGCAATTAAAGAGGGAAGCAAAGTTGCCAACCGTGATTGGGTTAACTACCATGCATGCAGTCTGTCGTATAATATCCATGTTGTACCCAATCTTTTTATATCGAAGAATGATTTTACGAAATTGGGTGCTGAAGTCATTGCGGTTATATATTTTTCTGAATTTATATACTAAGTCACCATAAAATTCGGGTTCCGATAGACCTTGTTGCAGAAGAGATTTAAGTCCAATATTGAATTTTGAAATTAAATCAGAATGGCGTCTATAAAATTTTGAAAAGGCTTTGCGTAGTTTATGGTACCGATAACCCTGATTAAGGAGTTTAGCCGTTAATAATTTATTACGAGTGTTGAAGTCAGTTACATGACTACACACTCTAGCAAATCGAATCAATTGCGAAATATAAACGCCATAGGATGGCGCACGAGGAACATCACCATCCAAAAAAGGAAAATTTACAATCTCAAAATCAAAGTCATCGCGTTTATCATAAATTTTGCACGAAACAAATCCATCTACAATAGATAGATGTAAATCCAAAAACGGGGCCTCGGTATCAGAAGAATTTGCTTTATTTAACTGAAGTTCTAGGGGGTAAATCTGACTGATCAAGCCTTAAATCATATGCTATATTAGCAGATTGTTTGAGGGACATTTCTATAAAAGTTTTGTTAAAATATCAGTTAAGGCCTAATGGTAAATCTCAGTTTATAATTTGCCCTATTATATGTCGATGGAAATACTTAAGTTGCAAAAGCAACCAAACATATGAGCCGATTTTCATAAAAAAAGAACCTTTGACTTCAGAGAAGATGTCGTTTGATAGTGTTGACGCAACACGACGCGAACGACAACGACCACTACCACGGCGGCAGACAACTGCCTGTCCTAAAAGCTCCTCCAGAGACTTCGGGTTTGGAGAGCTAAAAACCACTGTTTTGCCTTTTGTCCATACAAAATGTGTAAGTAAAAAAGTTTACCTTGACATAAAACAAATCAAGGTCAATCGACGGACATCATTTGAATTAACTTAAAAGGGTCCGAGTCTCCTATGCTGCATACCAAGTTGTAAGGCCATTGGCAGTTTGATTCCAGAGAAGATTTTTTCAAAGGGTCTTCACCATGTATGTGCATGGCAGCCATCTAGGTTAAGTGACACCAATTCCACATGTAAACTTTCATTGCCTATCACGTAAAGGCTGCACATTTAATTTTGCTTCAGTCAACCCTGCAGTTTTAATTGAGTACATAAAATACTCAATCTGAACAATTAAGGACAAAGGTAAGAAAATGTCCTCGACCTTTTAAATTGATAAAATTGCAATCAGCTGATTATAAAATTTAATTCTGATGCCACAGGCTACAAAAAAAACCGCTGACCATTCATCTGTTTTTCTTTTTTTTTCGATACAAATGTCTAAGTGGCCGAATTTGACCTTGACGAAAAATAGATCAAGTTTAACCAAAACAAGTAATTTGTGGAAAGTAGCCGGGTACTCGATGCTGCGTACCAGGTTTCTTGGCCATCGGCCATTTGGTCCCTGAGAAGATTTTCAAAGGTCTTTACCAAATATGGGCATGACGGTCATCTTATTCATGTTACCAAGACCCGGTGCACAAACTTTTTCCCCCAACCCCTGATCTACCTACCCACGGCTACAATTTGAACTATCTTGGTAGAGGTCCACTATGTGAAGTTCTGTGCCAAATATCAAACACCTGGGGCTTCTGTTTTCAGACAATAAGATTCTTAAATATGTTCCCTATATAACTCTAAAAAGTATGTTCGGGCCCTGGGCGGGGCTATTGTTGGCCCCAGGGCTATCATTTGAACCGCCTTGGTAGAGGCCCACCAGACAAAACTGTGTACTAAATATCAAACGCCTGGACCTTCTTGCTTTTGACAAGAAGATTTTTACAGGTGTTCCTTTTTAACTATTTAAAATATGTTGGCACCAGGGCGGGCCATTTTTTTTTTCATTTTTAGTACCAGGGCTATAATTTTTAAAATCTTGGTAGAGTTCCACTACATGTAATTGTGAACTAATATCAAAAGCCTGGGGCTTCTGGTTTCTGACGAGTAGTTTAGGTCGTAGTACCAAAGCGTTAATCCAAAAGCATTAATCCATAGACAAAATGGCAAATATCAATGTTCAGATCAACAGACATGGTCTCCAGAAGAGTGTAATCAGGCGTCCGCGGATAGGAAGCATTACTTGGTAAGCAAGCTTCGCCCATTGACCCGAACGAAGAAAACGAGTAAATGCTGAGAAGGGTAGGTCCGAGACTTTTGAAGTCTTCCTATGGCTTCCAATTGGCAAACATATCAGAAATAATTCTGGAAATGGCCACATTGTATTGATCAACAAGTTTTTTTAAACGTTTTCCTTAAATTACTCTATGTAAAACATGTGGGCCCCTTGGCGGGGCCGTTTTGGCCCCAGGGCTACAATTTAAACAAGCCTCGTAGAGGTCCAGTAGTCAAATTTACCCCCCCCCCCCCCAGAACTTCAGTTAAATAAAGCAAATTCTTCTGATACCGAGGCCCCGTTTTTGGGTTTGCGTCTTTCTATTGTAGATTGGTTTGTTTCTGCCAAAATTTACGATAAACGCGATGATTTTGATTTTGAGATTGTAAGTTTTCCTTTTTAGGATGGTGATGTTCCTCGTGCGCCATCCTATGGCGTTTTATTTCGCAATTGATTCGTTTGCCAGAGTGTGAAGTCATGTAACTGACTTCAACACTCGTAATAAATTGTTAACGGCTATACTTTTTAATCAGGGTAATCGGTACCATAAACTACGGAAAGCCTTTTCAAAATTTTGTTGACGTCGTTCTGATTTGATTTCGGAATTCAGTGTTGGACTTAGGTCTCTTCTGTGGCAGGGTCTGCCGGGACCCGAATTTTATGGTGACTTAGTATATAAATTCAGAAAAATATATAACCCAAATGACTTTAGCACCAAATTTCGTAAAATCATTCTTCGATATAAAAGGATTGGGTACAACATTAATGTTATACGACAGACTACATACATAGTAGCTAACCCAATCACGGTTGACAACCTTGCTTACCTCTTTAATTGCACGCCGGTGGGTCAGGCCTCAGATTCTATGACGGTTCCCGCGTAAAGGCTTATGCTGGTTGTTACCTGATACTCTGTCTCTGGCCGAGCCCATCGGAGTCTAACTGTTGGTTTTCTTTTGCTCCAGCATTTCGGTGGTTTCTTGCTGTCGAGTCCTCACCGTTATTTCATCTCAGGTGTTGTTTGGTTTTTGTGTTCACTTCACGGAGATGTTGCACTGACGAGTTAGGAGGCCTTCATACGGACTGAACAAATAATTTGTTTTAATCGCGACGGAAGTAAGGGCGATGATTGTGATCACGTAAAATCGATTTGAGGACCCCCCCCCCCCCCACACACACACACACACCACCACCACCACGTTGAATCGTTTCCGCTGACCGTTCCGCGGCGGTTCATCTGTCGCGGTTTATTTTTTGTTATGGTTTGTCTTTGGGTGTTTGGGTCGCTTAGATTTTTTTTATTTTGGATAGGCTTTTGGCCATTTTGTGGGAAAGTAACTGTCATTTTGGCTTTCCGCTATTGATGTTTCAATTAGGATCTGTTGTTTCATGTTTGTGTTTCTTTCCCTTTGGTGTCTCTGATGGGAGCTGTGGGTTAATTGTATCGATTCCTGGTCATTTACTCCACTTCTGTTTTGTATATTGATTCCTGATCATTTACTCCACTTCTGTTTTGTATATTGATTCCTGATCATTTACTCCACTTCTGTTTTGTATATTGATTCCTGATCATTTACTCCACTTCTGTTTTGTATATTGATTCCTGATCATTTACTCCACTTCTGTTTTGTACATTGATTCCTGATCATTTACCCCACTTCTGTTTTGGATACTGAATACCAAAGGCCTGTGCCTTCTAGTTTCGGACAAGGAGAGGTTTCCCCTATTTAACTTTATGTAAAATATGTGGGTCGTTGGGCGGAGCCATTATTTGGCCTCGGGGCAATAATTCTATTATCTTGGTAGTGGTCTACTAGACAAAGCTATGTACCAGATATCAATAGCCTCGGCCCTCTGGTTACCGGGAAGAAGATTTTTAAAGATTATCCATATATAAGACTATGTAAATGTTTGACCCCATGGCTTTTATGTGAACACTCTCGGTAGAGGTCCACTTGACGAAGTTGTGTACCGAATGGCTTTGCACTGGGCCTCCTGGTTTAAGACAAAACGATTTTGTTTTGTAATATATTCCCATTTTTTGTTGCCATGGCAACCAGAGTTCTCTACGGAATGGAATTCTTTGAACAACTTTCGAAGATGACAACACAAAGATCATTTCTGCCCAGTTTGTTCAAATTCTGTTCACTGGATTAGGATAGATATTTTTAAAGATAACGACCGGACGGACGGATAGATGGACGGACGTCGACCTGAACGACGACGATAGATGGTTACGGATCACAACATCTCCTCATGAGCCTCCGGCTCAGGTTAGCTAAAAAGACATAATTGCATAAACTTAAACATCCATATAGCAAAGGGTCGTGTAGAATAAACAACACAAGAAACGCGTAGCGGAACAACGAAGAGCCACAAGAATTGGGTCCTAGCCCAGATCCTGCCCACTACTCCAATGCAGTTTCAAGCAATATACCAATAAAATGGTTCACACCAAGGAATTCTTGCTCAGCAAAGAGTAATGACAAAGACATACATGGTAACCATTTATATATATGAACTTCAAATATGACTGAAGACTCAACAACAATCAAGTTTTAGAACAGACGAAAACCACCAGACAGACCACAAAATTCCAATCTTAAGACATTGCACATAGTACGCCATTCTAGTTACAAATTTAGAATGTAGTAATGCAGGAATTCATGTCCAATTAGCCGCAAAACAATCGAATCCCTTTTGTATGATTTTAATCATTTTTGCTTTGTATTGTACATGAAGAATACGAATAAAAATATGCTTAAACTGAAAGACGTAACAAAGCGGTCGACAACAAAACATGTTGTCTGTCGCATAGCATCTATCTATGAGCATCTATGATATATCCAGTATTTTAATACCGTGCAATAATTATCCTGCGCTAAACTGGACAATGTCTATAACCTCAATTTTATGGCCGTATAAAGCTATGAAAATTGTCACCGGAAGCATCCAACACACACCGACTCGAGTGGTTTGTGTGTGGGCCAGAATAGCTAGTTCCCGCAAAAACAACCTTCACCAGTGAATATCGTATTTGTTTTCAATGCCTGTGGCTAAGTAAAATCGATTTTAATCCCCTTCACCTCCAGAAAATAATTTTTACTGACAATTCCAAGGCGGTTCTTCTCTTGTGGTTTATTTTTGTGACCGTTCGTCTTTGCATGTGTGTAGTGCTTATATCTTATTATTTCGGATAGCCATTTGGTCATTTTGTGGGAAAATAACTGTTCTTTTGGATTTCCGCTCGTAATGTTTTCGTTAAGGTTTAGTTATTTCGTGTTCATGTTCGTGTTGTTTCCCTTTGGTGTCTCTGATGGAACGTGTGGTGGGTAATTGTATTGATTTCTGGCCATTACTGTCATCTCTGTTTTGGAATGTACTTGATATTCCAGGGGTCTTCTGTCGCCAACTCACACGGTTTTAAATATCAGCTCCTGACCTACAGAGATTTTTCCAGGTCTCTTAACACCAAAAATCATACCAACAAAAGCCACCGCTTAAAGAAGAAATATCTTACTCTCCAGAAACGGCATTTTAAGAGCTTAAATTCCGTAAAGGCTTAAGGTCAATCCTTATAGGTTTCCTTCGCATTTTTGTAGCTGTAGTTAATGTTGATTAGGCGTGTATAAGCCATAAATAGTGTTTTGTTTTTATTTTACGGTAAAGACCATGATTTTTTGCTTATATCTACTTTTTTATAAAATAAAAGGACCTGGATGCAAAACTTTTGAGGGATTCAGATGAAATATTGATATAGCTTGTTTGGATATCGCTGTTTACGAAATTACATTAAATACTGAAACCTATTATAGTGTTATCTTCTTTTTAGCAAATAACATGTCTTAACAAAGCTTGTATTTGGTTTCCGAAAATGCGAAATGCATTAAATGCACCTGTAAATAAGCATTATGTCACTGAAAGTGATTTGCTAATTCTCTCCCTATTCATGATTCAAGGTAGGCAGTTGTGCAAAAATGTTATTGCTAAATACCGTGCGTCTTTCTTTTTAATAATAATGATAATAATAATCGACCTTGTTTATAAGGGTAACACATTAAGTTATCTAGTACTTATCTTCCAAGTTGCCCACTTTTTCACGTGGCACTCTTTTTCCTGTAATCAGTTTATATCTAAGTATGCCAAAGAAAATCGTAGATATGTAAACTTAACAACTCGATATTGCTTAAACCTTGTTGACCCTGCCATTAAACTCCGAACTAAATCTGCATTAAGCAATCGCTTACTCTACGCAAGCACATTATAATTATCTCATGGGTGCTTGCTTAATACAGGTTGAAAAGTATTTACCAGAAAAACAATTTCCTTTCTTGTTCAGTATGGTGTTAAAATTCCGGTTGTAAAAACCAATTTACATTACGCGTTTATAAATTAATGTTTATTTTCTCGAAACAACGCTGAAAAACTCAAACGTCTTTACCATGTAGTTCTGCAGATGAACATCTTTGTCTCTGGTTGGGCCCATCGGAGTCTAACTGTTGGATTTCTTTTGCTCCAGCATTTCAGTTATTTCTTGCGGTCGAGTCTTCACCGTTTTTACATCTCCGCAATTAGCTGAACTTTGTTCTCGGAGATATTGCAGTGATGAGTTAGGAAGTCGAACTAAACAAATTATTTATCTAAACACGACAGAAGTAAGGGCGAGAACTGCGACCGCGTAAAATCGATTTATGTACCCCCCCCCCCCCCACAGCCCACGTGCGTTCCGGGGCGGCTTTTCTGTCGCGATTAATTTTTGTTGTAGTTCGTTTTGAATGTGTGTATATTTTATATATTTTTGTTTTGGATAGCCAATTGGCTATTTTGTGGGTAGGTGAAGTCCTTTGGGGTCTAGTTGTTTTGTGTTCGTGTTTCTTTCCCATTGGTGTCTCTAATGGGACGTGTGTGTTAATTGTATCGATTTCTCACCATTGCCTTCACTTCTATTCTGAAAACTTGCATAAAACTTGATTGCCAAACTTTTTTGCTTGATAATTTTTGTAAACGATATCAAATTACATATGAACCGCTGCAAACATCGTTTTTCTCCGCTGCATAAAGTTGGGTTGACAGGGTTGTGTTGATCCATTTTAATGGTATCTTCAAACAACTTCTGCTAAGACACAGCAAATTAAGACTCACATATTTAACGTCACTACAGATGGTGTAAAGCGGCCATGAAAAGGTCTCACTGCCCTTCATCATAGTTATTACATTCATTACATATGCTTTGGGATCATTTATTTTCTTTGTGATTTTTTGCAAATATCTGAGGGTCAGGGGCGAGGCTTAGTTGGTAGGAACAAGCTAGTCTGGCACAGAACAACTTGTAAACTCCATACTTTTCAGTCCTGTTGTGTAGTCCTTGCTCCCAAAAGATAAACCTTTCATAGACATTATTTAACGTCACTGCAGCTGGTGTAAAGGGAATGTGTGGCGGCCGTAAAAATCTCCCCGCCCTTCATCATAGGGTTGTTTATATTTTCATACCCTTTCAGATCACTGATTCCATTAATTGCATCTGTAGCATCCTTTGGAGTGAATATATCCGAGGGTTTCTGACGAGACCTAACTGACCGCAGCTAGCCGGTCTGGCCCAGAACATCTTGTACACTCCATACTTTTCAGTGCATTCCTTGCTTCTAAAGCATAACCCTTTCATACAACATATTTACAGTATCTCCCAGAACAGATTCCTCTTTTCACTCGTAACTTTAAAACTGTGATGCTCTTTGTAATGGTCATACCTTTAAACTTAATGTGAGCAGTTAATTTAAGGCTATCTTTACTGCAATGAACAGTAGTTCTGTATAGAAACTAATCCATTCAAAAGTATTTGTATGTATCCTAGTGATTCTAAGTACAGTGCCAAGCAGTGTAGATTTTTTTTTTTTTTTTTTTTTTTTTACATTTTTGTACTGTGTCCAACATTGCTACTTCTCTCGTAAAAATGAATATTTCAATACTTACACTAAATTCAACACATCTGATATATGGCTTAACCTGGCTTGCGCTAAAGGATTGGGGGTACAAAAATTGGACAGGCCAACAGTTTATTTAAATCTCACTTTGGTGCAGGCCTCCGTGGCCAAATGACTTTTAATCATTAGGCGTCTCAAGGTTATGATTTGAGTCGCGTTCAGACCTAATTTGAGACGCCAAGTTCTGCAACGAAGGTCAGGTGTTTTTTCGCCGGATACACTGTATTTTGCCTACCTCTGGTTAACAATGGACAAAATCTTGATTGTACCCTTAGTCGAAATGCACCCTGAATGGTAATGAGAAATATCATTACCAATAAATGATAAACTGTCTGAAAACAAATCCGAAACCTTGTCTTGAAACTCAGGATATCGTATATTGTCTCATGAAATTAATTAATGCTTGATTAGCTCTTATTCTCACACTTTCCATAGCCCCTGTGCCATGTGTATAACACCAACCAAGCCGAGACAGGATGCTTGACCAAATTTATATTGTGTTTGGCATCAAAAGCCTTAAGCACTCAATGTATAGTCAAGCAGGCATCGCAGATGTAAATACGTTATACAACTTAAGTCCTTACCACCAACATGCAACATAATTTGGTGGCCCTTGCCAGTTCAAAAGTGCCTGAGTTATTCCTAGCACTTGCGCCGACTTTACTGCAGCTGATATTGTGCTGTGTTGCGGCAGTAAAAGTCTCCCCGTACATCATCATAGTTCAGATTATATTTTCTGGTCCTTTTAGGATCATCGAGTTCTTTAGAATCATTTTGAAATAGAGTTTTGCTTAAGCCGGTGCTAGAGGGCGTGGCCGGTGTGTCACATTTCAGTGCTGGTTATGAATAGACTCAATAAAACCGAGTCTGCTTTTTTCGTTTATTTGATGTATTCTTTGCTTCCAAAGGATCTTGCTATTCAGAACTAATTTATCTTCACTGCAGCTGGTGGTGTGCCGTGTGGCGGCCGCAAAAAAAGTCTACCCGTACATCATCCTAGTGCAGATTATATTTTCTGATCCTTTGGGATTATTGAGTTCATTTCGAATCATTTTGAAAAAAAGATTTCTGCTTAAGCCGGTGCTAGAGGGCGTGGCCGGTGTGTCACATTTCAGTACTGGTCATGAACAGACTCATTAAAACCAAATCTGCTATTTTCGTTTATTTGGTGTATTCTTTGCTTCCAAAGGATCAAACTATTCAGAACTTATTTAGTTCATCATGTCTTACCCAAGAGACTGAGATTCCATAGCGTTGGAGACTTAGATCCCTGCCCGTCGGCCTTCGGTGAACATGTTAAAATGCGTTTCTAATTATTGATGATCCAACAATCCAGAACGCGGAATTATCTGAAATGCTTAGGTTACTTGTAAGCAGTTTGTAAGCGATTTTTTTTATTATATAAAAATATAAATTATCATTTTAGTTGGCTTAATGGAAACATCTAAAACGTCTCCCTGCCCTACATCATAGTGTAGTTTATATGTTCTTGTCCTTTGGGATCATTGATTTCATTGTGGAATTTTAAAAATATTTGAGGGTCACTGATGGGGCCTAATTGGCCGAAACTAGCTAGTCTGGCCGAGAAAGCATGTACACTTCATATGTTTCAGTTTTGTGGTGTATTCCTTGCTTCCAAAGGACAACCCTTTTTTAGAACATATCTAATGTAGTCTGCAGGCTGAGTAGATGAATACGAGCGAAATTTGTTGAATCCGTGGCTACTTGGGGATGCATTTTAGACTCTGGAAATAAACCACACGTGGATGCAGGATTATTATTATTTGTCTTAATCGCGACAGAAATAAGGGCAAAAAAATCGATTTAAGCCCCCTAGTGGTATTCGTTTTACTGACCGTTCTAAGGCGGTTCTTCTGTCGCGGTTTATTTTTGTTATGGTTTGTCTTTGAGTGTGTAGACGGTGTGTAGACGGAAGAACAATACCAGACAATACAGGACTTCAGGAATTGGACTTTACGTCTATGACGTAACGCCAGATGCACGGTGGGTAACGCGGGTTGCTAGGTTGGAACGTTACCGCCATAATCGTAGGGCGCCTTTTTGTAAAACTAATTCAAAAAAGTTATTTTTAACTAGACATCGGAGTTCATTCTGTCGCCACAATCGGGAAAACTTAGAATCATTAACTGGTAGCAGAGCGAGGTTGTACATTGTCGGAAATAGGAATAATGAGATCAACTGAAATGGCGGCATCGGACGACGGAATAACGGTAAGACGCTGGAGTAACGCAGTCGACGTTGCAGGACTGGAATAGCAATTTAAAAAGGACAAATCACGAACAAAAGCAAACTTTACACCGGTACGCAACAGTCTTCTCAATTTACTAGAAGAGCATGACTTACCAGGCCGCAGGGAAGTAAAGACAGCGTTCAGCAAAATTGATATCTATTTGGACATTGTTATGAGGATTTTGGCAAACTTTTCAGACTTCTACGTCACAAATGGAGAAAATCAAAAAGGCCAGAGTATTGTCAACGAGATGTAGAAAATAGAACAAGACTTTTAAACGACGTATGAAGCAGCACGTGAGTATTTATATTCACGTAGGGACGACGCATCCAGTGTTACATAGGACATTTGTTCAATAGATCTACTGCAAAGAATGAACATTTGTGATGATAATTTAAACACATATGAAAAAGAAACAGTTTTGACAGTGCCGCCACGATCTGTACCCGAGGTAACATTCCCTAATCTACGTAGAAATGGTAGTGACTCTATTTTAGCAACTATGAAACAACAGTTATGCAAAGGCGAAACGCCCAATGAAACGGAATTTAAAAACAGAAGTAAGTTTGAGCAGAGGAAGTCAGACGCCGAAAGTAACAGCTGATCACGTAATTTACAAAGAATTCAGGACAGAGATACGCATCAGAGCATATCCGATCCAGGAAGCCACGCACTCGGGGAACCACGAACGAGTATGTACACAGCACCGAAACCAGCACGTACCGTAGCTGCAACAGAACCGATGTCAGACAGCTGTGAAGCTCCATCTATCGGACAAGACCTATGGCGGCAACCCCCCCCAGTGGACATCTTTCCACTGACCGTTCCAAGGCGGTTCTTCTGTGGCGATTTATTTATGTTGTTGTTTGTTACTTACTGTGTGTATCACTTGTGTCTTTTTATTTTGGATGGTCATATGGCCATTTTGTGGGAAAGTAACTGTCCTTATGGCCTTCCTTTGTTTAGGTTTCCATTATGATCTGGTCGCTTAATGTTTGTGTTTCTTTCCCTTTGGTGTCTTTGGTGGGTGGAGTAAGTTAATTGTATCGATTCCTGATCTTTGTTTTACTTCCACTTTAAACGCGTGCAAATACCGGTGTTCGCAGGCGACAAACGAACTTATCAAAGTTGGAAAGCGGCTTTCATAGCGTGTATAGATAGTGCTCCGGCGACCGGAGAATATAAGCTACTTCAGCTCCGTCAGTATCTAACTGGAGAAGCACTGAAGACCATTGAAAATTTAGGACATTCTACCATTGCTTATGAAGCCTCTAAAACGTTTAGAACGGAAATACGGACGAAAACGTGGACAAATAGCCTTATATTTAGAAGAATTAGAACATTTTCGCCAAATAAGAGCTGGAAACGCCAAGGAGCTCGAAAGTTTTGCTGACTTATTAGACATTGCAATTATAAACTTTCAAGAAGCGGATCAGCATTATGAACTGGGTGATGGCTTGCTATACATGAAACTACAGCGAAAACTTCCAGAGTCATTATTAGCGCGCTATCAACGTTTGGTGTTTGAAAACCACATATCCGAATCAGTTCTTACCTTAAGATCATGGGTGCTGCAAGAGTCCGAGTTCCAGACCGTCGCTGCAGAGACAGTCCACGGTGTAAGCGGCTGCAACACAGATGCATGGTCAGGACAGCCGGGCGGTAGGTAAAGGAGTCCACGAACATTCATTTGCGATCAAACAGAAAACCAAGGCATGCAGTCCTTGCTATGTCCGATATGTGGAGCACGTCATGGCATTTGGAGGTGTCGCGAATTTTTACAGAAAAGTATCTCAGAGAGGTGGAACATAGAGAAAAGATTACAGTTGTGTTATCGATGCTTGGCAGATGGACACACCGGAAAAAACTGCGAAAGAAGCCGACTGTGTGGGGAAAAGGGATGCCTAGAAGTACATCACAGGCTGCTGCACCCGCCTGAAATTAGACAATATTTGAGATCTGCAGCAAATCATGGTCTCATGAGCTTTAAGAGAAATAGTAAATCAAGCACGACCGGAAGTCCATCTGAACAACAGGCCGTTCCTGGTACGGAGGGGAAGGGTCAGCCACACCAAACAACGATGTCGGCTCGAGACAGTCTAGCAGCGGATTATATAGCTCTACGCACAGTTCCAGTCATCCTTAAGAATGGCGTCAAATCATTGCACGTGAATGCCCTACTGGACGATGCTAGCACCAAAACATATAACAACGCCGATGTTGCTGCGGAGTTGGGTTTGCAAGGCACATCTGAAAAGGTAACTGTTAATGTTTTAAATGGACAAGTCGAAACATTTGATACATGTCCCATCGACCTCGAAATGAAAAGTTTCAATGGTGACTTAGTTCAAAAATCACAGCATTTACAGCAGAGCGAGTGACAGGTAGCATGTCTGCGTTCGACTGGAACCAATGTATTCACCAATGACCGCATCTGAAACACATCAAATTTCCTCATACTGCGCAGAGACCAGTGGTTGATGTTTTAATAGGTGCCGACTATGCAAATATCCATTGTGCCTTGGCAGAAGTTAGGGGAAGACCTGGGGAGCCTATTGCCAGATTACCACCACTGGGCTGGGCATGCATCGGGAACCCAGGATCAAATCGAAGAACACCACTGCAAACAAACTTTGCCAGTGCATATTTTGTAAGGGATCAGTGTGAGATCGAGAAACTGAATGATAACATAAAACGATTCTGGGAGATTAATGATGCCATGGACTGGCGACTTAAGAGAAACACCACTTATCAAAAACGAAGACAAAGAAGCGATGAAAACCGTTGAAAACTCCGTCCGTTTTGATGATAATTTGTATCGAGTCGGTATACCTTGGAAAGAAGGAAAACGGGCGTTGCCGGGTAACTATAGTATGGCTTTACGTAGGCTCGCGAACACTGAAAAAAAAAAAGACTTGAAAAAACACCAGACATCGCTACAGCGTACAACAAAATCCTTGGTCAGTACATCGAGAAAGGTTACATCCGAAAAGTGCCAAAACATGATTATTTCAAATCAATGTGGTATCTGCCCCATTTTCCGGTTGTGCGGCCTGACAAGGAAACAACAAAGACGCGCATTGTGTTTGACGCCTCGGCAATGTTCGACGGAGTATCTTTAAATGACGTCATACACCAAGGCCCGAAACTACAGCGTGACTTATTTGACATACTTCTACGTTTCCGTCGATTTTCCGTAGCAATGGTGTGTGACATAGCCGAGATGTATCTGCGTATAGGCTTATCGGCGGAAGATAAACCTTATCATCGCTTCCTATGGAGGGGAACTAATCACACTCAATTACCAGATATATACGAGTTCGATCGGGTCGTGTTTGGGGTGAACTCTTCTCCATTCCCGGCGCAGTTCGTCCTGCAGCTTCATGCCCAGAAATACCAAAACGAATTTCCATTAGCCACAGAAGCCATACAAAAACCAACATATATGGATGATTCTATGGACTCTGTACCATGTGAAGAGGAAGGCATATAATTATACACACAGCTATCTCAATTGTTGACCAAGGCTGGCATGCTTGCGCGCAAGTTGTTGTCCAGTTCACCAAAGGTGTTGACAGAAATTCGAGTCCAAGACCGGAAGTCGGAAGTCGATTTAGATCGTGATATGCTACCATGCGCGAAAACATTGGGAATATGGTGGTTAGCAGACAAAGACATCTTCACTTTCAAAGAATGTCCCCCAGACGACAAAATGATGTTCACAAAACGCAATTACCTTCGGAAAATCGCATCATTATTCCACCCTATTGGCTTCCTAGCTCCTTTTACAATTCGCGCGAAGATACTGTTGCAGGAGATGTGGACTACCGGCCTTGACTGGGACGAACCTCTGACTGAACAAATCACGAAATCCGCACGTGCCTGGTTCGTTGAACTCGAGACGTTAAGACGGATACGGATTCCAAGGTGCTTTGGGGAGAAAGGAAAGGTGACCTGCTCATTAACGTTGCACACATTTGCCGACGCAACAGAAAATGCCTATGGGGCCGTCGTATATGCTAGGTCTATCTACAAAGATGATTCGGCTTCCAGTCCAATAGTAGCAGCAAAGTCCGATGTTGCTCCAAACACGGCTACAAGCATTCCTCGTTTAGAACTAATGGCTGCAATTGTTGGAGTTTGGCAACAATGATAACGAACGTGTTTAAATTACCTGTAGGTAGCTGTTTCTTTTGGTCTGACAGCTTGAACGTTCTATGATGGATTCGCGGTCGGAGTCGGGTATTTAAACCGTTCGTCGGAAACAGAGTTCCTATGATCCAAACAACCATCAGACCAGACCAGTGGAGATATTTGCCTACGGTACATAATCCTGCAGACCTACTGAGCAGAGGCATGAGAACAACGGAGCTTGTAGACTGTCATACATGGTGGAGAGGACCTGAATTCTTTCTTCTGCCTGAGGACTCGTGGCCGGTAAACAAAACATTTGAAAAACCACCGGGAGATGACGAAATGAGAAGAAATGCAAAATCAAGATATTCAAAACAGACGCCAGCAGACCCACAACCGGCCGAAAAATCATACTATGCTTTCGTCACACTGTCTCAAGACGTTGTATTTCCATTGACTCCTACCAACTATTCAAGCTGGCTGAAGACAAAGCGAATATTGTCCTGGGTCGATCGCTTTATAGACAATTGTCAAAGGCAAAGAACCGACAGAACATCTGGCGAGTTACTAGTTTGCGACCAGACGCGGGCCGAAATTCAGCTGATTAGATATGCTCAATGCAAGGAGTTCCGGGAGGAGTGGGTCGCTCTGTCGCACGGCCGACCAATACCTTCCAGTAGCAAACTCATCGGATTACAACCAAAGTTGGACGATGATGGTTCAATGCGGTCGGTTGGGCGACTAAAACACGCAAAATTCCTGTCATTTGATGTTCGGTACCCAATTATTCTACCCAGAAAGAGCTGGATTACAACACTAATTGTAAAGCACTTCCACGAAAAAGAGAATCACGCAGCCTGGACTAATCAAACGTTGGCAGCACTGTCGGCTCGATTCTGGACCATGTCTGGACGCAAAGTTATACGCGAATGGGAGAGGCAGTGTTCCGAATGTCGACGAAGAAAGGCGAAGTCTTGTAGGCAAATAATGGCCCCATTGCCCCTATCGCGACTAAAGTCGTCACTGAGGGCTTTAAGTCGTCACTGAGGGCCTTCACTAGAACATCAGTAGATTACGGAGGTCCATTCACAACCATAACGTCGGCAGAAAAGGTACTTATGTTTTTTACCTGCCTAGCTTCGAGGGCAGTACACTTGGAGATAGCGTTTGGACTGGATACAGACTCCTTCTTAAACGCTTTTTACAGGATGGCCAGCCGGAGAGGACTGCCGGAGGAAATGTATTCAGATAACGGAACAAACCTCAAAGCAGCTAATAAGGAGCTCAAAGTGTTACTTTCCGTGTTAAAACCAGAACGAATCGAGCAATCAGTCGCAAATAAAGGTGTAGCATGGCACTTCAACCCACCCCTAGCGCCACACTTCGGTGGAATACATGAACGCATGATGAAGGCGGCGAAGAAGGCAATCAACGCTATTCTTGGAAACGCAGGCATCACCGACGAAGAACTGATGACGGCCATAGTCGGAGCTGAGGGTCTTATAAACTCAAGGCCATTGACCTACCAGTCAGATAACCCTGCCGACGACATTCCCTTAACGCCAAACCATTTCTTACACGGACAAATCGGCGGCCAATTTCCACCGACATCTGTGGATGACACCAATTTTAACCCACGGAAGCGATGGCGTCGGGTCCAAGAGCTCGTTCGCCACTTCTGGCACGGCTGGCTACGAGAATGGCTACCGGGACTCTGCGTCGAAAGAAGTGGAGCCAGGAACGCCGGGATATCCAAGCGGGAGATGTTGTCGCCCCAGACACATCACGCTGAAAATGGCCACCAGGGAGAGTCACAGAGGTTTTTTCCAGGGCAAGATGGACATGTTCGGGTAGCGAAGGTCCAGGTGGGAGAGGGTACCTTCATCCGCCCTATCACGAAGCTATGTCCGTTGGAGGGTGACTTGTAGACGTCTGAAAGATGAACTCGTCGATTCATATGAACGGTAAAGTTCAGTACATCCATGATAATGGAAATACACCTTAGCATTTTTTTTTTTTTTTTTTTTTTTTTACAATTTTTAGCCAGTTTTAGGACAATTTAGACAGAAATGATATTGGTTATATTAAAAAGTCATCAAAATATAAATTTTGAGGAGGGGATGAAATGGACGGAAGAACAATACCAGACAATACAGGACTTTATTAATTGGACGTCACGTCTATGACGGTGGGTAACGCGGGTTGCTAGGTTGGAACGTTACCACCATAATCGTAGGGTGCCTTTTTGTAAAACTAATACAAATGAATCGAAGTTCTTTTTAGCTCAACATCGGAGTTCATTCTGTCGTCTTTACCACAATCTGGAAAACCTTAGAACCAGTGTGTGTATCGGTTGTGTTATTTTGTTTTGGATAGCCAATTGGCCATTTTGTAGAAAAGTGACTGTCCTTTTGGCTTTCTGCTATTGATGTTTCAATTAGGATCTAGTTGTTTCATTCTGTGCTTCTTTCCCTTTGGTGTCTCAGATGGGAGCTGTGGGTTAATTGTATCGATTCCTGATCATTGCCTTCTGTTCTATTTTGAAACTTTGCATTCAATGCATATATGGGCATAGGAGCAGTTTAATCACGTGAAAACTCGTTTAAAATACATCCATAACAAGGAGAAGCAGCCTGTGATACAGCAGAGAGATCCCCGGCTAAGCCACAAGAGGTGACCATCAATAGTTGCCCTATGTTTTGTTGGATCTTTCGACATTCTCAAACGAAACTGTATATCATATTCCGGCCGTTTATAAAAATGATTCTTGACTGCAGCACCTCTATTTATGGACAAGTACTTCAATAAATCAATTCGCTTGTCCTTATGCGTCCACGAATAACTGATTATGTAATTTATGCATGCACCGGTCCACGTTTGAATGGTATTTATAATGACCTTGATTCTTGATCGTGTTTGCTTTATTGTTATTTGATTATTAAGCCCCGCCACCAGAAAGTGCGAGGTATTATGTTATACCCTCAGAAATTTTGAGTGTTCGTCTGTCTGTCTGTCCGTCCGACCGTCTGTACGTCTGTCTGTCCGTCAGCGCCCAACACCATTATTATGTGCGCAACTTCTCCTACATTTTTTGGCCAATCCTTTTGAAACTTTACAGGTGCTTTAAGGATGGTCTGAAGATATACATATTGTTTTTTTTCAGAATCCTTGAATTATTGTTTTCACTTTTTTAGCATTTTTAACTCAGACGTTTTTCGCGCCCTTATACAACAGAAACATAGGGAGTATGTACCTTGTGTGTGCAACTCCTCCTACAGTTTCAATCCAATCCTTTTAAAACTTTATATGTGATTTGAAGATGGTCTGAAGGTATGCATATTGTTTTTTTCAGAATCCTGAATTTATTTGTTATCACTTTTTGCATTTTCAACTTGGACATTTTTGAGCGCTAATACTATACTATAATGTATAGGGAGTATGTACCTTGTGTGCGCGACTCCTCCTACAGCTTATGGCGAATCCATTTGAAACTCTACAAATGCTTTTATCATGGTCTGAAGATATGCATATTGTTTTTTCAGAGTCCTGAAATTACTTTTTATCACATTTTTACACTTTTAACTTAGATGTTTTTTCGAGCCCTTGCACTACAGAATTGTATACAGGTGCGTGCGCAACTCCACCTTCAGTTTTACGCCAATGCTTTTGAAACGTTTCAGGCCTTTGTAGGATGGTCTGAAGATATGCATATTGTTATTTCCAGAAACATGAAATTCTTTTTTATCACCTTTTTTGCATTATTAACTTCGACTTTTTTCAAGCCCAAATACTACAGAAATGTATACAGGTGCGCATCTCCGCGAATCCTTTGAAACAAGAGCATGATACAGCATCCCTTTGATTTCATATTTGATACACATATGTCACTTTTTCGATATAAGTGCAGTGGCGGGGCATGGTGCATGGCTTGCAGTTTTATTGACTATGACAAGCGCGCTGTTAATGTAATTATAAGCAGATTGTGTGGAGTTCTGTTCAAGATTAACATAATCCCCAATTCAAAATTTGTTCTTAATTTTATCTGGAATAAAGATAACTTGCTTATGGTAAGAGCAATGAAGCATGGGATCCTGCTCTGCCTCAGCATTGACCACCTGGAATGATAGCTTGAAACCAGATACAAAAGGGCTCGGTTGTGCTCCAAGGGACATGGCCACATTTTGACTCCCTGAAGGTTGAGAGGCCATGGGGAGCTAGTGGCCTGCTCTGCAGCTGAGACCATGGGGTGACCAGTGACCTGGTCTGCTGTGGGAGCAGAACAACCCTCTGTCGCTGTTATTGTTGCTCTTTATTTTTGTTATGGTTTGTCTTTGAGTGTGTGTATCGCTTGTATTATTTTGTTTTGGATAGCCAATTGGCCATTTTGTGGGAACTGTCCTTTTGGCTTTCCAATATTGATGTTTCCATTGGGATCTTGTTGTTTTGTGTCTGTACTGCTTTCCCATTGGTGTCTCTGGTAGTAGCTGTTGGTTTATTGCATCGATATCTGATCATTGCCTTGATATCAATTTTGTAGTGGTGGACTTTTTGCCCTGGGCCTCTCTACCGAGCGCTGGGAGGATGTTTCTTTAGCAGGTTTCCTCTTTGGCATGACTTTTAGTCCTGATAAAAAGAGAGAAATAAAACATGAGGACCAAAGTAGAAAACATTTAAAACAACAAAGCAATATTTATGGATATGTGTTTTTTTTATCATTACCATAACATATTTATATACATATAAATTACATATTACATTACTAAACATCATTATTAGTCTTATTATTAACATTCATGTATACATACATACATGTACACACATACTTACACACGCATTTCACAAATACACACATATATACATATACATACCTATACATGCCTGATCCCATACATAGAGAATCACAATTGTACATGGCGTCGGGTCAATGATAGTCACCACAATTCGTATGCTCGCGTACACACAATTTTATTAATAAAAATTAATAACAAACTCCATTCAGAAAATCAGAATCATCGATTTTTTCGTTTCTCCCTTTTAATACTCATTTTAGCCCATACATCACTATGGGAAAGTTTTAGACCTCACCCTCCACCGATTTCTCCAGAAAGTCGTATGCCTCTGCGACAGTCAGGAAAGGCTGTGATTATTTGGAGAAAATTGCAAAACTATGAAATGAGAGCACAGACTAAGTCCATTTGACGATGATAGCCAGGTAAAATAACAAATATTCAAATCCATGTGACGCACTTTATAAATAGATATAAAATTGCGACACACCTTATATTAGAATGGCTAGATAGAGGCTCACTAGGAACGGGGAGTCACTAGCGCGATGTGCTGTCAACAGTCGTCAAAAAGAATTATACCGATATCAGATGTGGTGTCAAAGCTGATGATTTTCCAAGGAGTGATCGCGCAAATAAAACATAGACGCCCTTGTAATGTACAAGAGTAGTAACCACTTCTATATATGGTTTAACAGGGTGTGTCGATCCTGTCAGAATGTCTTGGTCTGTGAAAGAAAATATAGATTTTGCAATTTTTCAAAATAATCACAGCCTTTCCTAGCTGTCGCAGAGGCATACGACTTGCTGGCGAAATCGGCGGAGGATGAGGTCTAAAACTTTCCCATAGTGATGTATGGGCTAAAATGAGTATTGAAAGCGAGAAACGAAAAAATCGATGATTCAGATTTTCTGAACGGGGTTTAATACAAATAATTTCCATAATTGATTCGCAATTAGAAAACAAGAAGTAATTGATGAGGAAAACGAATTTTTTTATTCAAACCCTCGATTTTCGCCCTTGAAGTCCGTGGCCTAATCCACACAGCCACCAGGAAATTCTCAAATTTTAACGTATATAAACTGTATGAAATTCTCATGCTAACTCATTATTTAATTATAACTTAATTAAGCGATTTGGTCATTATGAAACTTATCATTTCTTTCAACTTAAACATTAATACGCTAAATTCGCTTGTTACTTCTCACCGATTAATTCATCGACAAAGTGACATTATTACGGCCAGCATTATATACCAAGCAATGTATATATTGATTCTTCAAAATGATGACTTATCGAAAGGTTGGCTTATGCGAAAGAACAACTAGTCTTTAACAAGAATTCGCTTTGAGGGAAGATATCTACAACGCCTTACCCAGACAAAGTTACAAATGGTGTGTTCTCAATAATAAATTTATTTAATTCAGATCGAATTAAATAGAAATATAAGCATTTGGATGGGTACGAATTGTGCACTCTTTGTGGCTATATAGCATCAGAATGACAAATAAACAGATCCATTTTGTCTTTTGTGTATGACTAGGTTCTTCCTAAAATATTAAAATACTGATTCGGGTTTGTTTAACTGACTGTTCCAAGGCGGTTTTTCTGTCGTGTTTTTTATGGCTTGTCTTTGAGGGTGTGTATCGCTTATATTATTTTGTTTTGGATAGCCAACTGGAAATTTTGTGGGAAAGTAACTGTCCTTTTGGCTTTCCGCTATTGATGTTTTCATTAGTGTCTAGTTGTTTCATGTTTTTGTTTCTGTCCCTTTTGTGTCTCTGATGGGAGCTGTGGGTTAAATGTATCGATTCCTGATCATTGCCTTCACTTCTGTATTGTTATTTCGTTTGTTCGTGTTTCTTTTTTTTTCATGTCTGTGTTTCTTTCCCTTCGGTGTCTCTGATTGGAGCTTAGGGGTAATTGTATCGATTCCTGGTCATTGCCTTCACTTCTAGTTTAGACAAAGGCATTTTCCGATATATTGTAGCTAACTTGTGTACGCAAAGTCTCATACATGCTTATACCGATCGTTTTGAATTTTTACATGCTGTTTTTCATGATTTGTAGATGTGCATGAGGTTTTGCCATTATCGTCAATTTACTTTTTGTTTACCTAAATGTTTGGACTCTTAAACGCGGCCATTTTTGTGGAGGTTGAATAATCAAATTCATTACCGTGGGTACCGTACATACATAATTCTAGATACTGTTTTTTACCGATTAGTCTACAAGTGTGAAGGCAATTTTAGCTTCGATGAAAGTCGTATTAAGGCTTATGTCGTATGTTAATTCACGAACAGTAATCATTTCCAATAAATGTCTTTTTTTATAAATTCCCTGGGTGGATACTGGCCATAATGTAATTCTGCTTTCACTTTACAAAAATGAAGTGAAGCAATGATCAGGAATCGATACAATAAACCCACAGCTCCCATCAGAGACATCGAAGTGAAAGAAGCACAGACATGAAACAACTAGACCCTAATGAAACCATCAATAGCGGAAAGCCCAAAAGAAAACCACTTTCCCACAAAATGGCCAATTGGCTGTCCAGTTATATAAGCGATACTCACGCTCAAAGACAAACCATAACAAAAATAAACCGCGACAGAAGAATCGCCTTGGAACGGTCAGTGAAACGAATTCCACTGGGGGCTTAAGGACTATGAAAATGTCTTCCTGGCATGTTGGCTAAAATTCATGGGTGTTCAGCATGTTGACATAGTTCTAGAAAAACAACCCATAATGTTTCAATTTAAATGAATAAATATAAAACATGCATATTAAAAAATGTATTTTTGTTGTTGGAAGAAAAAAAATAAAAATTCCCATGGTAAGAAAAATTTTATTCCAAAATGGACCCTTTTTTAACGTCAGTTTCTCCATTGTCCTTCATTAGAAACATACCATTTTTACACCAACATATACTTTAGTCTGTGTACTAGCAACAACGAGACGTGATTTTTTTTCTTCCAAAAACTGGCATTGTAACATTATATCCATGCCGGTAGCACCCCTTTCAACATGCAAAGTTCACGATACATCGTCATCCATGTACACAGTATGAAGCACGCACTAAAATTTAACACTGGGGTAAATAAGCGTAGCGATAACAAAAATTCTGTCAAATCGTTATTATGGCGTTTTGACAAAACAAACAATTTTCTTCTCTTGTATCTATTCAATGCATAATAATAACTACCAAATTAACGGAAGAATAAGGAAAGCATGATCTGGGCATAAAAATATTCAGAATAAAATCCGTTTTGCAGGAAATTTTTACCCACGATTAGTATGTTTATACCCCTGATTTACCTGGAGAATTTACCGATCATGTACACAGTAATATGACCGTTCGGTGTGTGTTTGAAAGGATGGATATAATGTTATTATGGCAGTTTTTGCAGAAAAAAAAACTTCTTCTCGTCGTTGCTAGGACATTGACTGTACTTTAGGTTGTTGTAAAAACTGAATGTTTCCAGGGAAGGACAATGGAGAAACCGATGTTCAAAAATTGACCATTTTGAAAGGTAATTTTCTAATAAAGTATTTTTTTCTTCTAACAACAAAAATACACTTGTTAATAAGCATATTTTATGATTTTGCTAGAACTTGAAACATTATGGCATGTTTGGTCAGAAACTTGTCCAGATTCTGAACAACAGTGCCAGGTTGACATTTGTATATACCTTAAATCGATTTTACGTGGCCACAATCCTCGCCCTTATTTCCGTCGAATTTTAGACAAATAATTTGTTCAGTCCGCATGAAGGCCTCATAACTCATCAGTGCAATATCTCCGTAAAAAATAAAAAAAAAATCAAACAACCAATGAGATGAAACAACGGGGAGGATTCGACAGCAAGAAACCACTGAAATGCTGGAGCAAACGAAGACCAACATTTAGACTCCGGTACTTCCTGCTATACGTCGAAAATAACAACGATAAGTCCGTTTTTGTTTTTGCAATACTTAAATAAGGTCAAATAAGCATGTATTTCAGAAGTCATATATTTTCGAGCGCATAGCTGAGTATATAACGGCAAATTGAATAGATTTGTAATGGACTTTTTTGTTACCAATTGAATAGGTCATTAACAAACGACACTGTCATTTACTTTTATATTTCTTAGGATATAAAACTTGCAAAGTGTACGGCGATCCTCATTTCGAGACATTTGACGGGAAGAAGTTCTCTTTCCAAGGCGGTTGTTCATACATCGTGATGACTGATATCGATTTTACTGTCACTACCACCAACATCGAATGCCGAAGACAAAATGTGGCCTGTGTAGATTCTGTCAGCATCATCAGTAAGGTGGATGGTACAACTAACGAGTTTACTCTGAAACAAAACGAAAATGTTTACTTAAACGACATGGTACAACAGCTTCCATTGAACTCAAGTGGTGTTTATATTGACATCTTCCAGTCTGGACAAATTCTAGCTCAGCTGTCCAATGGTGCTTCGGTACTGATGGTAAAAAGAACCGTCTATATAACGGCCGAACCGACACTGACTACACAAGGTTTGTGCAGCGCTTTATTCCCCTCAGAATGATAACGTACCACGCTACTATAGACATCAAGCTTACCATAGATTGCAACTCTTCGTCGTTTGAACTGCCACTTAGCGGTAACTCTGATGATTACCCAATTATGTTTAGTTGCAAAAGTCACAAAAAGCAAACATAATGAAACAAAGATATATAAAAACAATCGCAAGCCTTATGATGATGCTCGATCATTCCAATACTTGAAGAACACTTAGAAATGGTCGGATTTGGTAGCACAGTCAATTGCGCATTTGACCGGTGACCAGAAGAGCGGAACCTGCCGGGGTCGGGAATATTCTTTCGTAAAGATTGATTACGATTTTTCTTTCTAAGGCCATTACCTCCTTACCGATTTTTCAAGAAGGACAGTTTTTCTATCTTGCAAAAGAATCCTACTGTAGTTGTTAACCGCTAAAGTACTATCCTGCCCGGAAAAAATGACCCTCATAGTCTTCACTGAGCCCAAAAATACCTAACAACATTTAGCAGTGATTACACATTTCAGTCTGAAATGAATATAGAGGATCTTACATAGGTGTTCATGTATTATTGAATTTATTAAACGAGCTGAGGAAAAGGGATAAAATGCGAGGCATTTTATCCCTTTTCCTCAACGAGTTTAATAAATTCAATAATACATGAGCACGAATGCAAGATTCTATTTATCACATGACATTTTAAACGCATTTTATTCACGATTGTTTACAAAAATGTCAATATTCCGCCATTTGTAAACGAGACGTCGTACATGTAACGTTACGGGACGTATCTAGCTAATTTGCATACTTTATCCACTAGTGGATTATCGAAAATAATACATGGCGTTATTACACTCTCAGACGCGACGTCATATGATAAATATATTTTCTGGAAGCTTGACAAGTATATATATTCTGTATCAAATGCTATTATACCAAAGTGATCATCTAATTAGGATCTAAATTGTTTGTAAAAGTAGAGGTTATCCTGAACAGCGGGATAAGGGTTAAGTACTGTGAAACATAATAGAAGTGAAAACAATGATCAGGAATCAATACAATTAATCCACAGCTCCCATCAGAGACACAAAAGGGAAAGAAACATGAAACAACCAGACCCCATTAGAAACACTAAGAGCGGAAAGCAAAAAAGACAGTTACTTTCCAGCGAAACGGCCCATTGGCTATCCAAAACAAAATAATACAAGCGACACACACACTTAAATACAACCACTAACAAAAATAAACCGCGACAGAAGAACAGCCTTGGAACGGGGGTGGGGGGGGGGGGCTTAAATCGATTTTACGTTGGCAAAATCCTCGCTCTTTCTTCCGTCACGATTTAGACAAATAATTTGTTCAGTCCGCATGAAGGCCTCCTAACTCCACAGTGCAACATCTCCGTGAACACAAAAATCAAACAATCACAGAGATGAAACAACGGTGAGGACTCGACAGCAAGAAACCACTTAAATGGTGGAGCAAAAAAAAAAAAAAAGACCAACGATAGACTCCAATGGGCCCGACCAGAGTCAGAGCATCAGGCACCAGCCAACATTACATAAAATTAGATACTCTCCAATTCCCAGTAAGCCGTTACGCTAGAACCGTCATGGAATCGGAGGCCTAAGCCACCGGCGTGCAATTATAGAGGGAAGCAAAGTTGTCAACCGAGACTGGGTTAACTACTATGCATGCAGTCTGTTGTACAACATTCATGTTGTACCCAATCTTTTTATATCGAAGAATGGTTCTACGAAATTGGGAGGCGCAGTCATTGCAATTATATATTTTTCTGAATTTATATACTTAGTCACCATAAAATTCGGGTTCCGATAGACCTAGTTGCAGAAGAGATTTAAGTCCAACATCGAATTTTGAAATTAAATCAGAATGACGTCTATGAAATTTTGAAAAGGCATTGCGTAGTTTATGATACCGATAACCCTGATTAAGAAGTTAAGCAGTTAACTTTTTATTAAAAGTGTTGAAGTCAGTTACATGTCTAGACACTTTGAAAAATAGAATTAATTGCAAAATATAAACGCACGAGGAACATCACTATCCATGACAGGAAAATTTACAATCTCAAAATCAAAATCATCGCGTTTATCTTACGTTTTGCAAAAAAATAAACCCATTTATAATAGAGGTACAGTATGTTAATCGAAACACGGGGCCAAGGTATCAGAAGAAAATCATATTTATATCGGGAAGAGTATGTTTGTTTTTAATGTTTTAACTGTTCAACTTTTTTATGGTTTAAGAATAAGTGTCATTAGAAAATAAGGAGAAATCGTTATTCAGGAAATGTCACGATAACCGAAAACTCTCGGTGCTAGGGGCGTTTACAGCCTTGCAAACTACATTGCTTTATATGAAAAAAAAAACACGATAAAACAGAGTCTCCGATTTTCGTTCTTTTATGATTTCTTTGTTTGCAAAAGGCAATCTTTTAAAATCTCAGAAAGAAGAGATAGAAGAAAAAGAGTGAGCGCTACGAACATAGTACAGCATAAAGCATAAAATCAAGTACATCCATGTATAATAAAATAGAACTGATGGCAATAAACCTGCAAAACAAACAACGTCATATGACCTTCAGCAGAAAAAAAAACTACTAAGTAGTCTTCAAATAAGTACATTTAAACAGTTTTCCTTGTGGTTAGCTTATTATTCTGATCCCGTTTGTAACTGCACTTTTTTTTCTTTCCTCTTCCAAGGTATGTGTGGTGACAACGATGGAAATGCAGACAACGACTTCCGAAACCCGGACGGTGAGATAGTGTCTACTGCGAACGAATTCGGAAACAGCTGGAAGGCGAAACCGGATTGTGAAGAAATTTAAATGCTCCCGCATATTGCGTGCTGCTTTTCGCTTTGCTAGAATGCTTCTAATGCGATATACTGGCATGTATTTAATAATATACACCCGGTCAAAAATAAAGTTTTAGCAACTTTGTTCTTCAAATGTCAAGATTTATAAACAAATGAAATGTGTTATAGCAAATTCTTTGAGTTTGAATTGGTCACCAGCGAAAAATTGTATCCTCCAATTCTGGTCAGATATTACAGTGTGTGGCGGCATCTATAGCATCTACTCTATAAAAGTGATACGCAAAATAACAGTATCACTGATAATATCAATTCGCATTTGACGCCTTGAAGGTGTTACTGTATATTACATAGTAGAGAAATAAGAAAGAACATACAGGGCGGTGGTAGGATTCAAACTCACTCTGGCAATGGCCGCCGCGCCTAGCGATACAGAAATAACGATCTAAACCATTGCGCCACTACGCTTCTCAAACAAAGGAGTTTCATGGAACCGATGTAAGCTCATTTTTCCTGCATGACCCGTCAGATAGAGTTACTTGGTACCATTGTGCGTACGCACATCCGGATTCTATGTAATGGGTGCCTGGATCCTATGGATACCGAAGCTTGAAAATATTATATTTATAATTTAAGATCTATCAAACTTAAACAGACACCCGACCCTGGAACATTTCAGATGCAAGCACTGTCAAAAAACGTGTACAGTAAAGCCCCCACTAATGGTCACCTCTGTTAAGCAGCAACCTATCTTCAACAGCCACAATAATTCCTCCTAGAAAAAAAAAATCAGATGTAAAAATAGGAATTTCTCTTCTGTTATATTTATTTATTTCAAAAATTATTTTCCCCATAATTGCCATTGTGATATCTGTATTAAAAGTAAGTGAAAAGAAACATAAATGATGGAGAGGTTTAAGATGAAACCTCTCCATCATTTATTTTTTCTCTTTGTACATCCATGTTGAGCTGTCTTCTGTGATCAACATTTTATTTCTGTCGATAACAATTCATACATCCTCCCACACATTTCCCTCTGTTGAACAGCCACCCTTCGTAAACAGCCAATTTTGGAGTTTTCCCAGGATGGCTGTTTAATGGAGGTTACACTGTATATTTATGAGGGATATGCTTTTAAAAGAATTTTCGTTTCTCTCAAAACCTGATGCGTGTAGTTTAACGTGAAAGAAATATCTTTTAGACGGTATTATACGTATAGCCAATGAATGCAAAAGTCCTACGATGCTCTTGAATTTCCTGATGTACGAAAACATTAACTACAAATGAAGAAATCAATGATATAGTTTTTCTTAATTTTTAATTAAGGTTTTCGTGCGTCATGATATTCAAAAGGATTGTATGAATTCTCCTATGTGTTCTCGGAGATGTTGAACTGATAAGTTAGAAGCCTTCATGCGGACTGAACCAATTATTTGTCTATATTGCGACGTGGGTAAAGGCGAGGACTCCGGCAGCGTAAAATCGATTGAAGCCGACCCCCACCACACACACACACACACACACACAGTGAAAATACTTTTCACTGACCATTCAAGTGCGGTTCTTCTGTCACGATTTTTTGTGTTATATTTCGTTCTTGAATGTGTGTATCTCATATCTTTTTGTTTTGGATAGCCATCTGACTATTTTGAGCGAAAGTAACTGTCCTTTTTGGTTTTCCGCTATAATTGATGTTTCCGTTAAGGTTATCATGTTTGTGTTTCTTTCACTTTGGTGTCTATGATGAGAGGTGTGGGTTAATTGTATCGATCCCTGGTAATTGCCTACACTTCTTTTTTTTTTTTTTTTGCGAAACAAAAATTAAAAAGGCAGACATTGAGCAAATGTTATGCTTTAGATTTGTTCATTAAGGATACACTACACCATGGTTTGTCAAATTCAATTGATGTTATAGAATCTTACATATTCATTGACAATTTAACCATTCCAGCGTTATACACATGGTTTCGATGGCGTACTGATAAATAAGCTAGAAAATTGAAGGAATGAAAGGTTTTAAAAAGCGAACGAGAAAAAAAAATCCTAACAGTATAAGCAAAATTTCAATGGCCATAACATTCACCCTGTAAACTAGGTTCTTCCAAGCACCATCATCGCAAATTTTTGTTACTTGCTGCTTGTATGCCGCTGTTCACTAAACAATATGCCCGATTTTTTATGATCTTCTAATATCTCCAGGAATAATGTTTCGCTGCTTAAGTACGGCTATTGAACTAATAGGGCCTAAAAGACTTGCATCGTACCAAATGGACCCTGGTGATTATTTTTGCCCGCCTGTGTATTATTATTATAACAAATCACAAGGTCGCAGGCAGTCTCTGCGCCATATATGGTACTGATACTTTATCTGATACAGAGGCTTTTATCACATCATCTTTTAGGACAAAACATCTGTATGAAATGTATCAATTATTACTACCGTAACGGTAACTTGATCCGCCGCATTGTACCAAGTCGAATGGATTCTTGTTCAGATTGATGTATCATATGTGATGCGGAGCGTCATGGTGTGCTGCGTTAGCTTTGGAAACATTCAAGAAACGCGATACTATGTGGCAGATAAAGTTATTACAGTGATAATGTTTTATATTTTTGTTTCCAATAAATAATATACACGTGAAGGCAATGATCAGGAATCGATACAATTAACCCACAGCTCCCATCAGTGACAACTAAGGGAAAGAAAACTGAACATAAATTAACTTGACCTAATGGAAACACCAATAGCGGAAAGCCAAAAGGACAGTCACTTTCCCACAAAATGGCCAATTGGCTATTCAAAACAAAAATGTATAAGCGATACACATACTCAAAGACAAACCATAACAAAAATAAACATCGACAGAAGAACCGCATTGGAACGGTTACTGCAACGAATTCCACTGGGGGTGGGGCTTAAATCGATTTTACGCGGTCGCAATCTTGCCCCTCGTCCGGATGAAGACCTCCTTAATCTTCAGTGCAACATCTCCGAGGACATTTTCAAAAGACTTTAAAAAGTCATTTTTAAATAAAGATAAACGGTTAGATTTCATTTTACACACTGCGTGTAAGTTACTTTATCATTTCACCCGACTGCGTTAAACATGGCTGCTTTCTAACGTCGAATGAAGGCCGGGACTCCGAGCTCTTGCGGAATCTGTATTTTTATATCGGAAAACAGGTAGTAGACAGCAGTGTATTTTGTAGGAATATAATAAAATACGTTTTACCATGACTCAAAACATGGTTTTCCCCGCGTAAATAAGTCCGTGTTATATATACCCTTATAAACCCAACATTATATTGAAAGTGGTGTTTACCATGGTATACAGTACTTTCTTGCTTCTTTTTTATTTTTTACATTTTTGAAATAAGGTGGTTGAAACAAGTAACAACAATCAATTTTTGGCGTACTAAAATGAATCCAGGTACTGAGAGGTGGGCAAGTAATTTTTAGGTTCACCTTTTTGTAAACAGAATATTTATTCCAAAGGCAGGTACACATGATCCGCCCTACGACTCTAAAATGAAACGATTTCAGCTGTAAATAGATTTTTTCCTTAGACTTATCTGATATCGGTGTTGTTTTGTTTTCATCAGCCATCGCAGTACAACTTTTCAATTTGTTTTACACAGCATTCTCAAAAGTCACATTTAATGATATCCCCGGCATACGAAATATGCTATGAGGGTATATAGTTTTCGTCCTGCCGTTCGTCCGTCCGTTCGTCCGTCCGTCCGTGGTCCGTTTTTCCGTCTGTAGTTGATACTAACACAGAAGTTACACACTGGTCTTACGATTTCATTGGTGCATGTCCCACATCCCACAGCGACCTTGAGGTCAAGGTCACAAACTTAGAAACTTTACATTTGGTTAAAATTTTATGACAAAGTTTATAGATGCTTGTATGTTCTAAACTCTAAGACAAATTCAGTTGATATTTGCATCGTTATTGCATACCAGTCCAAAGATCTCGAGATGTATGTGCCTTTTCCAAACCTACAGTGACCTTGACCTCACTTAGACATTTTACATTTGGTTAAAATTTTATGACAAAGTTTTTATATGCCTGTTCAATCTCTAAGACAAATTCAATTGAAACTTGCATCGATGTTGCATACCAGTCGAAAGATTTCATTGATGCATAGCCCACCCTGCCGCTCTGGTAACATTGATGTCCTCAGCCATTCAGTAACTCCATTGGTCCATTTAGAAAGGTAATGTTTGTTTTAGCTTTTTCAAGCATATTTATAGATTCTAATAGCTTCTTCGTTCATATTACATACAAGCTCGAAAGTTATATCAGAGGGTGGCGCTGGCCTGGGGTATACGTGAGACACTGTATTTGTATTACTGTTATGTCCGATAACGACACATCCTATTTCTAAAATGCATGTAAACTGCTATTTTAGATCATACAATGAACGTACGGATGCATTCAGGTATCAGGTACTGGTTAATATGCAGATACACCCGCAATTTAGAGGTTTATCTGGAAAGAAGCTTCATGAATCCACTGGTGGATCGTTTGTTGCTACGTGTAGGCTTGAATAACGGAGAACGGGGTCATAAACGAGTCTCTGGTCAGATCCACCGGAGTCTAACTGTTGGTCTTCTTTTGCTTTCTTTTGGTTTCTTGCTTTCGAGTCCTTTCCTTGTTTCATCTCTGTGGTTGTTCGATTTTTGTGTTCACGGAGATGTTGCACTAATGAGTTAGGAGGCCTTCATGCGGACTGAACAAATTATTTGTCTAAATCGCGATGGAAATAAGGGCGAGGATTGTGACCACGTTAAATCGATTTAAGCCCCCCTCCCCACCCCACCCCCACACTGCGGAATTCGTTCCACTTTCCGTTCCAAGGCGGTTCTTTTGTCGCAGTTTATTTTTGTTATGGTTTGTCTTTCAGTGTGTGTATCGCTTATACTATTTTGTTTTGGATAGCCAATTGGCCATTATGTGGGAAAGTATTGTCCTTTTGCCTTTCCGTTATTGGTGTTTCCATTAGGGTCTAGTTGTGTCATGTATGTGCTTCTTTCCCTTGGTGTCTCTGATGGGAGCTGTAGGTTAATTGTATCGATTCCTAATCATTGCCTTCACTTCTATTCTGACTTTTTTTCGTTTTACCTTAAATTCCTGTATTTTAGTAAACTGTTTAGACCCTGATCATATGCCGTGTTCTCCTGCACTTGAACGAGGTGAACACTGTAACTTGTAAGCCACAGGATCCAGGCACCCATCATACAAATTTAAGTGTGCCAACGCCCAGCGGTACCTAGCAACTCTATCTGAAGGATCATGCAGGAAAAATGGGATAGACTCTGTCCCATGAAACTCTTTTTTTTTTTGGAGTAGTGATGCAGTAGGTTAGAACCTTGTTCCTTCATGGCTAGGCGCCACACCCATTGCCAGAATAAGTTCGATTCCTACAACCACCCAGTTGGTACTTCTTTCTTATTTTTGTACTTGACACTTTACTTTTCAGAATTATCTTTATCGGAAATGAACCGGGCCCGAATTTCTGCCGGAATTTGATAAATCGTAAATTTAAAATATAATAATTGCAATTTTTGACGTTTTCAAGGTAGCGTCATATCATACCATAATGACGGCAGTTGATGGTTATTATTTTAAAGCATATCATTTGGGCCTAAAAAGGGTTCTTTTAATATCGTTCTTATATTAATATTCTATCATTTTCAATAAACTGTTTAATCTATTTTGAAACAAAATGACCAGGAAATATTACTTATATGATAGCTTGTGGACAGCACTTTATACTCGGGCAAAAAGTCTTGGACCGCCTAAAACATTTATCAAGTACTGTCATTAATACCCGTCAAAATATTACGGATATTTTGGCATCTGAAACATTTTTGTTCAGACTTCAGGCTTTTTAAAATAGACAAAGTAAACATCAGCAAAATCAACAGTGCATGACAAAGCTTTGAAGTACAGTGGGGTGTTAAAAATGGCCGAAAGTGTCAAACCTTGCAGCGCTCATTTCTCTACATATTACATTTTATGGTGATTTCCTTACACTCGGTTATCGATTTGTTAATAACGAGCATAGCGGCAGCTGCCGAAGGCAGCCGTCGACGTCCGCCGAAGGCGGGCGTCGAGCGAGCTCGTATCTAGGTAACGCGTATCATCACAAGACACAATCTATGCAAGAAAGTTTGCTTGCGCCGAGGAACTGGCTTAAACCGGTTTTCAGGTTTCCATGTATTCCATTCAAACCATGTATGATGTCGGGAACCAGAGCCTCAAAAATCTTATGTAACCCGTATCTCTCACCGGTTGAATAGAGTGTCGCAAGGCTGATTGGTGATTCGGTTAGTTGCAATAGCAAAAAAAATCAACATTGGCATTTCAGTCAATTAATACATTTTTCTTATTTATGTGTTGGCATAAATTTGTACATTTTGTATTTATTTTTGTTGTTATTATTTATGAATAAATTATAGTGAGTCACGTGGTCGAGTCATGACCTTGGGAATTTTCTACGCCGCCATATTTATTTCGAAGCACTCGAAAAACAATGAATCTGATGATTAAATCGGGCAACCTACACGTAAGTGTTCTTCAGGCTCAGGGGTGTGATTTTTTCTATATATTGACCTAGCGAACTCGGCCCATGCAACAACTTGGGAAGTTCAAGCTCATTGTAGGACATATCGTGGAGCGTGATAGCTCAGTGGTTAGTGCACTTGCCTCTGATGCTAGAGGTCCCGGGTTCGATCCCCGGCGGCGGCGATAAAATTTCGGTGTCCGAACACGCTCCATTGGCATCATTTGCAGGGATGAATGCCATTAAGTGCACCGTCCTTCGGATCGGGACGTAAACTGGAGGCCCCCTGTGCAGGGAGAACCATCCCCTGTGCAGGTTAAAGAACCCTACCATAATTACATGATTACTGTGTAGGCTTTCATCCTGCAAAACTGGAGTGTATATAATATACACCTGCCTAGAATGTCCGAGAGGGCGTATGGCAGTATATATCTATCTCGACCCCTTGACAAACAACAACAATAATTCTTGGTCTTTTCGCCACGCCCATCAGGGAGCGTGGTGCCCCCATCAGACGGAACTCGGAATCAGAATTGTTACTGGTGACACGTCAAATAACATTCATACACCAGAACTGAAACCGAGTGAACTTGCAATATTGCCAACACTGGAGACCACTCCCAGGAAAAATGATTGGTAGGGCTTGAGAAGTCATTTCATCTTAAGTTAATGTCTATCTATCTATTTATACTGCAGCAACCCCATTAAGAGGACTATTGTGCAAGTAAATTTTGTTTGTTTGATTTCAGGTTTAACGTCCCGTCAACACTGTAAAGGTCATTTTGGAGACGTTGCTTCCAATTTTGTGGGACTTTTACCCGACATTGAGATGAAATGCAATTTCAAGCCCTGTAGCCCAATGAAACCAATAGGGTTTATTAGCATGGACGGTCTGCCTCGCACCTTGGTTCCTGGACAGGCTTAGATCCTCTAAGCGGTTTACCAGTACTAGTGTGCAGGCCGGATTCAGCCCTGCGTGGAAGCATCATGCAGCCCATATATTTCTGCAAGCCCCTTTTGTTTGCAATGGAGTTTAACGGCAAGTCAACACATTTTGTACCAAATGGAATCTTCCTCCTTATATATAGCACAACTCACAAGTCTATTTCAAAGGTGTTTTCTTCAAAATCTATTAGGAACTGCCTGAATGTTTTGCAAACAGTGTAGGCCCTGACGAGTTTGTTTGTTTGATTTGAGGTTAAAAGTCCCCATCAACACTGTAAAGATCATATTGGAGACATTGCTTCCAATTTTGTGGGACTTTTACCCGACATTGAGATGATTATGATATCTACAGCCCTGCAGCCCAATGAAACCAATAGGGTTTTATAAGCATGGACTCTCATCACTTTTTGCCTGGGCAGACTTAGATCCTCTAAGCGGTTTACCAGTACTCAGGGATACAGACTAAGCATTTTGCTTTAGGCGCCCAGACTGCCATAAATCCAAATTTTAAAAATTAAATTAATAGGCACTTTTATTCAAAACTTAGGCGCCCAGTCAAAAATTTAGGTGCCTTGGGCGACTGGGCGCCTGTTAGTCTTTACCCCTGACTGGCCTGAGTACTTGTGTTCGGGTCGATTTCAGTTCTGCATGGAAGCATCATACAGCCCATCTACTTCTTCAAGCCCCGATGGATGGGGCCCCAATGAGACGCTGTGTTCTGCGACATCTGACCTTGGCCTGACAGGCTGTACTGTTTGCCAACTACCCGTTTTGGGGTTTCAGATACAATATGGGTTAAAAGGCCAATTTTATGTTTTAAGGTTTTAACTATACTAACCTTCTGTTTTCACACTGTACTTGTAAACCTATTTCATCAACTCCTACACCCTCCAACACTTGGTTTGCCGGAACCCCTCTTATGTCCCACTCGGAGGGGTTAAGACGTATTGGAAGAAAGAAAGAAAGCACTGACTGGCTCAAAAATGACCTAAATACAATACAACTGCTGCAATTCTTTTTAACCCATGCAACTCTGTGTTGAGGGGGGGGGGGGTTAAATTAAGAAATGCAATTTTTCTGCAGTTCATGGAAGTATGAACGCAGTGGGTCACCTGCAAAGGAAATGAACCCCAAAGGGGTTCATGTAAACTTTGCTAGCGACCCACTGTTGTTCATACTTTCATGATAAGCAGAAAAATAAAGTTTATTTTTTATATTTACATTATTTGCCCCTCATCACTGGGCGAAAAAATGCTTGTAGGGCAAACTTTTAAAGCTAAAAAACATTTATACGCTGTTTTTCTACCAAGAGCGGAGCAGCGTTGACGTCATCAACACCTGTAGAGAACAATGGTTTAAAATGACGTCACTAAAAATCATGTGATTCGATGTGTTCATGGAAGTATGAACGCAATTTTTGTCGCACCTGCTTTAGCAGGAAGACATAGGCGTGCAAGTTTCTGTCCGTCCGTCAGTTTGTGCGTCCGGTAATCCCTCCGTCTTTCAGTCAACATTTTACACTGGGTGTCTTGTCATTGCAACTCCTCCTACAGTTTCATATCGATTATTTTCAAACTTTGCGTGTGTTTTTGCCATGGTATGAGGATGCGCATGTGGTTTGGACTTAATCTTCCGATCAATTTTTGTCACTTTTTCCACATTGTGAACTTAGTCAATTTTAACCTACAATTGATATATGATAAGTACCTCTTGTCATCGCAACTGCTCTTGCAGTTTTATACCGAACATTTTGAAACTTAGCATGTGCTTTCGGCATGGTATGAGGTGTATGAGGATGTGCATGTGGTTTTGACATAATTCTCAGAATATTTTTTTCACTTTTTGCGCATTTTGAGCTCAGTCATTTTTGTCGCACCTGCTTTAGCAGGAAGACATTTGCGTGCAAGTTGATATATGATAGGTACCTCGTCATCGCAACTCCTCTTACAGTTTTATACTTATCATTTTGAAACTTAGCTTGTGTTTTCTCCATGATATGGGGATGTTCATATGCTTTGGATATAATTCTTGGATCCTTTTAGTTCATTTTATGACATTGTGAAATTAGTCAATTTTTCCCTCACATATATAGGCTATGGATTCTTCTCAAAGCCCTATATTCATCTCTTCTGCCTTAAATAAACCTTTTTTTTGTGTTGGGCAGGTGGGGAGCAGGTGCGACATCAACTTCACCGAAGTTGAATTTCTGGTTTTGTATAGGTCTACATTAGACTTAACAGTTGGAAATGTAAATATTCTTAAATGAACACACCAGATCATGGAGTACACCTTACGTAATTTATTTAACCCGCACAATCTCGCGTTGATGGGGCGATGATGAAAGAGATAAACATTTGTGACTACCGACGTGGATACGCACCGAACGTGTGGATAGAAGGGTAATCACATAATTCCAAGGCATTATAAGGTATAAGATTGAATTCAGCATATTTTAAATAAGATGCACTCAGGGGACACGCACTGTGTACGTTGTGCTGTTGCAATGGCTTACAGTTGGATATAGCACACGTCTTGCTTGGAAATGCGACTAGCCTAAACAACTAGACAGCAGGGTTGTGCAGGTAACCGGTAAAATTGCAATTGCAGCTGTATAATAATGTACACACCAAGGGGTATCCCCATGTTTCCTTGGAGTTCCAACAGGTGTAAATTCATTTGACCCCGTGGTCTCACAGGTAAATTGCCATGAATCTGCAGTGTACTTACAACTTTGCATTGAAAGTTGAAACTCTGTTGGTTTCATTGGTTGATTGGGCGAGAGGAGTTGTCGTTTCATCTCAATGTCAGGTAAAAGTCCCACAAAATCCAAAATGACCTGCATGTATTCAGTGTTGAAGGGGATGTTAAACCTCAAATCAAAGAAACAATACTTTTTCGCTCTCTCGCTATATATACATTTACCAAATACATGTATTAACATTTTGGTTCATGGACTGTTGGGGACTATACAAGTTCTGGTTTGTTGGGTGCATGCACTGTTGCTAAAATTACCATATGACAAGCTCTGAGTTATCCAATGTGGGATTGGGTAGCAGTGCTTACTTGCATAGTCATATAACAGGTCTCAGGTCTGTCACTCATGCATTCATAATGCTTGAGTCAGAATGCACCTCTGATAACAGCACCACCTCTGCTATGCAGATTTAAACTTTCTATCAACATTTTATACTTTAGCAGTGTTGCGCCGAGAGGGGCCATGGGGCCATTTGCCTACCTAAAGTCATTGATGGCCCTTTCAACATTAAACATGGGGCCCGGATGACCCTCAGAAATCAACAACGTTGCTTATATTTTATTTACTGAAGCCCCTTTAAAATATAAAATGACCCTTTGGAAAATGTCATAAGGGCCATTGGTGTCCCCCAAGCAATCGAGCCTAGGCACAACACTGCTTTAGGTGGTTGTCAACATATCCTGTTTAATGAATCTTATCATTTGACACGTCACCAGTAACAATTCTGATTCTGATAGAACTGACCCAACCCCAGAATGCCACCAGAACCTGACAGGATACCCTGGGGATTGTATATCACTCTAGTTATGTGGTATCTGCAGCTGTTTATTACATACACTCCAGATTTGTAGCAATGTGGATGATCGGCCCCCGCCCATAGGGGCTTGAAGAAATACATGGGCTGCATGATGCTTCCACGCAGAGCTGAATCCGGCCCGCACACCAGTACTGGTAAACCGCTTAGGGGATCTAAGCCTGTCCAGGAACCACGGTGCGAGGCGGACCGTCCATGCTAATAAACCCTATTGGTTTCATTGGGCGACAGGGCTTGAGATGTCATTTCATCTCAGTGTCGGGTAAAAGTCCCACAAAAATGGAAGCAACGTCTCCAAAATGACCTTTACAGTGTTGACAGGGACGTCAAACCTCAAATCAACCAACCAACCAACCAATGTGGATGATGCCTACACTTTGATCATGTAATAGATTACTGTAGAGGTCTTTGATATGGGCCATGCACAGGGGGTTTCCAGTAAAAGTGGCATTCATTCCTCAACTGCTGCCTGTGAAACATGTTCGGATATTGAAATTAATAGCCCTGCCAAAGATCAAACCCATCACCTATACACCATCAGTACCTACCATAGTAGTGTCTGTTTATGCACCTTCTGGCTTTTAATTACCCTCTTACATGTACACTGCTTATTGTAACATACTGTAGCTGTAGGGTGAGTGGTATCTGTATATATGCCCATATAAGCCATTAGCCAGACAACCTTATTACAGAAGGACCTGGGGGTTCAAACCGGCCCCGATGGCTCAGTTGGTAGAGTGTCCGCTCCGGGGAACGGGAGGTCACGGGTTCGATTGCGGGCCGGGGCATACCAAAGTCGCTAAAAATGGTACTAGCTGCTCCTCGCTTGGTACTCAGATTTACGGGGTAGAGCTAGGATTGGTCGACCCAGTGTCTGGATAATGTGACTAGGTGTGGTATCATGTAATGTATCAGGGATATGATACTTCAGTGAGGCAGCCCTATAAAAATGAGCATTGAGCTCCCTGTCGCAACCAGACACAGTCGTGATATGACTGAAAAATTGTTGAAAGCGACACACACACACCTGGCCCTGGGGGTTCAAGTTAGAAGCGAAGTCATTGTGTTTGTTACTCATGTGATTAAATACAACTATGTAGAACTCATTGAAAACACTATCATGAGATGGGAGTTTGTGACCCCCCCACCCCCACACACACACACATTATTTTATTTATTTATATTTATAAAATTTGAAGCCAGTCCTCTTACTACATGTTTTGTTTGTTTGTTTGATTTGAGGTTTAACGTCCCCATTAACACTGTAAAGGCCATTTTGGAGACGTTGCTTCCAATTTTGTGGGACTTTTACCCGACATTGAGATGAAATTACATCTCAAGCCCTGTCGCCCAATGAAACCAATAGGGTTTATTAGCATGGACGGTTTGCCTCGCACCGTGGTTCCTGGACAGGCTTAGATCCTCTAAGCGGTTTACCAGTACTAGTGTGCGGGTCGGATTCAGCTCTGCGTGGAAGCATCATGCAGCCCATATATTTCTTCAAACCCCTATGGGCAGGGGCTTTCTTACTACATGTACATTTTGTAAGTATCACAGTGTGCCATACAGTCATCGCCACTATAAATACATGAACATACATGTACATAAGATAACTCTAGGAAGAAAGCCTGTGTAATTTACAGCCTGTGTAATTTACTGTATTAAAGGATCTTTAACCAGCACAGTGGATGCTTGTCCAACCAAATTGGGGTGGGGGTGGGGAGTTCAGCCCAGTACAGTGAAAATATATTATTTGTCTTGGGTTGCATGGGATTGGCTCTAGCTTACCTATTACATTCTATTGTTGTTGTTATTTTTTTTTTTTATTTTTTTTTTTACCTTAACCCTTATCATAATTTTACCTCTTACCATAGCATCTTTCTTATCATGTGTTATACATTACCGCGTGAATTAGGACAGATAGGCCTGATCAAACAGTGTAGACCCAGAATGCATTGTCTCTTCAGGGTCTGCACTGTTTGCCACTTATCCAGCCATTTTAGATATATACTCGGTCAAAAATGTTCCTATACCTAAAATTGCTTTTGTTACTATAGCTACTACAGATAAAAACTACACAGTCTGTTATGTTTTGATAAGAATACTCATTTTTCCGTGCAAAAGCACCATTCGTTTTTGTTTTCGTAAACACATCATCGTAGACTATTGCTTTAAACACCCAAGGGGTCACTGTGTTATTTTCGCAGATAAAATCATTAAAACATGCTATGATAAAACATCACAAAATTTCCCTGTACCCTACATTTCTAAAATTTGATACATGTGACATTTCTTAGATACCATTTGCGCGTCTATTCACAAAAGATTCGGAACTTTAGTTGCATCAGCTACGAGAAACAGCTATCACATATTGCCCTCCAATTCTTAGAAGTTGTGTGCAAATGCTGCTTTCAATGGGATCTCCATAGAAAATCGCAATCGATAGTGCTACATGCTACATGAATTTTCCGTATTTTTTACCATCATGATGAACAGCAATAGTAGACACAAAGCGTTTTTGAAAAAATGGCAAAAATTAATCGACAGGAATAAAAATTACAGCAGTTTGAAAATTGCTATATTTTTAATTGCAAGGGAGATAATTTGAGAATTTAACAAATTGAAACCTCGCTCATAATGCGAGATCATGAGATATTGTAAAAGTAAAGTGTTTTCCGATGTTCAGAGAATATTGTCTTCCATCTTAGACAAAAAGAGCTTTCTGCACATGCGCAATGTCCATTTTCTACTAAAATCTTTCTAGGCACATATTGCAAGACAACTCCGGAGCAGAAAGGTATGGGCAAATGCAAGTTTGAGCATTCTCTAGCTAAACGCCCGATTTAAATGTCTACAGCTAAATTTTGCTCTTTAGCTGCCAGATATCTAGTGAGTTTCACCCGAGAGTTGGTAAAGTTACTTTTTTGACTAAGTATAAATTGGGTTGTAAATTATACTTATCGAATATCGAACAATAGATTACTACTTAATATGATAATCAGTTTAGGGGAATCTATTTTTTTTTTTTTTTCACATTTCCTTTTTTTTATTTTATTTGTTCACAGCTTCTGTAACAATAAATATTCATTTCGATAACACATCTGTGTAACAATCTGTGTAACATAGTGCATAGCATATATCTCCAAAATGGTTTATTTTCTGATGAAAATTTGATATTATTCCTATTTATACTCCAACATAGGTTGTGGGTGCTTGTTAGAACCGCCTCAATGTGAGGCGGTTCTAATGAGTACCCACAACCAATGTCTTGGAGCAGAAATAAGAAAAATAATGTGTACCCCCATAAACCCAATTTTGTGGGAAAGTAACTGTCCTTATGGCCTTCCTTTGTTTAGGTTTCCACTATGGTCTGATCGCTTAATGTTTGTGTTTCTTTCCCTTTGGTGTCTTTGATGGGTGGAGTAAGTTAATTGTATCGATTCCTGATCTTTGTTTTACTTCTACTTTTCTCTATATAAAGTGGGTTTTGGGGTTGTTCATTTCAAGATTTGTTAACATGATGTGGTACGTAGCAACAGATAAAGTGGGTATTTTTTGAAAACTTAAGGATAAATTTAACCAGTTCGCCATAAAAACCTTTGTGGTGGGTATTCATTAGAGCCGCCTTAATAAACAGTTTTACAATTTGTTAACTAACGACATCGTTAGTTTTGAACAACTGGCCCCTGATGATTCTGAAAATTTCAATGTTTGAACACGGGCACATCAAAACCTTTCTGGCTTGATCATGTTTTTCTTTTCCAAGGGCATTAACTAGTGTGGTAAATTTGAACTCCTATTTGTATCAGTTACTATTAGCTGATAATATTTGCTAATTCTGTAATGATTACACAGAATTTTTTTGTTGTTGTTGATATATGGTGGGCTGTTTGCAAGATGGACAAGTCACCGAAGAGAGCAGTGATAAACTAGACAAAGTGCCAAGTGGGGCACGTATACCCCTGGCCAGTGCCATCGACTTTAAGAGGAAATGACAATTTGTCTGTAGCATTGAACCTTTCCATCTAAACTTCAGACCTATAATATCTACCATCATGCAAAATATAAGTTTGCCTCCAAAAAAGATACCTCATTCTAAAACATATACAGGATCCTAGTTATAATGACAGTATCTGTTCCTTTATACCTTGACGTTATAAAGAATTTGTGGCTACAAAGATTCCCAATAAGGAATTCACCATTTTTACATATTTGCTGGCTCCCAGCTTACACTTTATCAATATTGGAAAAACAGGTAACCAGACCCCCCTGGTTACCTGTTTTCCCAGCACTGATATGCTTCATACTCGGAACCAGCAGATAATGCAAACAAGGTGAATAGTTTTATATGTAATCACAGGAGCTTGAAGTTCTGTCTATATATAAATATGTTCTAGAAGTAGTTCATAAGGTTCAAAATAAAAAGTGACGCTAAGCCATTTCGAAATTGCATCAGTCTTTATATTTGAACACTTTCAATATCTTTTGATGGACCAAACTTCAAGCGCCTGTGCTGTAATAAAGGGCCTTTTCACCTCAGTTACTCTAACCACAAACGAGTACTGATAAACCACTTAGAATGTCTAAGCTTGCCCTGGCAAAGTGGTGTGAGTCGGACCATCCATGCATATAAACCCTATTGGTTTCATTAGGGGGCAGGGCTTTGGATGTCATTTCATCTCAATGTCGGGTAAATGTCCTACAAAATTGGAAACAACATTTCTAAAATGACCTAAATAGTGTTGACGGGGACATTGAACCTCAACTCAAACAAGCAAAAACCTCACTTACTCCATGAAACAAATGTTGTGGACAATTTTGGAATTGCCTCTAGCTCTGAAGAAATTCTTACAAATATCCACAACATTTGTTTCTTGGTGTAATAAATCTTTATTGTATACTCTGCAGTGAAATCAATGCATATCTGAAACAAATAAAAATGATATTTTCACACTGTGAAAAATAACATGACCTTGTTATTTTCACAGTAGCAGCCTGGACTACTTTTTCTCACCAAAGGTCATATGTTATCCACAAAATAATTCTGTAAAATACCTTGAAAAGCACTCAATGAACTTAAAAAATGCTGTATGTGAAAATTTGGATTTTTTCAACACACTCAATGATGCAAATCATTGCAACAAATTCATAAACTGAATGACAAACAATGAAGATCCGGATCAGATGGCTTCTTTAGAAGCCAGCTGATCTGGATCTGCATTGTTCGACAGGCAAGACATATCCGGGCTCAGCAGGAAAAGGGTTAAATTAAATGTCTGTATAAAGAGGGTTATATGTAAAATGCTGAATAAGTTTAAGAGAGTGGGGCTTTCTCTACATGACATACTTCAGTAACATGATTTCCCCATTGCACAGTATTAGGATTAAACACTTTTGTGAAATACTGTAGTTTTTCATATTTCCAAAACTGATTTTTTTCTGAACAGGATGAACATTTGTGATATATTTTTAGCTCACCTGTCATGTAGTAATGAGGTGAGCTTTTGGGATCACTTTTCGTCCATCGTCCACCCACGTGTGCATGCATCCATGTGTGTGTGCATACGTAAAAAATTTATTCAAACGACATCTCCTGATCAGATTTTGCTCAAAGTTCACAGGAATGATCCTTAGGTGGTCCCCTTTAAAAGTTGTTCAAATGGTTCCAGTCCGTTGAACATCAAAGTCACAGGAGCCAAAAATAGATATTTTAATGAAAACTTGAAAAATCTTCTCCTCTAAAACCGCAAGGCCCAGGTCTTCGATATTTTGTATGTAGCTTCATGTAGTGGACCTCTACCAAGATTGTTCAAATTATAGCCCGTGGACCAAAAATGCCCCCGCGCCGGAGCCCTTTGGCTTTACATAGACTTAACATGTACATGTATTATCACACATTATTAATGATGTGGTCATATCATTATCATTCCATGATCTTATCCACTAAATTACAACAACATTATATAATAACAGTGTTTAAAGCCATTTTGAGTTCTAGAAGTCTGAAAACGTGATTTTGTGATTTAATCAGGTAACTTTGAAAAAAAGTGACATATCACAATATGCTTGTGGTACAGAATAAAACAAAAATTTCTGGATGATACATATATTTTCTGTAACAGATTAGAAAATGTTAAAGCTAATTACCTGTCAGATTCACCACAACTCTTTATAACACTGTTGCTGGGGGTCAAAATCTAAACCACGTCAGTCACATCACATGAACAAGTCCGTAAAATGAAGACCCCCTAAAACCCACTTTATATAGAGAAAACTGGGGTTTACGGGTTTATTTATTATTTTTTCTTATTTTTGCTCCAAGACATAGGTTTTCGGTACTCGTTAGAACTGCCCCAATGAGGCGGTTCTAACTAGCACCCACAACCTATGTTTGCAGTATTTATAAGAAAAATATCACAGATTTTCCTGAGAAACGTAGCCATTTTGGAGATGTGAAAAATGCACTATGTCGCACGGGTGCGTTATCGTAATGTAACAACTGTTATATCAAAACAAAAATGTATAGATTACTCCACAACCTCTTTATAACACTTTTAATGGGGTCAAAAACCGAAAATGTGTTAGTTACACAACTGTGTTATATCCAAACTAAAATGCATAGATTACATAGAAAAATGACCATTTATGGTCATTTATCTTTATAATCATCCATTGTGAAACCCAGTCATATTCATAACTATTTCACAGTAATTATAACAAACTATGTTATAATGAGATTGTGGTGTATATTATAGAAAATGAGCATTTATGATCATTTTTCTATATAATCTATACATTTTAAATCATATTATATCCCAAACTGTGTTATAATGAACATTGTCATAAAGAGGCTGTGGTGGTATAAACCATTGTATGCTGGTGGACTCTTCAATTGCTACAGGTTGGGTAAGTACATTTGTCATATAACTTAGGGGAATCTATTGATCGATTAATCAATTATTGGTGTCAGCCTTAGTAAAACTGGGGTTTACAGGGGTATGTATAAATACATAAATTTTCTTATTGCTGTCTGCACAGACCATCTAGTTATCCTTTGTTTGTTTGATTTAAGGTTTAACATCCTCCTAAACACTATATAGGTCATTTTGGAGAAGTTGCTTCCAGTTTTGGTGGGGATTTTACCCAACATTGAGATGTGATTACACCTCAAGCCCTGCTGCCCAATTAAACCAATAGGGATTATATGCATGGATGGTCTGACTAACATCACTTTGCCTGAGCAGGCTTATTGAACCCTCTAAGCGGTTTACAAGTACTCCTTTGCGGTCGGTTTCAGATGGATGTTGGGGTGGGGGGATGGGGGTCTAGTTATCCTTTATGAATGGAACTGAGCACTTCAGCAAATACAAACAAATTTTTTTTTCTAGTCGATAAACCCCAGACTTTTTTTTGTGGTGCAGCTGTAATGATAATGTTTTGCTTTGATATGTACTCTGGCAAGTGATGTGCTTTTCCAAACATGTATCCTCCATATGTGGAATGAACACCAGGAATTGGCAGCAACTACCACCAACGGTGACAAGGTGAGCTTTTGGGATCACTTTTTGTCCATGCGTCCATGCGTAAACTTTTGCTTCATACAACATCTCCTCCTAAACCACTGATTGGATTTTGACCAAACTTCACAGGAATGATTGTTAGGTAGTCCGGTTTCAAAGTTGTTCAAATGGTTCCAGCCACAGAGCTAAATATATCTTTTTTTTTACTGAAAACTTAAACTTAAACCCAGGTCTTTGATATTTGGTATGAAGCTTCATCTAGTGAACCTCTACCAAGATTGTTCAAATTATAGCCCTGGGACCAAAGATGCCCCTGCCCTGGGAGCCTTTGGTTTGACATAGGCTTATATAGGGAAAATCTTTGTCTCTGAAACCACTAGGTGGTCTGCTTCATCTAGTGGACCTCTATCAAGATTGTTAAAATGATTGCCCTAGGGCCAAAAATGCGCCCACACTGGGGCCATTTGGTTCATCATAGGATTGTATAGGGAAAATACATGTATTTAAATTAAAAATCTTCTCTGAAACCACAAGGCCCAGGTATTTGATATTTGGTATGAAGCTTCATCTAGAGAACCTCTTCCAAGATTGTTCAAGTTATAGCCCTGAGGCCAAAATTGCCCTCACCCTGAGTCCCTTTGGTTTTATGCAACAGTCATTTGTAACCACTGCCCCCACCCCACCTACGGGAATAGCCGGGAACAATAACTTTTCACTTTTCACAGCCCTGCACGGTGGTGGGGGGATCTGTAGAAGGTAACAATAGTTCATTCCACTGAGGGTATATTTGCATAATATGAAAACCCCCGCATTAACCCGGCACTGCGGGGGGAACATGGGGGGTAACTATACGCACATGAGCCCCGCTTCCCCCCGCCTATCCCCGTAGGTGGTTTGGGGTGGGGGGTGGGGGGGGGGGGGGTGGAGTAGTTACAAATGACTAGACTAGTGCATTATAAAGACTTATATAGGGAAACTCTCCTGTCTGGAGATCATAGGCAGCAATAAAATGCCTTTTAGATATATATACAACAACAACAAAATCTTTAAAAATCTTTTGTGAAACCGCAAGGCCCAGGTCTTTGATATTTGGTGTGAAGCTTCTTCTAAATGGACCCCCATCAAGATTGTTCAAATTTTAGGCCTTGGGTGAAAAATGCCCCCACCTGCGGGCCCTTTGGTTTTACATTGGCTTAAACAGGGAAAATCTTTAAAAATCTTCTTCTCCGAAACCGCATGGCCCAGGTCTTTGATATTTGGTGTGTAGCTTCATCTTGTGGACCTCTACCAAGATTGTTCAAATTTTAGCCCTTGGGCCAAAAATGCCCCCGCCCCGGGGTCCTTTGATTTTGCATTGACTTATATAGGGAAATTTAAAAAATCTTCTGCTCCAAACTGCAATGCCCAGTTCTTTGATATTTGGTGTGAAGCTTCATCTGGTGAACCTCTATCAAAATTGTTCAAATTATAGCCCAGGAAATAGAAGTCAAGGCAATGAAAACCTTTGAAAATCTTCTTGTCTGAAAGCAGAAGGTCAAGGTCTTTGATATTTCGTATGAAGCTTAGTCTTGTGGATTTCTACCAAGATTGTTCAAATTATAGCCCTGGGGCCCAAAATGGCCCGCCCCGACAACCGCATGGTTTATATAGACTTACTGTATAAGGAAAACCTTTAAATATCTCTTGTCTGAAACCAGAAGGCTCCAGTCTCCAGTCTCTGATATTTTGTATGACACGTACTTCACCTTTTAGACCACTACCAAGATTATTCAAATTATAGAGCGGGGCCAAAAATGGCTCTCCCACCGGGTTTCAGCTCTGCGTGGAAGCATCATGCAGCCCATATATTTCTTCAAGCCCCGATGGGGGGGGGCGTGTTGAGGTTCTATATTTGCCACGAAACACAGAGCTTTGCCGTCCTAACATCCCCATAGCCCCAGATAAGAGGGGTTATCCACAGATTTTTTTTTCTAATTTCTGCACAAAACGTGTTTTGGGTACTCGTTAAAAGCACCTGGCTGAGGCGCTTCCAATGAGTACCCACATTTTTGGGGGGTGCAGAAGTAAGAAAAATATCAGTCCAATTCTGAAGATGTTTGAAATATATTTTCAGGTATCTGTAGATGAATGTGTTAAATCACTACAAGACATCAGGGATGGGGTGAACCCTCTTGGGATGCTGACATTCCATAGTCTGTTAGAGAAGGACTTGATCAACGGTGTGTTCAAATCTCATCATAAAGTCAGCCGACTAAACATCCAAACCAGTTTGAGAATGCCAAGAAAGACTTTTATAGATGCTATAGTTCAGATGTGCAGAGGAGGTATTATTTTTAGCTCACCTGTCACGTAGTGACAAGGTGAGCTTTTGTGATCACATTTTGTCCGTCGTCCGTGCGTGCGTCCGTGCGTGCGTAAACAATTTCTTGTCCGCATGATAGCATCTTCATTTATGATTTGATTTTAACCAGACTTGCACACAACTTGTACCACCATGAGATCTGGGTTCCTTTCTTGAACCAGCCATATCCCATCATGTGTTACAGAGTTACGGCCCCTGAAATGGCAAAAATTGCCTATTTTGGTCTTGTCCGCATGATAGCATCTTCATTTATGATTTGATTTTAACCAGACTTGCACACAACTTGTACCACCATGAGGTCTGGGTTCCTTTCTTGAACCGGCCATATCCCATCATGTGTTACGGAGTTATGGCCCCTGAAACGGCAAAAATTGCCTATTTTGGTCTTGTCTGCAGGATAGCATCTTCATTTATGATTTGATTTTAACCAGACTTGCACACAACTTGTACCACCATGCCATCTAGGTTCCTTTCTTGAACCAGCCATATCCCATCATGTGTTAAGGAGTTACGGCCCCTGAAACGACAAAAATTGCCTTTTTTGGTCTTGTCCGCACAATAGCAGCTTCATTTATGATTTGATTTCAACCAGACTTGCACACAACTTGTACCACCATGAGATCTGGGTTCCTTTCTTGAACCAGCCATATCCCATCGTGTGTTGTGGAGTTACGGCCCCTGAAAGGGCAAAAATTGCCTATTTTGGTCTTGTCTGCATGATAGCTGTTTCATTTATCATTTGATTTTAACTAAACTTGCACACATTTTGTACCACCACAAAATATCTCCGTCAAGTTCGAATATGGGTCATGTTGGGTCAAAAAGTAGGTCAGTAGGTCAAATCAGAAAAAAAACCTTGTGAAGACACTAGAGGCCACAGTTTTGGTCCAATCATCATCAAACTAGCCCAGAATGATCATCTTGACAATATCTCAGTCAAGTTCGAATATGGGTGTTGTCGGGTCAAAAAGTAGGTCAGTAGGTCAAATCATAGAAAAACCTTCTGAACACACTAGAGGCCACAATTTATGTCCAATCATCATCAAACTTGCTCAGAATGATCATCTTGATAATATCTTGGTCACATTCGAATATGGGTCATGTCGGTTCAAAAAGTAGGTCAGTCGGTCAAATCACAGAAAAACCTTGTGAACACACTAGAGGCCACAGTTTTGGTCCAATCATCATCAAACTTGCCCAGAATGATCATCTTGACAATATCTGAGTCAAGTTTGAATATGGGTCATGTCGGTCTAAAATGTAGGTCAGTAGTTCAAATCAGAGAAAAACCTTGTGTACACACTAGAGGCCACATTTCTGGTCCAATCATCATCAAACTTGCTCAGAATGATCATCTTGATAATATCTTAGTCACGTTCGAATATGGGTCATGGCAGGTCAGAAAGTAGGTCAGTAGGTCAAATCAGAGAAAAACCTTGTGAACACACTAGAGGCCACATTTTTGGTCCAATCATCATCAATCTTGCTCAGAATGATAGTCTAGACAATTTCTCGGTCAAGTTCGAATATGGGTAATTTCAGTTCAAAAAGTAGGTCAGTAGGTCAAATCATATAAAAACCTTGTTAACATACTAGAGGCCACAGATTACCTCTAATCATCATCAAACGTGCCCAGAAAGATCATCTTGACAATATCTGAGTCAAGTTTGAATATGGGTCATGTCGGTTCAAAAAGTAGGTCAGTAGTTCAAATCAGAGAAAAACCTTGTGTACACACTAGAGGCCATAGTTTTGGTCTGATCATCATCAAACTTGCTAAAAATGATCATTTGACAATATCTCAATTAATTTCGAATATGGGTCATATCTGGCCAGTAAGTAGGTCAGTAGGTCAGATTCTTGAAAAACCTTGTGGACACACTAGAGACCCCAGTTTTGGTCTGATCATCATCAAACTTGCTCAGAATGATCATCTTGACAATATCTGGGTCAAGTTTGAATATGGGTCATGTCTGGTCAAAAAGTAGGTCAGCAGGTCAAATCATAGAAAAAACATTTTGAACACTCTAAGAGGCCACAGTTTTAGTCAAATCATCATAAAACTTGCTCAGAATGATCATTTGGACAATATCTCAGTTAAGTTCGAATATGGGTCATGTCAAATCAAAAAGTAGATCAGTAGGTTATTTTGTCATAACTTTGAACTGTTTGAGATAGAGCCTTCATATTTAGCATATAGGTTCCTTGTGACAAGGGCTTTCCACTCATATAAAGATTTGACCTGTGATGTTGACCTGTGACCTACTTTATCATAACTTTTGAACCATATGAGATAGAGCCTTCATATTTGGCATGTATGTTCCTTGTGACAAGGTTTTCTCAACCATTCAAAACTTTTGAGCCATGACCTTGACCTTTGCCCTACTTTGTCATAACTTTTGGAGCATTTAAGATACAGCCTTCATATTTGGCATATAGGTTCCTTCATAGGAGTGAGTGTTTGAGTTTGAAGTCTCACCAACAGCTAAGGTCATACAGTTATGGGACCTCTGTTTAAAGACCAATCTGAAAGTCTGGAGAAGCCTGGCATCGATCCTGCTACCCTGGTTTACAAGGCAAGTAGCATGACCACTTCACCATGAAGGCTTCTAAACTTCATTGGAATGTTGTGTAGATGACCCGCTAGGAAAATAGCATAACGATTAACAAATGGTCACAAGAGCTAAAAATAGAAAACATTGTAAATTTGCTTCAAATGCTAACTCCTTCTAAACCTTTGGGCCAATTGGATTTAAAACTTCACAGAAATGTTGCCTAGGTGACTCCCTACCAAAATAGTTAATACTCATTCCACTCCAATGAACAAGATGGCTTCCAGAGCTAAAAATAAAAAAATCTTCAAACGATAATTCCTTCTGTACCCTTGGGCCAATTTCATTCAAACTTTGAAGTAATGTTGCTTAGATGACCCTCTACCAAAAAGGCTAAAACAATCCTGCTCTATAGAAAAAATGGCCACCGGAGCTAAAAATAGAAAAATATTGTAAATCTGATTCAAACGTGAACCCCTCCTAAACCCTAAGGACAATTTGATTCAAACTTAACAGGAATGTTGCCTAGGTAACTCCCTACCAAATAAGCTAAAATCACTCTGCTGATGAACAAGATGGCAACCATAGCTAAAATAGAATGTACTCGAGACAGTGTCACACAGGTGAGCGAACCAGGGCCCTGTGGGCCCTCTTGTTGTAAATTGACTCAAGCATAGCACACCTCAGGCTCAGTAGCACAGTCACATTGGGAGCGTGATAGCTCAGTGGTTAGTGCACTTGCCTCTGATGCTAGAGATCCCGGATTCGATCCCCGGCAGCGGTGTATTTTTGGATATTATTGACCACACTGACAGAATCTTTTCTACAGTCGTTCACCATCTTCTGCTGATTCAAGATGGGCAGTTGTCAGTTCCTGGGGAAAATGTGCATTGACCTGGTTAACAACTTATGCATGCCAGCCCAGGAAAATTGTTGTTAGGTAATCTGACCGGCTTGAAATTAAGCCTAACAAGTGTTGACAAGGCAAAATAAACAAGACTCAAGAACATGAAAAACAAGCTTTGGTTTGAGACAAAAAGAAGAAATAGAAACATTTGAGGAGAAACACATTATCTGTTGCCTGGCAACAGATAATGTGTTTTTCTGTTAGATATGTCTCGTTGAAGTCTATTGCATACAATGATTAAAGTTCTAGCAAGAGCTTGACATTTTAATGATAGCAGGCAACCATTTGTCTTCCACTCATAAAAAATAATTCAGTAGAGCTTGAAAAAGTTGAAGAAACTTTTTGACCAATTTTGAGAGGCTTGTGAAGCCCCTCGAAATTGGTCAAATATTTTTATTCTTCCAGTTCAACTGACAAAGACTTTTAATTATGCCTGAAATGCTATTTGCTAGTTGCTTACAACTGTTATTTCTGCACAGTGACAAACAGAGTGGACCAAGGTTCGACCACATGAGTCTGATCTGGGTCCACACTGTTTACAGTAGGAGCTTTTGAAGTTTTGGAATACAGCAGCAGGGTATGCTTTGTAGCATTCTAACAGTTTAACCCTTGACCTGCTGAATATTTATATATGCCACACCCACTACTGATTATCAACCAATCAGATGACTTGATGCAAATCATTGCAACAAATTCATAAACTGAATTGCAAATAATGAAGATCCTGATCAGATGGCTTCGTTGTTTGGAAAATAAGGCATATATACGGGCTCAGCAGAACAAGGGTTAATATCAAAATAAGAATTTAAAGATACTCAAGTGATTTTTATTTTCTATTTTCAAGATTTCCAGATAAAGAACTACTCACAGCTCTCTCCGTATTGGCTCTTCAACCGATTTCATTTTTGTCAAAGGCAGAGCTAGCAGAATGGGGAAATGACTCTATTGACCGACTGGGGAATTTCTATGGACAGCCGAGGAATCTCGAATACAAAAACCCAGCCACCAAAGAAGCTGAAACCTACAGATCTGAGCCTGTGATTAGTGCCACAGACTTAAAGGTTTGTAGTTTTTATATAATTGTTGTTTTGTCAGATGAGGCAGGTCTATATTTTTAAGTGGGACTCACTAAGGAGTGAATATGTTCCAGTAAAGAAGTGCTGGACTTGTAATCAAGGGATCATGATTCCCTGCTGCTCCAGTCCTGCAGATTAGACTTTAAACTGTGGTCCATACCAGTCTGACCTTGTTGTTGGTAGGATGTTAAACAAACACTCATTCTGTCTAAAAGCCAGATGTTGAGAATTGCCTTTTTGTCAGAGGGCTAGCTGCTTGCACTCAGACTCAGCCCAGTTCAATCGTAGGTCAAAACATTTCCACAATCACAAGACATATCTACTCATTGCATCAAAACCAATAGAAACACACACAAAAGTCTACATTGTGTGCATCTATTCATTGTTTTGTTCTTTGTATTGATGGCGAACAACCTTATCAACCCTCTTAATGACAGTTGATTAAAATTAAAAGAAAAAAATCTCATTTTTATTTTTCCTCCAGCAATTATATTTTGCTTAACCCAAGCTGAACATGACAATCTCAATCTTTTCAAACAGTGTAGATCGAGATCAGCTGGCCTCCGAGCTTGGATCTATACTGTTTGTCAGTCTGATTGTGAATTTCAGTGAATAAATTACATAAAAGTAATATGATTGGGAATGTCATGAGTCAGAGTGGGTGTGGCTAAATTAATTCATTCAGCAGGATAAGGGTTAAAATACTTTCTTCTAGGCTGAGTGGCTGAACCTAAAGCAAGTGGTCAAGATCCAACAGTACCCCAGAAAATCTATGGCATCTCTCTGGAGACTCATTGCTGAATATCACAAGGAAGACTACCCGAATTTGAGAATTTTGGCTTCCCTTGCCCTAACCCATCCAGTACATACGGCAGACTGTGAAAGAGCCTTCCGTTCACAAAATAAGGTCACAACTCCTGGAAGGAATAGGCTGTGGTCTGATAAGTGTGATCAGCTAATGCGGGTGATGATAGAAGGACCAGGAAGTGATGAAGAACCAGACAATCTCAACACATTCTTCATTCATGCACTGACAGAATGGAGATCAGTTAAGGACAGATTGATTTTCAGTGCTTCTAATAAGCAGAACAAAGGCCATTAAAATTTGGCAAACAGTGCAGACTGACAGCGTTACAGTTATGAACCTGGGTTCTCAGACAGTCACATAAGCATAGTGGGTCCAGATCAAACTGCTCCTAGAAGAGCAGTCTGATCAGGGTCCACTAAATTTGCCATTCCAGTTTTAGTTTAATGTAAACACTTTAGGATAATTAGAGCTGTCAGTGAAACTGACTAGGGCCCCGGCAGCGCTATCAGAAATTTGTAGACGGACGGACAGACAGACAGACGGACGGACAGAGTGATTACTATAGGGCACCCACACTTTCAGTGCGGGGCCCTAATTACACTGTGTTTTCAGCTGTCTGAAGAGATTGTGTGCTTCTGCTACACTTTTTCAGGCAAGATAGCAGCATAACTTCATGTTTATAACTTTGTTTTAGGCAGGCAGAAGCCTGACTTTTTCATGTTCACAGCTAGTCAGTAGTGAAAATCAGTTTTTTTTTTTTTTTCAACCAACCTTTTTTGAGGTGTTCTTAAGTACTAGTCAATTTTAACCCTTCTCCTGCTGAATATTCAAATATGCCACATCCATTACTTATTTATCAACCAATCAGATTACTTGATTCAAATTAATTATTAGTGCAACAAATTCGTAAATTGAATGACAATGAAGATCCTGATGATCAGGTGGCCATCTGATCAACATTGTTTGAAAGATAAGTCATATCTGGGCTCAGCAGGACAAGGGTTAAAGTATTTTATTATTTAATTCATTTTCTGGCATTGAATGGAATAAAATTTCTAAATGGAAAGTGGTTAATATATATCCTTTCTGCATCTTAAAGTTTTGGATGGTGTCCTGAGCAATAGTGCAGATCAAGACCAGCAATCAGATCAGACTGCTGTTCTTAGTCTGCACTGCTGCTCATCATCTTCACTGTTTGTTTTTAAAATTGTAAGATATGTAAATTTTTAGATGTAAAGATTGTTACGTTAAGAAGGAATGTTCAGGAAAGGCCACAATCACAGATGTCAGTCACAATTTATTGACATTCTTCCTCAAAACTGCAGTCTCAGATAGCAGCATCAGCTTCCAGGGAAGGTCATTTTTTGAGCTCAGAAATGCTTAATATATAGTGGATAAACTTTAAAAAAAGGCAGGTCATAAAACTCATATGAACACACCTGTAGTGACAAATGGTTACTGGCACGTAATATGACCCTGTCTATGATGGCCCTATGTTGCCATTTGAATTATTTCTGCGATAAAATACAGTTTCAAGACATTAAATGATAAATAGAATCTTACACTCATTGCCATTTCATATGAAATTAATGAAACTCCCTAAAGGCTTATTGTAAAAATTTCATATGAAATTAACCCCCATTGTAAGATCCTCTATTTATGCAATATTTGAGTCAATATTTTTTATTATTTGTTTGTTTGATTTGGGGTTTAACGTCCCCGTCAACACTGTAAAGGTCATTTTGGAGACGTTGCTTCAAGTTTTATCGGACGTTTACCCGACTTTGAGATGAAATGACATCTCAAGCCCTGTCGCCCAATGAAACCAATAGGGTTTATTAGCATGGACGGTGCGCCTCTCCTGGACAGGCTTAGATCCTCTAAGTTGTTTACCAGTACTAGTGTGCGGGCCGAATTCAGCTCTGCGTGGAAGCATCATGTAGCCAGTATATTTCTTCAAGCCCCTATGGGCGGGTGCGGGTTTGTTTCAGTGTTGACCAAGGGGCAAAGAGTGTACACACAATAGAATTGAAAGAGCTAAAAGGAAATCTTTTCACTGAGCATGATAAAAAAATCTATAACTATATGCAATCACATTTGACATGAAAATAACATCATCACTTAATGAAAATACAGAGAACCCTCATTATAATGACACTATTTGTTCGCTAATATTTTGCCGTTATATGAAAGAATTTGCCGTTTTAATGAGTATGATTGGCAAAAAAGGGGCCTGCTCTCCTTACTAACTCAAAGAAACAAATGTTTAAGATATTTGTTAGAATATCTATATCATTTCTTGCTTGGTGTATCTAAAGTATGGGTTCAATATTGGCATTTCCAACCTGATTCATGCCTGTGCCGATTGGGAAAAATGCTAAGGATTCATTTCTTTGAAATTGTCCTTATAACCCATTTTGTCATTAAAATGAATTGCTGGTACATGTATAAAGAGGGCTGACTGTAACATCATCACATAACATGATGATAACAATCACATTTCACTGACATACACATGGATATATTGCAACTTATCATGGCACTTAACACATTGTTGACCGGCCCCGATAGCTCAGTTGGTAGAGTGTCCGCTCCGGGGAACGGGAGGTCTCGGGTTCGATCCCGGGCCGCGACATACCAAAGTCGTTAAAAATGGTACAAGCTGCTCCTCGCTTGGCACTCAGATTTACGGGGTAGAGCTACGACTGGTCGATCCAGTGTCAGGATAATGTGACTGGGTGTGGTATCATGTAATGTGTCTGGGACATGATACTTCAGTGAGGCAGCACTATAAACGTGAGCATTGAGCTCCCTGTCGCAACCAGACACCGTCGTGATATGACTGAAAAATTGTTGAAAGCGACGTTAAACCCGAATTCACACACACACAACACATTGTTGACTAAAAGTGATATTGCAATGTCATTTGTAAATATAGAAAATAAAAGTAAGAATTAAGGTGTTGTGCAGTGACAGTGATAAAGATAATTAAGATTTTACTTATTGTTCAGTATAAGCTTTTGTTGTGAGTGTTTGTTATTTGCCTCAATGAGGTGATTCTATCAAGTACATGTACTTATGCAACATACATTTTTTCATTAAAGACAAGAAACAATTATCCTCATTAAATGCATTCTTATTAAGAGCTTATGGTTAAATTTAATGCAAATGGTAGGTTTTGGTGTAATTTATCTCAAAATCCGTTTTTCCCCTCATTCTTCAAAATTTCATTTGTGGTAAAGTTTTGTTTGTATTAGATCTTAACTGCCCAGTTAACACTTTTAGATCATTTTTGAGCCGGTCAGTTTAACTATATACACTTTCCTGGATAGGCTTATACGTAAGCGGTTAACAAGTACAATGCGCATTCTTTTGCCAGAAACTGACAACTGCCGTTCTTGAATCAGCAGAAAGGAAGAGAATGACTTTAGGAATGATTAGTATCAATCCCCACGAAGAAAGTTACTGACCCTGGCAGGCATCAAACCTGCATCCTCCTGATCACCAGTCAGACGTGCATCCCACTGAGCTACCGAGGCGGGTTGTGGTAACGCAACAGAGACTCATGGGCCGAAGTTTTAGCACAGTCGAATGCACATCCTACTCTGTTGATCAGGTGGTCACGGGTTCCATACCTGCTGGAGTCGGCAATATTATTTGTGGAGATTTCATCTTGAAATATTTTCTTCGGTTTCTCTCCCTTCCCCTAATTCAAGAAGTGCAGGTCAGTTTCTGGCAAAAGAATGTGCACTGTACCTGTTAACCGCCTATATATAATCCTGTCCAGGAAGTGTGGAAGTGTGATTAGGTAAATTGACTGAATCCATATGACCTAAATGATACTGACTGGGTCGTAAACTCCAAGCAAAAAAAATTATATGTACTTGTGTGTGTGTTTGAATTTTATGTACCATCAACAACTAAGGTCAAATGGAGAAGGGACCTCGGTTTAAAAAAAGTCTGGAGTGGTGGGGAGCTGATCCACTGCACCAGGGAGGCTTCTATGTACTTGAGTGTGAATGATTGTTCATATATGTGTCATAATATGGTTGCTCAAATTAGCTTCATGCGTGCTACTGTATGCACTTTCCAGACATTTTCCCCCAAATTCATTTGATGATTTGAACTATTGCAATTTGACCCAAACCCCTTAAATACTGTTTATAATATGTAAGTTAAAAGATACAATGTAATCAAATCCCATTCAAACTTGAGGACTTTCAAGAATTCTTGTCTGGCTTCGAGACAGTAACCTTCATTATCCTGAATGGCAAATTCTCTTCTCCTCTCCATGGAGGTTTCCTATGCATGAAAACATATTAGCTTCCAAAATGTGAACCATTTATGTTAAACAACTGTGCCATTAATGTTAATTCACTGTTATCTGTCTTGCTACTGTGTTTAATACTGTTTATTCATTAATTTTTTGTGTTCATAGATTGCTGATATTATAATTGTTTGTGATACAAATAAAATCAAAGCCAACTGACAGCACTGGTGGGTCAATTGCCTCGGAGTGTAAACTGGAAAGGGACTTTGACCCTTTTGATTAACCCTTAAATATCTGTACTCTAAGCATCTGATCTGGGTCTATGCTGTTTGCCGAACCCAACACTCGATTCCAGCCAAGATTTTATAGATAGCCTTCTGACGTTTCACTCTGACCGCACAACAACAAGAATAGCGGGGCTATTTTCTTTAACTATCCTTAACCTTAATTTCCTACAAATTACTGATAGTAACCAGGATACCAACAACGAAAAGCTACTGCATTTAGTAGTAAAGATGTGTAGGAAAACCTCATCTGTTTGTGTCGTCTTCTGAAACTTCTTGCAAACCTTTCTTCGGACCCAGATCAGACGGTTCACTAAGATGCATTCAAATCTTGAACCAAAATGTTTGCAACACTTTTTTTAAAAGTAACAGGTCAACAGTTTTCGCGATTGGCATCCCGATATCTTGTACATGTAGGTCATGACACTTATGTCAATTTTAAGAAATTCTTCACCGCAGCCACTATGTCTACACATTTCACTTTAAATACTGCTTCTGCTGGATTAATGTAATTTGTTTGATTTGAGGTTTAATGTCCCGTCAACACTGTATATGTCATTTTGGAGACGTCGCTTCCAATTTTGTGGGATTTTTATCCAGCATTGAGATTAAATGACATCTCAAGCCTTGTCGTCCAATGAAACCAATAGGGTTTATAAGCATGGACGGTCTGACTCGCACCACTTTGCCTGCGCAGGCTTAGAACATATTTAACTGCAGCTGGTGTCTGGGAATGTGTGGCGACCGTTAAAAGCCTCCCTGCCTTACATCATAATGTAGTTTATATTTTCTTGTCCTTACGGATCATCGATTCCATTGTGAAATTTTGAAAATATTTGAGGGCCGAATTGGCCGAAACAACTAGTCTGGCCCAGAAAATACGTACATTTCATATTTTCCAGTTCTGTGATGTATTCCATGCTTCCAAAGGATAGCCGTTTTATAGAACATTTTTAGATTCTCCAAGCGGTGTACCAGTACTCGTGTGCGGTCGAATTCAGCTCTGTGTGGACGCATCATGCATCCCATCTATTTCTCAAGTCCCGATGGGCGGGAGCCAGTGGATTAATGTAACTTTTTTCTTATACGAGAAGAAAAACCGTTCCCTATTTCTAGCCCTTTGCCGATATTTTGATAAAACTATTATACAAATGTCCCATGAGTAGTCGTCATGAGGCAGATAGTTTTTCTGTCAAGAGCCTGGTTTAGTGACTGTTATGGCAAACAAAATGCAATAAAAAGGAAACATTTTCAAAATCAACTCAGAAACCATATTGAACATGCAATTAGTAGTCATCTGCTATGCAAATGATTACTCTATCCAGCATTGGTTTCAGTTGGTTGCCATGGCATTTCACATATGTACATAATAAAGTAAACATTTCTACTGAACACTCAAGGTCACATTGGTTGAGTCATCATCAAACTTGGTCAGAATGATCTTCATGACAATATCTTGGTCAAGTTCGAACGCTGGACATGTCGGGTCAAATGGTCTATATGTCAAATCACAAAAAAACCTTGTGAACACCGGAGGCCACAGTTTTGATGCAATTGTCATCAAACTGATTCGGAATGATCATGTCGAGTTTAAAAGTAGGTCAGAAGGTCAAATATTTGGTAAAACTTCAAGTTACTTGTGAACATTCTTGAGGCTACCATTTTGGTCAAGTCACCATCAATCTTGCCCAGAATGATCATCTTGACAATATCTTGGTCAAGCAGGTATATGGATCATGTCGGATTAAAAAGTAGGTAAAATTAAATAAAAACCTTGTGAACATTCTGGAGGCTTTTACGCAAGGTCAAATTTGGTCACAGACTTTTGTATAGGAATAAGGCAAAATTGTGTATTTTTTTAAGAAACTATTGCAGCCTGTGGTCTGAAAACTGGTAGATGCAGTAAGCTAAATGAGTGGATTAAACTACAAGCATATTCAAGGTCAATCTTTGACCTTGGCCCAAGGTCATTCAGATATGAAAATTGAAATTTATTTTCCTCAGAAAGCACTTAGCCTTTTATAACAAATATTCATACAAATAACCTTAGGAACAAACCGGCCCCGGTAGCTCAGTTGGTAGAGTGTCCGCTACGGGGAACGGGAGGTCCCGGGTTCGATCCCGGGCCGCGACATACCAAAGTTGTTAAAAATGGTACTAGCTGCTTCTCGCTTGGCACTCAGATTTACGGGGTAGAGCTAGGACTGGTCGACCCAGTGTCAGGATAATGTGACTGGGTGTGGTATCATGTAATGTGTCTTGGGCATGATACTTCAGTGAGGCAGCACTATAAAAGTGAGCATTGAGCTCCCTGTCGCAACCAGACACCGTCGTGATATGACTGAAAAATTGTTGAAAGCGACGTTAAACCCGAATTCACACACACACACCTTAGGAACAAGGAAATGGAAATTGATTAAAATGAGTTTGGTCACATTACCAAGATGACTGCCATACCCATATACGGTAAAAACCTTCCAAAATCTTCTCCGAAACCAAAGGACTGATTGTCATGAAACTTAGTATGTAGCAATGGGGACTTGGACTCATCATATTATGCTCACATGTGTTTGTTCAAATGATGATCCTCAGATGACCTTGACCTATTTTTCGTCAAGGTCACATTTGGTCACATAGAGTTTTGTATGGGAAAACGTCAAAACAATCTAGTTTTGGAAACTATTGATCTGGAAATTGGTAAACAGCAGTAATTAAGCTACATGAGTACATTAAACCAAATGAGTATTCAAGATCATTCCTTGGCCTATAGCCTTTCAGAATCAGATATGAAGACTAAAACTTATTATTATCCACTGGCACTTCTAGGCCGTTTGTGACCAAATTTTATATAAAAGCTTATAGAAACAAGAAAATTCATCAATATGAAGTTGGTTACATTACCAGTAATACCAGCATGGCCATATAAGGTAAAAACCCGTCAGAAATCTTCTCTCCGGAACCGACAGACTGATTTTCAGGAAACTTGGTATGTGGCATTGAGGACTTGGGCCTATTATAGTCTCTTCAAATGATGACCCCTGGATGACCTTAACAATTTTATGTCAAGGTAAAATTTGGTCGCATAGATATTTGTATGGGAAAAAGTAAAAACTGTATTTTTCGGAAACTATTGCAGCATGTGGTCTGAAAATTGGTAGATGCAGAAAGCTAAATGAGTGGATGAAACTGCTTGAGTGTGGGTGTGAATTCGGGATTAACGTCGCTTTCAACAATTTTTCAGTCATATCACGACGATGTCTGGTTGCGGAAACTACTTGAGTATCAAAGGTTAAGGTCAGTTTCTGACCTTTGCCTGAGGTTATTCAGACATGGAAATTGAAACTTATTTTTTACAGAAACCACTACTCTATTAAATGAGTCTATTTGCAGCGAAAGTCACATGAAAGTTTTGAGGAACAAACAAATTATTTTTTAATATGAGTTTGGTCGCATGAACAATATGGCCACTGTGCCCATATACCTGTGGACACAGATCCGTTCAAACTTCGATGGGCTTCATTTCATCTTGACTTGAACATCATTCAATATATCCCAACATCCTGCCAGTCAACGGCCGGACAGAAATAATTTCAAAACACAAGATGATTTTTTAATATGAGTTTGGTCGCGTGAACAATATGGCCACTGTTCCCCTATACCTGTGGACACAAATCAGTTCAAACTTCGATGGGCTTCATTTCAACTTTACTTGAAACATCATTCAATATATCCCAACATCCTGTCAGTCAACTGCCGGGCAGAAATAAGTTCAAAACACAAGGTGGTGTACATATGCACATGTCATTGCTGACTCCTGCACTGTCCAATCAAAATACATCTCGAATGTCAACCAGAAAGTGTTCGCCAAAATGAGAACAATCAATTGCTTGATCTAATTTTAGAAATCTTTGTCAAACTAACTTGATGCAAAGAGATTCATTGGAAGGTACTTCATACGAACTTGAATAGTTTGTGTCCACAGGCGTATAAGGTAAAAAAAACCTTCAGAAATCTTCTCTGGAACCAATAGGCCCAATATCAGGTCAAATGTCCAAGAGTCTGCCATGGTAAAAAGCCGTTTAAAATCTTCTTCTCAGAAATAACATGGCTGCATAAACTCTCAGCACTCAGGCGAGCGGCTCAGAACCACTGGTCCCCTGTTTTTTTTGTTTTTTTTTGTATACCTGACACGTCTCAACAGTTTCCATTAGAGTTTAAAGGTAAGCGATCTGGGGCTTAGTGAGTTTTTTAAACAGTTTTAGATGTACAGGACTTCACACTTGTAAATAGCTACTGTTCAAGTATACTCCAGATACGCTCGTACTGGTAGTTGTAGACATAGAAAGTTACAGCTAGATTCCAAAATATTGCAGCACATTTTAGTCAAGTAGTGCAAGCGTACAAGAAACCAAAAAGGGGGAAAAGAACTATATGTCAACTCACTGTCTGAAATATATTTCAGTGTCTCCTCGGTCATGGAAAAAAAATAATTGTAAGTTATGGTCATGGGAAAACAGTTGTTATTGCACTGACTTCAGCTGTTAAATATTTCATGCCCTCCATCTCGACGAAAATTTCCCGTGCGGTTCTTTTTGCCCCCGCTCTTTAGCGTCTCCAACGTATGCTGCAAATGGTAAATACCGTTTGCAGCCAGTGGTACCCGTGATAAGCGAACAGACCCAGTGATGCACTCTGAGCAACTTTGCTAGTCCAATGGTGCTATTGGCACTCAAGATAAATCATTTGGTTATGAGACACATACTACTTTAAGTTGCATCACTTGTAAAAGACAAGGCAATGTGCAAGTAATTTTCAAGTCAGAACTAAGTATTCGGCAGTTGACTGGGGGTTTCCAACTTTTGCATATCAATAATATACATATTTTGGTTTAGATATCCATCGGCTTCCTTGTGTAGTTTGCTATGCTCGTTTATAGGTAACACCTATTTTTTCATATTATTTCTGAGTTTGAATGCCAAATAACTGAACAAAGGATTGAAATTGTAGGTTGGTCAAAAAGGTTTTTTTTTTTTTTTTTTGCCGAGTAAATTTTGAAGACTATATCTTACTTCAAGTTGTTATTTCAAACTATGAAGTGCCAAAGAAACAATTAGATTATGCAGCTTTTCCTAAGGTAGCAGTATTGGTAATTATATGGGATAAATGAGTCAGAACACAACAAAATGCACCCGTTGGAGAATGTGATACATATAACTCCATATACAAAGAAAACATATAATTTCACTCATATGATCTTTTAATACTGTATGTTAAAAAATAGAAACGATTTGAACTTTTCACATAGAGTCTATGAGAATATGTGCATAGACATTAAATGTTCTGAAACAAAATTTAACAAGCAAATTCTTTTCTTGCTGAAATGTTTGTGTACAAATTCGCGTGAATTTGTTTGATTTGAGGTTTAAAGTCCCCGTCAACACTGTAAAGGTCATTTTGGAGACCTTGCTTCCAATTTTGTGGGACTTTTACCCGACATTGAGATGAAATGACTTCTCAAGCCCTGTGGCCCAATGAAACCAGTAGGGTTTATAAGCATGGACGGGCCGACTCGCACCGCTTTACCCGGGCAGGCTTAGATCCTCTTAGTGGTTTACCAGTACTCGTGTGCGGGTCAGTTTCAGCTTTGCGTGGAAGCATCATGCAGCCTATATATTTCTTCAAGCCCCTATGGGCGGGGACGGAAATTCGTGTGAAGAAATGTTATGTGCTTAATATGCTACGATTGTTGCTGTGTCTAAAGAACCGGCTAAGGCATTGCAGAGTTCGAGTCACAATCCTGTGTTTTCGTTTGATCCAGGGTTTAACGTCCCCGTCAACACTATTTTGGTAATTTTGTAGACATTGCTTCCATTTTGTGACTTTTCTCAAGCCATTGAAACCAAAGGGTGTATATGCATAGACTGTCCGATTCGCACCACTTTGCCTGTTTTCAAGTACACACGCGCACGATCAGTTTCAGCTCTGAGTGGAAGCACCATGCAGCCCAATTTACTTCTCCAAGCCCCGATGGGCGGGGCGGCAAACATGTTATAAAACTCGATTTTCTCCATATAAATAACGACTTACAGTAGTGTAAGGCTCTTTAATGTGATGGGACTGTCAAGATTATTTTACTTATTTCGAGCAGTATGTTGATCAGAGGTGGGCGAACACCGGATTACCCAGAGTAAAAAAAAACTTACTGACCTTAGTTAAGTAGTTTCGTGTTTGATGGTTAGTTCCATTGTGGAATTTGAAAATATTTGAGGGTAAGTGACAAATTGGCCTTATTACCTAGTATAGCCCAGGCGACATGTACATTTCATACTTTACAGTTCGATGGTAAATTCCTTGCTTCCAAAGGATAACCCCTTACTCGAACATATTTGTCTCTAGTCGGACCCACCCGAGTGCAACTGTAAGTTTTCCTTTGCTGCAGAATTTCTGCTTTTTTTGTGGGGGGGGGGGGGTGCTGTTGAATCCTCATTGTTATTTCATCTCTGTATTTCTGGTTTCTATATTCACGGCCATGTTGCACTGGTGATTTAGACGGCCTTGTCGCGGACAAATTATTTGTCTACACCATGACAGAAGCTAAGGGCTAGGATTGTGGCCAGGTAAAAATGATATAAGCCTCCTCCATCTATATTTGTTTTACTGACCTTGCCGAGGCGGTTCTTCAGTTATGGTTTATTATTGTTTTATAAGTACTGCAAATATATATTTTATTTTGGATAGCCGTTTGCCATTTCGTAGAAAAAACTGTCCTTTTTGCTTTCCGCTTGTGATGTTTAAATTACTTTGAATTTGTTTTATGTAAGTGTTTATTCCCTTTGGCGTCTTGGATTGGAGGTGTAATGTAATTGTACTGATTCCTAAAAATTGCACTGACTTCTATTTCGTATATGACTTCAGGATGGCTTGGACCCAAAGCGATAGCAGACCTAGTGATAAAGAGTCAGCGTTCTTTCCAACAAGGCCACGGAGATCCGTTCTTGTACGATAGACACGCTCTCACATAAGCCTCTGTCAACAGCCTCCGTGGCCTAGTGGATAAGAGCGCTGTCTCTTAATCATAAGGCCTCTCACCTCTGTGGTTCGAGCCCAGTTCGGTTCACATATGAGACGCCAAGTTCTACACCGGAAGGTCAGGTGGTTTTTCTCCGATTACTCCGATTTTCGGCCACCTTTGGTTACCGATTGGCTCGATATAAGTGAACTTGTCTAGAAGTCTTGAAAGGAAAGTAAAACCAAAACCAAAAACATCTCAGCCAAGAGACATCTTACATGTATATCAAAAACGCAAAAGTGTGGATTTTTTTTGGAAATGGCTCCGAAATTTACTTTTTGATAAAACGGTAATCGACATTTCTTTCATCGCTGCTTCTGTAAGTTGTCCAAGACTTTTGAATATTAAATGTGATGGAAGCAAAGAACGTTTAACATATAATAATGTTCACTTAAGTTTTATACTAATGGCGTGCAATAGTTTCTAACTATATAATCGGTTACATCAATACGTGTCGATTCTTAAAGGCGAACAATCCCTCTTCAGAAGCATATTTTTTCGTTAAGAAGAAGTTGTCGGCTACAAGACTATCAGTAGTCTAAAATCAAAGCGCTGAGAGTACTGGTGGGCCGACTGACTCTGAGTGTAGGGCAGATAAATAGTCCTGAACTGTGATTTTAACTTTTTCATTTAATCCTAAAATTCTGTTTTTAAGCAAATAGTGTAGATCTTGAGCAGACGCCGCATTTTGTTGCGACTGGTCTGGGTCTGCACTGTTTGCCAAGCCCAACATTTCCAAGATAATCCTCGTACGCAACATGCTGACCTCACTGCGGCTATTTTCTGTAAAATAATTATTCGGGTGAGACTAAAACGCTGAATTATTGGCTGAATTCAGCGTCCAGCTGATCAGCTTAAGGGGACTAAAACGCTGAACTGCTGATAAGCTGAATTTTTTTTATTACCCTATTTAGGTTAAATTTTATTTAAGAATGTGCATAAAATCTAGAAAAATAATTTCATTTGGTTATAGGAAACACATCCATCTATCTATCTATCTATCTATCTATCTATCTATCTATCTATCTATCTATCTATCTATCTATCTATCTATCTATCTGTCTGTCTCTTTCTCTCTCTCTCCTCTCTGTCTCTCTCTCTCTCTGAGGCTATCTATCTATCTATCTATCTATCTATCTATCTATCTATCTATCTATCTATCTATCTATCGTCCGTCCTTCCATCCGGCCGTGTTTGTCTTTCGACCCCCGCCACCCCGGCCATGGGAAATTGAAGAATGTATGTGCTGCTCAGAGCTGAAACCAACCGCGCATGAGTACTGGTAACCCGCTTAGATGTTATAAGCATGCACAGGAAAAGTGATGCCAGTTGGGTTGCAGGGCTTGAGATGTCATTTCATCTCAAGTCCCACAAAATTGGTAGCAACCTTTCCAAACTGACCTATACAGTGTTGACAGGGACGTTAAACCTAAAAACAAACAACCAAATCGTCTTTACCTTTACATTATTTGTCCCTTCAAAAATGAAGGGAGGGTGGATGAAAGGGTAGATGAAAGGACAAACGTGTCTTTGATGTAACAAAGATCTAACACTGATTTAATTAAAGGAAGCACTGAAATCCAATGATTAAATTATATAATTAATCAGCCACAATTTAATTGCCAATTAGTCCCAATTACAATTAATCCCAAATACTGGGTTGAGTGGATTACTGGAGAAACCAATATGTACTTTAATTTTAATTAATTATGTTATGCATGACCGAAATGACCAATAAGTGCATGGTTTCATTTGTAACTTTTGTAGCTTATATCTATATTTATTTGACAAACTTGCATCACTACAATTTTTATGACTGTGTTATAATTTTGCTAAATTTGGATTTGATCAATGAGATATTAAATTAGTGTTATATGTGCTTTAGTGATGGCGTTAATAATAGGTCATAGCCAAGTGAAATATTTCAGTAACTATGTGCAGGATAGATCAACTAAATGTTTGTGCTTTTCTGGGTGTAAAGTTGAGGATTTACTGACATTTCCTGCGGTGGTGGATGCTATTCCGACGGTTTCTGTAAGTATATTTTAATATTCCAAAACAACATATATATAAACTTTGTGACATCGATATTCGATTGACATTGAATTTCGATAACCGGTAGCTTGATATCGATTAACTAAGGCGTTGAGTGGTTATTGGAATGTTAGTTGGCATCGATAATTACATTATAGGATTTCAATACGTGGTAGCCTGATAATCGAAGGTGTTGAGTGGTTATTGGCATGTCATTTGTTATATTCTTAGATAAGTAAGAATAGGTATTGCATCCCGCCAATTTACCATTATGCATTTAAATTCCTTAAATCCCACTGTAATACCGGTAAACTGGGGTTTACAGGGTATGCATTATTTTACGTATTTTTTGCTCACAAAAATTGTGGGTATTCATTAGAACCGCCACGGGTATACATTATTTTATATATTGTTGCTCGCAAATTGATTTTGGGAATTTATTAGCACCGCCTCGCTGAGGCTGATCTATCGAGTTCCCACAATCTTATAAATTATTGATGCACAGCTGAACAGACTGTGCTGCCCGGGTACACGCAATGGCCTGACAAAGAATTTCATAAGAAAACACCGAAAAGCTAAGCAGTCCACTTAAATGTGGTGACCAGATTTTTAAAATCAACTTTACACAATATGATCTTGATTAGTATGAAATCTTAATATGAGTCTGAGCATGCTTTCGACCCTACCACTTTTTATGTGGTTATCTGTGTAGTTTATACAGTAAAGCTGGAGTTTGCAGCGGTCTACATTATTTTTAGTATCAAACATATAGGTTATGGGTACTCGTTAGAACCGCCCCATGCTTCTATCGAGTGCCCACAAGCCTTCCTCGTGTTTTCGTTATGGACAGTCTATGACATTTGTCACGTTATTGCTTGAAGAAGTTTAAGTTTGTGGTTTTATGTTTTCCAGGTTGTGGCTGTCCATTGTGGAATCAACAATCTTCCACGCGATTCGTGTTATGACGTTTTAGTGAAGTATGAGTACCTATATGAAGGAATCAAGAAATTGAACCCACGGTAAGTAAATATACATACCTTCACATACTTTCATGCATTACGATAACAAGACGTTTTGTTTGTTTGGATTGAGGGTACACGTCCCCGTCAACACTATGTATAGGTCATTTTGGAAACGTTGCATCAAATTTTGTGGGACTGTTTTTTCCCTACATTGAGATCAAACGATATGTTTATTTGGTTTTATATTTGTTTGATTTAAGGTTTAACATCCTCGTCAACACTAAATAGGTCATTTGTTGTGGCTGCTTGTTATAATCGCCTGAGGTGAGGCAATTCTTAACAATACCCACAATATATACTTCTGATATGAAATACAGAAGTTTATCCCTAAATGATCTTTGTTACAAATTTGCTTAATAGAAATATGCTGTGGGTACTTGTTAAGAGCTGCACCATCAAGGCGATTCTAACAAATACCCACAACGTAGTCGGCCCCGCCCATCTGGGTTTAAATAAATAAATGGGCTGCATGATGCTGCCACGCAGAACTGAATCAGACTGACTTATTTAACAAAATATAGATTGTGGACGCTAGAAAGAACCACTTTGATGAGGTGGTACTAACCCATTTAGTACCATAAACCCCAAAACGAGTACCCTGGCAGAACGCGGAGTCTGATCAGGGCCTACACTGTTTGCAAAAAGTTCAGCCATTTTCCAAATAGATTTTGAAGAAAGCACAACCTACACCGCTAAATTTTGAAATGAACTCCTGCTATATAACGGGAGGGAGATTCCATTCGGTACAAGAAGGGCTAATAGGTATCCACAATCTTTGTTTCTGAACAAAACTAAGTAAAATACTTAATACGGTATTATGATTAAATCTCCGTAAAGCCCGATTGGTCTCCATACAGAGTTGGGAAAGGGTGTTCTACAAGTAGTGTCTCATTTTAGGAGACCACTTTTTGAGTTGTCAAAGTGGTCTTTAAGACCACTTTTGATCAGTCCAAAAGGTGGTCTTCAGAAAGGAATTTAACTGTATTCAGACTGTTTGCTACAAGAGCATACACTTGTTTGTATTCTTAAAATCCCACATTATTTGGCAATGCAGCACTCAAAGATAGCATTGTCCTTTATGTGTTAATTCCATTAAGTATGAAAGTGTGCGGTGGCCGCGAGGTAAATGAAGCGGCAATTCACACCTTTAAGTAGGACAACAGTAGTCAATCCTATCATTTAGATAAGCGTGTGTACTTAAGTGTTGTTATTATAAGAATATGACACACAGTAATTAACCCATTTTGTATCAAATGGAACGGTCCTCCATATATATAGCAGGTGTCCATTCCAAAATTAAGGGGTGTAAGGTCATTTTTTCTTCTTCAAACTTCATTAGGAAAATGGCTGAACTTTTAACAAACAGTGTAGGCCCTGATCAGACGCTGCATTCTGCGGCGTCTGATCTGGGCCTGCACTGTTACAAGGGTACCCGTTTTTGGGTTTCTGGTACTAAAAGGGTTAATAGAATCTATTAGAATAGTTTGTATGTACTCAGTTTGCTTGTTTGATTTATGGTTTTGAAGAAAGCACAACCTGACACCGCTAAATTTTGAAATGAACTCCTGCTATATAAAGGGAGGGAGATTCCATTCGGTACAAAAAGGGCTAATAAGTATCCACAATCTTTGTTTCTGAACAAAACTAAGTAAAATACTTAATACGGTATTATGATTAAATCTCCGTAAAGCCCGATTGGTCTCCATACAGAGTGGGGGATGGGTGTTCTACAAGTAGTGTCTCATTTTAAGAGACCACTTTTTGAGTTGTCAAAGTGGTCTTTAAGACCACTTTTGATCAGTCCAAAAGGTGGTCTTCAGAAAGGAATTTAACTGTATTCAGACTGTTTGCTACAAGAGCATACACTTGTTTGTATTCTTAAAATCCCACAATATTTGGCAATGCAGCACTCAAAGATAGCATTGTCCTTTATGTGTTAATTCCATAAAGTATGAAAGTGTGCGGTGGCCGCGAGGTAAATGAAGCGGCAATTCACACCTACAAGTAGGACAACAGTAGTCAATCCTATCATTTAGATAAGCGTGTGTACTTAAGTGTTTTTTTTTTATAAGAATATGACAAACAGTAGTTAACCCATTTTGTATCAAATGGAATCGTTCTCCTTATTTATAGCAGGAGTCCATTCTAAAATTAAGGGGTGTAAGGTCATGTTTTTTTCTTCAAAATTCATTATGAAAATGGCTGAACTTTTAACAAACAGTGTAGGCCCTGATCAGACGCTGCGTTCTGCGGCGTCTGATCTGGGCCTGCACTGTTGCCAGGGTACCCGTTTTAGGGTTTCTGGTACTAAAAGGGAGCAAGGAGCAAATTCTTTCCCTTAAAGGGTAGACCCCTTTTTCAGTGGGACAGCTTATAGAAATGCGAATGTCAATAGGGTTAAATTCTTAAAGGAAAGGAGCAAATTCTTTCCTTTAAGAGTAGACCCCTTGTTCAGTGTGACAGGGCTTATAGAAAATCGAACGGAAGTCCCGAAAGTTGTCGGAAAAATTGTGATGTCTAGGATGTTGATCAGAAATAAGAAAATTTATGGTTAACCCTGATTTATTTCAGGGCAACTGTTGTCTTCTCAAGCGTACTCCCCAGGGCGACGAGTATATTTTCGACGGGCGCGAGTGCAGCAACCATAGATAAAGTGAACGATGAGTCGTGCCGCATAAATCAGGGACTGCGAAAGGTCGCCAGTTTGAATTGTTATCCAGACATAGAATTTGTTGACCATGATGTCGAGTTTCAGCCGAATGGAGTTATTCATCGAGAACTATTGAGTAGAGACGGCTTACACTTGAGCTTCCGAGGAACACAAACAATAGTGCAGCGATTAGAATCTACACTCAAACGTATACAAATGGATGAGTCAGTCAATTCTCAAGCCATATGTAGTAATGACTTTCCTAAAATATCAGTGGAGTCTAAGTCAGAATCAAATGCAACCTGTCAGTCTCTCACAACAGTAATCAACCCTACTGAACCGCCCAGGACTCAACTGTGTACCACACCCGCCATACCCACAACAATAAGATGTCTTCCTGTCGCTGCTGCACATGATATAGAGTTTGCTACAAACCAGAGGGTGGAAAACAAGAAAATGAAGGAGAATAAGAAGAATATCCCAAGAAGACGTCCACTTCCTGCCACACCAGCTGCGTTTGGAACTGTGTCAACACCATGGTGGATGTCTGCAGCATCTCCAAATATCTTTCAGCCACTTTTGATTGATAGTTCCGTTGACCATGAGGACGGTTATACTGTAGATGATGACGAAGAAGAAACTGCCCTAGTGACTGCAATAAACTTAATAAGTTCGTCTCCTATCAGGACTTGGTTAATAGGCGGTGGTGGTGGTGGTGAGCTTTCGGATGCAGAAAATGATAATGAATTTTCTGCAGTTGAGTACATGCAGCATGACAAAAAATTCAAGCATTCTGAAGCGGCTGACCTTCTTGAGAACATAAATGTAGAAAAAATTTCAAAGTTTCCACCTTTTCAACCGAAAGGCGGCTCCGTTTATATCGTAAGTGACGGCCAAAATGTTAAATATATGAATGACTGGAGGTCAGACGGATACACATGGCGCAATTATGGGAAAAACAAAGTGACAAATGGTGAAAAAATTCTAGAGAAATCTTACTTTCGAATTAAAAACGGTAAGGATGAATGTGATAATTTTCAGCGTGTGATGTATCGATTCTTTGGAAAAGATTATAACAATTTAACATTGATTCAATATCTTGGGGATGAAAATGAATATAAAGGTCAGCCGCATGGGAATCGTAAACATGGATACAGACCTCATAAAAGAACGATGCCGTCTGTATTAAATACAATCAAACAAACAGGAGATTCCAATCCTAAAAGTGTAAAGGATAAAATTGATTCGGATAACCCAGTTCCATTGAAACTGACAGGCATTCATAGTGTAAGGAACACCAAACAGGTAAAGAACATTCAATTTAATAGTCGAAAAGAGAGAAGACTAGGTCACGATTCCTTGTACAATCTACATGAATTGATGTATCACATTGACTCATATATACACGAAATAAAAACAGCTCCAGATCTCCAAGTTATTGTTGGGTATAAAGACATATTTGAAGAGTATGACAGATTATTGCAGTTAAAAACTGAAGACCCAATTCCGTTGTACTATGATACAACATTTTGCCTTGGTGACTTTTATGTTTCAACTTTGGCTTTTCAGCATATTATGTTTGAAGAGTCTCCGGTTATGCCATTAGCATTTATGGTGCACGAGCGAAAGTTTCAAAAATGCCATGAACAATTTCTTGATCTAGTAAAAACAAAAATTCCCCGGATTGAGAAGAAAAATGTCCCAATTATTACTGATAGAGAAGCGGGCATTGTAAATGCTTTTACTAAAATGTTACCGAATTCTCAATTACTGATATGTTGGAACCATATTTTACGTGATCTAAAATTTTGGCTCTCGAAACACGGTGGTACCGCCTCAGATATGAAAGCTTATGACATAAATGTACGACAATTGTTGCAATGCGAAACACGCGATGAATTTGATTCTCTTTTTGAAAAATTAAAAATAAAATGGAGCGAACCAATGGTTGACTATTTTGAGCAGAATATATATGAAACAATCACCAAACACGCGGCGCGATGGATACTTGAAAAAATAGATTTATATAATCCGTACTCAGGCGTAACGAATAATTGTTCCGAAAGTATAAATGCGAAACTAAAAAGACTTACAGAATGGAAGGAACGCGAGGTCGATAATATAGTTTTATATTTGCATTATATGCAAAGTAATGACGTGGCAGATCTAATGAAAAGTTTCTGTGGCGTCGGTGAATGGTCACGTTTACGAAAATATAAATTTGCATTAAAAGACCCTGACACCGTTGTTTTACCCAAACGGGTGTGTCACCCGGATAAAATAATTGACATGATAAAGGGTGATATAGAAACACTAGAACTTGAACGCAAAAGTCTTTGCGACTTGCAGGAAGAGGTCAATGAGCAGTCTGACGATTTTCTTGAAAAGGGAAATATTTCTATTGAAACAGAAGGTAAACCTACATCAATTCCCAAGGAAAAAGTGCCTTCAAACAAACGGAGAGAAGGTCAAAACTCTTTAGCAATTAAAACCATAGGTGAACACGGAATTACTTTAGTACCAGAAATGGGGTGTTTTCTAGTAAATGGCCACTGTGGTAAAAAATACGCTGTAACACTGTATCCTAAAGAAACCTGCCAATGCCCATCTACCAGCCGTTGCTATCATATAATAGCAGCAATGCTGGCAATTGGTCAACAACCTGGGCCTGATAAAAAGCCAATAAATTTAACTAAGTTACGGAAAAATAATAGAGCTAGGAAAGACAAAAAAGCTGGAACGAAAAGGGGCAGAAAAGGCGACTTAGACGAAACTATTGTAAATGCTGCACCTGACTCTATTTTAGTCAATAAAAGCGAATTAGATGAAGACATGTCTTTTGCTCTTGAGATGGACGAAAAAATTATTTTGTCCCATTCAACCCCCAAAATCGTAAACAATGAACCTGATGACACAGAATGCAATACGGATTCAAATCAATCAATCGCCCAGCAAATCAAAACTCCCAAAACACCCAAAGTGGTTATAGTATCCCCCGTTCGCACTCCCAAGTCCATTTTGAAAAAATCCAAAAAAACTCTGGTATTTGATAAGGAGGAGTCACCGATGTCTAAAAGAATAAAGCTCGAAAGCCCTTCAAATATATGCACTGAATCAGATAAGGAGGAGTCACCTATGTCTAAAAGAATAAAGCTCGAAATCCCTTCAAATATATGCACTGAATCAGAAGTAAAAAATGACGAAGTAATGTTAGAAATAAATGACTCAAGAAATGATAATTTAACAAACACATCAGATTTAAAACATGCAAAAGAAAACATAATTGAGTCACAAGATTTTTGGCTGCAACATTTGGCGCTTAAGAACAGCGATAAAGAATGCATTCTTTCTAATGGAAAACTTAACTCTCAAATAATAGAAGCTGTGAACACTATCGCACGCAAACAGTTTCCCACAATTTCTGGTTTACAACTCACTGAAGGGGTCCCTAAATATATTTCAAATGAACGTCGCTGGCATTTAGAACCAACAACAGCCATGAAAAACATCCCGAATGATAAAAGCCTTTCTTGTCAAATCCATCACACTGGTAGAGATCACTGGGTCGTTTCCTTTCGTGATGTAACCGACAGCCTTTTCATGTTCGACAGTCTCGGTTTTGATCGCCCCACACGAACTATAATGACACCCAGTCTTTCTATTCAGCTCGCTTTGCTATATGGGAAAAATTCCGACCAAGACTTAGAAATAATAATTATTGAGACCCAGAAACAAACAAACGGTGTTGACTGTGGCCTTTTTGCAATTGCCCATTTGGTTGAATTTTGCTCAACGGGAATTTTAAATCCAGATATTTCTTTCGACACGAAACAGATGAGGCCCCACCTGAGAACATGTTTAGAATCAGAAACCCTATTAAAATTTCCAACAATTAAAAAACGTCCTAATATCAGAAAGCGTATGCGCTCTAAACATAAGTCCATACCAGTCAAACTACATTGTTCATGTCGGTTACCAGATTGTGTCGGGGAAATGGCAAAATGCGAATCCTGTAAAATTAATTATCATAAGTACTGTGTAAAGGCTGTTGCTGATTTTTCATGTCCAACGAACAAATTTTTCTGTCAGAAATGTTTGGCATAACCTTGATATAACACACCTGTGCAACATAGTGCATTTTTCACATCTCCTTTAACCTTTCTTTGTGTTTTCTTCCCAAAGTGTCCTCTGATCAGGGGCTACCTTTGGGACTGTTCAAAAGTTGTATTTAAGACCACTTTTGAACAGTCCCAAAGGTGGTCTTAATATAAGAATTTTACTTATAGCTTATTTTGAAGGGTGAACTTAACCTTTCTTTGTGTTTTCTGCCCACAGTGTCCTCTGGTCAGGGACCACATTTGGGGCAGTTAAATAGTAGTAATTTAAGACCACTTTTGAACAGACCCAAAGGTGGTCTTAATATAAGAATTTTACTGTACTTTCCATAGAAATGTAATAGCAAAAGATACATTCAAAATAATCGCAGAATTGATATGGTTCAACCTATAATTTGGAGCAAATAATAAAACAAAAATGTATGCCCATAAAAAGCCCAGTTTTCTCTATACAATGCGGGGCTTGTTCTATATTATTCATTTCAATAATTTCATAGTGTGAAATCTAATGTGTTTGTTGAAAGACTACTTTTGAACAGTCCCAAAGGTCGTCTTAATATAAGAATTTTACTTTTATCTTAATTTTGAAGGGTGTTCTTAACCTTTCTTTGTGTTTTCTGCCCAGTGTCCTCTGGTCAGGGACCACATTTGGGACAGTTCAACAGTGGTATTTAAGACCACTTTTGAACAGACCCAAAGGTGGTCTTAATATAAGAAATTTACTGTACTTTCAATAGAAATGTAATAGCAAAAGATACGTTCAAAATAATCGCAGAATTAATATGGTTCAACCTATAATTTGGAGCAAATTATAACACAAAAATGTATACCCATATAAAGCCCAGTTTTCGCTATACAAGGCGGGGCTTGTTCTATTTTATTCATTTCAATAAATTAATAGTGTGGTTGATGCGGGACAAGTGTGGTGGTGCAATTTTACCAATAATCTTGCCAAAATTCATTAATTAATGTGGTTAAATATTTAATGAAACCGATAAAGAAGTTTGACTGTGACCCGCCATTAAAGACAAGTTAATAACACCTGATAGCCAGCCCGCGGCAAAACACTGAACGTGTATAAATATATGAGTATTATCGACAATACATTCAATTACAAAAAACACACCTGTTAAATTAAACAGGATAGAAAAAACACCGAAAATTAAATATTTTTGGTAGAAAATTATAATATTCAGACCGTATTTCTGCTCAAAATATAAATTGTGGTAACTGGTTTGTACCTCCTCGGCGAAGCAGTTCTAACGAGTACCCACAATCTATGTTTTTAAGAGAAATAAGAAAGATTATCTGCACCCCAACCCCAAGTTTCACTATATAAAAGTGGAGTCATATTTTATAAGCGTGTTTTCGTGATGTAATCAGTGTGAAGCGACGCTTAAGATCGGTATGTCTGATCCGGGTTTTCCCTTTGGTGTCTTTGATGGGTGGAGTAAGTTAATTGTATCGATTCCTGATCTTTGTTTTACTTCTACTTTACATGTCTATGTAGAAGTTTTGTGGTCTATGTATGCGTGTTTCTTACATTCTTGTATAAGTATTGCAGATTAACTTTTATGTTGTTATTTGTCACCTGTATGTTGCAAATCTACTAATGGAATCTTAAACAAAACTTATCTTGTTTTTCTTTATTTTTCCCTGTTTGGTTAGTAGAGTTTAATGGCCCAGTCAATATTATTTAATAAGCCGGAATTAATGATATGTAGAAAAAAATGGTCCGGCTTGCTTCTCTGCACGGAGCATTTTAAGAACTTCATTCTAGCTGACTTTATTTAAGCAAGTCCATGTAATGAGTTACCAATAGGGTAAGTGGGTTTTACTTGCGTATACATGATATTTGATGTCTGTTCAAGATTAGTCCGGTTCTCCCTAGAGTTTCTTCATTGTGGCTCATTATAATGTTATAGCAAGGTTGGGCGGTTAAAACCACCCCCGGTTTTAACCGGCGGTTTTAACCGGTTAAAACCGCCCCGGTCAATACTCCTCAAAGTGGTCAATACTGGTCAATACTGGTCAATTGAAAATTTTAGTGATTGATTGGTCTGATAGTTTGGTCATTATGGTCAGATCAGTGATTTTATAAAGAAATGTGTTAGAATTAAGAAGAGAACTGTTTCGTCCCTGCCAAGGGTACTCATCAGGTGGCTTCTGTGGCTACCACGACAGTTTTTGTTTTTGTTTTTATGTTTTTTGTGATTTTTTTTTTTTCTTTTTTTTTTTTTTTCTTTTTTTTTTTTTTTTGTTATTTTTTTTTCTTTTTTTTCTTTTTTTAATTCTTTTATTTCTTTTGTGTTTTTTTTTTCATTTCTTTTATATATTTTTTTACTATTTTTATCATATATCTATACATAATATACAGATAATGTCAGTTATGGATTTGAAATGACACACACATTTATACATTTAACATGTCAGAGCACTTTTCAATCATTGTCTTAAAGTTCACTCATTCTTTGTCAGAGTTTCACCAGTCAATATTCTCTTTGCCACGGAGGAATCTATAGCAGAATACAAGCTTTGCTGCTTTCTGTAGACCTAACCTGTTTCTGAGCTTAGTTTGAATTACTCCAAAGTTCGAAAACACACGCTCTAGGGAAGCAGAACTCGACGGCATTGACAAAAGTTTCATTGCTAACTGGCACAAAGTCTTATTCACACTGTTTGACCGTTCAATAGATGACCACCACACTTTTGGTTTAGTCTTACTGATCACTGATTCATGCACAAGAGTCTTTGGTATTGGCAGGGAGTCTGACATAAAGTTCAGTAGCTCAGGTACACTATCCACATCAATTTCGAGCAATATTTCTTGGGCACTGTTTGTATGATCTGAATCTAGTTTCTTGCCCCTGTACATAGGATGTAGAAGATTGGCGAGGTAATGAGTAGGTGTCATGGCCTGTCTGAATCTGTGCCGGACTTTGTCGCTGTATGGTGCTAAACTGGGTGACTGGAGCAAATCTAACCATATTTCACAGGAATCTGCGATCGTACTTGTGTCAGATTGTAGTTTGTCAAGAGCTACTGAAACTGGCTGAAGTTGTGATTGCAGATTCTTCACTTCATTAAATAGTCCAACATTGTGAATGAGGTTTCTAATTCTTGAGTCAATAAGATCCTCATTCTGAGCCACTATTATCATCATGAATGGTCTGTTTCTCATAAAAGTCTCAATACACTTAAGCTGGCTGTTCCATCTTGTATCATTTGGAAGCTGGGGTTTCACTGAACCTGACATCTCACTGAGAAGAGCCCCAGGTACATGATGATTTCTGAAGTACTTGTTGACCTCAACAACTTGGTTGATGACTTGGGAAGGGGTGATGTCTTGTCCCAGTAGATTCAGCCAATGAGATGAGCAGCCGTAGACAGTAAGATCAGGGTCAGCTTCTTTCAGGTTCTGTTTCATGACCTCCATCTTTTTCTCGTTGTCGGTGACCACGCCTGTAACCTTGCAGTCATAGGTTTCTTTGGCTTCTTTGATGGCATTCTGGGCGATGGACGTGCAGTAGGCGGCTGTCTTTTTGTTGGTGCCAGTATCAACAGCTGATAGGAAGTATGCAGAACCCTCAGTATGTAGACTGGTGGCTATGATGGGTGTGTTGTGGATATCACTCCATCCATCTTGCATCATGACCACATCTTTGCCCTTCAGCTCTGATATCATCTTCGTAGTGAGCTTCTCATGGGTTTTGTCGAGGAGAGGGCCGCCGATGTCTTTGCGGTTGGGAGGATGGTACCCTGGTCTCAACATTTCTATTGTCTCTCGCCAAACAGGATGGTCGGCAATGTTAAAAGGCAGGTTGCAGGCGTAGAACAGTTTCGCTATCTGCTCATCTAGCTGGGCCCACATGCTGGAGTCAGTTGAAATACCATAGCCACTGACACTTCGCTGCTGCAGCCTCGGTCTCTTGGCTGGAGGTTGTTCATCATCGGTGATGGGAATGGTTGGTTTAGTTGGTTCATTTGAGTTGGTTGGTTCTGTTTTTATCTCTAGTGGTCTTTTTTCAGCTTTAGATCTACTTAATCCAGGACATTTCTCTCTGTGTGTCTTTAGTCTTAAAACCTTAGCACTGACTTCTGCATTACAGTCCTTACACCTAGCACTTAGCTTTTTACCATCTTCTAGCACAGTATAAAAGTTCCATATGGGATCTTTGGGTTTCATTTTGACACTTTGATTTAATTACTTCTTAATCTGATAACACAAGATAACAGAATGACAATGTTTTTACACCTATGAATTAACTCTGGTGTCACAAATAATCCTCCGCTCAGAGACCTATGATTGGTCCATTTTTTTTTGCAAAGAGGACACACTTCAAAGACAATTGTTGACCCTTGAAAATGTTTTGATAGTATTTTCAAGCTTTGTCTAGCACTTAATTGCTATAAGAATAGAAGCCACACTTCAAAGACAATCTTCATGCATGACCTGCTAATTAGTGACTAACAAATGGGCATACTTTTATAAGTATTGTTTTCAAGTTTTTGTGTTTTATTATAATTTTCACACTTCAAGATTTAAATGCTGCATTTGGATATGTTAGATATGAAAATTGGTGTTTGTTCTTTGTTTACAGTCTTTGACAAGACTTAATTGATAATCATGTCTTTAATGTTAAAAATGTCCAAATTTAAGCTAGTTAGCTTAATCTTATAAAGACTCATCTAAAGAAATGAAAGAGAGAGAGAGAGAGAGAGAGAGAGAGAGAGAGAGAGATCAGCAGAACATAATCTTTAAGGTATACATGTTCAATTAAAGCCATGAAAAAGTTAATGTTTGGGTGGTAAAGTTTGACTTTTAAGGTGTTTGAATAGGACTTTTACAGCCTCAAAATATTTTTTTTTCATATATTAAAGACAATTTTCATATTTAAGCAATCAAAGTTAGTTTACATTTCTTAATGATACTGGTAATGGAAAGAGTATGCATGGTTTGACCCATGAACAGATCTTTATATGACCACCTAGATTTCAATCGACCAATCAACCACTATTGACCAGTATTGACCAGTATTGACCGGTTAAAACCAGTATTGACCACCGGCCCGGTCAATATGAGTATTGACCGGTTTTTTGCCAACCTTGTGTTATAGAAAGAGTGTTTTGGTGAACAACATGAGCGGAAATAAGAACAAAAATATGTTTTGTTTTGTTTGTTTGATTTAAGGTTTAACGTCCCCGTCAATACTGTAAAGGTCATTTTAGAGAAGTATCTGTTTTTATTTTCACCTAAATCTCATGTAAAGAGGCTCATGTCAACCCGTATACAGGCATATTAGCCTAATTGGCTATGATCAGAGTTAAGCCTGACTTAACTGGTAACCTTATAATGAAAACACGCCTATTCAAACACATTGAAAATTTTAGGGCCCAAAAATGAACAATTCCAGATAACAAATCAATAAAATATTGTTCTTGGTTCTGCACAAAACCTAGATTGGAGGTGGTTCTAACGAGTACACACAACCTATGTTTTAGATCAGAATTTAGAAAAAATATTGATTAACGCTCCAGCCCCCGATTTTACTATTTAAAAGTGGGGTTCGAGGTGGTAAAAAGTATTTAGGCATGTTTTCATGATACGCGTCCATGTATTATAATGAATAGCATGCTTGAATGCACAGCCTGATCCGAGTCTTCGGTGGCGCACCTGTAAGTTGCAGGAATATAGGATGACTGCAAATAGTCATTTAAACGTTTTGGCGGTTCTTGCAGTTGACTGCACGTTTTATGGCTATTTTCATTCACTCTTCCGTAAAACAAAGTAAAAAAATATATATAATCATTTCTCTTAATCAATGCTACCTATATTTATGGACTGCACAATAATAACTCTCACACACCAAGCAAAATACGCCGTGAAAAACATGTAAATAATAAAATTCAGCATATCAGCAATTCAGCGTTTTAGACCCCTTCAGCTGATCAGCAGGCCGCTGAATTCAGCAGGAAATTCAGCGTTTTAGACCGTCCCTAATTATTCCGACAAGTCAGTGATAGTTGCGTGGACTTTAGCACAGAAGAGCTTTTCTGGTCGATTGTTTATCTGGTCGATTGTCAAACAATCGACCAAAAAATAGCCGTGTTATTTGTTCCGCTATGGGGTCAGAGTGTTGCGTACATGTCAGTGAGTTGTCTGTAAAATCTGGTATGGAATTATGTGTATGGTGTTCGCAGAACACGGCGTCTGATTAAGATCAACACTGATTGCTTTAGGTATAAGAGCTTATTGATATTCCGAAACAGTCCTTTTCGTAGCCTGCACTCAGACAATCGGCCAATAAGTAATGTCAGTTCTTTGATTTATTTATCTACAAACCCTCTCACCGTTGTGTTTCTTGAGTACACTCTTCCATCACTAAAGTTGGGCTCATCCATTCTACTAAACAGGGTGTCTAGCTGAATGGTAAGCAATATATATCCCGAGAAGATGGCTCAGAGCCTTCACTGTTTGCATAAGTATCTGCACCTGGCTTAATAGCATTTGTTTTTGTTCCGAGAGGTGGGCTTAATTAATATGACGCAGTAGCATACATAAGATTCAAAATACAAAGGGATAATTTGAAACCGTAGATTGTAGATTCTCTATTTCAGCACTGATTTGAACTAAAACTACCTTAAATACAACTATTTAAAGCAAACAGACCCTGAGTAGCCGATTGAACCGGCGCGACTAATCTGGGTATTTGTTGACTACTGAAACACTCTGACCTATATATAGCATCGATATAAATAGCGCGACTCAGTGTTTTCTATTCATCACCATAATCTTGGTTTTCACAAATCAGTGACAGTCACGTGGGCATCAGCACGAATTCAGTTTCTGTCCTTTATACAGTGAAGCCTGAACTAGAGTTTACACCAAGTGAACCTGAGACGTGCACGTCAAGTGCACTTTTTGCATTAAAATGATAGTAAATTTGTGCATCTGACGTAAACACCAAGTGCACAAGGGTGTAAACTTTCATTCTTACCCCACTGTAACTGTGGGTCGATTGTAAAACAATCGACCTCGATTGTAAAACAATCGACCCAACAATTGAGAACAGAAGCTGGAAGTAATTTAATTTTAGGCTATAGAAGTCGCAGATACAATTTACTAAGCGGAGCTATTCAAGTGTTGTCAATATATGTCAAATTTGCTGAGTCCACCAGAAGATTCGGTAGAATACCTTTCGCTTGCTTTCTGCATGTGGACCAAATGGCCATATACGCCACAGCTTTGTTTGTGTTACAGATGAATTAGCACCGTCTGACGACTTGGTTTAAAGTTAGGTGCAAGAGATAGCTCCGCCTAGTCAATTTTATTTGCGACTACTATTCACAAGCAGCGAACAATAACCGCACCGGTTAGAAACTGCGGATGTGCAAGCTGACTTGTATATTTAATTGTTCGCAAAAGGCTAAAACAGATTTCTCGTGTTCAAGCTTGTAGACTGCAATTTATGTATGACTGTTGTGCTTATAATTTTGAAATTCACTATCTGGTAGTTTGATTTTCAATGTAGACATTGCTTAAAGCGTTCTATGAGGTATTTTTCCTTACATTTTAAAATGCTTGTAAAACCATCTTGCATACTTTTTCTGATTGTACATGTGGGTGTTTAACTCGTACTTTTATCTTCAGTGGGAAATGTGTCGATATTTTGCCATATACTGTTCCGAGAGGTTGGCTTTATTGATATGACGCAGTAGCATACATAAGATTCAAAATACAAAGGGATAATTTGAAACCATAGATTGTAGATTCTCTATTTCTGCACTGATTTGAACTGAAACTACCTTAAATACAACTATTTAAAGCAAACAGACCCTGAGTAGCCGATTGAGCCGGCGCGACTGATCTGGGTATTCGTTGACTACTGAAACACTCTGACCTATATGTAGCATCGATATAAATAGCGCGACTCAGTATTTTCTATTCATAACCATAATCTTGGTTTTCACAAATCAGTGACAGTCACGTGGGCATCAGCACGAATTCAGTTTCTGTCCTTTATACAGTGAAGCCTGAACTAGAGTTTACACCAAGTGCACCTGAGACGTGCACGTCAAGTGCACTTTTTGCATTAAAATGATAGTAAATTTGTGCATCTGACGTAAACACCAAGTGCACAAGGGTGTAAACTTTCGTTCTGACCCCACTGTAACTGTGGGTCGATTGTAAAACAATCGACCTCGATTGTAAAACAATCGACCCAACAATTGGGAACAGAAGCTGGAAGTAATTTAATTTTAGGCTATAGAAGTCGCAGATACAATTTACTAGGCGGAGCGATTCAAGTGTTTTCAATATATGTCAAATTTGCTGAGTCCACCAGAAGATTCGGTAAAATCCCTTTCGCTTGCTTTTTGCATGTGGACCAAATGGCCATATACGCCACAGCTTTGTTTGTGTTACAGATGAATTTTCACCGTCTGACTACTTGGTTTAAAGTTAGGTGCAAGAGATAGCTCCGCCTAGTCAATTTTATTTGCGACTACTATTCACAAGCAGCGAACAATAACGGCACCGGTGAGAAACTGCGGATGTGCAAGCTGACTTGTATATTTAATTGTTCGCAAAAGGCTAAAACAGATTTCTCGTGTTCAAGCTTGTAGACTGCAATTAATGTATGACTGTTGTGCTTATAATTTTGAAATTCACTATCTGGTAGTTTGATTTTCATTGTAGAAATTGCTTAAAGCGTTCTATGAGGTATTTTTCCTTACATTTTAAAATGCTTGTAAAACCATCTTGCATACTTTTTCTGATTGTACATGTGGGTGTTTAACTGGTACTTTTATCTTCAGTGGGAAATGTGTCGATATTTTGCCATATATTGTAGAAATTGTGCAGAAACTGTTTTACTTTTGGAATATTATTTTTGAAATATTATTGTATTGTATTACGTTGACATTGTATGTTATTTTGATTCTTGACGGGAATCAAGGGACCACCTCCAACACCCCTACCCATGAGAGCGCAAATATCGCTCTTTGGTTGGTAATCTGATCCCATGTTCCCCTTAAAGAATCGCAATGACAAATTTATTATTACTGCAATGCTATTTCACGACATTGTCTCAATATATGACAATCAATTCTTTGCAGCGGTTTATGTATGCAATTGTCGTAATCAAAGGCACCCTTTAACATGCTCTACGTTGACCATACTGCTGACTGGAAAATAATTAAGTTCGTGTTTTGTTTCGATTAGACATGTCTGCGTCATCACTATTTTGGCCATTTTGGAGACGTTGCTTCCGATTTGGTGGTACTTATTCCCGACACCGAGATGAAATGACATCTCAAGCCCTAACGCCCATAGAAACCGCCAGGGTTTCAGGAGCTATTCGACTCGCATCACTTCCTTGGCAGGCTTAGGCCTAATAGGTTTACCAGTACTAAAGTTCGGTCGGTTTCAGATCTGCACGGAAGCAGCATGCAATCAATTTATTTCGCCAAGCCCCGATGGACAGGGCCGCTAACGCCATGTTAGAATGAAAGCTTGATTATGAAAAAACAATGAAATAAAGTTCCATATATAATTTTATATAAGTTTGGTGCATGAAATTATTTTTCTTTCATTTCTCATCGCCTGTGCATTAAATCCAAGATGCCAGACATCGCAGTTCAGCGAAGGCGAGTGCAAGAGGGTAATATTTTGCTGAAGGGGTAAATTGAAAATAAACGCCCTTACTCTGTCCAATTAACAGCCTGCACATTTTTTTACAGAATAAATATTTTTCACGAAATATATCAGCTCTAGCAGTGGATTGCTGAGCAATAAACTACAGATTGGAAGTTAGTTATAAAGTAGATCAAATCACGAGCGCGTAGCGCGACTGATTTGTCTGCTTACAACGACTCTACAAACTGTGATTTATAACTCAAATATAATTCACACACTAGAGCTGATCTCTGTCGACTCTAACACACTGAAAATCGGCAATCATGCTATTGTTTCCCTAAAAATCTGCCAAATTTTCACTACGATTAGAAGAAATCCCGCAAAATATATCGACTTTAACACAGTGCATTGATGTCCTTTCTGGTGGTTGTAATGCGAGAAAATGACGTTACGTCGTCTGACGTCTAAGAATCTACTAGTGACGTCATAGAACATCAGCTATTCGCGTCACGCATTTCTCTTCTGTGATTTATTGCAGTTATGTTACATTGCCTATACTGGCCCGCTGTGTTACATGGCTCATTGTCCATGTTAACAATAAACTTTGTGACTGCAAATAGTAATCTGTCCGTCCGTCTGTCCGTCCACATTTTTTATGTTTTTTCTTAATAACTTACAAACCGTCAGACACATCAACTTCAAACTTCAAATATAAGGTCACAATATCTATACAATGGCATGGCATGTTACGTAAATCTAGCTACAATACTCTCAAAGTTATGGCCCTTTGAAAAACTGAAAAATTCAGCTTTTTTCGTCTTTTTTTCTTCTTTATTTTAAAGCCGCTATAGCTATTCAAATGAAAGGAGCAGTCTCTATAAGGCTGTTTTCATGGCCACGACCGATTTCCTTTAAACTTTGTAGCTTCAAATTGGTACATATTGACTGTCTAATTGTGAATTTTTAGACTCTTTGGTCCACTGGTTTTTGCTGTATACACTATTAAAGTGGGTGGGGTAATGTCACCCCATCAGGGGTATACCAACAAAAATGCTATTATTTTTGTTCAAAGTGCATGACTGGAGGCGATGTTTGCCTTATGCTTACTACCCTTTTAGGCATAACAGCCGGTGATAACAGTCTTATAAATATCAAACAAGAGAAGAGTTTATACGCGCTTGTAAGTTGTACCCAAATATCAGTAATTTTTATTCCCCAACTTTACGAAAAACCACAACACCTTTACAGTTTTCAACTTATTTCAAAGATCTTTCATAAATATAATGTTGATGTAATGGCCATTCTAGGTATATGTCAGAATTATTGTTAGTTCATAAAACTTAAAGAGTTACCTGCCCCTGAAATTGGATTTACCCATTTTTTTTAATCGTAGTGCATTAATCCGTTTGTAGTACTCACAACTTCATTTGAAAGTGAATAAACCGATTCCATGCAAATATTATTAAATAGATGTGGACAAGGAAGTCATTTGATTTAATAGTGCATGCTAGTATTTCCTTTTTTTTTTTTTTTTTTTTTTTTTTTTTTGGTTATTTGTGAACTCTTAATTTCCAGGTGCAAATGGAACATTTGTCAACTGTCAAACATTTTTGACCACCAAAGCAGGCTTTGCTCATGTTGTGGAACCTCATTTTAGGCTGATACTGTGCTTAAATATAAACCTGTATGGTCTCACGACATGTTTAAGAATTTGTTAATTTACTGATCTTCCTCTGAATCGCTAGATGTACTCCATGTGTCAACAACAGCATCATAAACAAAATCAATATGTTCCCGGCTTGGTTTTGCTTCACTATTTTCTGTTTTGTTCCGGTTATACGAAATACCAGAGAACAGAAGCCACATGTGCGCAACATCTCAGGGTACGAGCTCAACTTCTGCACCCACAATACCATCCAGTGATTGGGTTCAGTCCTTGTGTATATTCAACCTACATGTTACATGTTTTATTAGACGTGTGGCGAGAACGTATCTGTGCTTTGAGAACTCCATCTTCTTTGTGTGCCATTATCTCATATGATCCATTGTCGTCAAAATGTTCATCTGTGTAGGATTTGGCTTGTTTCAGCTGGTAAATACCCAGTATCAAATCCCTGAGTTCATCCTCAGTCATCTCTGGGAAATTCTCAAGTTTCTCATCATCGATCTTTTTCCAAATAACCCGTTTCTTATCCCAGCCATTATTTGTCGCGCCTGCTATTAGCAAGGAGCGATATAGGCGCCCGGTTTTCCGTCCGTTCGTCAAGGCGTCAACATTTGCGACCACCCTAGCGTTCATCCTAATAGTCAAGTTTATTTCTCAAGAACTATAAGAGCTTCATTAATGATACTTGTTGGAGTCTAACTGTTTGTTTTCTTTTGCTCCAGCATTTCAGTGGTTTCTTGCTGTCGAGTCCTCGCCGTTGTCTCACCTCTGTGGTTCTTTGATTTTTGTGTTCACGGAGATGTTGCACTGATGAGTTAGGAGGCCTTCATGCGGACTGAACAAATTATTTGTCTAAATCGCGACGGAAGTAAGGGTGAGGATTGTGGCCACGTAAAATCGATTTAAGCCCCCCAGTGGAAATCTTCCACTGACCGTTCCAAGGCGGCTCTTCTGTGGCGATTTATTTATGTTGTTGTTTGTTACTTACTGTGTGTATCACTTGTGTCTTTTAATTTTGGATGGCCATACGGCCATTTTGTGGGAAAGTAACTGTCCTTATGGCCTTCCTTTGTTTCCATTATGGTCTGGTCGCTTAATGTTTGTATTTCTTTCCCTTTGGTGTCTTTTATGGGTGGAGTAAGTTAATTGTATCAATTCCTGATCTTTGTTTTACTTCTACTTTGGTACAAACTTGTATCTGTGGATGGCAACTTGAATACAAGCATCCATATTTGACCTTGACCTACATTTCATGGTTCACTGACTTTGTAAAATATAGCGACCACCCTAGCCTTCACCCTAATGGTCAAGTTTATTTCTCAAGATTTATAAGAGCTACATTAATGATATTTGGTGCAAACTTGAATCTGGGGATGGCATCTTAAATGCAAGCATCCATATTTGACTTTGACCTAAATTTCATGGTTCACTGACTTTGCAAAATATTGTGACCACCCTAGCATTCACCCTTATGGTTAAGTTCATTTCTCAAGAATTATTAGAGCTTCATTAATGATACTTAGTACAAGCTTGCATTTGAGAATGGGATCTTTTGAGCAAGCATCTATGTTTGAACTTGACCTACATATCATGGTTTGATGACTTTGCACCCCCACAGGCGCGACATAGCCTTCGGCGGAATTCTTGTTACAACCTTATCCTGCAGCTTATTTGGAGTTTTTGCTAGGGCCATCATTCTTCTAGCAATTACTTTGCCTGAATCTTAGCTTGTTACCAAAGTTAGTCTAAATGCATTGCACAATGAGCAAACAATCCTTACATAGTCGCCAACATATGGTATTTGACTATTGGGCATTGTGTTGCTAAGGGCTTTCCGCTTTTTAATTCTCCCATTAGCTGATTGGACAACCCATCTCACCTCTGTAACTAGCGTGGACTCATTCGCCTCTTCAGTCGTATGTTGCTTTTGAGATTTGTTTAGGAAGTGAGGCATATGAGAATTGATTCCAAAATCCTTTAGTATATCTATAGCATCCCTGAAGCCGCGGTCTACAACGAGAACATCATCTTCTTCAAACCAGTCAGTAATATTTTCTGCATTAGTCTTTAACATGTGTTCGGTAATCTAAGCATCTGTGTTTTTCCCATGTGCAAGATATGGTCCTATCACAGTCAAAATGTAACCATCAGTGGCCACAAGCATTATATATAGGTTTCAGCAAAGGCTGTCCTTTATGTACGGAATAAGATCTTCTCTGAAATGAGTAGTTTCCACTCTTCTCAATATATATGTACGTTCCATCAGCCACTGCGATTGCAAAATCAGAATCTGAATCCCCAAATAGGATATTTGCCAAAGTTGATTATGATTCGGGGATGTTAGAGAAATACTAAAGGGTTATGAAATCAATTCTCATATGCTTCACTTCCTAACCAAATCTCAGAAGCAATATACGACTGAAGAGGCGAATGATTCAAGGCTAGGTACAAAGTGAGATAGGTTGTCGAATCAGCTAATTGGAGAATTACAAAGTGGAAGGCCGTAGCAACAAAATATCCACTAGTAAAATACCATATGTTGGCGACTATGTAAGAATTGTTTGCTCGTTTTGCAATGCGTTTAGACCACAAGGACTGAACCCAATCACTGGATGGTACTGTTGGTGAAGAAGTGGTGCTCGTACCGTGGGCTGTTGTGCTCATGTGCTTGCTAGCATGCACTATTAAATCAAATGACTTCTTTGTCCACATCTATTTAATTATATTTGCATGGAATCGGTTTATTCACTTCCAAATGAAGTTGTGAGTACTACAAACGGATAAATGCACTCTGATTTAAAAAATGGGTAATATACAATTTCAGGGGCAGGTAACTCTTTAAGTTTTATGAACTAACAATAATTCTGACATATACCTAGAATGACTATTACATCAACATTATATTTATGAAAGATCTTTGAAATAAGTTGAAAACTGTAAAGGTGTTGTGGTTTTTCGTAAAGTTGGGGAATAAAAATTACTAATATTTGGGTACAACTTACAAGTGCGTATAAACCCTTCTCTTGTTTGATATTTATAAGACTGTTATCACCGGCTGTTATGCCTAAAAGGGTAGTAAGCATACGGCAAACATCGCCTCCAGTCATGCACTATGAACAAAAATAATAGCATTTTTGTTGGTATACCCTTGATGGGGTGACATTACCCCACCCACTTTAATAGTGTATACAGCAAAAACCAGTGGACCAAAGAGTCTAAAAATTCACCATTAGACAGCCAATACGTACCAATTTGAAGCTACAAAGTTTAAAGGAAATCGGTTGTGGCCATGAAAACAGCCTTATAGAGACTGCTCCTTTCCTATTGTTATTGACAGTTTCCCTATAGTAATGCCCTGTCTGTTCGTCTGTCCGTCCGTCCGTCCCTCCACCCATCCGTCCATCTGTCTGTCCATCTAACCGTCTGTTCACCAACATTTTTCATGTTTTTTTCTTTATAACTTACAAACCTTCAAACGCATCATTTTCAACCTTTAAACGTTAGATCACAACAGCATTAAACAATTTCATGGCAAGTTACTTAACTCTAGCTATAATACTCTGAGAGTAATTGCTTCTTGAAAAACAAAAAAAAATCAGTTTTTTTTTTTCGTCTTTTGTTTTAATCTTAATTTCAAAACCAATATAGATATCCGAATGAAAATGACGCTAAAGTTATTGACAGTTGCCATGTAGTAATACCCTTTCGTTTTTTATTCATAACTTACAAACCGTCAAGTGCATAAACTTCAAACTTTAGATACAAGGTCACAATATCATTACACACTTACATGGCAAGTTACGTAACTCTAGGTACAATACTCTAAGAGTTATGGTCCTTTGAAAAAATCCAACTCCTCTGATGGCACTGCCGTGGCCCTAGTCAGTTTCACTGACAGCTCTAGTTTTATCCTCACCTTAACTTGTGACGTTTCTAAAGAGTTCATACGAATTAAATTATATTTGCGATCAAAAACAGTTTCCTGAATCTTGCTCATTATGTATTATTGTTGTTTTATCTATGTTTGAAAAGACAGCTGTACATTAACCAGTTGTTATACTGCCCAAAACAACATAGGTTTTTGATTTGTCCGCGCAAGGGCAGTTATTTTCCAATTACCTCATGAGCAAATATATGCTACCCTTTCGAGCTGGCCTTCACTGGATAGCGATGTCCGTCATCTTGGATTTACTACAGTTGTAAAAGAAATATATGCAAAATAATTTGATACACTACAATAGTTTCCAGCCAATGAATTAATAAACAGTAACATTTTGATTGTTTATTTCCACTGAGTACCGAGATCAAGCAGTGCGTGCAGAAGGGCGGGTTTGATTATATCACATGAGCCCCCCCCCCCCCCCCCCCCCCCCCAAGCGAATTTGTGTCTTCGAGCATTCCGTCATGGCACATTTTAACTGCGCATGCCAAGCCATTCAGAGGGGCCAGGCATATGGCTTTCTATCTGAAGTTTCCTCTTGATTCACTGCTTGTATGAGGGAGCAGCGAAGGTTCTGGCGGGACTGCGCGAATGCGCAGGCTCGCCTGAACCTTCGCTGCTCGCATAGGCGATAAGTACCAAAATCGCATGACGGGGCCCACATGTAAACATATACTTCTGAAGACGTCCGCTACAAAAGAAAACATAACAATGTACAAAATGTCGCCAAAAGGGTTTTCCAGTAAAACATATTAGTTATTTTTATTCTTGACATGGAACATGGCATGGGATCACATTCCCGGCCTGAAAGCGATAATTACCCTCGCCTAACGGCTCGGCAAATATCCCTCTCAGGCGGGGAATGTGATCCAATGTTAACTTCTAATAATGCCTTTAGAGATTGCGCTGTGATTAGCTGCAGCTATCCCTATCTAGAACAAACTAACATGGCCCCGAGGTTATTTGATTTTTTTCCATTTCCATGCTTATCTCAGCTGAGCAAGAAATTTGTAAGGCTCGAAATTATTAAAATATAAAAAGATGAGGTCATTTCCCTACTCCTTTCAAGACAGAATTTATTTGTCCTGCTTATAAATCTCAAAATGGCAGCAACTGTTGATATTTTAAGAATTATGAGCATGCAAATTTCATGCACAGTTCAGTTTAGTATGAAAAAAAAATTTATAACGTCGGGACATAGTCCAAAATGTGTTCGAGCCACTGAAGTTCGACTCTATCTGCATTCATTTGTAATCGTGTAGTGCATTAATTACAGTTTTCTGCCTGCCACTCAGTAGACACAGTTCGATGTCTTGGAATTGTTATTACATTTAAGATAACGCACTAGTTTGATGAAGTGTATTTAAATGGTTCCAAAATGACACTTTTAATATGTTTCTTATTTATTTGTTTGTTTGAGTTGAGGTTTTACGTTCCCAACTCAAATAAAAAACAAATAAACAAACACATTTTGAATTATCAAAATAGATCATGCCTGTTTCCTATTTAAAATGGATTCAAAAAGACGTTAAATTTCGGAAAAGGTTAACTGGTTGCCTATGTTTAACATTTTGTTACGATTCTAAACGTCCTTTCAACAGATTCTTGTCTATTTCTTGCTTACTTTAGAGCACAAATAAACGTTTACATTGGAATACAAATAAAGGCTTAATGTATATTGAGTTCATACTTGCTTTCGGTCAACCCCTCAACTACACTACAGTAAAAAAATTCTCGTTAACAAGAAAACAAACTGAGATCCTTGTTAACCCCACTTTATATAGTGAAGACAGGTTTACAAAGGTAAACATAAACGCTTATTTGCTCAAAAACATATTAGATTATTGATACTTGTTAGAACCGCCTCTTTGATTTGGCCAAAAAATAAGGCAACTATTAAAACAAATATCCCAAAAAATGCGGATACGAAAGACGCCATTGTAGAGCATGGTTGTTATCTTGATATTGCCGGGTTCTAAATTTCATACTGTCCCACAGCGTGATGTTAGGATGCACAGTTTCATTGATGTAGGGTGTGTTGCAACCGGCTTTGTGATAAAATAGAAGTGAAGGCAATGATCAGGAATCGAAACAATTAACCCACAGCTCCCATCAGAGTCACCGAAGGGAAAGAAGCACTGACATAAAACAACTAGACCCTAATGGAAACATCAATAGCGGAAAGCCAAAAGGACAGTTACTTTCCCACAAAATGGCCAATTGGATATCCAAAGCAAAATAATATAAGCGATACACACACTCAAAGACAAACCATACAAAAATGCGATAGAAGGACTGGCTTGGATCGGTCAGTGAAACGAAGTCCACTGTGCGGCTTAAATCGATTTTACATGGCCACAATCCTCGCCCTTATTTCCATCTCCGTGAACACAAAAATCAACCAGCCACAGAGATGAAACAACGGTGGGGACTCGACAGAAGAAATCACTGAAATGCTGCAGCAAAAGAAGAGCAACAGTTAGACTCCGATGGGCCCGACCAGAAACAGAGCATCAGGCACCAATCAACATAAATTAGATACTCTCTTATTCCCAGTAAGCCTTTACGCTGGAACCGTCATAGAATCTGAGGCCTGACCAACCGGCGTGCAACTAAAGAGGGATGCAAAGCTGTCAACCGTGATTGGGTTAACTTCCATGCATGCAGTCTGTCGTGTAGCATTTATGTTGGACCCTATCTTTTTATATCGAAGAAAGATTTGACGAAATCGGGTGCTGAAGTCATTGTATTTGTTTTTTTTCTGAATTTATATATTAAGTCCCCATAAACTGCGGGTTCCGATAAACCTTGTTGCAGATGCAATTTACGTAAAGCTTTGAATTTTGAAATTAAATCGGAATGACGTCGATAAAATTTTGAAAAAAAAGCTTTGCGTAGTTTATGATGCCAATAACCCTGATTAAGAAGTTTAGTAGTTGTTATGAGCCAGGCGTAGCAGAAAGATAAAGCAAACAAGCCTTATGGAAAAAATTTACAAAATTTATTTGCAAACAATATTTAATCTGTAGAAGTAAGAAAATTAAATGTACTTAGCTCTGTTATAAAATATCCTTGAATGAATCTATTTTCCTTGATCCCACAGAATTCACAGTAATATCCTTTAACAATCCAACACAGGATTTAGAAATAACTTTTCTTAAAAACCCAAACATATAGACCCAAAGATTTCTCTAAAATGTTCCACAGGGCTGTGGAATAGGATGATGTAATGCAAACCTGAACTGTCTAGAAGGTTCCAAAGTACTTTTCCTTGCAGACAAGATGTTTACAAAAGTGAAATTAATCTGTGACTCAGTTTTCGAGAGTCTTCTATAAGAAGATTAACAAGGTATTTATAACACTATTAGGTCAGCATGTTGGGTGAAAATGGGAATCAGAAAAATAAATCCTTATGTATAACACAGTTAACAATTTATTTCGCGTGTTGAATAAAAATCAAAAATGAGTTCCTTTAAGAGCAATGAAAACATTCATAAGAAAGAAGATGGGTCATACTACGTAGTTTCGGCTAATAAAGCCTCATCAGTGACACTGTAATGATCCGGCAAAGAAAGCCAGAGGAAATATACTGCAATTTTGCGAATTTCGAATTGGCAGTCGATTCAAAGACTGATATAAATCAAAATGGGGTCCAAATTATTAAAAACCTGTCTAGAATATGAGTCTAAACCAATAATTTATTTCTGATTACTCAGAATATTAGTCATTTAAAAGATTAGCCACTCTGGCAAATCGAATTAATTGCGAAATATAAACGCCATAGGATGCCGCACGAGGCACATCACCATCCAAGGAAGGAACATTTACAATCTCAAAACTAAAAATAGTGCGTTTATCATAAATTTTGCAGGAAACAAACCCATCTACAATAGATACACTCCCACTTGCGATAAACTTTACAGCACAAACTCATTTGTATCGCGTGAGATTCGCACTTGCGATTCAGACAATTAGGTTGCAAATGGCATTTTAGCCAATCAATTGCTTTTATGAAAAACGCGATATTGCGCGTAAATCGCGATTGTTGACCAGCCAATCAAACCTGAATGTCGAAAACGACAGCACAGACTGCTTCACGTTTCAAAAGCAACCAATCAATACTAAGTGGCTATTTCACATGTATCGTTCTGTTTCATTTCCCATTTTTATTTCTTCAAATTTTACTTGTTTCAGATTTTTTTTTTCACTTTGAACATAACATAATTATCTGATCGTTTCCGAAAAGGGGACAAGTCAATTATTCATACAATTGCCTGACGGTAAAGGATACAATATAGGTACTCCATAATGGTTGAAGTTGACTGTCAAAATGCAGGGTTTTATTGACAAAACGTTTTATGACACCCAGGTGCAACTTGGGGCTATAAAGATAGCTGTTTAAAACAACTACACAATATCGTCACTTATTCTAGATGTCCGAAAGAGACCATGTCCTTTCGCTCGCATAAGCGACCCATTTTGTAATTACTTATTTTAATTTTTTATAAATTTAATCAGAGAATCAGGTTGTGTTTTCTTGGAAATGTATTTGGAAAATGCCTGAACCCTTTGCATACAATGTAGAGACCTACTTCTGCTGCGTCTGATCTGGGTCTACACTCTTTTGCCATTTGGCGACAAATGGAATCTTCCACCTTATTAATAGAACAATAAATATCAAAAATGAGTTTCAAAAAGTCCATTTCAAAATTAAAGAGTATGAGGTTGGGTTTCCTTCAAAATGTATATTTGTGCAAACCAAGTAGGTCCGGATCAGACGCCTATTTCTGCTAGGTCTGATCTGGATCTGCACATTTTTGTCGCGCCTGCTATTAGCATGGCGCGATATAGGCGGCCGTTTTTCCGTCCGTTCGTCCATTCGACTGTTCGTCCGTTCGTTCGTCCGTCCTTGCGACCGCCCAAGCGTTCACTCTTATGGTCAAGTTTATTTCTCAAGAACTAAAAGAGCTTCATTAATGATACTTGGTACAAACTTATTTCTGGGGATGGCAACTTAAATACAAGCTTCCATATTAGACCTTGACCTAAATTTTACGTTGCACTGACTTTGTAAAATATTGCAACCACCATAGCGTTCACCATAGTGGTCACGTTTTTTTTCTCAAGAACTACGTTTAAGAGCTTCATTAATGCTATTTGGTACAAACTTGAATCTGGGGATGGCAATATAAATGCAAGCAGACATATTTGACCTTGACCTAAATTTCATGGTTCACTGACTTTGTAAAATACTGCGACCACCCTAGCGTTCACCCTAATGATCAAGTTAATTTCTCAAGAACTGTAAGAACTTTATTAATGATACTTGGTACAAACTTGTATCTCCGGATGCCAGCTTAAATGCAAGCATGCACATTTGACCATGACCTACATTTTATGGTTTACTGACTTTGTAAAATATTGCGACCACTCTAGTGATCTCCCAAATGGTCAAGTTAATTTCTCAAGAACTAGAAGAGCTTCATAAATACTACTTGGTACAAACTTGTATCTGGGAGTGGCAAGTTAAATGCAAGCATCCATATTTTACTCGACCTACCTTTTATGGTTCACTGACTTTGTAAAATATTGCGACCACCCTAGCGTTCACCCAAATAGTCAAGTTGATTTCTGAAGAACTGTAAGAGCTTCATTAATGATACTCCACTGACCGTTCCAAGGCGGCTCTTCTGTGGCGATTTATTTATGTTGTTGTTTGTTACTTACTGTGTGTATCACTTGTGTCTTTTAATTTTGTATGGCCATATGGCCATTTTGTGGGAAAGTAACTGTCCATATGGCCTTCCTTTGTTTAGGTTTCCATTATGGTCTGGTCGCTTAATGTTTGTATTTCTTTCCCTTTGGTGTCTTTTATGGATGGAGTAAGTTAATTGTATCAATTCCTGATCTTTGTTTTACTTCTACTTGGTACAAACGTGTATTTGGAGATAGAAACTTAAATGCAAGCATCCATATTTGATCTTGACCTACATTTTATGGTTCACTGAAGATGTAAAATATTGCAACAACCCTAGCGTTCACCCTAATGGTTAAGTTCATTTCTCAAGAATTATTAGAGCTTCATTAATGATACTTAGTACAAGCTTGCATTTAAGAATGGCAACATTTATGCAAGCATCTATGTTTGACCTTCGCCTAGATGTTCGGTGACATTTCTTCGGTGACTTTGCGACCCCCACCCCCATGCGCGACATAGCCTTAGGCGGAATTCTAGTTTGCCATTTGGCGTCAAATGGGATCTTCCACCTTGTAAATAGCATAAGACCATTCCAAAATTAAAATATGCGAGTTTTTTTTTTTTTCAAAATTTATAATGAAAATGTCCAAAGCTTTTGGAAACAATGTGGGCCCCGATCAAGCGCCCATGTCTGCGTATGAGCTTGGTCTGCTAATTTTGCTAATTGGTGCCTAATAACATCTACCACCTTGTTAATAGCACAATGCAACCAGCACAAGACCATTTCGAAATTTAAGAGTGTGAGGTTGTCTTTACTTCAAAATTTCCGACATAATTCATGTTCAGTCACTCGCAGAAACGGCCCATTTATTTAATTATTTATTTTTTCAATTTTCATTTATTTTGTTTACTTAAATTAGTCCATTTCAAAGTGGAGGATAATCAGGTTGCGGTTTCTACGAAATTTATTTGGGAAATGACTGAACTATTTACATAAAATCTAGGCCCTGGTCAGACGCCTACTTCTACTGCGCCTGATCTGGGTCTTTTTTACCATTTGCCGCCAAAAGGAACCTTCCACCTTGTAAATAGAACAAATCCATTTCAAATTTAAGAGTGCGAGGTTGTGTTTTATTCAGAATTTATAATTTGTAAAGAAATGACTAACTTTTTGCACACAGGGTAGGGCCTGATCAGACGCCTTGTTCTGTTGCTTTTGAACTGGGTCTGCACTTTTTGCAAATTGGCGCCAAATGAAATCTCCCACCTTGTAAACAACACAAGATCATTTCAAAATTTAAGAGTGTGATGATGTGTTTTCTTCAAAATTTATGTTCAAATGTCTGAAGCTTTTGGAAACAATGTAGGCCCTGATCAGACGCCTAGTTCTTCTGCGTCTGAACTGGGCCTGCACTGTTTGCCATTTGGTGAAAAGCGGTTCGAGTAGAACCGTCCATGCTTATCAATCCAATTGGTTTCATTGGGCGACAGGGCCTGAGATGTCATTTCATCTCAATGTCGAGTAAATGTCCCACAAAATTGGAAGCAACGTCTCCAAAATGACATATACAGTGTTGACGGGGACGTTAAACCTCATTCAAACAAAACAAATATACACGTATAGGACTGCATGATGCTTCCAGACCTGAAACCCGCTGCACATGAGTACTGGTAAACCATTTATATAAACCCTATTGAGTTTATTGGGAGGCAGGGTTTCAGATGTAATTTATGCTAAGTGTCGGGTTAGAGTCCCAAACATTTGGAAGCAACGTCTCCAAAATGACCTAAATAGTATCGAAGGGGACGTTAATCCTCGAATCAAATAAACAAACCGGGTTTCCACATTTTAATTTGGCGGACTCAAAGGGTCCTGGTTTAAAACGGCGCTCACATGGGGGCACGTGTACATGTAAGTATTGGGGGTTCGCTCGTGACTCTTTACTATCGGTAGAAGAACGGTGTTGTTTTCTCCCCTGTATGGTAACTGTTTATAATTGGGCCTCATCAAGCGATTTTGGTACTTATCGCCTATGCGAACAGCGAAGCTTCATTCGAGCCTGCGCATCCGCGCAGTCTTGCCAGGACCTTTGCTGCTCGCTCATACAAGCAGTGAATCAAGGGGAACCTTCAGACAGAACGCCATATCCCTGGCCCCTCTGAATGGTTGGGCATGCGCAGCTAAAATTTGGCATGACGGAATGCTCGAAGACACAAATTCGCTTGGCGGGGCCCCTAAAGTACACATGACAATAGCACACCCATACGCAATCATTCTACCCCAAAACCGGGTATATACTGATGTTATTTTGCCTATTTTACTCCATAAGTAAGTTGCGGGTTCTCATTAGAATCGTCTCGCCGAGGCAGTTGTATCGAGTACCGACATGCTACATTATACGTCTAGGAACAGAATAAGGGAAAAATGTATACCTTGTAAAGTCCAATTCTCTCTATATACTGTACATGTAAACTAGGGTATTGTGGGTTGTTCATTACATGGGCTTTAATAATATGTTAATACACCACCTGTTTGCTCCAATTAGGAGTAATTATTAGTTGGGGGTGGGTGAGGGTCGGGAAGGAGACTTGGAAGCGTGTTCAATAATGCGTGCGAATACAAAGCAGCATGTCATTTTCAAGCGCCTGCGTGGATTTGATTTGTTTGATTTGAGGTTTAACGTCCCCGTCAACACTGTAAAGGTTATTTTGGAGACGTTGCTTCCAATTCTGTGGTATTTTACCCGGCGTTGAGATGAAATGGCATCTCAATGAAACCACATTACGATAACACATTCGTGTAATATGGGGCATTTTTCAAACCTCAAAAATGGATTTTTTTCTGATGAAAATTTGTTATTTATACTCTTAACATAGGTTTTGGGGCGGTTCTAACGAGTACCCACAACCTATGTCTTGGAGCAGAAATAAGGAAAAGAAAGTAAACCCCATTTTTCTCAGGCTGTATAAAGTGGGGGTAAGGGGGTGGGGTCTTTAATTCACGGACTTGATCACGTGGTGATAGGGATTTGAAGCATGACGGTCCGACTCGCACTGGCTTAGATCCTCTAAGCGGTTTTCCAGTACTTGTGTGCGGGTCGGTTTCAGCTCAGCGTGGAATCACCATGCAGCCCATCTATTTCTTCAAGCACCGATTGGCGGGGGCGTTCGCCTGCATGGAGCATGGCGCGATATAGGAATCTGGTTTTCCGTCCGTTCCTCCGCGACATAGGCCTAGACTGCGGTGGAATCCTTGTGTTGACGGGTCACTAACTTTGCATTCAAAGCACCGCTTGCTGCACCTTTTAGACAGTTTGTAAGCATATATGATTGAAGCGAATCTGAAGCGAATCTAAGCTTTTGGTACATGTCGCATATCAATATGGTGTTAATTACCTACATGTACGACTCATGAAAACTCGCTTATTCAAATATATTAAAAAAAATACCATAAAAATCGGACAATTTTTAGATAAAAATTCTGACATTTTTCATATTTCTGCCCAAGTGAGTGAGTGTTTCAGTTTTACGTCCCACCAACAGCTAAGGTCAAATGGAGACGGGACCTCGGTTTAAAGACTCATCCGAAAGTCTCTCTGCCCAAGATTGTGGATACTCTTTTGAATGCCTCGGCGAAGGGGTTCTAATGAGTACCCATAATCTGTTTTGGAGCAAAAATAGATAAATAATGTATACCCCTTTACACCCCAGTTTTATTGTATAAAAGTCTACGGATTTCATACATGTGATAACCTGACATACTGCAAATTGTAAAATGCAGTAGGTCGGGCAAACTAATCGCATGTTAAAAACACGATTTAACGAACACTATCGTAGAATGAGTAAGTCTAAAAAACTGACACTTTCTCGTACCGTCATTTCAGACGTACAGGTCATTTTATAAAAAGATATTTCTATACAGTTAGTGGAAAAAAATTATAATGATGTAAATTCTACTGCTAGGTTTAAAATTATTAAACGGCATGAGAATTAAAATGGATTAAATTATTACAGACAGCTTTTCCATTGGGCTTTAATGACAACATTTATCATGAGGGTAATATATCTAAAATGCCCGACTTTGGTATTTTCTCGCTTCTGGACTGACGAAAGCGTAAAACTAGATCGCACGGCACCAGAAAAAATTGTTAATTATAAACGTAAATTACGTGCTTTTAAAAGAAAGACTACCAGACTGAAGTGACTGTCCATAATATTATTGAATCATGGAAGCCACTCAATGCTGGCTTTTCTAAGTTCATTACCCAATTCTGTATTACGGATTCTGGATACCGAGGCGAATAAATTCTACGATACTTCTAATCAGTTATACGACGCTGCTCTTTTAACTAGAGGTTATACTCAGCATGCTCTTCGTCCTTTCAACGATTCTGAAATTAATCGCAAACGTATAACATCAAAATATTTTTCATTAATAAGGGTTTGGATTTTATAGATTTACCTAGTATCTTCGGGACAGTTCGGTTATTTTATCCATTCCTGCTTATTTTCAAAATACTGAAACACCCATAATTTGCTATAAATACAATAAACCTGTTAGATCTATCATTTTTAATTTCAATATACTTGCTTCTGATCATGATATTGGCGCTAACACTCCTGATACGTGTGATTTTAAAAATCCAGTGTATTGCTATCATTCTGCTGGTCATATTATTATTGGCAATTTAAAATTATTCCTGATTCTAGGATACGTAATATAATTTCAAAAGGACCGCAATATCAATTTCCTTCTGAAGTTGATTTCAATAAATATAGAGATGAAATCGCTGCTGCCTTGAATGAATTTGGTAATCGATGGTGTAAACGAGGGTATGTTGAGAATAAGGCTCTTAAAGAATGGAAAATTAGCATTCTGAAATTAGTGAAAAAACGCATATATTTTATTAGCAAAATACGAACATGTTACGTCCTAAACCTAAGACGTCTTCACGTCACCTTAAACTAGGTATTCAAGAATTTCATAAGAAGTTTGTTTTGGCTCCAGCTGATAAGGCCGCTAACAATGTGGTCGTTGTTTGACGGCTTCATTATATTAACACTCTTCAGCAAGAACTTGGTGGTACTAAGGCCTATGAACTTCAGCCTTTAGCTGCAAAGAGGGCTTTAGTTGATGACCATATTTGTCATTAAGCCACCAAGTTTGCTGTCTGTGTTACAGAAGGCTAAGACAAGCTTCCTACGTTATATTGGTTACCTTAACTTCATAAACGACCATACAAAGCACGGTTTATTGCAAATTCAAGCTCTTGTACCACCACTGAACTCTCCAAATTATTCACTTCAGGTTTTACTGCCATCAAAAATCATGTGGCATTTTTCCATCTCTTACACTACACTTCCTCATAATCTTATAAAAGAAAAACTTAATGATTTAATTGAATGAACATTTCGTAGGGAATACTCCCTTTATCTTGCATGTAAAGTAAGAAATGCTTTTTTTTTACTTCTGAAGAGCATAATAATTATACTTAATGGTCATGTCAGAAAGTGTGTGAAACTCTCACCTTTCTACTTGACATTATTCACATAAGATTTGGTACTAAGTTATTTAGACAAACTGTGGGTATTCAGATGGGTACTTATTGTGCGTCACTTGTGGCTGATCTGTTTTTGTTTTGTTATGAGAGAGACTTCATGATGTCCCTTTCTGCTGAAATCCAGTTTTAAACCATTGAAGCTTTTAGCTCCACTTCTAGATATTTTGATGATTTATTAAATATTGATAATACCTATTTCGATAGTTTGATCAGTCAAATTTCCATCCCCCACCACAGAACTTCAGTTAAATAAAAAATAAATTCTTCTGACACCGAGGCCCCGTTTTCCAATTTGCATCTATCTATTGTAGATGGGTTTGTTTCTTGCAAAATGTATGATAAACGCGATTATTTTGATTTTGTGATTGTAAATTTACCTTTTATGGATGATGATGTTCCTCGTGCGCCATCCTATGGCGTTTATATTTCGCAATTAATTCTATTTGCCAGAGTGTGTAGTCATGTAACTGACTTCAACCCTCGAAATAAATTGTTAACGGCAAAACTTCTTAATCAGGGTTATCGGTACCATAAACTACGCAAAGCCTTTTCAAAATTTTCTAGACGTCATTCTGATTTAATTTCAAAGTAGAAGTAAAACAAAGATCATGAATTGATACAATTAACTTACTCCACCCATAAAAGACACCAAAGGGAAAGAAATACAAACATTAAGCGACCAGACCATAATGGAAACCTAAACAAAGGAAGGCCATAAGGACAGTTACTTTCCCACAAAAATTGGCCATATGGCCATCCAAAATTAAAAGACACAAGTGATACACACAGTAAGTAACAAACAACAACATAAATAAATCGCCACAAAAGAGCCGCCTTGGAACGGTCAGTGGAAGATTTCCACCGAGGGGCTTAAATCGATTTTACGTGGCCACAATCCTCGCCCTTACTTCCGTCGCGATTCACACAAATAATTTGTTCAGTCCGCATGAAGGCCTCCTAACTCATCAGTGCAACATCTCCGTGAACACAAAAATCAAAGAACCACAGAGGTGAGACAACGGTGAGGACTCGACAGCAAGCAACCACTGAAATGCTGGAGCAAAAGAAAACCAACAGTTAGACCCCGATGAGCCCGACCAGAGACAGACATAAACCTGTTAGAGCTATCATTTTTAATTCCAATAAATTTGTTTCTGATCTTTATATTGACACTAATACTCCTGATACATATGATTGTAAATATTCAGTGTATTGCTATCCTCCTGCTGTTCAAATTATTACTGGTAATTATAATATTATTCCTGACACGTATTGTAATTTCTAAAGGACCGAAATATCGATTTCCTTCTAAAATTGATTTCAATAAATGTAGAGAATTAATCGCTGCTGCCTTGAATGAATTTGGTAATCAATGATGTAAACGAGAGTATGTTGAGCATAAGGCTCTTAAAGAATGGAAACTTAGAATTCTGAAATTAGTGAACAAACGCATACTACCACTGAACTCTCCAAAATTATTAACATCATGTTTTACTGCCATCCAAATACATGTGATAAAATATTGCGACAAAGTATTCGGAAGATCATGTAGAAATCTGTTTCGGTCTATAAAAGAATTCTAATGAAATTTGAAATAAATTGAAATCCAGGCATTTTTGTGCTTCAAATATGTTCTATAAAAGGGTTATAAGTCTGTCTACTTATGATTTTTCCACCCTTTAGACTGCCCTTCCTTACAATCTTATAAAAGAAAAACTTAATGATTTAACTGAATGGACATTTCATAGGGAAGACTCCTTCTATTTTGCATGTAATGTATGGAATGCTTTTTTTTACTTCTGAAGAGCATACAAACTATACTTTATGGTTATGTCAGAATGTGTGTGAAGCTCTCACCTTTCTACTTGACAATAGTTACATAAGATTTGGTACTAAGTTATTTAGACAAGTTGTGGGTATTCAGATGGGTACTAATTGCGCACCACTTGTGGCTGATATGTTTTTGTTTCGTTATGAGAGAGACTTCATGATGTCCCTTTCTGCTTATAACCAGTCTGAAATCATTGAAGCTTTTAGCTCCACTTCTTGATATTTGGATGATTTATTTAATATTGATAATACCTATTTCGATGGTTTGGTCAGTCATATTTACCCCCCACCCCCGGAACTTCAGATAAATAAAGCAAATTCTTCTGATACCGAGGCCCCTTTTTTGGATTTACATATATCTGTTGTGGATGGGTTTGTTTCTTGCAAAAATTATGATAAACGCGATGATTTTGATTTTGAGATTGCAAACTTTCATTTTTGGATGGTGCGCTATCCTATGGCGTGTATTTTTCGCAATTCTATTTGCCAGAGTGTGTAGTCATGTAACTGACTTCAACACTCGTAATAAATTGTTAACGGCTTAACTTCTTAATCAGGGCTATCGGTACCATAAACTACGCAAAGCCTTTTCAAAATTTTATTGACATCATTCTGATTTAATTTCAAAATTCAATACCTGACTTAAATCTCTTCTGCAACAAGGCCTATCGGAACTCGAATTTCATGGTGACTTATTTGATAAATTCAGAAACAAAATAACCGCAATGACTTTAGCACCCAATTTCGTAAAATCATTATTCGATATTAAAAGATTGGGTACATTATAAATGTAATACGACAGACTGCATGCAAGGTAGTTAACCCAATCACGGTTGACAACTTTGCTTCCCTCTTTAATCGCACGCCGGCGGGTCAGGCCTCAGATTCTATGACAGTTCCAAGGTAAAAGCTTTTGGTGGTTGGTTCCTGATGCTCTTTCTCTGGTCGGGCCCATCGGAGTCTAACTGTTGGTTTTCTTTTGCTCCAGCATTACTGTTGTATCTTGCTGTAGAGTCCTCACCGTTGTGTCATCTCTGTGGTTGTTTGAATTTTTTGTTCACGGAGATGTTGCACTGATGAGATAGGAGGCCTTCATGCGGACTGAACACATTATTTGTATTAATCGCGACGGAAGTAAGGGCTAGGATTGTGGCTACGTAAAATCGATTTAAGCCCCCCCCCCCCCCCCCCCCACCCCGTGGAATTTGTTTAAGCTGACCATTCCAAGGCGTTTCTTCTGTCGTGGTTTATTTTGTTATGGTTTGTCTTTGGGTGTTTGTGACGCTTATGTTATTTTATTTTGGATAGTCTTTTGGCCATTTTGTGGGGAATTAGCTGTCCTTTTGGCTTTCCGCTGTTGGTGTTTCCGTTGGGGTCTGCTGCTTCATGTTTGTGTTTCTTTCCCTTTGGTGTCTCTGATGGGAGCTGTGGGTCAATTGTATCGATTCCTGATCATTGCCTCTACTTCTATTTTCATAAAGGGAAACTCTTAAAAGTCTTCTTCTCTGAAACGGCAAGGCCCAGGTCTTTGATATTTGGCATGAAGCTTTATCTAGTTGACTTCTACCAAGCTTGTTCAAATTATGGCCCTGGGGCCAAAAATGCCCCTACCCTAGGGCTCTTTGGTTTTTCATAGGCTTATATAGGGAAAATCTAGAAGCCTCCGTGGTGCAGTGGTTACGCTACTCGCCTTGTACACCAGGGATCGCAGGATCGATCCCGGGCTTCTCCAGACTTTCGGAAGAGTCTTTAAACCGAGGTTCCGTCTCCGTATGACCTTAGCTATTGGTGGGACGTAAAACTAAAAACACATTCACACATAGGGAAAATCTTTAAAAATCTTCTTCTCTGAAACCGCATGGCCCAGGCCTTTGATATTTGTTATGAAGCTTCATCTAGTGGACTTCTATGAAGATTGTTCAAATTGTAGCCCTGGGGCTAAAATTGCCCCCGCCCCAGGGCCCCTTGGTTAACCTAGACTTATGTATTTTGCGCTTATATTATTTTATTTTGGATAGCCTATTGGCCTTTTTGTGGGAAAGTAACTGTCCGTTTGGCTTTCCGCTATTGAAGTATCCATTGGGTCTGTTGTTTCATGTTTGTGTTTCTTTCCCATTGGTGTATCTGATGGGAGCTGTGTGTTGATTGTATCGATTCCTGATAATTGCCTCCACTTCTATTTTTATATAGGGAAAGTCTTGAATTGTTTCACTTCTGAAACCACAAGGCCCAGGTCTTTGATATTTGGTGTGATTCTTCAACTAGTGGACCTCTATCAAGTTTGTTCAAATTATAGCCCTAGGTCCAAAATGCCCTCACCTTGGGACCTTTGGTTTTACATAGACTTATATAGGGAAAATCTTTAAAAATCTTCTTCTCTGAAACTGCAAGGCCTCGTTCTTTGATATTTGGTATGAAACTTTATCTAGTGTACCTCTACCAAGATTGTTCAAATTGTAGCCGTGGACCACAAATGCCCCCTCTCCGGGGCACTTTGGTATTACATAGACTTATATATGGAACTACTTGAAAATCTTCTTCTCTGAAACCGCAAAGCCCAGGTCTTTGATATTTGGTGTGAGGCTACATCTAGTGGACCTCTATCAAGATTGTTTAAATTATAGCCCTAGGGTCAATAATGCCCTTGCCCCAGTGCCCTTTGGTTTTACACAGGCTTATTAATTCCTGATCATTGCCCCCACTTCTATTATGTAGAGAATATCTTGAAAACTCTTCTTCACTGAAACCGCAAGGCCCATGTCTTTGATCGTTTGTGTGTAGCATCATCTAGTGGACCTCTGCCAAGTTTGTTCAAATTATATCCCTTAGGCCAAATATGTCCCCGCCCCGGGGCCCTTTGGTTTTACATTGACGTATATAGGGAAGATTAAAAAACATCTTCTTCTCTGAAACCGCAAGTCCCAGGTCTTTAATATTTGGTGTGAAGCTTCATCTAGGCGACCTCTATCAAGATTGTTAAAATTAAAGCCCTAGAGCCAAAAATGCCCTCGCCCTTTTACATTGATATAAATTGGGAAAATCTTTTAAAATCTCATTATCTGAAACGGCAAGGCCCAGATCTTTGATATTTGGTGTAAGGTTTTATCTAAAGGACCTCTATCAAGATTTTCAAATTATAGCCATAGGATTAAACATGCCCCTGCCATGGGGCCCTTTGGTTTTACATAGACTTATATAGGGAAAATTTTGAAAAATAATTTTGTCTGAAACGAGGAGGCTCAGGTTTTGATATTTGATATGAAGCTTTGTCTAGTGAACCTCTATCAATATGGTTCAAGTTATAGCCCTGGGTCCAAAAATGGACCCACCCTGGTGCCCACTGGATTTATATAGTCTTATTTTGGGAAAACCTTTAAAAAATTTTTTGTCTGAATCCAGAAGGCCTGGGCCTTTGAAATTTGATATGAAGCTTGTGTTGTGGATTTCTACCAAAATTGTTCAAATTATAGCCCTGGGGCTAAAAGGGCCCTGTCCCGGGCCTGCAGGTTTTATATAGACTTATATAAGGAAAACTTTTAAAAATCTTCTTGTCTAAAACCGGAAGGCTCCAGTCTTTGATATTTGGTTTAAAGCTTCACCTTTTAGACCATTACCAATATTAATCAGATTATAGCCCTGGGGCCAATAATGGCCCTACTCGGGGCCCACTTGTTACCCTATGGATCAGGTGAGCAATCCAGGGCCATCATGACCCTCTTGTTTTGTTGTTGTTGTTGTTTTTTGTTGTTGTTGTTTTTTTTTTTTTTTTTTTTTCTTTGTAAATACCTTTTCTTTAGGTTTCCAGCCATTTGTTGGAAACGACGTGAGTGATAACATATACGCACAGGTTGCCAAATTCGCGCCCCACCCCCCACCCCGCCCATCGGGGCTTGAAGAAATAGATTGGCTCCATGGTGCTTCCACGCAGAGCTGAAACCAATCTAAAAAGAAGTGAAGGCAATGATCAGAAATCGATACAATTAACCCACAGCTCCACTCAGAGACACAAAAGAGAAATAATCACAGGCATGAAACAACTAGACCCTGATGGTTACATCAATAGCTGAAAGCCAAACGGACAGTTACTTTCCCACAAAATGGCCTATGGGCTATCCAAAACAAAATAATATGGGCGATACACACACTCAAAGACAAACCATAAAAAATAAACCACGACAGAAGAACTGCCTTGGAATGGTCAGTGAAACTAATTCCACTGGGGGGCTTGAATCGATTTTACGTGGCTTCAATCCTCGCCCTTATTTCCTTCGCGATTTAGACAAATAATTTGTTCAGTCCGCATGAAGGTCTCCTAACTCATTAGTGCTAAGCCTGCCCGGGCAAAGCGGTGCGAGTCGGCCCGTCCATGCTTATAAACTCTATTGGTTTCGTTGGGTGACACGGCTTGAGATGTCGTTTCATCTCGATGTCGGGTAAATGTCCCACAAAATTGGGTGCGACGTCTTCTAAATGACATATAAAGTGTTGACGGGGAGGTTAAACCTCAAATCAACCAACCATCCATCCGACAACAACCAAGCGTCATTTGATTTGTTTTGTATAGTGAAGATGTCATCGATGCTGTTTCAAAGTATCTTGAATCTCAACATGCAGCATCTTCAAAAAGGGTTGCTAAGTTTAACATCCATCGCGTGAACAAATCCGTGAACTGAACACCCCCTAAACCCCACTTTATATAGGGAAAACTGGGGTTTACGGGAGTATATATTATTTTTCTCATTTCTTCACCTAAACATAGCTTGTGGGTACTAGTGAGAACCTCCTCAATTAGGCGGTTCTAGCGAGCACCCTCAACTATGTTTGCAGTATTAATAAGATAAATATCACGGATTTTAATCAGAAAAGTAGCCATTTCGGAGAAGTGAAAAAATGCAAGGGTAATGGATGGGCTGAGGCAAAAAAGAAATAACTGTTTCCGCTAACATACCTAAAGTGGGTATGGGGCGGTACGTCGCAAAAAAAAAAACTTTTTTTGTCAAAATTTTATTCTATGGAAAAAAAAGCAACAATAATAATAATAATAATAAAACGGCTAAATTTTAAATGTACGACCTGAAAACATCCAAATAACGAGGTTAAAAGCATCAAGGAAGCAAAAGAACAGGATTAAAAGTTTTAGTTTTGCTACATGTATTTTGACAGTTTTATCACTGTCACTGTTTATTACTAGTAATTACAGAATTAATATAAAAAAATAAAAATATTAAAACGCATACAATGTGGACTTAGCAATTTTTGCATCATGAACTGCATTACTGAAAAACAGCTCATAAATGATTTTTAAGCTCTCGGACATCAATTTATTATATTTCAAAAGGAATAAACTTTCATCGGAGTCTAACTGTTGGTTTTCTTTTGCTCCAGCATTTCAGTGGTTTCTTGCTGTCGAGTCCTCACCGTTGTCTCACCTCTGTGGTTCTTTGATTTCTGTGTTCACGGAGATGTTGCACTGATGAGTTAGGAGGCCTTCATGCGGACTGAACAAATTATTTGTCTAAATCGCGGCGGAAGAAAGGGCGAGGATTGTGGCCACGTAAAATCGATTTAAGCCCCCCAGTGGAAATCTTCCACTGACCGTTCCAAGGCGGCTCTTCTGTGGCGATTTATTTGTGTTGTTGTTTGTTACTTACTGTGTGTATCACTTGTGTCTTTTGGTTTTGGATGGCCATATGGCCATTTTGTGGGAAAGTAACTGTCCTTATGGCCTTCCTTTGTTTAGGTTTCCATTATGGTCTGGTCGCTTAATGTTTGTATTTCTTTCCCTTTGGTGTCTTTTATGGGTGGAGTAAGTTAATTGTATCAATTCCTGATCTTTGTTTTACTTCTACTTTATATCATCGTAAACTCTGAACAACAGTCTAACAGTATATAACAGTGAAACAGTTCCAAACAAATCATTTCTATTTAATATTGGCAACCAAACATGGAAATATATACGTCTAAAAAAAATAAATTGTCGTCTATGGAGCATATAGGCATGTTATTGAATTGCTGATGGAAGCAGTAAGATTTAATTATTCATAACTTTGAAATGCATCGAATAAAAACTGAATAATTTTCTTACATCAGGATATCAGTGATTTTTTTCAAGCGTTAAGGATAATTCTAACACAGCGCGCCTATATAGGCAATGGAAAATAACTGTGTTTTATTCTACAACAAATCACAGCTCGGAAGAGCGTGACAAGTGACGTCATTACAATTCCCAATTTATGACGTCACTAGTCGATTTCCTTGACGTTAGACGGTGTAACGTCATTTTCTCGCATCGAAAACGTAAGAAAAGGATATAAATGCATGTGTTTCAGTCTATAATTTTAGCGGGATTTCTTCTAACAATGGCGAAAGGTTGTGAGAGTTTGAAGGAAACAACAACATTATTGCCGATTTTCAGCGTGTTAGAATCGAAATAGATCAGCTCTTGTCTGTGATTTGTTGAGTAATAAATCACAGTTTGTCGGTCAGTTGTAAGTAGACAAATCACGCGCGCTACGCGCTTGTGATTTGTCTACTTTACAACTGACCTCCAAACTGTGATTTATTACACAACAAATCACAGCTAGAGCTGATCTATTTCTTAAATAAGATATGAGGAGTTATATTTTTTTCCTTCATAATTTTAATATGAAAAAAACTTCAAAATATACAGATACTTTAACTGCCGATTTCGTACGGAAATCGATATTCAACTCGGTAATTTCCGGTGAATGAAGGAAAAAGTTCAACATGGAAATGTTTATCAAAAGTGCTAGAAAATATTAAGGCCGGTATGTAGGAAAATATTTTTTTCGTCTGCATTACGAAAACACCCCTATATAATTTTGACCCCCTCCAGCCCCACTTTTATATAGTAAAAGTGGGGTTTCCGCGGTATACCTTATTTTTCTTATTTCTGCTCTAAAATATAGATTGTGGGTTCTAACGAGTGCCCACAATCTATATTTTGAGCAGAAATAAGACAAATATCACATTTTTTCATCATATTTTTTTTTTCATTTTTTCGGCGATAAAGGTGGCAATGTATTTGTATAGGCGTGTTTGCGTAATGGATGGCAATAAAAATTGCAGGGTCGACCATAAAAATCAGGGTCGGTCGGGTAAGCGGAAACACAGCTTTTTTTTTTTTTTAAGGTCTTAGTGCAATGACTTTCATGAACACTATGTAAAACATAAGTCATAAATCACGTAAATGATAACGTTTCCCTGCTGCACTCTTTGCGAGGCCGAGATGTTTTACTGCCCCAATGCTATTTACTGCAACCTTACAGTGACATGGCAACACTAACACTGCCTAAACCAACTTTCATGTAGATTTTGGAGTACGAGGGCCATTTTGAAAGTATTAATAGTAGCAATGTTGCGTAATAGTTTCTGTTTCAAACATGCTCTTTAATCAAACCTTTAAACACTTGACCGATTTAAAATGTGTACGCTTTTAAGGCATGCAATGCGCTATAGCGGTAATTATAGATGACCATATCTTTGGCAACGGGCAAAAATATTGCCTAAAATAGCACTGTGTAATTAAAACAGAGGGTGTACTTCAAAGTGCGCGTGTCGCCTTTGGAGAACAAAGCTGATTTGGATAAAGATTAGGAAAAAAATGCACTGTCGTACCCAACAGTTTGCGGATTGGTTTGACTTTTGAGAAGAGGACGAACTTCAGTCAAAGATGAGCCACGGCCAAGTCATCCGCTTTCAGCAGTCAGAAAAGAAACTGAGACTGTGAAAACGGCAACCTTCCACCCTCTGTATCCACCGTACAACCAACCAGCCGACTATGGAGATCAGATGCAACTTAACACGTCACGTGCAGTGATAGAGACAGGTAAGAGGGTGATTTTTTCTCATTTTGTTCCTATTTAGAAAAATATTTATGAGCTGAAAGTTTTGGAAGAAGAAAAGCGTACTTTACTGCTATTTTGGCCGTTCTCGTTCCATTAAAAGGCAACTCCTACTGCCTGAAAATTATACATTTTAACAGGAAATCTCGCGTGAGGAACACCAAACCCATTTTCAATCTTAAATATCTTGGCTTCTGCTCTGTCGAATTTCATCGTGGATGTGTCTGTATATACAATAAACATTCCGGGCTATTTAATAACAAAATGTATTATTTAAAAAAACGTTTTCCCACAGCATTGCCTAAACACATCTGGGGTCGGATTTTATGGATGCAACCGACTTCGGTGTGTATTTTTAGAGGAAGCAACTGACTACGGAGATCTTTCGTCGAAAATGATGCAACCGACTTCGGAATATGCTACAGAAAATGATGCAACTTACTTTTGTGAAATAAGATGACATGCAATATGGGACAAAGGCATCTTACGCCAAACCAATGTTGTTGCAGTGTTGTGTGCCCGGCCAGGTTACCTTATCTGTTTTTAGGAAAATCAGTCGCTGGCAGTTCCGTCTTCTTTTAAGATGGAGAGTTGATGTTTTCTTGGACCCTTGGCAAAGCATTCCCTGCGAAATCACTTCTGTGCCAAACATTGACACCATTCTCCCTGCGCAAACTGCTTGGCTCTTTTGGTTAGTATATGGCTCTGGAATTGCTGGTAAGACCTTGGACACGCGCATAGCGGATTAAATCTTTGCCGAGGGACACAAGTCGGAAATGATGTACTCTCGGTCAATAATGTTAATCAGAGCACCGGTGGGTCGATTATCTAAGAGTGTAGCTGGAAAACTGGTCACCAAAGTGTCTTTATCCTAGTTGTAAGCAAACAGTGTAGGCCCTGATCAGACGCCGCTTTCGTAGTGTTCTGGTCTGGGTCTAACCCCTTTGCCAAACCCAAAATTATCCAGTCCAGTTTCTATAGATAAATCCTCCTACGCAACACTGACCACCGACCTCAGTGATAGGAATAGCACGGCTGTTTTTGCAACCCGTGTTTCCAACAAGTCAATGATAGTCACGTTTACACAAACAACGAAAAGCCACTGTGCTTAGTAACTTTAGGTCGACTGACAAACAATCAACCGAAATCCATCAATTCGGCTTTGTCTTTCACCAAACCAGTCTTTCATTCTTTTTTTATAAACAGACTCAACACACGAGAAAGGGTGTATAGTATTGTCAGGTTTATTATTACAGTGAAATTCCGCTATTAAGACCACTTAAATTTAAGTCTAATTCTCCTTTAAAAAGCTTATTTAGTAGTTGCAGTTATTCTTTCTTTGTGGTGTCTGCATATAGCATCCTCTGGTCAGACAGCACTTTTGTGCAATCCCCAAGGTGGTCTAAAAATATGAATTTGACTGTATTCTTATTTTAAATATGCATATGCGTCAGTATGAGTTGGCAGAAACACGTCATCCTCTTGGTCCGAGCTACATGCTTTGCGACCACTTATGGTTTTAACGAGATATTTCTAATTTGCTGTTTTCTTTGTAACAAATTTCTTTAACTCCCCTGACCATAGGCTGTGGGGAAGTTTACATTCAAGTTTATAATCTTCAGTCGTTGTCGTCGTCCGTCCCGAAAAACCCTTTAAAATTCTCTAGAATCAAATGTCCGATGAACATGGAAATTTGTATGCATCATTGGGAACTCAAACCATAAAAATTAGACAGAAAGTTGTAATGACCTTTTGGTACCGGGAATGCTAAAACAGTTATTAATGACGAGGCAAAACTCTTGGACAAAAGGGGACAGGTGGACACATTTATTCTGGACTTCGAGAAGGCTTTTGACACCCCAACACATGAACTACTTAAATCTAAGTTATTTGGTTATGAAATATGGGAAGACTCTCAAATGAATGGATTCCTTTCTTTGCTACAGAAATCAGCGCGTTGTTGTTAATGGGGAATCTTCGGAGTGGGCTCCATTTTTGTCTGGAGTCCCACAAGGGACTCTTTTTGGTCCACTGTTGTTCTCCCTGTACACCAATGATATTTCAAGTGACACTGACTCAGAAATAAGACGGCTGTATTTGCTATCGGGAAATTAGAGATACAGATGACTCATTGAAACATCAGAATGATATATATAGATTATGATGTTGGGCACGAAAATAGGACATGAGATTGCATCCCGTTAAATGCAATATTATGCAGATTACTAGGAAGAGAACTAATAAAATTGAGGCTTCTTACACCTTGGAGGGAGCGGTCCTCGAGAATGTGGACTCCATTAAATACCTTGTTGTGACAATCACACACAAGTTGAAATGGAATACACATATTAGCAACATGTGTACTAATTCTCACCTACAGAATCTATTCAATGAAGTTTGAATGAAATCGGCCCAAACATTTAATAAAAGTTATCATTTAAAGCAAATTATTGACAAAAATAGGTCGCCTGATGATTAGCACTTTGTGCTAATGTGAGCTTAAAGGGTGGACTACATTCTGAATAAGGCAAACAGAGGCGCCACATTCTAACCTGTTTGCTTTAGGAACTGGACTGAAAACAGTCACAGAGTCAAAATAGAAATATTGGTGAACATTCTAATAAGCCTGCAAAATGTCTTGCTTCCTGTTTCTCCAAAACCTGTGGATACACAAACAATGACACTTTCCAACTGAAAGTATGTGATTACCAACTGATATATTGCTTAGTAGGAACCTCTGTTATCTACTGTTCGCCTGCTATACTGTCATTATTCAAGCTACATTGGAAATTAGTGAACGAAACGTCTAGATTGGCATAAAAACGTGAATTCGATGTTTGTTCAACATTCTATAGCAATATTATTTGATTTTTTGCATCATATTCTGTCGCCTATTCCGAAGTCGGATGCATCATTTTCGACGAATAATCTACGAAGTCGGTGGCTTCCTCTAAAAATACACACCGACGTCGGTTGCAGCCAGAAAATCAGACCCAAGATATGTTTGAGGCAATATTGTTGGAAAAAAGGATTGAATCTGAATACTATCTTTTGTTATTACGTGACCAGGAATGTTTATTGTATACACAGACACATCCACGATTTAATTCGACTGAGCAGAAGTCAAGATATCTGCGACTGAAACTGTGTTTGGTGTTCCTCGTGCGATCTTTACGGTTTAAAGGTATACTTTTCAGGCAGTAGGAGCTGCCTTTAAATAGATGGAGAACGGCCATAATAGCAGTCGAGTACGCTTTTCTTCTTCCAAAACTTTCAGCTCATAGATCTTTTTCTTAATAGGATCAAAATATGGAAAAACGTCCTCTTACCTGTCTCCATCAATGCACGTGACGTGTTAAGTTGCATCAGATCTCCGTAGTCGACTGTTTGGTTGTATGATGGATACAGGGGTCGGCTTCGAAGACATTGTAAAAACACGCCTATATGCATGTAAATATGCTGTAAGTTTTACTGCCGTAATTATGAAAAATTTAAGATTAAAAAAAGTGATATTTTTCTTATTTCTGCTCAAAATATAGATTGTAGGCAGTCAGAAAAATAAACTGAGATCATTTGTGAAAACGACAGTTGAAGGAGATAAGCGGTATACCTTTGATGACATTGCAAAAACACGCCTATATACATGTAAATACGCTGTAAATTTTACCGCCGTAAAAATGTAAAAATATCATGAAAAAAAAAAAGGATATTCTTATTTCTGCTCAAAATATAGATTGTGGGTACACGTTACAACCGCCTCATCGATGAAAACTATAATACTTTTCTTATTTCTGCTCAAAATATAGACTGTGGTTACTCTTTAGAACCGCCTCATCGAGGCGGTTCTAACGAGTACCCACACTCTGTATTTTAAGATACCTTTAAATCATCCTCATCATTCCTCATGGCCTGGTGTAGAGGTTAACACTCAGAAGTTCAAACCATCCTAATTTTGAACTAACTTTAAAGGCCCCAGAGCTATTGAAGTTCGATTTTCTGTTCCATTATGATAACGCACCCTTGCGATAAAGTCATCCAAAATGGCTACTTTTCTGATGAAAATCCGTGATATGTTTCTTATAAATACTGCAAACATAGGTCGTGCGTGCTCTTTAGAACCGCCTCATTGAGGCGGTTCTAAAGAGTACCCACAACCTATGTTTTGGAGCAAAAATAAGAAAAATAATGTATACCCCCGTTTTCTATATATGAAATGGGATATGGGGGTCCTCATTTTACGGACTTGTTCACGTGATGTATGGTGTGTCATCATAACGAAAACGCGCCTATACAAAAGCCTTGTAAACTTTACCGCCGAAAAAAAAAAAACGAAATTTTTACTTTTCTAAACCATTTGTTTCTTTGTCGGTATAAAGAGAGTTTCAATGTATCTCTATCGCAAAATGACTCAAACCAGAATGTCATTACGCAGACACGCCCATACAAATACATTGTAAACTTTACCCCCGAAAAAAATGAAGATTTTAAGATGAAAACTTGTGATATTTTTCTTATTTATGCTCAAAATATAGATTATGGGTACTCGTAAGAACCGCCTCATCGAGGCGGCTCTAACGCGTACCAACAATCTATATTTTAGAGCAGAAATAAGAAAAATAAGGTTTAAACCCGTTACCCCAGTTTACTACATAAAAGTGGGGTTCAAGGGGGCCAGAATTATAAAGGCATGTTTTTGTGATGTCATGAGAACACACTCGAGCGCTAAAATTGCGTCGTTCTCATCTCTAGAACTAGCATTTTTTCACAAAAAAAGATGACTGTTTAGTGTGGGAGGGAGAAATGTATTTGGGGTCTCGGGGGTGGGGGTGGGGTTGACTGGCATCTGTGGCATTAGGTTCGCGTGTCTGGAAGACAGTGATGGCACTGATTAGTCGACACATTATGTTGCGACTGGTCGTGTTTATTAATGATTGCCTCATTACGAAAACATGCCTATACAAATACATTGTAAGTTTTCCTGAAAAAAAAAAATCGAAAATTTTATGATGAAAAATCGTAATATTTTTCTTATTTCTGCTCAAAACTACAATGTGGGTACTCACAATCTATCGGCCCCCGCCCAAAGGGGCTTCAAGAAATATATGGGCTGCATGATGCTTCCACGCAGAGCTGAATCCGGCCCGCACACTAGTACTGGTAAACCGCTTAGTGGATCTAAGCCTGTCCAGGAACTGCGGTGCGAGGGGGAACGTCCATACTAATAAACCCTATTGGTTTCATTGCGCGACAGGGCTTGAGATGTCATTTCATCTCAATGTCGGGTAAAAGTCCCACAAAATTGGAAGCAACGTCTCCAAAATGACCTTTACAGTGTTGAGGGGGACGTTAAACCTCAAATCAAACAAACAAAACTCACAATCTATATTTTGAACAGAAATAAGAAAAATAAGGTTTACCCCTGTAAACCCCAGTTTTACTATATGAAAGTGGGGTATAAGGGGGTCAAAATTATATAGGCCTTTTTTTCTTGATGTGCCCGTATCCCAGTCGTGGGATGCTGTACTTAACCTGTGCTTTATTTAATTGTGGCTAATCAGAATCAAGCTTTAGTTGTTTACAGTTTACTTTGGAGTTGTTTTATTATTAGTATAAATTGTAGCGTATGCTGCCACATGGTGACCCATGAATGGAAATAAGGTTTATTATATTTTGTTCTATTCACATAAAACGTCCGGTATTTTTTATATTTTTAGTTCAAACATAGATTATAGGTACTCGTTAGAACCGCTTCGTAAAGCGGTTCTAAGTTGTACCAATCTATGTTTGGACCCGTTAGAACAGCCTCCTCAAAAATCGGTACCAACTTGTACCAACAATCAATGTATTTGAGCAAAAATAAGGAAAATAAAGAATACCCACACCCCCATAAACACCACTTTTCTCAATGGTAATTTTCTTTTTTGTTTCTTTGAATTGAGATTTAATGTCCTCGTCAACACTATTAAGATCATTTTCAATTATGTGGGGTTTTTACCGGACACTGAGATGAAAAATCATCTCAAGCTCTGCCTTCCAATGAAACCAATAGGGTTTTTATGCAATGAATTCGTACCACTTTGCCTGTGCAGGCTTGGTCCTAATCGGTTGACCAGTACTCATGTGCGGTCAGTCAGTTATAGCTCTGTATGGAAGCATCACACAGCGTAATGTATTTGTTCAAACCGCGGGGGTGTTCATTATACGGACATGTTAACCTCTTGTATTTCGCCCTTCAAAGGACATGCATTTATTTGCCACAGGGCAAGCTACGTGATATTTCTTACCTGGTTTTCAATGATATATAGAGATTTCGAGAGTGAAATCGAAATCGATATTAACAGTGAAAATACGAAAAATAACGTACTTTCTGTTTGTTTGTATCAATTAGCTTAATGTTATAAATCACGGGTGGTAATAAGGGGAACTAGCTCGAAAAAAAGTCAATGGAAATTTGTTCCCTCGACACATCCGGGAACTCTCGAGCTAGCTCAATCACCAGGAAACTTGTAAACGAAGGGTTTTATCACCATTGTTTTTTTTTTTGTAAGCTGTTACTAAAAACAATCCAGCAATGCAGTGTCACATAGAAATGATTTAACTTTGTACCCCGCTAGAATTCGCCAAGGAAATTTGCAGCGCTGGAGTATAAATGAAAGGAAACTTTTTATCACGGACCTGAAAAATTGTCAATTTCTTTCAACACAGAGATTTTGGCCGACGATTTTTCATTGTGGGTCAAAAATACGCCCTTCACAGCCACAGAAGCAACATCCCTAGTGAAATGAAAAATGGAAAGTTTGAATTAAGCAACAAACAACTGGCCGTAATTACGTAAATTGCGACTTATGACGAAATTACTGTCCGAGCTAGTCTCCTCGACAAGGGACCGGCCCCGATAGCTCAGTTGGTAGAGTGTACGCTCCGGGGAACGGGAGGTCTCGGGTTCGATCCCGGGCCGCGACATACCAAAGTCGTTAAAAATGGTACTAGCTGCTCCTCGTTTGGCACTCAGATTTACGGGGTAGAGCTAGGACTGGTCGATCCAGTGTTAGGATAATGTGACTGGGTGTGGTATCATGTAATGTGTCTGGGACATGATACTTCAGTGAGGCAGCACTATAAACGTGAGCATTGAGCTCCCTGTCGCAACCAGACACCGTCGTGATATGACTGAAAAATTGTTGAAAGCGACGTTAAACCCGAATTCACACACACACACACTCCTCGACAAGGAGCTAGTTATATTACGAAAACGCGCCTATTTAACTTTTATCCCCTTGAACCCCACTTTATATAGAAAAACTGGGGTTTACAGGGGTAAACCTTATTTTTCTTATTTCTGCTCTAAAATATATATTGTGGTTTCTCGTTAGATCCGCCTCGCTGAGGCGGTTGTTACGAGTACCCACAATCTATATTTTGAGCAGAAATAAGAGAAATATCACAATTTTCATCTTAAAATTGTCATTTTTTCGTTGATAAAGGTAGCAATGTATTTGTATGGGCATGTTTTCATTCTGTAATCGACATGGAGATTGTGCCCTCAAAACCGAAGACGAAACATTCATCAGATGACTGGGGCCTGATTCGATGTCTTTCTATGGTCCCACCCAGTTTATACAACTGGTTTCTTCCGGCTAGTGGACCTGGTGGTTAAGTGCGCTGTCTGTCTGGTTTAACTATTTAGCTGCAAACTCAACTTGAGATTTGACATAATACATTATTATATTGAATATTCGATTTTCTTTTCAGATGGGCGCTTTCAAGGAAAAAGTTCCAAAGAACTATTCCTGAGCAAAAACAAATACCTGACATGCAACAAAAAATATATTCCTGTGCTAGAAAAGAAAAGTATATTATAATCGGACGCCTCTCCTGACTCTAATTAATGGCATCGGCAATATGATTAATGAGACAAACCAGGGACCGGTTTCATGAAACTGCTAAAACTGCTTAAACTGAAGTTTTCAATCAGTGGGGAATACACAGTGTTTTTCAGTAAGTGAGAACTTAAGCCTAAGTATTAAATAGGGCATTCCTCATGTGAAATTTCAAGTAAAGGGAAGTCACTGTTTTTCTTGAGAAAACTTTTGTTTTATTTTAGCAGGAATACACCAAACTTACGCGGCACTGTAAACTTACTTTTGGCTGTAAAATCTGAATATGGTTCATAACTCTGTCAAAATGCAAATTTTAATTATTCCAGTTTTTGCCCATTGAAACTCCCTACTTAGACCTAATTTGGGCATAATATCATTATGTCTTGACCGATTTTTAAAATTGTTGCAGTACGTTTTAGGACTAAGTACTAGAATTCTAATAGCTTAAAAGAAACGTGTTGTTGAATCGTAAGTTAGAAGGAAGAAATATGCAAAAATGTCGTTTCTGAAAGTAGGTTTACTTATTGATATCACTTAATCAAACTATTGATATCAATGACTCGAACTAGTGATACCCATAATTTCGTCGTAATGCCAATAATTGCCGATGCCAATAATTTGAATTATTAATATTCATAAAAGTATTTTAAGTAGATCCTCTATCGGATATATTTCGGCCCCGCCCATTGGGGCTTGAAGAAATAAATGGGCTGCATGATGCAGAGCTGAAACCGACCGCATATGAGTACTGGTAAACTGCTTGGAGGATCTAAGTAGAAGTAAAACAAAGATCAGGAATCGATACATTACTTTACTCCACCCATCAAAGACACCAAAGGGAAAGAAATACAAACATTAAGCGACCAGACCATAATGGAAACCTAAACAAAGGAAGGCCATAAGGACAGTTACTTTCCCACAAAATGGCCATATGGCCATCCAAAATTAAAAGACACAAGTGATACACACATTAAGTAACAAGCAACAACGTAAATAAATCGCCACAGAAGAAGCGTGCCTAGGTAAAGCGGTGCGAGTCGGACCATCCATGCTTATAAACCCTATTGGTTTCATTGGGCGACAGGACTTGAAATGCCATTTCATCTCAATGACGGGTAAAAGGTCCACAAAATTGGAAGCAACGTCTCCAAAATGACCTTTACAGTGTTGACGGGGACGTTAAACCTCAAATCAAACAAACAGATCTATCGGATATAATACTAAAAATTTAGGGCTGATACTTAGTTGAATGATTCATGAATACTATAAAAAATCTAGGGAATGAAAAGTAAAGAGGCGCCCGATTATAATACACTTTTCTTTCTAGCACAGGCATATATATATATTTTTGCATGTCCGGTATTTTTGCTGCTCAGGAATAGTCCTTTTGGAACTTTTCCTTGGAAATCGCCCATCTGAATTTGGTTAATGGTTAAATGGTTAAACCAGACAGACAGCGCACTTAACCACCAGGCCCACCAGCCAGAGGTAAAGAAACCAGTTGGATAACTGGGTGGAACCATAAAAACACATCGAATCAGGCCCCAGTCATCTGATGAATGTTTCATCTTCGTTCTTTTTAGGGCACTATCTCCATGACGAGTTAAATAGCTCCTTGTCGAGAAGACTAGCTCGGATAGTAATTTCGTCATTAGTCGCAAATTACGTAATCACGGCCAATTTAGTTTTGCTTATTTCAAATTTTCCATGTTTCATTTCACAACTGATGTTGCTTCTGGGGGTGTGAAGGGCGTACTTTTGACAGAAAATGAAAATCGTCGGCCAAAATCTCCGTGTTGAAATAAATTGACAATTTTTCAGGTCCGTGATAAAAAGTTTCCTTTCTTTCATACTCCAGCGCTGCAAATTTCCATGGCAAATTCTAGCGGGGGCCAAAGTTAAATCATTTCTATGTGGCACTGCATTGCCGGATTTTTTATAAACAGCTTACAAAGAAAGAGATGGTGATAAAACTCGTCGAGGCCTACCTTTGTTTACAAATTTCCTGGTGACGGACCTAGCTCGAGAGTTCCCGGATGTGTCGAGGGAACAAATTTCCATTGACTCATTTTCGAGCTGGTTCCCCTGATTACCACCCGTGTAAATGAGCGTCAGAAATTACGTCACACACATTTTCATGTCATTAGGACGTTGATGGCGTCACTTTTAGCACCTACGCAACGTAAATAATACACGCGACGCCAGACAAGTTTAGAAACTGCGGGTATTATTTAAATGCAAATTTCAAGCGAACCATTTGATAAAGTTATATTCCAAGCTGTTTTCCAGGTGCAAATTTTAGTTTAAACCCAATATTATACCCAATAAACACGCTGAACACCTCTAACTTGACGCGAAATCGCCCTGGAAACACTTTGTTCTCTGTAATGATGGCTGACGGTTTGACATTGCGTCACAAATTACAATTTGAAGCATGAAAGAAACAGAAAATTTGATTTTGTTTTCAGATCTTACACTGAATAAAAAAATAAAAAAAAATATCCTCTAGCCGTTCTTATAATAATATATTAGTTTTCACTAGATGACGCATACAAAGCAAGGGCGGTCGCTCCGAAAATGGTAGTTACGGTATCCCTTCTCACAAAAAGGGATAGGGTGCTGCCAGCACTCCAACAGATGACCTTATCCCCCCAATTAGGAGTGGCAGACATCACGTGAGTAAGTCTCTGAAATGAAGACTCCACTTTATAAAGAGAAAACTGGGGTTTACGGGGTATACATATGTACATTATGTCTAAGGCATAGGTTGTGGGTACTCGTTAGAAACGCCTCAATGAGGCGGTTCTAACGAGCTCCCACAACCTATGTTTGCAGTATAAATAAGAAAAATATCACGGATTTTCACCAGAAAAGTAGCCATTTTGGAGATGTGAAAAATGCACTATGTCGCACGGCGACAAACTTCCCATTTTTACAGGTCCTGTTGAATGAATGCCATTTTACGTGTCAACAGTAAGGATTCAGAAAATGTTCGTGCGAAAAGATTCAATTACCAGCGTACTCTTTTGAGTTGCCATCACGTGAAAAAGTCCGTGAAATGAAGACCCCACGAAACCCCACTTTATATAGAGAAAACTGGGGTTTACGGGGGTATACATTATTTTTCTTATTTCTGCTCCAAGACATAGGTCGTGGGTACTCGTGAGAACCGCCTCATTGAGCACCCTCAACCTATGTTTTGAGCATTTATAAGAAAAATATCACTGATTTGCATCAGAAAAGTTGCCATTTTGGAGATTCGAAAAATGCACTGTCGCACGGGTGAGTTATCGTAATGCATATGTTCTGGTTTGTTCGTAAATAAAGGTGATTCTGTCCGCTTCATTACGAGGGTTTCTGTCTGTCGAGTATCAAGTATCGAGTTGTAAAAGTCGAGTATCGAGTCATAATTGTCGAGTATCGAGTCAAAATTGTCGAGTATCGAGTTAAAAAAGTCGAGTATCGAGTTGAAAATGTCGAGTATCGAGTCAAAAAAGTCGAGTATCGAGTCAAAATTGTCGAGTATCGAGTCAAAAATGTCGAGTATCGAGTCAAAATTGTCGAGTATCGATTTAAAATAGTCGAGTATCGAGTCAAAATGTCGAGTATCGAGTTAAAAAAGTTGAGTATCGAGTTGAAAATGTCGAGTATCGAGTCAAAAAAGTCGAGTATCGAGTCAAAATTGTCGAGTATCGAGTCAAAAATGTCGAGTATCGAGTCAAAATTGTCGAGTATCGATTTAAAATAGTCGAGTATCGAGTCAAAATGTCGAGTATCGAGTCAAAAAAGTCGAGTATCGAGTCAAAATTGTCGAGTATCGAGTTAAAAAATTCGAGTATTGAGTCAAAATTGTCGAGTATCGAGTTAAAAACGTCGAGTATCGAGTTGGAATTTGTCTAGTATCAAGTTGAAATTGTCGAGTATCGAGTCAAAAATGTCGAGTATCGAGTTAAAAAAGTTGAGTATCGAGTTAAAATTGTCGAGTATCGAGTTAACATTAACACAATTCTGCAGCATGTCTTTGCAGGTATGTGAGTCATCTTATTTGAACAAGCAATAACTAAAAAATAATGACTTGTGTTTGTTTTATCCTAAAATATGTCATCATTTTAACAAGCTAATTTTGCTGATCTAGGGCAACAGTGGTCCTAAAGTGGTCTATTCCTAATATACCAAATATTTATAGATTTAGTATGCAACACATTCTACACTGACATTTTTATTTTTCCTCTTTTTTATTGTTCATTTAAACCCTTTTTGTACAGGAAACACCAAAACAGTAATTAGTAAGCAAACAGTGCAGGCCCAGATCAGAAGACGCAGAACGACCTTCACTCATCACGAAAACACACCTATATAAATTTGCCCCCCCCTTAAACCCCAGTTTTATGTAGTAAAACTGGGGTTTGTAGGGGTATAAATTATTTTTCTTATTTCTGCTCAAAAACATAGATTGTGGGTACTCGGGGCGGTTCTAACGAGTATCAACAATATATGTTTTGAGCAGAAATAAGAAAAATATCGATTTTTTTCATCTGAAAATTGTCATTTTTTGGTGGTAAGAATTATAATGTATTTGTATAGGCGTGTTTTCGTAATGGTTTGCAACATTTCAGCAAATTTTCAAGTATTTTTTGAAGACAACACAACAAGACGCCCCTAAATTTTGAAATGGACTTATTTTGTATATGGTGGAAGATTCCTTTTGGTACAAAATGGGCAAAGCAACAATTTCCCCCTTACAGTTTAGGGAACAGCCATAGATTCTCTGTGGAAGAGCATTTCTAGCAGTAATTGATAATGCTTATTTAATACAGTGATTAGAGCCATTAAGAAGCAATAAAACCCCAGCATCAAAATCTGCATCTGAAGCTGACCACAAGGACACCTGTTGATTTTCTTACACAGGAGAGAATGTACTATTTTATTAACACTGTGTTGAACAGTAGATGCAGAATATATTCAGCCTATATGGCCGCTTGATGCTTTTATTTACTTCATCTCCTTACAAAGCAGGCATGTCAATGAATGTATTTTTTTCATAAAGAGCCTTCTGCCACATCTGATCTGGGCATACCCTGTTTGCTAAGAACTTTGGCATAATGTTTTATTGAGCCAGTTGAAATCCAGGCACTACGAGTCTGTATCCATCCGAGCATCCATCCATCCCTCTGCGGACTCCCGCAAACGGAGTTTAGCGGGGAAGGTGGGGGGGGGGGGGGGGGGGGAGGGGTATACTGGATTAAACTTGTCTGGACTTTACAGTCAGTCCTTACCTACCCATTTCCACCAAACTTCATACATGGCTTTGCGTATGTGAGACATCAGACGAGTTCGATCATCGTCAAAATCTGACGTGTATCATCGGATATAAAGCCCTTTTTACGGCCCCGCCCATCGGGGCTTGAAGAAATACATGGACTGCATGTTGCTTCCACGCAGAGCTGAAACCGACCAGCACACGAGTACTGGTAAACTGCTTAAGCATGCCCAGGCAAAGCGGTATCAGAATATTATTATACCTAACATTTGTATGAAGTTATGAGGTGATAACATGTGATTACATGTTATCACCTCATATACTATGTTATTCTACTATATGTAACATGCACTGACTTATATAAAGCATTTTACATTACAGGACCGTCTTGGAGAGGATGAAGATAGGCCTAGCCTAATATCCAATCCACTGACATATTAGTACTATGTACTTGTGTATGTATGTATATGTATGTCATAAAATTTCTAATAAATAAATTTGTGTGAAGTTACATAAAAAGCCATTGATAAATCTAGGTGCTAGATAGAGCCATGAAAAAGTCTTCCCTATATAAGTCTATGTAAAAGCCAAAGGCCTCGGCGCAGGGGCAGTTTTGGCACCAGGGCTATAAATTGAACACTCTTGGTAGAGGTCCACTAGATGTAGCTTCATACCAAATATCAAAGACCTGGGTCTTCTGGTTTCAGTCAAGAAGATTTTTCTAGATTTTCCCTATGTAAGTCTACAAATTATGGATATCCAAAATCGAATTATGGATATCTATGAATCGGGATGAATTGTTGATATCCATATTTCGAATTATGGATACCCATAATTCACCGCAAAAGCCTTTGGTTTCAGTCATTATTTATTGTATTTATTTGCCAAGACGAATTATGAATATCCATAAATCGAAAAATGGATATCCATAATTGGACCGAATTTTGGATGTTCATAATTCGAATTAATGATATCCATAATTCGAATTATGGATATCCATAAATCGATCTGAATTATGGATATCCACAAATCGAACTAGGGATATCCATTTTTCGATCTATGGATATCCATAACTCGAATTATGCATATCCATATTTTGATAGATTTATGGATATCCATAATTCGAATTATAGATATCAATAAATAGAGGAATGGATATTCATAATTTATTCATTTTGTTGGGAGCAGGCTCTTTGGATTTCAAAGCAAACTATCTTGCAAAATTATTGCCACTGATATCAGTTACAACCTGACCAGTATAACAACATCAATAAGCCCCTTAACAGACAATAAAAGTCAGATTAATGGATATTTCTCTGAAATAACTTAGCTTAACATTTAAATAGCTGGGGTCAGTCTGTGGCTTTTGGTGAAGCAGAGATTTAACCCATTTTGTACTGAAACCCCGAAACAGGTAGTTCAAACAGTGCAGGCCCAGATAAGATGCCGTAGAAGGCTGCATCTGACCAAGGCCTACAATGTTTGTAAAACGTTCAGCCCATTTCCAAATAAATTTTGAAGAAAACAAAACATGACACCTCTAATTTTGAAATGGACTCACACTATATAAAAGGAGGACGATGCCATTTGGTACAAACTAATTAATTATCAACATCCATACCTATAATTTCTTGGGAATATTCATGTGGTTCAATCTGCTTTAGACTGATGCTCAGTCTCATATTTGTTCCCTCTTTAATAGAAGCGGAATACGCCTAAGTCAAGCTAAAAAAACATAAAAAAAAACTAAGAGGGAAAAGGAGAAACAGAAAAAAGATAATAAAAGTAGGAGACTTGTACAAGTGTATATAACTTAAAATTTGATCTAGAAGCCTGAGATTTTGACCAGCTTTACTCGATACTCGACAATTTTAACTCGATACTCGACATTTTAAACTCGATACTCGACATTTTTGACTCGATACTCGATAATTTCAACTCGTTACTCGCCATTTTTGACTCGATACTCGACATTTTGACTCGACACTCGACAATTTCAACTCGATACTCGACATTTTTGACTCGATACTCGACAATTTCAACTCGATACTCGACATTTTTGACTCGATACTCGCAACTTTACAAACCGTGAAACTCCTTCATTACAAACACTACATCTGTAATTCCCCAGACTGCTTTAATATTGCTTACATTGTATTGAAAACTATATGTAATAAAACTCCTGTTAAACTAGTTTAAATAATAAAGGTATATCTTAGAGCGGAGATTAATACTCGTTAGAACCTCCTCAGCGAGGCGGTTCTAACGAATAACCACAATCTATGTATTTAGCAAAATTTATAGAAATATATATAATAATATATCATTTGTACCAGAAATATGCCAACTTTTGAAAATTTAGGGTCACTGATTAAGCTTTATTAGCCGAAACGAGATAATCTGACCCAAACAAAAGCGTGTTCACGTTTACAGTTTTGTGCTGTTGTCCCGGCTTAATTACCTTTTTATATAACATTTGTAGGCATTACGTTACGAAAACACGCCTATACAAATGCATTTTAAATTTTAACACCAAAAACTGAAAATCTTCAGATAAAAAATTGTGATATTTTTTCTTATTTCTGCTCAAAACATTGATTGTGCCTCCGCGAGGCGGAGAACCCACAATCTATTTTTGGATTTGGTTGGTTGATTTGAGGTTTAGCGTCCCCGTCAACACTGTAAAGGTCATTTTGGAAACGTTGCTTCCAATTTTGTGAGACTTTTACCCGACATTGAGATGAAATGACATCTCAAGCCCTGTTGCCCAATGAAACCAATAGGGTTTATTAGCATGGACGGTCCGCCTCGCACCGCGGTTCCTGGACAGGCTTAGAACCTCTAAGCGGTTTACCAGTACTAGTGTGCGGGCCGGATTCAGCTCTGCGTGGAAGCATCATGCAGCCCATATATTTCTTCAAGCCTCTATGGGCGGGGGCTGATCTATTTTTGGAGCAGAAATAAAAAAAGATAAAGTATACCCATGCAAACCCCAGTTTTTCTGTATAAAACTGGGGTTTAAGGAGCTCAAATTTATAAAGGCATGTTTTCGTGATGAGTCGTAGGTTTTTTAATCTCAACGCTATCTGTCTCTATTATCACTTTTTCCCAGGCCCGTTTGGTCCGAAAACATCTTCTAAGGTCGAGAGGTCCTTAGCAAGTTGGTCTATTGCTTCCAGTCTGGAAACATAGCCACTGTCTAGAACCAGGCCACCCGGATGTTCATGTTTTTCTGAAACAGGTTCTTCGTTTTCTTCCGAATCGTCAGAGTTTGATTCATAGTCTCTTAGAAAACCGTGATGGGAAAGCGGTTTTATCACTGTCTCAGTCCCGTCCACATTTAAAGACAATGCCTCAAGTTGGGCAGAAAGCATGTCTGATTTCGTGTTGTAATTACCTCTTTCAGAGCTAGGTCCATTTATACCAAAGAGAACATTGCTTGACAAAGCACGAATTTTCGTCCCATTTCCTGTGTCCCGTTTTATTAACTTGTCTATTGTTTCAGTGTCATACACTTTATCATTTTGAATCATTACCTTTGAATCGGGTCGTATTCCTGTCATACCATCGTCAGACTTGTCTAATGAGTTAAGGGAGTATGTTCCTCGTTTAAAACCTGATATTTGTTTAAATCCATTCGGGTGTATTTCGTTTCTGTCAGTGCGCCGCTCGTCAGTTGTATCCATAAGTTTGACCTTGTTGTCGGAAAGTTCATTTCTGCTTCTCAGTAATCTGCTAGACGACCCCGAGTTATTTTCCATATTGCGAGTTCCCCTCGACGGCGAAACTCCGTTACGTTGCAGTGTCAAGCTTTTCTCTCCTAATTTTGTCTCGAGCACAGATGAAACGCTCCAAGAAAACGAGAGAAATGTCCACAGATATGTGAATATTTTCATGGTTATCCGAAGTCCGAGTTCTTGCAAGCTTTAGCTTTTTAGTAACACGTTGCAAATCACTAAAACATATGCAGCAGAGAAACTGTCCATTACGAAAACACGCCTATACAAATACATAGTAAACTTTAGCTACGAAAAATCGATTTTTTTAGATGAAAAACTGTGATATTTTTCTTATTTCTGCTCTAAAATATGGATTGTGGGTACTCGTTAGAACCGCCTCATCGAGGCGGTTCTAACGAGTACCTACAATCTATATTTTAGAGCAGAAATAAGAAATATAAAGTTTCCCCCTCTAAACCCCAGTTTTACTGTATAAAAAAGTGGGGTTAAAGAGGGTCAAAATTATACAGGCGTGTTTTCGTAATGCAAAACCAAGACAGTATGCTAGCAGCAACTACGAAAACGTGCCATAATTTCAGCATTCTTCACATTTTTCAGAGATGGTGTTGTAACGTTTATTTGTTAATATGTTCATGTCATTATGTACGCTATTTTGATAAAGGATAATAGTCATATTTTGAGGCAGTTCACATAATTACATGTTTCATCCACGTCGTAACGTGTGCTACCATTTATGGTAAATCACGAAGACATTGTTTGTTTGATTTGAGGTTTAACGTCCCCGTCAACACTGTATAGGTCATTTTGGAGACGTTGCTTCCAATTTTGTGGGACATTTACCAAACATTAAGATAAAATGACATCGCAATCCCTGCCGCCCAATGAAACCAATAGGGTTTATAAGCATGAACGGTCCGACTCGCACCGCTTTGCCTGGGCAGGCTTAACTCCTCTAAGCGGTTTACCAGTACTCGTGTGCGGGTCGGTTTCAGCTCTGCGTGGAAGCATCATTCAATCCATCTATTTCTTCAAGCCCCGATGGGCGGGGGCTAAATCACGAAGATACTTACCCTGTCTGATTATTCAATATATAAATCTGCGACCAGAACCGGACTCATACCGGCGACCCATTGCTTACAAGGCAAGTGCTCAAACGACTGAGCTACCGGGGGCTGACAACATTCTTTCGACTTCGAAGTTTTATAAACTTAGTAAATAAAGCCTGCCTTCATCAACGTCTAGACTTTTCACTGTAGATGCACATGGGTCCACAGATGTCTCATCCTAATAACGAGCATAGCGGCAGCTGCCGAAGGCAGCCGTCGACGTCCGCCGAAGGCGGGCGTCGAGCGAGCTCGTATCTAGGTAACGCGTATCATCACAAGACACAATCTATGCAAGAAAGTTTGCTTGCGCCGAGGAACTGGCTTAAACCGGTTTTCAGGTTTCCATGTATTCCATTCAAACCATGTATGATGTCGGGAACCAGAGCCTCAAAAATCTTATGTAACCCGTATCTCTCACCGGTTGAATAGAGTGTCGCAAGGCTGATTGGTGATTCGGTTAGTTGCAATAGCAAAAAAAATCAACATTGGCATTTCAGTCAATTAATACATTTTTCTTATTTATGTGTTGGCATAAATTTGTACATTTTGTATTTATTTTTGTTGTTATTATTTATGAATAAATTATAGTGAGTCACGTGGTCGAGTCATGACCTTGGGAATTTTCTACGCCGCCATATTTATTTCTGTCGATATGTGCTGGAAGCACTCGAAAAACAATGAATCTGATGATTAAATCGGGCAACCTACACGTAAGTGTTCTTCAGGCTCAGGGGTGTGATTTTTTCTATATATTGACCTAGCGAACTCGGCCCATGCAACAACTTGGGAAGTTCAAGCTCATTGTAGGACATATCGTGGAGCGTGATAGCTCAGTGGTTAGTGCACTTGCCTCTGATGCTAGAGGTCCCGAGTTCGATCCCCGGCGGCGGCGATAAAATTTCGGTGTCCGAACACGCTCCATTGGCATCATTTGCAGGGATGAATGCCATTAAGTGCACCGTCCTTCGGATCGGGACGTAAACTGGAGGCCCCCTGTGCAGGGAGAACCATCCCCTGTGCAGGTTAAAGAACCCTACCATAATTACATGATTACTGTGTAGGCTTTCATCCTGCAAAACTGGAGTGTATATAATATACACCTGCCTAGAATGTCCGAGAGGGCGTATGGCAGTATATATCTATCTCGACCCCTTGACAAACAACAACAATAATTCTTGGTCTTTTCGCCACGCCCATCAGGGAGCGTGGTGCCCCCATCAGACGGAACTCGGAATCAGAATTGTTACTGGTGACACGTCAAATAACATTCATACACCAGAACTGAAACCGAGTGAACTTGCAATATTGCCAACACTGGAGACCACTCCCAGGAAAAATGATTGGTAGGGCTTGAGAAGTCATTTCATCTTAAGTTAATGTCTATCTATCTATTTATACTGCAGCAACCCCATTAAGAGGACTATTGTGCAAGTAAATTTTGTTTGTTTGATTTCAGGTTTAACGTCCCGTCAACACTGTAAAGGTCATTTTGGAGACGTTGCTTCCAATTTTGTGGGACTTTTACCCGACATTGAGATGAAATGCAATTTCAAGCCCTGTAGCCCAATGAAACCAATAGGGTTTATTAGCATGGACGGTCTGCCTCGCACCTTGGTTCCTGGACAGGCTTAGATCCTCTAAGCGGTTTACCAGTACTAGTGTGCAGGCCGGATTCAGCCCTGCGTGGAAGCATCATGCAGCCCATATATTTCTGCAAGCCCCTTTTGTTTGCAATGGAGTTTAACGGCAAGTCAACACATTTTGTACCAAATGGAATCTTCCTCCTTATATATAGCACAACTCACAAGTCTATTTCAAAGGTGTTTTCTTCAAAATCTATTAGGAACTGCCTGAATGTTTTGCAAACAGTGTAGGCCCTGACGAGTTTGTTTGTTTGATTTGAGGTTAAAAGTCCCCATCAACACTGTAAAGATCATATTGGAGACATTGCTTCCAATTTTGTGGGACTTTTACCCGACATTGAGATGATTATGATATCTACAGCCCTGCAGCCCAATGAAACCAATAGGGTTTTATAAGCATGGACTCTCATCACTTTTTGCCTGGGCAGACTTAGATCCTCTAAGCGGTTTACCAGTACTCAGGGATACAGACTAAGCATTTTGCTTTAGGCGCCCAGACTGCCATAAATCCAAATTTTAAAAATTAAATTAATAGGCACTTTTATTCAAAACTTAGGCGCCCAGTCAAAAATTTAGGTGCCTTGGGCGACTGGGCGCCTGTTAGTCTTTACCCCTGACTGGCCTGAGTACTTGTGTTCGGGTCGATTTCAGTTCTGCATGGAAGCATCATACAGCCCATCTACTTCTTCAAGCCCCGATGGATGGGGCCCCAATGAGACGCTGTGTTCTGCGACATCTGACCTTGGCCTGACAGGCTGTACTGTTTGCCAACTACCCGTTTTGGGGTTTCAGATACAATATGGGTTAAAAGGCCAATTTTATGTTTTAAGGTTTTAACTATACTAACCTTCTGTTTTCACACTGTACTTGTAAACCTATTTCATCAACTCCTACACCCTCCAACACTTGGTTTGCCGGAACCCCTCTTATGTCCCACTCGGAGGGGTTAAGACGTATTGGAAGAAAGAAAGAAAGCACTGACTGGCTCAAAAATGACCTAAATACAATACAACTGCTGCAATTCTTTTTAACCCATGCAACTCTGTGTTGAGGGGGGGGGGGGTTAAATTAAGAAATGCAATTTTTCTGCAGTTCATGGAAGTATGAACGCAGTGGGTCACCTGCAAAGGAAATGAACCCCAAAGGGGTTCATGTAAACTTTGCTAGCGACCCACTGTTGTTCATACTTTCATGATAAGCAGAAAAATAAAGTTTATTTTTTATATTTACATTATTTGCCCCTCATCACTGGGCGAAAAAATGCTTGTAGGGCAAACTTTTAAAGCTAAAAAACATTTATACGCTGTTTTTCTACCAAGAGCGGAGCAGCGTTGACGTCATCAACACCTGTAGAGAACAATGGTTTAAAATGACGTCACTAAAAATCATGTGATTCGATGTGTTCATGGAAGTATGAACGCAATTTTTGTCGCACCTGCTTTAGCAGGAAGACATAGGCGTGCAAGTTTCTGTCCGTCCGTCAGTTTGTGCGTCCGGTAATCCCTCCGTCTTTCAGTCAACATTTTACACTGGGTGTCTTGTCATTGCAACTCCTCCTACAGTTTCATATCGATTATTTTCAAACTTTGCGTGTGTTTTTGCCATGGTATGAGGATGCGCATGTGGTTTGGACTTAATCTTCCGATCAATTTTTGTCACTTTTTCCACATTGTGAACTTAGTCAATTTTAACCTACAATTGATATATGATAAGTACCTCTTGTCATCGCAACTGCTCTTGCAGTTTTATACCGAACATTTTGAAACTTAGCATGTGCTTTCGGCATGGTATGAGGTGTATGAGGATGTGCATGTGGTTTTGACATAATTCTCAGAATATTTTTTTCACTTTTTGCGCATTTTGAGCTCAGTCATTTTTGTCGCACCTGCTTTAGCAGGAAGACATTTGCGTGCAAGTTGATATATGATAGGTACCTCGTCATCGCAACTCCTCTTACAGTTTTATACTTATCATTTTGAAACTTAGCTTGTGTTTTCTCCATGATATGGGGATGTTCATATGCTTTGGATATAATTCTTGGATCCTTTTAGTTCATTTTATGACATTGTGAAATTAGTCAATTTTTCCCTCACATATATAGGCTATGGATTCTTCTCAAAGCCCTATATTCATCTCTTCTGCCTTAAATAAACCTTTTTTTTGTGTTGGGCAGGTGGGGAGCAGGTGCGACATCAACTTCACCGAAGTTGAATTTCTGGTTTTGTATAGGTCTACATTAGACTTAACAGTTGGAAATGTAAATATTCTTAAATGAACACACCAGATCATGGAGTACACCTTACGTAATTTATTTAACCCGCACAATCTCGCGTTGATGGGGCGATGATGAAAGAGATAAACATTTGTGACTACCGACGTGGATACGCACCGAACGTGTGGATAGAAGGGTAATCACATAATTCCAAGGCATTATAAGGTATAAGATTGAATTCAGCATATTTTAAATAAGATGCACTCAGGGGACACGCACTGTGTACGTTGTGCTGTTGCAATGGCTTACAGTTGGATATAGCACACGTCTTGCTTGGAAATGCGACTAGCCTAAACAACTAGACAGCAGGGTTGTGCAGGTAACCGGTAAAATTGCAATTGCAGCTGTATAATAATGTACACACCAAGGGGTATCCCCATGTTTCCTTGGAGTTCCAACAGGTGTAAATTCATTTGACCCCGTGGTCTCACAGGTAAATTGCCATGAATCTGCAGTGTACTTACAACTTTGCATTGAAAGTTGAAACTCTGTTGGTTTCATTGGTTGATTGGGCGAGAGGAGTTGTCGTTTCATCTCAATGTCAGGTAAAAGTCCCACAAAATCCAAAATGACCTGCATGTATTCAGTGTTGAAGGGGATGTTAAACCTCAAATCAAAGAAACAATACTTTTTCGCTCTCTCGCTATATATACATTTACCAAATACATGTATTAACATTTTGGTTCATGGACTGTTGGGGACTATACAAGTTCTGGTTTGTTGGGTGCATGCACTGTTGCTAAAATTACCATATGACAAGCTCTGAGTTATCCAATGTGGGATTGGGTAGCAGTGCTTACTTGCATAGTCATATAACAGGTCTCAGGTCTGTCACTCATGCATTCATAATGCTTGAGTCAGAATGCACCTCTGATAACAGCACCACCTCTGCTATGCAGATTTAAACTTTCTATCAACATTTTATACTTTAGCAGTGTTGCGCCGAGAGGGGCCATGGGGCCATTTGCCTACCTAAAGTCATTGATGGCCCTTTCAACATTAAACATGGGGCCCGGATGACCCTCAGAAATCAACAACGTTGCTTATATTTTATTTACTGAAGCCCCTTTAAAATATAAAATGACCCTTTGGAAAATGTCATAAGGGCCATTGGTGTCCCCCAAGCAATCGAGCCTAGGCACAACACTGCTTTAGGTGGTTGTCAACATATCCTGTTTAATGAATCTTATCATTTGACACGTCACCAGTAACAATTCTGATTCTGATAGAACTGACCCAACCCCAGAATGCCACCAGAACCTGACAGGATACCCTGGGGATTGTATATCACTCTAGTTATGTGGTATCTGCAGCTGTTTATTACATACACTCCAGATTTGTAGCAATGTGGATGATCGGCCCCCGCCCATAGGGGCTTGAAGAAATACATGGGCTGCATGATGCTTCCACGCAGAGCTGAATCCGGCCCGCACACCAGTACTGGTAAACCGCTTAGGGGATCTAAGCCTGTCCAGGAACCACGGTGCGAGGCGGACCGTCCATGCTAATAAACCCTATTGGTTTCATTGGGCGACAGGGCTTGAGATGTCATTTCATCTCAGTGTCGGGTAAAAGTCCCACAAAAATGGAAGCAACGTCTCCAAAATGACCTTTACAGTGTTGACAGGGACGTCAAACCTCAAATCAACCAACCAACCAACCAATGTGGATGATGCCTACACTTTGATCATGTAATAGATTACTGTAGAGGTCTTTGATATGGGCCATGCACAGGGGGTTTCCAGTAAAAGTGGCATTCATTCCTCAACTGCTGCCTGTGAAACATGTTCGGATATTGAAATTAATAGCCCTGCCAAAGATCAAACCCATCACCTATACACCATCAGTACCTACCATAGTAGTGTCTGTTTATGCACCTTCTGGCTTTTAATTACCCTCTTACATGTACACTGCTTATTGTAACATACTGTAGCTGTAGGGTGAGTGGTATCTGTATATATGCCCATATAAGCCATTAGCCAGACAACCTTATTACAGAAGGACCTGGGGGTTCAAACCGGCCCCGATGGCTCAGTTGGTAGAGTGTCCGCTCCGGGGAACGGGAGGTCACGGGTTCGATTGCGGGCCGGGGCATACCAAAGTCGCTAAAAATGGTACTAGCTGCTCCTCGCTTGGTACTCAGATTTACGGGGTAGAGCTAGGATTGGTCGACCCAGTGTCTGGATAATGTGACTAGGTGTGGTATCATGTAATGTATCAGGGATATGATACTTCAGTGAGGCAGCCCTATAAAAATGAGCATTGAGCTCCCTGTCGCAACCAGACACAGTCGTGATATGACTGAAAAATTGTTGAAAGCGACACACACACACCTGGCCCTGGGGGTTCAAGTTAGAAGCGAAGTCATTGTGTTTGTTACTCATGTGATTAAATACAACTATGTAGAACTCATTGAAAACACTATCATGAGATGGGAGTTTGTGACCCCCCCACCCCCACACACACACACATTATTTTATTTATTTATATTTATAAAATTTGAAGCCAGTCCTCTTACTACATGTTTTGTTTGTTTGTTTGATTTGAGGTTTAACGTCCCCATTAACACTGTAAAGGCCATTTTGGAGACGTTGCTTCCAATTTTGTGGGACTTTTACCCGACATTGAGATGAAATTACATCTCAAGCCCTGTCGCCCAATGAAACCAATAGGGTTTATTAGCATGGACGGTTTGCCTCGCACCGTGGTTCCTGGACAGGCTTAGATCCTCTAAGCGGTTTACCAGTACTAGTGTGCGGGTCGGATTCAGCTCTGCGTGGAAGCATCATGCAGCCCATATATTTCTTCAAACCCCTATGGGCAGGGGCTTTCTTACTACATGTACATTTTGTAAGTATCACAGTGTGCCATACAGTCATCGCCACTATAAATACATGAACATACATGTACATAAGATAACTCTAGGAAGAAAGCCTGTGTAATTTACAGCCTGTGTAATTTACTGTATTAAAGGATCTTTAACCAGCACAGTGGATGCTTGTCCAACCAAATTGGGGTGGGGGTGGGGAGTTCAGCCCAGTACAGTGAAAATATATTATTTGTCTTGGGTTGCATGGGATTGGCTCTAGCTTACCTATTACATTCTATTGTTGTTGTTATTTTTTTTTTTTATTTTTTTTTTTACCTTAACCCTTATCATAATTTTACCTCTTACCATAGCATCTTTCTTATCATGTGTTATACATTACCGCGTGAATTAGGACAGATAGGCCTGATCAAACAGTGTAGACCCAGAATGCATTGTCTCTTCAGGGTCTGCACTGTTTGCCACTTATCCAGCCATTTTAGATATATACTCGGTCAAAAATGTTCCTATACCTAAAATTGCTTTTGTTACTATAGCTACTACAGATAAAAACTACACAGTCTGTTATGTTTTGATAAGAATACTCATTTTTCCGTGCAAAAGCACCATTCGTTTTTGTTTTCGTAAACACATCATCGTAGACTATTGCTTTAAACACCCAAGGGGTCACTGTGTTATTTTCGCAGATAAAATCATTAAAACATGCTATGATAAAACATCACAAAATTTCCCTGTACCCTACATTTCTAAAATTTGATACATGTGACATTTCTTAGATACCATTTGCGCGTCTATTCACAAAAGATTCGGAACTTTAGTTGCATCAGCTACGAGAAACAGCTATCACATATTGCCCTCCAATTCTTAGAAGTTGTGTGCAAATGCTGCTTTCAATGGGATCTCCATAGAAAATCGCAATCGATAGTGCTACATGCTACATGAATTTTCCGTATTTTTTACCATCATGATGAACAGCAATAGTAGACACAAAGCGTTTTTGAAAAAATGGCAAAAATTAATCGACAGGAATAAAAATTACAGCAGTTTGAAAATTGCTATATTTTTAATTGCAAGGGAGATAATTTGAGAATTTAACAAATTGAAACCTCGCTCATAATGCGAGATCATGAGATATTGTAAAAGTAAAGTGTTTTCCGATGTTCAGAGAATATTGTCTTCCATCTTAGACAAAAAGAGCTTTCTGCACATGCGCAATGTCCATTTTCTACTAAAATCTTTCTAGGCACATATTGCAAGACAACTCCGGAGCAGAAAGGTATGGGCAAATGCAAGTTTGAGCATTCTCTAGCTAAACGCCCGATTTAAATGTCTACAGCTAAATTTTGCTCTTTAGCTGCCAGATATCTAGTGAGTTTCACCCGAGAGTTGGTAAAGTTACTTTTTTGACTAAGTATAAATTGGGTTGTAAATTATACTTATCGAATATCGAACAATAGATTACTACTTAATATGATAATCAGTTTAGGGGAATCTATTTTTTTTTTTTTTTCACATTTCCTTTTTTTTATTTTATTTGTTCACAGCTTCTGTAACAATAAATATTCATTTCGATAACACATCTGTGTAACAATCTGTGTAACATAGTGCATAGCATATATCTCCAAAATGGTTTATTTTCTGATGAAAATTTGATATTATTCCTATTTATACTCCAACATAGGTTGTGGGTGCTTGTTAGAACCGCCTCAATGTGAGGCGGTTCTAATGAGTACCCACAACCAATGTCTTGGAGCAGAAATAAGAAAAATAATGTGTACCCCCATAAACCCAATTTTGTGGGAAAGTAACTGTCCTTATGGCCTTCCTTTGTTTAGGTTTCCACTATGGTCTGATCGCTTAATGTTTGTGTTTCTTTCCCTTTGGTGTCTTTGATGGGTGGAGTAAGTTAATTGTATCGATTCCTGATCTTTGTTTTACTTCTACTTTTCTCTATATAAAGTGGGTTTTGGGGTTGTTCATTTCAAGATTTGTTAACATGATGTGGTACGTAGCAACAGATAAAGTGGGTATTTTTTGAAAACTTAAGGATAAATTTAACCAGTTCGCCATAAAAACCTTTGTGGTGGGTATTCATTAGAGCCGCCTTAATAAACAGTTTTACAATTTGTTAACTAACGACATCGTTAGTTTTGAACAACTGGCCCCTGATGATTCTGAAAATTTCAATGTTTGAACACGGGCACATCAAAACCTTTCTGGCTTGATCATGTTTTTCTTTTCCAAGGGCATTAACTAGTGTGGTAAATTTGAACTCCTATTTGTATCAGTTACTATTAGCTGATAATATTTGCTAATTCTGTAATGATTACACAGAATTTTTTTGTTGTTGTTGATATATGGTGGGCTGTTTGCAAGATGGACAAGTCACCGAAGAGAGCAGTGATAAACTAGACAAAGTGCCAAGTGGGGCACGTATACCCCTGGCCAGTGCCATCGACTTTAAGAGGAAATGACAATTTGTCTGTAGCATTGAACCTTTCCATCTAAACTTCAGACCTATAATATCTACCATCATGCAAAATATAAGTTTGCCTCCAAAAAAGATACCTCATTCTAAAACATATACAGGATCCTAGTTATAATGACAGTATCTGTTCCTTTATACCTTGACGTTATAAAGAATTTGTGGCTACAAAGATTCCCAATAAGGAATTCACCATTTTTACATATTTGCTGGCTCCCAGCTTACACTTTATCAATATTGGAAAAACAGGTAACCAGACCCCCCTGGTTACCTGTTTTCCCAGCACTGATATGCTTCATACTCGGAACCAGCAGATAATGCAAACAAGGTGAATAGTTTTATATGTAATCACAGGAGCTTGAAGTTCTGTCTATATATAAATATGTTCTAGAAGTAGTTCATAAGGTTCAAAATAAAAAGTGACGCTAAGCCATTTCGAAATTGCATCAGTCTTTATATTTGAACACTTTCAATATCTTTTGATGGACCAAACTTCAAGCGCCTGTGCTGTAATAAAGGGCCTTTTCACCTCAGTTACTCTAACCACAAACGAGTACTGATAAACCACTTAGAATGTCTAAGCTTGCCCTGGCAAAGTGGTGTGAGTCGGACCATCCATGCATATAAACCCTATTGGTTTCATTAGGGGGCAGGGCTTTGGATGTCATTTCATCTCAATGTCGGGTAAATGTCCTACAAAATTGGAAACAACATTTCTAAAATGACCTAAATAGTGTTGACGGGGACATTGAACCTCAACTCAAACAAGCAAAAACCTCACTTACTCCATGAAACAAATGTTGTGGACAATTTTGGAATTGCCTCTAGCTCTGAAGAAATTCTTACAAATATCCACAACATTTGTTTCTTGGTGTAATAAATCTTTATTGTATACTCTGCAGTGAAATCAATGCATATCTGAAACAAATAAAAATGATATTTTCACACTGTGAAAAATAACATGACCTTGTTATTTTCACAGTAGCAGCCTGGACTACTTTTTCTCACCAAAGGTCATATGTTATCCACAAAATAATTCTGTAAAATACCTTGAAAAGCACTCAATGAACTTAAAAAATGCTGTATGTGAAAATTTGGATTTTTTCAACACACTCAATGATGCAAATCATTGCAACAAATTCATAAACTGAATGACAAACAATGAAGATCCGGATCAGATGGCTTCTTTAGAAGCCAGCTGATCTGGATCTGCATTGTTCGACAGGCAAGACATATCCGGGCTCAGCAGGAAAAGGGTTAAATTAAATGTCTGTATAAAGAGGGTTATATGTAAAATGCTGAATAAGTTTAAGAGAGTGGGGCTTTCTCTACATGACATACTTCAGTAACATGATTTCCCCATTGCACAGTATTAGGATTAAACACTTTTGTGAAATACTGTAGTTTTTCATATTTCCAAAACTGATTTTTTTCTGAACAGGATGAACATTTGTGATATATTTTTAGCTCACCTGTCATGTAGTAATGAGGTGAGCTTTTGGGATCACTTTTCGTCCATCGTCCACCCACGTGTGCATGCATCCATGTGTGTGTGCATACGTAAAAAATTTATTCAAACGACATCTCCTGATCAGATTTTGCTCAAAGTTCACAGGAATGATCCTTAGGTGGTCCCCTTTAAAAGTTGTTCAAATGGTTCCAGTCCGTTGAACATCAAAGTCACAGGAGCCAAAAATAGATATTTTAATGAAAACTTGAAAAATCTTCTCCTCTAAAACCGCAAGGCCCAGGTCTTCGATATTTTGTATGTAGCTTCATGTAGTGGACCTCTACCAAGATTGTTCAAATTATAGCCCGTGGACCAAAAATGCCCCCGCGCCGGAGCCCTTTGGCTTTACATAGACTTAACATGTACATGTATTATCACACATTATTAATGATGTGGTCATATCATTATCATTCCATGATCTTATCCACTAAATTACAACAACATTATATAATAACAGTGTTTAAAGCCATTTTGAGTTCTAGAAGTCTGAAAACGTGATTTTGTGATTTAATCAGGTAACTTTGAAAAAAAGTGACATATCACAATATGCTTGTGGTACAGAATAAAACAAAAATTTCTGGATGATACATATATTTTCTGTAACAGATTAGAAAATGTTAAAGCTAATTACCTGTCAGATTCACCACAACTCTTTATAACACTGTTGCTGGGGGTCAAAATCTAAACCACGTCAGTCACATCACATGAACAAGTCCGTAAAATGAAGACCCCCTAAAACCCACTTTATATAGAGAAAACTGGGGTTTACGGGTTTATTTATTATTTTTTCTTATTTTTGCTCCAAGACATAGGTTTTCGGTACTCGTTAGAACTGCCCCAATGAGGCGGTTCTAACTAGCACCCACAACCTATGTTTGCAGTATTTATAAGAAAAATATCACAGATTTTCCTGAGAAACGTAGCCATTTTGGAGATGTGAAAAATGCACTATGTCGCACGGGTGCGTTATCGTAATGTAACAACTGTTATATCAAAACAAAAATGTATAGATTACTCCACAACCTCTTTATAACACTTTTAATGGGGTCAAAAACCGAAAATGTGTTAGTTACACAACTGTGTTATATCCAAACTAAAATGCATAGATTACATAGAAAAATGACCATTTATGGTCATTTATCTTTATAATCATCCATTGTGAAACCCAGTCATATTCATAACTATTTCACAGTAATTATAACAAACTATGTTATAATGAGATTGTGGTGTATATTATAGAAAATGAGCATTTATGATCATTTTTCTATATAATCTATACATTTTAAATCATATTATATCCCAAACTGTGTTATAATGAACATTGTCATAAAGAGGCTGTGGTGGTATAAACCATTGTATGCTGGTGGACTCTTCAATTGCTACAGGTTGGGTAAGTACATTTGTCATATAACTTAGGGGAATCTATTGATCGATTAATCAATTATTGGTGTCAGCCTTAGTAAAACTGGGGTTTACAGGGGTATGTATAAATACATAAATTTTCTTATTGCTGTCTGCACAGACCATCTAGTTATCCTTTGTTTGTTTGATTTAAGGTTTAACATCCTCCTAAACACTATATAGGTCATTTTGGAGAAGTTGCTTCCAGTTTTGGTGGGGATTTTACCCAACATTGAGATGTGATTACACCTCAAGCCCTGCTGCCCAATTAAACCAATAGGGATTATATGCATGGATGGTCTGACTAACATCACTTTGCCTGAGCAGGCTTATTGAACCCTCTAAGCGGTTTACAAGTACTCCTTTGCGGTCGGTTTCAGATGGATGTTGGGGTGGGGGGATGGGGGTCTAGTTATCCTTTATGAATGGAACTGAGCACTTCAGCAAATACAAACAAATTTTTTTTTCTAGTCGATAAACCCCAGACTTTTTTTTGTGGTGCAGCTGTAATGATAATGTTTTGCTTTGATATGTACTCTGGCAAGTGATGTGCTTTTCCAAACATGTATCCTCCATATGTGGAATGAACACCAGGAATTGGCAGCAACTACCACCAACGGTGACAAGGTGAGCTTTTGGGATCACTTTTTGTCCATGCGTCCATGCGTAAACTTTTGCTTCATACAACATCTCCTCCTAAACCACTGATTGGATTTTGACCAAACTTCACAGGAATGATTGTTAGGTAGTCCGGTTTCAAAGTTGTTCAAATGGTTCCAGCCACAGAGCTAAATATATCTTTTTTTTTACTGAAAACTTAAACTTAAACCCAGGTCTTTGATATTTGGTATGAAGCTTCATCTAGTGAACCTCTACCAAGATTGTTCAAATTATAGCCCTGGGACCAAAGATGCCCCTGCCCTGGGAGCCTTTGGTTTGACATAGGCTTATATAGGGAAAATCTTTGTCTCTGAAACCACTAGGTGGTCTGCTTCATCTAGTGGACCTCTATCAAGATTGTTAAAATGATTGCCCTAGGGCCAAAAATGCGCCCACACTGGGGCCATTTGGTTCATCATAGGATTGTATAGGGAAAATACATGTATTTAAATTAAAAATCTTCTCTGAAACCACAAGGCCCAGGTATTTGATATTTGGTATGAAGCTTCATCTAGAGAACCTCTTCCAAGATTGTTCAAGTTATAGCCCTGAGGCCAAAATTGCCCTCACCCTGAGTCCCTTTGGTTTTATGCAACAGTCATTTGTAACCACTGCCCCCACCCCACCTACGGGAATAGCCGGGAACAATAACTTTTCACTTTTCACAGCCCTGCACGGTGGTGGGGGGATCTGTAGAAGGTAACAATAGTTCATTCCACTGAGGGTATATTTGCATAATATGAAAACCCCCGCATTAACCCGGCACTGCGGGGGGAACATGGGGGGTAACTATACGCACATGAGCCCCGCTTCCCCCCGCCTATCCCCGTAGGTGGTTTGGGGTGGGGGGTGGGGGGGGGGGGGGTGGAGTAGTTACAAATGACTAGACTAGTGCATTATAAAGACTTATATAGGGAAACTCTCCTGTCTGGAGATCATAGGCAGCAATAAAATGCCTTTTAGATATATATACAACAACAACAAAATCTTTAAAAATCTTTTGTGAAACCGCAAGGCCCAGGTCTTTGATATTTGGTGTGAAGCTTCTTCTAAATGGACCCCCATCAAGATTGTTCAAATTTTAGGCCTTGGGTGAAAAATGCCCCCACCTGCGGGCCCTTTGGTTTTACATTGGCTTAAACAGGGAAAATCTTTAAAAATCTTCTTCTCCGAAACCGCATGGCCCAGGTCTTTGATATTTGGTGTGTAGCTTCATCTTGTGGACCTCTACCAAGATTGTTCAAATTTTAGCCCTTGGGCCAAAAATGCCCCCGCCCCGGGGTCCTTTGATTTTGCATTGACTTATATAGGGAAATTTAAAAAATCTTCTGCTCCAAACTGCAATGCCCAGTTCTTTGATATTTGGTGTGAAGCTTCATCTGGTGAACCTCTATCAAAATTGTTCAAATTATAGCCCAGGAAATAGAAGTCAAGGCAATGAAAACCTTTGAAAATCTTCTTGTCTGAAAGCAGAAGGTCAAGGTCTTTGATATTTCGTATGAAGCTTAGTCTTGTGGATTTCTACCAAGATTGTTCAAATTATAGCCCTGGGGCCCAAAATGGCCCGCCCCGACAACCGCATGGTTTATATAGACTTACTGTATAAGGAAAACCTTTAAATATCTCTTGTCTGAAACCAGAAGGCTCCAGTCTCCAGTCTCTGATATTTTGTATGACACGTACTTCACCTTTTAGACCACTACCAAGATTATTCAAATTATAGAGCGGGGCCAAAAATGGCTCTCCCACCGGGTTTCAGCTCTGCGTGGAAGCATCATGCAGCCCATATATTTCTTCAAGCCCCGATGGGGGGGGGCGTGTTGAGGTTCTATATTTGCCACGAAACACAGAGCTTTGCCGTCCTAACATCCCCATAGCCCCAGATAAGAGGGGTTATCCACAGATTTTTTTTTCTAATTTCTGCACAAAACGTGTTTTGGGTACTCGTTAAAAGCACCTGGCTGAGGCGCTTCCAATGAGTACCCACATTTTTGGGGGGTGCAGAAGTAAGAAAAATATCAGTCCAATTCTGAAGATGTTTGAAATATATTTTCAGGTATCTGTAGATGAATGTGTTAAATCACTACAAGACATCAGGGATGGGGTGAACCCTCTTGGGATGCTGACATTCCATAGTCTGTTAGAGAAGGACTTGATCAACGGTGTGTTCAAATCTCATCATAAAGTCAGCCGACTAAACATCCAAACCAGTTTGAGAATGCCAAGAAAGACTTTTATAGATGCTATAGTTCAGATGTGCAGAGGAGGTATTATTTTTAGCTCACCTGTCACGTAGTGACAAGGTGAGCTTTTGTGATCACATTTTGTCCGTCGTCCGTGCGTGCGTCCGTGCGTGCGTAAACAATTTCTTGTCCGCATGATAGCATCTTCATTTATGATTTGATTTTAACCAGACTTGCACACAACTTGTACCACCATGAGATCTGGGTTCCTTTCTTGAACCAGCCATATCCCATCATGTGTTACAGAGTTACGGCCCCTGAAATGGCAAAAATTGCCTATTTTGGTCTTGTCCGCATGATAGCATCTTCATTTATGATTTGATTTTAACCAGACTTGCACACAACTTGTACCACCATGAGGTCTGGGTTCCTTTCTTGAACCGGCCATATCCCATCATGTGTTACGGAGTTATGGCCCCTGAAACGGCAAAAATTGCCTATTTTGGTCTTGTCTGCAGGATAGCATCTTCATTTATGATTTGATTTTAACCAGACTTGCACACAACTTGTACCACCATGCCATCTAGGTTCCTTTCTTGAACCAGCCATATCCCATCATGTGTTAAGGAGTTACGGCCCCTGAAACGACAAAAATTGCCTTTTTTGGTCTTGTCCGCACAATAGCAGCTTCATTTATGATTTGATTTCAACCAGACTTGCACACAACTTGTACCACCATGAGATCTGGGTTCCTTTCTTGAACCAGCCATATCCCATCGTGTGTTGTGGAGTTACGGCCCCTGAAAGGGCAAAAATTGCCTATTTTGGTCTTGTCTGCATGATAGCTGTTTCATTTATCATTTGATTTTAACTAAACTTGCACACATTTTGTACCACCACAAAATATCTCCGTCAAGTTCGAATATGGGTCATGTTGGGTCAAAAAGTAGGTCAGTAGGTCAAATCAGAAAAAAAACCTTGTGAAGACACTAGAGGCCACAGTTTTGGTCCAATCATCATCAAACTAGCCCAGAATGATCATCTTGACAATATCTCAGTCAAGTTCGAATATGGGTGTTGTCGGGTCAAAAAGTAGGTCAGTAGGTCAAATCATAGAAAAACCTTCTGAACACACTAGAGGCCACAATTTATGTCCAATCATCATCAAACTTGCTCAGAATGATCATCTTGATAATATCTTGGTCACATTCGAATATGGGTCATGTCGGTTCAAAAAGTAGGTCAGTCGGTCAAATCACAGAAAAACCTTGTGAACACACTAGAGGCCACAGTTTTGGTCCAATCATCATCAAACTTGCCCAGAATGATCATCTTGACAATATCTGAGTCAAGTTTGAATATGGGTCATGTCGGTCTAAAATGTAGGTCAGTAGTTCAAATCAGAGAAAAACCTTGTGTACACACTAGAGGCCACATTTCTGGTCCAATCATCATCAAACTTGCTCAGAATGATCATCTTGATAATATCTTAGTCACGTTCGAATATGGGTCATGGCAGGTCAGAAAGTAGGTCAGTAGGTCAAATCAGAGAAAAACCTTGTGAACACACTAGAGGCCACATTTTTGGTCCAATCATCATCAATCTTGCTCAGAATGATAGTCTAGACAATTTCTCGGTCAAGTTCGAATATGGGTAATTTCAGTTCAAAAAGTAGGTCAGTAGGTCAAATCATATAAAAACCTTGTTAACATACTAGAGGCCACAGATTACCTCTAATCATCATCAAACGTGCCCAGAAAGATCATCTTGACAATATCTGAGTCAAGTTTGAATATGGGTCATGTCGGTTCAAAAAGTAGGTCAGTAGTTCAAATCAGAGAAAAACCTTGTGTACACACTAGAGGCCATAGTTTTGGTCTGATCATCATCAAACTTGCTAAAAATGATCATTTGACAATATCTCAATTAATTTCGAATATGGGTCATATCTGGCCAGTAAGTAGGTCAGTAGGTCAGATTCTTGAAAAACCTTGTGGACACACTAGAGACCCCAGTTTTGGTCTGATCATCATCAAACTTGCTCAGAATGATCATCTTGACAATATCTGGGTCAAGTTTGAATATGGGTCATGTCTGGTCAAAAAGTAGGTCAGCAGGTCAAATCATAGAAAAAACATTTTGAACACTCTAAGAGGCCACAGTTTTAGTCAAATCATCATAAAACTTGCTCAGAATGATCATTTGGACAATATCTCAGTTAAGTTCGAATATGGGTCATGTCAAATCAAAAAGTAGATCAGTAGGTTATTTTGTCATAACTTTGAACTGTTTGAGATAGAGCCTTCATATTTAGCATATAGGTTCCTTGTGACAAGGGCTTTCCACTCATATAAAGATTTGACCTGTGATGTTGACCTGTGACCTACTTTATCATAACTTTTGAACCATATGAGATAGAGCCTTCATATTTGGCATGTATGTTCCTTGTGACAAGGTTTTCTCAACCATTCAAAACTTTTGAGCCATGACCTTGACCTTTGCCCTACTTTGTCATAACTTTTGGAGCATTTAAGATACAGCCTTCATATTTGGCATATAGGTTCCTTCATAGGAGTGAGTGTTTGAGTTTGAAGTCTCACCAACAGCTAAGGTCATACAGTTATGGGACCTCTGTTTAAAGACCAATCTGAAAGTCTGGAGAAGCCTGGCATCGATCCTGCTACCCTGGTTTACAAGGCAAGTAGCATGACCACTTCACCATGAAGGCTTCTAAACTTCATTGGAATGTTGTGTAGATGACCCGCTAGGAAAATAGCATAACGATTAACAAATGGTCACAAGAGCTAAAAATAGAAAACATTGTAAATTTGCTTCAAATGCTAACTCCTTCTAAACCTTTGGGCCAATTGGATTTAAAACTTCACAGAAATGTTGCCTAGGTGACTCCCTACCAAAATAGTTAATACTCATTCCACTCCAATGAACAAGATGGCTTCCAGAGCTAAAAATAAAAAAATCTTCAAACGATAATTCCTTCTGTACCCTTGGGCCAATTTCATTCAAACTTTGAAGTAATGTTGCTTAGATGACCCTCTACCAAAAAGGCTAAAACAATCCTGCTCTATAGAAAAAATGGCCACCGGAGCTAAAAATAGAAAAATATTGTAAATCTGATTCAAACGTGAACCCCTCCTAAACCCTAAGGACAATTTGATTCAAACTTAACAGGAATGTTGCCTAGGTAACTCCCTACCAAATAAGCTAAAATCACTCTGCTGATGAACAAGATGGCAACCATAGCTAAAATAGAATGTACTCGAGACAGTGTCACACAGGTGAGCGAACCAGGGCCCTGTGGGCCCTCTTGTTGTAAATTGACTCAAGCATAGCACACCTCAGGCTCAGTAGCACAGTCACATTGGGAGCGTGATAGCTCAGTGGTTAGTGCACTTGCCTCTGATGCTAGAGATCCCGGATTCGATCCCCGGCAGCGGTGTATTTTTGGATATTATTGACCACACTGACAGAATCTTTTCTACAGTCGTTCACCATCTTCTGCTGATTCAAGATGGGCAGTTGTCAGTTCCTGGGGAAAATGTGCATTGACCTGGTTAACAACTTATGCATGCCAGCCCAGGAAAATTGTTGTTAGGTAATCTGACCGGCTTGAAATTAAGCCTAACAAGTGTTGACAAGGCAAAATAAACAAGACTCAAGAACATGAAAAACAAGCTTTGGTTTGAGACAAAAAGAAGAAATAGAAACATTTGAGGAGAAACACATTATCTGTTGCCTGGCAACAGATAATGTGTTTTTCTGTTAGATATGTCTCGTTGAAGTCTATTGCATACAATGATTAAAGTTCTAGCAAGAGCTTGACATTTTAATGATAGCAGGCAACCATTTGTCTTCCACTCATAAAAAATAATTCAGTAGAGCTTGAAAAAGTTGAAGAAACTTTTTGACCAATTTTGAGAGGCTTGTGAAGCCCCTCGAAATTGGTCAAATATTTTTATTCTTCCAGTTCAACTGACAAAGACTTTTAATTATGCCTGAAATGCTATTTGCTAGTTGCTTACAACTGTTATTTCTGCACAGTGACAAACAGAGTGGACCAAGGTTCGACCACATGAGTCTGATCTGGGTCCACACTGTTTACAGTAGGAGCTTTTGAAGTTTTGGAATACAGCAGCAGGGTATGCTTTGTAGCATTCTAACAGTTTAACCCTTGACCTGCTGAATATTTATATATGCCACACCCACTACTGATTATCAACCAATCAGATGACTTGATGCAAATCATTGCAACAAATTCATAAACTGAATTGCAAATAATGAAGATCCTGATCAGATGGCTTCGTTGTTTGGAAAATAAGGCATATATACGGGCTCAGCAGAACAAGGGTTAATATCAAAATAAGAATTTAAAGATACTCAAGTGATTTTTATTTTCTATTTTCAAGATTTCCAGATAAAGAACTACTCACAGCTCTCTCCGTATTGGCTCTTCAACCGATTTCATTTTTGTCAAAGGCAGAGCTAGCAGAATGGGGAAATGACTCTATTGACCGACTGGGGAATTTCTATGGACAGCCGAGGAATCTCGAATACAAAAACCCAGCCACCAAAGAAGCTGAAACCTACAGATCTGAGCCTGTGATTAGTGCCACAGACTTAAAGGTTTGTAGTTTTTATATAATTGTTGTTTTGTCAGATGAGGCAGGTCTATATTTTTAAGTGGGACTCACTAAGGAGTGAATATGTTCCAGTAAAGAAGTGCTGGACTTGTAATCAAGGGATCATGATTCCCTGCTGCTCCAGTCCTGCAGATTAGACTTTAAACTGTGGTCCATACCAGTCTGACCTTGTTGTTGGTAGGATGTTAAACAAACACTCATTCTGTCTAAAAGCCAGATGTTGAGAATTGCCTTTTTGTCAGAGGGCTAGCTGCTTGCACTCAGACTCAGCCCAGTTCAATCGTAGGTCAAAACATTTCCACAATCACAAGACATATCTACTCATTGCATCAAAACCAATAGAAACACACACAAAAGTCTACATTGTGTGCATCTATTCATTGTTTTGTTCTTTGTATTGATGGCGAACAACCTTATCAACCCTCTTAATGACAGTTGATTAAAATTAAAAGAAAAAAATCTCATTTTTATTTTTCCTCCAGCAATTATATTTTGCTTAACCCAAGCTGAACATGACAATCTCAATCTTTTCAAACAGTGTAGATCGAGATCAGCTGGCCTCCGAGCTTGGATCTATACTGTTTGTCAGTCTGATTGTGAATTTCAGTGAATAAATTACATAAAAGTAATATGATTGGGAATGTCATGAGTCAGAGTGGGTGTGGCTAAATTAATTCATTCAGCAGGATAAGGGTTAAAATACTTTCTTCTAGGCTGAGTGGCTGAACCTAAAGCAAGTGGTCAAGATCCAACAGTACCCCAGAAAATCTATGGCATCTCTCTGGAGACTCATTGCTGAATATCACAAGGAAGACTACCCGAATTTGAGAATTTTGGCTTCCCTTGCCCTAACCCATCCAGTACATACGGCAGACTGTGAAAGAGCCTTCCGTTCACAAAATAAGGTCACAACTCCTGGAAGGAATAGGCTGTGGTCTGATAAGTGTGATCAGCTAATGCGGGTGATGATAGAAGGACCAGGAAGTGATGAAGAACCAGACAATCTCAACACATTCTTCATTCATGCACTGACAGAATGGAGATCAGTTAAGGACAGATTGATTTTCAGTGCTTCTAATAAGCAGAACAAAGGCCATTAAAATTTGGCAAACAGTGCAGACTGACAGCGTTACAGTTATGAACCTGGGTTCTCAGACAGTCACATAAGCATAGTGGGTCCAGATCAAACTGCTCCTAGAAGAGCAGTCTGATCAGGGTCCACTAAATTTGCCATTCCAGTTTTAGTTTAATGTAAACACTTTAGGATAATTAGAGCTGTCAGTGAAACTGACTAGGGCCCCGGCAGCGCTATCAGAAATTTGTAGACGGACGGACAGACAGACAGACGGACGGACAGAGTGATTACTATAGGGCACCCACACTTTCAGTGCGGGGCCCTAATTACACTGTGTTTTCAGCTGTCTGAAGAGATTGTGTGCTTCTGCTACACTTTTTCAGGCAAGATAGCAGCATAACTTCATGTTTATAACTTTGTTTTAGGCAGGCAGAAGCCTGACTTTTTCATGTTCACAGCTAGTCAGTAGTGAAAATCAGTTTTTTTTTTTTTTTCAACCAACCTTTTTTGAGGTGTTCTTAAGTACTAGTCAATTTTAACCCTTCTCCTGCTGAATATTCAAATATGCCACATCCATTACTTATTTATCAACCAATCAGATTACTTGATTCAAATTAATTATTAGTGCAACAAATTCGTAAATTGAATGACAATGAAGATCCTGATGATCAGGTGGCCATCTGATCAACATTGTTTGAAAGATAAGTCATATCTGGGCTCAGCAGGACAAGGGTTAAAGTATTTTATTATTTAATTCATTTTCTGGCATTGAATGGAATAAAATTTCTAAATGGAAAGTGGTTAATATATATCCTTTCTGCATCTTAAAGTTTTGGATGGTGTCCTGAGCAATAGTGCAGATCAAGACCAGCAATCAGATCAGACTGCTGTTCTTAGTCTGCACTGCTGCTCATCATCTTCACTGTTTGTTTTTAAAATTGTAAGATATGTAAATTTTTAGATGTAAAGATTGTTACGTTAAGAAGGAATGTTCAGGAAAGGCCACAATCACAGATGTCAGTCACAATTTATTGACATTCTTCCTCAAAACTGCAGTCTCAGATAGCAGCATCAGCTTCCAGGGAAGGTCATTTTTTGAGCTCAGAAATGCTTAATATATAGTGGATAAACTTTAAAAAAAGGCAGGTCATAAAACTCATATGAACACACCTGTAGTGACAAATGGTTACTGGCACGTAATATGACCCTGTCTATGATGGCCCTATGTTGCCATTTGAATTATTTCTGCGATAAAATACAGTTTCAAGACATTAAATGATAAATAGAATCTTACACTCATTGCCATTTCATATGAAATTAATGAAACTCCCTAAAGGCTTATTGTAAAAATTTCATATGAAATTAACCCCCATTGTAAGATCCTCTATTTATGCAATATTTGAGTCAATATTTTTTATTATTTGTTTGTTTGATTTGGGGTTTAACGTCCCCGTCAACACTGTAAAGGTCATTTTGGAGACGTTGCTTCAAGTTTTATCGGACGTTTACCCGACTTTGAGATGAAATGACATCTCAAGCCCTGTCGCCCAATGAAACCAATAGGGTTTATTAGCATGGACGGTGCGCCTCTCCTGGACAGGCTTAGATCCTCTAAGTTGTTTACCAGTACTAGTGTGCGGGCCGAATTCAGCTCTGCGTGGAAGCATCATGTAGCCAGTATATTTCTTCAAGCCCCTATGGGCGGGTGCGGGTTTGTTTCAGTGTTGACCAAGGGGCAAAGAGTGTACACACAATAGAATTGAAAGAGCTAAAAGGAAATCTTTTCACTGAGCATGATAAAAAAATCTATAACTATATGCAATCACATTTGACATGAAAATAACATCATCACTTAATGAAAATACAGAGAACCCTCATTATAATGACACTATTTGTTCGCTAATATTTTGCCGTTATATGAAAGAATTTGCCGTTTTAATGAGTATGATTGGCAAAAAAGGGGCCTGCTCTCCTTACTAACTCAAAGAAACAAATGTTTAAGATATTTGTTAGAATATCTATATCATTTCTTGCTTGGTGTATCTAAAGTATGGGTTCAATATTGGCATTTCCAACCTGATTCATGCCTGTGCCGATTGGGAAAAATGCTAAGGATTCATTTATTTGAAATTGTCCTTATAACCCATTTTGTCATTAAAATGAATTGCTGGTACATGTATAAAGAGGGCTGACTGTAACATCATCACATAACATGATGATAACAATCACATTTCACTGACATACACATGGATATATTGCAACTTATCATGGCACTTAACACATTGTTGACCGGCCCCGATAGCTCAGTTGGTAGAGTGTCCGCTCCGGGGAACGGGAGGTCTCGGGTTCGATCCCGGGCCGCGACATACCAAAGTCGTTAAAAATGGTACAAGCTGCTCCTCGCTTGGCACTCAGATTTACGGGGTAGAGCTACGACTGGTCGATCCAGTGTCAGGATAATGTGACTGGGTGTGGTATCATGTAATGTGTCTGGGACATGATACTTCAGTGAGGCAGCACTATAAACGTGAGCATTGAGCTCCCTGTCGCAACCAGACACCGTCGTGATATGACTGAAAAATTGTTGAAAGCGACGTTAAACCCGAATTCACACACACACAACACATTGTTGACTAAAAGTGATATTGCAATGTCATTTGTAAATATAGAAAATAAAAGTAAGAATTAAGGTGTTGTGCAGTGACAGTGATAAAGATAATTAAGATTTTACTTATTGTTCAGTATAAGCTTTTGTTGTGAGTGTTTGTTATTTGCCTCAATGAGGTGATTCTATCAAGTACATGTACTTATGCAACATACATTTTTTCATTAAAGACAAGAAACAATTATCCTCATTAAATGCATTCTTATTAAGAGCTTATGGTTAAATTTAATGCAAATGGTAGGTTTTGGTGTAATTTATCTCAAAATCCGTTTTTCCCCTCATTCTTCAAAATTTCATTTGTGGTAAAGTTTTGTTTGTATTAGATCTTAACTGCCCAGTTAACACTTTTAGATCATTTTTGAGCCGGTCAGTTTAACTATATACACTTTCCTGGATAGGCTTATACGTAAGCGGTTAACAAGTACAATGCGCATTCTTTTGCCAGAAACTGACAACTGCCGTTCTTGAATCAGCAGAAAGGAAGAGAATGACTTTAGGAATGATTAGTATCAATCCCCACGAAGAAAGTTACTGACCCTGGCAGGCATCAAACCTGCATCCTCCTGATCACCAGTCAGACGTGCATCCCACTGAGCTACCGAGGCGGGTTGTGGTAACGCAACAGAGACTCATGGGCCGAAGTTTTAGCACAGTCGAATGCACATCCTACTCTGTTGATCAGGTGGTCACGGGTTCCATACCTGCTGGAGTCGGCAATATTATTTGTGGAGATTTCATCTTGAAATATTTTCTTCGGTTTCTCTCCCTTCCCCTAATTCAAGAAGTGCAGGTCAGTTTCTGGCAAAAGAATGTGCACTGTACCTGTTAACCGCCTATATATAATCCTGTCCAGGAAGTGTGGAAGTGTGATTAGGTAAATTGACTGAATCCATATGACCTAAATGATACTGACTGGGTCGTAAACTCCAAGCAAAAAAAATTATATGTACTTGTGTGTGTGTTTGAATTTTATGTACCATCAACAACTAAGGTCAAATGGAGAAGGGACCTCGGTTTAAAAAAAGTCTGGAGTGGTGGGGAGCTGATCCACTGCACCAGGGAGGCTTCTATGTACTTGAGTGTGAATGATTGTTCATATATGTGTCATAATATGGTTGCTCAAATTAGCTTCATGCGTGCTACTGTATGCACTTTCCAGACATTTTCCCCCAAATTCATTTGATGATTTGAACTATTGCAATTTGACCCAAACCCCTTAAATACTGTTTATAATATGTAAGTTAAAAGATACAATGTAATCAAATCCCATTCAAACTTGAGGACTTTCAAGAATTCTTGTCTGGCTTCGAGACAGTAACCTTCATTATCCTGAATGGCAAATTCTCTTCTCCTCTCCATGGAGGTTTCCTATGCATGAAAACATATTAGCTTCCAAAATGTGAACCATTTATGTTAAACAACTGTGCCATTAATGTTAATTCACTGTTATCTGTCTTGCTACTGTGTTTAATACTGTTTATTCATTAATTTTTTGTGTTCATAGATTGCTGATATTATAATTGTTTGTGATACAAATAAAATCAAAGCCAACTGACAGCACTGGTGGGTCAATTGCCTCGGAGTGTAAACTGGAAAGGGACTTTGACCCTTTTGATTAACCCTTAAATATCTGTACTCTAAGCATCTGATCTGGGTCTATGCTGTTTGCCGAACCCAACACTCGATTCCAGCCAAGATTTTATAGATAGCCTTCTGACGTTTCACTCTGACCGCACAACAACAAGAATAGCGGGGCTATTTTCTTTAACTATCCTTAACCTTAATTTCCTACAAATTACTGATAGTAACCAGGATACCAACAACGAAAAGCTACTGCATTTAGTAGTAAAGATGTGTAGGAAAACCTCATCTGTTTGTGTCGTCTTCTGAAACTTCTTGCAAACCTTTCTTCGGACCCAGATCAGACGGTTCACTAAGATGCATTCAAATCTTGAACCAAAATGTTTGCAACACTTTTTTTAAAAGTAACAGGTCAACAGTTTTCGCGATTGGCATCCCGATATCTTGTACATGTAGGTCATGACACTTATGTCAATTTTAAGAAATTCTTCACCGCAGCCACTATGTCTACACATTTCACTTTAAATACTGCTTCTGCTGGATTAATGTAATTTGTTTGATTTGAGGTTTAATGTCCCGTCAACACTGTATATGTCATTTTGGAGACGTCGCTTCCAATTTTGTGGGATTTTTATCCAGCATTGAGATTAAATGACATCTCAAGCCTTGTCGTCCAATGAAACCAATAGGGTTTATAAGCATGGACGGTCTGACTCGCACCACTTTGCCTGCGCAGGCTTAGAACATATTTAACTGCAGCTGGTGTCTGGGAATGTGTGGCGACCGTTAAAAGCCTCCCTGCCTTACATCATAATGTAGTTTATATTTTCTTGTCCTTACGGATCATCGATTCCATTGTGAAATTTTGAAAATATTTGAGGGCCGAATTGGCCGAAACAACTAGTCTGGCCCAGAAAATACGTACATTTCATATTTTCCAGTTCTGTGATGTATTCCATGCTTCCAAAGGATAGCCGTTTTATAGAACATTTTTAGATTCTCCAAGCGGTGTACCAGTACTCGTGTGCGGTCGAATTCAGCTCTGTGTGGACGCATCATGCATCCCATCTATTTCTCAAGTCCCGATGGGCGGGAGCCAGTGGATTAATGTAACTTTTTTCTTATACGAGAAGAAAAACCGTTCCCTATTTCTAGCCCTTTGCCGATATTTTGATAAAACTATTATACAAATGTCCCATGAGTAGTCGTCATGAGGCAGATAGTTTTTCTGTCAAGAGCCTGGTTTAGTGACTGTTATGGCAAACAAAATGCAATAAAAAGGAAACATTTTCAAAATCAACTCAGAAACCATATTGAACATGCAATTAGTAGTCATCTGCTATGCAAATGATTACTCTATCCAGCATTGGTTTCAGTTGGTTGCCATGGCATTTCACATATGTACATAATAAAGTAAACATTTCTACTGAACACTCAAGGTCACATTGGTTGAGTCATCATCAAACTTGGTCAGAATGATCTTCATGACAATATCTTGGTCAAGTTCGAACGCTGGACATGTCGGGTCAAATGGTCTATATGTCAAATCACAAAAAAACCTTGTGAACACCGGAGGCCACAGTTTTGATGCAATTGTCATCAAACTGATTCGGAATGATCATGTCGAGTTTAAAAGTAGGTCAGAAGGTCAAATATTTGGTAAAACTTCAAGTTACTTGTGAACATTCTTGAGGCTACCATTTTGGTCAAGTCACCATCAATCTTGCCCAGAATGATCATCTTGACAATATCTTGGTCAAGCAGGTATATGGATCATGTCGGATTAAAAAGTAGGTAAAATTAAATAAAAACCTTGTGAACATTCTGGAGGCTTTTACGCAAGGTCAAATTTGGTCACAGACTTTTGTATAGGAATAAGGCAAAATTGTGTATTTTTTTAAGAAACTATTGCAGCCTGTGGTCTGAAAACTGGTAGATGCAGTAAGCTAAATGAGTGGATTAAACTACAAGCATATTCAAGGTCAATCTTTGACCTTGGCCCAAGGTCATTCAGATATGAAAATTGAAATTTATTTTCCTCAGAAAGCACTTAGCCTTTTATAACAAATATTCATACAAATAACCTTAGGAACAAACCGGCCCCGGTAGCTCAGTTGGTAGAGTGTCCGCTACGGGGAACGGGAGGTCCCGGGTTCGATCCCGGGCCGCGACATACCAAAGTTGTTAAAAATGGTACTAGCTGCTTCTCGCTTGGCACTCAGATTTACGGGGTAGAGCTAGGACTGGTCGACCCAGTGTCAGGATAATGTGACTGGGTGTGGTATCATGTAATGTGTCTTGGGCATGATACTTCAGTGAGGCAGCACTATAAAAGTGAGCATTGAGCTCCCTGTCGCAACCAGACACCGTCGTGATATGACTGAAAAATTGTTGAAAGCGACGTTAAACCCGAATTCACACACACACACCTTAGGAACAAGGAAATGGAAATTGATTAAAATGAGTTTGGTCACATTACCAAGATGACTGCCATACCCATATACGGTAAAAACCTTCCAAAATCTTCTCCGAAACCAAAGGACTGATTGTCATGAAACTTAGTATGTAGCAATGGGGACTTGGACTCATCATATTATGCTCACATGTGTTTGTTCAAATGATGATCCTCAGATGACCTTGACCTATTTTTCGTCAAGGTCACATTTGGTCACATAGAGTTTTGTATGGGAAAACGTCAAAACAATCTAGTTTTGGAAACTATTGATCTGGAAATTGGTAAACAGCAGTAATTAAGCTACATGAGTACATTAAACCAAATGAGTATTCAAGATCATTCCTTGGCCTATAGCCTTTCAGAATCAGATATGAAGACTAAAACTTATTATTATCCACTGGCACTTCTAGGCCGTTTGTGACCAAATTTTATATAAAAGCTTATAGAAACAAGAAAATTCATCAATATGAAGTTGGTTACATTACCAGTAATACCAGCATGGCCATATAAGGTAAAAACCCGTCAGAAATCTTCTCTCCGGAACCGACAGACTGATTTTCAGGAAACTTGGTATGTGGCATTGAGGACTTGGGCCTATTATAGTCTCTTCAAATGATGACCCCTGGATGACCTTAACAATTTTATGTCAAGGTAAAATTTGGTCGCATAGATATTTGTATGGGAAAAAGTAAAAACTGTATTTTTCGGAAACTATTGCAGCATGTGGTCTGAAAATTGGTAGATGCAGAAAGCTAAATGAGTGGATGAAACTGCTTGAGTGTGGGTGTGAATTCGGGATTAACGTCGCTTTCAACAATTTTTCAGTCATATCACGACGATGTCTGGTTGCGGAAACTACTTGAGTATCAAAGGTTAAGGTCAGTTTCTGACCTTTGCCTGAGGTTATTCAGACATGGAAATTGAAACTTATTTTTTACAGAAACCACTACTCTATTAAATGAGTCTATTTGCAGCGAAAGTCACATGAAAGTTTTGAGGAACAAACAAATTATTTTTTAATATGAGTTTGGTCGCATGAACAATATGGCCACTGTGCCCATATACCTGTGGACACAGATCCGTTCAAACTTCGATGGGCTTCATTTCATCTTGACTTGAACATCATTCAATATATCCCAACATCCTGCCAGTCAACGGCCGGACAGAAATAATTTCAAAACACAAGATGATTTTTTAATATGAGTTTGGTCGCGTGAACAATATGGCCACTGTTCCCCTATACCTGTGGACACAAATCAGTTCAAACTTCGATGGGCTTCATTTCAACTTTACTTGAAACATCATTCAATATATCCCAACATCCTGTCAGTCAACTGCCGGGCAGAAATAAGTTCAAAACACAAGGTGGTGTACATATGCACATGTCATTGCTGACTCCTGCACTGTCCAATCAAAATACATCTCGAATGTCAACCAGAAAGTGTTCGCCAAAATGAGAACAATCAATTGCTTGATCTAATTTTAGAAATCTTTGTCAAACTAACTTGATGCAAAGAGATTCATTGGAAGGTACTTCATACGAACTTGAATAGTTTGTGTCCACAGGCGTATAAGGTAAAAAAAACCTTCAGAAATCTTCTCTGGAACCAATAGGCCCAATATCAGGTCAAATGTCCAAGAGTCTGCCATGGTAAAAAGCCGTTTAAAATCTTCTTCTCAGAAATAACATGGCTGCATAAACTCTCAGCACTCAGGCGAGCGGCTCAGAACCACTGGTCCCCTGTTTTTTTTGTTTTTTTTTGTATACCTGACACGTCTCAACAGTTTCCATTAGAGTTTAAAGGTAAGCGATCTGGGGCTTAGTGAGTTTTTTAAACAGTTTTAGATGTACAGGACTTCACACTTGTAAATAGCTACTGTTCAAGTATACTCCAGATACGCTCGTACTGGTAGTTGTAGACATAGAAAGTTACAGCTAGATTCCAAAATATTGCAGCACATTTTAGTCAAGTAGTGCAAGCGTACAAGAAACCAAAAAGGGGGAAAAGAACTATATGTCAACTCACTGTCTGAAATATATTTCAGTGTCTCCTCGGTCATGGAAAAAAAATAATTGTAAGTTATGGTCATGGGAAAACAGTTGTTATTGCACTGACTTCAGCTGTTAAATATTTCATGCCCTCCATCTCGACGAAAATTTCCCGTGCGGTTCTTTTTGCCCCCGCTCTTTAGCGTCTCCAACGTATGCTGCAAATGGTAAATACCGTTTGCAGCCAGTGGTACCCGTGATAAGCGAACAGACCCAGTGATGCACTCTGAGCAACTTTGCTAGTCCAATGGTGCTATTGGCACTCAAGATAAATCATTTGGTTATGAGACACATACTACTTTAAGTTGCATCACTTGTAAAAGACAAGGCAATGTGCAAGTAATTTTCAAGTCAGAACTAAGTATTCGGCAGTTGACTGGGGGTTTCCAACTTTTGCATATCAATAATATACATATTTTGGTTTAGATATCCATCGGCTTCCTTGTGTAGTTTGCTATGCTCGTTTATAGGTAACACCTATTTTTTCATATTATCCATCACGCTAACAACTCCGTGAAATAAACACCCCCTTACACCCACTTTTACAGAGAAAACTGGGGTTTATGGGGGTATACATTATTTTCCTTATTTCTACTCCTAGACATAGGTTGTGGGTACTCGTTAGAACCGCCTCAATGAGGCGGTTCTAACGGGTACCCCCAACCTATGATTTGAGTATAAATAAGAATAATATCACAAATTTTCATCAGAAAAGTAACCAATTTGGGGATGTGAAAAACTGCACTCTTTCACACAGGTGTGTCATCGTAATGATATCGCGGACCATGATCTGTCTGTGATAATAAACATGGTAACTTGCATCTGTTTGTGTGAACTTGCTCATTTACGTATGGCGATAGAAGAGAAAAAATGTTTAACATTACGAAAACACGCTGATAAAAATGCACTGTAAAATTTACCGCCGAAAAAAAAACTAAATTTTTGGATGCAAAATTGTGATATTTTTCTTATTTCTACTCAAAAAAGAGATTGTGGGTACTCGATGAGGCGGTTCTAACGAGTACCCACAACCTATGTCTTGGAGCAGAAATATGAAAAATAATGAATACCCCCGTAAACCCCAGTTTTCTCTATATAAAGTGGGGTTTAAGAGGGTGTTCATTTCATGGACTTGTCCACGTTATGAAACAAATGACTTTCGAATGATCTGTAATAAACTAACTATTAAACTCATAGCATATTTAACTCAGATCTTATAGGTGTCAGATTGATTTTATTTGCTGTAAGTTTTACAAAATTTCAAGCGAACAGTGAAGACCTCGATAAGAAGCCGCGTTATAATCGGGGTCTACCTACATACCCCTTCCCGGTGACTCATGCGTGGCTATATATATACAAAACGGCAATGTGTTTGCGTTTTATAGTCGCAGATAAGATTGACTAGGCGGAGCTATCGTTTGTACCTGCCTTAGGAATATTCCATGAACAAAAAGGTAAACCAAGTCACCCGATTGTGTGAATTCAACTGTAACACAACTATGGCTGTGGCGCATATGACCTTTTTGTCCGCTTGTAGAAAGCGTGCGAAAGGCACCCTACCGAATCTTCTGTTGGACTCGGCGAATTTGACATATATTGACAACACCTGAATAGGTCCGCCTAGTCAATCTTATCTGCGACTACTATAGAAAGCGTGCGAAAGGAACCCTGCGAATCTTCTGCTCGACTCGGCGAATTTGACATATATTGACAACACCTGAATAGCTCCGCCTAGTCAATCTTATCTGCGACTACTATAGAAAGCGTGCGAAAGGAACCCTGCGAATCTTCTGTTCGACTCGGCGAATTTGACATATATTGACAACACCTGAATAGCTCCGCCTAGTCAATCTTATCTGCGACTACTATAGAAAGCGTGCGAAAGGAACCCTGCGAATCTTCTGTTCGACTCGGCGAATTTGACATATATTGACAACACCTGAATAGCTCCGCCTAGTCAATCTTATCTGCGACTACTATAGAAAGCGTGCGAAAGGAACCCTGTGAATCTTCAGTTCGACTCGGCGAATTTGACATATATTGACAACACCTGAATAGCTCCGCCTAGTCAATCTTATCTGCGACTACTATAGAAAGCGTGCGAAAGGAACCCTGCGAATCTTCTGTTGGACTCGGCGAATTTGACATATATTGACAACACATGAATAGCTCCGCCTAGTCAATCTTATCTGCGACTACTATAGAAAGCGTGCGAAAGGAACCCTGCGAATCTTCTGTTCGACTCGGCGAATTTGACATATATTGACAACACTTGAATAGCTCCGCTGCGACTATAACTGTGATCAAGAAAAATACATTACAATTTAGAATAAAATTGCGCCCTTCGTGGCACTAGACATTGAATTTTATATTGGGCATTCTGATTCATTTCTTATAGTTCAAAGACAGATATCGAATTACGATAACACACCCGTGTGACATAGTACATTTTCTACATCACTAAAATGGTTACTTTTCTGATGAAAATCCTTGGTATTTTGATTATTAACACTGCGAACATAGGTTGTGGATGCCCGTTAGAACCGCCTCATTGGGGCGGTTCTAACGAGTACCCACAACCTATGTCTTGGAGCAGAAGTAAAAAAAATGAATACCCCCGTAAACCCCAGTTTTCTCCATATAAAAACCGGCCCCGATAGCTCAGTTGATAGAGTGTCCGCTCCGGGGAACGAGAGGTCTCGGGTTCGATCCCGGGCCGCGACATACCAAAGTCGTTAAAAATGGTACTAGCTGCTCCTCGCTTGGCACTCAGATTTACGGGGTAGAGCTAGGACTGGTCAATCCAGTGTCAGGATAATGTGACTGGGTGTGGTATCATGTAATGTGTCTGGGACATGATACTTCAGTGAGGCAGCACTATAAACGTGAGCATTGAGCTCCCTGTCGCAACCAGACACCGTCGTGATATGACTGAAAAATTGTTGAAAGCGACGTTAAACCCGAATTCACATACACATTTCTCCATATAAAGTGGGGTTTAGAGGGGTGTTCATTTCACGGACTTATTCGCGTGATGGGGTGCTCGTTACAACGGCTCCCATGATGTTAAGAGTTCTAAATAGGAATAATACTACAAAAGCAGAAAAATCATAAAACGACAGATCCGAAGACACGCAACTAACGTAGGCCAGTCTTTTAGCCCAAAAAGACCCTTACCTCAAACAAATTCCTTCAGAAGGGTTTTCACTATTTTCCAAATCTGTGAGGTGTCCTGACTTACAGGAAAAAAATCCCCAAAAATATTCCCTGGCGAAATTGTTTTTGGGGGAAAATGTTCGAAATTTGAATAAAAATCGCCAAAAACAGGAATCAAATTATAAAAATTTCATTAAATTATATCAAATTTATTTAAATAGCCAAATATAAGCTAACTATTGTCAAGTAGTGATAAAAGAAGTTTGAGTATGATACTTGTACAGAAACCTGTCTTTTTGGGGGTAAAAACTTGGAAATATTGACAAAAAACGCAGAAAATGGGAAATAATTTTTAAAAAGTGACTGGTTCGGATTCTTGAAAATGTTTTGGTGTAAAAAGTTATTAGCTCACCTGACCGAAGGTCATGGTGAGCTTTTGTGACCGTAAGATGTCCGGCGTCGTCGTGCGTCGTCCGTCGTCCGTCGTCCGTCGTGCGTAAACTTTTTCTTGTGAACAAACTAGAGGCCACAGTTTTGGTCCAATCATCATCAAACTTGCTCAGAATGATCATCATGACAATATCTCGGTCAAGTTCGAATATGGGTCATGTCGGGTGAAAAAGTAGGTCAGTAGGTCAAATCATAGAAAAACCTTGTGAACACTCTAGAGGGCACAGTTTTGGTCCAATCATCATCAAACTTACTCAGAATAATTATCATGACAATATCTCGGTCAGGTTCGAATATGGATCATGTAGGGTCAAAAAGTAGGTCAGTAGGTCAAACCATAGATAGTCCTTGTGAACACCCTAGAGGCCACAATTTCGGTCCAATCATAATCAAACTTGCTCAGAATGATCATCATGACAATATCTTGGTCAAGTTCGAATATGGGTCATGTCCGGTCAAAAAGTAGGTCAGTAGGTCAAATCATAGAAAAACCTTGTGAACACTCTGAAGGCCACTGTTTTGGTCCAATTATCATGAAACTTGCTCAGAATGACCATTGTGACAATATTTCAGTCCAGTTCGAATATGGGTCATATCGGGTTAAAAAGTAGGTCAGCGGGTCAAATCATATAAAAACCTTGTGAACACCCTAGGGGCCACAATTTTGGTCCAATCATAATCAAACTTGCTCAGAATGATCATCATGACAATATCTCGGTCAAGTTTGAATATGGGTCATGTCCGGTTGAAAAGTAGGTCAGTAGGTCAAATCATAGAAAAACCTTGTGAATACTCAGGAGGCCACAAGTTTGGTTAAATCATTAATCTTGCTCAGAATGGTCATTGTGACAATATCTTGGCTAAGTTTGAATAAAGGTCTTTTCGGGTCAAAAAGTAGGTCAGTAGGTCAAATTAAAGAAAAAACTTGTGAACACTCTAGTTTTACATAGACTTATATAGGGAAAATCTTTAAAAATCCTTTTCTCTGAAACCACAAGGCCTAGGTCTTTTATATTTGGTATGAAGCTTCATCTAAAAGACCCCTAACAAGATTATTCAAATGATAGTGCTGAGGCCAAAAATGTCCCCGCCCCCGGGCCCTTTGGTTTTACATAGGCTTATATAGGGAAAATCTTTAAAAATCTTCTGCTCTGAAGCTGCAAGGCCCAGGACTTTGATATTTGGTATTAAGCTTTATCTAGTGGACCCCTACCAAGATTGTTCAAATTATAGTGCTGGGGCAAAAAATGCCCCCGTTCCGGGGCCCTTTGGTTTTACATGGCCTTATATAGGGAAAATCTTTAAAAATCTTCTTCTCTGAAACCGCAAGGTCCAGGACTTTGATATTTAGAATGAAGCTTCATCCATTGGACCTCTACCAAGATTGTTCAAATTATCGCCCTTGGGCCAAAAATGCCCCCGCTCAGGGGCCCTTTGTTTTTACATAGACTTATATAGGGAAAATCTTTAAAAATCCTTTTCTCCGAAACCACAAGGCCTAGGTCTTTTATATTTGGTATGAAGCTTCATCTAAAAGACCCCTAACAAGATTATTCAAATGATAGTGCTGAGGCCAAAAATGTCCCCACCCCCGGGCCCTTTGGTTTTACATAGGCTTATATAGGGAAAATCTTTAAAAATCTTCTGCTCTGAAACTGCAAGGCCCAGGACTTTGATATTTGGTATTAAGCTTTATCTAGTGGACCCCTACCAAGATTGTTCAAATTATAGTGCTGGGGCAAAAAAAGCCTCCACCTGGGGCCCTTTGGTTTTACATAGGCTTATATAGGGAAAATCTTTAAAAATCTTCTTCTCTGAAACCGCAAGGCCCAGGACTTTGATATTTTGTATGAAGCTTCATCTAGTGGACCCCTACCAAGATTGTTCAAATTATAGCCCTTGGGCCAAAAATCCCCCTGCTCAGGGGCCCTTTGGTTTTACATAGACTTATATAGGGAAAATCTTTAAAAATCTTCTTCTCTGAAACCGCAAGGTCCAGGACTTTGATATTTAGAATGAAGCTTCATCCAATGGACCTCTACCAAGATTGTTCAAACTATCGCCCTTGGGCCAAAAATGCCCCCGCTCAGGGGCCCTTTGTTTTTACATAGACTTATATAGGGAAAATCTTTAAAAATCCTTTTCTCTGAAACCACAAGGCCTAGGTCTTTTATATTTGGTATGAAGCTTCATCTAAAAGACCCCTAACAAGATTATTCAAATGATAGTGCTGAGGCCAAAAATGTCCCCGCCGCCGGGCCCTTTGGTTTTACATAGGCTTATATAGGGAAAATCTTTAAAAATCTTCTGCTCTGAAACTGCAAGGCCCAGGACTTTGATATTTGGAATTAAGCTTTATCTAGTGGACCCCTACCAAGATTGTTCAAATTATAGTGCTGGGGCAAAAAAAGCCTCCGACTGGGACCCTTTGGTTTTACATGGCCTTATATAGGGAAAATCTTTAAAAATCTTCTTCTCTGAAACCGCAAGGCCCAGGACTTTGATATTTTGTATGAAGCTTCATCTAGTGGACCCCTACCAAGATTGTTCAAATTATAGCCCTTGGGCCAAAAATGCCCCCGCTCAGGGGCCCTTTGGTTTTACATAGACTTATATAGGGAAAATCTTTAAAAATCTTCTTCTCTGAAACCACAAGGCCTAGGTCTTTTATATTTGGTATGAAGCTTCTTCTAAAGGACCCCTACCAAGATGATTCAAATTATAGTGCTGGGGCCAAAAGTGGCCCCGTCCCGGGGCCCTTTGGTTTTACATAGACTTATATAGGGATAATCTTTAAAAATCTTCTCTGAAACCACAAGGCCCAGGACTTTGAAATTTGGTATGAAGTTGCATCTAATGGACCTCTACCAAGATTGTTAAAATTATAGCCCTGGGGCCAAAAATGCCCCCACTCTGGGGCCCTATGGTTTTACATAGACTTACATGGGGAAAATCTTCAAAAATCTTCTTCTCTGAAACCACAAGGCCTGGGTCTTTGATATTTGGTATGAAGCTGCATCTAGTGGACCTCTATCAAAATTATTCAAATTATAGCCCTTATACCAAAAATGTCCCCGCTCCGGGGCCCTTTGGTTTTGCATAGACTTATATAGGGAAATCTTTAAAAATCTTCTCTGAAACTGCAAGGCCAAGGCCTTTGATATTTAGTATGGAGCTTTATCTAGTGGACCTCTACCAAGATTGTTCAAATTATAGCCCTGGGGCCACAAATGCCCCCACCCCGGGCCGGGGCCCTTTGTTTTTACATAGATTTATATAGCCCTGGGGCCATTTGGTTTTGCATAGGCTTATGTAGGGAATATCTTTAAAAAAAATCTTCTTCTCTGAAACTGCAAGGCCCAGGTCTTTGAAATTTGATGTGTAGCTTTATCTAGTGGACCTTTGCCAAGATTGTTCTAATTATAGCCTTTGTTGATGTTTGGTATGAAGCTTCACCTTTAAGACCCCCCTCAACATTATGCACATTAAAACCCTGGGGCCAATAATGGCCCTCTCTGGGGCCCACTTGTTACACTATGGATCAGGTGAGCGATCCAGGGCCATCATGGCCCTCTTGTATATGTGTATAGGTAAACTGCAGGAAAAAGAAATTATATGTAAAAAAAAAAATCATTTTTGTGGGTTAGGCAAATCCACATTTTTTATATAAAGCACTCATAATCCATTAGTTTTAGGGCAAGTAGAAACCACAGTATAAAAATGTATTGTATGGTGTCAAACCAATTTATATAGCCAGATGTGCACTTACTACTCTCAAGTAGCTATAAAAAACATTCAGTTTAGTGCCTGTTCAGAAGATTGCCTTTTAAGGGAGAAATTCAAAATTTTGACAAAAAAGCAAGGGAAACAGGAATGTTTTTGTAATAAGTTAGTGGTGAGGATTCTTGAAAATATTTTGATGCAAAAAGTTATGGATAACCGTTAACTACAGAAATAAAGAAAGATATTGAAATGTTTATAAAGTTTTAATTTTTCAGGCGATGAAAATGTTTAATTTTACCGAAAAATACCATATGTTTTTCACATGTAGGAATTACTTAACAAAATTTCATAGTACATACATGTCTGACGTGGAGTTGGTTTGTATTACCAGATATGCACAAACTACTTTAAAGCAGCTATAAAATGCTTCAACTTCATACCTTCACAGAAATGTTCTTTTCTAAGGTTGTTGGAAATTTTGCCAAAGAAAAAAACATGTAAAAACGAACATTTTTAATATATGTATCTGGTAAAGGCTTTTGAAAACACTTTGATGTAGCGTTACAACAAATTGCTGCATGAAGAAACATTTCAGGGTAGAAAGATAATACTTTTTCAGAAAAAAAAAAAACACATGAAAAATGAACATGTATTATGTATTTTAGCTATCATAAGCTTAAGGCTTCTGGGAATCTATTGTAACTGGTCACTGTCCATGGTCATCACTGTGATCCGTCCGCCCTTCTGTTCTCAATTTTCTTAAATGACATTTCTTTAGTCACTAAATCTTGTTCAGAGTTATTCAAAAATCCATTCCATGCAACTCTTATTGTCATGGGAACAAAAACCGGAAAATTAGCAAGATTACTTATCCGAAACCAGAACAAGAAGGTTTTTTATTAGGTTTGGCAAGCAGCTGTTATCAGCATTGTTTAAATCATAGCCTTGGGGTCAAAAGTGTACGCATCCCTGGTGTTACAAATGTTTTTCATGAACTCACATTCTGAAACTAGACGATCTTGGCCTTTGATATTTAATGGGTATCCTCATCTAGTGGATCTCTGCGAATTAAAATTGCCCAGAGTATAGCCCTGAGATACCAGATGGCCCACACTTGGGTCTGCTGTTCGAAGAATTCCATCCCATGCAGCTTTTGTTGCCGTGGCAGGAAAAAAGGAGAATAAGTAAAATCTTTAAAATCATCTTGTATAAAGCTGTAAGGTTTTAGAGATTTGGTATGTAGCTTTTTCCAAGACTGTTGAAATTAGGGCCCTGGGGTCAAAAATGGACCCCTCTTATGGTCACTTGTTTTACATTGACCCATATATTTGAAAACTTAAAAAATCTTCTTGCCTGAAAATGGAAGGGTCGGGCCATTGATGTTTGGTAATTATAGCTTAAGATAGTGAATTTTTGTCAAGATTGTTCAAAAATTTATTCATACAGGGAAAACTATAAAAAAATCTATGTCCTTGATATTTGTATGTATATTCATCTAGTTGACTTTTACCAAGATTGTTCAAATCATAGCACTGTTATCAACAAGGGCCCCTCCTTCAGAATCACTTGTTTTACACAGACATTTTAAAATCTTCTCGTGAGATGAAACAGAGAGCCAAGGCCTTTGATATTTGGTATACCTTTATATAGTATTGCTCAACCAACATTGTTTATAGCCCAGGAATTAAAATGGCCCAACGCCAGGGGGTCACTTATTTTGCATAGACTCATATAGGAAAAGCTTTAAAAACAACGTTGAAACTAGACGACACAGGACCTTTGATATTTGGTAAGTACGTGTTTTGTTTGTTTGATTTGAGGTTTAACGTCCCCGTCAACACTGTAAAGGTCATTTTGGAGACGTTGCTTCCAATTTTGTGGGACTTTTACCCGACTTTGAGATGAATGACATCTCAAGCCCTGTCGCCCAATGAAACCAATAGGGTTTATTAGCATAGACGGTCCGCCTCGCACCGTGGTTCCTGAACAGGCTTAAATCCTCTAAGCGGTTTACCAGTACTAGTGTGCGGGCCGGATTCAGCTCTGCGTGGAAGCATCATGCAGCCGGTAAGTACATGTAGCTACATCAAGTAAACCTTTATCAGTGTGTTGAAGTTACAGCTATAGGGTCAGATATGGCCCCATCATTGGGGGTAATTTGTGAACCCACATGAGCACATTGTGCTCATGCCATGTAATTGGGACCATTTCCATCATCAATCAATCCATTCACAATTTCTTTACTGTAAGGGTTTCAACTAAACTGTGTAGGAATAATTCTCGGGTGATCTTAAACAGTTTTCATAGAATTACATTACTTGGAGAAGAGTAACGGGCTGATTACACTAAATGTTCCTTGGGTGGCCCTCCACCAATGTTGTTCAAATTAATCAGTGACGGAGAGATTAATTGGTGTCTTGTTGTCCTTAAATGGTCTAAATTTAAGCACTTCTTGTCAAATAGGGTATTGATACTCAATACAGGACACATTGGCACTCTTGGAGATGAAATTCAAACAAAAACTGTAAAAGTTTATGTGAAATTTCAATATTCAGTATGCAAATATGTTAGCTTTGATGAGGGATATACATACAGGACCATCATGGTTTTCTTGCTTTAAAACTGTTTGACTGTTCCTTCCTTCAGTATTTAGTTCAAGTATGTTAATTGAGTAGTTTTGTTGCATATTTATAGAAATAAGCGAAAATGCTATTTGTTGCTACTGTTGTCCTTATTCATATTAGATTATGGCGAGATACACAGTGATATTGTTAAATAAAGCTTTTAGTTTTGCAGAGTTTGCGGTTTGATTTTGAATGCGAAAAAAATATATCTAAAAACATTATCAATAAAGTGTTACTGGATAAGAAGGAAAGGAAACATATTTCCAGTTGCTGGATGGTTGCCCTGTCCCACATACTATTTGTTTTTCATTTCCTGTTTGTTTTGCCCAGAATTCACACTACAATAACAATTAATCCAGGGTGAAAAGCAGGTCTACTATAGTTTGGACATGGATTTAGTTAACTCAATGTTGCTTCTGATCTGTTAACATTTTTCATGTTCTTCTATAATTTCTGTTCTTCTTTTCTCTTATTGGTCTTTGTGATTGTCAAAAAATTGATGACTTCTATCATGGAAAAGTGAGCATATTTTTCTGATTCTTGGTGCATAGTTTTATGCATTTCTTCTTTGTCTCCAAATGGGCATGTTGGCTTGAAGCATAACTGCTATATAGCTAAGAAATTACACATATTAGACAAGAGTGAATCTGTCAAAAAAATGTTCCCAACAAATAATGTATCTGGGATTTTGTTTGTTTGATTTGAGGCTCAACGTCCCCGTCAACACGGTATAGGTCATTTTGGAGACGTTACTTCCAATTTTGTGGGACTTTTACCCGACATTGAGATGAAATGACATCTCATTCTCTGTCGCCCATTGAAACCAATAGGGTTTATAAGTATGGACGGTCCGCTTCGCACCGCTTTGTCTGGGCAGGCTTAGATCCTCTAGGCGGTTTACCAGTGCTCGTGTACGGTCTGTTTCAGCTCTGCGTGGAAGCATCATGCAGCCCATCCATTTCTTCAAGCCCAAATGGGCGGGGACCGCGATATTTGGGTTTAAAACAGTATTTTGTTGGATATAAATAACATTTTGGCACAATATAAGATGGTTCATGATCTGACAGTACGTGTATGTATTTATTTGACATTTATATAAATGAATGCCTTCCTGCAGGACACATAATGATCAGTTAAAGACAAGTTATAATGCACAAGTGCGATTTTGTATATTGTTAGAGCCCTATAGTAAGTAGTATAGTGTAACAGGGGGCATATAATGGATTTTGAGGGTTTTGTGTAAAAATGTGTATTTTCCTATCCGGAAAATTGACTTTTTAAATATCTAAAAATTTATTTTATTTCTGTAGTTAACTGATATTTTACTTTTTACATAAAAAATTTTCATGAATCCTCACCACTAACTTAAAAACAACATATTCCTATTTTCCATGTTTTTTATCAAACTTTTACACATTCTTCCTTTAAAAAGTCAAATTGCTGTGCAGGCACGAAGCTGAAGGATTTTTGAGAGCTACTTGATACAGTCAGTGTACATCTGGCTATATAAATTGGTTCGACATCATACAATCTATTATTATAATGTAATTTCTACTTGACCGGAAAATACTAGATTTTGGGTGTTTTTATGTAGACATGTGCATTTTCATACCCCCAAAAATGAACCTTTTAAAACATATATTTTTTTTATTTTTTTTCCTGTAGTTATCTTGTACACATATATAACTTTTTGCATCAAAACGTTTTCAAGAATCCACACCAGTAACTTTTTAAAAATTTATTCCCATTTTCTGCGTTTTTTGTCAATATTTCAAAGTTTTTACCCCATAAAAGACAGGTTTCTGTACACGTATCAAGCTGAAACTTCTTTTATCGCTACTTGACAATAGTTAGCTTATTTTTGACTATTTCAATAAATTTGATATAATTGAATGAAATTTCTATAATTCAATTCCTTTTTTTTTTGGCGATTTTTATTAAAATTCGAACATTTTCCCCCAAAAATCAATTTCACCAGGGAATATTTTTGGGGATTTTTTCCTGTAAGTCAGGACATCTCACTGAAACTGAAAATAGTGAAAACCCTTCTGAAGGAGTTTGTTTGAGGTTCAATGCTATTTTGACTGGCCTATATGCTAACGTTCTGATTTCTTCTTTGTATGTTGCACTACAAAGGTACCGGTAATATGAAGTGACGTCAATTGTTTTCATATTAATATTTCACTAAGATCATGATCAATGTTTTTATCAATGTACAGCACACGAAATAAGTCACAATGAGAAACATCGAAGAGCAATTGCAAGTTAATGTAATTCTGTGCGTTTGAGTTTACGAATGAGAAGAAAATTAATTTCCCCTGTTAAACGAAATGTCCGCTAGGTGTCGCTTGTAAAGGTTTGGCGCGGAAAAGGCGCACGTGAGAAGTGTTGGTTTAAAGCTATCATTCAGCTTTGGACAGTGTGGCACTTAACATCGTTTTTCAAACCGGTTATTCGACATTGAACACTTAGGCGTTGTGGCGTTATTCGGTTTTTGTAATGGCAGAAGACCAGAGTATAAGGGGACAACAGGACAACAATTTAGCTAGTGCAGGTGACAATATCAGTTCACAGTTGAACGTTATTTTGAAAGAATTCAGTAGATTGAAACAGGAGGTTCAGGAACTAGTATCAATGTTTTATTATAAGTCGTCACGAAACTGAATTTAGAAAAAGACTTAACCTGGAGGTTTGTTGGCAATTAGATTCAATATGATTTTAACAGTGATTTGGCTGACATTGTTAAACAAAGTATTTGAGCTATTGAAAACGGCAAAATTGATTATTGCAAAGAGCAGATGGACGATCTTTCCGAGAAGATGCATAAGCGTAACAAGCTTATTCGTATCGCTGATTCGTCGAGCGGTTGCTGGGAAACTGTCAGGCAGTATGAGGCAAACCCCGTTGCCAGTGACAGCGAGGACGAGAGATAGATTCATAAGGCGGAGGGTAGAGCGCTCAAGCGTAAGAGACCTTTTTCACGGGGCAGGGGCAGTCGTACTCTCGATTACAATAGTAGCGTTACAGGCGTTCGTCAGTGGGGATATCAGCCTTCATCATTGCAGCAGTTTGGTCTACAGCCTTCAGGTCGGGGCCGACTTTTTCGTCCCCGACATTCGGTTCAGCCAATGGCAACAGTTCCTTCATGCAAGGGCCTACAGTCACCCCAGATCCTTGTTTCGCCTGTGGAGAAATCCCAAACATACGGCGTAAGTGCCCCCATGCTAGGACAGCGACCACATCGGTCGGAGATCGACATATCTTAAAGATGGGTGTGATTATTCGCGAGTTACTCATATTTTCATGATTATGAACAGGGGCAGAAGAAAACTTTAGTTAAAGGTAGATTAAAGAAGCATTTACCTTATTGGTAGTAGAGAATTTGTACCTTATGTCATTGAAAATGGCTACATTTTTTTTTGTATTCTATGTCTGATCGAAAAATTTGTAAGAATAATAAATCAGCTTTGTCAGAGCCTGCGTTTGTTACGGAGGCAGTCAAGGATTTGTTAGATTGAGGATTAATTGAAATATATAATAAGAGTAACCCCCCCCCCCTTATATCATTAAATCCCTTGGCAGTCTCTGTTCAAACATCGGGTAAGAATGTAAGAAACTGATATGGGGTTCTGCTGTAGATGAGCGTTTCCAACCCGAGGGATGACCGTGCTGAGCAGAACCGAGGCTACGCCGAGGTTCCGCTCAGCACGGTTATCCCGAGGGCTGGAAACGCCCATCTACAACAGAACCCCATATTGGATTCTTTTTCTTGCACAACACCTCCGGTTAGTTTAGACAGCTTGCACCTGTATATTGTTTACAAAATAAAAGTAGTGCGGAAGTAGTTCTGGCAGTTGAATAGCATTAAAGCGTATTTATGTTAGTTGCCTGGGTCGGAACACTAGGGTCAGAACATAAATATCTATCCCAGGGTAAAATCACGGATTTCCTTGTCTGGTGTGCAAGAAAAGGTTAATCTTAGATCTCCGAGATGTTAATACGCATGCATGGAAGCAAACATTTAAATATGAAGATATCAAAGTAGCTTTAGCATTTTTTGAAAACGAGTTTCATATGATAAAGTTTGACATCACAAGTACCTATCATTTTATTAAAAAAGCAAATGTTCAAACTGATTTGCTTGGGTTTAGTTGGCTTATTGCAAACGGAACTACATGTTATTACAAATTTTTAGTCCTATCTTTTGGGCTCTCTATTGCCAGTTATGGTTTTTCTAAAGTCTGTAGGCCTTTGGTGAATAAATGGAGGGGAGAGGGGAAGATGGTAAGCATGTTTGTAGATGATGGCTTTGCTTGTGCAGAAGAGTTGGAGACTACAAAGCGTATTGGTCTTAAAATTAAGAGCGATATTTTACGGTCTAAATTTGTTCCAAACGCCACTAAATGCATTTGGATTCCCGTTCAGATTCTTGAATTCTTAGAAGTAATTTTGGATGCACAGAAGGGGAATAATTATATTCCAGAACGTAGAATTTCAAAATCAAAACAGTTAATTTGCGATTTAAATTCATCTGTGAGAGAGCACAGGAGGGTCCCCGTCAGAAAAGTGGCACGTTTTGTTGGCCAGATTATTTCGATGTCTGTTGTTATTAGCCACATATAAGTCAGACCATGACCTGACCAGGTATTTAAGTGCAGATATTCTTGAGGTTAAACACTGGGATGCTTATATACAGTTAGGAACTGAAAGTTATCAGCAGATACTTTTTTGTTTTTAGCAAATATCTTGAAGTTATGAATTACAAAGTAGAAGTAAAACAAAGATCAGGAATCGATACAATTAACTTACTCCACCCATCAAAGACACCAAAGGGAAAGAAACACAAACATGACGCGACCAAACAATTATGGAAACCTAAACAAAGGAAGGTCATAAGGAAAGTAACTTTCCCACAAAATGGCCATATGGCAATCCAAAATAAAAAGACACAAGTGATACACACAGTAAGTAACAAACAACAACATAAATAAACCGCCACAGAAGAACCGCCTTGGAACGGTCAATGGAAAGATTTCCACGGGGGAGGGGGTGGGGGGGGGGGCTTAAATCGCCCTTACTTCCGTCGCGATTTAGACAAATAATTCGTTCAGTCCACATGAAAGCCTCCTAACTCATCAGTGCAACATCTCCGTGAACACAAATTATCAAAGAACCACAGAGGTGAGACAACGGTGAGGACTCGACAGCAAGAAACCACTGAAATGTTGGAGCAAAGGAAAACCAACAGTTAGACTCCGATGGGCCCGACCAGAGACAGAGCATCAGGCACCAACCAATATTACCTTGAATTAGATCTCTCTTATTCTCAATAAGCCTTTACGTTGGAACCGTCATAGAATCTGAGGCCTGACACACCGGCGTGCAATTAAAGAGGGAAGCAAAGTTACCAACCGTGATTAGGTAAACTACCATGCATGCAGTCTGTCGTATAACATCCATGTTGTACCCAATCTTTTTATATCGAAGAATGATTTTACGAAATTGGGTGCTGAAGTCATTGCGGTATTATATTTTTCTGAATTTATATACTAAGTCACCATAAAATTCGGGTTCCAATAGACCTTGTTGCAGAAGAGATCCAAGTCCAATATTGAATTTTGAAATTAAATCAGAATGGCGTCTATAAAATTTTGAAAAGGTTTTGCGTAGTTAATGGTACCGATAACCCTGATTAAGGAGTTTAGCCGCTAATAATTTATTACGAGTGTTGAAGTCAGTTACATGACTACACACTCTAGCAAATCGAATTAATTGCAAAATATAAACGCCATAGGATGGTGCACGAGGAACATCACCATCCAAAAAAGGAAAATTTAAAAATCAAAGTCATCGCGTTTATAATAAATTTTGCACGAAACAAACCCATCTACAATAGATAGATGTAAATCTAAAAACGGGGCCTCGGTATCAGAAGAATTTGCTTTATTTAACTGAAGTTCTGGGGGGTAAATCTGACTGATCAAACATCGAAATAGGTATTATCAATATTTAATAAAGCATCTAAATATCTAGAAGTGGAGCTAAAAGCTTCAATAATTTCAGATTGGTTATCAATTGGAAGCGACAACATGAAGTCTCTTTCATAACAATACAAGAACAGATCAGCCACAAGAGCCACAAAGACTTTTTTAGGCTTGTAAATGTACCAAAATACTTTTCTCTGATGCAAGTTTATCTGGGTACGCAGGATACGAAATAAGTACCATACATGGCATTTCTTATGGGTTGTGGTCACAGGAAGAATCTATGAAATTTACCACTTGGAGGGAATTAGTTGCTGTACATAGAGTTCTGTTGTCTCTAAGGCATATTTTGGCAAATCAACATATTAAGTGGTTTACAGATAATCAAGGTGTTAAATCCATAGCTGCTAAAGGTTCTATGAATAGAGATCTGCAAGACGTTGCTTATAGTACTTTTAGACTATGAATGTCAGAGTCCATTTATCTTAAAATGGAATGGATTCCAAGATTTGAGAATGAAAAATCAGATTATCTTTCAAAAATTTTTGATTACGATGTTTGGGGTATTTCTTTTGTCATTCTGGACATGATTCAGAATAGGTTTGGGTCATTGCAAGTCATCTGGTTTGCTTCAAATTATAATAGAAAATTGGCAATATTTTATTCCAGATTTTGGAATCCATCCTGTGCTGGAGTTGATGCTTTTTCAGAATCTTGGGGAAATCATTTTGGATTATTTGTACCCCCTATTACAGTTATTTATAGGGTTTTAAAGAAAATGATTGTAGACGATGTATACGGAGTTATAGTATTGCCATGTTAGAAATCAGCGGTATTTTGGCCTTTTCTTTATCCGAATGGGGCACTCTGGAGCGAAGTTGTCGACTGGTTTGATTTGCCTGCAGAAAAGCAATATTACATTAAATGCAAAAAAATGGCAGAGGAATGTTTGGCAATACAGATTTAAAATTTCGCATGTTAGCGCTGAAAGTTGATTTTAGCGGCGCTGGGGTAATATGTTAGGAAGACGATATATATTCCGAGCATATTGCGGAATCGCAAAATCCAACGCAGTATTGCAAAAAAAATGCGGTATCGCATAACTTTAGTATGATTATTAAGAATATTTACACAATACACGCTTTTTGTGGTGTAGTGAATTCATGATTTTATTTGTTACATTTTGTAGGTATACTCTAGATTTCCCGATCAATATTTAAACTGAAGTTTGCCTAATGATTTTAAATACACCTACTCCCAGATGTATTAAGAATGTCAAGAGCAGACGGTACAGATAGAAAATATTACGGTGCATTCACACGTTTTCATAAATGGGTTTTGTCAAATGGATTGAGTAGGGACATTTTGCCAGCTAAGGCTTTAACGGTAGCAATATATTTAGCTTCATTAATTCAGAGTGCAAATTCGCCGAGTTCTGTTATTGCTGCTTTTTATGGAATTAAATGGTTTCATGATTTATATGGCCTTCATTCGCCCACGAATTCTAAATTGGTTATAAACGTTTTGGAATATGCAAGAAGAATTTTTTCTAAACATACGGTTAAGAAAGAATCAATTACGATTGACATTTTAACAAGTTTGTATTTGCGGCTATATTCAGAAAATAATTTAAAAAATCGGAGAAAGGTTTGCATCTGTTAAGTTGGGTTTTCTGTTTTTAAAGAGTTCCGAGATATTGAATATTCGTATTTGTGATATTGTGTTAATTCATCGTACATGGCGATTTTCATCGAATGCAGCAAAACGGATAAATATAGAGATGGCGCTTGGGTAATGATAGCCAAAACGGGAACACATTTGTGTCCAGTTGAAAATGTGACAAAGTTAATTAGGTGGGAAAACTGTCAGGTGATGATTTCCCTTTTTTGTAATATCCCTTCAGCAAAACATGGTTATAAAGTTCGTAATACTATTAAGAAGATGTCATATTCAAATTTGAGGGATTTATATGTTGAAGCATTGACAATAAATGTTCCTGATGTATAGAAGAACTGTCTACATTCATTGAGATCGGGAGGTACAAGCGCTGCTGCTAATAATTCTGTGAAAGATCGTTTATTTAAAAGGCACGGGAGATGGATCAGTGAGAATGCTAAAGACGGTTATATAAAGGATAATATTGATGAAGTTTATGTAGTTTATTTGAGTTACATCATGGTTAACCAGTACATATATACATTAAAAGAAACAGTAAATATTAAAATAAACCATACCATTCTTAACAGAATTATAAGAGACTATCTCATAGAAACTACATTACCAGATACACAGAAACAAATGAAAGTCTTTCTGTTTCATTGAGTCTAGGTTTATAAATGGAAGATGTTAGATTCTGAAGCACGTTTAATGTTTAAAGTGCTAAGCTGAACTATACGAGTTGCAGATTACATAAAGTTTTAAATTACTGACATATGTTTACAACATTTGAAATTGATATTTATCGTTTATAAAAGATTGGATTTTTTAGATGACAATATCTTAATTTCATAAATGAAAATTCAATCCATCAGTTATATTTCAATTTTCCCGTTCTTTAATTTCAGCCTTCTGTCCAAGTGCTTAAGGCAATTATAATACATGTTATTTTGCTATCTGATTAGTTGTTCTTGGTAACGAAGGTTTAGAAGATTGCCCGTTGTCGTCGAATGAAGTGGCTACTGGGAAATGTAATTTTCTGCGTTTGAGTTTACGATTGAGAAATAAATTAATTTCCCCTGTTAAACGAAATGTCCGCTAGGTATCGTTAGTAAAGGTTTGGCGCGGAATAGGTGCACGTGAGAAGTGTTGGGTTTATAGCTATCATTCAGCTATTGACAGTGCGGCAGAAAACTTCGTTTTTCTTCCACATTTTGAAGAATTTCACATAACTGATGGATTCTATTTTCGTTTATTAGGTGTTTGAAATTTACAATGTTTCAATGTAGTTTAAAGATAGAATAATACATAATATATTTAATCAGAGGTGTAAGTTAATAATTTGATGGTTTGATTTTCATGTTCAAACTGACGTTAGTGAGTTATTCAGTTTTCTCTCAAAACATCTCAGTCTTCTGTCAAAGCGCTCAGTCTTCCGTCCAAGTGCTTAAGGCAATTATAATACATGTTATTTTGTTATTTGGTTAGTTGTTCTTGGTAACGAATGTTTAGAAGATTGTCCGTCGTCGTCGAATGAAGTGGCTACTGGGAAGTGCTCTGTTCGACAAGGTATTAACCCATTTTGTACCGCCTCAAAAAGTTCAGCTATTTTCCAAGTAAAATTTTAAGAAAACACAACCTGTCATCCCTGAATTTTGAAATGGACTTGTGTTATATATGTAAGGAGGAAGATTTCATTTTGTACAAAACTTGTTAAACGATCATTCCATACGACCGGACCGATTTATGTTTACCCGTATTTTCAAATATAGCTACATCGTCAACTTTATAGTCAGAGTAAACTACGTCCGCAAGCATGTGGAATCCAATTTTTTTAAATATACGTTTGGAAAAATTAGATGAAGCTTCCACTCTGAGCACTTTCGGACCAATATCAACTCCTTTAAGAAACTCTTTCACCGCTATTATTACTTTAGTACCGATGCCCTTTTGCCTGTGCTCCTTATGGACAGCAAACTGCCAAAGATGTACAACTTCTTCAACGTTATAAAAATCATATATATTGCACAAGCTATCGAAATAATTTGTGCACATGTCAAACATGACTCCTAATCCCTTGATGGACATGATGTTTTATCGAAACGTTCGTATTTGTTTTCGATTTCAACAATCTGCCCGGCAATAATTTCTTCCGTGTCGGAGGACACGATCGCGACCGAAAGTCATGTTGAAGGATTCCAAGCATACGATTTTGCACGTCTTCATCCAATTGCAAAGTAGAAGTAAAACAAAGATCAGGAATTGATACAATTAACTTACTCCATCCATAAAAGACACCAAAGGGAAAGAAATACAAACATTAAGCGACCCGACCATAATGGAAACCTAAACAAAGGAAGGCCATATGGACAGTTACTTTCCCACAAAATGGCCATATGGCCATCCAAAATAAAAGACACAAGTGATACACACAGTAAGTAACAAACAACAACATAAATAAATCGCCACAGAAGAGCCGCCTTGGAACGGTCAGTGGAAGATTTCCATTGGGGGGCTTAAATCGATTTTACGTGGCCACAATCCTCGCCCTTACTTCCGTCGCGATTTAGACAAATAATTTGTTCAGTCCGCATGAAGGCCTCCTAACTCATCAGTGCAACATCTCCGTGAACACAGAAATCAAAGAACCACAGAGGTGAGACAACGGTGAGGACTCGACAGCAAGAAACCACTGAAATGCTGGAGCAAGTTTAAGCTTTTGCTCATTGGTTCATCCGGATAAAAGTTCTCTCCCATAAAATTTATCATTTTGCCGTAGTGGTTCTTGTTGATTAGTTCTAAATGACAGCCGTCAACAGCAAAGCTTGGATTAATGTTGATACTTTCGAATGCCTGAAATAAAATATTCCAATCAAATCGCCAGGTAACAAGTCCGTTAAATGAACACGATTATATCATATGAATTGTAATAACGCCATGTATTATATTCGGTAATCCACTAGTGGGTTAAATATGCAAATTAGTTAGATGCGCCCCGTAATGTTACACGTACGACGTCCTGACCGACGTCATGTTTACTAATGGCGGAATATTGATATTTCTGTAAATAAAATGTGAATAAAATGCGTTTTAAATGGCATATGATAAAAGTATCTTACACTCGTGCTCATGTACCATTAAATTTATTGAACTCGTCGCGGAAAATGCATACAAATGCTCTGCACAGCTACGCATTTTATCTCTTTTCATCAAATCGTTTTTTAAATTCGATAAAATTTATAATAAACTCGTTGAAAAAAAAAGAATAAAACGCATTTTATCCCTTTCCCTTAACTCATTTAATAAATCCAATAATTTATGAACACTCACGTAAGATTCTCAATGTAGACAACGCTTTATTTAGATACTATTGTCTTAGGTCACTTAAACTATACATTACGGGTGCTCACGAAGGTTGTTCTAACGAGCAGCATCGACCTACGTAGCAGCAGAAATAAGAAGAAAAAATAGTTTTGGGGCCATAAGAGAATGCATTATGTCACATTATGATAGCCTTAAGCAATTTATACAGATAGAAGGGTTTGGAGATTAGAACCTTATACTACAAAAGTGGCTGCAAGAAGACAGATGGACCTCGCACATTGAGGCTTGAAAAAAGGATTGGACTGCATGGTGCTTCCACACAGAGCTGAAACCGAGCGCAAATAAGAACTGGTTTAAAGAAGTAAAGTTCATTATCAAGAACAGATACAATATATGGAGGATCTTACATAAGCGGTCATGTACTATTGAATTTATTAAACATGTTGAGGAAAAAGGATCAAATGCGAGGCTTTGCCGAGCATTTTATCTCTTTTCCTTAACGAGTTTAATAAATTTAATGATACATGAGCACGAATGCAAGATTCTATTTCTCATATGACATTTAAAACGCATTTTATTCACGATTTGTTTACAAAAATGCCAATATTCCGTCATCATTAAAAGCGGCGTCGTTAATGACGTCGTACATGTAACCTTACGGGGCATATTTAACTAATTTGCATATTAATTCACTAGTGTATTATCGAATTTATTACATGACGTTATTACACTCTCAGACGCGACGTCATATGATAAATAAAATTATCTCACACTTCCAATCCAAGACACCAAATGGAAAGAAACACAAACATAAAACAATTTCACTATAATTAAAAAGTCGCAATCGGAAAGCCAAAAGGACAGTTACTTTCCCATAAAATGGGCAAACGGCTATCCAAAATAACAACAGGGCCATAATGGACCTGGTTCGCTCACCTGATTCTTAATATAGAAATGAAGTGGTAGGTAATATAAAGTGGAGTAGAGGGTTAGAGAAATTTTGGTTGATAGTGACCCAAGGAACATTTCGGTCAAATTATTCCAAAATAAGTCTAGCTATTTAGGAGTATATACAGAGGATCTTACACGAGTGGTCATTTCATATGAACTTTATGAAACGAGCCTTCGGCGAATTTCATAAATTTCATATGAAATGAACACGAGTTCATTCTGTTTATCATATAACCACTTAAAATTGGATTTTATTGCCTTTAAATTTGACAAATTTATCTACAAAAAGGCATGTCTGACATAGACGGCGTCATGACGTTACTAAAGCCCGCCAAAATGTTATTACACGTGTGGTCATATGATTTTTATTACACGACGGTATTCACTTTAACTTCGACGTCATATGATAAACGTCACTTTAAGCGTTGTATATTTTTGGGTTTTGGTGGTTATCATGCTCATTGAAGTGAAAGGATTTTGAGGAATTTCGTCAGAGGGTCACTCATGGAACATTCCTTCGAAACTGTTTTTTTTTTTTTTTTTTTTGAGGATCAAGTCTTTGAAAAAAAATCCCTATGACAATACAGAGCTGACTTATATGTCACTGTCTGGGCACCCTGTTGACATTGAGTGTCAGGTCCTAGTGCGTCATAAGGAGATGGGCCAGGAGATGAACCGGCTCAGTCTAACTAGCATCAGAAGCTAGACTTATGAGTCAGTTGTTCCCTTTGATAATACAGGGCTGACTCGTATGTCATTATCTGGGCACCTTGTGGACATTGTGGGTAAGGTTCTAGTGCACCAGATGGAGATGAACCGGATCAGTCTAACTTACAATGTCCCGTGGTGACAAAAGCGATGGCATTAGAAGCTAGACTTATGAGTCGGTAGTTCCCTCTGACAATACAGAACTTACTTGTATGTTACTCTCTGTGCACCTTGTAGACATTGAGGGCACCAGGGCTGCAGGCGGAGATAAACCGTCTCAGTCTAAATTACAATGCTTTGGAGTGACAAAGGGTGGATCCTAATTCTGATTTATACACCGCCTTTACCCAATACTGCTAGAAGTGAAGACAATGATCAGGAATCGATACCCACAGCTCCCGCTCCCACAAGAGGCATATGTGGGGCCACCAGACGGAGATGAACCGGATCAGTCTAACTTACAATGTCCCGTGGTGATAAAAGCGATGGCATTAGAAGCTAGATTTATGAGTCGGTAGTTCCCTTTGACAATACAGAGCTTACTTGTATGTAACTCTCTGTGTACCTTGTAGACATCGAGGGCACCAGGGCTGCAGGCGGAGATAAACCGCCTCAGTCTAAATTACAATGCTTCGGAGTGACAAAGGGTGGATCCTAATTCTGATTTATACACCGCCTTCATCCAATACTGCTAGAATTGAAGGCAATGATCAGGAATCGATACCCACAGCTCCCGCTCCCACCAGAGACACCAAAAGGAAAGAAAGACGAAATAACTAGACCAAATTTGTAACATCAACAGCGGAAAGCCAACAGAACAGTTACTTTCCCACAAAATGGCCAAATTGCTATCCAAAACAAAAAGATAAAAACGATACACAGACTAAAAGATAACAAAATAACCGAGACAGACCTCTTCTAAGTCAGTCTGGTGACACCTACATGCCCTTTGCAGATTTCTTATGTAAAATGTTACCATTTTATTGATAAAATACTCCAATGTCAAGGTGATCATTCTGAGAAAGTTTGATGATGGTTGTGCAAAACCATTGGCTTCAAGAGTGTTCGCAAGCTTTTTCTACGATTTGACCTACTGACCTTCTTTTTGACCCGATATTGGAACTTTTTGACCCACATATAAGAACTTTAACGTGATAATATCAAGATGATCATTCTGATTAATATTAAGGATGATCAGACCAAAATTGTGGCTGGCCTCAAGCATGTTCAAAAAGTTGGTATCTATCATTTGACTTACAGGACTATTTTTGACCCGACATGACCCAAATTCAAACTTGAACAAGATATTGTCAGGATGACCAATATGAGCGACATTGATGATGATTAGACCAAATCTGTGGCCAATAGGGTGTTCACAAGGGTTTCTATAATTTGACCTGCTGACCTACTTTTAAACCAGACATGTCCCATATTTGAACTTGAGCGAGATATGGCTAGGCTGATAATTCTTAGCAAGTTTGATGATGATCGGACTGTGGCCTCAAGAGTGTTCAACAGGTTTGTCTATGATCTGACCTACTGACCTAGTGTTTGAATCGACATAGCATATATTCGAACTTGACTGAGACATTGTTAAAATGATCATTCTGAGCAAGATGGATGACAATTGGAACAAAATTGTGGCCTCTAGAGTGTGTACAAGGTTTTTCGATGATTTGACCTACTGACCTACCTTTTGACTCGACATGACCCATATTCAAACCCGACCGTGATATTGTCAATATAATTATTCTAAGTCAGTTTGATGATGATGAGTCTAATACTGTGGCCTCAAGAGTGTTTCACAACGTACATGTATTTTTTATGATTTGATCTACTGGACTACCTTTTATCCCGACATGTCCCTTATACGAACTTGACCCAAATATTGTCAAGTTGATCATTCTAAGCACGTTTGTTATAGGACATTAGCTGTAACCTTTAGTGTTTTAGTGTCTCTATAAGGTTATTTTCTATGATTTGACGCACTGACATACTTTTTGAACCGACATGACCCGTATTCAAGCTTGGCTGATATATTGTCAATATAATAATTCTGAGCAAGCTTCATGATAAATGATGATTGGACCAAATCTATGGCTTCAAGTGTGTACACAAGTTTATCTATGAAAAACAGCTCAACTTATCTCGATCTCTTCGTTTTCGATGTAATCGTCCTCTAGAATGATACAATTGTACCAACGCTGTTCCAGTGCCATTGGCCAGATCTGGAAAAAACAGAGTCCTTGTCTCCGACTCACTCCTCAGCTGCCGCTACGACTTGTTTGTTGGACCGGAAATGACATCCTCGGATATTGTGTTCAAGTTTGAAAATAGGAAATAGTCACTTGGAGCTAAGTCCCGAGAATAGGTGCGGTATTAGCTCGTACTTATTCCGCTCTGCAACATCCATTTCAATTTTGCAAGTGTGGAGCAGTATCTTTTGGAGAGTTTACCTCGGCACCAGAGACAGCAAAGGGAACGAAACAGAAACATGTAATAACTAGACCCTAATGATAACATCAATACCGGAGAGCCAAAAGGATACAGGAGGTCCAGGAACTAGTATCAATGTTGCATTTGAAGTCAAGAAACTGAAGTTAGAAAAAGACTTATCCTGGCGGTTTGTTGGCAATTAGATTCAATATGATTTTAACAGTGATTTGGCTGACATTGTTAAACAAAGTATTTGAGCTATTGAAAACGGCAAAATTGATTGTTGCAAAGAGCAGCTGGACGATCCTCTCGAGAAGATGCATAAGCGTAACAAGCTTATTCGTATCGCTGATTCGTCGAGCGGTGGCTGGGAAACTGTCAGGCAGTATGAGGCAAACCACGTTGCCAGTGACAGCGAGGACGAGAGATAGATTCATAAGGCTTAGGGTAGAGCGCTCAAGCGTAAGAGACCTTTTTCACGGGGCAGGGGCAGTCGTACTCGCGATTACAGTAGTAGCGTTACAGGCGTTCGTCAGCAGGGACAGTGCATCAGTGCAGCAGTTTGGTCTACAGCCTTCAGGTCGGGGCCGACTTTTTCGTCCTCGACATTCGGTTCAGCCAATGGCAACAGTTTGTTCATGCAAGGGCCTACAGTCACCCCAGATCCTTGTTTCGCCTGTGGATAATTCCCAAACATACGACGTAAGTGCCCCATGTTAGGACAAGGACAACATCGGTTGAAGATCGACATATCTTAAAGATGAGTGTGATTATTCGCGATTTACTCATATTTTTTATGATTATGAACAGGGGCAGAAGAAAACTTTAGTTAAAGGTAGATTAAAGAAGCATTTACCTTATTGGTAGTAGAGAATTTGTACCTTATGTCATTGAAAATGGCTACAAAATTTTTTTTGTATTCTATGCCTGATCGAAAAATTTGTAAGAATAATAGATCAGCTTTGTCAGAGCCTGCGTTTGTTACGGAGGCAGTCGTGGATTTGTTAGATTGAGGATTAATTGAAATATATAATAAGAGTAACCCCCCTTATATCATTAAATCCCTTGGCAGTCTCTGTTCAAACATCGGGTAAAGTTAATTGTATCGATTCCTGATCTTTGTTTTACTTCTACTTTATTCGTCTACGAATTCAAAATTGGTTGTAAATGTTTTGGAATCTGCAAGAAGAATTTTATCTCAACATATGCTTCAGAAAGAACCAATTACGTCTGACAGTTTAACCAGTTTGTAGTTGCGGCTATATTCAGAAAATAATTTTAAAAAAATCAGAGAAGGATTTGCATCTGTTTAGTTGGGCTTTCTGTTTGTTTGTTTTTTTAAGGAGTTCCGAGATATTGAATATTCGTATTTGCGATATTGTGTTTAATTCATCGTACATGGCGATTTTCATGGAATGCAGCAAAACGGATAAATATAGAGATGACGCTTGGGTAATGATAGCCAAAACGGGAACAAATTTGTGTCCAGCCGAAAATGTGAAAAAGTTAATTAAGTGGGGAAAACTGTCAGGTGATGATTACCTTTTTGTAGTATCTCTTCAACAAAACATGGTTATAAAGTTCGTAATTAGAAGATGTCATATTAAAATTTGAGGGATTTATATGTAGAAGCATTGACAACACATGTTCCTGATGTGAAGAAGTACTGTTTACATTCATTGAGATCGGGAGGTACTGGGAAATGTAATTTTCTGGGTTTGAGTTTACGAATGAGAAGAAAATTAACTTCCCTTATTAAACGAAATGTCCGCTAGGTATCGTTAGTAAAGGTTTGGCGCGGAATAGGCGCACGTGAGAAGTGTTGGTTTATAGCTATCATTCAGCTATTGACAGTGCCGCAGTAAACTTCGTTTTTCTTCTACATTTTGAAGAATTTCACATAACTGATGGATTCTATTTTCGTTTATTAGGTGTTTGAAATTTACATTCTTTCAATGTAGTTTAAAGATATAATAATACTTAATGTATTTCTTCAGAGGTGTAAGTTAATAACTTAATGGTTTGATTTTTATGATAATAAAAAATAATAATAATAGTAATAATCGACCTTATTTATAGAGGGTAACACATTTAGTAAACTAGTACTAATCTTCCATGTGGCCCTCTTTTCCTGGGTAGAAACCAGTTCTACGCAATGTGGATTTAGTCTCTTGCTCAAGGAAACAACACTTGCCGCTCGTGGGGATCGAACCCGGTACCTCTCGATCCCGAGTCCGATACTTTACCACTGCACCACAGCGCTCCACATGTTATGTTAAAACTCACGTTAGTGAGTTATTCAGTTTTCTCTCAAAACATCTCAGTCTTCTGTCAAAACACTCAGTCTTCTGTCCAAGTGCTTAAGGCAATTATAATACATGTTATTTTGTTATTTGGTAAGTTGTTCTAGGCAACGAATGTTAAGAAGATTGTCCGTCGTCGTCGAATGAAGTGGCTACTGGGAAGTGCTCAGTTCGACAAGGTATTAACCCATTTTGTACCGCCTCAAAAAGTTCAGCTATTTTCCAAGTAAAGTTTTAAGAAAACACAACCTGTCATCCCTGAATTTGAAATGGACTTGTGTTATATATGTAAGGAGGAAGATTTCATTTTGTTCAAAACTTGTTAAACGACCATTCCATACGACCTGGCCGATTTATTATTACCCGTATTTTCAAATATAGCTACATCGTCAACTTTATAGTCAGCGTAAACTACGTCCGCAAACATGTGGAATCCAAGTTTTTCAAATATACGTTTGGAAAAATTAGATGTACCTTCCACTCTAAGCACTTTCGGACCAATATCAACTTCCTTAAGAAACTCTTTCACCGCCATTATTATTTTAGTACCGATACCCTTTTGCCTGTGCTCCTTATGGACAGCTAACTCCCAAAGATGTACAACTTCTTCAACGTTATAAAAATCATATATATTGCACAAGCTATCGAAATAATTTGCTAAAAAGTCACATATGACTCCTAAATCCCTTGATGGACATGATGTTTTATCGAAACGTTCGTATTTGTTTTCGATTACAACCATCTGCCCGGCAATAATTTCTTCCGTGTCGGAGGACACAATCGCGACCGAAAGGTCATGTCGAAGGTTTCCAAGCATAAGATTTTGCACGTCTTCATCAAATTGCAAGTTTAAGCTTTTGCACATTGGTTCATCCGGATAAAAGTTCTCTCCCATAAAATTTATCATTTTGCCGTAGTGGTTCTTGTTGATTAGTTCTAAATGACAGCCGTCAACAGCAAAGCTTGGATTAATGTTGATTCTTTCGAATGCCTGAAATAAAATATTCCAATCAAATCGCCAGGTAACAAGTCCGAAAAATGAACACAATTTTATCATATGAGATGTAATAACGTCATGTGTTTTATTCGGCAATCCACTAGTGGATTAAAGATGCAAATAAGTTAGATGCGCCCCGTTATGTTACACGTACGACGTCCTGACCGACGTCACGTTTACTGATGGCGGAATATTGACATTTCTGTAAAAAATGTGAATAAAATGCGTCTAAAATTGCATATGATAAAAGGTATCTTACACTCGTGCTCATGTTTTATTAAATTTATTGAACTCGTCGAGGAAAATGCATAAAATGCTCGGCACAGCCTAGCATTTTATCCCTTTACATCAAATCGTTTGATAAATTCAATAAAATTTATAATTAACTCGTTGAAAAAAAGGAATAAAATGTTCAGTGAAGCCTCGCATTTTATCCCTTTCCCTTAACTCGTTTAAACATAGCCATCAATATGGCCCTCAGAAGATTGTTCACCAATAGAAAGTGCACCAGAATTAAACCAGCAATATGTCACAAAAGTATTGCAGTTATGGCCAACACAAGATTATACTGTCAGGGGAGAAAACTGAACAAGAGGGCCAAGAGGGCCCTGAATCGCTCACCTGAGAATCAGTGTCTCTAGTACAGTCATGGCCCAAGGGCTATAATTTAAACAAACTTGGTAGCTGTAACTAGATGAAGTTTCATACCAAATATCAAAGACCTTGGCCTTCTGGTTTCAGAAAAGAATATTTTTAAAGGTCTTCCCTATATAAAGTAGAAGTAAAACAAAGATCAGGAATTGATACAATTAACTTACTCCATCCATAAAAGACACCAAAGGGAAAGAAATACAAACATTAAGCGACCAGACCATAATGGAAACCTAAACAAAGGAAGGCCATATGGACAGTTACTTTCCCACAAAATGGCCATATGGCCATCCAAAATTAAAAGACACAAGTGATACACACAGTAAGTAACAAACAACAACATAAATAAATCGCCACAGAAGAGCCGCCTTGGAACGGTCAGTGGAAGATTTCCACTGGGGGGCTTAAATCGATTTTACGTGGCCACAATCCTCGCCCTTACTTCCATCGCGATTTAGACAAATAATTTGTTCAGTCCGCATGAAGGCCTCCTAACTCATCAGTGCAACATCTCCGTGAACACAAAAATCAAAGAACCACAGAGGTGAGACAACGGTGAGGACTCGACAGCAAGAAACCACTGAAATGCTGGAGCAAAAGAAAACCAACAGTTAGACTCCGATGAGCCCGACCAGAGACAGAGCATCAGGCACCAACCAACATTATCTCTTTAATTTTCAATAAGTCTTTACGTTGGAGCCGTCATAGAATCTGAGGCCTGACCCACCGGAGTGCAATTAAAGAGGGAAGCAAAGTTGCCAACCGTGATTGGGTTAACTACCATGCATGCAGTCTGTCGTATAATATCCATGTTGTACCCAATCTTTTTATATCGAAGAATGATTTTACGAAATTGGGTGCTGAAGTCATTGCGGTTATATATTTTTCTGAATTTATAAACTAAGTCACCATAAAATTCGGGTTCCAATAGACCTTGTTGCAGAAGAGATTTAAGTCCAATATTGAATTTTGAAATTAAATCAGAATGGCGTCTATAAAATTTTGAAAAGGCTTTGCGTAGTTTATGGTACCGATAACCCTGATTAAGGAGTTTAGCCGTTAATAATTTATTACGAGTGTTGAAGTCAGTTACATGACTACACACTCTAGCAAATCGAATTAATTGCGAAATATAAACGCCATAGGATGGCGCACGAGGAACATCACCATCCAAAAAAGGAAAATTTACAATCTCAAAATCAAAGTCATCGCGTTTATCATAAATTTTGCACGAAACAAATCCATCTACAATAGAAAGATGTAAATCCAAAAACGGGGCCTCGGTATCAGAAGAATTTGCTTTATTTAACTGAAGCCCCAGGAGGCAAATCCGACTGATCAAACCATCAAAATAGGTATTATCAATATTTAATAAATCATCTAAATATCTAGAAGCAGAGCTAAAAGCTTCAATAATTTCAGATTGGTTATCAATGGAAAGCGACAAAATGAAGTCTCTTTCATAACAATACAAGAACAGATCAGCCACAAGAGGTGCGCAATTAGTACCCATCGGAACACCCACAATCCGCCCAAACAACCCAGTACCGAATCTAATATAAATATTGTCAAGCAGAAAGGCGAGGGCATCACACACCCTCCGACATGACCAAAGTGTACAATTCTCATGCTCTCTAGAAGTGAAAAATGCATTTCTGACATTACATGCAAGATAGAGAGAATCTTCTCTGTGAAAAGCCCATTCAATTAAATCACCAAGCTCCCCCTCCACAAGACTACGAGGAAGTGTAGTGTAAAGAGTGGAAAAATCGTAGGTACACAGACTAGAAGCACGAAACTGTCTAGATTTCAATTTAGCCTATGTAAAACCAGTGGGTCCCAGCGCGATCATTTTTTGCCCCAGGACTATACTTTGAACAATCTTTGCACGTGGACATATTTGGCGCCAGATTATTATTTAAATAATCTCAGTAGAGGTCCACCAGATGACGCTTCGTGCCAAATATCAAAGACCTGGGCCTTCTGGTTGCAGAAAAGAAGATTTTTAAAAGTTTTTCCTATATTAGCCGTTCTTCCTATATTAGCCAATGTTTAACTAGTGGGTCCCGGTGCGGGGCATTTTTGGCCATAAGGCTATAATTTGAACAATCTTGGTAGAGGTCCATTAGATGAAACTTCATACCAAATATCAAAGACCAGGGCCTTCTGGTTTCAAAGAAGAAGATTTTCAAAGGTTTTCCCTATATAAGCCCATGTAAAACTAGTGGGCTCTGGTGTGGGGACATTTATGGTGCCCGAGCTATAATTTGAACAATCTCAGTAGAGGTCCACTAGATGAAGCTTCACGCCAACATCAAAGACCTGGGCCTTTTGGTTTCAGACAAGAAGATTTCCTATAAAAGCCTATGTAAAACTAATGGGTCCTGGCGCAGGGACATTTTTGGCCCCAAGGCTATTATTTGAACAATCTTGGTAGAGGTCCATTAGATGAAGCGTCATACCAAATATCAAAGACCTGGGCCTTCTGGTTTCAGACGAGAAGATTTTTAAAGGTTTTCCCTGTATACGCCTGTGTGTGCGTGTGCGTGCGTGCGTGTGTGTGTGTGAATTCGGGTTTAACGTCGCTTTCAACAATTTTTCAGTCATATCACGACGGTGTCTGGTTGCGACAGGGAGCTCAATGCTTACATTTATAGAGCTGCCTCACTGAAGTATCATGTCCCGGACACATTACATGATACCACACCCAGTCACATTATCCTGACACTGGGTCGACACGTCCTAGCTCTACCCCGTAAATCTGAGTGCCAAGCGAGGAGCAGCTGGTACCATTTAAACGACTTTGGTATGTCGCGGCCCGGGATCGAACCTGTGACCTCCCGTTCCCCAGAGTAGACACTCTACCAACTGAGCTATCGGGGCCGGTGCTCTATGTGAAACCAGTGGGCCCCGGCGCGGGGGTATTTTTGGCCCCGGGACTATATTTTGAAAAATCTTGGTAGAGATCCACTAGATGAAGCTTCATGCCAAATATCAAAGACTTGGGCCTTCTGGTTTCAAACAAGAAGGTTTTTAAAGGTTTTTTTCCTAGATACCCCTATGTGAAACCAGTAGGCCCCAGCGCGGAGGCATTTTTGGACTAAGGACTATATTTTGAACAATCTTTATAGAGGTCAACTAGATGAAGCTTCATGCCAAATATCAAAGACCTTGGCCTTCTGGTTTCAGAATAGAAGATTTTTAAAAGTTTTCGATATATAACGCCTATGTGAAACCAGTAGACCCCGGCGCGGGGGCATTTTTGAATAATCTTGGTAGAGGTCCACTAGATGAAGCTTCATACCAAATATCAAAGACCTGGGCCTTCTGGTTTCAGACAAGAAGATTTTTAAATGTTTCCAATATAAGTTTATGTGAAACTGGTGGGCCCCGGCGCGAGGGCATTTTTGGCCCAAGGGCTTTAATTTGAACAATCTTGGTAGAGGTCCACTACATGAAGCTTCACGCCAAATATTGAAGACCTTGGCCTTGTGGTTTCAGAGGAGAAGATTTTTTAAGTTTTCATTTAAAAATCTATTTTTGGCTCCTGCGACCTTGATGTGCAACGGACCGGAACCATTTGAACAACTTTGAAAGGGGACCTCCTAAGGATAATTTCTGTGAAGTTTGGTCAAAATCCGATCAGTGGTTTAGAAGGAGATGTCGTTTGAAGAAAAAAGTTTACAGACGCACGGACGGACGGACGACGGACGACGGACAAAATGTGATCACAAAAGCTCACCTCGTCACTACGTGACAGGTGAGCTAAAAACCAGGACACTCAGAATTGTTGTTCTTGTGCATGACATGCCTGCTTAAGCTCATGTATTTCTGCACAAAGTACCATCAATATGTCTCAGAGGGTATTGGAGATATGGTGATCACAAGCTGGTCATACTGTTATATTGGAAGGGTAGATAACTCAAATACAACAGCACCAACAGTTGTGGTTCCTGCACATGACACCCCTTCTGTACCTTGTATACAATTGCACCAAGTTCCTTCAATATATCTGAAAAGGTGTTGGAGTTATAGCCATCACAAGGTTGTATTGTCAGGGGAGATTACCAAAAAACCAGAGCACCCAGAGTTGTAATTCTTGAGCATGACACACCTGCTTAACATCATGTACATCTGCATCAAGGACCACCAATATGTTTCAAAGGGTATTGGAGGTACTGTGATCACAAGGTAGTCATACTGTTTTATTGGAAGGGAGATAACTCAAATATCATAGCACTCAAAGTTGTAGTTCTTAGGCATGAAGCGCCGTCTCAACCTTGTATACAATTGTGCCAAGTACCATCAATATATCTCAAAGGGTATTGGAGTTATGGCTATCACAAGGTTATATTGTCAGGGGAGTTAATTAAAAAACCAGGGCACCCAGAGTTGTGGTTCTTGCACATGACACACCTGCTTAACCTCATGTACAACTGTACCAATTACCATCAATATATCTCAAAGAGTATTGGAGTTGTGGCCATCACAAGGTAGTGATTCTACTTTATTGGGAGGGGAGATAACCCAAAAACCATGGCACCCAGAGTTGTGGTTCTTTTGCATGACACACCGTTTCGGCCTTGTGAACAACTGTGCCAGGTACCATCAATAAATCTTAAAGAGTATTGGAGTTGTGGCCATCACAAGGTAGTCTCTCTATTTGATTGGAAGGGGAGATAACTTAAAAACCATGGCAACCAGAGTGAACCTTGTGAACAACTGTGCCAGGTACCATCAATATATCTCAAAGGGTGTTGGAGTTGTGGCCATCACAAAGTAGTCATTCTGTTTTATTAAAAGGGGAGATAACTCAAAAAGTATGGCATCCAGTGTTCTGGTTCTTGCACATGACACGCCGTCTCAGCCTTGTGAACAATTGTGCCAAGAACCATCATTGAATCTCAAAGGGTATAGGGGTTATAGCCATCACAAGGTTGCGTCTACGGACGGACGGACGCCAGGCTGATCGCTATATCCCCCGAACCTTTTCGGTCGGCGGATAATGAATTCAATAATATTCTCAGTGTAAACAACGCTTTATTTAGATGTTATTGTCTTACGTCACTTGAACTATAGATTACGAGGTGCTCACTAAGCCTGTTCTAACGAGCACCATCGGTCGGGTAAAAGTCCAACAAAATTGGAGGCAACGTCTCCAAAATGACCTTTACAGTGTTATCAGGGAAGTTAAACCACAAACGAACACCATCGACTTACATAGCAGTAGATATAAGAAAAAAAATATTTTTCGGGCCATAAGAGAATGCATTGTCACATTATATTAGCCTTTTAGCAATTTATACAGATTAGAAGGGTTTGGAGATTAGAACCTTATACAACAAACGCGGCTGCAAGAAGACAGGTGGCCTTCGCCCATTGAGGCTATGAAAAAGGGTTGTACTGCATGGTGTTTCCATACAGGGCTGAAACAGAGCGCACATAAGAACTGGTTAATAGAAGTAAAGGAGATTATCAAGAACAAATACAATATATGGCGGATCTTACATAAGTGGTCATGTATGATTGAATTTATTAAACCAGTTGAGCAAAATGGATAAAATGCGAGCATTTTATCCCTTTTCCTTAACGAGTTTAATAATCCATGAGCACGAATGCAAGATTATATTTATCATATGACATTTAAAACGCATTTTATTCACGAAATGTTTACAAAAATGTCAATATTCCGTCATCAGTAAACGCGACGCCGTTAATGACGTCGTACATGTAACGTTACGTGGCATATCTAACTAATTTGCATATTTAATCCACTAGTGGATTATCGAATTTATTACATGGTGTTATTACACTCTCAGACGCGACGTCATATGATAAATAAAATTATCTCACACTTCCCAACCAAATGGAAAGAAACACAAACATAAAACAACTTCTCCATAATTAAAAAGTCGCAATCGTAAAGCCAAGGGATAGTTACTTTCCCACAAAATGGGCAAACGGCTATCCAAAATAACAACAGTGGATCGCTTACTTGATTCTTAATATAGAAATGAAGTGGTAGGTAATATAAAGTGGAGTAGAGGGTTTGAGCAATTTTGGTTGACAATGACCCAAGGAATATTTCGTTGAAATTATCCCAAAATAAGTCTAACTATTTAGGAGTATATAGAGGATATTTACTTTTTTAGATGAAAAGCAAAAATATTTCACCGAGCGTGTTGAAAATTCTGATATTTTTTAACACACGAAATGAAATATTTTTGATATTTATCAAAATGAAAAAAAAAAAAATTTCTTTTATTTTGATAATATTTGAGGACACTTACTGCAATTGATCAATCGGATCTTACGTCACACTTTTTTACTTGGCTATGACGTCACAACTGTCAGTTGCAAAAAATAAACAGAAAGTCATTTTTAATAATGCATTTTTACTGTTCGAAGAATGCTTTTCCATGGTATTTTACAGAATTATTTTCTAGATGACATATGAATTTTAGCGAGAAAAGTAGTCCGGTCTGTTACTGTGAAATAACACGGTCAAGTTATTTTTCACACTGTGAAAATATCATTTGTATTTTCACAGTGTGAAAATATCACTTTTATTTGTTTCAGATATGCGTTGATTTCACTGCTATGTATAATATAAATACGTCATTTTAAGCGTTGTATATTTTTTGGTTCTGATGGTTATCATGCTCATTGAAGTGAAAGGATTTTGAGGAATTTCGTCATGAGGGTCACTCATGGAACATTCCTTCGAATCTGTTTTCTTTTTTGCGGATCCAGTCTTTGAACAAGAATCCCAATGACAATACAGAGCTGATTTATATGGAACTATCTGGGCACCTTGTTGACATTGAGTGTCGGGTCCTAGTGCGCCATAAGGAGATGAACCGGCTCAGTCTAACATGCAATGCCACGTGGAGACAATCCAGACTTATGAGTCAGTTGTTCCCTTTGACAATACAGGGCTGACTTGTATGTGTTTATCTGGGCACCTTGTGGACATTGTGGGTAAGGTTCTAGTGCAGCAGTTGGATATGAATTGGATCAGTCTAACTTACAATGCCCCGTGGTGACAAAGGCGGGATGGCATTAGAAGCTAGACTTATGAGTTGGTAGTTCCCTTTGACAATATAATGCTTACTTGTATGTAACACTCTGTGCACCTTGTAGACATTGAGGGCACCAGTGCAGCAGACGGAGATAAACCGTCTCAGTCTAAATTACAATGCTTCGGGTGACAAAGGGTGGTTCGTAATACTGATTTATACACCGCCTTTACCCAATACTGATAGAAGCGAAGGCAATGATCAGGAATCGATACAATTAACCCACAGCTCCCATCAGAGACACCAAAAGGAAAGAAACAAGAACTAACTAGACCCTAATTGAAACATCAAAAGCTAAAAGCCAAAATAATGCTATCCAAAACAAAAAGATATAAACGCTACCCACATTGAAAGATAACAAAAATAACCGCGACAGACCTCTTCTAAGTCCACCTGACGACACCTACATGCCTTTTGCAGAAATCTTATGTAAAATGTTACCATTTTATTGATAAAATACTCCAACGCCAAGATGATCGTTCTGAGAAAGTTTGATAATGATTGTGCAAAACCTGTGGCCTCAAGAGTGTTCGCAAGCTTTTTCTATGATTTGACCTACTGACCTTCTTTTTGACCCGATATTGGAACTTTTTGACCCACATATTGGATTTTTAACGTGATACTATCAAGATGATCATTCTCATTAAGATTGATGATGATCAGACCAAAACTGTGGCTGGCCTCAAACATGTTCTCAAGGTTTTAATCTATAATTTGACCTACAGACCTATTTTTGACCCGACATGACCCAAATTCAAACTGGAACAAGATATTGTCATGATTATCAATATGAGCGACATTGATGATGATTGGACCAAATGTGTGGTCAAAATGGTGTTCAGGAGGGTTTCTCTAATTTGACCTACTGACTTACTTTTAAACCAGACATGTCCCATATTTAAACTTGAGCGAATTATGGCTATGCTGATAATTCTGAGCAAGTTTGATGATGATCGGACTGTGGCCTTAAGAGTGTTCAAAAGGTTTGTCTATGATCTGACCTACTGACCAAGTGTTTGAATCGACATAGCATATATTCGAACTTGACTGAGACATTGTTAAAATGATCATTCTGAGCAAGATGGATGACAAAACAAAATCGTGGCCTCTAGAGTGTGTACAAGGATTTTCGATGATTTAACCTACTGACCTACCTTTTGATCCGACATGACCCATATTCAAACCCGACCGCGATATGAGTAAGTTTTATAATGTTGAGTCCAAAACTGTGGCCTCAAGAGTGTTTCACAGCGTACAGTAAATTCCTATATTCAGACCACCAATGTGACTGTTTAAAAGTGGTCTTTAAGACCAATTTTGAACAGTCCCAAAGGTGGTCCATGACCAGACAATATATGCAGAAAACACAAAAAAAAGAATTTCTGCACCCTTCTGAATAAGACTTTTAGGGCAGAATCAGTCTTGATTTTAGGTGGTCTTAATAGCGGAATTTCACCTTATTTTTATGATTTGATCTACTGGCCTACCTTTTAACCCGACATGTCCCTACGAACTTGACCCAAATATTGTCAAGTTGATCATTATAAGCACGTTTGTTATAGGACCAAAGCTGTAACCTTTAGTGTTTTAGTGTCTCTATAAGGTTATTTTCTATGATTTGACCCACTGACCTACTTTTTGAACCGACATGACCCGTATTCAAGCTTGGCTGATATATTGTCAATATATTAATTCTGAGCAAGTTTCATGTTAAATGATGATTGGACCAAATCTATGGTTTCAAGTGTGTACACAAGTTTATCTATGAAAAACAGCTCAACTTATCTCGATCTCTTCGTTTTCGATGTAATCGTCCTCTAGAATGATACAATTGAACTTCAGGACCAAAGCTGTAACCTTTAGTGTCTCTATAAGGTTATTTTCTATGATTTGACCCTCTGACCTACTTTTTTAAACCGACATGACCCGTATTCAAGCTTGGCTGATATATTGTCAATATAATAATTCTGAGCAAGCTTCATGATAAATGATGATTGGACCAAATCAGTGGTTTCAAGTGTGTACACAAGTTTAATTACGAGGGCCAGCCAATGAAAAACAGCTCAACTTATTTCAGGGTGGGATCTCGATCTCTTCGTTTTCGATGTAATTGTCCTCTAGAATGATACACTTGTACCAACGTTGTTCTAGTACCATCAGCCAGGACTGAAAAAAGCCAGAGTCCTTGTCTCCGACTCACTCTTTAGCTGCCGCTACGACTTGTTTGTTGGACAGGAAATGACATCCACGGATACTGTGTTCAACTTTGGGAATAGGAAAAAGTCCATTACGATAACACACTCGTGCGACATAGTGCATTGTTTCACATCTCCAAAATGGTCATTTTCCTGATGAAAATCCGTGATATTTTTCTTATAAATACTGCAAACATAGGTTGTGGGTGCTCGTTAGAACCGCCTCATTGAGGCGGTTCTAACGAGTACCCACAACCTACATCTTGGATCAAAAATAAGAGAAATAATGAATACCCCCATAAACCCCAGTTTTCTCTATATAAAGTGGGGTATAGGGGGGTCTTCATTTCACGGACTTGTTCACGTGATGCACTTGGAGCTAAGTCCAGAGAATAGGTGCGGTATTAGCTCGTTCTCATTCCGCTCAACAGCATCCATTTCAATTTTGCAAGTGTGAAGCAGCATCTTTTGGAGATAACATCAATATCGGAGAGCCAAAAGGATAGTTATTTTCCCACAAAATGTCCAATTGGCCATGATCCAAAAGGACAAGAAAATATGAACTACACTATGATGTAGGGTAGGAGGACTTTTTACGGCCGCCACACATTCCCAGACACCAGCTGTAGTGACGTCAAATATTTTTTTTATAAAAGGGTTTTCCTTTGGAAGCCATAACTCATGAAGTATGTTTCAGAAACATTTAGAAGTTAATCGGAACCATCTTCTTATAAATAGCAATCATCACGTGAACCAGTCCGTGAAATGAAGACCCACTAAACCCCACTTTATAAAGAGAAAACTGTGGTTTACGGGGGTATACATTATTTTTCTTATTTCTGCTCCAAGGCATAGGTTGTGGGTACTCGTTAAAACCGCCTCACTGAGGCGGTTCTAACGAGCACCCTCAACCTATGTTTTGAACATTTATTACAAAAATATCACGGATTTTCATAAGAAAACTAGCCATTTTGGAGATGTGCAAAATGCACTATGTCGCACGGGTGTGTTACCGTAATGCTATTCAGCAAGTTTCAAGGGTTAAGCGCTAACTATTTTTGAGATATTTTGCTGACAAGGGGAAATGCCCAAATTTAAAAAGGGCCATAATTCATGAAGTAGCCATTACGATAACTCGCCCGTACGACATAAGGCATTTTTCACATCTCCAAAATGGCTACATTTTTGATGAAAATTCTTCATATTTTTCTTATAAAAGCTCAAAACATAGGATGTGGGCGCTCGTTAGAAACGCCTCCAAACGAGTACCCACAACTTATTTCTAATAGCAGAAATAAGAACAATAATGAATATCCCCATTAACCCCAGTTTTCTATATATAAAGTGGGTATAGGGGGTCTTTATTATATAGCCGTGGTTTCGTGATGCAACAAGTTTCAAGGGTCTAATAGAACATTTATTACAAAAATATCACGGATTTTCATAAGAAAAGTAGCCATTTTGGAGATGTGCAAAATGCACTATGTCGCACGGGTGTGTTATCGTAATGCTATTCAGCAAGTTTCAAGGGTTTGGCGCTAACCATTTTCCAGATAGTTTGCTGACAAGGGAAATGCCAAAATTTAAGAAAGGGCCATAATTCATGAAGTAGCCTTCAGAATTTACTCAAAAATTAATCAGGCCATCTAAGTATCATTAGCAATCTAAATTTCAATGCGCTAGCTAAAGTGGTTTTCGAGATATTATGCTGACAAGATAAAACCGTCCAAATTCACAAAGGGTCATCACACATGAAATGTGTTTTTTTTTTTTTTTATTCCAAAAATTATTGAAAAGCTGATAAGTTTATCTACATGTCACAAGCAATTTATTCAGAAAATATCCAGGCTCTACCTCCAATGAATTTTATATGAATATCAAGGCTCAAGCTTCTCCAATAGGTTTTGGGATATTTTGTAAAATAGAAATGAAGGCAATGATCAGGAATCGATACAATAAACCCACACCTCCCATCAGAGCCACCAACGGGAAAGAAAGACATACATGAACGAATTAGACCCTAATGGAAACATCAATTGCGGAAAGCCAAAAGAACAGTTACTTCCCCACCAATTTGTTATCCAAAACAAAACTATATAAGCGAGTCAAACCATAACAAAACTAAACCGAGACCAAAGAAACGCCTTGGAACTGTCAGTGAAAAGATTTCACTTAGGGCAAAACTGCCTACATTAGCAATTTAATCACTACATACTAAGGCTTTAGCTTCAATTATTTTTAAGATATTTTGCTGGCAAGGTAAAATGCCCAAATTTACAAACGGCCATAGCTCATAAAGATTTTTTCAGAATTTGTTCAAAAGCTAATGCCATCTACGTATCACTAGCAATCTATCAACCAATAAAGGCTCAAGTTCTAATGGTTTTAAGTTATTTTGCTGATAATGTAAAAATGCCCAAATTGACAAAGTGCTATAACTCATGGAGTATTTTTCTTTTCAAAATTTATACAAAAGATAAGCAGTTCATACACCCGTCACTAGCAACTAGCAATCTAACATCGAAACAGCACGGCTGTATCTCTAACCTTTTTTTTTTTGTAGATTTTCCTGGCAAAATTTACAAAGGGTCATAACTCATAAAGTATTCTATAGACCTAATTAACAGTTCATCAGGTCATCTACTCTTCACTAGCAATTTAATCACTTTTTCTCAAGGCTCTATCGAAATGGTTTTTGAGAAGTTCTGCTGATAATGTAAAATTGTCCCAATTAAGAAAGAAACATAACTCATTTAGCATTTTGCAGAATTGATATAAAAGTAAATCATGTCATCTTCTCCTTACTAATCCATTCACAATGTTCTCAGGCTGTGACTTCAATATATTTTTGCGATATTTCATCCATATTTATGCAAAGGGCCATAACTCAGAAAAGGGTCATATATATCCTGATAAGAAAAATATATCACCTACATTCTCATGAGGTATACATTTATTTAAGAAATAGATCAGCTCTATCTGTGATTTGTTGAGTAATAAATCACAGTTTGGAGATCAGTTGTAAAGTAGACAAATCATGATACAATTAATCCACAGCTCCCATCAGAAACACAAAAGGGAAGGAAGCACAGACATGAAACAACTAAACCCATATAGAAACATCAATAACGGAAAGCCAAACGGACAGTTTCTTTCCCACAAAATGGCCAATTGACTATCCAAAAGAAAGTTATATAACCGATGCACACACTCAAACACAAACCATAACAAAAATAATCCGCGACAGAAGAACCGCCTTGGAACGGTCAGTGAAAGGAATTCCACTGTGGGGCTTAAATCGATTTTTCGTGGCCACAATCCTCGCCCTTAGTCTCCGAACCACATTCATGGGTATGCAACTCCATTCCTCATGAAGAACACGTTCAAGATCTCTTACAGTGTTGAGCTCATTTCTCGTTCTGAGATGGTCCCAGAGGTGTTCAGTAGGCGAAAGATCTGGTGAACTTGCTAACCAGTCTAACACATTCACATTATTTGCCTGCAGAAAGTCCATTGAATCAAGTGCAACATGGGGGCGTGCGCTATCCAGCTAAAAAATCGTGACATGTCCTTGACGTAATAAAGGCAGTAACACAGGCCGAACAGTTTCATCACGGTATCGGACGGCATTCAAGGTTCCCTGGTCAGTCACTAAGTGTGTTCTAGAAAGGGTTATCCTTTGGAAGCAGAGAATACATTACTAAATAGAAGTGACGGTAATGATCAGGAATCGACACAATTAACCCACAGTTCCCATCAGAGACACCAAAGGGAAAGAAACACAAACATGAAACAACAAACGCTAATGGAAACATAAACAGCGGAAAGCCAAAAGGACAGTTACTTTCCCACAAAGTGACAAATTGGCAATTCAAAACAAAATAATAAAAGCCATACAACCACTCAACAAAGACAAACCGCAACAAACCATATTAAGTCTTTTCTAGGCCGATGCGAAATTGCGCCCAAAACCAGCATGCTACCGCCTCCAAAACTGCCATGCTGAATGGCGTTAGCAGGGTCCATCCTCTCTCCATCTGGCCTTCAAACACGTACTCTTACGTCAGCAAATTTCAAAATGAAACGGGATTAGTCCGTGAACACGACTTGGTTCCACTGCCTTCCTATCCACCGACAATGTGTCATGCAGCTCGTTGTCTATTCATCACAGTCCTACCAACAATTCGTCTTCCAGATGAATTCCGAACCATACTGGCGATTCTGGTACTGCTGAGAAACCGATTACGTCGAGATGACATCACGATATAATAGTCCTCACGTCGTGTTGTATTACGCCGTCTACCAGGGCGTGGTCTGTCTTTGACGGTGCCAGTTTGACGGAACTTTGATCTGGGTCTGGACATTGCACTTTCAATAACACAAAAATGTTCTGCAACCTCCTTAACTTTCATGCCGTCAGTAAGCATTCCAATAGCCAAATAACGCTGGACTAATATCAGTCTAGAACGGCGCCCCAACTAAGAACTTCTATGATTTTTCAACGGTTTGTTTGTTTATTGGCATGGACCATAAAAGTGAAGTCAGTATCATCGATATTGACTGCACGTGCATGGCGTGAATTGAGGAGAATCACGCCATATGTCCGTGCGTGAAAAGAAACAGAATTAGTGAGTTTGTTATCAGAACTGACTTATAAGACATATTTTATTAAGTTAGCATCTCAGAGTTTGGAAAAAGTTGGCTGAAAATAATGTTAAAATTGTTTCTCTTAGTAGTAATATGCCCCTCCAACTTCGTTGCTCGTTGCAGGTTGGGGACATAGTAAACCACGGCGGAAAAACAACAACATTTGAACGGTCAGTAAAAAGGTTAATTACTTGGAGGGGTGGGGGGACATAAAACGCGATCCTCACCCTTGGTTCTGTCGTGGTTCAGACCATCACGTGAACAAGTCCGTGAAATAAAGACCCCCCTAAACCCCAGTTTATATAGAGAAAACTGGGGTTTACGGGGGTAAACATTATTTTCCTTATTTCTGCTCCAAGACATAGGTTGTGGGTACTCGTTAGAACCGCCTCAATGAGGCGGTTCTAACCAGCACCCAAAACCTATGTCTGGAGCAGAAATAAGGAAAATATCACAGATTTTCATCAGAAAAAAAAACTTTTTGGGGGTTTGAAAAATGTACTATATCACACGGATGTGTTATCGTAATGCAACAATTAAATCCGCAAGCAGGCAACACCTCAGAAAACATATAATCAAACGAATACAGAGATGAAACAACGATGAGTAGTCGACAGCATTATATAAATGAAATCCTTGAGCAAATGAAAACCGACGGTTATACTGCGGTGGGCCCTATCAGAGACAGAGAATCAGGTACCATCCGACATTACATAAATTGTTTAAGTAAGCAGTTTGGATTGAGCTGTCATCCAGTTTGAAGCCCGTCCCGCTGGCGTGCAATTAAAGAAGGCGGCAAAAATGAACCACCTAGAAGGTCTTTGTATGTACAGGCAAAGGTGTGCTAGTCAGACCATCCCAGTATATAAACCCTATTTATTTGTTTTGGCGGTGGGGCTTGAGATGTCATTTCATCTCAATGTCGGGTAAAAGTCCCACAAAATTGGAAGCACCGTCTCAAGAATGACATAAACAGTGTTGACGGGGACGTTAAATCTCAAATCAAACAAACAAAACAAATCCGTCGCGAGTATTTGTTTGCTAAACGTGCCAGTGCGATGCTTCTTATCTGGTTTGTTGTTGTTCACTGCAATTGCTTGTCATTTTGAATACACGCCTATATAAATACATTGTAACCTTTATCGCCGAAAAAAATAATAAGAAGAATTGTGATATTTTTCTTGTTTCTGCTCAAAATATAGATTGTTTGTACTCGTTAGAACCGCCTCATCGAGGCGGTTCTAACGAGTACCCACAATGATAAGGCGGTTCTAACGAGTACAAACAATCTATATTTTAGAACAGAAATAAAAAGTAAGGTTTACCCATAACCAAGTATATTTTGAAAGAGGAAAATATATTTATTTCCTCTTTATTTTGGTCATATTTTAATAATTTACGGTATTTTTTACGATTTTCTTGGTCATTTTTTCAAAAATCTTGGGCACAGAATTTCTCAAACTCATAAAAACCAAGTTCAATGTTCAAATATACAAGACTAATTTTCATTATCGTTGGGCATTATCCAACGCACTCTTGTTTTTGGGATTGATCCCGAAAAAAAATCTACACACATCAACACAGTTGCAAATGATGTAAACAATTTTTGGGATCAATCCCAAAGTTTTTATTATTTTTTTTTCCAATTTTAAATAGATTATCATTTTGGGATCAATCCCAGAAAATAATTTCCTAACAGATTTATAAAAGAGGTGAATTGTTTTTGGGATCAATCCCAAAATTTATATATTTTTTTACATGTTAAATATATTGTGGTTTTGGGATTGATCCCGAAAATAATTCTACACACAATTGGAAATGTTGTAATTGTTTTTGGGATCTATCCCAAAGTTCTCTTGTTATTTTTTTTTTTCTCGCATGTAAATTAAACAGATTTACAATTGGAATCAATCCGAAAATTGTTCTGATTTTTTGTTTGACCTAACCGGATGAAACTTCTAACACTTATTCACCATCACACGTGCTACATTCTGACCAAGGGCCATAACTCTGTTGTCATTTTTTTGCTGAATTATCTCCCCTTGAAATTTGGCAAAAATTTTAACCTTGATCATAACTTCAAAAGTATTTGACCTAGCCCCATGAAATTTCACACACTTATTCACCAACACAAGGGCTACATTCTGACCAAGGGCCATTACTCTGATGGCATTTTTGGCTGAATTATCTCCCCTTGAAATTTCACGAAAAATTTAACCTAGATCATAACTTCAAAAGTATTTAACCTAGCCCAATGAAACTTCACACACGTATTCATCATCACAGGGGCCACATTCTGACCACGGGCCATAACTCTGTTGTCATTTTTGCCTGAATTATCTCCCTTGAAATTTCATAAAAGCTTTAACCTTGATCATAACTTCAAAAGTATTTGACCTAGCCCTATGAAACCTCACACACTTATTCAGCATCACAGGGGTTACATTCTGACCAAGGGTCATAACTCTGTTATCATTTTTTTGGCTGAATTATTTCCCCTTAAAATTTGGCAAAAACTTTAACCTTGATCATAAATTCGAAAGTATTTGACCTAGCCCCATGAAACTTCACCCACATGTTTACCATCACACGTGCTACATTCTGACCAAGGGCCATAACTCTGTTGTCATTTTTGGCTGAATTATCTCCCCTTGAAATTTGGCAAAAATTTAAACCTTGATCATAACTTCAAAAGTATTTGACCTAGCCCCATGAAATTTCACACACTTATTCACCAACACAAGGGCTACATTCTTACCAAGGGCCATAACTCTGATGTCATTTTTGGCTGAATTATCTCCCCTTGTAATTTCACAATTTTTTAACCCAGATCATAACTTCAAAAGTATTTGACCTAGCCCTATGAAACTTCACACACTTATTCAGCATCACAAGGGTTACATTCTGACCAAGGGTCATAACTCTGTTATCATTTTTTGGCTGAATTATCTCCCCTTAAAATTTGGCAAAAACTTAAACCTTGATCATAACTTCAAAAATATTTGACCTAGCCCCATGAAACTTCGCCCACTTGTTCACCATCACAAGGGCTACATTCTGACCAAGGGCCATAAGTCTGTTTTCATTTTTGGCGGAATTATCTCCCCTTGAAATTTCACAAAAACCTTAACAATGATCATAACTTCAAAAGTATTTGACTTAGCCCCATGAAACTTCACACACACTTATTCATCATCACAAGGGCTACATTCTGACCGAGGGCCATAAGTCTGTTGTCACTTTTGGCTGAATTAGCTCCCTTTAAATTTTGCAAAAACTCAGAAATTGGCTCCCACGGGGTGGGGGGGGGGGCATTGGTCACCTTTATTTACAGCTCTTGTTTTTTGTAGTTAGTTTTCTACGTATATGGGGGAAATGTCATCGAAATAGAAAACTCTTGAGAATTTTGATGCAAAGCATTAGATATAGATCATGCTCTATCCAATCTGAAGGTTGGACATACAGGTTAAAATCTTTTTCCTAGCTAAACAATTGTGAACGCGCCCCGCCAATCAAGGCTTGGAGAAATAGATTGGGGCGCATTGTTCTTCCAAGCAGAGCTAAAAGTGATGGAAAAGTACTGGTAAACCGCTAAGGTCTGTGCCTGTTCAGTAGAAGTGGTGTGAGTCGAACCGCTCCTTAAACCATGACGGCTTCTATGGCGGCGGGGCTTGAGATGTCATTTCATCTCAAGGTCGGATAAAAATCACTTAAATTCGGAAACAATGTTTCCACAATGACCTAAAGAGCGTTGACGTAAAACCACAACACGAACAAACAAGAAGGCTTTGGGAACTGTTAGGTCTTTGGTCTGAGGAGTGCATGACACTTTCGGAATTTTGATCCTAAGTTTGGGTAGTAGTTGCAATTGAGAACTTATATAGTGGCGTATCTTTAAACAAGAGGGCACAATGGCCCTATATCGCTCACCTGTGTACCAGAAAATCATTAGTGTAGGAGACCACTTGACATTGCTACACTAAATATCTAAGCTCTGGGCCTTATGGCTTCGGAGAAGATTTTTGAAGCTTATTATATGTCTAAAGGAGCTAAGGGGCCCTGGCGTGTGGCCTATTTGGACCCCATAGCAGGATCTATGTAGGTGACTATTTTATGTTGCTAGATACTAAATATCTAAGCTCTGTGCTTCAGTTTCAGAGAGGATATTTTTTAAGTTTTTCTCCATTATGTGTCTATGGGAGCTAAGGGGCCCCGGGGCGTGGCCCATTTGGACCCATGGGGCATGATTGATAGGATTTATGTAGGTGACCACTTGCCGTTGCTACATGCTAAATATCTAAGCTCTGGACCCTATTGTTTCAGAGAAGATGATTTTTGAAGCTTTTTTTCCATTATTAGTCTATGGGAGCTAAGGGGCCCCGTGGCGTGGCCCATTTGGACCCAAGGGGCATGATTGACAGGAATTATGTAGGTGACCATTTGCGATTGCTACATGCAAAATATCTAAACTCTGGGCCCTATGGTTTTCCAGTATGAGTCTATGGGGCTAAGGGGCCCTGGGGTGTGGCCAATTTGGACCCCAGGGACATGATTGGCAGGAGTTATGTAGGTGACCACTTGACATTGTTACAAGCTAATTATCTACGCTCTGGGTCCTGTGGTTTCAGAGAAGAAGATTTTTAAGTTTTTTCCCCATTATAAGTCTATGGGAGCTATATGTTGCCATGGCAACGATAATTCCAATCTAATCAACCCAAAAACCTTATGCAGCCTTTCCCCCTACCTGATGATGTTTCACATGCAATTTGATCAAGATTGGCGATGGGGTTTTAGAGATATACTTATCTGAAATTGTTTACGGACGCACGCACACACGGACGCACGCGCGACGGACGACGGACAAAATGTGATCACAAAAGCTCACCTTGTCACTACGTGAGAGGTGAGCAACAAATCGATATAGATACCTGATTGAATCGTCATAATAAGGATGCTTTAACCATTTAATATCTGATTAAATCATGTGCAATGAGCAAAAGAGCAAAACCAAATTGGAATCATCAAACATGAACATGTCCCAGTCTCCATTTTCATGCAACGTTTCTGAATGATTTAAATGGTAGTATACATATAAGAAAGCATATATTACTTGCTCATATCATACGAACGCAAACCAATACATTTTTACCATCTGCTCCTTTAAGTACCCGCGTGGGATACCTAACCGTGGTCATCAGAATGTTTGGCTTGTTGCATGTGTTCAATACATCAGTTTTAATAATAACTCATCAAATGAACAATGTGTCCCGGCATGAATTAAAGTAAATGTTTAGACATAATGACTTCGACCTTGCCGTCCGACTTTGCACTGCTCTATACTTTTCAGACAATGTCATACTCTGTTTAACCTAGTCACTAATGGCGCCTCGGGTAGGTTGAACTCTGACACCTTTATACTCCCGCCACAACAGGCACGGTTCCGTAAGTTCACTTTCCCATCCCTTCGACGTCATACCAAATCATGTCACTGTATAGTAATCATTGCCAAAAATGCCAGTCCAATCCTTCGCAGCATCAACCAACAGTACAGCATGTAACGCCAAATGCGGCAACGACGCATTAAGTATTATCTCCATTGTTGATGACACAGAGTGCTACAAAATAGAAAGAAATAACTTTCACTTCCGTGTATCTTTTTTCAGTTTATAATAGTATTTACCCACATTATGGGTTTTACCAAGAGCAGACTGGATTTTACATATGCATATAGAAGAACTACCTAACATACTGTGGATTATCTAATTTCCATTAGCATAGTTTTGAAACAGTGTTTTCCTCACAATATGAATGGTGTTACGTTGTCGCATTGTTACTTAGCAACTATAAACTAGCGACTCGTATCCTAGCTGTTGTTGTATCAGCCCGTCAGAATTGAAATGATGCACCAGTTTTATTTAGTCAATAAGACATTGAATATATGTAAGACAAATGAAGATGCCTTGAATATGTTTGAAGCATTCATAATGACAATCCTAGTTTTTCTTTGTTTGTTTGTTTGTGTTTGGGTTTTTACGTCCCCATTACCACTATTTAGGTCATTTTTAGAAACGCGTTGGAACCGTTACAAGACATCACGTTTCCTGGGCAGCGCAGACTTAAGTGGTTTTCCTCTTACCAGTGATAAAGTTTGGTCAATTTGCTTCGAAACCTTGTTAACCCGATTGAGGCTACAATTTCGTTTCAATCACTAGAATGTTTGACTAGATAATAACATGGACAAATACGAATATGGGTAATACCGGGTCAAAAGCCAAGTCACTAGGTAAGATTGATGTAAAGTCTTGTTCAGCATTTATAAGCCACAGTTTTGCTTACTTTCATTAAAATAGAAATGAAGGCAATGCTCAAGAATCGATACAATTAATCCACAGCTCCCATCAGGGACACCAAAGGGAAAGAAACACAAACATGAAACAACAGACCCTAATGGAAACATCATTGGCGGAAAGCCAAAAGGACAGAAACATTTGTCTTGTTAATATCTTGGTCTAGTCAGACTACGGGTAATGTCGAGTCCGAAAAATGAGCCACCTAATTAAATTGCTTTCAAAACTTGTTCACCCTCCAAGGACCACAGCTTCAATCGTCATGAAGCTATGTAAGAATACCTGCCAGATGATATTTTGGTACATTTTTAGTACAGTGATGCGGTTCTAACGAGCAACTCCGGTTTTGCCCATCTCTGACTGGTGATCGGCTAGAAATACGTGTTTTGTTTGTTTGATTTGAGGTTTAAGGTCTCCGTCAACACTGTATAGGTTATTTTTTAGACGCTGCTTCCAGTTTTGTGGGACGTTTACCCGACATTTGGATGACATGACATCTCAAGCCCTGTCGCCCAATGAAACCAATATGGTTTATAAGCATTCTCGCACCACTTTGACTGGACAAGCTTCGATCCTCTAAGCGGTTTACAAGTACTCGTGTGCTCTCTGTTTCAGCCATGGGCTACCGTGCAATCAGAAATATCAGAAATATCCACTGTTTTGTCCTTTTTCCATATAAATGTCAAAGTGACCAACAACTTTTAGGGAGAACCTCCCAAAGATCATTTCTGCCAAGTATAGTCATAATCTGTTCAGTGGTTTATGAGGAGATTTCGTTTAAAGGAATTGTGGACAGACGGACGGACGGACGCACGGTTGGGTACTTCAATGCTAAAACAAGAGGACCAAGCTGGTCCTGTATCGCTCACCTGAGCTAACAGATTCAAAGTTTCAGGAAGTGCCAACCTTTACTGAAGGATTTATTGGAGGACAAGGTGATGACATGGTAAGCATTTTCTGCAATCAAGTAGAATGTAACTCTATGATAAATCAGCTGACCTCACCGTTTTCAAACTCATTTAAGCTTTTTTCCCTGGCTTGTTTATTTGTAACTTTCAAGAAGATCGGACAAAACTGAAGGGGCTATGGTGATGCCAAGGTCAAAACTAAGCAATTCACCGCTGTAATCAAAGGGATATTACTCTATGATAAATTGGCAAACCTCACGAGTTTTCAAACTCCTCCGAGCTTTTCTGTCTGACTTTCTTGTTTGTAAGTTTCATGAAAATCCTATCAAAACTGAAGGGGCACCAGTGATGACAAGGACGAAAATAGGCATTTTCAGCCTTGCTAGTTTTCAAACTTTTCTGAGCTTTTATCTCTAACTTACAAACATATAAATTTCAAGAAGATCCGATGAAAACTGAAGGACTTTTGGTAAAACAAAAAGAGGCATTTTTCTGCAATCCAAGGGATGTAACTATATGATAAATAGGCTGACCTCATCAGTTCACGAACTCATGCATTTTATCCCCGACTTACTAACATGTAAGTTTCAAGAAGATCAAATAAATTTGAAGGAGCTGTCAAAAATAGGCATTTTCTGTAATTAAGGGGGACAAATTGCCTTGAAATATAGGTTGACCACACCATTTTTTGTAATTCTGCCGAGGTTTTATTCCTTTCTTACTTACATATAAGTTTCAAGACGATCCCATGAAATCTGAAGGGGGCTAGGGTGATAACAAGGTCAAAAATAGGCATTTTCAGCAGTAAAAGGGATGTAATTCTATGATAGATAAGCCAACTCGTCAGTTTTTTTTTATCTCATCTAAGCTTTTATCCCTGACGTACTTGCATGTAAGTTTCAAGAAGATCCGATCAAAACTCAAGGGGCTACGTGATGACAAGGTAAACACTAAGCATTTTCAGCAAAGTAGTGGACATAACTCAAAACGGACATTGCTAATTTTCGAACCTATCCAAGCTTTTTGCCCCAACTTATTTGTATGTACGTTTCAGGAAGATCCGATCAAAACTGAAGAGGCTCGTTGATGACAAGGTCACAAATGGGCCGACTGGGCCAGTTTTCGAACTCATCCGAGTTTTTATCTCCATCCATCTTAAATATAAGTTTCAGATAGATCTGATCAACACCTAGCTAAGAGCTACGTTGATGACAAGGTAAAAAATCTGCATTTTCAGCAAATAAAGGTAGGTAACTCTATGATAAATAATCCGAATTGGCTTGTATTCGAACTCATCCGAGGTTTTATTCCCAGCCACCTTACATATAAGTTTCAGAAAGATCCGATCAAAACTGAAGGGGATAAGGTGATGACAATGTCAAAGTTTGGCATTTTCAGCAATCAAAGGGGCGTTACAGTATGCGTAAATGAGCCGACTAGGCCGGTTTTCGACCTCATCTTAGATTTCATCCCCAGCCACCTTACATATAAGTTTCAGAAAGATCCAATCAACCCTGAAGAGGCTATGGTGATGACAAGGTCAAAAATCGACATTTTTCAGCAATCAAAGGGACATAACTCTATTATAAATGGGCCTACTAGGCCGGTTTTCGACCTCATCTGAGATTTTATCCCCAGCCACCTTACAAATAAGTTTAAGAAAGATCCGATCAAAACTGAAGAGGCTACGGTGATGACAAGGTCAAAAATCGACATTTTTCAGCAATCAAAGGGACATAACTCTACTATAAATGGGCCGACTAGGCCGGTTTTCGACCTCATCTGAGATTTAATCCCCAGCCACCTTACATCTAAGTTTCAGAAAGATCCGATCAAAACTGAAGGGGCTACGTTGATGACAAGGAAAAGAATCAGTATTTTCAGCAATCAAAGGGACCAAACTCTATGATAAATGGGCCGACTTGGCCGGTGCTCAAACTCATCCAAGGCTTTATCCCCAGCCACTTAACATATAAGTTTCAGAGAGGACCGATCAAAACTGATAGGGCTACGGTATTGACAAGGTCAAAAATCGTCAATTTCAGCAATCAAAGGGACGTTACACTTTGATAAATGGGCCGACTTAGCTGGATTTCGAATTCATCCGTTGTTTTACCGACAGCTAACTTACAGATGAGTTTCAGAAAGATCTGATCAAAACTGAAGTGGCTACGGTGTTGACAATGTCAAAAATCGGCATTTTCAGCAATGAAAGGGACGTTACTCTATGAGAAATGGGCCAACTTGGCCGATTTTCGAACTCATCCGAGGTTTTATCCCCAGCCACCTTACATATATGTTTCAGAAAGATCCGATAAAAACTGATGGCGCTACGGTAATGACAAGCATTTTCCCATTGGAAGTCTATGGGACCTTGTGGTTGCCATAGCAACCAAAGTTTTCGTGCGATTTCGAATAAAAGCTAATGACATCAATGCCCCACCTGAGGCATGCTACATATATGAAATGATTGAGATCAGCCTGCAGGCTGCAGAGATAAAGCTGCTCAAAAGTGTGGACGGACGGACGACGGACGGACGATGGAGGACCCACAATACAAAAAGCTCCCCTGGAGCCTTCGGCCTAGGTGAGCTAAAAATAACCCAACAAGGCACAAAAATACCCATAAACTACCCAACAAAGCAATGAATCTTGTTGGCTTCTTTTTGGACACTAACGGAATAAATGGCAAATACTCAACAACGTCCTACCCAACTAGTGCCCATTCGTGTGCCCGGACGGGCGGACGGACGACGACGACGGACGGCGAGCGATAATATAGCTCCCCCGGAGCCCTTCGGCCCAGGTAAGCTATAAGCCAGTGGGCCCCGGCGCGGGGCATATGTTGGCAATATGTTGAACAATCTTGGTAGATGTTCACTAGATGGAACTTCATACCAAACGTCAAACATCTGGGCCTTCTGGTTTCAGAGAAGGAGATTTTTAAACGTTTTCCCTATATAAGCCTATGCAAAATCTGTGGCCCCTAGGGCGGCAGCATTTTCGGCCCCAGGGCTATAATTTGAACAACCTTGATAGAGGTCCACTCGACTAAGCTTCATACCAAATATCAAACACCTAGTAGGCTTTCTGGTTTCAGTCAAGAAGATTTTTTAAGGTTTTCCCAATATAAGGCTATGTAAAACACGGCACGGGGCATTTTTCGCACCAGGGCTATAACTTGAACACTTTTGGTAGGGGTCCACTAGATGAAGCTTCATACCAAATATCAAATATCTTGGCTTTCTCGTTTCAGACAAGAAGAATTTTAAAGGTTTTCCCAATATAAGTCTAAGTAAAACCCCTGGGCCCTGGACGGAGGCATTTTTGGCACCAGGGCTATAATTTGAACAATCTTGGTAGAGGTCCACTAGCTAAAGCTTTATACCAAATATCAAATTTTTAAACCTATGTTAAACCAGTATTGTTTTTTTTTCCTATTTTCCCCTTTTCGTTGCCATGGCAACCAGAGTTCTGCATGGAATGGAATTCTTTGAACAAATTTGAGAGAGGACCACCCAAAGATCACTTCTGCCAAGTTTGGTCAGAATTTGTTCAGTGTTTTAGGATGAGATGTTGTTTAAAGAAATAGTGAACGGACGGACATACGGACGAGCGACGACGACGACGGACGGTGACCGATCACAATAGCTCTCCCGGAGCCTTCGGCCCAGGTGAGCTAAAAAGTTACATGAACAACAGGTCATACTTTCGCTTTCTTCCTTTGATTAAAGACTGAACCTTTCTTTGAGTTGGCAAGGTTGTGCCGTCTCCGTTACCATACGATAGAATGGGTCAATGTAGAGCAGGTGTATGTAAGTTGGGGTTATTTCATCCAAAGTTCTGTCCCATTTTTCGATACCCCGATGTTCATCAACATCTAGCGCTGTTGAAACCCAATTACGAAAATACGCCTACTTTATGAAATTTTAAGATGAAAAATTGTGATATTTTACTTTTTCTTCTCAAAAGTGAGGCGGTTATATACAACGAGTACCCACAGTCTATATTTTACAACAGAAATAAAAAGGTATACCACTGTAAGCCCAAGTTTTTCAATATAAAAGTGGGGTTTAAGGGGTCAAAATTATAAAGGCTTGTTTTCGTGATGCCTATTGATGTATCTAAAGTTGCCGTATTCGACGTTATAAGCTGCACTTTGCACTTTCTGTTTAACCTGTCTTCTGTATCATGTGTATTGTGGCCAAAATCTTTTTATCATGCTAAAACACCCACATGCTAAAAAAATTGTGTCTTTCATATCTCTAAAACTAGCATTTTTTAGTTCAAAAATAGATTATGGGTGCTTGATGTTTTGAGCAAAGAATATGGATAACTAGGAAGGTTTTCAAAGAAAAACAATGTCCAATCACCACAAATATATCTTAAACAGGCATTTGACTGTAATAACTAGGTTAAGGTCACCAAAATGTAAGGTACAAACAAGCCATTTTTGGCAAAACAAAAAGAGTTTTCTGGAGCCAGTGACCTAAACAAAAAACAGTTATTAAAAAGGTAAGATCATCAAATTTTAATCAAATTTGGTAGATTGTATTTCAATATATTGTACTAAGCTTGACCAACATTTATCAATTCTTAAATGATATATAAGGACAGAAAAGCCATGTTTTGGCCCAAAAAGATAAAAGTTTCGTGAGCGTCTAACCTTGCAATTAAGGTCAAGTTCACCAAAATCTGAACAAGTCTTTGGTAGGTTGATATGATATATTGTACCAAGTTCGGCCAAATTTCATCAATTCTTTAATGTATGAGACAGGCTGCAGACAAGCCAAAATCGTCAGTTTCTGTGGGTCTGTGCAATTGAAAATAATATCAAAGTCACCAAAATCTAACCAAATATTTTGTAGGTTGCAATAATATATTGTACAAAGTTTTACCAAATGCTCATCCATTCCTTTATGATATAGGGCGCAGACACGCCAAAATTGACAAGTTTGGGGGCATGTGCCCTTGACAATTGGGCAAAGGTCATCAAAATCTAATCACACCTTTGGTAGATTGCAATGGTATATTGTACCAAGTTTGTCAAAATTTAATTGCATCGTTCATGAGACAGGGTGTAAACAGGCCAAAACTGAGTTATTTGGGGTACAGGCCCTTGCACATAAGGTCTTATCATATCTTTAATAGGTTGCAATAATATATTGTTCCACATTTCACGCATTTGTTCATGATAAAGGATGCAGATAAGCCAAAACACAATCTTTGGAGGCCTGTGTCCTTGAAAATTAGGTAAAGATCACCAAAATCTTATCAAATCTTTGGTAGGTTGCAATGATATACCGCACCTAGTATGACCAAATTCCAGCCATTCGTTCATAGGACAAGCCAAAATAGACGTTTTTTTTTGCGGAGGGTGGGGGGTGCCCTTGAAAGTAAGGTCAAGGTTATGAAAAATCCAATCACATTGGATTGGTTGCAATGATACATTGTACCAAGCTTGACCAAATTTCACCCGTTCGTCCATGAGACATGGCGCGGACAAGCTAAACATCAATCTTTAGGGGCCTGTGCCCTTCAAAAAGGGTCAAGGGCACCCAAATCTAGTAAAATCTGCTGTATATTGTAATTACTTATTGTACCAATTTTGACCAAATTTAATAAATTCATTAATCAGATAGAGTGCAGACAAAAAATAACAAGAGTACCGCAAGCGGGGCATTATACGCCCGTGGCAATTAGTAAGATGGCGCTTATATATACTGACTGTTGTACAAGTTTGGGTTTGTGGAATGTAACTAAGGAACAATATGTGCTCCATATATTTTTACCTGGCACTATTAATAATCCTCAATGGCTCAAACTACCTGTCTCCAACAGATTGTTATCGTCAGTAATATTTGCTGGACTATAACCTCAAAATAATAGAGGCACAACTCTGGCAATAAGTGTCAGACTGTAACCTTGAAATAATATGCGCTGCTCCACATCATAGACTAACTATACATAAAGTTTCAGCTTCATCAGATGTAAATTATGGGAGGTATTATCCGGAAACAAAATATTTTTAGAAAAATATGTGAAAGGGTAATATTTGATGTACTCTCACCTAAAAAAATATGCACTGTTCCACATCATGGCCTCACTATATGTAAAGTTTCAGCATCATCAGATGTACAATAAGTTGAGTCAACCAGAAATGGAATGATCCGAAAAGTCTGTGATAGGGTTGTAACTCTGGTAATATTTGGCAGACAGTAACCTCAAAATAATATGCACTGTTCCATATCATGGTCTTACTGTATGTAAAGTTACAACATCATCGGATCTAAAATGTAGGAGGAGTTATCCGGAAAGTTTACATAATTTTTCAAAGGGGCTTATCTCTATTATTATTTGGTGGACCATAACCTCGAAACAATATGGGCTGCCCTTCATCGTGGTCTAATTATATAATTATGAAGTTTCAGCTAAATCGGCGTTAACTTGTAGGAGGAGTCATCCAGAAACGAAAGTTTTACCAAAAAAGTCAAAGGGGCATAACTCAATTATTATTTGGTGCACCATTACCTCGAAACAATATGCGCTGATCCACATCATGATCTAACTATGTATGAAGTTTCAGCTTGATCTGATGTTAACTGTAGGAGGAGTTATCCGGAAACGAAAAGTTTACAAAAGATTTCAAAGGGGCATAACTCTATTATTATTTGGTGCACAATAATCTCGAAACAATGTGTGCTGTCTTACATTATGGTCTAACTATATATGAAGTTTCAGCTTGATCGGATTTAAATGTGGGAGGAATTATCGGAAACGAAAAGTTTACAAAAAAAAATCAAAGGGACACAGCTCTATTATTATCGAAACATTATGCGCTGCCCCACATCATGTTCTAACTATGTATGAAGTTTCATCTTGATTGGATGTAAACTGTAGGTGGAGTTATCCGGAAATGAAAAGTTTTCTAAAAAATTAAAAGGGGCATAACTCTATTTATATTTGGTGGATCATAACCTCGAAACAATATGCGCTGCTCAACATCATGGTCTAACTATTGATGAATTTTTAGCTTGATCATATGTAAACTGTAGGAGGAGTTATCCGGAAACGAAAAGGTTACAAAAGATTTCAAAGGGGCATAACTCTATTATTATTTAGTGCACCATAACCTCGAAACAATATGCGACGCCCCTAACATGGTCTAACTATATATGAAGTTTCAGCTTGATCGGATGAAAACTGTAGGAGGAATTATACTGATCTGAATGGTTCTGACATATATCGCCTTTTATGAAGTGGAGGGATGGAGCTTGGCCCGGGCACATCCCAGGGGCCCCAAGTTTGGTGTCACTGAATACGTCTTTTCATAAGAAACAAGAATATATATGGTTTTGGGGTGGGGATCTGAATGGTTTCTGAGATACATCGCCTTTTATGAAGTGGATGGGTGGGGCATGGCCCTGGCGCACCCTGGGAGACCCTAAGGTTCGTATCACTGAATGTCTCGTATCATAAGGAACAAGAATATATGGTTATTGGGTGGGGATCGAAACGATTTCTGAGAAATTGGGCCTTTTATAAAGTGGAGGGGGTGGGGCATGGCCTGGGCACATCCTAGGGGACCTAAATGTTTGTGTCACTCTTATCTGAAAGGTTTCTGGGCTACATCGCTTTTTATGGAGTAGAGGTGCGGGGCATGGCCCCTGCGCATGCCGGGTGACCCTAGATTGAAATCACTGAATGCCTCTTATCATAAGGAACAAGAATATATATGGTTATGGGGTGGGGGTCTAAACGGTTTCTGAGATACTGGGCATTTTATGAAGTGGTGGGGGTGGGGCATGGCCTGGGCACATCCCAGGGGACCCAAATGTATGTGTCACTGAATGCGTCTTATCTGAAAGGTTTCTGAGCTATATCGCCTTTTATGAAGTGGTGGGGTGAGGCATGGTCCCTGCTCACCCAGAGTGACCCCTAGGTTGAAATGCGTCTTATCATAAGGTACAAGAATATATATGGTTTAGGGATGGGAATCTGAACGGTTTCTGAGATAGTGGGCCTTTTATTGGGTGGAGGGATGGGGCAAGGCCCAGACACATCCCAGGGGACCCCCCAGGCTGGTGTCACTGAATGTGTCTTATCATAAGAATCAAGAGTATATATGGTTTTGGGGTGTGGATCTGGATGGTTTCTGAGATATATCGCCTTAATGAAGTGGAGGGTTGGGGCATGGCCACTGCGCACCCTTGGAGACCCTTAGGTTGGTATCACTGAATGCGTCTTATCATAAGGATCGAGAATATTTATGGTTTAGGGGTGGTGATCTCAACGAGTTCTGATACATTGGGTCTTTTATAAAGTGGAGGGGTGGGGGCATGGCCCGGGCACATCTCAGGGGACCCCCATTTTGGTGTCACTGAATGCATCTTATCATAAAAAATCAAGAATATATATGGTTTAGGGGTGGGGATCTGAATTGATTCTGCAATATATGGCCTTTTATGCACTGGAGGAGGTGGGGCATGGCCCCGGCACACCCTGGGGGACCCCCAGGTTGGCATAAAAGCATGTGGCTAAAAGAAGTTCACTCAAGGAATATAATAAAAGTTTTGTCAAAATATCTGCAAAGGTTTGGCAGTGATGCCATTTCTCTATTTCCTCCATTATAAGTCTATAGAAACTCTAAGTTGCCATAGCAACCAAACTAATGAGCCGATTTTCGTTGCAAGAGGGCCATGATGCCCCTGAATCGATCACCTGAATCCAAGATGTTTCATTGCCTTAAGGAGATGTGGACCAAAGACTTTTATCTTTGGAGGCTATTTTACATTGTAGTGGAATTTGAAGGTTTTCTATTTTTAGCTCTGGTGTCCATTTTGTTTAACAGAGCGGAACAGTTTAGGCAATTTTGAAAGAGGGTCACTCAAGGAACATTCCTGGGAAATTATTTTCAAATCGTGCCATTTGCCTAGGAGGAAATGTCATTTAAAGGTTTTTCTATTTTTAGCTCTGGCAGCCATTTTGTTTAACGGAGTGGAACGATTTATGCAATTTATAAAGAGAGTCACTCAAGGAACATTCCTACGAAATTATTTTCAAATAGGGCAATTTGTCTAGGAGGAGATGTCATTTAAAGGTTTTTTTTATATTTTTAGCTCTGGTGGCCATTTTGATTAACTAAGCGGAACCATTTAGGCAATTTTGAAAGAGGGTCACTCAAGGAACATTCCTGTGAAATTATTTTCAAATCAGGCCATTTGCCTAGGAGGAGATGTCATTTAAATGTGTTTTTTTTTCTATTTTAGCTCTGGTGGCCATTTTGTTTAAAGAAGCAGAACGAGTTTGGCAATTTTGAAAGAGGGTCACTCAAGGAACATTCCTGTGAAATTCTTTTCAAATCGGGTCATTTGCCTAGGAGGAGATGTCATTAAAAGGTTTTTCTATTTATAAGTCTGACGGCCATTTTATTTAACGGAGTGTAACGATGTAGGCAATTTTGAAAGCGGGTAACTCAAGAAACAATCCTGTGAAATTATTTTCAAATTGGGCCATTTGCCTAGGAGGTGATGTCATTGACAGTTTTTCTATGTTCAGCTCTGGCGGCCATTTTGTTTAACGGAGCAGAACGATTTAGGCAATTTTGAAAGAGGGTCACTCTAGGGACATTCCTGTGAAATTCTTTTCAAATCGGGCTATTTGCCTAGGAGGAGATGTCATTTAAAGGTTTTATATTTTTAGCTCTGGCGGCCATTATATTTAATGGAGTGGAACGGTTTAAACAATTTTGAAGAGGGTCACTCAAGGAACATTCCTGTGAAATTATTTTCAAATCGGACCATTTGCCTAGGAGGAGATGTCATTTAAATGTTTTTTTTTTTTTTTTAATTTTTAGCTCTGGCGGCCATTTTATTTAACGGATCGGAAGCTTTAGGCAATTTTGAAAGAAGGTCACTCAAGGAATATTCCTGTTAAATTCTTTTCAAATCGGGTCATTTGCCTAGGAGGAGATGTCATTTAAAGGTTTTTCTATTTCTAGCTCTGGTGGCCATTTTATTTAACGGAGCGTAACGATGTAGGCAATTTTGAAAGAGGGTTACTCAAGGAACATTCCATTGAAATTATTTTCAAATCGGGCCATTTGCCTAGGAGGAGATGTCATTGACAGGTTTTCTATTTATAGCTCTGGCGGCCATTTTGTTTAACGCAGCAGAACGATTTAGGCAATTTTGAAAGAGGGTCACGCAAGGAACATTCCTTTGAAATTCGTTTCAAATCAGGCCATTTGCCTAGGAGGAGATGTCATTTAAAGGTTTTTTTTTCTATTTTTAGCTCTAGCGGCCATTTTATTCAATGGAGGGGAACGATTTAAACAATTTTGAAAGAGCGTCACTCAAGGAACATTCCAGTGAAATTATTTTCAAATAGGGCAATTTGCCTAGGAGGAGATGTCATTTAAAGGTTTTTATATTTTTAGCTCTGGCGGCCATTTTGTTTAACGGAGCGGAACGATTTAGGCAATTATGAAAGAGGGTCACTCAATGAACATTCCTGTGAAATTATTTTCAAATCGGACCATTTGCCTAGGAGGAGATGTTATTGAAAGGTTTTTTTATATTTTTAGCTCTGGCGGCCATTTTGTTTAACGGAGCAGAACGATTTAGGCAATTTTGAAAGAGGGTCACTCAAGGAACTTTCCTGAGAAATTCTTTTCAAATCGGGCCATTTGCCTAGGAGGAGATGTCATTTAAGGTTTTCTGTTTTTAACTCTGGCGGCCATTTTGTTTAACGGAGCAGAACGATTTTGGCAATTTTGAAAGAGAGTCACTCTAGGAACATTCCTGTGAAATTCTTTTCAAATCGGGCCATTTTCCTAGGAGGAGATGTCATTAAGAGGTTTTTCTATTTTTTAGCTCTGGCGGCCATTTTGTTTAACGGAGCGGAATGATTAAGGCAATTTTGAAATGGGGCATCCAAGTAACATTCCTGTGAAATTATATCAAAATCCATTCACTGGTTTAGGAGGAGATGTCGTTTGAAGAAAAAGTTTACGCTGCACGGACGCACGCACGCATGCACACACGCACGACGGACGACGGACAAAAAGTGATCCCAAAAGCTTACCTCGTCACTACGTGACAGGTGAGCTTAAAACACAAACTTTCGATTCCCCAGCCGAAGGATGCTACAGATGAAATTTGGGCTGAATTGGCCCAGTGACTTCAGAGGAGATGTCGTTTGAAAGTGTTGATAACAGACGACGACGCAGACAACGGCGGACAATTGCCTATAAGCTCCCCCGGAGCCTTCGGCTCTGGTGAGCTAAAATGGTTGCATTTGGAAACAAAGAACACATTTGTAAAGTGACAATTACTAAAAAGAATTTGTATGAAATCCAGGTGAGATTTATTTATATCTGCGCTATTCTTCTGTGACATGGCTGTGCTCATGTGCTGAAACATTTGCAAACAGTGAACATCAGATTAGAGACAACAGAATGTGGTATGTGATCTGGGCCTACACTGCTCAGCGCAGTAATTTAAGGGTCAATACACAGTCCCTGTTCAAGACCATTTTCTAAGCCTTCACTCAAATAGAATCGACCTTCAATGGTTCGAACTTCTTTGGGACCACTAAAATCTGTTCGAGACAGACAGTTAGAGTCACCGAGGGTTACTTCCAGAGACATAACGGGGACAATTTTGTATTTCATTTCGCTGTTCTATGATATAAATGTATGCTGTATGTACTCATTAGAATCGCCTCACTGAGGCGATTCTAATGAGTAAACACAGCATACATTTGCAAGCTAAAAGACGAAAATATCCTAAAATTTTCATCACTATTTCTTAACTTAAAAAATTCCCTAGAGACTCAAGAACAGGTTCGACTAAGCCGTAATAAACGAACCATTGATGTTTGAGCCATCGAAGTTCTACTGTACAATGGAGCAACCAGTGCTGTCAGTACTTTGAATAACTGTGCTGTTATTGATGTCCACGAAATTGAAACAAGAAATTCAGTGTTAGACATACTTAGCAAATATTGTGGAACCTGATCGGTCTGTCCTGGATGAACCTGCGTTGCCAGTGAAAAAGTCTGGGACCAGCTCTGTAAAATAAAGGCGATTATAATACTCTGGTTACACACACACTCCCTCTACAATCACCAACCCTTATTCTGCTTTTCACGACTGTCCCTACCTTTGCAAACGGTGTAGACCAAGATCAGAGAAGCCATCTGATCAGGATCTACATGTACATTGTTTGGCATTCAGTTTGTTAATTATATCAAATAATCTGATTGGTTCAAAGTCATAAATAAATGTGGCTAAAGTTTTTATTCAGTGGGATAAGGTATAAATTTGTGTTTAAGCTTGTACAGGTATACACAGCTGTATCTGATGAATAATAAGGTAGGGGTAAACAAAATTAGAGAAAATTTTAGCAGCTGATTGAGTTATAAACGAGCCGCTGTTGCATAATAGGATGCTCATAGCATCAAAACAAGAAAAAAGAATATCTCTGCATAGAATTCCAAAATATTCTAACGGATTAAAAATATTCAGAGCTTGCATGATTTCATATAAAATCTCGACCGGTATATATGGGTTTGAGATAAAATGCATGTTCTTTCAGGTAGGCTTTCTGTTCAAATGGTTTTGCTGCAGTCTTGTTCCAAAGAGACACATAGCGCTTAAACAACATTGTCACGCCGTCAATGCAACGTAATAACATTGTATCGATGCTGATATGATGTATGTCTGCCAATGTCGATGCAACGTTTCTTTACAATTGCATGTCAAAGGAAATTTGTATTTTGTGTATATATACAGTCAGGCATTTCAGGCTTTTAGAGGTTGATTTTGTGTCTTGAATTCAGGGTTTTAGGTGTTTGATTTTCCTCCTGTTTGAATTGACTTTTCCTGCTGAATTAATTTATTTAACCACGCCCATTTCTGACTATCAGTCAAGAAAATAACTTGACATGATGCAGTCAGTCAGTTCACAAACTGCATTAGTGTAGATCCTGATCAGATGGGTTCTTCAGAAGCCATCTGCATCACAAACGGTGTAGATTCAGAAGATTGATCTGGATCAACACTGTTTGCAAAAAAATGGTGTTCGTTTTGAAGAGGTTAAGGAATAAGTCTGCAAAATCAGGCATTTCAGGCATGGAAGAGCGAGTTCAGTATCAAGGTTTTACATCCTCGTCCACACTGTTTAAGTCATTTTCTTGTGATTTGGGATCAATTATTCCATTTTTGAATTTTGAAAATATTTGAGGATTGACCTAAACTAGCTAGCCTGGACCAGAAATACTTGTACGCTGTATACTTTTCAGTTCTGTTGTGTACAATCCTTGCTTCCTTCATAGAAAATTTTATATATGAGGATGGTCCGGCCTGGGCAGACTCAGACCTAAGTGGTTTAACAGTACTTGTGTGATGTCGGTTTCAGCTCTGCCTGGAAGCACCATGCAGTCCAATCTACATGTATTTCTCCAAGTCCCGATAAACGGGAGCCCCTTATAAGTTTTGAATCAAAATATATGGAACATATGGAAATTACTACCGTAAGCAAAATAGTTATATGTCAGGACAGCCAATGCCTGGAAAAAGTTTCCGTTTGCTCAGCCATTGTGTATTATTTAAATATTCAGTGGGTCAGGCAATGCTTCACCAGTTCCTACACTTAACCCATTGTATACTGGTGGTCTCTTCCATTGCTATATGTTGGACAACTTCACTTGTCATACAAGGGGTGCAAGGCCTATTTTTACGTTCTTATTCTACTCTGCTAGCAAACAGTGCAGGCCCTGATCAGACACCCTTTTCTATGGCGTCTGATCTGGGTCTGCAATGTTTGCAAGGGTACCCTTTAGGGATACCTAAGGAACTCTGTTACTTTTCATAGTCTGACAGCATTGCCTGTTTTGTCAATATGTCAAGAGAACCAAAACATAATATAACATTCCAGTAAGATCAAGTTACAATAGAATTTAAACAAAAACCTACAACATTAACAATGTTTGAACTTCATTTTATAGAAAATGAATTTGACATTAATTTTGACAGAAAATGCTGCTGTTTAGGACTATCAGTGCTTTGTTTACATTTACTACCCCCAGCCAGTCGTAAGGCAGCTGTGCTAGTAATAGAAGTACCGTGCAGAATGTTGTCTAATTTCCGATTTACTCCCAGAAGCGACTATGATCATAGCAACAAATGAGGTTGATATGTAACAATGAATTTAATTTTTCTGTTGTTCATGAAAGTATGAACGCAGTGGGTCGCGTGCAAAGTAAATGAACCCCGAAGGAGTTCATGTAAACTTTGCTAGCGACCCGCGAAAGCAGAAAAAAATATATATATATTTTTTTTTTATTTACATTATTTGACCTTCATAACTGGGCGAAAAAATGCTTATAGGGCAAACTTTTAAAGCTGAAAAACATTAACAAGCTGTGTTTTCTACAAAGAGCGGAAAAGCGTTGACGTCACCAACACCCAAATAGAACCAGTGTTTAGACGTCACTGAAAATCACGCGACTCGATGCGTTCATGGAAGTATGAACTACATTGTTTTCTATAGGTTTACATTATACTTTACACTGAACCGGTCCCGATAGCTCAGTTGGTAGAGTGTCCGCCCGGGGAACGGGAGGTCACGGGTTCGATCCCGGGCCGCGACATACCAAAGTCGTTAAGAATGGTACTAGCTGCTCCTCGCTAGGCACTCAGATTTGTTTGTTTGTTTGATTTGAGGTTTAACGTCCCCGTCAACACTGTAAAGGTCATTTTGGAGACGTTGCTTCCAATTTTGTGGGACTTTTACCCGACATTGAGATGAAATGACATCTCAAGCCCTGTCGCCCAATGAAACCAATAGGGTTTATTAGCATGGACGGTCCGCCTCGCACCGCGGTTCCTGGACAGGCTTAGATCCTCTAAGCGGTTTACCAGTACTTGTGTGCGGGCCGGATTCAGCTCTGCGTGGAAGCATCATGCAGCCCATATATTTCTTCAAGCCCCTATGGGCGGGGGCTTTAGGCACTCAGATTTATGGGGTAGAGCTAGGACTGGTCGACCCAGTGTCAGGATGTGTCTGGGACATGATACTTCAGTGAGGCAGCACTATAAAAGAGCGCATTGAGCTCCTTGTCGCAACCAGACACCGTCGTGATATGACTGAAAAATTGTTGAAACCGACGTTAAACCCGAATTCACACGCAATACTTTACACTGGAAATGTAAATATTTTGAGATAATTGAAAGATAGTTTTCCTTATCTCTCCATAAACCTATGTTGTGGTTATTCATTAGAACCACCTCAATGACCTCACCAAGGCGGTTCCAATGAATACTAAATACATACGATTGTTATGGAGAATTAGCAAAAACTGTCCTTCTGTTATCACAAAATACCAAGCTTATCTGTTGAATGGTGAATGGTGAATGAGTATTTGGTGTTGGAGTCATTAAGATTTTTACTTTATTTCAATTTGGGTATATGTTTTTATGCTCCCGCCATCAGCATGATGCTGGGGCCATATTTATTTTTGTTTTGTTTTCCATACACAAGTTTGTGTGTACTTCCTTCAGTGTGTATGTGTGTGTGTGTGTGGGGGGGGGGGGGGGGGGGGGGCATTTATACCCGGTAACACCTGAACCTTTTCAGAACTTTTTTTCAAATCATATGGTTCGTGACAGTGTCTGTGTTTTAGTTTTACGTCCCACCAACAGCTAAGATCACGCCGAGACGGAAACTCGGTTTAAAAACTCATCAGAGAGTCTGGAGAAGCTCGGGATCAAGCCTGCGATCCCTTGTTTATCAGGCAATACAGAGGTTTCTTGTTTTGGTAGATATTTGGTATGATGATAGATATACATGTAAATCCAAAGTTTTATTCGTCAGTTTCCTTGTTACTGACTTAGAAGTTTTTAATGTTTAATATTTCATATTTTCCCAACCATGGAATATATTTGGTAGATGTTTGGTATAGTGATAGATTTATTGATCTGAATACCCAAACCCATCATGAATAAATTTTAAGGGTAACACAACCTGTCACACCTAAATTTCGAAATGGACTCCTGACATATATCAGGAGGAAGATTCCATTTGGTACAAAAAGGGTTAAAGAACTTTTCAAACTGTATGATGGATTTGGTTCATATTTGGTTCTTGGATATGTGGGTGGGGGCATCCGTGTCATACTGACACATTTCTAGTTTATCTTTGAAATTCTTTTTTTCCCGTCCAAAGAACAATTTCAAAGCTTAAAATGTGCATGGTTTTGTCTTTTCTGGCACATTTTCCTTCAAAATAGAACTTGTGTTAGTGAATTCAGCTGTTCACTGTTTTAAACCATTACAGTCAGATGCGCACCGGGGTTGCGGATTCGCTCCACGCCGGGAGGAAAGAGTCGTCCTTGAACTTAAACTATAAAATAGACTCTACGGTCACTGCCCCCCCCCCCCCCCACACACACACACCCCTCCCCCATTTATTTAAGAAGGACAGTTGACAATTACTGGCTAACATTCATAGCCCGAGGAGAGCCTGCGCAGACGCGCAGTCTGCTGCTCTCGAATATGAAGAAGAGAAATCTAAGCGGGTATGCGTTTAAGTTGGCTTGATAAAATTGTATGTACAAATTTGATAATGATAAGAGCCTGTTCTCGTGCATCGGCCCTTAACCCTTTTTGTACTAAATGGAATCTTCCTCCCTATATATAGCACATGACCATTTCAAAATTTAGGGGTGCCAGGTAGTGTTTTCTTCAAAATCTGTTTGGAAAATGGCTTAACTTTTGCACACTGAGAAGGCCCTGATCAGACGCCGCGTTCTGCGGCGTATGTTCTGGGCCAGGTACCCCTTTAGGGGGTTCTGGTACTGAATGGGTTAAAAATTGCTATTGAACTTATTGACAAATTTTCATTACATGCTCATAAATACCCAAAAACAATTAGAAATGGCGGATTTGTAACTTTGAAAACTTTTTAAAAGAAAAGTTTATATCAGTTGTAATAAATAATGAAGCTTACCGGGGCTGCAAAACTGCCAACTCCATCCTTACACTGCGGCTATATTCATGTGTATACAGAAAATTTCAGACTACACAATTATTCTCTTATCAGTCCAGCAAGTCAAACCGTCATTATTTATTTCTCTGGGTCTCTCAGGCATCAGGGGACAGTTTCGCATTTGAGGGTGGACGTTTTTCAAAATATTATAGTAGGAGGGTCAATAATGGCATGGCTGCTCATAGAAATTGTGATATGTGGATATTTTTTGCCAATGTGGGCTTATTTGCTGAGTATCTGTACTTTTATGAAATGGAATACGAAACTAAAACCCCGGCTGTCTGGATGCTGTGCAAGTTCAAGGTGCAGCGGCATATCTGAATTCACGAAGGTAACTTTGGCACTAAAAAGTGGCTGTTTTTCAAAGAGGATTCCTGAAAAAGTTTACTGGTTATGGTATACTTTTCTGTCTATTTCTTTGCATGTGACTGAGTGTACATGACATTCCAACAGGTGCCAAGCACTGGTGTTTTGGGAGTAAATTTACAGGATCTGTCAAAGTGAGGTGGAGTCATGATTTTTTGTATGTAAAAATTAGTGGGTGGGGTAAGTGAAATGCTGCTGCTGTCAGCCTATGCAAACAGAGAAGTGTTTCTTTGGTATTCTGTTTTGATTTCATGCATGTGTGGAGCAATTTGAAACCAAAACAAAAGTTATCGCTTTCTCCTGGAGTTGTCGATAACGATTCAAAAACTTGGTGTGACGCGGACAAAAAAGTGCTGCGATTAACTGTCCCCTGATGCCTTAAGGGAAAACGCCAAAAATTCAAGTCATCTTTTGAGGTCTTATTCACTGCAATTTGAAAAGCTTATTATTTGTCGAATGAGTACCCGCAATGTTTTTTTGCATCGCGCAGTCCATATTTACGCAGGAAATGATACGCTGTAGGTACCGTATGATTGTCCGATTTAAAGCCGACAAACAGTTTTCTTACACCAGACTGCAGCCTGTGCCCTTAAACATTTAATTCACATACTGGGGATGGAAATATTGTTTATTTTCAAGGATTTGAATATTTTTACATCTAAATATGGCCTTAAAGAGTATAATTTAAGCTAGTTTGGCTTTGTTTTTGGTCATTTTTCCCAATTTTGAATGAATTTTCCATTGGGGAAATGGGCAAAATTTTACTGAAGTCAAAAATTTGGCTCTAGTCCACTCCACAGTGGCACAGGCATTCTATCAAGCATTAAAATCTACCAGAAAAAGCAATTAACAGCATTCCAAGACAGTTCAACAGGAATATTTTAAACAAAAACAGTTGTCGAGCTTGGCAAGGGCGCACAGATGATATCGGTTTTGGTGAAAAGCTTGTACGGCATCGCAATGTGTGCGCTTGTCTGAAATTACACCGCATTGATTTTGCACGAGACCATTTAATTATTTTTCACAGGAGTACTTGATATGATATTTTGCCCATTTTTGCCCTAACCACCTCTGTGTAAATGTTATGACCTGTCTCATGAGCCACATTCTGTGAAACAATTATAGGTAATTCAGTAAAAATGATGAACAGTGCCATGACCACTATAGATGCAAAGGTTGCCTCATAAACAGATCTCAAATTTGTGCTGTGCAAATGTCCCAAAAGCCTATCCAGGTCCTTAATATTAACAACAATGTCCTTTTCAGCACTGTAAGACCTTCTGTGTGTCCAAGAATGTACTTTGGACACATTATTCTGATAGGATTCTTTCTCTTTTCCAGTCAGTAGCAAGTGACCTCAGAATACTCACCAGGTCTAGCTGCTAGTTGCTGATGACAGCACATGTGCAAGTTAAGAAGTTCTTCTCATCCAAGTAAGTGTAGTTTCTTGCAGCCAGAAAGTGTTTTCTTGTGCTGACTTCATTTTATATAGTGGAGAATGACAAGGCTAGTGCAATGTTACACTCCTCCCTGATTCTTTTATGGAGATTTTTTTTAGTCTGGGGCTCAGTTCTTACCTTGTAGTATGCCCCAGACTCAGAAAATAGTGCTTTGACTGTAACAAAAACACAGTAGAACCTTTCTCAAACACATTCAGAAATGAAATACCCTTTTTTTTGCAGTTTCTGGTGTGCATAGTTGCTGTTTTATCATAACCTGTAGACTCTGTTTTGGTCGAAATTCAGCTTCAGTAGAAACCTTATGATTTTGATTGTTTTAGAGCCTGTCAGTATCGTTATCTAAGCCAGTTATCTGATAAGAAATGACACAACTGGCTTAATTGGTTTGTTCTCTCCCTTTTTCTTACCTGCAGAGGGTGTCCACTTTAGACTCTGATCAGTAGCAAAGGGGAGATAATGAATATCTCAAAGGCCCAGTCATTTTAGGAAAATTTGGGGATTGGGGGTGGGTTCTTAAGTTTACGGCCCATGTCCACCAATTCAGTCATTTAGGGCCAGTGCTATCAGTTACATGTTTTACATCAAAATCACTGTTTACATCCCTATTCACCACATTGCTGTGTATTATCAAATGACATCTCCAGAAAGCATCGTCCATCATGGACTTAGTGCGCAATTCTCCGAATTGAATTTGGCCGCTCTTCAGTATTAATGAAATTCCAAAAGGGCTATGAAAGCAACAACATGTATTTTAGTCAACACTTTTTTATTTGTTTTTATTACAAATAAGCCAAATTAGAATGTGGGATCACCAATGGCTGAAAATCAAAGAAAACTTCCAAACTTAAGGCATCAGGGGACAGTTTCGCATTTGAGGGTGGACGTTTTTCAAAATATTATAGTAGGAGGGTCAATAATGGCATGGCTGCTCATAGAAATTGTGATATGTGGATATTTTTTGCCAATGTGGGCTTATTTGCTGAGTATCTGTACTTTTATGAAATGGAATACGAAACTAAAACCCCGGCTGTCTGGATGCTGTGCAAGTTCAAGGTGCAGCGGCATATCTGAATTCACGAAGGTAACTTTGGCACTAAAAAGTGGCTGTTTTTCAAAGAGGATTCCTGAAAAAGTTTACTGGTTATGGTATACTTTTCTGTCTATTTCTTTGCATGTGACTGAGTGTACATGACATTCCAACAGGTGCCAAGCACTGGTGTTTTGGGAGTAAATTTACAGGATCTGTCAAAGTGAGGTGGAGTCATGATTTTTTGTATGTAAAAATTAGTGGGTGGGGTAAGTGAAATGCTGCTGCTGTCAGCCTATGCAAACAGAGAAGTGTTTCTTTGGTATTCTGTTTTGATTTCATGCATGTGTGGAGCAATTTGAAACCAAAACAAAAGTTATCGCTTTCTCCTGGAGTTGTCGATAACGATTCAAAAACTTGGTGTGACGCGGACAAAAAAGTGCTGCGATTAACTGTCCCCTGATGCCTCAGCTAAGAGATTTTCCAGATGTTCAGCTTTGTTTAAAATTGTTAAAATGTGGATGCATTATAATTATACAATTTTCTGTATATTTCCTTTCTAATAATTATAGAATATAAATACAAAATACAGTCATAATTCATACGTAGCATGCAAGTAACTGCTATCAAACTCAGCAGACGGCAAATGTGTTTTATTAATGAGTCTTTATAATTCATAAATGGCTAAGCTCATTTTTTCCATGAAGATAAGTGGGGTTTGCATAAGGAATGACATATTTCATTTCACATCAAAACATACACCAATATAAATACACATTTATGCAAAATAATTTTATCTTTCATACTGAGAGAACACATCAAGAAAGCACGCTCTTAGACTTTTGACCCCCTTAACCCCCCCCCCCCCTTTAATGAAGTAAAACTTCGGTTTGGAGGGGTAAACATTTCTTTTTTTTTTCTTATTTCTACTCAAAACATAGGTTGTGGGTAGTCGTTAGGTTTCTAACGAGTTTCCACAATCTGTGTTTTGAGCGGTTCTAACGAGTTCACACAATCCATGTTTTGAGCAGAAATAGGCAAAAACGCACTCCCTAAACCCCACTTTATATAGATAAAACTGGGGTTTATGGGGGTACATGTATACAGTATTTTTCTTATTTCTGCTCCAAGAAATAGGTTATGGGTACTCCTTAGAACCACCACAATGAACCCACAACCTATATATGTGTGCAGTATACAAATAAGAAAATAATCACAGATTTTCATCAGAAAAGTAGCTATTTTGGGGATCTGAAAAAAAAAATTGAATGTTGTACAGGTGTGTTATCGTATTAATGCAAGTTGTGAGATTTTTTGCTTATCATTACGCAAACATGCCTATACAAATACATGGCCACCTTTATCGCAGAAAAAATAAATTTTTTATGATGAAAAATTGTGATATTTTTCTTTTTTCTGCTCAAAATATAGATTGTGGGCACTCGTTAGAACCGCCTCATCGAGGCGGTTCTAACGAGTACCCACAATCTATATTTTAGAGCAGAAATAAGAAAAATAAGGTATACCCCCGGAAACCCCAGTTTCACTATATAAAAGTTAGGTTCAAGGGGTCAAAATTATATAGGCGTGTTTTCGTGATGGTTGCTTTCTATTATCATAAAAGTAAAGTTAAAAATAAGAAATTGTCATTGTTATTGTCGTTATTATTATTATTAGTAGTAGTTTATTGTTATTTCCGCCCTACTGATTTTGTCATGTGGGGTTCTTAGTAACCACTTGAAGGATTGTTCTGAAAATTTGTTGTGAATACAAAGTTGTTCAAAAGGGTCTCAAATGGTCCACCAGGGCCACGCTCTAACACCTCCAATTCATAAAAGGTCTAATTTCTCACAAACCCGTTCAGACCCCTTCCTGTACCCCTTTACCAAGTACATGTCTGTTCCTTATGATACGACACATTCAGTGACACCAATTCAATGACACCTACCGGGGCTAGGTGGGAGGGGTCCCACCATACACTTCATAAAGACCAAATATACCAGAAAACATTCACGTACTCACCCCTAAACTATACATACATGTATTCTTGTTATATCCCCCGCAAAACTATTCCCACCCTCACCCCCCCCCCCCACCCCCGCAAACGAAGTTTAAGGGGGTATACTGTTTTGACGTTGTCCGTCTGTCCGTCCGTCCGTCTGTCCGTAACACTTTGGGTTTCACTGCATATCTTGCTTAATAGTCTACATCATCTTATCATGTTTTGCATAAATGTTGATATTGATGAGATGCTGTGGCTACATGAAAATAAAGGTCTTGCGATCAATACTGTTAAAGTTATTCACCTTTGTAATTCTTGAAAACTTGTCCGTGACACTTTTGATTTTCCTGTATATCTTGCTTAATAATTTTAATAACTTTTGTATTTATTGTTCTATATTAATGAAACTTATATCACACTTGGTGTCTCAGGTAAGGAATCTGTTGTAGTAAAATATTTATCAAGGGCCCATAACTCTTAGAGTTATGTCCCTGGATAGCTTTTTATTTCACATAGCCATTTTTTGAGGTTTAATAATGTTAAAGTGTATAGGGAGTGGGTACCTTGTTCTCACAGTTTTAGGGTGATCGTTTTGAAACTTTGCAGGTGTTTTCATATGTCTGAAGATGTGCATGTGTTTTTTTTTCTTACTCCTGAAATTATTTCATTCACTTTTTTCGTCTTTTTTAACTTAGCCATTTTTTGAGGTCAAATAATGTTAAATTGTATAGGGAGTGGGTACATTGTTAGCGCAACTCCTCTCACAGTGTTAGGGTGATTGTTTTGAAACTTTGCAGGTGTTTTCATATAGGTCTGAAGATGGGCATGTCCTAAAATTATTTGTTTTACTTCTTTCGCCTTTTTTTAACTTAGCAATTCATAAGGTCTATAATTTTAAAGTGTACAGGGAGGGGGTATCTTGTTAGCGCAACTCCTCTCACAGTTTTAGGATGATCGTTTTGAAACTTTGCAGGTGTTTTATATAGGTCTGAAGATGTGCATGTGGTTTTTCTCTTACTCCAAAAATTATCTCTTTCGCTTTTTTCGTCTTTTTTTACTTCGCCATTTTTTCAGGTCTAATGATGCTAAAGTGTATAGGGAGTGGGTACATAGTTAGCGCAACTCCTCTCACAGTTTGAGGCTGATCGTTTTGAAACTTTGCAGTTGTTTTTATATAGGTCTTAAGATGTGCATGTGATTATTTCATACTCCTAAAATTATGCCTTTCATTTTTTTCGTCTTTTTTAACTTAGCCATTTTTAAGGTCATGTTAAAGTGTATAGGGAGTGGGTACCTAGTTAGCGCAACTCCTCTCACAGTTTGAGGGTGATCGTTTTGAAACTTTGCAGTTGTTTTTATATAGGTCTTAAGATGTGCATGTGATTATTTCATACTCCTAAAATTATGCCTTTCATTTTGTTCGTCTTTTTTAACTTAGCCATTTTTGAGGTCTAATAATGTTAAAGTGTATAGGGAGTGGGTACCTTGTTAGCGACACTCCTCTCACAGTTTTAGGATGATCCTTTTGAAACTTTCCAAGTGTTTGCATATAGGTCTGAAGATGTGCATGTGTTTTTGTCATACACCTAAAATTATTTCCTTCATTTTTTTCATCTTTCTTAACTTAGCCATTTTTGAGGACTAATAATGTTAAAGTGTATAGGAAGTGGGTACCTTGCTAGCGCAACGTCTCTCACAGTTTTAGGGTGATTGTTTTGAAACTTTGCAGATGTTTTCATATAGGACTGAAGATGTGCATTTGGTTTTATCTTACTCCTATAATTATTACTTTTACGTTTTTTGTCTTTTTTAACTTAGCCATTTTTTGACATCTGATAATTATACTGTATATAGGGAGTGGGTGCCTTTTAAGCGCAACTCCTCTCACATTGTTAGGGTGATCGTTTTAAAACTTTGCATGTGTTTTTATTTAGGTCTTAAGATGGAATCCGGGACGTTTCGCCCCCAAACCATTTCCTCCCCTAGTCGTTTCGTCCCCAAGACGTTTCCCCCCTAGTCGTTTCGCCCCCTAGTCGTTTCGCCCCCCCCCCCCCTAGTCGTTTCGCCCACTTATCAATGTCTAGACTAATTTTCACTTTTATTAACATTGTTAAGAGGCAAATAATTAAGTAGCATCATCGCCCTGTCACGTCAGCCTAAGGATAACTTATCCTTAGTTACCGGCCTGAAATCTTACCTGTCCCACATAGGCGATGCTGCCACCGCTCACACACATCACAAGAAATAGAATGGCGGTGGCCATCTACTTCCTTCTCACATGCAATGCACAAAACAGACATTATTCCACTTTAAACGACTTTGATAAACATATGTAACGAATTCAAAGATGAATGATGAAGGGCTTACTGACTGACGGATGTTTTTAAGGTAACCGGGCGCCAAGGGCACATAGGGGCTACCTCCAGTTCGCCAGCTGGGATTAGTTGTAGGTACTGCTCTTGTCCCTAGGCTGCCAATTTGCTGACTCCTGTCTGCTTGACAGTTATCAGCTAGCCGATTGGGAGTTAGGTGACTTCTTTCGCGGAGGACGTGAGAAGTAGGTCAATCCTACCTCTCCCATACCCCGCTCAAGATGTCATGTAGGCACAGAACGCACCCAATGTTAAGCGTTTGTCCTGTAAAATGAGCAGTCCTCTGGCGGTGTTCGAATTTTGAATGCAAATGGAGACCAATGGTCGGGCTCTAGAATGTGGTGACACGTTGCCAATTCCGGCTGCAAAATGTGTCATTACACAGCCCTTGTCTGACCGAGGAAAAAAGCTTCTCATGCATTATCTGTTTTTGGCTTCCATTAGTCTCTACCCCCACCCCTGCCATGGTAGAGAAAACGCCTATGGACACGGTGCTTGTTAAAGGGTGATAATGCATGTAATTTTGAATTTTGAACGGCGGCCAAAAGTGAGCCAGGAAGGGTTACTATTAGACCAGCCAATTTCGGCTATTGCAAAATGTCCTAGTACCCGTGCTCTACCACCCTGAAAACACGCCTATGCTGTGCCGCCACCCCCAGGTCTCTACGAAGATAATCTTTGTAGTACCGTGTACTACTGGCCCCTAATTGCGCCGCGTTGGGATGTCATAAGTTGGTGTTTTGGTTGTTGCTTTTCTCTTAGTTTGTAGTTAATCCAGCCAATCGGTGTGTAGTTAGTGATTTCTATCGCGGAGGATGCGAAAGGAGGTCAATCCTATTTTGCTTCTTAGCTTTTCCAGTTTATGAAAAGGTGATGCTTTCATCGACGTAGGATGTCGAGTTCTTATAAATCGTAAGTGGGTCAATTGGGACCGGACCGCCATGTTTGCATATCATTATCTCATCCTACGTGAAGGAGGATATCATATTGGGGATATATGGATTGGAATACATTATGGATTAGTTCTGATTGTGTGTGGTAATGTTGTAGCCCTCTTTTGTTCAGGATCAATGTGGTTAGACTTGTAATGTTTACACATAGGCGTGTCTTTTTAGTGGTGAAAAGTTGTGTGATTTGGCAAAGGCGAGTATGTGGCTAACCAGCCATTGTGCCATATTTCCGGGTTCAATCAGGAGGGTGTCCCCAAGGGTGCCTCAACGAGGCAGCTTTCTGGGCATCCAGCTGCTGACTTCTCGGTATGTGTCCTACACGAGGTATGGTGGGGTTCCCCGTCAAGGATCCCCGTGTACCTGCAAGAGAAATTATGATTAGTGTATATTGGAGTTAGGGTTAGGGTTAGGGATAGGGTTACATAAGCCTAAGTTTAGACTTGTCTATCGCCGATGTGTTACGTCGGCTGAGCACTCATAAGTGCAAAGCAAATGAGCCGCAACCACAGCGCCCCGCTTCCGCTCAACCGGCTCTAGTCCAAGTCATGTAGGGTAGGGTCTGTAAGGGATAGGAGCAGAGCTCATGTAACCACTATGTAAGCATGTGTGGGTTTTGTGTCCCCCCCCCCCCGCACCCATGCAACCAAGGATTCCGGGCCACCGCCCCGGGAACGTCCAGTCCGCCCAAGGTGGGGGAATCATGTCCCCAGGGGCACCAGCCCGAAGCCCCCGGGTGCACGGAGAAGCAGAAATATGAGAGTGGGGCCTATATGTATGGGTTGGGTAGCATAAGCAGCACTGTTAGATTCTTAGTGAAAATAATTCACCTGTTCGCGACGGCGCAGGCCAGAAGCACAAAGCGGTCACGGTCTGATTGGGAAAGTGCCCCCTCCTAGGTTGCAACCAACCCATGCCCCAGCAAGCACGTGATCACGACCAGGCGCAATTGTTGATTTGAGCAATTTATTTAGAGAGAATTTTATATGTATCCGTACCCGACGCGTACCGCGACACGCCTGTCACGCCCGGAGCCAGGAGCATGTGGCGGAAACCAATGTCCAAACATCACGCACCCAGCAACGACGATCGAGCTCGCGCGGCCAGCGAGAGGCCGGTGGGTTGGTTAAGCCCCCGCCCCTGGTTATGGAACAAAGCACAGGGAACCAGATTGCCTTCCGCAGTCAGTAACCTAACGTTAGCAGCATTGGTTGGTTCTCTGATCGAAACCTAGAACTTTAGTCCCACGTCCAGCATAATTAGATAGTGAAACTTCCTTATTGCAAGGATTGGATTAAAGACTGGTTATGGAACAAGGCACAGGGAACCAGATTGCCTTACGCAGTCAGTAACCTAACGTTAGCAGCATTGGTTGGCTCTCTGATTGAAACCTAGAAACCTTAGTTCCACGCCCAGCATATTTAGATTGAGAGATTCCTATTGCTTTATGATCTAGTTTAGAGAGTGGGGGAATCCTGTCTCCGGACACCCTCCCCCGAGTCCCTGGGGGCAAGGATATATGGTGTTATTGGAATAGGGCCAGGTGGTTATTGGAGGCTGTGTCTGTAAGAGAAAGAAACATGCAGTATAAATGATCGCTGCATGAAAGGATTCCAGCGCTGGAAGAGAAATAAACTTGGATTAGTATTACATGGTTACTATTTTATACTGCAGCTGTCTATATTTTATCGAAAAGCTCAGTGTCTTTAAAAAATGTAATGATTGCCTCAACTATCTGAGGCCTAATGTTTCGTGGGGGGTTAAGTAGGTCTCGTTCATCAAAAGTGCTGTATCCCAATATAAACAGTGCGGCACTGTCCAGTGACTCTTGACACCCTGCTTTACGGTGATCATAGACTAATAAACCAAACCAATACTTAAATATTTGAAGCTGTGCAGGATTACATCTTACATACTAAAAGATTCTAAATACCTCAATCTGGTATGTGTGTTCAGAAAGAAAAGTATCTCCACCTTAATCAGCAATAGTTAAAGCTAAATTTGTCATACACTCTCTCTGGGATTCATGCCGTGTGACAAACTGTCTTTCCTGCATCTTGCTTTCGTCTATCTTTTATTATTCTCCGTGTTGATCAACAATAGTCTTTCACATCTTACAACACATATAATCTATGAATTCATAGGTTATACTAATTGATAGAGAAACTTCGTTTCTACAATTATCACTGCTTTTTCGCATTTCAATTGTTTGTACGATCTGTAAGGGAGACAGATTCAAAAAAGTCTAAGACTTACTTCTGTATCCCTTTCAAATGTAAGCATTGTAAATGTTTAAACTAAACAGTGCAGCTTTTAATTCCTGTCTGGGTTCTGCATTTCCTTCACAGTGGAAAAGGATATGTTTGATGTCATTTTGTTCATCTTTATCACATCTGTTACATTTGATGTGATTTTGGTTAAGTACACAATGGGTCCCTAGTTTACTATGGTTAAGACGCAAACGTGTGTAAACTGCGTCATGTTTTCGGTCATCGCTGTACTGGGTGATAGTATTTTTAACCTTAGGTTCCAGTCTATGGTAGAAGCGACCTTAACCTTGTGGGTTGTCCCATAATTTTTGTCATTTTGTCATAATGGCCTGGTTAATTACCGGGTATATTTCTGTTTTGGTCGGTAAGGTCTGATCGTTTTTACCGTTTGTCATTGCTGATTTGGCACTTGAGTCTGCCATTTCATTACCTAGGTTATCTATATGGGATGGAATCCATTCCAGGTAGAAATTGTTGCCTTTGTCTTTAGCTGAGTCTAATAGTAGAAGTATTTTGTTTATTGTATCTGGTCTTGTTTTTGATTGGCCATATTGGAGGGCTTGTATTGAGCTGAGGGAGTCTGTAAGTATGACTGCCTCCGGGATGTTGTTATCGATGATCCATTTAATGGCATGGAGGTCCCCAGGGGTGCGACGGGGCCATACCTTCATTAAAGGCCTTTTTTGTTTCAAACAACATTCAGATCCCCATCCCTAAACAATATATATTCTTGTACTTTTGATAAGATGCATTTCACCATTGGGTCCCCCGAGTGTGCTGGGGTCATGTCCTACCCCCATCACTTCATAAAAGGCCTAATATCGGATATCTGTTCAGATCCCCACCCTTAAATTTTATATATATTCTTATTCCTTATGATACATTCAGTGACACCAACCTTTGGGTATCCCAGATGCGCCGGGGCCATGCCCCCACCCCCTCCACTTTATAGTAGGCTCTGACAGAAGAGTGGGGATTTGCGAAGGTGTGCCATCGAATGCACGCTCTAGTTCTTATTGTTGGTCAGTTGCTCATTAAAACTGTCTCGATCACGCAGTTAAATAACTAAGGCTCTAATATTAACCATGGGTTTTTCTACCTCACAAATCATATAAAACCGGCCCACACACGAGTACTGGTAAACCGCTAAGAGGATCTAAGCCTACCCAGGCAAAGCGGTGCGATTCGGCCCGTCCATGCATATAAACCCTATTGTTTTCATTGGACGGCAGGGCTTGGGAAGTCATTCCATCTCAATGTCGGGTATAAAATTGGAAGCAACGTCTCCAAAATTACCTTTACAGTGTTGACGGGGACGGTTAAACCTCAAATCAAACAAAGACGAAAATCAGATACTACGAGTGCTCAGACAGAGCAATCCACCGTTCCGATCCCTACTCATAAACCATATATATTTATTATCCGCATTTCGGCCTCCGCCCATCGGGGCTTGAAGACGTAGATGGGCTGCATGATGCTTCCACACATAGCTGAAACCGACCCGCACACGAGTACTGGTAAACCGCTTAGAGGACCTAAGCCAACCCAGGCAAAGCGGTGCGAGTCGGCCCGTCCATGCTAATAAATCCTATTGGTTGCATTGGGCGGTAGGGCTTGAGGTGTCATTTCATGTCAAGGTCGGGTAAAAGCCTTACAAACTTTGAAGAAAAGTCTCCAAAATGACCTTTACAGTGTTGACGGGGTCGTTAAACCTCAAATAAAACAAACACAAATCATTATCCCAATGCTTTTAAAAATGTGTTTGAGGAAATTGTAAATCCCTCCGTCCATCTGTCTGTCTTCATTCATCCATCGATCACGCTATCCTCACCTTAACCACTGGCCTGAATGCCAGCAAATTTGGTACAGGGCTTTCTTACATAATGAGGGCGTGCTAGAACTATGTTATATTTGGCTCTGACAGAAGAGTGGGGATTTGCGAAGGTGTGCCATCGAATGCACGCTCTAGTTCTTATTGTTGGTCAGTTGCTCATTAAAACTGTCTCGATCACGCAGTTAAATAACTAAGGCTCTAATATTAACCATGGGTTTTTCTACCTCATAAATCATATAAAACCGGCCCACACACGAGTACTGGTAAACCGCTAAGAGGATCTAAGCCTACCCAGGCAAAGCGGTGCGATTCGGCCCGTCCATGCATATAAACCCTATTGTTTTCATTGGACGGCAGGGCTTGGGAAGTCATTCCATCTCAATGTCGGGTATAAAATTGGAAGCAACGTCTCCAAAATTACCTTTACAGTGTTGACGGGGACGGTTAAACCTCAAATCAAACAAAGACGAAAATCAGATACTACGAGTGCTCAGACAGAGCAATCCAGTTTATCAAATATTTGACAGCTGTTGCCTTGCTGGTATAGAAATAATGGCATTAAGTTGTAATTAATTCTGATTTATTCAGAGAATTTTACAGCCAAGCATGCTAGAGGTTTTAAATTAGACAGTGCAGTACCAGACTGAAATGTTTCTGCTAGAAAAGGTATACACATCTGTTCATTTTGTACCAGAAACCCCAAAACGGGCAACTGGTAAACAGTGCAGACCCAGATCAGACGCCATAGAACGGGGCATTTGATCAGGGCCCACACTGTTTGCAAAAAGTTAAAACATTTTCTAAATGAAAGAAGAAAATACAACCTGTCATACCTAAACTTTGAAGTGGACTCTAGCTATATATAAGGAGGAAAAATCATTTGGTACGAACCCCCCATCTTATGCAGAAAATTTGAGTTTAGAGAGGAATACTTAATTTGCTTTAATGTTGCTAAAGTATAGTGGGTATTGGTTTGAACTGCCTCATAGATGCAAACGGGCACCAAATACAGTAAAACTTCAATGAATATTAACACCTCTGGGACCATAAAAAGTTGTTAGAGATTGGGGTAGTTCGAACTACTGAGGTTTACTCATAGTACCAGGTCATAAGGGATGGTGGGATCACTTAAGGGTATCTTTACGATCTTCTCTAGAATAAAGGTATGTTGTGTACACTCGTTAGAATGGCTCACTAAGGGGATTCTAATGAGTATACACAGCACACCTTTAAAGATAAATGAGAAAAAATCATATATTATCCTAACTGGTTATCTAGAGCTTTGGGATAGTGTAATTGATGCATTTCTAATGAGCACCCACAATCTATGTTTGGAGTATTTTGTTTGATTTAAGATAAACGTTCCTGTCAACACTGTGTAAGTCATTTTGGAGACGTTGCTTCCATTTTGGGGGGTCTTTTACCCGACACTGAGATGAAATGACACCTCAAGCCTTGCCGCCCAATTCAATCAATAGGATTTATAAGCATGGACGGTCGCACTTTCACCACTTTTCCTTGGTAGTTTTAAAACCGCTCAGCTGTTTACCAGCACCCATGTGCATTCTGTTCCAGCTCTGCGTGGAAGCATCTTGCAGCCCATTCTATTTCTTTAAGCCCCGTTGGGCAGTTATGTGTGGCGTAGAAATAAGGACAATATAAAATACCATCTGCAGTATGTTAGCACACGTTGCGGCTTCATTTATTTGTTCAACTATTTATGTACTGTTTCATATGTCATTTGTATTAAATGTATTAATTTTTTTCCTAAGAGGGTTTTTTTTTTTTGTTTGTATGGTTTGAGATTTAAGTCCATGTCAACACTGTATATTGGTCCTTTTGGAGAGAAACGTGAGTTGCTTCCAATTCTGTGGGAATTTTACCAAGTATTGAGATATAAAACAACATCTCAAGCACTGCCACCCAATGAAACTAATAGCTAAGGGTATATGTGCTGAGGTTCAAACTAGCACCACTTTTCCTGAGAGAGAGATGAAACCCTGTTAACTCCACCAGACCACGGTTAATATAATAATAATAATAATAATAATCGTCTCTTTTTGAGAGGGTAACACATTTAGCAATAACAAGCTAATCTTCCATGAGGCCCTCTAATATGCACAGTATTTACATGTAGAGATATTAATTACAAAACACACACACACACACACACACACACACACACACACACACACACACACACTACGAGACCTAGGGCATTTTTACATCTAAAAAAATGGCCACTTCTCTAACGAAAACCCGCGATATTTTTCCTACTGATCCTTCAAACGGCACCGTGTATTCTATGGAGTGGAGTCTTGGAATCGAGTTTGGAGAGAAATTTTGGTGCCAAATTTTGGAGTCACTTTTTTCACCCCTTTGCTCTCATTAGCCTATTGTGGTTGGTCTCAATGTGCTTTGGACGTCATCTGTCAGGTGCTGTCCATCATGCAGCATGATGCCAATACCTCTAAAGCTGAGGCTAATTTAATTGAAACATAACGCTTAGATGTATAAGACTGCCGATCGTTCCGATTAGAAGAACAAGATGGCCAACCGAGCTGAAAAAAAAAAATCTCTAATATCCCTAGTCCCGTTAGTTGACCCGTAACCAGAAGCTTTATTTTAACAGTTCCATTCTGATTACCAAAATGGTAATAAAATGGTCACTCTGAGTAGAGTCTGAAAATTGGCCTTGAACTTGGACTTAAATTGTTTCCTTTGACCCTTAACTTCCAGTATTAGACACTGAGCAGATGCTGCCATTTCCGGCATAAAATGCCCCTGCATATGGATCCAGTCCATAGTTTTCTGTAAACCCTCTTTATGCAACAAGTTGGTGTAAAATGGCTCATGGTGATTAATAAATGTAACCAGGATAAAGTGCAAACAATATTTGATTGATGAGTGAAATTCATGTGAAACGTTTCGTTCTGCATTTTGGACAGTGTTTATTGGTTTGATTTGAGATTTAAGGCCCCGTCAACACTGTATAGGTCATTTTGGAGACGTTGCTTCCAATGTTGTGAGACTTTCACCCGACATTGAGTTGAAATGACATCTCTAGCCCTGCCACCTAATGAGTGAGTGAGTGAGTGAGTTTTAGTTTTACGTCCCACCAACAGCTAAGGTCATACGGAGACGGGACCTCGGTTTAAAGACTCATCCGAAAGTCTGGTGCCACCTAATGAAACCAATAGGGTTTATAAGCATGGACGGTCTGACTTGCACTGGTTTGCCTGGGCAGGCGTAGATACCTTAAGCGTTTTACTAGTACTCGTTTTCGGTCTGTTTCAGCTCTGCGTGGAAACACCATGCAGCCCATCTATTTCCTCAATCCCAATGGGTGGGGTGGCCTTTTTTACAGGTTTTCCTTCTTAAGATGCAGCTTACCTCTGCTTCTGATCTGGGTCTACACTTTCTGGCACAGGCGCAATACACAAACCGTGCTCATATTTTACAGATAATCCTCTTTACACAATTCTCCCCAGCCCATCGGGGCTTGAAAAAATAGATTGGGCTGCATGATGCTTCCACGCAGAGCTGAAACTGGCCACTCATGAGTACTGGTAAACCGCAACAAAGGACTAAGCTTGCCCAGGCAAAGTCATATGAATCATACCGTCCAATGCTTATTAGCCTGTGCCAGGACTTGAGATGTCACTTCATCTCAATGTCAGGTAACAGTCCCACAAAATTGGAAGCAACGTTTCCAAAATGGCCTAAATAGTGTTGATTGGGGCGTTAAAGTCAATTCAAACAAACAAACAAACAAACAAAATCTATGTCTGGTGTTGGTGTTGTTCTGTGCATGGCATACAGTACATTTCGTAATGATACTCAATATAAATCCCTGTCCTATTTCTATGGCATTGTTCTTAATTTATATCCGATTACAAACATGTGTTTTCTGTAATAAATCAGTGATACATTTTTCAGAGCCATGTTCTAAATTAGGACTGCACTTCTGTCTGCAGACTTCAATGAACACCAATAGTTAGTGCGGGCTGTGGGTCATGGGTTGTTGGATGAATATGGGTCTAAGGAGGGAGTAGAGGCTTGTTTGTGATAGCCATTGTCTCAATGCCATTGACATATCAGTTGCAGATAGGCCGGAAACTTCCCGCTGCAACTGTCCAAATGACTACAAAATTCATGTGACATGGTTGTTTATAGCCATGCTGTTCTTACCGTTGTGAAGCAGGTCCACAAAAACTAGAAAACATGATGTTTGTTTGATTTGAGGTTTAATGACCCCGTCAACACTGTAAAGTTTATTTTGGAGATGTTGCTCCCAATTTTGTGGGACTTTTATCCGACGATGAGATGAAATGACATCTCAAGCCCTACCGCCCAATGAAACCAATAGGGTTTATAAACACAGACGGGTCGACTCGCACCGCTTTTCCTGGGCAGGTTTAGATCCTCTAAGCGGTTAACCAGTACTCGTGTGCGGGTCGGTTTCAGCTCTGCGTGGAAGCATCATGCAGTCCATCTATTTTTTCAAGCCCCGATGGGCGGGGGCTCATAATGCTGAGCACCGGCAAGCAGTGTGAAACCAGATCAGATTGTAGAATTTAATGGTTAACACAACAGTCTGTTCCCATTGTGGACGAGTTGCACTCAGAGGAAGCTGTCGACGCTTAAGTAGAGTCTATGCTTTGGTTGAAATGACAAGCGGGGTTTTGCAGCTCTAGACTTCAGAAGTATTTTTTAAAACATAGATTGTGGGTTCTACCTTCAAACTATGTTCAGAGCAGACAGCAAAATAATTTAACAAAAAAAAAAAAAAAAAAAAGGATCAGGAGTCTGCATAGACCGTAAACCTTTGGACCGATATCTATAATCATACCAAATATGAACCAATTCCATCGAATGGTTTGGAAAATATGAGTTCTAAAATGTTCAGGTCTACCTGTTACAAAAACCTTAACCTGAGTCTTTAACATTGAAAATTTCTAAGTCTGTGACCTTGACCTTGTGGTCACAGGCATGGGTGGGGGTATTACTTAATAAAACTTTGGACCTATATCTATCATCATACCAAAGATGAACCAGTTCCATCAAATGGTTAGGAAAATATGAGTTCTAAAAGTTCAGGCTCTACCTGTTACAAAAACCTTTACCAGAGGTTACGGGATCACGTACGTACGTACACACACACACGTACAGACGGACGTACACACGTACGCACGTACGGAAAATCGAAAAACTATATGCCCCCTGCATCATATGATGCGGGGGCATAAAAACGAGGTGTGTCAACACAATGTAGAGGAATTAACAGAAAAACAGACAAAAGGTCATCTAGTCTGGCAGATCAAACTAATTCTTTTATGCCATTTCGAGCCGGTTAGTTTACCTTTTAATTCACACTTTTCCTGGGCAGACTCGTATGTAAGCGGTTAAGCTGTACAGTGCACTTTATTTTGCCAGAACCTGACAACTGCCCTACTTGAATTAGCTAAAGGGAGAGAATGACAGAAGAAATGATTTCATGTCCCTGGCAGTAGGGATGTTGGCATGGTGTGTATGATTGGTGTTGATACAGCCTTGTATTTGCGGTCATGTGGTGCGAATGCGGATTGTGAAGAGCTTACATTTCAGCATCTTTTTAATGTACATGTAACCCTTCAGTGGAAAAGGCACTTAGTTTATTTCTGTTCGGTACCAGTCTGATAGTGCAAAGGGATAATGGCAGAATTATTTGCATCTGGTATAAGGCACATTTAGTCATGTTGGTTCATACTATAAAAGCTGATTTTTTTTCACACCCACACTTAAGACTTATTCTAATATGTTGCCTGGCATGTGGGGTTGGTTCGGACCTGGACAATCCATTGTTTGGGCTACAGTTGGGTAAGGGCCTGCTGTGCAGTGCGGGATGGGAAGGGGTTAGTGTTCTTTTTTTTCTACACTATCATATCCTTCCTTTTTCTAATGTCCCATCTCTTGGGAGACGACTTAAAAACTCGGTGGTTAACCCAGCAGCTGTTGTCAGTTGCAGTATTGGTTAACTACTATGATTTGTTTGATTTGAGGTTTAACGTCCCCGTCAACACTCTAAAGGTCATTTTGGAGACGTTGCTTCCAATTTTATTGGACTTTTACCAGACATTGAGAAGAAATGACATCTCAAGCCCTGTCGCCCAATGAAACCAATAGGGTTTATTAGCATGGACGGTCCGCCTCGCACCGCGGTTCCTGGACAGGCTTAGATCCTCTAAGCGGTTTACCAGTACTAGTGTGCGGGCCGGATTCAGCTCTGCGTGGAAGCATCATGCAGCCCGTATATTTCTTCAAGCCCCTATGTTAACTACTATGAGGGTCTTAGTCTGTTCAGAAACAGTGAAAGTAAATGTCTGGCCCGACATTACCTTTACTGTTGGGTTAAAGATTGTTTTCTACATTTAGTTCTTGTGGCCATCTTGTTCATTGAAGTAGAACTGTTTTAGCAATTTTTTGTATATTGTCACCTAGCAACAATCCAGCGAGGTTTCAACAAAACTGGCATAAGGGTATAGGAAGAATTGTTATTTCAAGATTTTTTTTATATATTTCGCTCTGGCAGCCATCAGTTTCAACAGAGTGAATCCCTTTTATGTGATGAAAGTCAGTTTAGTTAGCTATCGGTTATTGTGTACCAATGCTTACTGATGTACTGTAGCTGAATGAAAATATATAAGCCATATAGTGTATATAAGTTTCAAGACGACAGCATTTCACCTGTATAGTCTCATTATGGCTTATAACGATGAAGCTTTGAAAACAAATGAAACTCCAAAATATGACCCAAGTCTCCACTCCAAACTCCCCTCCAAACTCCACTCAAACATTCCATTCCATCATTCCAATCCATAGAATACACACCACATGACAATAAGGTCCGACAGTCAATGCCAGACTGACTTGGCCTAACCATAATTGCTCATCAAAAGCATTTCATGCTCTGCTGAGCTAACAAGAGCAAGGGCGTACAAAATGAATGTGACTCCAAAATTGGGCTCCAAAATGTCGCTCCAAACTCCACTCCAAGACTCCACGCCATAGAATACACGGTGCCCCTTCAAACATAGGCTGTGGGTGCTACAATGTTTCTCCAAAATAGTTTACGTAAAAATAAAACAATGCAGCTCCCATCAGGTCTCTATCTTTTCTCAGGTGAAATTTCTTAAAAATTGATGTGACAGTCATGACATTTATCATCAAAATAAATGTATTTTAACAATAAGCTAGCGGTGCATATTCACATCTTGATGCCTCTACATTGAAATTTAGCGGGCCTCCGTGGCCTAGTGGATTAAGAGCATTAGGTCGCTCACTGTCGTGTTTAGAATCTGGCTCGGGGTTAATTACATGTGAGATGCCAAGTTGTGCAACGAAAGGTAAGGTGTTTTTTTTTTCTCTGGTTATTTCGGTTTTTGTCCACGTCTCAGATCGGATCGATATAAGTGAAATAATGTTGAAAGGCTGTAAAACCCAAAACCAAAAAGTTCAGATCCACTGAAATTTTCATGAATACATTGTCCATGTGTTGTCTGAAAACTGGTTAATTTTATTGCCACATGTTTAGACAATTAGTGTAGCTTATCATGTTAAACTGAGATTTATTGAAGTTCACTTTGACAAGTGAAAATAAACTAGCTGTTATTCTGGAGAGGCTGAAATGTCCATACATGATACCTGTATTTTTTGGTGGTAAAAACTAGGAGTATAGCCTCCTCTCAAATTATATGCATGTTTTACATTCCAATACCAGAACGAGGCTAACTGAGCAAGCTATCTGGCAGACAGGTAGCAGCAATGGCTGATAATATAAACAAAACTTCTATCAGTAAAAAAACTCTCATCACAGCATTATTGTGTTCCATTATGCACATCTGATTCAAGATATGACCCTTCTCTTCACTTTCACCAAATTCCTGCCTATGGAGATCGAAAGAAACAATGGATTATAAAAAATCAGAGGCACCAAATCAGACGGGATGAAGGTCAGTTTTTCAAGGTAGGTCATTAGTATTACTTTTATTTTCTTTTATCATTGTTTATAGTAATTTTCATAAATATTTCCTCAATGCATGGCAAGAAAAAGAAATATTTCAAACTTTCTGTAGCAGAACAAATATGATAAAGCACATTAACTGGTACTGCTGCCTATATAATGCATGCTGCATTTTTCAAACCAATTAATAGACAACAGATAGTGTGTCTCTTCATACCATACACTCTCATATATTATGACCACAATATTTGTTTCAAGTTTTTTTTTTTTTTTTTGCTTGAATGACTGGCTGCCTGTGATTATGTTAACATAGTTATATGTTTGTTTTATTTATTTATTTATTTAGGTGACAAAGTCAACTGTGGTCTGCTCAAAACACTTCACAGTGGCAGATTACAAAAGGACGAGGCAGAATACAAAAAGACCCCAGTGAGAAAAACTCTTGAACCTGGATCAGTTCCAACAGTCTTCGATTGGAGCAGTCAGAAAGAACCGAGGAGGGCTTAAAAAAGAAAATTGCTACCAGAAAGAGACACAGGGAATGACAGGTACACCACTTTATGATTATGCATCACGAAAACAGGCCTTTAAAACGTTGACCTCTTAAAACCCCGTTGTTATCGCAAATTACAGGGGTATACATTATTTTTTTCATATTCAAGCTAAAACAGACTTGTGTACTCATTAAAACTGCTTTGCCGAGTCTTTTCTAATGAGTTCCCACAATCTATGTTTTGATCAGAAATATGCATAATATCAGAATCTTTCTATCTGAAAATTTATATATATTTGAAAAAGCATGTTTTTGCAATGTGTTTACAAATCTCATGTGACCCTCTCTCTCTCTCTCTCTCTCTCTCTCTCTCTCTCTCTCTCTCTCATATATGTAAATATACGTTTTCATTTATTTGCTGTTTCATATCAGCATTTTTTTTTTCAGCAAGACACTCAGAAGAGAAGGTGAACAAGAAGAGGAACAGTATGAATTTCAGGCAGAATTGTTTGAAGAGCCGGTCTCAGAGTCACAAGCCACATTGCAAGATCAGAGGATCAATGAACTGGAGCAGAAATTGTTGGAGAAGGAAGAGGAGTGTGCTTCATTGAAACAGCAGTTAGACATTGAACGTTTCGGCATACAAAGATTCTCCAATGACAATTCAATGATAGCATTTTATATGGGGTTCACATCATATATTACATTGAAGAAATATATATGGGCTGCATGATGCTTCCACGCAGAGCTGAATCCGGCCCGCACACTAGTACTGGTAAACCGCTTAGAGGAGCTAAGCCTGTCCAGGAACCGCGGTGCGAGATGGACCGTCCATGCTAATAAGCCCCATTGGTTTCATTGGGCGACAGGGCTTGAGATGTCATTTCATCTCAATGTCGGGTAGAAGTCCCACAAAATTGGAAGCAACGTCTCCAAAATGACCTTTACAGTGTTGACGGGGACGTTAAATCTCAAATAAAAAAAAACAAACAAACATACAAAATGCGTATTATGTAAGCAGTGACACAATTTCCCTTGCTGGAAGGAAAAGAAATATGCTTCTAATAGATGAATTGTTAATGTTTCTATGACGTTTGAAAGTAGGTCTACTGGAGCAGGATTTGAGCGTTCGATCTAACTGCTCATTGTCTACAGTGAGCCGCAAAATAGTGGCATGGACCAACTTCCTATATTTTGCACTAGGATCAATTTCAATATCGCTACCAAGAGATACAGTACAGGAACTCATGCCAGAATTTTTTCAAGACTCTATATCCAAGGACAAGGGTCATAATCAGTTGCATATAAATGAGAACACAACAGCCATCGTCTCTAGTGTTGAATTCCCAATCCTACTCAAAACAAGGGAGCAAATACTGTCAAATGTTTGATTGGAATAGCCCCACATGAACCTGAAAAAAAACACAAGAGCTGCCACTATAAGTGGGCAATGCCCCTGTAAAAGTGTGGACTAACCCACAAACCCACTAACACACAAACCCACAAACAAACAGACAGTGCAAAAACTATATGCCCTCCTACGGGGGCATACAAACAGTAAAGAATAATTAAATATTTTTACTTCCTAGATCATTTAGCATACAGGACATAAATGACCAAATGCCCATTAATTACTAGAACTTTATGCTATATGGCTTTTATGCATCACGTAAACAAGTCTGTGTAATGAAAACCCCTCTAAACCCGAGTATATATTACAGAAAAGTGGGGTTCCCTTGGGGTAGTCATCATTTTTTTCATTACTCTGTCAAGGCATAGGTTGTGGGTACCCGTTAGAACAGCCACAAAGAGGCAATCCTAACGAGCACCTACCACCTATGTTTTTAGTAAAAATAAGAACAATATCACATCTTCAGAAGCCATCTTATCTTGATCTACACTGTTTGCAAAGGTAACGGTTGACATGTTCAGCATTATATGTAAATTCGGGCCTTTCAGGCAAGAAAAGCTTGGTGAGTATGAGGCCTGATAAATTTACCTTTTCGGGCCTCCGTGGCCTAGTGGTTAAGAGCGCTGACTCTTGATCATTAGGTCTCTCACCGCTGTGGTTCGAGCCTCGCTCGGGTCACATGTGAGACGCCAAGTTCTGCAACGGAAGGTCAGGTGGTTTTTCTCCGGGTACTCCGGTTTTCGCCCACCTCTGATTAACGATCGGCTCGATATGAGTGAAATAATCTTGAAAGGGCCGTTAAACCAAAACCCAAAAAACAAATTTACCTTTGACTGATGGGGTGGTTAATTTCTCTTCTGTGATCTGTAGCACTGCCCCAACACTTTAGAATCATCATGCAACGGTTTAATTGCAAAAAAAAGAAGCCAAAAAAAACAAAACAAAAAAAAAACAGATTGCCTATATTCTTCAATTGTTTTAGTCCCAAGTTTTACTTTAAATATGGTAGCTGCTTATATATTCCAGAGAAGCACAGCATGTGTTTCTCCCATTAACCCATTTAGTACCGGAAACCCCAAAATGGGTACCAGGGCAAACAGTGCAGGCCCAGAATGCGGCGTCTGATCAGGGCCTACACTGTTTGCGAAAAGTTAAGCCATTTTCCAAATAAAGTTTGAAGACAAAACAACATGATACCCCTAATTTTTTAAAATGGACTCTTGGTATTCATAAGGAGGACGATTCCATTTGGTACAAAAAGGGTTAAGATAGGAAATCCTGATAACTTACAGCTTATTCTCAAGTTCTTGTATATTGACCAGAACCAAGAAATGAAATGTTGGTTTTTCTACCCAGAGGAGATAATCTGCTTATTCAAATTAATAGATGGTTTGTAAACTCAGCAAGAATTAATGAACACCCATTAAATAGTTTTGATTGTCCTAAACATTCAGTAAATGTATGGAAAAACCCATGCAATCAAGCTTTCTTTTATAAACCAAGAGGTTGAAAATAGCAGATTATCTTAATCACTAAGGACGCTATATTGATGCTATCTAGTTCTTGCTCAGTTAGCCTCGTTCTGGAAAACCACTTAATATTCATGAGATAATATTAAGAAAAGCCTGCTGTAGCCCAGGTTTTTGTGTTGAATGGAATCTTCCTCCTTATGTATAGCAGTTTAGCAGGAGTCCATTACAGGTATCGGGGGTGTCGGGTTTGGTTTCTTCTGAATTGGTTTGGAGTATGGCTGGGCGTTTTGCAGATGCTACATTCTGCGGCGCCTGATCTGGGCCTGCACTGTTTGCCAAATACCCGTTTTGGGGCTTCCGGTACAAAATGGGTTAGCCCTTAACCTGCTGAGCAGGACAACCTCGGCCTTTACAAACAGTGCGAATCCGACCGGATGGCTTCTGTGGAAGCCATCTGATCGGTATCTGCACAGTTTAATATTCTTTCTATGAATCTGACTGAATACATTATTTCAAGCAATTTGATTGGTTGTTGGTCATTAATAAGTGTGACAGGTTAATTTATTTGGCAGGATTAGGGTTGAACATCTCATCAGGGATTTTATACTTCCTAAAGGACCCTAAAAGTTTGGACACCTTGAGGGCTTGCTGTAATTCTTCTGAGGATGTGACGGACTTGTTTCATGGCACAGCAGGAGGTGCAGACGGAATGACAGACAGTGTAGACCCTGATCAGATTGCTCCTGATCAGGGTCTGCACTGTGTGATTAGGACTGTCTGTCCCGATATTTAAGATATTTCCGGTAAAACAATGGTGCTGGGCAGAATCTGGCAATTTTTGCACATGATAACTTAGTTCCATAAATAGTGGTACACCTTGAATGCTTCCGAAGTTATGAAAAATTTGTTTCATGACACAGCAAGGAGTGGCAGACAGTGATGACCCTTTCAGGACTGCTCCTGATCTAGGTCTGCCCTGTTTGGGTAGGCCTGTCTGTCCCATTACTTAGGATCATGATGATATCACCCAGATATCATTTACACTGAGTATTCCAGTAAAAATATGCCTCTTTATGTGTTACTACATGGACCTTTAGGTTTCAATGGGCGGCAGGACTTGGGATGTCATTTCATCTCCATGTCGGGTAAAAGTCCCACAAAACTGTAAGAAACGTCTCCGAAATGACATTAATAGTGTTGACGAGGACGTTAAACCGCAACGAAAAAAAAAAAAGACTAAAACTCACAGAGCTTTGATGTTATAATATATGTTTAGTTTGCAAATGAAAATATAAATTCCGATTAGTTTATAAATTAACTGGATAGCCGGCCTCGGTAGCTCAGTCGGATGCGCGTCTGACTGGTGATCAGGAGGATGCGGGTTCGATACCTGCGCCTGGGTCGGCAGTTAACATTCTTTCGTGGAGATTGATATTGAAATCTTTTCTACGGTCATTCTTTCCGCAAGAAGGGCAGTTGTCAGTTTCTGGCGAAAGAATGTGCACTGAACTGGTTAACCGCTTACGTATAAGCCTGTCCAGGAAAGCGTGGAAAAGTAAACTGATCGGCTCAAAATGACCTAAAATTGTGATGACGGGGCCGTTAGAACTCCAATACAAACAAACAAATTAAATGGATATAATATATCAAGTTATCTGATTAGCTGGTAAAGGTTGTTTAATATATTCAGTAATAGCGGGAAATGCTCAAGAACATCACATTTTTTTTTTCAAAATGCTTTTCATATGTATAGTAACAAGCCACACATAAACAAAGGACGGTTCTCCTTGAGCTAAAAGGTAAACTTTACACGCAAAATTATATGCTTATCAGTGACTGCAAGCTTATTTATCGCCATGTGTTTACATAGAATTTGAATTGGTGAAATTTGCTGAAATGGAGGATTTAGTCGTGGATTTCAGACAATTGAATATTCAGAGGTAAGATTAATTACTTTATAATAATAGCAGTTGCTCTTGCGATGTAAAAATAATAAAAAAAAGACAGCAATTAAATACATGTAACTGATTTCAACCGCTACATGTATGTGGATATCATAGTACGTTTGTTTAAGTCAAAACGCATATAATTGAGCAGAGTTGTTTTGTTTAAATTGAGGTTTAACGTCCCCGCCAATATTATTAAGGTCATTTTTGCCGACGTTTCCTATTTTGTAGGACTTTTACCCGATACTGAGATGAAATGACATCTCAAGCCCTGCCGCCCGATGAAACTAATAGGGTTTATATACATGTATCCGACAGCACTTTTCCTGGGCAGACTTGGACCTCCTAAGCGGTCTATTAGGTCTAATACTCATATGCGGTCGGTTTCAGCTCTGCATGGAAGTATCAATTAAGCAGCCTCATCTATTTCTCTAAGCCCCGATGGGCGGGGGCTGCTATATTGGCTGTATAAAATTCATTAACGAGAAGAGTATTGTCTGTATTTTTGTTTGTTTGAGGTTTGGTTAAACTTCCCCTTGAATTAGGCCATTTTAAGGCGTTGCTTTCAGTTCTGTGGGACTTTTACCAGGCATTGGGATGAGATGGCATCTCAAGCACTACTCCCAAACAATCCGCTAGGGTTTACAATCATGGACGGTCCGACGGCAAGCTTAAACCTTCTATGCGGCTTACCAGTACTTGTCTCATGTTCGGTCGGTTTAAACTTTGCGTGGAAGTATCGTGCAGTCCAGTCTATTTTTCCAAGCCCCGAGGGACGGGGTGCCTATTGTATGTGTAAGTTTTATTGCAAAACAGAAGGTTAATAAATGCATTACGATAACACCCGTGCGACAAAGTGCATTTTTCCACATCTGCAAAATGGCTAATTTTCTGATGAATATCCGTGATACTATTCTTGTATATATGTTGTGGGTGCTCGTTAGAACCGGCTCGTAGTTGTGAATGTTCGTTAGAACTGGTTCGTTGAGGCGGTTGTAACGAGTACAGAAACCTATGTCTTGGGTGAGAAATAAGAAAAATAATGCTTACTCCTGTAAACCCCAAAGGGGGTATAAGGGAGTGTTCATTACACGGACTTGTTCACGTGATTGTATTGACATTTGGATAACATGGAGAACATTGTGCATGCTTTCATAGCTAAACATGTCAATACTCTGATGCAGATATTTGATATTTTACTCATTGCTGATGCAGATGCAACCATATAGATGACTATAAGTTATATAAGGAATCTGCGGGCCATATCGTTTCCTATATCATTCCCCATTTTGCACACAGCAGGAGTAAATTTTGAACTGACGAATTTATTCGGAAAATTGCTGAGATTTCTGCAAATGGTGAGGGCCCAATCAGATGTCACATGCTGTGGCGTCTGATCAGGGCCTACACTGTTCGCCACGTTCGCTGCTGTGGGTTCATATATCGCTCAGGTTACGTTGAGACGCCAAGTTCTTCAATGGATGGTCAGGTAGTTTTTCTCTGGGTAGGCCTACTCCAGTTTTAATCCATCTCTGATTAACGATCCGGGGGAGCTTACAGTAAAGACAGTTATCCATCGTCGTCGGCGCCTGTCGTCGTCGTCCCATTACAAGACTTTAAAAACTGTAAGTTGCCATAGCAAACAAATTAATGATCCGATTTTCATGTATAAAAACAATACCCCCACCCCCAACCCCCGCCCCCCACCCCTTGGATTCTAAAGATGAAAATTTAGCTCAATCGGCCGAGTGGCTTCAGAGGCTCCAATGGAGTTGTTTGGATCTTCGAATCCTTTGGCTCATATGAGGGATATAAGACCATTAAGATTCTCTTGATCTTAGCTCACCTGAGCCGAAGGCTTCAGGGGTGCACCGTCCATCGACGTCGTCGTCATCCGTCAGTACATAAGTTCTTCAAACAACATCTCCTTCTGAACCATTCATTGGATTATGACCAAACTTGACAGACATAATCCCTAGTTGGTCCTCCTTCAAAGTTGTTTAAATGGTTCCTGTTAATTGCACATCTAGGTCACAGGTGCTAAAAATAGAATTTCTAACTGAAAAAGTAAAAAAAAATCTTCTCTGAAACCGCAAGGCCCAGGTCTTTGATATATGGTATGTAGCTTCATCTAGCGGAACTCTACTAAGATTGTTCAAATTATAGACCTGGTGCCAAGACCACTTGTTTTAAATAGATTTACTGCGGAAAAAAAACTTTAAACATCTTTTCTGAAACAAGAAGGCCCAGGTCTTTGATATTTGGTTATATAACTTTAGTGGACCATTATCAAGAGTGTTCAAATTATAGCCCTGGGGACCCCGCTCAAGTGCACATTTGTTTTACATAGACTCATAAGGGAAAGCCTTAAAAATCTTCTTATTTAAAACCAGAAGGCCCAGGTCTTTTGATATTTGGTTTGTTGCTTCATCTATGTACCTCTACCATGTCTCCCAAGATTGTTCAAATTATAGCAATGGAGACAAACATGGCTCCGCCCTGGGATCCACATCTTTTACAAGACATCTAAGGGAAAAACCTTTAAATCTTCCTGTCTGAAACCAGAAGGCCCAGGTCTCTGATATTTTGTAGAAGCTTCATCTAGTGGGCATCTACCAAGATTATTCAAATTATAGCCCCGGGTCCAAAAATGCCGCCCATACCCCGGGCCCACTTGTTTTACATATATAAGTGAAAACTATTTAAGACTCTTCTCGTATGAAACCAGAAGGCCCAGGTCTTTGATATTTGTTATGCAGCTTCACCTAGTGGAAGTCTACCACGATTGTTCAAATTATATCCCTGGGGACAAAATGGCCCCGCCTCCTGGCCCATTTGCTTACTGTGAAGGAAAAACCTTTAAATATTTTCTTGTCTGATCTTGCCTGATCTTGTCTGAATCCAGAAGGACCAATTCTTTGCTAGTGGATATGTAGCTTAATCTAGTGGACCTCTACCAAGTTTGTTCAAATTGTAGCGCGGGGGACAAAAATGACTCCGCCCCTTGGCCAACTTGCTTTACAGGGACTAATAAAGGAAAAACCTTAACATATTGTCTGAAACCAGAAGGTCCAGGTATTTGTCTCTTTGAAATTTGGTTAGCAGCTTCGTTTTAGGGACCTCTATGAAGATTTTTCAAATTATAGCCCGGGGCGAAAAATGGCCCCGACCAAGGACCCACTGGTTTTAAATTGCATATATAGGGAAAAATTTTAAAAATCCTCTTATCCGGAATCGGAAGACCCAGGCCTTTGATATTTGGTATTATCATATGACGTCTTTGATTAGGTATGGATAACGTCGTGTAATAAAAATCGCATGTCCACACGTGTAATAACACATTGGCGGGCTAAAGTAACGTCATGACGACGTCCATGCCAAACATGCATTATTTATGGGAAAATGTCAAATTTAAAGGCGATGAAATTCGAGCGTTAATCAGAGATGGGTAAACGAAATCAGTGCTGCAGGAGAGAGACAAAACAAAACATGTCATTCCGTTCCAGAACTAGACATCCCACTAAGTCTTGCTTCGTTAAAACTACACCAAAATATTTGCCTGGAATACATCTTGATCAGATCTGAATATGGCTGATGTCAGATCAAAGCCAAGGCCACTAGGTCAAATTGCTTTAAAAACTTGTTCATCGCCTAGAGGCCGCAGTTTTCCTTCAATCCTCATAAAACCACACCACAATAGTTTTAGATATAAATGTATCAGAAAAGAAATCTGAATATAGGTCATATAGGATCCAAAACAAGGTCATAAGGTTAATTTGTTTTGACCCCTTGTTCCCCCTCTAGAGTTCGAAGTTGTGCTTTGTGAAACTGTTCAACAAAAAATGTCTTGGTAATTCCATGGTCAAGAAGGAATATGGGTCATATGGGGTCAAAACCCGCTCACTAGATCAAATTGCTTTAAAACCATGTTCAGCATCTTGAGGCGTTTTGCTGTACTTTCCTGAAACCATTAAAGAATGATTGTCCAGGTAATATCGGGAATGGCAAATGTCGGGTTCAGAATTTAGATCAAGTTGCTTTCAAACCTTGTTCACCCCCTAACACACAGTTTTGCTTTAACATTCATGCAGCTATGCAAGAATGTTTGCCCTCTAGTTTGAATGCGGGTCATATCGGTTCAAAGTAGAAGTAAAACAAAGATCAGGAATCGATACAATTAACTGACTCCACCCATCAAAGACACCAAAGGGAAAGAAATACAAACATTAAGCGACCAGACCATAACGGAAACCTAAACGAAGGAAGGCCATAAGGACAGTTACAAAAACTATATCACTGATCAAATTACTTTCAAATTTGGTCACTCGCTAGAGTCCACAATTTGCCTTCAATCCTCGTGGAACTGTACCAGAATGTCTGTCTTGGTGGTTCTTGGTGCTATCTTGTCTAAGATTGAATGTGGGTATCACCGTGATGTGCAATCAAAACTTAGGCCACTAGGTCAAATTCTTTAAAGCCTTGTTCACCCGCTAGGGGCTACAGTGTTGCTTTAATCTTAATGAAGCTATATCAGAATGTTTGTTACGATAATATCTTAGTCGCGAATATAAGTCATATCGGAAGAAAGACTAGGTCGCTAGGTTATATTTCTTTAAACCCTTGTTAACCCTTTACTATGCCACAGTGTCATTCTGCGTGACATTAACCGAATGTCCGTCGTGATGATGTTTCAGTCCAGCTCGAATATTGACTAAGCGGAGTAAACAACTAGGTCAAATGCCTTTAATTTATAGTGACCACAGATTTGCTTCACTCTTCGTGAAGTTTATCAGAATGTATGAAATCTCTTTCAGGTTCGAGTATACAGTGTCGAGTCAAACACTAGACAACTTAGTCAAATTTGTTTATTGCCTTGTTCACTGTCTACAGATACAACTTATTTGCTTCCGTCTTAATGAAACATGACCAGAACGTTTGTCTTCATGATAACGCGATAGCTTTTGACCTGATAAAACCAAATTTGAAATTTGTCATATCGGGTCAAAATTAGGTCTTATAATCTATCTGGGCACACCAGAATCTGTTCTCGCCCCCGCCTATCGGGGCTTGAAGAAATAGATTACGCTGCACGGTGCTTCCACACAGAACTGAAACTGACCACACATGAGTACTAGTAAACCGCTTAGAAGGACTTTGCCTGCGGAGGTAGAATGGTGAAAGTCAGACCGCCCAATGCATATAAGCTGTTTGGTTTCATTGGGCGACAGGGCTTGAGATGTCATTTCAACTCATTTCGAGTTAAAGTCCCACAAAATTGGAAGCAACGTCTCTAAAATGACCTAAATAGTGTTGTTGGGGACGTTAAACCTCAATTCAAACAAAACAAAACCAGAGTCCCTCAATGACTCAGGTGAGCCATTAAGAACCATCTTGGTCTTCTTGTTCGTATATCTCTGTATGGAGGGGCACTGTGTTAAACATGGCTTACGGCTCAATCAATTAACATCGGACTTTTAGTATTTCAGTTTGAAGATTATATTTGTGTCCATAAAATACATTTAAAAATTAGAAAAAAAAAACAACAACAAAAAAACCATGCACTTTCAACAATGCACGATTGGAAAATGTAATCGACACCAAAGAATGTTAAAATACATAATTAATTTGTTTGGAGGTTTTGAACTGACAGTTTGTTTGTTTGATTGAAGGTTTAACGCCCCCGTCAACACTGTAAATGTCATTTTGGAGACGTTGCTCCCAATTTTGTGGAACTTTTACCCGACATGTAGATGAAATGACATCTCAAGCCTTGCTGCCCAATGATGACCTAGTAGCCAATGTAACGATTTTTAGCATTTAAAAACAAACAAAAAAAAATGAATATAATGAATAGACCTAGATTTAGCCCTATTATACAACAAGAGCTGTCGCGTGACAACATAGCTCGCCTGTTTCCCGACTTCAAGATATAAGGTAACATTTATAAACCATGAAATATAGGTCACACTCACCTTGATATATTTGAGATCAATAATTAGGTCACATGGAACATATATTCCAGAGATTTCATTTCAGAATCAAATTGGGTCTGAATTATAAGGCAAAGTCCTTGAACCATGAAAATAGGTCACAAGGACCTAGATATATTTCTATGTCAATCATCGGGTCACATGGAACTAATAATCCAGGTGAGACATTTCTCCATCAAATAGTATTCAACATAATAGGAAAAATCACTGAACCATGAAATATAGGACACACTGATATAATTCAAGCTCAATCATGGGGTCACATGGAATAAATAATCCAGGTATGACATTTCTCCATCAAATAGTGTTCAAGATAATAGGCAAAATCACTGAACCATGAAATATAGGTCACACTGACCTGGATATATTTTGTGGTCAATTATCGGGCCACATGGAACTAATAATCCAGGTATGACGTTTCTCTATCAAATAGTATTGAAGATAATAGGCAAAATCACTGAACCATGAAATATAGGTCATACTGGCCTAGATATATTTTGAGGTCAATAATGGTGTCACATGCAACTAATAACCCAGGTATAACATTTCCACATCAAATAGTATTCAAGATAATAGTCAAAATCACTGGACCGAGAAATGTAGGTCACCATGACCTAGATATATTTTGCGGTCAATTATTGGGTCACATGGAACTTATAATCCAGGTATGACATTTCTCCATCAAATAGTATTTGAGATAATAGGCAAAATCGCTGAACCATGAAATATAGGTCACAGTAACCTAGATATATTTTGAGGTCAATAATGGGGTCACATGCAACTAATAACCCAGGTATAACATTTCTCCTTCAAATAGTATTCAAGATAATAGACAAACTCACTGGACCGTGAAATGTAGGTCACCATGACCTAGATATATTATGCGGTCAATCATGGAGTCATATGGAACAAATATCCCAGGTATGACATTTCTCCAACAAATAGACTTCAAGATATAAGGCAAAATCACTGGACCGTGAAATGTAGGTCACCATGGCCTAGATATATTTTGCGGTCAATTATTGGGTCACATGGAACTAATAATCCAGGTATGACATTTCTCCATCAAATAGTATTTGAGATAATAGGAAAAATCGCTGAACCATGAAATATAGGTCACAGTGACCTAGATATATTGTGAGGTCAATCGTGGAGTCATATGGAACAAATATCCCAGGTATGACATTTCTCCAACTAATAGACTTCAAGATATAAGGCAAAATCACTGGACCGTGAAATGTAGGTCATCATGACCTTCACCCTTTTACACTTGAACCAATGTCACTTGATTGGCTGATGTATAACCAATTGTGTCTATAACTTGTTAGTATAATAGAAAGGTATACAACAAATTACAAAGGTGTCCTGGATTTTGACACCTAGCCCCACCCCATCCCCACTCCCAGGCATGAACCCAGGGGTGTGTTGTCTTTGAATCTCAGAAGACACTCCCAGGTATCGAAGTTGTAAATATGAATGCTTTGTGATGAGTGACTGTTAAGATATAAGCATTTCTAAAACTTTAACACAGAATTACAAAGGTGTTCTAGATTTTGACCCCTAGCCCCACCCCGGGGCATGAACCCAGGGGTCTGTTATCTTTGAACATCAGAGGACCCTCCCAGGTACTTAAGTTCCAAATATGAGTGGTCTGTGATGAGTGACTGTTGAGATAAATGCATTTGAAAAACTTTAACGCAGTGTGACGGGAACGCAAACGCAAACGCAAACGCACACGCGCACGCCATCCGAGGTGACAACAATAGCTCTCCTTGTACTTCGTACAGGCGAGCTAAAAATATATTTCTTCAGATTTACATGCTGCAGCTTGCTGTAACACGTTAATGCCGCACTCGTCAGCTGGCAGAAATAGGAAAATGTTCTGTATATATTGGGCTTTAGGGATAATGAGATGCGTGGGAAGCAAACACTCAACTAGTTAGTAGCATAGACGGGTGTCCGATAAGAGAAAATGTTACTTTGACACTTTGCAGAATAAGTCCATTGTCAATGATGGTGGTCGACAGGTGGATTTTACGTAGGTTGTGGGGAAAAGAGTATGAAGACATACAACAACCGAACCTGCTTCCCGGCACTGGCTTGTGCCTATGAAAAGGTAATTGTAGATGTTCCTTATAGAACTGTTTGCATACTCTTAAAGCCACTTCCTTAGAACTAGAAGTTGTTCATTGTCGTTTTTTAGCCTACCTGTCACGTAGGGACAAGGTGAGCTTTCACATTACGTCCGCCATCCGCCATGCGTCTGTGCGTCTGTAAACAATTTCTAGAAACGATATCTTCTAAACCACTGATCAGATTTTGACATAATGTCACAGGAATGATCCTTTGATGGTCCCCTTTCACAGTTGTTCAAACGGTTCCGGTCCGTGGCACATCAAGGTGACAGGAGCCAATAATAGATTTTTTTTCCTGAACCATAAATACTTCTACCCTGAAATCGCAATGCCCAGGTCTGTGGTAATTGCTTTGAACCTTTATCTAGTGGACCTTAACCACGATTGTTTAAATTATAGTCCTGGGGCCAAACATCACACCGCCCCTGGACCCACCTGTTTTAAATAGACTTACAGGGGTAACCTTTAAACATCTTGACTGAAACAAGAAGGCCCAGGTCTTTGACATTTGACATGCAGTTTCAAGTAGAGCCTGGGGCCAAAAATGGCCCACCAGTTTTACATAGACTAAGATTGGGAAGAGGTTTAAAAATCAACTTGTCTAAAGCAAGAAGGCCCAAGTCATTGATATTTAGTTTGAAGATTCATCTTGTGGCCCGCTGCTAAGATTGTTCAAATAAAAGCACTGGTGCCAATCTCCGCCTTGTGCAGTAGAAACTTACCCTCAATGTGTGCCCAGATAGTGAAATGCATCAGCTGTGTATAACTTATATGGGAACCACCGACTCATAAGTCTAGCTTCTGATTCCAGCCCTTCTCCAAGCCACGCCCGGTTGTCACCATGAGGCATTGTTAGCATAAGCACTTCATCTTTCCATGGCGTATTAGGATCTGACCCTCAATGTCCACAAGGTGCCTAGACATTGGCATACATGTAAGCTCTGTATTGCTAAAGGGAATGTCATAAGTCTAGCTTCTGATGCTAACTCTGTTAGTCCCGCCCCTACCCCACCCAACCCCAACCCTTGTCACCATGTGACATTGTAAGTAAGACTGAGCCAGTTCGTCGCCTTCTGGTGCATTAGAATCTGACTCTGACTGTCCAAATGGTTCCAGATAGAGACATTCAAGTCAGATCTGTGTTAACAAAGCGAACCACCGCCTCATCTTATGCCAATCCCCGACCCTCCCACCCCGCCTTTGTCACCACGGGCATTGTCAGTTACATTGGGCAACTGTCGGCTCTGCATTGTCGAAGGAAACTTTTGAAAGCCTTCATCCCCTGAAAGAAAACAATTAAGAAGGCATGTTACATAGATGACCCTCAGGCAAAATGTCAAAATTGATTCCCTCCACTGAACGTGATTGCCACAAAAACTAAAAAAAAAAAAAAAAAAAACTTTTAAAATGACTTCTACTCCTGAAGAGGTAATAAACTGATTTTGAAATAATTTCACAGAAATGCTGCTTGGGTCACTGTCAAATAAAAAGGCTCAAACCGCTCACTCCATCTTATGTTACCTACCATGTTTCTGTACAGAAAGGATCAGGTGAACGATCCAGGGCCATTTTGGTACTCTTGCAATGTCTTGTTTTCAACAATGTCAATTAGGCCGACCAGATGACGTCACGGCTATTTCATTGAACTTTGCTTACTGCTGGTACCCAACTTTGATTCAACGTTAAAACAAAGTTCGTAACGTAGGTTTCACGTTGATTCAGCACTGAATCAACTTATTGCTGGAAGCTGTTTCTCAGTTGACTGACTGTGATTTTTATCTCACCAGAGCCAAATGATCCGGGGGAGCTTATAGGATATGCAGTTGTCCGTTGTCGTCATATGTCGTATATCTGGTGTCGTCTGGCGTCAACACTCTCATGAAACCACTGAGCCGATTGGGCCCAAATTTCATCTGTAGCAGCCCTCGGCTGGGTGAGTGTAATTGCACGACCCGCAGAAAAAGCGACCGACTGAAGTCGGTTGATTTTCTAAGAGTGCCCTAAAATCACCGTGTCATTCTGTCATTCTGTCAGCCTGTCCGTCCGTAACCCGTTTGTGAATATTGGTGATAGTGACTTAACCGCTTGGAATATATAAATAATTTTTGGCATACTGATAGATATCAATGAGATCTAACCAATGAAATTGCGAAATATTACATTCCATGTAGTATAGCCTCGCCGAGGCGAAAAATGTGCAAATTTTCGAACTGCTTCTTCTCGGAAACCGTTGGGCCGATTGAAGTCAAATTTCATATGGAGCCTCTATGGGATGGGGGAAACCAAAATTTGCTCATTGGGTCCAGGTCACATGACCAAAATGGCCGCCAAACCATATATGGTCTGTCTGTCTGTCCGTCCGTAACCCGTTTGAGAAAATTGGTGATAGTGACTTAATCGCTTGGAATATTTAAACAATTTTTGGCATACTGATAGATATCAATGAGATCTAACCAATGAACTTGAGAAATATAACATTCCATTTAGTATAGCCTCGCCGAGGCGAAAAATGTGAAAATTTTCGAACTGCTTCTCCTCGGAAACCGTTGGGCCGATTGAAGTCAAATTTTATATTGATCCTCTATGGGATCGGGAAAACCGAAAATTGCTCATGGGGTCTAGGTCACATGACCAAAATGGCCGCCAAGCCATATACGGTAAAAACACTTCAAAAACAGTCTTTTCCAGAACCACTGGGCAGATTTCCACGAAACTTGATAAATAGCATCTGGGACGTAGGCCCATCATCAATTGCTAAAATGGTGACCCTGGGTTGACTTTGACCTTCTTTGTGCCTAGGTCAAACTTTGACACATATGCTTTTGTATTGGAAAAGTGAGATTGCATTTTATTCTGCAAACGATTCAGAACACAGTACTTAAGTATAAGATACATTTTTTCTCCTTACGATAAGGCGCATTTATTGGGGGAACCGTTTTAGGTCCAGGTCACATGACCAAAATGGCCGCCATACCCATATATGGTAACACTCATAAAGCTAAAAGCATCCGGCGGGTCGTGCACTTCAGCTGAAACACTGGTTTTTGTATGAAAATCAGCTGTATAAGTTTCCAAAGACTTATAATGGGGAACATTAAAAAATGTCATTTACTGACAAGCGTCTGCAGATATTTTGACAAAACTTTCATAGAAATGTCCCTTTGGCAATATTCTATCTGTCATATGATTTAAGGCCTACTGCTCATATTTATTGGTTGCCATGAAAACCAAAATGCCAAAAAAAAAAAAAAACAATAAGAAAAATTAAACAAAATCACCTCCTCAGAAACCATATTCTTTTTGAGGCTGAGACTTCGTGCAGATATCATCTTATTAGCCTTTGCAGGTTTTGTGTTTTTTTTTTTATTATTAAATTCGGTTCTTTAGTTCGGTTGCTATGACATCTTAAGATTTTCCATAGACATACAATTGGAAAACTTGAAAAATGGTACTTTCTGCCGAGCCTTTGCGGATATTTTGATAAAACTTTCACAGAAATGTTCCTTTAGCAATCTTATACCTTTTATGATAAACGGCTTATTAGTTTGAATGCTATGGCAACTCGTAGTGTCCATAGAATTATAATTAGGAAAATTGCAAAAATGGCATATACTGCCAATTCATTGCAGATATTTTGACAAAACATTTATAGCAAGTTCCTTGAAGCAATATGTTTTTGTGCAACTGCTGGTTTTGCAATGGGGGTTCAAAATTCAAAACCACTGACCCAAAACGTCCCCTTGGGACATGCAAAAATCCGCCAAAATTTTGTTTCGAAGCCCCTCCCCCCCCCCCCCCCAAAAAAAAAAAAGGCGTGACAGGGCCATGACCCAGCTCCATCACATTATAAAAGGCCAAAGCATCAATCAGAAACCTTTAAGATCCCTACCTCTAAACTATATACATTGCCTTACATATTCTTGCCCCTAATGATAAGATGCATACAAGCACGCCACTCGGGGGCACCGAGGGTGCCCCGGCCTACCGCCCCCCCCCCACCTCCACACACACACACTGACTACAATAAAGACCTCATATTTAAAACCCACCCCTAGAACTTTATAAACTCGTGTTTGTTATTGAAAGAGACATTCAGTGACACCAATCTGGGCGTCCCCCACCCCGGGATGCACTGGGGTCATGCCTCATCCCTCTTCTGAGAAACTCTTCAGACCCTCACCCCTAAACCTTATAATATCATGTTACTAATGATAAGATGCATTCAGTGACACCAACCTTCAGGTCCCCTTGGGTGACTCTGACGATGCCCAAACCTCTACTTCTTAAAATGGCATGTATCTCAGAAACCGTTCAATTCCCAACCCCTAAACCATAATATATTCATGTTCATAATAACAAGACTAATTCTGTCACACCACCCTTGTGGTCTTCCGGATTGTTCTGTAGCAATGCGCCACCCTTCCAGTTCATAAAAGGCCATATATCTCAGAAACAATTTAGGTCCCAATCTTCGATCTTTTTTTGTTTTTGGGTGGGGGTGGGGTTGGGTTTTATGGCCCTTTAAAGATTATTCAACTTATATCGAGCCGATTGTTTATCAAATGTGGACGAAAACCGGAGTACCTGGAGAAAAACTACCTTCCGTTGCAGAAGTTGGCGTCTCACATGTGAGCCGAGCAAGGTTCGAACCACAATGGTGAGAGACCTAATGGTTAAAAGGCAGAGCTCTTACGCACTAGGCCACGGATGCTCGTTAGCCCTTAATCATATCCTTGTTCCTCATGATAAGACGCATTCCGGCGGACAAACTTGAGGGTCCCCGCGGGTCCACAGGAGCTATTCATCACCCCTTCGCTTCATTAAAAGGCCTCATACCTCCAGAACCATCAAGGTTCCCACACCTGAACCATATATATTCTTTGTCCTAATGTTAAGACCTATTCAGTGAAAAAATATTGAGTCCCGAGTTCCACCGAGCCATGTCCAAACCCCTCCACTGCTAAAATGGCCTAATGTCTCAGGAATCATACATATCCCCGCCACTGAACCATATAATGGCAAATCCATTAATAAGGGCTCCCTTGGGTCCATCCACAACCCTTCCACTTCATAAAACGCCTACTATTTCAGATATGAAGTCCACTTTGGTGGTCATTTGAGTTTGGGGGTTCGTTTTGGGGACTTAATAATCGGTCGGTAGCTGCTAATGTACCGTGCCCACCTAAGCTGTGGTGAGTATTGTGGCACATGGGCCTCTTGTTTTAATTCATTCCACCTTTTACATAGTATAAGAAGTGCATCAGTCATACTTAGTACATACTTACATCTACTAGCACAGGCATGTCAATATGAATGCTTCACACAGATTTGGTTAACGTACCACAAGTCATCCTTATTCTATTTACATATATTTCATGTCTGATTGACAATGCAAAAACGATGCATCGCTTCATTTCTGACGCGCTGCTACAACAACAGCTATGAAACAATAACTGGTATGATTCTCCATTTTAAAGATTACGACAACTTTACACCAATCACATTGTCAGCACAATACTATACTAAAGATAAATTAATTTTCTTTTACAGCTGATCATGAAAGTATGAACGCTGTGGGTCGCCTGCAAAGTAAATGAACCCCGAAGGGGTTCAAGTGAAATTAGCTAGCCACCCACTGTCGTGCATACTATCATGAACAGCATAAAAATAAGTTTATTTCTTATTAGCTCACCTGAGCCGAATGCTCATGTGAGGTAATAGTATTCCAATGCTCCGTTGTCCGTCGTCCGTTCACATTTTCAATTAAGTATATCTTCAAAGCCAGTGGGCCAATCATGATTAAATTCCACACGAAGCATTGCCAGGTAGGTGGAAAGAACGCCTATTGTTTGGGGGCAGATCAGATGGAAACTCTTGTTGCCATGGCAACATATAACTCACATAGACTCACAATGGGAAAAAACTTACAAAATGTTTCTTTGAAACCACAAGGCCCAAAGCTTAGATATTTAGTGTGTGGCAACGTCAAGTGGTCCCTTACATTAGTACTGCCAATCATTCCCCAGGGATCTAATTTGACAACGCCCTAGGACTCCTTAGCTTCCACAGACTTACACCAGGGAACAGGGCTTCAAAAATATTCTTCTCCGAAAGCATAAAGCTCATAGCTTAGATATTTAGTATGTAGCAACGTAATATGGTCCCCTACATAAATCCTGCAAATAATGCCAAGGGGTACAAATTAGCCACGCCCCGGGGATCATAAGCTCCCATTGACTTACCAAGGGAACAACTTAAAAAATTTTCTTCTCTGAAACCACAAGGCACAGAGCTTAAATGTTTACTATGTAGAAATGTCAAGTGGTCCCCTACATTAATCCTGCCAATCATGCCCCTGGGGTCTAAATTGGCCAGGCCCCGGGGCTCCGTAGCTTCCAAAAACTTATAATGGAAAAAAGGCTTCAAAAATCTTCTTCTCCGAAACCATATAGACCATAACTAAGATATTAAGTAGGTTGCAAAGTAATACGGTCCCCTACATAAATCCTGCCAATCATGTCCCTGGGGTCTAAATTGGCCAGGTCCCGGGGCTCCTTAGTTTCCATAGACTTCTGATGGAAAAAAAGCTTCAGAAATCTTCTCCGAAACCATAAGGCCCATAGCTAAGATATTTAGTAAATAGTTTAGATGCAAAGTAATACTGTCCCCTACATAAATCCTGCCAATCGTATCCCTTGGGTCAGGATTTTCCACGCCCCGGGACTCATGGAAAAATTGGAAAACAACTTGAAAATCTTCTTTTCTGAAACAACAAGGCCCAAATCTTAGATATTTTGTATGTAGCAATGTCAAGTGGTCCCCTACATAAATCCTGTCAGTCATGCCCCTGGGTCCAAATTGGCCACACCCCGGGGCACCTTAGCTCCCATAGACTTATGATAAAGAAAAAGCTTAAAAAACTTCTCTGAAACCATAAAGCCTATAGCTTAGATGTTTAGTATGTACCAGCGTGAAACGATCACCTACATAAATCCTGCAAACCTTGCCTCTGGAGTCAAAATTTTCCACTCCCTGGAGTTCATAAGATCCGTAGATAAACAATGGGAAACACTTAAAAAATCTTCTTCAAAAGGCCCAAAGCTTGGATATTTAGTACGTAGCAGCGTCAAATGGTCCCCTACACAAATCCTGCCAATCATGCCCCTAGTGTCCAAATTAGCCAGGCCCCGGGGCTCCTTAGCTCCCTGTACTTATAAAAACGCCATAAAAACTTCTTTTCTGAAACCATTACATTAAGCCCATAGCTTAGATTTATTACGTACTAACGTGAAATGGTCACCTTCATAAATCTTGCCAACCATGCCTCTGTGGTCAGAATCGGCCACGCCCCTGGGCTCATTAGCTCCCATAGACTAATAATGGATAAAAACTTTAAAAATCTTCTTCTCTGAATCCGAAATGCCCAAACCTTAGATATTTAGTATGTAGTAACGTAAAATGGTCCCCAACATAAATCCTGCCAATCAGGCCCCTGGGGGTCCAAATTAACTCACAGCGGGGCGCCTTAGCTACCATAGACTTATAATGAAAAAAAAATGTTAAAAAAATGGTCTTCTCTGAAACCATAAAGCCCATAGCTTAGATATTTTGTATGATGCAACGTAAAATGACCATCTACATAAATCCTGTCAACCTTGCAGCAGGGGTCAAAATTAGCTCCTATAGACTTATAATGGAAAAAAAACTTTAAAAAAATCTTCTCTGAAACCATTCGTCTCTGAGCCTTGATGTTTCATATGTAACAATGCTATGTGTTGTCCTATAAAACACTGCCAAGTTTGTAACTACAAGACTATAATAAAAAAGCAAATAAATTTTGATCTTTTTTTCTGAAACCATAAGGCCCAGACCTTAGATATTCAGTATGTAAAAACATTGAGTGGTCACCTACATTAATCCTACAAACCAGGCCCCTAGGGTCGAAATTGACTAAACCATGGGGCCTTTTAACTCCTACTGAGGCCTCTGTGGTGAAATGGTTATGCTACACGCCTGATAAACCAGGGATCACAGGATAGACCGCAGGCTTCTCGAAACTTCCAGATGAGTCTTTAAACTGAGGTCCTGTTTCTGTTTCACCTTAGCTGTTGGTGGAACGTAAAACTAAAACACACTCAGTCAATAGCTCCTGTGGACTAATAATACAAAAAAAAAACTTAAGAAATCTCCTGAGAGATTAGACATTTAGTATTGTTACAACATCAATCGGTCACCAGCAATGGCTATGGCGTCTAAATTGGCCCTATCCGTTGGCTCATTATCTCCCACTGATTTATATATGGAAGAACTTCAAATAAAATGTTCTGCTCTGAAACCATGAGGCAAACAGCTTACTAAAATGTTCCTCATGTGAGCGGTAAGGCTCATTGAGCCTCTTGTATTTATGTTCTTTGCTCCTCATCACTGGGCGCAAAAATGTTTGTAGGGCAAACCTTTAAAGCTGAAAAATAACACGCTGTTTTTCTACGAAAAGATAAAGAGCGTTGACGCCGCTAACGCTCAATCAGATTATAGAGAACAATGGTTTGTACTGACGTCATATGACGTCACTGAAAATCATATGACACAATGCGTTCATGGAAGTACGAAGTGCATTGTTTTCTATAGGTTTACATTAGGCTTTACACTGGAAGTGTAAATATTAACATATATGCTTATGGAAATCAAATAATCTCAATCATGTTAAGTAGTCCTTTAATATACTTATGCATGTATAAATGTAATTCATTCTGCTCAAGCTAGAGTCTATAGTGTAGGTTAATATTTTTATATACTGTATACTGAAAAAAGACACTTTCGAGTGACGATTAGTTCTTTCTTTTTCTAGCCTTATGCAGAATCAACTATGGCATCTTCAAGCTAAGAATGTTAACCAGATGTTAATACTAAATGCGACGTTGGCGTCACAGATGAACTATTTGGCGTACGTGCCGTACTATGGATTGGAATGGCGTTGATAGCACTTAATACGTGGGCTACAGTGTACACTGAACGCTGTTTGGTGTGGCGTCGTTGGGATGGTAATGTTTTGAGTTGACATGTGTGACACTGGACCGTGGCGTGTTGTGGCGGAAGTATGCATCTGCAAACTCATTTTGGTAAATGAGTCCCAATGCGCAACTAGGTGAAACGGAATATGACAGTTTGACTAAACATTAACTTCATTTTACATGCCGTGACACATTGTTCATTTCATGAATTATTTCTACGACTGATATTTTGCACGTCAACAGCCCAATGGTATGGTATCCGCATGTACGTAGAGGAGCAGATGGAAATATATTGTTTTGCGTTCGTATGCTATGGACAAGGAACACATGCTTTTTAAAAACCATCATTTAGGAATTCCATTGTATGAAACTAGAGACTGAGGGCATATTCATGAGTTATACTTATGACACCCCCAATTCCCCCACCCTCCGCCACCACAACGGGTGAGGGAGACCTATTGTTTTGGCGCGGATCCCGTTTGCGATGGAATCGGCGCTGGTATGGTCTGTTTCATCACGAAAACACGCCTATAGAAATTTGACCCCTTAAGCCCCACTTTTATAATGTAAACCTTGGGCTTACAGGGGTATACCATATTTTTCTTAATTCTGCTCAAAATTCTGGTGGTAATTTTTTACCAATACATTTGATTAGGCATGTTGTCGTAATCTCCTTAACCTATTGGTTGATTCTGACTTAACTTGCCTGATTCTATCACTTGGCTGGGGGAAACAGTCATTAGGCTTTGATGGCCTTGGCCTTATTTTCAAGGGCACAGGTCCCCGATAACTGTCAATTTCGGCCAAAATGGCTCGCCTGCAATCTCTCTCATGAACATATTGATGAATTTTGTCACACTGGGTACAATATATCACTGCAGCATACGTAAGATTTGATTAGGTTTTAATGAGCTTTACCTTATTTTCAAGAAAAGCTGTCAGATTTGGCTCATCCACACCCTGTCTCGTGAATGATAGTTTGAGTTTTACGTCCCACCAACAGCTAAGGTTATACGGAGACGGGACCTTGGTTTAAAAACTCATCCGAAAGTCTGGAGAAGCCCGGGATCGATCCTGCGATCCCTGGTTTACCAGGCGACCAGTGTAACCACTACACAACAGAGGCTTCTATGTCTCGTGAAGGAATCGATGAAATGTGTTCACACTACCAAAGATTTGATTAGACTTTGGTGACCTTGGCCTTAATTTAAAGGGCAGTGGCATGGCTTGTCTGCACCTTATCTAATGAACGAATCATTGAAACTCGGTCAAACTAGGAAGCATCAATGCGGATCAATTTGTTATTGTTAATATGTTTGATACTGCACTTGAATTGAGGGCGAGGGTTGAAATTTCATATACTCCGAAGTTACACACCCACCCCTCTCCGTTGGTTTTGCTGCTGACCGTCTCAAGGTGATCGTTCGGTTCGCAGTGTCTTATTTGTTAATTGGATTTGTGCTGTTGGTTCATGTTTCGTCTGATGTTTTTGTGTGGGCATCCATCATGTCCATGTCGCTTACATTCTTTAGGTCGCTTGAGATGGCTGCTTTCTTTCATCGAGGCTTTTCCTGAGTGACCTTTTCATACTTGTTTGGTGCAATATATCATTGCAGCATACCAAAGAGTAGATTAGATTTTGATGACTTTGACACAATTTTCAACGACACAGCCTCCTCGCCATCGCCCCTCCTCCTCCGAAAAAAAAAAGAAAACCGTGAATTATGGCTTCCCCTGCGCCCTATCATGTATCTCAGAAACCGTTCAAGCTTGCATTGCTCAAGCTTGGTATAATTTTTATTGCCACCTACCAAAGATTTGATAAGATTTTGGTGACCCTGATCTTATTTTCAAGTGAACAGGCACCTCCATACCCCAGAAAAGTCTGTCAGTTTTGATTTCTTGGCTTCTCTGTGTTCTATCCTAAACATATTGCTGACATTTGGTCAAAATTGGTATAATTGATCATTGCATCCTACAAATAAGGATTATATATTTTAGTGACCTTGACTTTTTTCCTAGGTCACAGGCTCTCGAAATTTGTCAATATTGAGCAAATAATGGCTCGTATGCACCCTGTCTCTTATGAATTGATGAATGTTGGACAAGTTGGTACAATATAGATTCCAACCTAACACAAATTTGATTACATTGTGGTGATCTTGACCTTTTGTAAGGTCACATGCTCCCGAAAACTGTCAGTTTATGCACCTTAGATTTTGGTGACACATACCTAGATTTTGAGGTCAAATAGGTGTTTAGATATTGTTTATGGTGTTGGGGGCATTGTTTTCCTCTGAAAATATTTTTAGATCCATTTTGTCGTTTGCTCATTGTGCTTGCTTTTGATCAGATAATTGCTAAGTGGATATTTGTTAAAACATCTTATTCTGACATTTCATTCGAGCATCCACAATCTACATTGCTCAGAAACATAGATTCTACCCAGCAGGCACATGCCGTTAATACAACGCCGCCTCAACGTCGATGCAACCACATGTGCCCGCTGGGTAGGGGTTTGATTTAACCAAATCATGGAGTCAATACAAACGATCATCAAGTTCTTCACTCAGTTAATATAATTCAGTGTTTTGTATTGTTAACGGTGACAATTCTAACGAACATAGATCATAAATGTTTGTTCGTCACTCATTGTAAACTCTTCTATGTTTTTCTTTCTTTGAGGCGATTCAAACGAAAATCTATAATTCTGTTCACTCCGTTTAATTTTCTATGCATTCGTAATACACATTCTTGCATTCATGCATCAGTAAGCAGTCAGCATCAATGACTTATACCTGTTTACAATGGTTTGTTTGTTTGCATTGTGGTTTTTCGTCCCTATCAACATTATTTAGATCATTTTTGAGACATTTTTGTCGAATCTGATGACACTGAAATGAAATGACTTCTCAGGCCCAACAGTCCATAGAAACCGCTTGGGTTAAAGGAGCGGCTCGACTTGCATCGTTTCTCCTGGGCAATCATAGACCTTGGTGGTTTACCAATACTTTTAGCTCTTCGTGGTGGAAAAACAATGCAGCCCAATCTATTTCTCCAAGCCCCGATGGGTGGGGGCTCGTTTACAATGGTAAAGCTTGGATCTGAATGGTCGTGCTTCGGACAGATATAATGTCTTATTTCTAATGCTTTGTACATGTGCATCAAACTCCTCAGAAGTTTGCTATTTCGACGAACTTTTCCCAGTGTACGCAGAAAACAGAATACTTTTTGCAGGCTTGGGATTGGTCCCAAAAACGCTTATATTATCATGTTTGGGATCGATCCCAAAACTGATATGTTTAACGTGCAAAAAGAAAAAAAAAACAAAAAAAAAACATTTTGGGATTGATCCCAAAAAACAAAAATTCACCTAATTTATAAATATGTTAATTATTTTCTGGGATTGATCCCAAAATGATAATCTATTTAACGTGTTAAAAAGAAATCAGAAAAATTTGGGATTGATCCCAAAATTGTTTATATCATTTGCAACTGTGTTGATGTGTTGAGATTTATTTTCGGGATCAATCCCAAAAAACACGAGTGCGTGGGATAATGCTTTTTTTCAGTCTTGGGATTGGTCCCAAAAACGCTTATATTTTCATGTTTGGGATCGATCCCAAAACTTATATATGAAACATGCAAAAAAAAAAAAAAAAAATTTGGGATTGATAAAAAAAAAAAATCACCTCATTTATAAATCTGTTCAGTAATTATTTTCTGGGATTGATCCCAAAAGGATAATCTATTTAACATGTGAAAAAAAAAATAAAACTTTGGGATAGATCCCAAAAATATTTATATCATTTACAACTGTGATGATGTGTTGAGATTTTTTCCGGGATCAATCCCAAAAACAGGAGTGCGTGGGATAATGCCCTAAGATAATGAAAATTAGTCTTGTATATTTGAACTTTGTACATGCTTTTTATGTGTTTGAGAAATTCTGTGCCCAAGATTTTTGAAAAAATGACCAAGAAAATCGTAAAAAATACCGTAAATTATCAAAATATGACCAAAAAAAAGAGGAAATAAATATATTTTCCTCTTTCAAAATATACTTGGTTCCATGTAACCTTACTTTTACTCTATGAAAGTTGGGTTCAAGTGAGTCAAAATTATATAGGCGTGTTTTTGTGATGTGTTTGAGTGTATGATTTGCGAATATATTTATTTTTATTTTGAATAACCGTTTGACTTTTATGTGCAAGAAAAGTATGTCGTTTTTGTTTTCTGCTCGTGGTGTTTTAAACGTTTTTTATGCCGTTGCTTCTATCTATCGTGATAAATGCACTCACTTCTATTTAAGAAATAGATCAGCTCTAACTGTGATTTGTTGAGTAATAAATCACAGTTTGGAGGTCAGTTTTAAAGTAGATCAAATCACGAGCGCGTATCGCGCGTGATTTGTCTACTTACAACTGACCGACAAACTGTGATTTATTACTCAACAAATCACAAACTAGAGCTGATCTATTTCTATTCTAACAGGCTGAAAGATCGGCAATGATGCTGTTGTTATCTTCAAAATCTCACAACTTTTCGCCATTGTAAGAAGAAACCCCGCTAAAATTATCGACTGAAACACATGCATTTATATCCTTTTCTAACGTTTTCGATGCGAGATTATGACGTGACACCGTCTAACGTCAAGGACATCGACTAGTGGCGTCATGAATTGGCAGTTTTTAATGACGTCCCTCGTCACGCTCTTCCGAGCTGTGATTTGTTACAGAATAAAACACAGTTATTTTCCATTGCCTATATAGGCGCGCTGTGTTAGAATTTTATACAAAAGCGGTTAACCAGTACAGGTTTTTCGTCAGAAATTGACAACTATTTTCTTACATCAGCGGACGATATGGAATAACCGTGACCCGGCTCTTCAAGTACAGTTATTTCTATGGGACGGGAGAGTCTTACCTTGTCTATTTTTTCTCGTGTCATCAGATTTCTCAGAACTGGTACTGGCTTTACAGACATATCTGCAATACAAAAATACATGAGCCTAAGCTTGAGAAAATGTGCCTTAGGTCACCCGCATCGAGACGACTATTATTAATGTTGCGTATCTACGCAGCCTCACATGATCGCAGTGTAGTTTTCCCTTTGCGCAAATTCATATCCGGAGACATTGAAGCTCAATATACAGTAACATTCTTAGACTAAGACCATGTTCGGGGCAACATTTATCATGAGGGTAATATTTCTACAATGCCCGATTTTGATATTTTCTCGCTTCTGGATTGTCGAAAGCGTCAAATTAGATCGTACGGCAGCAGAAAAAATGGCAACTATAAACGTAAATTACGTATTTTTAAAAGACACACTACCAGGCCGAAGCGACTGTCCATGATATTATGAATTATGGACGCCACTCAATGCTTGCATTTCTAAGTTCATATGGCGAATAAATTCTACAATAGTTCTTATTAGTTATATCATGCTGTTCTTTTAACTAGAGGCTATCCTCAGCATGTTCTTCGTCCTTTCATCGATTCTTAAATTAATCACAACTGTCATTACATCAAAATATCGTTCGGCCCCCGCCCATAGGGGCTTGAAGAAATATATGGGCTGCATGATGCTTCCACGCAGATCTGAATCCGGCCCGCACACTAGTACTGGTAAACCGCTTAGAGGATCTAAGGCTGCCCAGGCAAAGTGGTGCCCATGAGTCGGACCGTCCATGCTTATAAACCCTATTGGTTTCATTGGACGACATGGCTTGAGATGTCATTTCATCCCAGTGGCGGGTAAAAGTCCCACAAAATTGGAAGCAACGTCTCCAAAATGACCTTTACAGTGTTGACGGGGACGTTAAACCTCAAATCAACCAACCAAATCAAAATATCGTTTGGATTTTATAGATTTACCTAGTTTCAAAAGGACCGAAATATCGATTGCCTTCTAAAAATTGATTTCAATAGGTGTAGAGATGAAATCGCTGCTATTTTGAATGAATTTGGTAATCGATTTGTTTGCTTGTTTGTATTTGAGTGTAACGGTCCAGTCAACTCTATTTTAGATAATTTTTGAGCCGGTCAGTTAAACTTTCCACACTTTACCTGGGCAGGCTTATACGTAAGCGGTTAACCAGTACAGTCCACATTCTTTCGCCAGAAACTGATAATTGGCCTTCTTAAATCAGCGGATGGGAGAGAATGACCGTAGAAAAGATTTCATGATCAGTCTCCACGAAAGAATGTTGCCGACCCTGGCAAGTATCGAACCCGCGTCCTCTTGATCATCAGTCAGACGCGCATCCGACTGAGCTACCGCGGTCGGTTGGTAATCGATGATATAAACGAGAGTGTGTTGAGCACAAAGTCCCCAACGAATGGAAACTTAGCATTCTGAAACTATTGATAAACGCATTTCTTTCTATTCTAAAAATACGAACTTTTTACCCCCTAAACCCAAGTTGTCTTTACGTCACCTGAAACTAGGTCTTCAAGAATTTCATAAGAAGTTTGTTTTGGCTCCAGCAGACAAGGGCGTAACAATGTGTTCGTTGTTTGACGGCTCCCCTATGTTAACACATTTCAGCAAGAGTTTGGTGGTACTATGGCCTATGAACTGTAGCCTTTGGCTGTAGGGAGGGCTGTATTTATTGACCACATTTGTCATTCAGCCACCAAGTTCGCTTTTTGTGTTACAGAAGGCCAAGTCAAGCCTCCTACGTTATATTGGTTAGCTAAACTTCATAAAGGGCCATACAAAGTACGGTCAAAATCAAGCTCTTGTACCAACACTGAACTTTCCAAATTATTAACTTCACGTTTTACTGCCATCTGGTAACATGTGATTAAATATATTGAGACAAAGTATGCGAAAGATCAGGGAGAAATCTGTTTTGGTCTATAAAATTTCTAATGAAGTTTTAAATAAATTTGTATGCTGACGTTTTCGTGCTTCAAGTCCGTCTACATATGATTTTTCCACCCTTTACACTATACTACCTCATACTCTTATATAAGAAAAACCTAGTGATTTAATTGAATGGTCATTTCATAGGTAAGACTCCATCTATCTTGCATGTAATGTAACAAATGCTTTTTTCACTTCTGAAGCGCATAAAAATTATACTTTACGGTCATGTCAGGAAATTTGTGAAACTCTCACCCTTCTACTTGACAATATTTAAATACGGTTTGGTACTAAGTTATTAAGATAAGTTGTGGGTATTCCGATGGGTACGAATTGCGCACCCCTTGTTGCTGATCTGTTCTTGTTCTGTTATGAAAGATACTTCATGATGTCTCTTTCCGCTGAAAACCAATCTGAAATCATTGAAGCCTTTAGCTCGACTTTTAGATCTTTGGATGATTTATTAAATATTGCCAATACCTATTTCGATTGTTTGATCAGTCAAATATACCCCTACAATTTCAGTTAAATAAAGCAAATTCTTCTGAAACCGAGGTCCCCTTTTGGGATTTACTTGTATCTATTGCAGATGGATTTGTTTCCTACAAAATTTATGATAAACGCGATGAGTTTGAGATTATATATTTTCCTTTCGTGGATGGTTATGTTACTCGTGCGGCATCCTATGGCGTTTACATTTCAAAATTAATTCGATTTGCCAGGGTGTCATATAACTGATTTCAACACTCATAATAAATTGTTAACTGCTAAACCATTACTAACCTGTACGACATAGTGCATTTTTCCCATCTCCAAAATGGCTACTTTGCTGATGAAAATCCTTGATATTTTTTTCTTATAAATGTCCATAACATAGGTTGTGTGTGCCCGTTATAACTGCCTCATTGAGTCGGTTCTAACGAGTACCCTAAACCTCTGTCTAGAGAAGAAATAAAAAAAATAATAAATACCCCCGTTCACCACGATTTTCTCGGTATAAAGTGGGGTTTTTAGTGGGGTCTTCATTTCACAGACTTGTTCACGTGATGTTTTTAATCAGGGTTACCGGTATCAAAGACCACGCAAAGCCTTTTCAAAATTTTATAGACGTCATTCCGATTTATTTTCAAAATTTAATGTTGGACTTTTATCTCTTCTGCAACAAGGTCTATCGGAACCCGAATTTTATGGTGACTTAGTATATAAATTCAACAACTAAATATAATTGCAAAGACTTCAGCACCCAATTGCGTAATTTTTTTCTTGGATATAAAAAGAATGGGTACAACATAGATGTTATACGACAGACTGCATGCATGGTAGTTAACCCAATCACGGTTGACAACTTTGCTTTCCTCTTTAATTGCACGCCGGTGGGTCAGGCCTAAAATTCTGTGACGGTTCCAGCGTAAAATGCCCATCTGAGTCTACCTGTTGGTTTTCTTTTGCTCCAGCATTTCAGTGGTTTCTTGCTGTCGAGTCCTCACCGTTGTTTCATCTCTGTGGTTGTTTGTTGTTTGTGTTCACGGAGATGTTGCACTGATGAGTTAGGAGGCGTCCATGCGGACTGAACAAACTATTTGTCAAAATCGCGACGAAAGTAAGGGCGAGGATTGTGGCCACGTAACATCGATTTAAGCCCCCTAGTGGAATTCGTTTCACAAACCGTTCCAAGGCGGTTCTTCTGTAACGGTTTATTTTTGTTATGGTTTGTCTTGTGTTTGTATCGCTTATATTAATTTGTTTTGGATAGCAAATTGGCCGTTTTGTGGGAAAGTAACTGGCCTTTTGGCTTTCCGCTATTGATATTTCCATTAGGCTCTGTTGTTTCTTGTTTGTGTTTATTTCCCTTTGGTGTCTCTGGTGGGAGCTGTGGGTTAATTGTATCGATTCCTGATCATTGCCTTCACTTCTGTTTAGATAGAATTTAATTTTCGGTAATGTTGATTGGTGCCTAATGCTCTGTCTCACGTCGGGCCCATCGGAGACGAACTGTTGGTTTTCTTTTGCTCAAGCATTTCAGGGGTTACTTGCTGTCGTGCGCTCACCATTGTTTCATCTCTGTGGTTGTTTGATTTTTGTGTTTGCAGAGGTGTTGTACTGATGAGTTAGGAGGCCTTCATGCGGACTGAACAAATTATTTATCTAAATCGTTGCGGAAATAAGGGCATGGATAGCGGTCGCGTAAAATCGATTTAAGCCCACCAGTGGATTTCGCCTCAATGACTGTTTCAAGGCGGTTCTTGTGTCGCGGATCATTTATTGTTTTTGTTTGCCTTTGAGTGTGTGTATCGATTATACTTTTTTGTTTTGGATAGCCAATTGGGCATTTTGTGGGAAAGTAGCTGTCCTTTTGGCTTTTCGCTATTTGTGTTTCCGTTAGGATATAGTTAATTCATGTTTGTGGTGTCTTTGATAGGAGGTGTGGGTTAATTATATCAATTCCTGATTATTGCTTTCACTTCCATTTAGTTTATACCAATTTATTTTAGTTAGATTGCGATGGAAGCTCCAAGCTTATTGAATCGCTCTCGAACACTCATTCCGGGTTTTATCACGCGCGCGAGAGAGGGGCAGTGATTTTAAAACCAGTGCTACCCATTTACACCTTGGTCGAGCGGGGCGTTGTCATAACGTGTCTTGCCCAAGGACACACCTCGACTCCCGTGGCCGGATTCAAACCAACAGCCTCTCGATCATGTCGAACCCGCAAACCACTGAGCTGTCGAGGCTGACAGCTATCGACTCACTACTATTTAAGACCAAATTTGAACTGTCCCAAAGGTGGTCTCCTACTTTTAAAAGTATATTTTTGGCTTAATTTCAGGTGGTCATAATAGCGGAATTTCACTATATTCGAAAACACCGCGCCTATAAAGGCATCGAAAAGGAATTTACGATTTATTCTGAAAAAAAAATGACTTGGTGAAACAGCTTGATGAGTGACGTCTTAAAAGTCGTCATAGAATGACGTCACTAGTAGATTACTTGACGATAAAGGTTAAGGCGTTATTTTCTCGCCTGAAAAGAAAATCACACTGGGACTCAAATGTGTGCGATACAGTCAACAAAGGAAACAACAAAATTGTTGTCGAATTTAAGTGTGATAGACTGATGAGTTCGGAAATAGAAGTGATGGCAATGATCAGGAATCGATACAATTAACCCACAGCTCCCATCAGAGACACCAAAGGGAAAGAAACACAAACATTAAATAACAGACCCTAATGGAGACATCAATAGCGGAAAGCCAAAAGGACAGTTACTTTCCCACAAAATGGCCAATTGGCTATCAAAAAGAAAGAATATAAGCAATACACACACTCAAAGACAAACAATAACAAAAATAAACCGCAAGAGAAGAACCGCCTTGGAACGGACAGTGAAACAAATTCCACTGGGGGGTTTTAATCGATTTTACATGGCCACAATCCTCGCCCTTACTTCCGCCGCGATTCAGACAAATAATTTGTTCAGTCCGCATGAAGGCCTTCTAACTCATCAGTGCAACATTTCCGTGAACACAAAAAAATTAAACAACCAACGACATGAAACAACGGTGGGGACTCGACAGCAAGAAACCACTGAAATGCTGGAGCAAAAGAAAACCAACAGTTAGACTCCATGCTTCATGCTGACTGAACAAATTATTTGTCTTAATCGCGATAGAAATCGTTAGGGACTCATGAAACCTAATGTGACATTAATGCAGGATAGAAAGGGACTGTATAGGAAAGTGTTGTCTGTGATAGTCTATAACGAGTAATAAGTATGGGAGGGGTGTTCGAAAACTCTTTCTAAATGCAATATATATTCCAAAATCACGGAATGGCGGATACAAAAGGGACTGTATAGGAAGTGTTGTCTGTGATAGTCTATAACGAGTAATAAGTATGCGAGGAGTGTTCGAAATTTATTTCTTAACGCAATATATATTCGAAAGTCACGGAAAGGACTGTTCAAAAACCAGTAAAGGCCCCCGCCCATAGGGGCTTGAAGAAATATATGGGCTGCATGATGCTTCCATGCAGAGCTGAATCCGGCCCGCACACTAGTACTGATAAAGCGCTTAGAGATTCGAAGCCTGTCCAGGAACCGCGGTGCAGTTCCATGCTCAAAAACCCTATTTGTTTCATTGGGCGACAGGGCTTGAGATGTCATTTCATCTCAATGTCGGGCAAAAGTCCCACAAAATTGGAAGCAACGTCTCTAAATGACCTTTACAGTGTTGACGGGGACGTTAAACCTCAAATCAATCAAATCAATCAAAAACCAATACGAAAGTGTTGGCTGATCAAAACTTATATTGTGTGTAAATATACCTGAAATCCACAAAACAGACGTGAAAGATATGACCATGAATCGATACAATTAACCCACACCTCCCATCAGAGAATCAAAGCTTGACTTTAGAAGTTTAGCAGTTAACAATTTATTACGAGTGTTGAAGTCAGTTACATGACAAGGCATTCTGGCAACAAAAACATCAAACAACCACAGAGATGAAACAACGGCAGCAGGAAACCACTGTAATGCTGGAGCGAAAGAAAGCCAACAGTTAGTCTCCGAAGCTGAATTATTATTATTTATCATATGACGTCGTGCCTGAGAGTGTAATAACGCCATGTAATAAATCCGATAATCCACTAGTGGATTAAATATGCAAATCAGTTAGATACGCCGCGTTACGTTACATGTACGACGCCCTTAATGACGTCGAGTTTACTAATTGCGAAATATTGAAATTTTCGTTAAACAATCCTGAATAAAATGCGTTTCAAATGTCATATGATAAATAGAATCTTGCATCCGTCCTCATGTATTATTGAATTTATTACAATTGTTGAAGAAAAGGAATAATAATTCAATAATACATGAACACTCGTGTAAGATCCTCTATATATCATTCTAACACAGCGCGCCTATATAGGCAATGGAAAATAACTGTGTTTTATTCAACAACAAATCACGGCAAGGATGAGCGTGACGAGTGACATCATTAAAAACTGTCAATTAATGACGTCAGTATTCGATTTCCTTGACGTTAGACGGTATAACGTCATATTCTCGCATCGAAAACGTTAGAAAAGGATATAAATGCATGTGTTTCAGTCGATAATTTTAGCGGGATTTCTTCTAACAATGGCGAAAAGTTGTGAGATTTTGAAGGAAACAATCACATTATTGCCGATTTTCAGCCTATTAGAATCGAAATAGATCAGGTCTAGTTTGTGATTTGTTGAGTAATAAATCACAGTTTGTCGGTCAGTTGTAAGTAGACAAATCACGCGCGCTACGCGCTCGTGATTTGATCTACTTTAAAACTGACCTCCAAACTGTGATTTATTACTCAACAAATCACAGTTAGAGCTGATCTATTTCTTAAATGAAAATTATATTACTCCTAGTCTTAGTCCCGAAACTACACACGCCTCACTAGGCAAATCCGATGGTGCTGTTTATACAACCATCACGCAAACATGCCTACACAGTTTTGACCCCCTTGAACCCCATTTATATACAGTAAAACTGGGGTTTAGAGGAATAAACCTTATTGTTTTCATTTCTGCTCTAAAATATAGATTGTTGGTTCTAACGTGTACCCACAATCTATATTTTGAGTAGAAATAAGAAAAATACTAAGATTTTTCATCATAAACTTACCTTTTTTACTACGGTAAAATTTACAGTGTATCTGTATAGGCGTGCTTTCGTAATGTCTACAGTGGCAATGTTTCCACTCCACCGCTGCCACCAATATAACGTATGCTGGGTCTTCCACGAGGTAAAGCAACTCGGTCATTTCTAACTGTGATGTATATCGTTTTACATTACGATAACACATCCGTGTGATTTTATACATTTTTCAAACCTCAGAAAAGGCAATTTTTCTGATGAAAATTTGTGATATTTTCCTTATTTATACTCCAAATATAGGTTTTGGGTGCTCGTTAGAACCGCCTCATTGAGGCGGTTCTAACGAGTACCCACAACCTATGTCTTAGAGCAGAAATAAGGAAAATACTGTTTACCCCCGTAAACCCCAGTTTTCTCTATATAAAGTGGGGTTTAGGGGGGTCTTTATTTCACGGACTTGGTCACATGATGACTTTTTGAAAAAGCCAGCACTGTACCCTGTAGAATGGCTAAGTCTGCATCGGTATGAAGACAGGGCACATCAGCATTTATATACAGATAGCAGACAATGAAGGACTTTACTTACGCTTTAAGGCCTACAAAATTACTTAAAAGCATGATTAGATGTCTCGACTACATCACGAAAACACGCCTATAAAATTCTGACCCCCTTGAACCCCATTTTTATATAGTAAAGCTGGGCGTTTCAGGGGTAAACCTTATTTTTTCTTATTTCAGCTCTAAACTATAGATTATGGGTACTCGTTAGAACCGCCTAACGTGTACCCACAATCTATAGTTTGAGTAGAAATAAGAAAAATGTCACAATTTTTCATCTTATTTTTTTTCCTATTTCCGGTGATGGAATTTACAATGTATTTTTATAGGCGAGTTTTTGTAACGACAAGCCTAAAAAACGAAAGATGAACATACTTAACTGTGTGCTTTATTCCGTTTATTGAGAAAACATATATTAGATGCTTGAAATTGCCAACTAAAGGTAACGAAAACCATGTATCAAACAGAGCACATCATTACGGAACCCGGGAATGGACATAATTTTTTTTATATGTTGTGCGAACAAGATATTAAGTTGTGCGGACAACATAATTTATCTTGTGCGGACAACATATTATCTTGTGCGCACAAGATATTATCTTGTTCGCACGACATATTATCTTGTTTGCACAACACCGATCTTGGGAAGTTGTGGGAGCAAGATATTATCTTGTGCAGACAAGATATTATCTTGCTTGCACAACATATCCTGTGCACACAAGAAAATATCTTGTGCGGACAACATAATATCTTGTTTGACAACATATTATCTTGTGCGCACAAGATTTTGCGCACAAGATATTAAGTTGTGCGCAGGATATTATATTGTGGGGACAAGATATTATCTTGTCCGCACAAGATATATGTTGTGCGGACAAGATAATATGTTGTTCGCACAACTTAATACCTTATGCGCACAAGATAATATCTTGTGTGGACAAGATAATATATTGTGCGGACAAGATATTATCTTGTGCGGACAACATAATTTAACTTGTGCGGACATATTTTCTTGTGCGCACAAGATATTATCTTGTTCGCACGACGTACAATTATTATCTTGTTTGCACAGCATAGATCTTGGGAAGTTGTGGGAAAAAGATATTATCTTGTGCGGACAAGATATTATCTTGTTTGCAGAACATATTATCTTGTGCGCACAAGGTATTACAAGATATTAAGTTGTGCGCAAGATAATATATTGTGCGGACAAGATAACATCTTGTGCGCACAAGATATTATTTTGTCCGCACAAGATCTATGTTCTGCGGATAAGATATTATCTTGTTCGCATAACTTAATATCTTGTGCGCACAAGATAATATCGTGTGCGAACAAGATATCATGTTGTCTGTACAAGATAATAACTTGTCCTAACAAGATAATATCTTGTGCGCACAGGATATTAAGTTGTGCGCAAGATAATATATTGTGCGGACAAGATAATATATTGTGCGCACAATTTATAAAAAAAAAGAAAATTAATGTCAAATCCCGGGTTCCGTACATCATTGACAGTTCGTCTTTTATGACCTTCAGTAAGTTTGTAGGACGCGCACCTGTGCTGTATGATGGGTGTATGTTTCTTAACCCTTTTTGTACCAAATGGAGTCTTTGTCACAAACATATAAATTACATAGCTGAAAAAGCCTGGACAAGAATAAACATCATGAGGAAACTTAAATTTCAACTTGACCGGAAATCCCTTGAAACCATCTATATTGTATTTATAAGACCGTTACTTGAATATGGCGATGTCATATGGGACAACTGTACCCAATATGAAAAACGAGAACTAGACAAAATACAAAATGAAGCTGCCAGAATAGCAACGGGCGCAACAAAGCTAGTTTCTATAAACGAACTCTATTCTGAAGTTCGATGGGACAGTCTAGAGCAGAGACGCAAGAATCACAGATTAACTCTTTTCTTTAAAATAAAACACAATTTAGCTCCTCAGTATCTAACTTCTTTGGTACCTGAATCTATTAGCAATGTCTCTCATTATAATTTAAGAAATTCAAATAATCTGCGAGGAATCAATGCTAGAACCAATCAGTATCAACATTCCTTTCTGCCAATGACGACCAAAGAATGGAATAATCTGCCATTAGAACTCCAACAATGTAATTCTGTAAACTCTTTCAAGTACAACTTAAACAAAGAAAAAGAACACACACCGAAATATTATTACACTGGTAGTCGCCGTGCACAGATCTTACACACTCGTTTGCGTACTCACTGCAGTTCTTTAAATCTAGACCTGTTCATGAAAAATATCTCTGAAACTCCACTATGTAGTTGTGGTAGCATCGAGGACTCGCAGCATTATTTCTTTCACTGCGTGCACTATCAAACTCAACGCACATCCTTAATGAATGCTATATCTACAATCCAAACACCTTCTTTAAACCTACTGTTGTATGGAAATTCAAACTTCTCTGTAGACATAAACAATGTCATTTTTGACAAAGTACACAAATTCATACTGGCCACTAAACGCTTTTAAACCTCTGGTAAATACATGTTGCAAGTATAACTTGTCCTGAACTATATATGGACTACCTGCCTGTGGATGTAAGCTTAGTCGTTCCTCTTACAGAAAGCCTTTTTCATATACATACATATTATTATACACTGTTTGGTTCTTATTGCTTATTTATTTCATTTCATTAGATTTATTTATTTATTTATTTATTGATTTATTTACTATAATTAATTAGTTTTGTAACTTCACTTTATTACATGAAATATTTCATTTGACTGATTTATTTATTTGGTAATTTAGTTATTTAGTATAATGAATTAGTTTTGTAACTTCACTTTATTACACGAATTAACTATCACAACATATAATTACAGCTGTCAGACAATCTACCATCAAGTTAATAATGCTAACATTGTAGAGGAGAAGAACTCTATAAGTAATTTACGCTTTCGTTCTAATCCTATATTGCTTGTATGTCAAATTTGTAACCATGTTATTGGATGAATTTTGTAATAAATATGTTTAAACCAAATGGAGTCTTCCTTCTAATATATATCATGAGTCCATTTTAAAATTAAGGGGTGTCAGGTTGTTTTTCTTCAAAATCTATTAGAAAAATGGCTGAACTTTTTGCAAACAGTGTAGGCCCTGATCAGACGCCGCGTTCTGCGGCGTCTGATCTGGGCCTGCTCTGTTTCCAGGGTACCCGTTTAGGGGTTTCTGGTACTAAATGGGTTAAACGCGGATTACTTGCGTAAGCGAAATCTGATTTTGTTTGTTGCATTCATATCAAGCGTGTCCCTAGTTAAATGTGCACGTATATTAAATTTCTTTCTAATATTTCTTTATAATATTTTGCTGTCGTGTCATTGGTGAATATCTCGAGGACATCCTATCTTCAAATGATATCTGTGTACATTTTTAATGTCCGCAATGGCCCTTACTTGGAGATTTGTTTGTTTGATTTGAGCCCTGTCGCCAAATGAAACCATAGGGTTTATTAGCATGGATGGTCCGACTCGCATCGCTTTGCCTGGGCAGGCTTAGATCCTTGAAGCGGTTTACCAGTACTCGTGTGCGGATCGGTTTTAGCTCTGCGTGGAAGCAACATGCAGTCTTCAAGCCCCGATTGGCGCGGGCCGAACCTTACTTGTAGAATGTACAATAGTTAATTCTACTACGAGTATATTTTCTCTATTTACCTCAAGTTGATTCATAGTTGTATTAGTTTTTCTTCTGAGAATAGTTGAAACAATCAAATAAAACCTCGCAGCCTAATCCATTTTGAATTAAGGCGTAACTAGACCAAAATTAGTGACACAGAGGCCTTTTTGATATTTAATCTTCATCAGTGTGTCTCAACCCCAAAAACGAAGCGGATAATGGACAAGACCCGGCAAACACAGCACATCCCCCTCCGAGCTCACACCGACCGACGTAGCTCATGAGACAGGTCACCTGGGGGCATCATGTAAGAGACGCCTACCCTAGGACTTGTAGCCCCCCCCCCCCCATCAGCAACACATGGCCCACACTCCACGGAAGTCCCCGGCATCAGGAAGGAGATGTCCAAAGTAGCGAGACTTGCAAAATTTAAAATATAACAAAAAGTGGCAACCAAATCCGCTACGAAACATGTCTCACCTGACAAGTCAGTCTTAGTTTTAGAAAAATTAGAATTTTATACTCCAAAAATTAAAGATATAATGAAGTTATTTAAATCAGTACTTGAGTACTGACGTCAAAACCGCAGTATCAACATCAGCACTAAGGATCTGATACTGGGCTGATGATACCCTCGGGGATATCTAGGTATTTTATCTGAGCAGGACCAATGTGTAAGATACGTCAGTTGGCATTACGAAACCACACCTATATAAATACACTGTAAACTTTACCGCCGAAAAAATGAAATTTTTAAGATGAATAAAAAGATAGTAAGAAAATTATTACTCTTCTTTTTTTCTACTTCAGAGCACATAACAAATGAAATAAGCATATTTTAAGGGTGAGTGCTCCTGCGTTATCGGTATCCCGGTTTGAAAATTTATGGGTTTTGCCTCATGTTGGACCAGAAATTTTCATCAAGTGGTCTTATAGGACATTTATGTGGTCTTAAACTCTTAAACTGTAGTTGTTGATTTTGCTTTACATACAGTATTTGCTTTTTCATTACGAAACACGCCTATACAAATACATTGTAACCTTTATCGCTGAAAAAAAATGAAACTTTTAATAGGAAAAAGTGTGGCATTTTTCTTATTTATGCTCGAAATATAGATTGTGGGTGCCCGTTAGAACCGCCTCGATGAGGCGGTTCTAACGAGTACCCACAATTTATATTTTAGAGCAGAAACAAGAAATATAAGGGCCTGTAAACCCCAGTTTAACTATATAAAAGTGGGGTCCAAGGGGGTCAAAATTATATAGGCATATTTTCGTGATTTTGAATTTATATTGCAATCCACAGTGTTGGGAAACAAATCGGAAAATCTTTGTTTCTTTTGCTTTGCAGTCTAGATGTGTGTTCACTATATACCTTAAAGAGTATATCTGCAAACAGTTAACGATTATCAGCTACCTAATTCAACCGGGCCATTTTCACATGAACGAATATTATTCTCGTAGACAAGGTACCATGACACTTCAACCAAAAACCATGACGTCCCCTAGACACCCGGCCTCAAGACACCTCGGCCCATCACGAAAACACACCTATATAATTTTGACCCCCTTGAACCCCACTTTTATACAGTAAAAATGTAGTTTACAGGGGTAAACCTTATTTTTCTTATTACAGTAGGGATCTTTTAACCTGCATAGGGAGTTCGCCTTGCACAAGGGAGTCCAGTTAACATTCCGATCCGAAGAACAGTGCACTATGTGGCATTTATCCCTGCAAATATTGCCAGTGGAGCATGTTCGGACACCAAAATTTTATTACCGCTACGAGGACTGTTCAAATATGAAAGCAAGTAGAACGTTTTCTCATGCACTAATGCGAAAATCACCTGGAAATAAATATTACAGCGTAGAAAAACATTTTACCTATACATTGATACCAAACCTGTAAAAATCCGTCCACTTTAGCCATGTATATCATTCGATAAACATTGTCTACTCTTGTATACTAATTCAAAACATGGTTGGAAGAAGGTCAGAGTACGCCGTTGAAATACGGTCCTATATTAAGAATCGGTGTATTCTTTGTATACGATGCAAAGACATTTTTGATGAAATATGTTCGGTTTATGGGCATAATGAAATGTCTTTTCCGACAGTTTTTCGTTGGTGTAAGAAATTCAGCTGTGGACTAGGCTCAACAGAAGATGCACCACTTGATCGTCGGCCGAAAAGAGCAACATCTGCCAAGATGGTTGCTAGAGTGAAAGAAATAGTTGCTACCGATGCACGATACACCACTAGGCAAATAGCTAGTATGATTGGCATCTCAATAGGAGCAGCTCATACAATTCTAAAACGGGATTTGAAAATGAGAAAGATCTGTGCTAGATGGATTCCCCATCTGTTGACAGATTAGCAGAAAAAGACACGCGTTCAGTGCGCCAAGAAGTTGCTTAAAAAGTTTCCAAATTACAATGCACGGTCCTTCGCTAATGTCGTCACAGGTGACGAGACATGGGTTCACTTTTTGTAGCCAAAACGAAAGATTCAGAACAAAATATGGGCAACAAAGTATTACAAAAGACCATGCATTGCAAAGCGGACCATGAGCGTCAAGAAGGTAATTTATGCCATATTCTTTTCAAAGCAGGGCCCTGCTATTCAGGTTGCTGTGCCGTAAGGCAAATCTGTAAATGCGAATTTTTACAAGAATAAAGTTCTTCGAAAATTGAAGAAATATTTCAAAGAACGAAGACCCGCAACTGGTTTGGCCAATGTCAGATTACTACATGACAATGCGTCAGCGCACAAGGCTTTCATTGTGCAAGACTATCTGAAGCAGGAAAAGGTTGTTGAACTCCCTCAGCCCCCGTATTCCCCTGACCTTGCCCCGTGTGACTTATTTTTTGTTCCCGCGGCTGAAAAATACTTTCTGGCCGAAAATTTGTACAGCGCAAACACCTCGGTTCTGCAATATTCCAGTGCCTTCATAGTATACCTCGAAAAAACTACCAAAATGCATTAGAAAGGATTAGAAGACTGGAAGTTTATATATCTGTTAAAGGGGAATACCTTGAGGAGACAAAATCAATTGTTCATCGAAATCTATCACGGAATCATTTTTATGTGCTTAGTTGCATTCATATTTGAACAGTCCTCGTATTGGGGATCAAACCGGGCTAAGGGCCTCTAGCAATAATTTATTCGGATGGGGTTATTAACCTCTTCTGAGCTGATTGTACATAAGTAGTTAATTAGTGCAACGGATTTTTTTTTATGAAACTGACAACTGCCTTTCTTGAATCGGTTGAAGTGACAGGATGAGAGTACAAAAAATTCCACAGTCAGTCTCCAAGAAAGTTTGCTTATGACCCACAGGATAAAGTCAGTAACCGTGTGGAAACTCACATCACATAAAAGAAGGAAAACATAATGCGGCTTCTGATCGGGGCCTACCCTGTTTGCATAAAGTTCAGCCATTTTTTTTAAATAAATGTTGAAGAGAAACACAATCCGACAATCCTAAATTTTGGAATTGACTTGCGCTATGTATTAGGTGGAAGATACCATTTGGTACAGATTGGGTTAGGTATTAAAATAGTACATATTTTACACTCTAGAGGTCGGTGCCCCGGCCATTGGGGCTTGGAGAACTATCTCAGGCTGCATGGTGCTTCCAAACAGAGCTGAAACTAACCACACATTGTATGAGTAGTAGTAAACCAATTAGAAGAACAAAGCCTGCTCTGGCACAGTGGTGTGACTCCAATGATTATAACCTTTTTGTTTTCATCACGTGAACAAGTCCGTGAAATGAACACCACCTACATTATTTTTCTTATTTTTTCTCAAAGACAAAGGTTGTGGGTACTCGTTAGGACCGCCTCAATGAGGCGGTTCTTACGAGCCCCCAAAACTTATGTTTGCATTAAAAATAAAACAAGAGAGCCATGCTGGCCCTGGATCGCTCACCTGATCAATAGTATAACAAGTTGGCCCCAGGGAGGGCCATTATTGGCTCCAGTGCTTTAATGTGCATAATGTTTAGGGAGGTCTTAAAGGTGAAGCTTCATACCAAACATCAACAAAGGCTATAATTTAAACAATCTTGGCAAAGGTCCACCAGATGAAGCTACACACCAAATATCAAAGACCTGGGCATTGCGGTTTCAGAGAAGAATAATTTTTAAAGGTATTCCCTACATAACAGAAGTGGAGGCAATGATCAGGAATCGATATAATTAACCCACAACTTCCATCAGAGACACCAAAGAGAAAAAAAAACACAAAAACGAAACAACATACCCTAATGGAAACATCAATGCAGAAAGCCACAAGGACAGTCACTATCCCACAAAATGGTCAATAGGATATCCAAAATAAAATAATATAAGCGACACAAACACCTAAAGACAAACCATTACAAAGACAAACCATGGCAGAAGAACTGTCTTAGAACGGTCGGCGGAAACGAATTCCACTGGGGGGCTTAAACCGATTTTACGTAGCCACAGTCCTCGCCCCTTACTTCCGTCGCGATTAAGACAAAATAATTTGTTCAGTCCGCATGAAGGCCTCCTAACTCATCAGCGCAACATCTCCGTGAACAAAAATAATCAAACAACCACAGAGATGAAACAACGGTGAGGAAACGACAGCAAGAAACCACTGAAATGCTGGAGCAAAAGAAAACAAACAGTTAAACTCCGATGGGCCCGACCAGCGACAGAGCATCAGGTACCAACCAACATAAGGTTTTACGTTGGAACCGCCATAGAATCAGAGGACTGACCCACCGGCGTGCAATTAAAGAGGAGAAGCAAAGTTGTCAACCGTGATTAGGTTAACTACCATGCATGCAGTCTGTCGTATAACATTAATGTTGAACCCAATCTTTTTGCATCGAAGAATGATTTTACGACATTGGGTGCTGAAGTCATTGCGGTTATATATTTTCTGAATTTACATACTAAGTCATGATAAAATTCGGTTTCCGATAGACCTTGTTGCAGAAGAGATTTATGTCCATTATTGAATTTTGAAATTAAATCAGAATGACGCCTATAAAATTTTGAAAAGGCTCTTCGTAGTTTATGGTACCGATAACCCTGATTAAGAAGTTTAGCCGTTAACAATTTATTACGAGTTTCGAAGTCAGTTACATGACTACACACTCTAGCAAATCGAATTAATTGCGAAATATAAACGCCATAGGATGGCGAACGAGGATCATCATCATCCAAAAAAGGAAAATTTACAATCTCAAAATCAAAATCATCGCGTTTATCATAAATTTTGCAAGAAACAAACCCATCTACAATAGATAGATGTAATTCCAAAAACGGAGCCTCGGTATCAGAAGAATTTGCTTTATTCAATTGAAGTTCTGGGGGTAAATTTGGCTGACCAAACCATCGAAATAGGTATTATCAATATTTAATAAATCATTCAAATGTCTAGAAGTGGAGCAAAAAGCTTCAATGATTTCAGACTGGTTTTCAGAAAAGGACACCAAGAAGTCACTCTCATAACAGAACAAAAACAGATCAGCCACAAGTGGTGCGCAGTTAGTACCAATCGGAATACCCATAACTTGTCATAATCACGAAGTACCAAATATTATGTAACTATTGTCAAGTAGAAAGGTGAGAGCTTCACACACTTTCTGACATGACCATAAAGAATAATTTTATGCTCTTCAGAAGTGAAAAAGGCATTTCTTACATAACATGCAAGATGTAGGGAGTCTTCCCTATGAAATGTCCATTCAATTAAATCATTAAGTTTTTCTTTTATAAGATTATAAGGAAGTGTAGTGTAAAGGGTGGAAAAATCATAAGTAGACAGACTTGAAGAACGAAAACGCCTGGATTTCAATTTATTTAAAACTCCATTAGAATTTTTTATAGACCAAAGCAGATTTCTACTTTATCTTTCGAAGACCTCAGATTCTATGACGGTTCCAACGTAAAGGCTTATGCTGGGTGGTACCTGATGCTCTGTCTCTGGTCAGGCCCATCTGTGTCTAACTGTTGGTTTTCTTTTGTTCCAGTATTTCTGTTGTTTCTTGCTGTCGAGTCCTCACCGTTGTTTAATCTCTGTGTTTTTTTTTATTTTTGTGTTCACGGAGATGTTGCACTGATGAGTTAGGAGGCTTTCATGCGGACTGAACAAATTATTTGTCTTAATCGCGATTGAATTAAGGGCGAGGATTGTGGCCACGTAAAATCGATTTAAGCCCCCCGAGTGGAATTCGTTTCCGCTGACCGTTCAGAGGTGGTTCTTCTGTCGCGGTTTATTTTTGTTATGGTTAAAACATGTCTTTGGGTGTTTGTGCCGCTTTTATAATTTTATTTTGGATAACCTTTTGGCCATTTTGTGGGAAAGTAACTTAACTATCCTTTTGGCTTTCCACTGTTGGTGTTTCCGTTGGGGTCTGTTGCTTCATGTCTGTGTTTCTTTCCCTTTGGTGTCTCTGATGGGAGCTGTGGATTAATTGAATCGATTCCTGATCATTGCGTCTACTTCTGTTTTGTCGCAATATTTTATCACATGTTTTTTGATGGCAGTAAGACATGAAGTTAATAATTTGGAGAGTTAAGTGGTGGTACAAGAGCTTGAATTTGCAATAAACCGTGCTTTGTATGGTCTTTTATGACGTTTAGGTAACCAATTTAACGTAGGAAGCTTGTCATGACCTTCTGTAACACAGACAGCAAACTTGGTTGCTGAATGACAAATATGGCCATCAACTAAAGCCCTCTCTACAGAGAAACGCTGAAGTTCATAGGCCTTAGTACAACCAAGTTCTTGCTGAAATGGGTTAACAAAGTGAAAAATAGAAGTAGAGGCTCCGGGCCCCTTTGGATTTACATAGACTTATATAGGGAAAATCTTTAAAAATCTTCTTCTCTAAAACCACAAGGCCTAGGCCTTTGATATTAAGTATGAAGCTTCATCTAGTGGACCTCTATCAAGATTGTTCAAATTATAGCACTGAGACCAAAAATGTCCCCGCTCCGGGGCCCTTTGGTTCTTAATAGACTTATATAGGTCAAAAAAATCTTAAAAAACTTCTTCTCTGAAACCGCATGGCCCAGGACTTTGATATTTGGTATGTAGCTTCATCTAATGGACCTCTACTCTTTTTAGTCTTTAAATGTTTTCACCATGTGCTAAAGAGCAGCCATGTTTCTTCAACTTCAGGTGCATGGAGGTGCCAAAGGGAAAATTTGGTCAATTTTGTAATGGAAAATAATTTTTGAAAATTATTGCTAAGTTTTGTTAGGAAAGTTTATTCAATGGACTGATTTGTGCTAAAAAGACACATTGGATGCAAATACAGCTCTGCATTTACGTTTGATATTTGACTACTTTCACCCTGATTGTTTTTACCTTTTGAAAATTAAATGTTAGTAGCAATAGGGCTACTTAAAGCCGAAATAGTATGCTTTTATGGAAATACTCACAAAAAAAACATATTTGAGATATTTATTTTTTTTTTAAAATTCATCTTCCCACTAGACAAATTTTCAAAGTAGAAGTAAAACAAAGATCAGGAATTGATACAATTAACTTACTCCACCCATAAAAGACACCAAAGGGAAAGAAATACAAACATTAAGCGACCAGACCGTAATGGAAGCCTAAACAAAGGAAGGCCATAAGGACAGTTACTTTCCCACAAAATGGCCATATGGCCATCCAAAACCAAAAGACACAAGTGATACACACAGTAAGTAACAAACAACAACATAAATAAATCGCCACAGAAGAGCCGCCTTGGAACGGTCAGTGGAAGATTTCCACTGGGGGGGGGGGGGGGGGGGGCTTAAATCGATTTTACGTGGCCACAATCCTCGCCCTTACTTCCGTCGCGATTTAGACAAACAACCTGCCCAGTCCGCATGAAAGCAACACAGAGTATAAGCCATTTTGTATAGTCCTTAAACAACAGGGTAGTTGAATTCTGGCATAAGCATCTCTTAGTCTATCGCTGGAAGGTTGAAACCATCGACTAGCCAAGCGGAAATTATGTTTTTGAGTATTTCTGTACCCCTGACTACATGTTTTGAAGGCCCATCCATTTGTTAGCTTTGTTCTAAATTTAGTCACATGCTCAGCTGATGTCTAATAGATGACCAACTCAGTATTAGCAGATTGATGGGTGGATCGATTGGCTCAATATTGTGGTCCATCCCTGCACCATCAGATCTTTTCTTCTAAAAATCATAATTTTAGCTATACTTACTTTCCTTCGAACATTGTATAAACTGAACGTTTACTTTTATTTCACCCATCTCCATCACCACTTGGGTTAACGGATCCTGTCTAGTGTCTCCAGGGGATGAGGTTTCTTTGTTGTTTTGGTTTTGGTTTTTACGGCCCTTTCAAGATTATCTCACTCATATCGGGCCGATCGTTAAACAGAGGTGGGCGAAAACCGGAGTACCCGGAGAAAAAACAGCTGTCATTCCGTTGCAGAACTTGGCGTCTCACATATGACCCGAGCGAGGCTCGAAACACAGCGGTGAGAGACCTAATAATCAAGAGTCAGCGCACTTAACCACTAGGCCACGGAGGCCCGTCAGGATGAGGTTTGGTGCGGGTGTGGGGGATCAAATAATTGAGATCATACTTTTTTGATTGCCAAAATGTTTTCTAGAAGTTATACAGATAATATATCCACTTCTATACCAAATCATAATACAATTTTAAAGACCGGCTTTGTCATTCATAAAACATGAAAGACAAGAAAATGATGTCATATTGACAGTGGCAAGCAGCCATGGGGAACGCTTTCTCTCGAACTAGATGCGACCAAGTGCGGTGATATGTTGACGTACGGTTGTCGGCCCTGCGCGGTACATTTACAAAGTAGAAGTAAAACAAAGATCAGGAATTGCTACAATTAACTTACTCCACCCATAAAAGACACCAAAGGGAAAGAAATACTAACATTAAGCGACCAGACCATAATGGAAACTTAAACAAAGGAAGGCCATAAGGACAGTTACTTTCCCACAAAATGGCCATATGGCCATCAAAAATTAAAAGGCACAAGTGATACACACAGTAAGTAACAAACAACAACATAAGTAAATCGCCACAGAAGAGCCGCCTTGGAACAGTCAGTGGAAGATTTCCACTGGGGGGCTTAAATCGATTTTACGTGGCCACAATCCTCGCCCTTACTTCCGTCGCGATTAAGACAAATAATTTGTTCAGTCCGCATGAAGGCCTCCTAACTCATCAGTGCAACATCTCCGTGAACACAAAAATCAAAGAACCACAGAGGTGAGACAACGGTGAGGACTCGACAGCAAGAAACCACTGAAATGCTGGAGCAAAAGTAAACCAACAGTTAGACTCCGATGAGCCCGACCAGAGACAGAGCATCAGGCACCAACCAACATTATCTCTCTAATTCTCAATAAGGCTTTACGTTGGAGCCGTCATAGAATCTGAGGCCTGACCCACCGGCGTGCAATTAAAGAGGGAAGCAAAGTTGCCAACCGTGATTGGGTTAACTACCATGCATGTAGTCTGTCGTATAATATCCATGTTGTACCCATTCTTTTTATATCGAAGAATGATTTTACGAAATTGGGTGCTGAAGTCATTGCGGTTATATATTTTTCTGAATTTATATACTAAGTCACCATAAAATTCGGGTTCCGATAGACCTTGTTGCAGAAGAGATTTAAGTCCAATATTGAATTTTGAAATTAAATCAGAATGGCGTCTATAAAATTTTGAAAAGGCTTTGCGTAGTTTATGGTACCGATAACCCTGATTAAGTAGTTTAGCCGTTAATAATTTATTACGAGTGTTGAAGTCAGTTACATGACTACAAACTCTAGCAAATCGAATTAATTGCGAAATATAAACGCCATAGGATGGCGCACGAGGCACATCACCATCCAAAAAAAGGAAAATTTACAATCTCAAAATCAAAGTCATCGCGTTTATCATAAATTTTGCACGAAACAAATCCATCTACAATAGATAGATGTTAATCCAAAAACGGGGCCTCGGTATCAGAAGAATTTGCTTTATTTAATTGAAGTTCTAGGGGTAAATCTGACTGATCAAACCATCAAAATAGGTATTACCAATATTTAATAAATCATCTAAATATCTAGAAGTAGAGCTAAAAGCTTCAATAATTTCAGATTGGTTATCAATGGAAAGCGACAAAATGAAGTCTCTTTCATAACAATACAAGAACAGATCAGCCACAAGATGTGCGCAATTAGTACCCATCGGAATACCCACAATTTGTCTAAATAACTTAGTACCGAATCTAATATAAATATTGTCAAGTAGAAAGGTGAGGGCATCACACACTTTCTGACATGACCAAAGTGTATAATTCTTATGCTCTTTAGAAGTGAAAAATGCATTTCTGACATTACATGCAAGATAGAGAGAATCTTCTCTGTGAAAAGCCCATTCAATTAAATCATTAAGCTTTTCTTTTATAAGATTATGAGGGAGTGTAGTGTAAAGAGTTGAAAAATCGTAGGTAGACAGACTAGAAGCACGAAAATGTCTAGATTTCAATTTATTTAAAACCTCATTCGATTTTTTTATAGACCAAAACAGATTTCTACAAGTCCATTATAGCGTGTGCTGTAGTTTCGAATATTTCAGGACTTAAAAGTTAAAAACTGGATGCACTTATCATTGAAATGAACGCTTTGAAACTAATTCGACTAGTTTTTGCATTTCTGTATTATTTAGACATGATTCATGTTATTTTTAGAATACTTTATGGATTTGATTGCACTTCTAATTGACTTGGTCTAACTTTAATATGGCGAACGAGACAGAACAAAGTTTTAACGAGGCTCGGCTGCCAATAAACGTTCCATGCTTTTAGTCATATTTTAAGAAAATATTATATCAATATAAAAAGTAGAAGTAAAACAAAGATCAGGAATTGATACAATTAACTTACTCCACCCATAAAAGACACCAAAGGGAAAGAAATACAAACATTAAGCGACCAGACCATAATGGAAACCTAAACAAAGGAAGGCCATAAGGACAGTTACTTTCCCACAAAATTGCCATATGGCCATCCAAAATTAAAAGATACAAGTGATACACACAGTAAGTAACAAACAACAACATAAATAAATCGCCACAGAAGAGCCGCCTTGGAACGGTCAGTGGAAGATTTCCACTGGGGGGGGGGGGGAGGGGGGCTTAAAACGATTTTACTCGGCCACAATCCTCGCCCTTACTTCCGTCGCGATTTAGACAACTAATTTGTTCAATATAAACATGTTTCCTCTGTGTGTCTCTATAAAACGTAGGCGCTGTGGTTTGTATGATGCAAGATCGTTGATATAATTCGAATTTTGTCTCATTTTAATGTAAGAGACATGCCATACAATCTTTCAGATTTATGTTCCTCTGTGTTAGTTAGTAGTGCATTCCCATTTACTTTATAATCAGCATATATAACTTCGGACAAAACATCAAATCCCACTTTCTCAAATACACGTTTTGAATAATTTGAAGTCCCTTCCCCTTTAATTATCACACTAGCAGAGCTTAAATTCAGATTGTAAACAAAATGAATAGCTGCTCGCATCATTTTTTCACCAATTCCTCTTCGCCTATAGTCGCTATGAACTGCAAATCCAAGGAAATGTATTACTTCTTCAACCCCATAATGCTCGAAGATGTTACAGCGTCTATCAAGTTCCCCAACTAGATCAAGAGCCTTTTTTAGGCGCTCTGACTTTATACTGTTCGGGTAAACTTTTTCTTCTCTGTTCATAACCTTAATCAGTCGGCAGCCGATGATTTCTCGTGTACTACAAGACACCAAAGCTATCGTTATATTTTGCTGTAGCCCTCCTCTATGTACACTCTGTAAGTTATCTCCCTGGGTCATATTCAGACTTTGTGCTATAGTTTCATGCGGCCAGAAATGATCCCTCAAAAAATCTAACATAGCTTCGACTCTTGCCTCCCGAATGATCTCGTACTGAAAACCCTCTATTGCGAAAGCTGGATTTGCATTGACCATTCCAATGGCCTGAAAAATATTTGCAAGTAAAGAATAAATCCAAAATAGAGAAAATTTACAATATCTCTCTCTCTCTCTCTCTCTCTCTCTCTCTCTCTCTCTCTCTCTCTCTCTCTCTCTCTCTCTCTCTCTCTCTCTCTCTCTCTCTCTCGTTGCACATGTGACAAGTTTACATTGTACAAGTTAGAATTCAAGACACCATAAACATAAAACAAGAGAAAGTGTTTGTAAAACACTATGCCCCCTAATATACTTTTTACCAAAAAAGGCTGCGTTCAAAAGTTGAAAGGAGTGACAAAATTAAATCGATGAAAATGCCAAAATAACATGAATATCTACAGACAGAAGTTTTCAATTGATTAGTTCACACTAGTATGAAGACTTGTTCAAATAAACTACACACCACATTGTTTTCAAATGCCTATGTCGAAACAGGGTAAATTAAGGGGAATTAATAAGCGAGGAGAATGCAATCGGACGAAAATATCGGTCTGCCGATTTTCATGCTCATGCTTTAGATAAAATTGTGAGATTTTAGCTCTAACCTATGGTGCCCGATTTAATGCACTTCAATATTATTTAATCCCAAATGGCTTAGTTAAAATGTCGAAAAAAGTGTCATGAATGAAATTGACGATAATGCCAAAATCACATGCATATCTACAGACCGTGACAAAAAATGCCTGTAAAATAGAAGTTGAGGCAATGAATCGATACAGTCAACCCACAGCTCCCATCAGAGACACCAAAGAGAAAGAAACACAAACATGAAACGACAGACTCTAATGGAAACATCAATAGCGGCAAGCCAAAAGGACAGTTACTTTCCAACAAAATGGACAATAGGCTATCCAAAATAAAATAATATAAACGACACAAAAACACAAAGACAAACCATAAGAAAAATAAACCGCGACAGAAGAACCGCCTTGGAACGGTCAGTGGAAACGAATTCCACTGGGGGGGGGGGGGGGGGGCTTAAATCGATTTTACGTGGCCACAATCCTCGCCCTTACTTCCGTTGCGAGTTAGACAAATAATTCGCTCAGTCCGTATGAAGGCCTCCAAACTCATCAGTGCAACATCTCCGTGAACACAAATAATCGAACAACCACAGAGATGAAACAACGGTGAGGACTCGACAGCAAGAAACCACTGAAATGTGGAGCAAAAGAAAACCAACAGTTAGACTCCGATGGGCCCGACCAGAGACAGAACATCAGGCACCAACCAACATTACCTTGAATCAGATCTCTCTAATTCTCAACAAGCCTTTACGCTGGAACCGTCATAGAATCTGAGGCCTGACCCCCCGGCGTGCAATTAAAGAGTGAAGCAAAGTTGTCACTCGTGATTGGGTTAACTACCGTGCATGCAGTCTGTCGTATAACATTTATGTTGTACCCAATCTTTTTATATCGATGAATGATTATACGAAATTGGGTGCTGAAGTCATTGCGGTTTTATATTTTTCTGAATTTATATACTAAGTCACCATAAAATTCGGGTTCCGATAGACCTTGTTGCAGAAGAGATTTAAGTCCAATACTGAATTTTGAAATTAAATCAGAATGGCGTCTATAAATTTTGAAAAGGCTTTGCGTAGTTTATGGTACCGATAACCCTGATTAAGAAAAATAAAGTTTCAAACTGATCGGTATAAAACTGTATGAGAATTTGTGCACACAGTATATCCCCCAAGTCGTAAAAGAGCGAAAACGGGTATATAAACATAACAAATGTTGATCCTATATATAAAATGCTAGGATCCTGGCTCTAACCATCTGGTACCCACTACAATGCACTTAAATAGTATTTAAACAAAGGAATGACTAAGCTCAAAATTAAAAAAAAAATACCGAACATTAGATTGACGATAATGCCAAAACCACATGCCTATCTACAGACCCTGACACACGAATCTGCAAAGTTTAAAACTGACCGGTATATAATGGTATGAGGACTTGCGAACACAAAGTACCCACCGTATAACGACAAATCCCAGCCAAACAAGGGGAAAATGGGGAATATATCCGCAAGTAGAACCTCGAGGAAAAACAAAATACTGGTTTCCTTATTTTTCTTGCAAATGCTATATGTAACATTTCAGGATTTTAGCTCAAACCATTTGATACCCAACAAGTTGATTTTGTTTATAGAATTTAAACCCAAAAGTCGCAAAAGTGTCAAAAAGTTAACGCTAATGGCTAAATCATGTGCACATCTACAGACCACAATGTAACACTCTACCATGTCGCTATAAAAGCCGGCTTGTACCGCAAGGCAGTACAAGTGTGCTATATACCTATACCCTATGACCTTCTCCCCCTCCACATTGAAATTCGTCCTCGAATTTATAGGAGTCCAAGAATCACGTGAAATGATACTCAAGGAGTTTTTAATGCACATGTGGGTTATATATGGTGGGCGCCAAATGTAACAGGTGAAAAACATCCTATCACCTTTACCCGGTCGGGGATCGAACCCGGTCCGCCAGATTGACAGGCCAACACTCCACCACGTCGCTATAAAAGCCGGCTTGTCGCTATAAAAGCCGGCTTTGCCGGACCATTACAGGGTCACTGATGAGGCTTTATTGGCCGAAACTACGTAGTATGACCCATCTTCTTTCTTATGAATGTTTTCATTGCTCTTAAAGGAACTCATTTTTGATTTTTTTGTACCGCAAGGCAGTACAAGTGTGCTATATACCTATACCCTATGACAACAAAAATGCACAGTTTCAAACTGATCGTGTAAACGTAGAAATGAAGGCAATGACCAGGAATCGATACAATTGACCCACAGCTCCGGTCAGAGACACCAAATGGAAAGAAACACAAACTTCAATAGCGGAAAGCCAAAAAGACAGTTACTTTCCATCAAAATGGCCAATTGGCTATCCAAAACATAAAAATAAGCGATTCACCCTCTCAAAGACAAACAATAACAAAAATAAACTGCGACAGATGAACCACCTTGGAGCGGTCAGTGAAAAGAATGTCTCTTGGGGAGGTGGGGGCGGACTGAATGCCTAAAAAATAGCCGTGTCTCCGCTAAACCGACTGACTCTGCTTCAGAACCCCCTCCCTTCCGACTTTACTATTTTTATCAATAAAAGAACAAAACAAAAATTAAAACAACGACGCTACCATTTTCACTTTCCAATCCAACCCAGTGTCGTCTTTACATTTTCCCATATTAATTTTGCGTTTTAAGTACATTTTTGTAGTTTTTGGCATCTAGTACATTCTAAAATACAGAGCTGACATTTTGAGCATCTATAATGAATTATGATATACAGTGCAAGTCGCAGCATGACAAAGGTATTAACAAAACACATGTTCAAAAACCAAAACACAGATCAAATACAGGCCCGATCCTGTCTTTTTTTCGGGGGCGGGGGGGGGGGGGGGGGGGCAAGTCAGAAAAGAGGGAAAACAGAAGTACTCAGAAAGGAGAATCCCGATGGAAAAAAAAAAACGAAAAAAGCTACGGGTCCTCTTATTTTCCATGAAGATGATATAAATTCCAGGGCTCTGCCTCTAACCATTCTTGGCACTATGACAGTGTAAGGGACGGACAAACAGTCTTAATACACCGACAAGTACTTGCATAAAATTTACCTGCTCTACATTTTCCTTCGTTATTGATTCCCTCAGTGCGTTCAAAGGTTTGGAACTCATATCTGTAAAATTGAATCATAGTGCGCAAAATGAATTAAAGCATACAATTATATGGCTTCTATTTGATACGAATAATTATATGGGCGCCGTCAAGCGATTTTGGTACTTATCGCCTATGCGAGCAGCGAAGGTTCAGGCGAGCCTGCGCATCCGCGCAGTCTCGCCAGAACCTTCGCTGCTCGCTCATACAAGCAGTGAATCAAGAGGAACCTTCAGACAGAAAGCCATATCCTGGGCCCCTCTGCATGGCTGGGCATGCGCAGTTAAAAGCTGTCCTGACGGAATGCTCGAAGACCCAAATTCGCTTGGCGCGGCTCATATGGCTTCAACTTGAGACTAAAATAAAAGTGAAGTCACTGATCAGGAATTGATACAATTAACACACAGCTCCCATCAGAGACACCAACGGTAAAGAAACACACATATGAAACAACTAGACCCTAGTGGAAGCATTAATAGTGGAACGCCCAAAGGACAGTTACTTTCTCACACAATGGCCAATTGGCTAACCAAAACAAAATAATATAAGCGATACACAAACTCAAAAGACAAGCCACCTTATCTGCTGGAGCGAAGTCTAGAGAATGTATGTGTGCCTTCGCGCGTACGTGTTTGCGTGCGGCTGGATGCGCATACATGCACCGAATGTGTCATGTAGGCGGTTTCATCGACTACGAAATGCATTTCATGCCAAAAATGTATAAGGCTTCGTATCGTTTTATTTGCTGGGATATCGAGCCGCTGTTTCTCCGTGATCTAACTGGTTGGTTTCTTCTGCTTTATTATATAGACGATCTTACATGAGTGTTCATGTATTATTAAATTTATTAAACGAGTTGAGGAAAAGGGATAAAATGCGAGGCTTTGCCGAGCATTTTACCCCTTTTCCTCAACGAGTTTAATATATTCAATAATACATGAGCATAAATGCAAGATTCTATTTATCATGTGACAATTAAAAGGCATTTTATTCACGATTGTTTACAAAAATATCAATATTCCGTCATTAGTACACGCGACGTCGTTAAGGACGTCCTACATCTAACGTTACGGGACGTATCTAGCTAATTTGCATATTTAATCCACTAGTGGATTATCGAAAATATTACATGGCGTTATTACACTCTCGGACGCGACGTCATATGATAAAAGGTTTTAATGCTTCCCATCACAATAACAAGTCCGTGAAACGAAGACCCCTAAACCACAATTTATATAGCGAAAAGTGGGGTTTACGGGGGTATACATTATCTGCCTTATTTTTTGTTCAAAAACATTGATTGTGGGTACTCGTTAGAACCGCCTCACTGAGGCGGTTATAACGAGCACTCACAATCTATGTTGAAAGCAGAAATGTTTAAGATGTTATCATGTTTACCTAATATTTATCATTTTCTGACACCATGTTGGACGCCATTATTTCTTACGGACATGTTTTTCTAATGTCAACGCTGATTTATGATTGTCTTGCTCCATTCAGGGTGTTTTGTCAAGGCTTTCTTTTTAACTAGAAATCCTGAATTTGGACCAGTTTGCTATTATGCTTAAGAAAAAGATCAGCTCCAATTGTGATTTCTTGAGTAAGAAAACACAGTTTGGAGGTCAGTGGTAAAGTAGACAAATCACGAGCGCGTAGCGCGCGTGATTTGTCTGCTTTCCACTGGCCGACAGACTGTGATTTATTTACTAACAAATCACTAACTAGAGCTGATCTATTTCGATTCTAACACGCTGCAACTCGGCAATAATGCTGTTGTTCCTTCAAATTGTCACAAATTTTGGCCATTGTTAGAAGAAATCCCGCTAAAATTATCGACTGAAACACATGCATTTATATCCTTTTCTAACTTTTTCGATGCGAGAAAATGACGCTACACCGTCCAACGTCAAGGAAATCGACTAGTGACGTCATAAATTTGCAATTTTTAATGGCGTCACTCGTCACGCTCATCCTTGCCGTGATTTGTTGTAGAATAAAACACGGTTATTTTCCATTGCCTATATAGGCGCGCTATGTTAGAATTATGCATATAACTACATTGGAACTGAGGCCGATTACAATGTTTCAAACTCCGCGAATAAGATGGGCCTCAATCATTTGGCTTGCGAGACAAGCTACAAATTCATAAACTGAATGCCAAACAGTGTAGATCCTGATCAGATGGCTCCTGTCCGTCTCGCACCACGGTTCCTGGACAGGCTTAGATCCTCTAAGCGGTTTACCAGTACTATTGTGCAGGCCGGATTCAGCTCTGCGTGGAATCATCATGCAGCCCATATATTTCTTCAAGCCCCTTTGAGCGGGGGCGGCCCCCAAGTTTGTTAATTAATTGTCCATTGTAGAACTAATTGGTTTAAAAAAATTCATTCTGAAGAAGCCATCTGATCAGGATCTACACTGTTTGGCATTCAGTTTATGAATTTGTAGCAATAAATTACATCAAGTAATTTGATTGGTTGATAGACAGAAATGGGTGTGGCTTAACAGAATATTCAGCAAGATAAGGGTTAAATCAACAGACTTGAAATAATTGAAAGAACCCTTTAACCTTTCCTGTAGATGATTGTCAGATACGAGTGAGAAGTTTGTTTACATAGGCTCCAGAGCTTGTTATCATAATTTATTATTAGTGGGGAAAAACATAGTGAATCTAAATAATGGTATAGGCTGCTCAACACAGTAACGGTTTTAAAAAGATGGTTCAAGAGTGGCAGGTTATTTAATTGTAAATTATGGCTTTGTTCTCTAAACCATTACAATGATAACACGCCCATGCTATATAAAGCGACTTTATATGGCTCACACCATAGCGTTCAACAGATGACATTTTACTAATTTCTGTTATAAAACTTAGATTGTGGGTACTCGTTAGAACTGCCTCAGTACAGAATAAAAATAATATCTAACCTGGTAAACCCCACATTTCTCCATATAAAAAAGGGTTTTAAGAGCTCATATTTTTAAACCATAGGATGGATTTGGTTCATGTTTTGTATGATGATAGTTATACGTTCAGCGTTACATTCCGTAATGCCCCGCCTATGCCCGTAGGCTCAATGGCAAGGTTATGGACTTAGAATTCTTATGTTAAAGTTTCTTTTTAGTTGTTTATTTTTTTATTTTTATTTATTTTTGTTTATTTTTTAATATTTTATGTTAAACTTTTTTACAGCTCATATTTTCCAAATCATACGACAAATTTGTTTCATATTTGGTAGGATGATAGATTCATGCAGCAATACTCATGCCTATAACCTCAAGGTCAAGGTCATTGACTAAGAAGTTTTAATCTTAAAGTCTTTTAACAGTTCATACTTTCCAAAATAGAAGTGAAGGCAATGATGAGGAATCGATACAATAAACCCAGACAACAAAGGGAAAGAAACATAAACATGAAACAACTAGACCCTAATGAAAACATCAATAGAGGAAAGCCAAAAGGACAGTTACTTTCCCATAAAATGGTCAATTGGCTATCAAAAAAAAATAATAATAACTCAAGCGACACACACTCAAAAACACAACCCTCAACAAAATAATCCATGACAGAAGAACCACCTTGGAGCGATCAGTAAAACGTTTTCCTCGTTTAGGGGGGGGGGTGTTGAGGGGGGGGGGGGGGCGGGGGGCTTAAATCGATTTTACGTCCTCGTCATTACTTTCGACACGATTTAGACAAATATTTTGTACATATGGTGGATTTGGATCATATTTGATATGGTGATAGATATAGGTTCAAAGTGCCAATCAGCAATTCCCCCAACCATGCCAATGATCTACGGGTCAAGGCCACAGATTAAAAAATATAATATTTAAGTTTTCCCTTTGGTGTCTCTGATATGAGCTGTGGGTTAATTGTATCGATTCCTGATCATTGCCTCCAGTTCTATTTAACAGCTAATATTCTCCAATCCGGACGATGGATTTTGTTCATATTTGATATAATGATAGATATATGTCCAAAGTTCTATTCAGCTATACCCTTTTTCATGCCTAAGACCTCAAGGTGAAGGTCATTGACTTTGGAGTTTTATGCTAGATTTTTTCAACAGGTCATATTTACAACCGTACGATGGATTTGGTTCATAATTGGAATGATGATAATTACAGGTCCATACTTTTATTCAACAATACCCACACGCATGAACTCAAGGTCAATATCACCCTAAGTTTTTTTAGCTTATATTTTCCAAACCATATGACCATTAGGTTCATATTTGATATGGTGGTAAGATATAGGTCCAAAATTTTATCAAGGAATACATCGGCCATGCCCATGACCTCAAGGTCAAGGTCACAGACTAAGAAATTTTATGTTAACTTTTTTGGAGCTTATGTTTTCCTAACTTTCCAACGCTGTAGTTGGTTCGTATTTGGTATGATGATAGATATAGCTTCAAATGTATATCAGGCAGTACCCCCACCTATGCCCAAGGCCTCATAGACACTTTTCATGGCTGATGACAGCTCTGGTTTCTATTAAGATCAGTGTGAAAACAATTACGTTGATGCTTGTTGAAAACTTTATATAGTCAAACTTAAATGGTTCGAACAACGATGGCTCGTTTACTATGCCTTTTTTCGAACTCGCTCTTGAGTCCCCAAGAAATTCTTCACACATATCCATGTGGCAAATTTTTAAGGATAGTTTATGGGATACAGAGGAACTGCGTTATAACAACATTCGGTATAACGGCAAAACTCGTTATAACGACAATTTAGATTGGAATGAATTCTTAGCTGAAGGTTTAGCCTCGATTCCGAGCGGCTTGGGCTCCCCTTGGGTTGGAAATACCCAAATCGAACCCATAGTCATGGAAGAGTCTTGTAATTTAATACTCCAAGAAACAAATGTTAAAGACATTTGTTAGAATCGCCTCATCGAGGCGATTCTAACAAATGTCTATAACATTTGTTTCTTGGAGTAATGATGTGGAAAAGACCTTTTTATAAGATGTCATACTCCTGACTGGGGTTCTTTATAACGGCAAATTCATTATAACGGCACAATAATAAGGAACAAATATTGTCGTTAAAACGCGGGTCTTCTGTATTTGCTGTTTGATCTTAAAGATACATACTTTGTGTTTACGTATGAGTCGATTCGTTTAGACTGAAAGAGATGCCGAAATCATCCTCATGACATTTAACCCACGATGGCATGAACTGTCTTGAACAATTTTAAGGTCTGAGCACTAAGGTGTTCGAGACATTGAAGCTTGACTGAATTTTACCAAAACATTAGCACACATCTATGTCTCATTTAAATGGGCTTCTGGTGCCCAATAGTGTTTAAATTAATGGTTAAAACGGTTTGGGCAAGCTAAAAAGGTAACATATTTGGTGATACTTCACTCAAGTTACTTGATATATAAAAGCTACTAGTGCTGTCATACTGTATAGCTTTTGGAACAAACCTTCTGCATGAAGTCTTTTCGTGGTATCAAGACATCACGTGAACAAGTCCGTGAAATACGCCTCCCCCCCCCCCATAAACCCCACTTTATATAGAGAAAATTGGGGTTTAGGGGGGTAAACATCATTTTCCTTATTTCTGCTCCAAGACATAGGTTGTGGGTACTCGTTAGAACCGCCTCATCGAGGCGGTTCTAACAAGCACCCAAAACCTATGTTTGGAGTATAAATAAGAAATATATCACAAATTTTCACCAGACAAAATTGCATTTTTTGAGGTTTGAAAAATATACCATATCGCACGGATGTGTTATCGTAATGTTTTCTATTTTAACTTGTTTGCTATGCATTGCCTTTCTACACAGCTCTAGAATAGAAAAAAACTGTGATATTCTTCTTATTACTTCTTCAAACATGTTGATTGTTTGCAATCGATGGATCCTAAGGTTTTGTGTCTTCGAGCATTCCGTCATGACAAATTTTAACTGCGCATGCCCAGCCATTCAGAGGGGCCAGGGATATGGCTTTCTGTCTGAAGGTTCCTCTTGATTCACTGCTTGTATGAGCGAGCAGCGAAGGTTCTGGCGAGACTGCGCGGATGCGCAGGCTCGCCTGAACCTTCGCTGCTCGCATAGGGATAAGTACCAAAATCTCTTGACGGGGCCCATATGATATTATCTGGTCAGTATTAGTCTGAAAAATGGCAAAGACGAAATCTCCAAAATATTGCAAATTTTACTTCCTCTTTTTAACGGCTGACATAAGCAGGTGGGTGTTATATTTATTAAGTAAACATTAACTGCAGAGGTCAATGCTCTTATCACCAAGTTGGAGATTGTGTTACATTCCGACTGGATGCTGGTCGGATCAATTGCAGTGTATACAAGTCAAACTCAAATACAAACAAAACAAAACTTTCTTGCATGTAATTTGATAAATGTGTTTTTTTACTTCTGAAGAGCATAAAAATTATACTTTCTGCTCATGGCTGATGGTGTGTGAAGCATGCATCTTTCTACTTGATAATGTTTACATAAGATTTGGTACTAAGCACATTGTGGGTATTCCGATGATAAAGAATTGCGCACCTTGCGGCTGATCTGTTCTTGTTTTGTTACGAAAGAGATTTCATGATATTTCTTTCCATTGAAAACCAATCTGAAATCATTGAAGCCTTTAGCTCGACTTCCAGATATTTGGATGAGTTATTAATATTGGTAATACCTATTTAGTCAAGTTTACACTCCAGAGCTTCAGGTAAATAAAGCAAATTCTTCTGATACCAAGGCCCCGGTTTTGGATTTACATCTATCTATTGTAGATGGGCTTGTTTCCGGCAAAATTTATGATAAACGCGATAATTTTGATTTGAGATTGTACATTTTCCTTTCTTGGATGGGTGATGTTCCTCGGGTGGCATCCTAGGGCGTTTATATTTCGCAATATATTCGGTTTGCCAGATTTTCTAGTTCTCAATTAAATCGATTTGCTAGAGCGTCTCGTCATTTAACCGACTTCAAGACTCGTAATAAATTGTTGACGGTTAAACTTCTTAATCAGGTTTATCGGTATCAAAAACTGCTTTTGCAATATTTTATAGACGTCATTCCGATTTGATTTCAGGATTCGATGCTGGGCTTAAATCTTTTCTTCAATAAGGCCTATCGGAGCCCGCATTTTATGCTGACTTAGTATATAAATGCATAGAAAATATACTTGCAATGAATACAGCACCCAATTTCGTAAAATCATTCTTCGGTGTAAACAGATTGGGTTCAGCATGGGTGTTGAGCGGCAGACTGTGCACATGGTGGTTGGCCCAGTCACGTTTGGCAACTTTGCTTCCTTCTTTGGTTGCGCACCGGAGGGTCGGGCCTCAGATTCTGGTGTTGTGCGACAGACTGTACATGGTGGTTGGCCCAGTCACGGTTGGCAACTTTGCTTCTCTCTTTGATTGCGCGCCGGAGGGTCGGGCCTCAAAGTCTTGTGTTGTGCGGCAGACTGTGTGCATGGTGGTTGGCGCAGTCACGGTTGGAAACTTTGCTTCCCTCTTTGTTTGCGCGCCGGAGGATCGGGCCTCAGATTCTGGTGTTGTGCGGCAGACCGTGTGCATGGTGGCTGGCCCAGTCACGGTTGGCAACTTTGCTTCCGTCTTTGGTTGCGCGCCGGAGGGTCGGGTCTCCGATTCAATGGTGGTTCCGGCATTGGGGCTTGCTAGGGGTAAGAAGTTAATTTTATTTGGTTTGGTTTTCTTTTGCTCCAGCATTTCAGTGGTTTCCTTCTGTCGATTTCTTATCGTTGTTTCAACCCCGTGGTTGTTTGATTTTGTGTGCTCGGAGGGAGAGGATGCACTGATGAGTTAGGAGGCCTTCGTGCGGACTGAACAAATTATTTGTCTAAATCAGTACGGAAGTAAGGGCGATGACTGCGGCCGCCTTAAATCAATTTAAGCCTCCCCCTACACCCCCACCTGCCACAGTTCGATTCGTTTCACCGACCGTTCCAATGCGGTACTTCTGCCATGGTTTATTCTTATTATGGTTTGTCTTTGAGTGTATGTATCGCTTATATTTGTTTTTTTCTGTTTTGGATATAGGCCATTTTGTGGGAAAGTAATTGTCCCTTTGGCTTTCCGCTGTTGATGTTTCCATTAGGGATAGTTGTTTCGTGTTTTTTTTCTTCCCTTTGGTGTCTCAGATGGGAGCTGTCGGTTTATTGTATCGATTGCTGATCATTGACTTCAGTTCTATTTGCATTATGTTCCATTTCAAACCACATGGAGATATTTATCTTATTTTACGGACATGCTTCTCTGGCAGGCAGTTCAAGTTTTGGAGATTATTGATTTTTATTGTGAAAAATCGAACGAAAATTTCAATTTCAGAGTGCAAAAGCATGTATTATTGTGACGTCCCTCACGTTACATATCTGCTCTCTCTCTCTCTCTTTATTTCTCTCTCTTTATTTCTCTCTCTCTCTCTCTCTCTCTCTCCCTCCCTCTCTCTCTCTCTCTCCCGCTCTCCCTCTCTCTCTCTCTCTCTCTCTCACACCTCCCTTATTTCCCAAATTAAAAATAATAAAAGTAAAACAATGTGCTTTACTTGCAACCTCTGTAGTATAACGGATGGAGCTTAGGACTCTGATTCAAAGGGTTTGGAGTTCAAATCCAGGTCGAGGAACGTTTTTTCCCTATCTTTTTTTTTGTTTTTTGTTTTTTGTTTTTTTTTTTCATTTTCAAACGCATTAACAATCCATATCCCCCAGCACAAAAACAAAAAGGTGTTAGTGGTTGGGATATTGCATTTGTTCTGTACATACATACATACATACATACATACATACATACATACATACATACATACATACATACATACATACATACATACATACATACATACATACATACATACATCCATCCATCCATCCATCCATCCATCCATCCATCCATCCATCCATCCATCCATCAGTCCATCCATCCATACATAGACACTCATGCATGCATGCACACACACATCCATACATGCACACACTAAGACATGAATGCGCACATACATGCACTCACGCACTCATGCATGTATGCACACACACATGTCGCTTGCATAAATGCACAAACTAATGCATGCACACACTCATGCATGCATACATGCACACAACCACATGTACATCACATATGCATGTATGCAAGCACGCACACATGTCTGCAAGCACACACACATGCATGGACACACACATAATTGCACACATGCAATCACACATGCATGGATGCACCCACACATGCACACACGCATACATGTATGCTTGAATGCACACACATGCATGCATGCACACACAATTTCAAACAGGCATGCATGCACATAAACATGCATGCACACAAACATATATACATGCATACATGCATGTACACACAAGCATGCACGCAAACATGCAACAACACATTCATTCATGCACACTTACATGAATGCATACATGCAGGCACACACACTCACACATGCATACATACACGCATGTTTGTTTGCTGAGTTGAGGATATTCCCAATCAACATTGTATAGGTCATTTTGGAGATGTTGCTTCCAATTTTGTTGGACTTTTAACCGACATTGAGATGAAATGACATCTCAAGCCCTGTCGCCCAATGAAACCAATAGGTTTTATAAGCATGGATGGTCCGACTCTCGCACCGCTTTGCCTGAGCAGGCTTATCGTAGAATGAGTAAGCCTAAGAAAACTGACACTTTCTTGTACCGTCACTTTCGACGTACAGGTCATTCTGTAAATAACATTGTTATACAACCAGTGGAAAAACTTTATTACGATGCATATTTTACATCTAGATTCAAAATAATCAAAAGACATGAAGCTGAACTGAAATGGATTAAATTTTTACAGACCCCTTTTCCACTGGGATTTAATGACAACATTTATCATGAGGGTAATATTTCCAGAATGCCGGACTTTGATATTTTCTCACTCCTGGAATGTCGAAAACGCAGAACTAGATCTCACGGCACCAGGAAAAATGGTAACTTTAAACGTAAAACACGTGCGTTTAAACGAAACAATACTAGACTGAAGTGACTGTCAATTATATTATTAAATCATGGACGCCACTCTATGCTTTCATTTTTAAGTTCATTACCCGTTTCTGTTTTACGTCTTCTGGACACCGAGGCGAATAAATTCTACGATAGTTCTCATCAGTTATATGATGCGGCTCTCTTAACTAGAGGCTATACTCAGCATACTCTCCGTCCTTACATTTATACTGAAATTAATCATAAACGCCATTTCTTCAAAATATCCTTCATTAATAAGGGTATGGATTTTATAGATTTGCCCAGTATCTTCCGTGAGAGATCGGTGCTTTCTTCTATTCCTGCTTATTTTCAAAATACTGAAACACCTATAATTTGCTATAAATATAACAAACCTGTTAGACCTATCATTTTTAATTTCAATAAACTTGTTTCAGATCTTGATATTGATACTAATACTCCTGATTCATGTGATTGTAAAAACTCAAAGTATTGCTATCCTGCTGCTGGTCATGTAATTACTGGCAATTTGAAAATTATTCCTGATTCTAGGATAAGGAATATAATTTCTAAAGGACCGAAATATCGGTTTCCTTCTAAAATTGATTTCAGTAAATGTAGAGATGAAATCGCTGCTTCCTTGAATGAATTCGGTAATCGATGGTGTAAGCGAGAGTATGTTGAGCATAAAGCCCTTAAGGACTGGAAACTTAGCATTTCAAAACTAGTAAATAAACGCATTTCTTTCTATTCTCAAAATACTAACTTATTACCTCCTAAGCCCAAGACGTCTTTACGTCATCTTAAACTAGGTATTCAAGAATTTCATAAGAAGTTTGTTTTGGCCCCTGCAGACAAGGCCGCTAACAACGTCGTTGTGTGACGGCTCCACTATGTTAACACGCTTAAGCAGGAGCTTGGTGGTACTATGGCCTATGAACTTCAGCCTTTAGCCTTTAGCTGAAGAGAGAGCTATAGTAGATAAACATGTTTGTCTTTCAGCCACCAAGTTTGCTGTGTGTGTTAACGAAGGCCAAGACAAGCTTCCTACGCTATACTGGTTACCAAAACTTCATAAAAAAACCTTACAAAGCACGGTTTATAGCTCTTGCACTACCACTGAACTTTCCAAATTATTAACTTCCTGTCTTACTGCTATTAAAACGCATGTAATTATATATTGTGATAAAGTCTTTGAAAGATCAGGAAGAAATCTGTTTTGGTCTATAAAAAATTCGAATGAGGTTTTAAATAAATTGAAATCTAGACATTTTCGTGCTTCTAGTCTGTCTACCTACGATTTTTCCACTCTTTACACTACACTTCCTCATAATCTTATAAAAGAAAAGCTTAATGATTTAATTGAATGGACTTTTCACAGAGAAGATTCTCTCTATCTTGCATGTAATGTCAGAAATGCATTTTTCACTTCTAAAGAGCATAAGAATTATACACTTTGGTCATGTCAGAAAGTGTGTGATGCCCTCACCTTTCTACTTGACAATATTTATATTAGATTCGGTACTAAGTTATTTAGACAAATTGTGGGTATTCCGATGGGTACTAATTGCGCACCTCTTGTGGCTGATCTGTTCTTGTATTGTTATGAAAGAGACTTCATTTTGTCGCTTTCCATTGATAACCAATCTGAAATTATTGAAGCTTTTAGCTCTACTTCTAGATATTTAGATGATTTATTAAATATTGATAATACCTATTTTGATGGTTTGATCAGTCAGATTTACCCCCTAGAACTTCAGTTAAATAAAGCAAATTCTTCTGATACCGAGGCCCCGTTTTTGGATTTACATCTGTCTATTGTAGATGGATTTGTTTCGTGCAAAATTTATGATAAACGCGATGACTTTGATTTTGAGATTGTAAATTTTCCTTTTTTGGATGGTGATGTTCCTCGTGCGCCATCCTATGGCGTTTATATTTCGCAATTTATTCTATTTGCTAGAGTGTGTAGTCATGTAACTGACTTCAACACTCGTAATAAATTATTAACGGCTAAACTCCTTAATCAGGGTTATCGGTACCATAAACTACGCAAAGCCTTTTCAAAATTTTATAGACGCCATTCTGATTTAATTTCAAAATTCAATATTGGACTTAAATCTCTTCTGCAACAAGGTCTATCGGAACCCGAATTTTATGGTGACTTGGCATATAAATTCAGAAAAATATATAACCGCAATGACTTCAGCACCCAATTTCGTAAAATCATTCTTCGATATAAAAAGATTGGGTACAACATGGATATTATACGACAGACTGCATGCATGGTAGTTAACCCAATCACGGTTGGCAACTTTGCTTCCCTCTTTAATTGCACGCCGGTGGGTCAGGCCTCAGATTCTTTGACGGCTCCAACGTAAAGGCTTATTGAAAATTAGAGAGATAATGTCGGTTGGTGCCTGATGCTCTATCTCTGGTCGGGCTCATCGGAGTCTAACTGTTGGTTTTCTTTTGCTCCAGCATTTCGGTGGTTTCTTGCTGTCGAGTCCTCACCGTTGTCTCACCTCTGTGGTTCTTTGATTTTTGTGTTCACGGAGATGTTGCACTGATGAGTTAGGAGGCCTTCATGCGGACTGAACAAATTATTTGTCTAAATCGCGACGGAAGTAAGGGCGAGGATTGTGGCCACGTAAAATCGATTTAAGCCCCCCAGTGGAAATCTTCCACTGACCGTTCCAAGGCGGCTCTTCTGTGGCGATTTATTTATGTTGTTGTTTGTTACTTACTGTGTGTATCACTTGTGTCTTTTGGTTTTGGATGGCCATATGGCCATTTTGTGGGAAAGTAACTGTCCTTATGGCCTTCCTTTGTTTAGGTTTCCATTATGGTCTGGTCGCTTAACGTTTGTATTTCTTTCCCTTTGGTGTCTTTTATGGGTGGAGTAAGTTAATTGTATCAATTCCTGATCTTTGTTTTACTTCTACTTTAGATCCTCTAAGCGGTTTACTAGTACTCTTGTGCGGGTCGGTTTCAGCTCTGCGTGGAAGCATCATGCAGCACATCTATTTCTTCAAGCCCGATGGGCGTGGCCGACATACATGCATGTAGACATGCATGTACAAACACACTCATGCATGTATGCACATGTGCACTAATCATACATCATTGCAATCACACATACACATGCATGCGAAGATGCATACTTGCATGTACACATGTACTCACACATGCAAACACAGACTTATGCATGCCCATGTGCATCACACATGCATACATGTAAGCACACACACATGCATGCATACATACATGCATGTACGCATGCAATCACACATACATGCATGTATCCACTCATGCACACATGCATGTATGCATGCTTGAATGCACACACTTGCATGCATGCACGCACACATGCATACATACATGCCAACACACACAATTTTTCACAGGCATGCATGTACATACTCATGCATGCACACACATGTGTTCATGTATGCACACACTCATGCATGCCTTCACACACACATCCATACATGCACACACTCAGGCATGCATGCACACATATATGCATTCACACACTCATGCATACATGTATGCACACATATGCTGCATGCATACATGCACACACTCATGCATGCATGCATGTTAACATATATATACCCTTGAAGCTCCAATTTCGTGATTATTTATTTATTCTTAAATTATTTATTACCCATTACGATTACACATCCGAGAGACATAGCTCATTTTTATGCCCTCGGAATCAAAGATTCGGGGGCATACAGTTTTTGGTACGTCTGTCTGTTTGTCCGTTTTTGTCTGTCCGCAAAAACCTTAACATTGGGCAAAACTTTTGAATGGTTACTGATAGAGCTTACATATTTCAAATGTGCATTCCTTGTCACAAGACCTTTCAAGCGGTACCATCAATTATCACCTCGTGACCTTGAACTTGACATTCGACCTACTTTTAACCTCCTTTTTAAAAACTTTTAACATTGGCCGTAACTTTCGATTGGTAAGTGGTAATGCTTTCGTATTTCACATGTGTACTCCTTGTCACAAGACCTTTTTAGTAATACCATAATTTTTGACCTCGTGATCTTGGCCTTGACGTTTGTCCTGTTTTTTTTTTTTTTTTTTAAACTTTAACATTGGCTATAACTTTCCATGGGTAAGCGGTAGGGCTTTCATATCTCACATGAGCATTCCTTGTCTCAAGACATTTATAGTGGTACCATATTTTTGACCTCGTGACCTTGACCTTGACGTTTGACCTGTTTTTAAAAAACTTTAGCATAGTTCATGACTTTCGATTGGTAAGTGGTAGGTCTTTCATATTTCCTCATGTGCATTCCTTGTCACAAGACCTTTCTAGTGGTACCATAATTTTTGACCTCGTGACCTTGCCCTTGACGTTTAACCTACTTTTTAAAAACTTTAACATAGTCCATAATTTTCGATTGGTAAGTGATAGGGCTTTCATATTTCACATGTTCATTCTATTTCACAAGACCTTTCCAGTGGTACCATAATTTTTGACCTCGTGACCTTGACCTTGACGTTCGGCCTACTTTTTTAAAACTTCAACATTGGCCATAATTTTCAATTGGTAAGTGATAGGGCTTTCCTATTTCACATGTGCATTCTATGTCAGAAGACCTTTCCAACGATCCCATAATTTTTGACCTTGTGACCTTGACCTACATTTTTAAGACTTGAACATTGGCCATACCTTTCGATTGCTTAGTGATACTGCTTTCATATTTAACATGCGCTGTCCGGGGACACTAATGTTTCACAAAAACATCTTGTTACATCTCCAAAATGGCTGTTTTTCTTATGAAAATCCATGATGATTTTCTTGTTTATACTGCAAACATAGGTTGTGGATGTGCTCTTGGGGGCGAAACAACCAAGGGAGGAACTAGTTTGGGGCGAAACGACTAGGATTATTTAAAACATTAGTCTGGCAGTTATATCCCCTCGCTGGCTCTGTTAGCGAGCTTGAGGTTAGGTCTCCAGCAGTCAACCAGGGGTTTCTAGTGCAGTTTATTTAAAAATGCAAACGTTTTGTACTATGCGGCGATTTTATACACACAGGGCTGTGTTACTATCAACCTATTTTATGTCAGGCGATGATAGAGAGGTATGATAAAGCGATAGATAGAGAGATAGATAGCTAGTATGCTTTTTAACAATATGTGTTTGTGAAACACGAACATGTCCCCGGGCATAGTCTTTTTTTCAAAGTTGGTCTCAGTTCAAAGTCAAGGTCACAGGACAAGATTTTTGGGTTGATCGGGAAGCCTTTGGCACAAGGAACTTACATGCTAAATATGAAGGCTCTATCTTAAACGGTTCGAAAGTTATGAACAATAATATACTTTTTAAAGTAGGTCAAGGTCACGGGTCGAATAATTTTGCATGAATGTAAAGCTCCTGTCACAAGGAACCTACATGCCAAATATGAAGGCTATATCTTAAACGTTTCTAAGGTTATGATCAATTGTATTTGTTTTGTTTTTTTAAGTAGGTCAAGGTCATGGTCAACAAATTAACATGAATGTGAAGCTCTTATCACAAGGAACCTACAAGCCAAATATGAAGGCTCTATCCTAAACGGTTCGAAAGTAATGACCAAAATGTTATTTTTTTGTTTTAAGTAGATCAAAGGTCAAGGTCACGGGTCAAAAAGTATTGCATCAATGTAAAGCTCTTGTTACAAGGAACCTACATGCCAAAGATGAAGGCTGTATCTCAAATGGTTCATAAGTTATTACCAATGTTAACTTTTTCTTTTATGTTGGTCAAAGGTCAAGGACACAGGTCAAACATTTTTGTGTGAATGTAAAGCTCTTGTCACAAGAAACCTGCATGCAAAATATTAAGGCTGTATCTCAAATGGTTCAAAAGTTATGACCAAAATGTTATTTTGTTTATTTTAAATAGGTCAAAGGTCAATTGTCACATGTCAATTGTTTGCATGAAAAGCTTTTGTCACAAGAGACATACATGCCAAATATGAAGGCTGTATCTCAAGCGGTTCAAAAGTTATGACCAATGTTATTTTTTTCTTTTAAGTAGGTCAAAGGTCAAGGTCACAGGTCAAATTTTTTGCGTGAAATTGAAGTTCTTGTCACAAGGAACATTCATGCTAAATATGAATACTCTATCCCCTACGGTTCAAAAGTTATGACCAACGTTAAAGTTGTCCACGTACAAACCAACAAACAAACCAACAACGTTCATGCCATATATGAATACTCTATCGCCAATGTTTCAAAAGTTATGACCAACGTTAAAGTTGTCCACGTACAAACCAACCAACAAACAAACAAACCAAAAAACAAACAGACAGGGCAAAAAAATATGTCCCCGCTATCGCTACCGGGGACTTTAAAATTATTTTTGCGTACAGGCAAATACAGTAGAACTCCGATGGCTCGAACTACGATGGCTCGTTTACCATGGCTCAGTCGAACATGTTTTCCAACCCTAGGGAAATCCCCTACATAAGAAATAGTCGGGGACAATTTAGGAGATTTTAGTCTTTAGCTTGCAAATGTATGCTGTGTGTACTCATTAGAATCGCCTCGATGAGGCGATTCTAATGAGTACACACAGCATACATTTTCATTATAGAACACCGAAAAGATGTTCAAAAGTATCTCGTTATGCCTCCAGACAGTAACTCTCAGTGGCTCGAACTACCCCTGTCTCGAACAGATTTTCGAGGTCCCAAAGGTATTCGAGCCATTGAAGTTAGACTGTAATTCGAACCCTAGTCTGAAAAAGAAGAAAAAGAAATAGAACTGTCAGGCCGTAAAATGAAAACAAGTGTACCACTTTATTATGTGTGCGTGCGTGCGTGTGTGCCAATCCTCTCATTATGATAACACATCTCCAAAATGGCTACTTTTCTGATGAAAATCGGTGATATTTGTCTTATAAATACTGCAAACCTAGGCTGTGGGTGCTCGTTTGAACAGCCTCATTGAGGCGGTTCAAACGAGTACCCACAACCTATGTTTTGGAGCAAAAATAAGAAAAATAATGTAAACCCCCGTAATCCCCAGTTTTCTCTATATGAAGTGGGGTATTGGGATCTTCGTTTCACGGATTTGTTCATGTGATGTGAAATGAATGTGCTCTCCATGCATGTAATAGATACAGATAAATATATTCATGTTGGGGACTGGATGAGACTACATGAACGTTTTATGTGGCTGTTTGTAGTGTTTGAATTGGGGTTTAACGTCCCCGTCAACACAATTTAGGTCTTACCGGAAACGTTGCTTGTAATTTTGTGGCTCATTTTTGAAGCTTAAGAAATCTGCAGCTTTTTATGCATTTATCATATATGTTTTACTGGCTGCATACTTATCTCAATTTAAGAGAGTAGACGGCACTGATACATGCATAACTTGATGGTGCGGACTGAAAAAAAAAAAAAAGAAAAAATGCAATGTTTAAACTTATGTCACTCAGTTTGAAACAGCAAACGCTCAAGATTGCCAATTGATAAATTATATCAAAAATAAATCCAATAAAATGAATCCTTTAGGATAATCGGAGTATTTAGTTGTGTGATGACCTGCAATTTTAGAATAAACGGCAATGATACATGCATAACTTGAGAGTGCGAACTGATAAATTATTAATAAAAACTGTTTATTTTATAATGCATTGTTTACACTTGTGTCTCTCAGCTTCAAACAGCAAGATTGTCAGTTGATTAATTATATCCAAAAGTCGAATCCTCTGGGTTAATCGCATAACGAAAACACTCCTATATAATTTTGACCCCCTTCAACCCTACTTTTATATAGTAAAACCTGGGTCTACATGGGTCAACCTTATTTTTCTTATTTCTGCTCTAAAATAGAGATTGTGGGTACTCGTTAGATGAGGCGGTTCTAACGAGTACATGTACCCACAATCTATATTTTGGGCAGAAATAAGAAAAATATCACAATTTTTCATCTTAAAATTTTCATTTTTTCGGCGATAAATGATACAATGTATTTATATAGGCGTGTTTTCGAAATGGGCTCTTTACGAATGATGTATTTAGTGGTTTAATGACCTGTAATCTTTGACTAGGTCATGAGCTTTATTTCTAGCCGTAAACACGTCAGCATATTTCAAGCTGCTTACCTTACCAACTTCTTAAACACGCAAGAATTCCTGAAATTTTGGACAAAAAGATTTTTAAATGTATCCAATTTACCTGGATTCACGAGTGTGTTGCCCAAAAGCCAATGCACAAAAAATAAATGGGTCATCAGCTGATATATCGGCCAATACCTTACGGAAGCCAATATGTGAATTGTGTTTTGTGTAATAATCTTTTAAATGTTGTATTTCTAACTTTCGACTTAATCGTTTTGAATTTTGAGTTCTGTATCTTAAGTTTTTGCTTTTTGTGTTCTTCGTTATTTGTTTTGTATACCGTGATTTACGTTGTAAAAGGTGGGAAAATAAGAGAAAGCAATCGGAGGTGGCACGATCACAATGGAGAAGAAAAAGACAGAGAAGAAACGAAAATGAAAACGGGAATGTGAGTAACAGTATTTATGATTATTCATCCGGTTTTAGCTCATTTTTGCTCATCCGACATAATCTCAACAGACAGTGGCCATTCGTGTTATTTTTTACACTTGACATTGTGCTGCTGAGAAGCCGACTTCCTTATGTGACACGCATCCGTGGGTCGCACAGAGCATCCTGAACTCATTTATTAGTAGATTTGAATAAAGCTGGGCCAAAGTTAGTACAGTCTTGTACATCCAACGCCAACGGTCGGCCAACTGACTTATCATATGCAAACAGTTTTTTTTTTCAACGTCTGGCCAACCTGGGCTATTTTGACTCCATGTCATTTTGACTGTCAATCCCGTGTTTTACACGATCCGTCTGAACAAAAAGCGGATTATGAAACGAGTTCTGCTTTTGGATGATGGCTTGATTTAAGAATTATAAGAGGATTAAAAAAGACGAATAGCGTTCTGTATTACTGTTAACTACTCTTGGAGGAGGCTTTTCTATGGTTTGGATTTCCTGTCATTGCGTTATGTTAATGACGTGTTGAGGACTTTTGCACTCGACCGGCACGCTGCCTAATGTAAGTAAGTTATGCACATAGGCGTACTCAGCCGCAGATAAAAAGGTTAGGAAAATTGTAATCATAAAATTAATATTTCTATTGCATTACAGAGGTCACCGAGGTTAACTTGCTGGTTTTACTATTATTGGCCACCTCTGCACCGGGAACCTGCATCAAGTTAGGTGTTATGTTGGCAGAGGTACAGATCTCAAAGGAATGTCTAAGGCGCAGGAATTACTAAATTTATGTACCAGGCCGCACCACACCAGGTAAAATACAGTATCGCACTATCAGAAGTAACCAAAAGAGGCATAGCATTGTCAACGTTCTCCGCCGATTTTTTTTTTTTTTTGTTTTCATATTTCTTAAGGTAAGGTTTCAAAGAATAAAAATTAGATTCTCAGGCCGCGCCGTATTGCATCAAAAGGCTGCGCATATGGATTTCCTATGTCAGGAAGGAGTCCTCCATAAGAAAGTTATCGGTAACTGCTATCCGGTACCGGTTTAATCAGTTCGGACGGTGCCGTCTTTTGGGAGATTGTCGGTGCTTCCATTTCATCATCTCCGGGGTTCGATTTCCAGTCCAAGAAATAAACAAAGTTCGCACTTACAACAGTTTTTGTGTGATTTATCAAGCCATCGAAGTCAAAGTTGTATGTTTGATGTGTTGCTCTAAGTTGCCTGATAAGTGGCCTATGAGCAAAAATTACGTTTACGAGACAAACAAAGTATCGTTTCTACTTTCAGTTCGGGTGCTGCATATTTTGTGATTGGGGCCTGTTAACACTTTCAGATGAAGTGTAGACGTTAACTGAGTGAGAAACTGTCAGGATACAATCAAAATAAAAATTACCCTTGCTCTCTAGTGATTTGTTTGTTTGATTAGAGGTTTAACGTCCCCGTCAACACTGTAAAGGTCATTTTGGAGACGTTGCTTCCAATTCTGTGGGACTTTTACCCGACATTGAGATGAAATGACATCTCAAGCCCTGTCGCCCAATGAAACCAATAGGGTTTATTAGCATGGACGGTCCGTCTCGCACCGCGGTTCCTGGACAGGCTTATATCCTCTAAGCGGTTTACCAGTACTGGTGTGCGGGCCGGATTCAGCTCTGCGTGGAAGCATCATGCAGCCTGCTCTCTAGTGATGTTAAATTTAACTACTTACATTAAGTTGCTTTCTTTGATAGTTTTAAACTTTTTACATGTTAGTTTACCTATATATTAGTTTCCGATAGATACTCGTAAACGAACGGGTGGGTTTAGGGTTTGTATGAAACAAAAGTTGCTCCTCTATTTATTGATATAATGAAAAAAATGCCTCCCTGCCTCATCTGTTTTTATTTTTTTTTTCAAAAATGGCCTGAAAATCTAATCATTAATTTTTATTGCCTAAAAAGAGAAACATGGGAATTGAATTAATACGCCCTGCCGTATTTTATGAATTTGGCCCTTTCCCTACCCACCCATCCCATGTCATTTCACACCACGCACCCACCCTATCCAGATCCGCAGTGGATTATGGATTGGCCTACCCTACCCCAATCAAACCCAAACACATCGTGATGTGATTAACGAATTGGCATACCCCGTCCCAATCCACCCTACCCTACCCTACCCATCTCTCTCTCTAACCATCAAGCACCCTGCTTCAAGTTCCATCAGCTAGACTTGTACCCACAAAATTAACTCTATCTTCTGCTTCCTTCACCTATACATATATGTAAATATCAAAATAAAATAATATTGATAATGGTTATCCATTTATACTGAACATAATCATTATATTTTGTTTTTGTCGTTTTACCTGAAGAAGTATGAAACTAATTCGGCAGAGAACCTTGACAAAGCTCGGCCTGTTCCGGATATTTCCGATAGTGCGGTACTGTATTTTACCTGATGCGGTACGGCTTGGTGGGGTACATACATTTAGTCATTCCTTTAGGCGCCAGGCCGTACCACTTTTCACAGCTGACGGCGGCCCTATGACCGATGTACTTATGTTGCATTTTCAGTGACCATGTCAGAGAGGAAATAGAAATTTGTTTTGATTTTCGTGTTTCCTGTTCGGTGTATTGACTTCAGTATTTTGTGTTTGAAATCATACATGTATGGTACCGTCAGAAAAGGGTTATTAAATTGTTGAGTACACGTGTTCAAACGTACAAGACGTGTAATTATAAGTCTCAAAATGTGAAAATATTTGAATGAATTTTACCAATACTGGGACCATCTAATAACGCATCTGTGCATAGAACGTAATGTGTACACAACAGTTCAATACTCCAAAACACAAAATTCAAGTTTGCCGGGCCGCGTAGCGCATTCGAAATCGCGTTCGATAAAGATCACGAGGAGGTTGGTTCGATCCTTCGGGCCGGCACATTTTCCATGGAAAACATATCCTCCTTCCACTGCTTCAAGAAGGACAGCTTCGGTGGCTGGCGATAAGATGGGCGCTTAGTTCTGGTTAACCGCTTAGAAGGTCTAAGCCTGCCCAGGAAAAGTGTGGTTAGGTGCACAGGCCCTCTCCAAAATGAAATGTGTTGACGTGGACGTGAAACCTCATTACAGCAACAAAAGACAAAACCCAAAACTCAAAACATGAAACACAAAAGTCAAAAGACAAAACAAAATATTTACCCTCCTGGCTCATGAAATTATGCTGTGTCGGGTTACTTTTGCCATTATACTAGATTTCTCTTGCATACAGTGTTTGTGTAGCATTGCTGTTTGGTATGGTTCAGGAGGTTTGGTACCACTCGTCAGACCCCACTACGAGAGTAAGCTATCATGTTTTTTTTTTCTTCTAAATGTTTCATTTGAAAATGCTGGAATTGTTTATATTATTTTGCTCCCCAACCCATGTAAAAAAGTGGTATGACGTAGACCCGATTTGGTCTGGTGTAACTAAAGTAATGGGATCTGAAACACTTCCATCTGTTTTTCAAGCAATACCTTAACACCAAATGTTCTTGAGAAAGGACCTATTTACTCCCAATTCATGATTTTCAGGGTGAATTGGTTGTATTGGTATACTTAAATGTTGTAAAGACGAACTATGTTTATTTTGTATTTGGATCCATTGCACTTTTTTTGCTAAGTTATAAACACAATTAGGCCAACATTTGAAATGTATTTGTTTCCGCTTGCCAGACCCTTTCAGAAGCAAGAAGGTCTGTCGGTTTGTGAAATATATTTTTATTCTTGTAAGAACAAATATGAATTGAAAAAAAAAAACCGAGATTTCGCTACTGACGCAGGTAATTGGTTGTCAAAAGCGAAATCTCTGCTGACAGCCAGTCGAGAAATGAGTGTTATTGATGAAAATTTTATTTGTTCTATTTATTTATTGGCAGAGGCCATTTGATCGGTACTGGTCAACCTATGAGGCCTACATCTATCAAACCTTGCATGAAACACCTTCCCGACATCCCAACCTAGCACGCATCTTGACCCGATGACCTTGTCCTGTATTTCGCACTTCAGTGACTTTGACAGGCTTTAAATTGACCCGCGCAATCTCGTCACGTTTGAAGCCTACATCCATCAAACCTTGCATGAAGGCATCTCCATGACAATCCAACCTAGCACGCACCTTGAACCAGTGACCTTGACCTATATTTTGCTCTCCAGTGACTTGGACAGATTTTATGGCGAGGCTCGCAATCTCATCACCTATGAGGCCTACATCAATCAAACCTTGCATGACATTGACCTATATTTAACGCTTTTGTGACTTTGACAGAGTTCATCTTAACCCACTAGATCTTGTCAACCTCCTATAAGAGCTCCCTTTACTTTTGCTCCGACAGGTGCGATGCCGCCCTTCCGCAGAATTCTTGTTCATGTAATTGTTTTAGTGGCCTTAAATATGACAATTCTTTTTTCTGTTTTTCAGGGTCAAAAGTATGGAGATGGACAGAAAAAAGACCTATATTTCATGGTCCAGTGTATCTCAAGCACTCCTTGATTGAGAAATGTAATACTTGGGATATTGGCTCCGGGTGTCCTGCTGACTTACCTCAAAATATATCTAGATCACTGTGACCTATATTTTATGGTCCAGTGATTTAGCCCTATATGTCAAGAACAATCTGATGGAGAAATGACATACTCTCGATATTGGTTCCATGTAACCCGATAATTGACCTCAAATATATCTAGGTTATTGTGACCTATATTTCATGGTCCAGTGATTTTGCCTGATATCTTGAAGATTGTTTGATGAAGCTATGTCATACACGGGATATTACTTTCATGTGACCTGACAACTGAAATCACATCATATCCAGAGCAGTGTAACGAATATTTTTTGTGTTTAACATGAAATTCCGGTCAGTAATGCACACCAACAAAAGTGGTAGGATACGAATGGTTCTCAGCAGGCGAGCTTTGCTGTCCGGTGAGAGCACTAGTTCAAATTAATGCAATTCGGATAACAGCCATATTGTACATGAGTGGCACATTCCTTCCTGTGAGGGTTTTCGGTTGCTTGCATATATGTTCACTTTGTTGAATCCTTGGAAATGACATTTTAATAAATATTTGTTTTTATTCATGACTGTCATTTGTTGTCTTGCCTCTGATTTTGCATACAAAACGATGGAATATAACGGGACCATACCCAACCCAAGTTAACAGTGAAATATTTGGACAAACCTTTACGAAGTAAATTACTCAGGAATTGGAACGCTGTCATACTGTGTAATGCTGTTGCAGTTAAATTGTTTTGTGTCAAGGCCTCCGCTCCCATCTAAGAGGGAGGGAATTGGTGATGGTTGTTTCATTTAGGTGATGGTACAAAAACATGGGCTATAATATAAATGCTATGAACCAGCCTGCATGCGTCGCGTTAGACCCAATCACGGTCAAGCATTAGGTTTTTCTCTTTAATTGCATGCCGGGGAGTCGGGGTTCAGACACCATGATTGCTCAGGCTTTACTCCCAATTCAAGCTCTAAAGGACTGGAAACTTAGCATTTTAAGACTAGTGAATAAACGCATTTCTTTCTATTCTCAAAATACTAACTTATTACCTCCTAAGCCCAAGACGTCTTTACGTCATCTTAAACTAGGTATTCAAGAATTTCATAAGAAGTTTGTTTTGGCCCCTGCAGACAAGGCCGCTAACAACGTCGTCGTTGTGTGACGGCTCCACTATGTTAATACGCTTAGGCAGGAGCTTGGTGGTACTAAGGCCTATGAACTTCAGCCTTTGGCTGAAGAGAGAGCTATAGTAGATAAACATGTTTGTCTTTCAGCCACCAAGTTTGCTGTGTGTGTTAACGAAGGCCAAGACAAGCTTCCTACGCTATACTGGTTACCTAAACTTCATAAAAAAACCTTACAAAGCACGGTTTATTGCAAATTCTAGTTCTTGCACTACCACTGAACTTTCTAAATTATTAACTTCCTGTCTTACTGCTATTAAAACGCATGTAATTAAATATTGTGATAAAGTCTTTGAAAGATCAGGAAGAAATCTGTTTTGGTCTATAAAAAATTCGAATAAGCCAACGTAAAGGCTTATTGAAAATTAAAGAGATAATGTTGGTTGGTGCCTGATGCTCTGTCTCTGGTCGGGCTCATCGGAGTCTAACTGTTGGTTTTCTTTTGCTCCAGCATTTCAGTGGTTTCTTGCTGTCGAGTCCTCACCGTTGTCTCACCTCTGTGGTTCTGTGATTTCTGTGTTCACGGAGATGTTGCACTGATGAGTTAGGAGGCCTTCATGCGGACTGAACAAATTATTTGTCTAAATCGCGACGGAAGTAAGGGCGAGGATTGTGGCCACGTAAAATCGATTTAAGCCCCCCAATGGAAATCTTCCACTGACCGTTACAAGGCGGCTCTTCTGTGGCGATTTATTTATGTTGTTGTTTGTTACTTACTGTGTGTATCACTTGTGTCTTTTAATTTTGGATGGCCATATGGCCATTTTGTGGGAAAGTAACTGTCCATATGGCCTTCCTTTGTTTAGGTTTCCATTATGGTCTGGTCGCTTAATGTTTGTATTTCTTTCCCTTTGGAGTCTTTTATGGATGGAGTAAGTTAATTGTATCAATTCCTGATCTTTGTTTTACTTCTACTTTAAATAAATTGAAATCTAGACAGTTTCGTGCTTCTAGTCTGTCTACCTACGATTTTTCCACTTTTTACACTACACTTCCTCATAATCTCATAAAAGAAAAGCTTAATGATTTAATTGAATGGGCTTTTCACAGAGAAGATTCTCTCTATCTTGCATGTAATGTCAGAAATGCATTTTTCACTTCTAAAGAGCATAAGAATTATACACTTTGGTCATGTCAGAAAGTGTGCGATGCCGTCACCTTTCTACTTGACAATATTTATATTAGATTCGGTACTAAGTTATTTAGACAAATTGTGGGTATTCCGATGGGTACTAATTGCGCACCTCTTGTGGCTGATCTGTTCTTGTATTGTTATGAAAGAGACTTCATTTTGTCGCTTTCCATTGATAACCAATCTGAAATTATTGAAGCTTTTAGCTCTACTTCTAGATATTTAGATGATTTATTAAATATTGATAATACCTATTTTGATGGTTTGATCAGTCAGATTTACCCCCTAGAACTTCAGTTAAATTAAGCAAATTCTTCTGATACCGAGGCCCCGTTTTTGGATTTACATCTATCTATTGTAGATGGATTTGTTTCGTGCAAAATTTATGATAAACGCGATGACTTTGATTTTGAGATTGTAAATTTTCCTTTTTTGGATGGTGATGTTCCTCGTGCGCCATCCTATGGCGTTTATATTTCGCCATTAATTCGATTTGCTAGAGTGTGTAGTCATGTAACTGACTTCAACACTCGTAATAAATTATTAACGGCTAAACTCCTTAATCAGGGTTATCGGTACCATAAACTACGCAAAGCCTTTTCAAAATTTTATAGACGCCATTCTGATTTAATTTCCAAATTCAATATTGGACTTAAATCTCTTCTGCAACAAGGTCTATCGGAACCCGAATTTTATGGTGACTTAGTATATAAATTCAGAAAAATATATAACCGCAATGACTTCAGCACCAAATTTCGTAAAATCATTCTTCGATATAAAAAGATTGGGTACAACATGGATATTATACGACAGACTGCATGCATGGTAGTTAACCCAATCACGGTTGGCAACTTTGCTTCCCTCTTTAATTGCACGCCGGTGGTTCAGGCCTCAGATTCTATGACGGCTCCAACGAAAAGGCTTATTGAAAATTAAAGAGATAATGTTGGCTGGTGCCTGATGCTCTGTCTCTGGTCGGGCTCATCGGAGTCTAACTGTTGGTTTTCTTTTGCTCCAGCATTTCAGTGGTTTCTTGCTGTCGAGTCCTCACCGTTGTCTCACCTCTGTGGTTCTTTGATTTCTGTGTTCACGGAGATGTTGCACTGATGAGTTAGGAGGCCTTCATGCGGACTGAACAAATTATTTGTCTAAATCGCGACGGAAGTAAGGGCGAGGATTGTGGCCACGTAAAATCGATTTAAGCCCCCCAGTGGAAATCTTCCACTGACCGTTCCAAGGCGGCTCTTCTGTGGCGATTTATTTATGTTGTTGTTTGTTACTTACTGTGAGTATCACTTGTGTCTTTTAATTTTGGATGGCCATATGGCCATTTTGTGGGAAAGTAACTGTCCATATGGCCTTCCTTTGTTTAGGTTTCCATTATGGTCTGGTCGCTTAATATTTGTATTTCTTTCCCTTTGGTGTCTTTTATGGATGGAGTAAGTTAATTGTATCAACTCCTGATCTTTGTTTTACTTCTACTTTAAACCATTTATTGGCTGGAAGGGGCTTGAACATTCATGTCCGTTTCTTGGCCCATCGAGGTTCAACTTTAGGGTTTGTTTTGCTCCAGTGGCATTGTGTGACGCGTTGAACTGTCGAGTCCGCATCCTTGAACCCCCTTAGCTTAGAGAGTTCCTTGTAATCCGAGTTGATTGAATAACGAGTTAGGAAACCTTCATGCGGTCGGAACAAATACATATTTGAACCACAGTGAAACCGAGGGTTGGCCGGCTGTGAAGTTTATTTAAACCCGTTTGTTTGTTTGATTTGAGGTTTAACGTCCCCGTCAACACTGTTAAGGTCATTTTGGAGACGTTGCTTCCAATTTTGTGGGGCTTTTACCCGACATTGGGATGAAATGACATCTCAAGCCCTGTCGCCAAATGAAACCAATAGGGTTTATTAGCATGGACGGTCCGCCTCGCACCGCGGTTCCTGGACAGGCTTAGAACCTCTAAGCGGTTTACCAGTACTAGTGTGCGGGCCGGATTCAGCTCTGCATGAAAGCATTATGCAGCCCGTATATTTCTTCAAGCCCCTATGGGCGGGGGCGTAATTTAAACCCGTCAGTATTTTTTACTGACCGTTCCAAGTCGGTGATGTTTCTGTGGTTCTTTCTTGTTAAATGTTTGTCATGCTGATGATTATTATTTTCATCCATCATGTAAGTTTTCTACTTTATTAAAGTACAGATTCTCACTCGTCACCTGTTTGGGAGAAAGCTGCTCTCTTGGATTACTGGATGTCTATATTGTTAACTACTGTAATTCTGTGTTTTCTTTCCCTTGTGATATTGTGGACGGGATTCAGAGTCTGATTGTATCAGTTCCAGATCCTTCCATTTTTCCATGTTAACGCGGTGCATGGCTGTTATATGCCTTTTTGCATATTGTGGAGAGCATTTTTGGAAAATTAAGTACACAAGCTATGTGATGTCACTTGTTACTTTCCAGTTGCTTTTCGCAATGAAATAAAAACAGTTAATCCATAAACTGCCATGGAAATTACCATAGCAAACGACAATGTTTAATATTACCTTTTTGTTAGAAAATAAGGGTTTACTTTTTCGTGAGCAGACCATTCACATGGAAAGTCAAGCCTTATTTCAATGAATTTTCAAGAAAATGTTGTTGTTGTTTTCGAAATGTCGTCTGCTAGTTGTGATTGGTACTTTATGTGTTAAGGTAAAACAATTCTACACTTTCCACAGTAAAAACGCAGTGTTTCAGTTACAGTCGCATTTGCCTGCAAACTATATTAACCTCAGCGTTTCCTCTGAGGAAAGTGAAGAACTGAAAAGGAGAAAAATGGAATTAACAATTACTCAATCTTTGAACTATTTTATTCGGCCATGATCCAGAACAAAGGTCACAAAAAATGAAGGGAATAAGCAAAACACACGAGGCTCAGTAAACCTAAATCGCTCGCCCGAGTCCACTTGTGTAATTCTGGTAGGGGACCACTAGGCATAGATCTGGGCCAAGTGGTGAAAGACAAGCTTTTTTGTTTTTATTTTATAAGCCTATGCCTAATAAGAAGGCTGTGTGTTTCTGATAACCCGAATGTGCCTTATTTTTCACGCCCGGACCTTTTTTAAATGACTTTTTGGTGGTTTCCAGGGAAATTCGCTTTGCGACATATTATTTTCCTACTATACCAATTAAAAATCTTCGAGCAAAATAAACAAAAATCCTACAAACAGCTCCAAATTTAAAATCCCATGAAACACACAGTTTTTGGCCAATTTATACCCTAGGCGCATGGTTGAAAGGGATTTATGAAGTGTGGCCATTAAGAGCATATGAGAACTATTTTAAATATGTTCTAGAAAAGGTGGCGGCCATAAAACGTCTCCCCGTACATCATCATACTGCAGATTATATTTTCTGGTTCTTTATGATCATTGAGTTCATTATGAAACATTTTGAAAATAGAGTTCTGCTTAAGCCGGCGCTAGAGGGCGTGGCCGGTGTTGCACTTTTCAGTACTGGTCATGAACAGACTGAATAAAACCGAGTCTGTTGTTTTCGTGTATTCTTCGCTTCCAAAGGATCCAACTTTAAAACCTATTTATCCTTTTGGAAGCAAGGAATACACGTCAGAACTGGAAAATATGGAGTGTACATGTTTTCTGGGCCAGACTAGCTAGTTTCGGCCAATTAGGCCTCATCAGTGACCCTCAATTATTTTCAAAATTCCACAATGGAATCAATGATCCCAAGGACAATTAAATATAAACTGCACTATGATGTAGGGCAGGGAGACTTTAAGCCTCGGCAACCAGGTTTCTTATCCAAATTTACTCCCCACCCGATAATGTTTCATATAAAATTTGATCATCATTGAAAAAGATTGGCCAGTACAACTGGCTCCAGAGATATACTCCAACCATGACCTTCGGCTAACAAGACAACACAAAAGCACAACAGGTAAGACAGAACACAAAAGGCAAACCACTAAAGACAGAACACAAAATGCAAAACACGTAAAACGAAACATAAAAGGCAAACTTAGAAGTCAGAATACAAAAATGCAAAACACATAAGACAGAACACAAATGTGAAAATGTCATTAGAACACAGTTTGATATAATATGTGCTTTAACTGCGATTCGAACCCGCGCACAGTTGCGGCGACGTCGCAAAAAAAAGGATGCTCATATAGCGCATATAAGGCTATCCGGCACTGCAGTACACTCTTTATATTTGGCGTTATTTGTTACTATTTTTATTTTGTTTGTTTGTTTCGGGATTATGATTAATTCTCTCAGCAATGGAAGCGACTTTTCGTCTTTACAACCATAGTGGAGACAAAATAGTAACAAATAACGCCCTATATACAGAGTGTACTGCAGTGCCGGATAGCCTTATATGCGCTATATGAGCATCCTTTTTGGGGGATGCCTCTGTGGCGCAGTGGTTAAGGACGTCGGCCACTGCAGTGCTAGGTATCTGTGCGTGTGTTCGAATCGCAGTCAAAGCACAATTTATCTATCCCTGGTTGTGTCTCCACTATGGTTGTAAAGACGAAAAGTCGCTTCCATTGCTGAGAGAATTAATCATAATCCCGAAAAAAAAACATGATATAATATGGTTTTGGATAAAACACTAATTTGAATGCAAAAATGTATAGATTATAATAGAAAAAAATAAATTGTGGTTCAAATCGCGTTTCATACACAATCTATACGTGCTTTTAATCATATTTGAACAGTGTCATAACCAAAACGAAAAAAAAGAAAAAAGAAATAAATTGTGGTTCAAATGTCGTTTCCTACACAATCTATACATCTTTTTAATCATATTTGAATAGTGTATAACCAAAACATAGTTATGAGCAACTGTGGTAAAATGACCTTTTTTATTATCTTCAAACCATGGTCACTTTTCTATCTAGATAATTTTGTGATGTCTCTTTGCAGTGTACTAACAAAAACATGTTATATCAAAATAGGTGACGGCAATGATCAGGAATCGATACAATTAACCCACAGCTCCGATCTGAGACACCAAAGGGAAAGAAACATAAACATGAAATAACCAGACCTTAATGGAAACATCAGTGGTGGAAAGCCAAAAGAACAGTTACTTTACCACACAATGGCTAACTGGCTATCCAAAACAAAATAATTTAAGCGATACAAACACTCAAAGACAAATCATAACAAAAATTAACCGCGACAGAAGAACCGCATTGGAACGGTCAGTGAAACGAATTTCACTGGTGGGGGGTGGGGGGCTTAATTTCCCGCCGCTTAGATCGATTTTACGTTGCCATAATCCTCGCCCTTCCGTCGCGATTTAGAATATTTTGTTCAGTCCGCATTAAGGCCTCCTAACTCATCAGTGCAACACAAAAAAAAACAAACAACCACAGCGACGAAACAACGGTGAGGACTCGATAGCAAGAATCCTCTGAAATGCTGGAACAAAAGTAAACCAAGAGTTAGACTCCGATGGGCCCAACCAGAGACATCGGTTATAATAATCAGACTTTATCATAGATTTATAACTAACAGTCTGTATGAGCCGTTCTTCGAATAAAGGCATTATCCTCCTAAACTAGCATATTTGGAAATAGGGACGGCAGTCTATTGGAAAAATTAAAGAGGTTGAAGATTTTTATGTAAACAATACATTAAACCTTGTCAGACATCGGTTATAATAATCAGACTTTATCATAGATTTATAACTAACAGTCTGTATGAGCCGTTCTTCGAATAAAGGCATTATCCTCCTAAACTAGCATATTTGGAAATAGGGACGGCAGTCTATTGGAAAAATTAAAAAGGTTGAAGATTTTTATGTAAACAATACATTAAACCTTGTCAGACAGCTGTTAAATCGCACAAACCAAGAGTTTGAATGCTCTTTTTTCTTTTTTTAAAGCGTGTCCAGTAACCTTGAAGCTCGACTTTTAATATGTAAGGGAACCTAATTATATTTGGCATGTGGACGGATACGACAAACGGTCTGGCCCAGAAAACATATACACTCCATATTTTTCAGTTCTGTGGAGTATTCTTTGCTTCCAATGGATAACCCTTTTATAGAACATAATTAGTATTTACGGTTGTATAAACGTATACAGTCGAAACATTTTATGGTCAGAACTGTCTTCTATCAACAATGATCTGTCCCTTATTGCAACTAACTACTTGGATACATTGAAAGAGTTTGCGGTGGCTCCACGTCTTCTGCGTTGTGACATGGGTACAGAGCATTATACATTTACACTACTTCAACCTTTTTTCAGGCATGAAGGTACAGACCCTTTTGCTGGATTAAACAGCTTTATGTGTGAAAAAACACATCAAACCAACGTATAGAGTCTTGATGGGGTATAATGCAACGCCAAGGATCACATTGGTTATTTTTTAAAGACTTGAGAGATAACCCCGTGCATGTTGAATGTATCAGGTTTTGTTTTGTTTTGTTTTTTTTTTTGACATCATACAAGCAGAACTAGTCAGAATTGTTCAAAATTGGATCCTTTACACAATACGAGCCCAGAACATCGGTATCCCCGAAGGAAAACACGATGTGCTGTACCTGTTACCAGAGCTCAAACGGCACACAGATTTCTGCCAACAAAATGACAATAATGACATACCTGCATGCAAATAAATGTAAAAGAACATGTTCAGAGGAGTTTAATGAGCTGAGTAGCCTTACAGCAAGTAACTTGCATAGTATTGTCTTCTTGCTAGTCGATGGGCTTTACGCTTAGCTTCACCCTCCGGATCAGCCAGTCGAATCATTCGTAAAACCTCATCACGAGCAACTCGTAGTTTGTAATTTACGACCAATCGTTGCCACATAGTTATATAGCCAACACACTGCCCACTATATTCCATCTCACCTAGCAAGTGTGAAACTAGTTGTTCATCTAGTTTTCATCTGGTGAACGCTGATGTCTTCTATGTCAGTTATTTTGTTTAAGAATGCGGGTTAGTTGACTTCTATATAATTTAAAACCAAGAAACACAAACAGTCAAATCAGTATCTCATTGTATGAAAATCCTCGATCAAAGCAAATTAGGATTAACTGCAGTCTTGATAAACCATTTACTGGAGGTAGGTATGGAGGAACGACGGTCGAAATTCCGCAAAGTTGTAGGATAAACACAAGCACCGCAAGATAAACTCCGTACATGCTCATAACTGTAATCTGAAAATAAGCAATAGATCAGATAATGTAGTTAAAGCTCACAATGGCAAAAATATAAAAAATATAAAAATAGAATGGTGCTTAAATGAATTTAGGTGAAAGTTTGTTTCAATGAAATAAAATCATGTTGACAACGTTCGTGGTTTTAAACATTAAACTCAAGGCCATATTAAAAGTAATAAAACCCTTGCCCAAATACTATTTCATATGTATTGTCCTTCCCAAGTATCTCTAACAGAAATATGAAGGGCTGCTATTTTGAAAAGCTTTCCGTTACTGACATTGTTATAAGTAACAATGGCGAAGTCTAATAAATTTCTAAAGCTGTTCGAGAATAGAATAGAAGAGTTTCCTCCTTAATCACTCTGACCCCGTGCTCTAAAAATTACACTCTTAATTAGTTAAAACTTTATTTTTTATTTTTTATTTGTATATATATTACTTTTGGTATTATTGGTGCGATATACCAAACACAATTGAATAACATCAAAAGTGCGAAATCATTATTTAATGGGATTCATATGAAAAGTATAAGACTTGTGTCATCTGTTTCCCACTCGTCTATTGACTTATACAGGGGCGCTACAATAAATAATGGTAACATTAAACCATCAATACAACTTATGAGAGTCACTGATGAGGCCTAATTGATTCCAAAGGATAACCCTTTTATAGAATATATTTTGCGTCATGGGGATGTGTTGCGGCCGTAAAAAGTCTCCCTGCCCTACATCAGAGTGTAGTTTATATTTTCTTGTCCTTTGGAATCATTGATTCCATTATGGAATTTTGAAAATATTTGAGGGTCACTGATGAGGCCTAATTGGCCGAAACTAGCAAGTCTGACCCAGCAAAACGTGTACAATTCATATTTTCCTGTTCTGTGGTGTATTCCTTGATTCCAAAGGATAACCCTTTTATAGAACTTATAAACAGTTGTTGTGTAGTACATTGTCACTGTACTGTACTGTGTGTATGATTTGAGTTGGTGCCTACTCAGTAGACTTCGGGACGAAAGGCAAAATACGTAATACAGAGTGAAGGAAACAGAACACAAGGCAAAGTATATATGAAAGAACACAAAAAGCAAAATATATAAGGCAGATCACAAACAAAATACAAAAGACAGAGCATAAACGTCAAAACAGAATACAACGAGCAAACAATATGTCAAAATACATTTAGCAAGACGCAAAATGCATTACTCAGAAGACAAAACACAATGCAAATTAACAAATACGACTGAACATTTGATAGACTGATTGCTAAATTGATTGATGTTTATCAACGGAAATACACATATAAAATGTACAAAAAATTTCAACATATTCATTAATTTAAGATACATGTACACTGGGGTTTCAAACAAATCAACTGTTTACACTGTTAAGAACAGTTTATGTTTCAAAATATGACCTTGCCAATTTATAGGCCAGGATCAACCCATGGCCTTGTTATAAATAAACTTTAACCTACATTGCTACCCCCAATGCTTCTCCTAAATTTAAAAGACAAAATTATGTTACTGCTTCCTGGGTGGGGCTGACCCAATCAGGAAACAGCTGGCTCCTCTACGCTCACAAATTTCCTCCCCCTTTCACAATTTTCTGTCAAAATATGAAAGTATGCATTAATATGCAAGGGCATATATATATGTATTTATAGGATGGGTATACGTATGTCTATACATATATGAACATGTGTATGTATATATGTATATATGCATTCTGGAATTTTGGATTCCAATTTAAATTCCTTCGTCAAAGGGAAATATAATCGAGCTTATAATACTGGATATATATGTATGTTAAAAATGCCTCTCTACAGTCTTTGTTCTGTCAATTACGCCATTGTATATGTTTTGTTTTATATCCTCATGGGCTTTACAGCCATCTGGACTTGTTCAATAAAATTTCTTCTTCTTCTTCTTCTTCTATGTGCGAGCAGTGAAGACTCTGCAGAGCCTTCACTGTTCGCACATGCGATAAGTACCAAAATCTCATGTGCTGGCTCATATAACAGACGAGGTCTTTATTTCAGAGGCACAGAGTGTATAGCTGCACTCATTTGGAAATTTATTTTACGTGTCCAGAGTATGTGTCATGTACATTTTTATATTGACCATGGTTGAATACAAAAAAGCACACACCAAATTCATTCTCGGATGACTGTTTGCAATAAACCTCCATAGGTATAAATGATTATAAATGCTTTATTACTTACATCTCCCGTCTTTTTCTCGATGATCGTTTTATTCTTCCAGCTTTTACGGAACGTCTTTGCAAAGCCTTCCTTCGCGCCTTGATCAATGAAAATTAGTCTACACAATACAAATAATACAGAAAACAGAAACACCGAACTCAAAAGTAAAAATACACAATACACAAGTCAAGAAGGGTAAAGTCAGAAGACCATAACACATAGCACAATGTCACATATAGGCTTCCGTAATACCTGGAGATTTCGTTACGCCAGGCCAGAGGTTTCGCTACTTTATTTTTGGCACCTTTTCTGATCAATCAAATGTTTTCGCGCCTTTTCGGCAATGACCGTTAATTAGGTGTGTATTCACATTATTCGCACCTTTTCACATTTTTAGTTGACGCATTAGCAATTCAGATTCAGAAGATGTTTTAAAGCTTACTCGTGTTTTATGTTTACTGAACTAGTGTTTTTATAGAGGATCTTACATGAGTGTTCATGTATTATTGAATTTATTAAACGAGTTGAGGAAAAGGGATAAAACGTGAGGCTTTGCCGAGCATTTTAACCCTTTTCCTCAACGAGTTTAATATAGTCAATAATACATGAGCACGAATGCAAGATTCCATTTATCATGTGACATTTAAAACGCATTTTATTCACGATTGTTTACAAAAATATCAATATTCCGTCATTAGTAAACGCGACGTAGTAAAGGACGTCGTACATCTAAACGTTACGGGACGTATCTAGATAATTGCATATTTAATCCACTAGTGGAAATATTGCATAAATATATTACATGGCGTTATTACACTCTCAGACGCGACGTCATATGATAAAATATATTATTTTATGTTCGGAATTAGACAGTGCCGCTTAGAGAAAATACAACTGCATAACATGTGGAAAAGACGTCAGCAGGAGCCAAGTATGCTGTACAGTACGATGTTCTTTAACGTGGGTTCAAAGCTGTTTCTCTGCTAGAAAGTCATCATTTTTCTTAGAACAATGCCTAAATGGACATATGGCGTCTTATCAACGTCGCATTTGAAGAGCTTATATCGAGTTTTGGGGCGTTACGTGACAGTTACTACGGGCGTGCAGTAAAATCTCAGGACTTCGCCCTTCAGACACACCAATCGAAAATTATGAGTAGGAGTGGAAATAGAACATGGTTCGACCTGGACTTGAACCCAGGTCTCTCGCACGCCGGGCGAACACTCTACTGACTGAGCTACCGAGTCACACAGTCGATCTGTTACATACTCCTGCCTAATACGATCCCGGGCGCCATATCCAGTCGGGCTGCAAGACTTATTTTCATACCCTTTCAAGCTTTCTAACGCGGTGCTGGACCACACTGGAAACGAAATGTCACGTGAGTGGAAAAACAACATTTCGAGAAGGATAAATCGAAGCTTGTCTTGTGCTCAAGCGAAACTTGATCAGTTTTTGTTTCCCGAACGCGATTATTTTGATTTTGAGATTGTATATTGTCCTTTCTTTGAAGGCGATGTTCCTCGTGCGGCATCCTACAATGTTTAAAATTCGCAATTAATTCGATTTGCCAGCGTGCCTAGTCAACACTCGTAATAAATTGTTAACTGCTAAACTCCCCGTAACCCGATCCACCGGCCTGCAATTTAAGAGGAAAGCATGAAGTCTGACCGTGACTGTGTCAAACGCAATGCATGCAGTGCGTGAGGGTTTGGCTTTTACGTCCCATCAACATATAAGGTCATACCGATACGTGAATTCGGTTAAAAACAGAAGTGGAGGCAATGACCAAGAATCGATACAATCAACCCACAGCCCCATTAGAGACACCAAAGGGAAAGAAACACAAACATGAAACAACAGACCTAATGGAAACACCAATAGCGGAAAGCCAAAAGGGCAGTTACTTTCCCACAAAATGGCCAATAGGCTATCCAAAATAAAATAATATAAGCGACACAAACACCCAAAGACAAACAATAACAAAAATAAACCGCGACAGAAGAGCCGCCTTGGAACGGTCAGTGGAAACGAATTCCACTGGGGGACTTAAATCGATTTTACGTGGCCACAATCCTCGCCCTAACATCCGTCGCGATTTAGACAAATAATTTGTTCAGTCCGCATGAAGGTCTCCTAACTCATCAGTGCAAAAGACTCATCCGAAAGTCTGGAGAAGCCCGGGATCTATCCTGCGACCCCAGTTTTACTAGGCGAGTAGCATAACCACTACACCACGGAGGCTTCTAATTTAATATGTAGATTGACTAATGAACTCGTTTGACTGAGTAATTTACTAGCGGCGTAAATGACGTCATCGACCTCGTAACGTCAGTTCTAACATTACGGCTATCAGATACGAGCATAGCACATTTTGAGTTTTTTATGGAAACCGTGTTGGCCGGTTCAATAAAAGACTCAGCGGTATGTAGTGTATGGTGAAGATCTTTCTGTTTTCTGTTTATATGTGTTGCCAAACTTTTTTGTATTTATGAACAGTTACAGGTGGCTGTGCGCTTCAATTTATGAACAGTCATTTATGTGCTTTGTCGCGATGAAAGGTCTGAAACCGAACTGCTGTGTTTTGCAATTGACAAATGATCAGAAGGCGCAAGTGAACAGCCTGATCAACTGCTTATTGCTTACGTTGATGCGATGATCACGAATCTGTGTTCTGCTCAGTTATATTCAGCATGAAATTGATTTCAGCAGTGCTCACTGAGAGAGTCCTCTTGCTCAATCACTTCGTAGGTGTATACTGTTCAGTCCTCTTGTATTGAGCAGTGCGGTTAGTTTAGCACGCATGGCCCAGCCTGCTTGCCTGGGCGGCGTATGTGCAATAACTGAATATACCTGTTGGACTTATTCAGAGTTCTCCGAGACAGTTATTGTATTGCAGTGTGAAGTATTATAAAAACCGTATTGTAGATGTACTTTATTTTTTTAGGAATTGTTGAATTGGCATATAAAGAGGTGACGAAACCGATGTCTACTGCTCCGTGTTCATTGTGGACAGGCTGCATCCGATTCCTCGGCCTGAGCCGCCTAGCACAGGCGGGTACAGCTCAATAGAGCATCGGACAAGCAGTGTTTAGTGAAGCATAAGGTGGTTATAGCTCCCGTTGCGACATCGGAAAATTACATAATTCAGATATCTGGTACGTCGTGAATTCAAAATCACAACTTGGAGTCAACTACTTCTCCTGTGATGTGTTGAGAATGGCCATCATTTAGAACCACCTGAAGTGGATAATTCATGAATGTTTAAAGCCGCGAAATATTATAGAAATAAATATTCTGGCGGTGTTTATGTTAGTGTTGTTGTCAATGGCTGTATATAGGCATAAATTTATAATTCTGACACACGCGCCTATATAGGCAATTGAAAATGACTGCGTTTTATTCTACGACAAGGAAGAGCGTGAATAGCGACGTCATTGAAAACTGCCACCTTTCGATTTCCTTGACGTTAGACGGTGTAACGTCATTTTCTCGCACCGAAAACGTTAGAAAAGGATATAAATGCATGTGTTTCAGTCGATAATTTTAGCGGGATTTCTTCTAACAATGGCGAAATGTTGTGAGGTTTTGAAGGAAACAACAGCATTATTGCCGATTTTCAGTCTGTTAGAATCGAAAAAGATCAGCTCTAGTTTGTCATTTGTTGAGTTATAAATCACAGTTTGTCGGTCAGTTCTAAGTAGACAAATCACGCGCGCTACGCGCTCGTGATTTGATTTACTTTACAACTGACCCCCAAACTGTGATTTATTACTCAACAAATAACAGTTAGAGCTAATCTTTTTCTTAATAATGTACTGCAAAAGATATCTTTCTTGTGACTTGTCCTACACTTGGCCATTCACCTGTCGGAGAACGCCTCCGTCGTCCTGTAAGCATGTGGATTTACGGGACACCTTAACACTATATGTACAATTTAACAAGTTGGTGTCTAGAAGTAGTGGGATTAAGCTCCGAGAGGTGTTGCAAGCTGAAAGACATCACATACATGTTCTCAACACCATATTGATGTTCTCGACATTTTAGGAAAATTGTTTCTCTTTTCTCTCATTTTTTCTACATGTATCTGGCAATTAATTATGACATTTGACAATTAACCCCATATCTTGTGCCTGCGTTGATGAAGTGCGAAATTCATGCTTTTTCTTTATGTGGAAATAGATAAGTTGCACATCTGAACATTTTTATTTTATGAAACTGCAGATTGTAGCGTTTTACTGTAAACGTCGTCAACAATCAAAGAACGCAGCCATTCCAAGTCACCTAAAGGAGGCAAGTGACACGAAGGCACTCATCATAAAACAGAAACACGAACCAACGGCTCATCACGTTAACAGGTCCGTGAAATGAACGCCCCCTTACACCCCACTTTATATAGAGAAAACTGGGGTTTAGGGGGTATACATTATTTGCCTTATTTCTGCTCAAAGACATAGGTTGTGGGTGTTCGTTAGAACCGCCTCAATGAGGCGGTTCTTACGAGCACCCACAGCCGAACCGCCTCAATGAGGCGGTTCTAACGAGCACCCACAACCTATGTTTGAAGTAAAATTAACAAAAATATCACAGATTTTCATCAGAAAAGAAGCCATTTTGGAGATGTGAAAAATGCACTATGTCGCACGGGTATGTTATGGAAATGACAAAGCCAATTAACAAATAAGACACTGCAAAAGAACGACCGCCCTGGGACAGTCAGTAGTAACACTACTTGGGGCGGTTTAAACTCCGAAGTTTATGAAATTTCAACCCTCACCTCAGTACCAGCGTAGCACCAAACATAACAACAAATACCCAACCGCATGGAGGCCCCCAAGCCCAATAGTGAGTCAAATTAAAATACAAAGTCAAATGGTCATGTATGGGTATCAGGGTTGAGGACATAACAACAGTTAAGGAAACAACAACAATTCGACGTCAGAACAGTAGAAAACCAATAGCTAGATCACGGAGGGTCGAACCCAGGAAACACCAGGCTCCATCCCATATTCAACCAAACAGACACAGGACGGGATCGCCACAGAATCCGAGGCCCAGCCCACCGCTGCGCAACCTAAGAGTGAAGCAAAGCTGTCCACCGCAATAGGACCGACAACCAAACACGCAGTCTGCCTCACAACATCCATGCTACAACCAATTCCCCTGGCACCCCGCAATAATCGTCCCGAACAGACCAGAAAAAATACCACCACCTAGTATTCTCCTGAATTGTTACACTAAATTTTCACAAACCCTAGGCCCTGACAGTCCTAGCCGCAGACGTGTCCCCAAAGAAATGTCATGTTTAGAAGCAAGGCCGCAACGTCGACGACAATACGCTTTGCGTAGTTAATGATATCGGCATCCTTGTTTTAGAAGTCCCCCGCCAAGACACCACCTTGACCACCAAAGTCGCCAACGCGACAACACGCCCCAGCAAAACGAACAGTTCGCGACACACAAACCCACAAAACACAGTCCCAGGGACGCCACCACCCAAAAAAGGAAAACTTAAAATCCAAAATAAAAATCATTTTCCCTTTGCCCCTGGTCATTGAGACTTGGAGAAATAGATCGGGCTGCATGATGGTTCCACGTGGAGCTGAAACTGACCGTCCATGAACACTGGTCAACCGTTTGGAGGATCCGAGCCTACCCAGACAACGTGGTACGAGTCGGAGCGTCCCTACATATAAACCCTCTTGGTTTGTTTGGGCGACACGGCTTGAAATGTTATTACATCTCAATATCGGTTAAAAGTCCCCAAAAATTGAAAGCAACGTCACCAAAATGAGCTAAATAGTGTTGACGGGGATGTTAAATCTTTGTTCGAAACAAAAAATATTTCCCCATCACAAACCCAGGAAGAGGAAGCACCACCATATACAGTCAAACGCCAGTCCAAAGCTCGGATCTCAGTGTCACCAGAATCATCCCCACCCACCACATGTATCAAATGTATCAATATTTAAAAGTTCATTCAAATATCGAGAGACAGAGTTAAACGTCCCAACAACGTCGGTTTGTTTATTAACAGAAAGGGGCAACATGAACTCCCGCCCCCTCCCCCCACATACAGAGAGAAACAAATCTGAAACTAGAGGAGCACAGTTTGCACCCATCGGAACACCAACCACTTGCCCACAAAATTCAGATCCAAACCATATATGAATATTATCCAGTAAAAGGGAAAGCGCTGCGTAAAACCCTGGACATGTTCAATATTCACAACGACCATTGGCATCACCATAAGCAAGGTAAGCATTGCCACCACTGCAGGCCAGACACAGACACCCCTCCGGAAGAAACAATGTTCAATCAAATCAAATAGCTTTTCCCCAACCAAATTATTAGGTAAGGTTGTCTAAAAAGTAGAAAATAGTCGTATATTGACAAACTAGATCCACGAAAATTTCTTGCTTTCGGTTTATTTATAATAGAATTGAAGGCAATGATCAGAAATCGATACAATTATTCCACACCTTCCATCAGAGACACCAAGGGAAAGAAACAGAATCATAAAATAACAAGACCGTAATGGAAACATCAAGAGCGAAAAGCCAAAAGGTAGTTGCTTTCCTACAAAATGGCCAATAGGCTATCCAAAACAAAAAGATATTAGCGACACACACATTCAAAGACGAACTGTAATGAAAATACACCGCGACAGAAGAAACGCCTAAGAACGGTCAGCGAGAAGTATTCCACTGGGGGGGGGGGGGGGGGCATAAAATCGATTTTACGCGGCCGCAACCCTCGCCCTTAATTTCCGTCGTGATTTAGGCAAATAATTTGTTCAGTCCACATTAAAAGATGAAACACCAGTGAGCACTCGACAGCAAGAAATAACTGAAATGCTACAGCAAAAGAAAACTAACAATAAGACTTCGATGGGCCCGACCGGAGACAGAGCATCAGGTTCCAACCAAACTTCAGCTGATTTTTTATAAATCAAGACAAGTGAATGCTAGAAAGTTCTTAAGCTTTTCCACAGTTACTTGCTTCATGATCTTAATCGCTGTTAAACACGATGTTAGTAATAAAGAAAGTATGGTTATCGTTCACGAACTAAAATTGGTTACAAAACGAGATTTATATGGATTTTTGTGATGCCTCAGTAGGCTTATACTTCATACTCCAAGTCCTGAAATTCATCAAAATGCGCTATCCATGCCTTCTGTGTCGTTTACTTACACAACTTATCCAATTTTTGTCCAGGAATGAACGAAATAAGGAGTCTTGCGGTATTTACTTACTTTACTTAGATTACTTATCAGTCATCATTGTCAGATAAGTAAAGTAAGTAAGCTGAGCTGAGGCTGACCTGGTGTCCTGGACTCTCTGATTTCACTGTTAATTGAATTCTACTCATTTTACTTACGTTGCTGATCTTCACATAGAAGCCTCCGTGGTGTAGTGGTTATGCTACTCGCCTTGTAAACCAGGGGTCGCAGGATCGATCCCGGGCTTCTCCAGACTTTCGGATGAGTCTTTAAACCGAGGTCCCGTCTCCGTATGACCTTAGCTGTTGGTGAGACGTAAAACTCAAACACTCACTCACTCACTGATCTTCACATCACCACTATAAGTAAAATAAGCAAGTTTACAGTATTCTACTTAGGTTACTCAGTTTACTTACCTGGAACTTCAGCAGTATAATTAAACTAAGTAAACTTAGTAGATGTCAAATATTTATGCCCCTCGATCAAGAAAAAACATACTGCATAAAAGTAAGTGCAATAAGCTAATTAACTGATATAAAAAGAACGGTTTTACATAGTTTTAAGAGAACTATCTAAAATTTGCTGACCAGAACACTGAAGCATGATGCTATACTACGGAAATGAGCTAAGTAGGATGAGTAACATAAGTAGGCGTATAGCTAGCCAAGGATGGTACATGCATCAACCTCACTCTTAAGATAAGCTAAGTAACGTAAGTAATGTAAGTTGACTAATCAAACCACCGAAAGTCAATATTGATATAACAGGATAAGTACAAGAATAAGCGTAAGTAACCTAAGTAAACTAAGTAACCTTGCATGCCTCTTATGACAAAAGCTACTACCATACCAGCAATGCTAAGAGTAAGCTAAGTAAGATTAGTAACCTAAGTTGAGGTTATATATTTCATACATGACTATGAGCAGTGTAAGTAGGATAAGTAAGTTAAGTAAGGTAAGTAACATAAGTATTGTAAGTAACTGATATACCAGTAACACCAGCGACACCAGAATAAGTTAAGTAAGCTAAGTAAAGTAAGTAAGTATTGTGGTTTCGATTTCAGCGCATGAGTAAGCTGAGTAGGGTAAGTAAATTAAGTAACCTTCTAGTAGAACTCTAAGTAACATAAGTAAATGTCCTACCAGCTACAACAGCCGTACCATAGTAAGTTAAGTAAGCTAAGTAAACTAAGTAGGCGTCCTGGTCACTTGGTAAAAGGATGCGCAGGATAAGTAGGATAAGTATTGTAAGTAACCTAAGTAGACTTATAAGTAATGTAAGTAACCTCTCCACCAGATACAACAACAATACCAGAGTAAGTTAAGTAAGCTAAGTAAACTAAGTAGGCATGATGGTCACTCCGAACAGGGTTGAGTGGGGTAAGTAGGATAAGTAAAATAAGTAACCTAAGTTGAATTATAAGCAACATAAGTAAGGTAAGTAACTACTCCACCAGCTACGCTACCCATACCAGAGTAAGTTAAGTAAGCTAAGTAAACTAAGTAAGCGGCGAAGTCTGTCCCAACGATGATAAGCAGGGCAAGTAGGATAAGTAAACTAAGTAACCTGAGTAGAATTCTAAGTATCATAAGTAAGGTAAGTTACTACTCTACCAGCAAAGCTACCAATACCAAAGTAAGTTGAGTAAGCTAAGTAAACTAAGTTGGCGACCTTGTGACTCCGAACAATGTAGACTATGGTCAGTAGGATAAGTAAACCAAGTAACCTAAGTAGAATTCTAAGTAACATAAGTAAGGTAAGTTACTGCTCTGCCAGGAACGCTACCAATACCAAAGTAAGTGGAGTAAGCTAAGTAAACTAAGTTGGCGACCTTGTGACTCCTAACAATGTAGACTATGGTCAGTAGGATAAGTAAACTAAGTAACCTAAGTAGAATTCTAAGTAACGCAAGTAAGGTAAGTAACTGTCATACTAGCAATACCACCCTTACCGCAGTAAGTTAAGTAATCTAAGCAAACGGCGAAGTCTGTACTGAAGATGATGAGTAGGGTAAGTAGGATAAGTAAACTAAGTAACCTGAGTAGAATTCTAAGTAACATAAGTAAGGTAAGTTACTGCTCTACCAGGAACGCTACAAATACCAAAGTAAGTTGAGCAGCTAGGTAAACTAAGTTGGCGACCTTGTCACCCCGAACAATGATGAGCAGGGTAAGTGGGATAAGTAAACTAAGTAACCTAAGTAAAATTCTAAGTAACGTAAGTAAGGTAAGTAACTGTCATACGAGCTATACCACCCTTACCACGGTAAGTTAAGTAATCTAAGTAAACTAAGTAAGCAGCAAAGTCTGTCCCAACGAGGATGAGTTGGGTAAGTAGGATAAGTAAACTAAGTAACCTAAGTAGAATTCTAAGTAGGGTAAGTAACTACTTTACTAGCCAGTCTACCCGTATCAGAGTAACTTAAGTAAGCTAAGTAAACTAAGTCAGCAGCGAAGTGTGTACCGAAGAGAATGAGTAGGGTAATTAGGATAAGTTAACTAAGTAACCTGAGTAGAATTCTAAGTAACATAAGTAAGGTAAGTAACTACTCCACTAGCCACTCTACCCGGACAAGAGTAAGTTAAGTAAGCTAAGTAAATTAAGTAAGTGGCAAAGTATGTCCTAACGAGGATCAGTAGGGTAAGTAAGATAAGTAAGCTAAGTAACCTAAGTAGAACTGTAAGTAACATAAGTATGGTATGTAACTACTCCATTTGCCACTCTACCCATACCAGAGTAAGTTAAGTAAGCTAAGTAAACTAAGAAAGCGGCGAAGTCTGCCCAATAGAGGATAAGTAGGGTAATTAGGATAAGTAAACTAAGTAACCTGAGTAGAATTCTGAGTAACATAAGTAAGGTAAGTAACTACTCCACAAGCCACTCTACCCGGACGGACAAGAGTAAGTTAAGTAAGCTAAGTAGCAAAGTCTGCCCTAACGAGGATCAGTAGGGTAAGTAGGATAAGTAAGCTAAGTAACCTAAGTAGAATTGTATGTAATATAAGTTTGGTATGTAACTACTCCATTTGCCACTCTACCCATACCAGAGTAAGTTAAGTAAGCTAACTAAACTAAGTATGCGTAAGTAAGGTAAGTAACTACTCCACTAGCCACTCTACCCGGACCAGAGTAATTTAAGTAAGCTAAGTAAACTAAGTAAGCAGCAAAGTCTGTCCCAACAAGGATCAGTAGGGTAAGTAGGTTAAGTAGGCTAAGCAACCTAAGTAGAATTGTAAGTAACATAAGTATGATAAGTAACTTCTCCATTCGCCACATTACCCATACCAGAGTAAGTAAAGTAAGCTAAGTAAATTAATTAAGCGGCGAAGTCTGTATTGTAGAGGATGAGTAGGGTAAGTAGGATAAAGAAACTAAGTAACCTAAGTAGAGTTCTAAGTAAAGTAAGTAAGGTAAGTAACTGTCCAACTACCTATACCTTGTTTGACATCCCTGTACTTTAAGTAGACTAAGATGTTTTGTGGGCTTTTGTTGTACCTTCCTTCTATTCGAAGGAATCTTCTTCAGTAAATATGCTGTTTTATTTATTTATTTAATAACCGGTATGAACATCGCTTTGGTTTTGACGGTATCACAACCTTATTTACCCAAATGAGTATCACAAATACATTTAAAATATCAATATCACCCCTTAGGTTACACTCTGCTTCTTCTGTACGGATTCCCCATTCTATTAAGAACTTTAATACTATGTTGCCTTCGGTATTGGTTAGACCCTTAAATTTGTCTTCTGTAACTTCAGTTAATCTCAAAGGAGCAGGCAATACCAATGTTTTTGGGAGTAGTCTTCGTATAAGACTATCTCCTCTCAAATCGCCCATCCTTCGAAAGTATACTAATCCGTGGAAAAGAAGTGGAATGTATCCTAGTATTTCTAAGTGCAATGCCAAGAGGTGCAGATGTTGTTCGCATTTAAGCACTGCGTCTACCGTTACTTCATCTGTAAACGGTAGACGCTTCTCTGTAGTAAACATGTCTGATTTGACATGACAGTCTACAGATGTAATTTATCTAATTACTTGACGTGCTGCAAACTGCAGTACGTCGGTCAAACTAACCGCATGCTTAAAACTAGATTGAACGAGCAATATCGTAGAATGAGTAAGCCTAAGAAAACTGACACTTTCTTGTACCGTCACTTTCGACGTACAGGTCATTCTGTAAATAACATTACAGTGGAAAAACTTTATTACGATGCAAATTCTACATCTAGATTCAAAATAATCAAAAGACATGAAGCTAAACTGAAATGGATTAAATTTTAACAGACCCCTTTCCCACTGGGATTTAATGACAACATTTATCATGAGGGTAATATTTCCAGAATGCCGGACTTTGATATTTTCTCACTCCTGGAATGTCGAAAACGCAGAACTAGATCTCACGGCACCAGGAAAAATGGTAACTTTAAAAGTAAATCACGTGCGTTTAAACGAAACAATACTAGACTGAAGTGACTGTCAATTATATTATCATCACGTGAACAAGTCCGTGAAATGAACACCCCCTTAAACCCCACTTTATATAGAGAAAACTGGGGTTTAGGGGGGTAAACATTATTTTCCTTATTTCTGCTCCAAAACATAGGTTGTGGGTACTCGTTAGAACCGCCTCAATGAGGCGGTTCTAACGAGCACCCACAACCTATGTTTGCAGTATAAATAAGAAAAATATCACGGGTTTTCATCAGAAAAGTAGCGATCTTGGAGATAAGAAAAATGCACTATGTCGCACGGGTGTGTTATTGTAATGTAAATCATGGTCGCCACCCTATGCTTTCATTTATAAGTTCATTACCCGTTTCTGTTTTACGTCTTCTGGACACCGAGGCGAATAAATTCTACGATAGTTCTCATCAGTTATATGATGCGGCTCTCTTAACTAGAGGCTATACTCAGCATACTCTCCGTCCTTACATTGATTCTGAAATTAATCATAAACGCCATTTCTTCAAAATATCCTTCATTAATAAGGGTATGGATTTTATAGATTTGCCCAGTATCTTCCGTGAGAGATCGGTGCTTTCTTCCATTCCTGCTTATTTTTTTTTTCAAAATACTGAAACACCTATAATTTGCTATAAATATAACAAACCTGTTAGATTTATCATTTTTAATTTCAATAAACTTGTTTCAGATCTTGATATTGATACTAATACTCCTGATTCATGTGATTGTAAAAACTCAAAGTATTGCTATCCTGCTGCTGGTCATGTAATTACTGGCAATTTGAAAATTATTCCTGATTCTAGGATAAGGAATATAATTTCTAAAGGACCGAAATATCGGTTTCCTTCTAAAATTGATTTCAGTAAATGTAGAGATGAAATCGCTGCTTCCTTGAATGAATTCGGTAATCGATGGTGTAAGCGAGAGTATGTTGAGCATGAAGCCCTTAAGGACTGGAAACTTAGCATTTTAAAACTAGTGAATAAACGCATTTCTTTCTATTCTCAAAATACTAACTTATTACCTCCTAAGCCCAAGACGTCTTTACGTCATCTTAAACTAGGTATTCAAGAATTTCATAAGAAGTTTGATTTGGCCCCTGCAGACAAGGCCGCTAGCAACGTCGTCGTTGTGTGACGGCTCCACTATGTTAACACGCTTAAGCAGGAGCTTGGTGGTACTAAGGCCTATGAACTTCAGCCTTTAGCTGAAGAGAGAGCTATAGTAGATAAACATGTTTGTCTTTCAGCCACCAAGTTTGCTGTGTGTGTTAACGAAGGCCAAGACAAGCTTCCTACGCTATACTGGTTACCAAAACTTCATAAAAGACCTTACAAAGCACGGTTTATTGCAAATTCTAGCTCTTGCACTACCACTGAACTTTCTAAATTATTAACTTCCTGTCTTACTGCTATTAAAACGCATGTAATTAAATATTGTGATAAAGTCTTTGAAAGATCAGGAAGAAATCTGTTTTGGTCTATAAAAAGTTCGAATGAGGTTTTAAATAAATTGAAATCCAGACATTTTCGTGCTTCTAGTATGTCTACTTACGATTTTTCCACTCTTTACACTACACTTCCTCATAATCTTATAAAAAAAAGATTAATGATTTAATTGAATGGACTTTTCACAGAGAAGATTCTCTCTATCTTGCATGTATTGTCAGAAATGCATTTTTCACTTCTAAAGAGCATAAGAATTATACACTTTGGTCATGTCAGAAAGTGTGTGATGCCCTCACCTTTCTACTTGACAATATTTATATTAGATTCGGTACTAAGTTATTTAGACAAATTGTGGGTATTCCGATGGGTACTAATTGCGCACCTCTTGTGGCTGATCTGTTCTTGTATTGTTATGAAAGAGACTTCATTTTGTCGCTTTCCATTGATAACCAATCTGAAATTATTGAAGCTTTTAGCTCCACTTCTAGATATTTAGATGATTTATTAAATATTGGTAATACCTATTTTGATGGTTTGATCAGTCAGATTTACATCTTAGAACTTCAGTTAAATAAAGCAAATTCTTCTGATATCGAGGCCCCGTTTTTGGATTTACATCTATCTATTGTAGATGGATCTGTTTCGTGCAAAATTTATGATAAACGCGATGACTTTGATTTTGAGATTGTAAATTTTCCTTTTTTTGGATGGTGATGTTCCTCGTGCGCCATCCTATGGCGTTTATATTTCGCATTTAATTCGATTTGCTAGAGTGTGTAGTCATGTAACTGACTTCAACACTCGTAATAAATTATTAACGGCTAAACTCCTTAATCAGGGTTATCGGTACCATAAACTACGCAAAGCCTTTTCAAAATTTTATAGACGCCATTCTGATTTAATTTCAAAATTCAATATTGGACTTAAATCTCTTCTGCAGCAAGGTCTATCGGAACCCGAATTTTATGGTGACTTAGTATATAAATTCAGAAAAAATATATAACCGCAATGACTTCAGCACCCAATTTCGTAAAATCATTCTTCGATATAAAAAGATTGGGTACAACATGGATATTATACGACATACTGCATGCATGGTAGTTAACCCAATCACGGTTGGCAACTTTGCTTCCCTCTTTAATTGCACGCCGTTGGGTCAGGCCTCAGATTCTATGACGGCTCCAACGTAAAGGCTTATTGAGAATTAGAGAGATCTAATTCAAGGTAATGTTGGTTGGTGCCTGATGCTCTGTCTCTGGTCTCTGTCTCTAGTTTACTTATCCTATTTACCCTACTCATCATTGTTCGGAGTGACAATGTCGCCAACTGTGTTTACTTAGCTTACTCAACTTACTTTGGTATTGGTGGCGTTGCTGGTAGAGCAGTAACTTACCTTACTTATGTTACTTAGAATTCTACTCAGGTTACTTAGTTTACTTATCCTACTTACCCGAATCACCGTCTTTGGAACAGACTTCGCAGCTTACTTAGTTTACTTAGCTTACTTAACTTACTAATGTAAGGGTCGTATAGCTAGTAGGACAATCGCTTTCCTTAATTACGTTACTTAGAATTCTACTTAGGTTACTTAGTTTACTTATCCTACTGGCCATAGTCATCATTGTTCGGAGTGACAAGGTCGCAAACTTGGTTTGCTTAGCTTACTCAACTTACTTTGGTATTGGTAGCTTTGCTCTTAGAGCAGTAACTTACCTTATGTTACTTAGAATTCTACCCTGGTTACTTAGTTTGCTTATCCTACTTACCCAACTCATCCTCTTCAGTACAGACTTTGCCGTTTACTTAGTTTACTTAGCTTACTTAACTTATTGTGGTAAGGGTATTATCGCTAGTAGGACAGTTACAGACTTCGCAGCTTACTTAGTTTACTTAGCTTACTTAACTTACTAATGTAAGGGTCGTATAGCTAGTAGGACAATCGCTTTCCTTAATTACGTTACTTAGAATTCTACTTAGGTTACTTAGTTTACTTATCCTACTTACCCTACTCATCATTGTTCGGAGTGACAAAGTCGCTAACTAAGTTTACTTAGCTTACTCAACTTACTTTGGTTTTGGTTGCGTTGCTGGTAGATCAGTTACTTACCTTACTTATGTTACTTAGAATTCTACTCAGGTTACTTAGTTTACTTATCCTACTTATCCTAATCATCCTCTTCGGTACAGACTTCGCTGCATACTTAGTTTACTCAGCTTACTTAACTTACTAATATAAGGGTCGTATAGCTAGTAGGACAGTTACTTACCTTACTTACGTTACTTAGAATTCAACTTAGGTTACTTAGTTTACTTATCCTACTGGCCACAGCCATCATTGTTCGGAGTGACCAGGTCGCCAACTTAGTTTACTTAGCTTACGCAACTTACTCTTAGCGCAGTTACTTACCTTACTTATGTTCCTTAGAATTCTACTCAGGTTACTTAGTTTGCTTGTCCTATTTAGCCTACTCATCCTCTTCAGTACAGATTTTGCCGCTTACTTTGTTTACTAAGATTACTTAACTGACTGTGGTAAGGGTGGTATCGCTAGTAGGACAGTTACTTACGTTACTTAGAATTCTACTTAGGTTACTAAGAATTCTACTTAGGTTACTTAGTTTACTTATCCTACTTACCCTACTCATCATTGTTCTGAGTGACAAAGTCGCCAATTAAGTTTATTTAGCTTACTCAACTTACTTTGGTATTGGTAGCGTTGCTGGTAGAGCAGAAATTGACCTTACTTACGTTACATAGAATTCTACTCAGGTTACTTAGTTTACTTATCCTACTTACCCTACTCATCCTCTTCAGTACAGACTTCGCTGCTTACTTAATTTACTTAGTTTACTTAACTTACTCTGGTATGGGAAGTGTGGCTAGTGGAGTAGTTACTTATGTTACTTAGAATTCTAATTAGGTTTCTTAGTTTACTTATCCTACTTACCCTACTCATCCTTGTTGGGACAGACTTTGCCGCTTACTTAGTTAACTTGCTTACTTAACTTACTGTGGTAAGTTAAGTTTAGGTAGTAGGACAGTTATTTACCTAACTTACGTTACTTAGAATTCTACTCAGGTTACTTAGTTTACTTATCCTACTTATCCTACGCATTCTCTTCAGCACAGACTTAGCCGCTTACTTAGTTTACTGAACTTACTTAACTTACTCTTGTATGGGTAGAGTGGCTAATGGAGTAGTTACTTAGTTACTTACGTTACTTAGAAATCTACTTAGGTTACTTAGTTTACTTATCCTAATTGCCCTACTAATTTTCTATGGGACAGACTTCGCCGCTAACTAAGTTTACTTAGCATACTTAACTTACTGTGGTAAGGGTGATATAGTTAGTAGGACAGATACTTACCTTACTTACGTTGCTTAGAATTATACTTAGGTTACTTAGTTTACTTATCCTACTTACCCTACTCATCAATGTTCGGAGCGACAAAGTCGCCAGCTAAGTTTACTTAGCTTACTCAACTTACTTTGGTATTGTTGGCGTTGCTGGTAGAACAGTAACTTAGCTTACTTATGTTACTTAGAATTCTATTCTTGTTACTTAGTTTACTTATCCTACTTACCTACTGATCCTCGTTGGGACAGACTTTGCCGCTTACTTTGCTTACTTAACTTACTGTGGTAAGGGTGGTATTGGTAGTAGGACAGTTACTTACCTTACTGACGTTACTTAGAATTCTACTAAGGTTACTTAGTTTACTTATCCTACTTATCCTGCTCATCATTGTTCGGGATGACAAGGTCGCCAACTTAGTTTACTTAGCTTACCAACTAGCTTTGATATTGGTAGCGTTGCTGTTAGAGAAATAACTTACCTTACATATGTTACTTAGAATACTACTCAGGTTACTTAGTTTGCTTATCCTATTTACCCAACTCATCCTCTTCAGTACATATTTCGCCGCTTACTTAGTTTACTTAGCTTACTTAACTTACTGTGGTAAGGGTGGTATAGGTAGTAGGACAGTTACTTACCTTACTTACGTTACTTAGAATTCTACTTAGGTTACTTAGTTTACTTATCGTACTTACCCTACTCATCATTGTTCGGAGTGACAAAGTCGCCAACTAAGTTTACTTAGCTTACTCAACTTACTTTGGTATTGGTAGCGTTGCCGGTGGAGCAGTAACTTACCTTACTTATGTTACTTAGAATTCTACTCAGGTTACTTAGTTTACTTATCGTACTTGCCCTATTCATCTTCTTCGGTACAGACTTCGCTGCTTATTTAATTTACTTAGCTTACTTAACTTACTCTGGTATGGGTACAGTGGCTAGTGGAGTAGTTACTTATGTTACTTAGAAGTCTACTTAGGTTACTTAAATTACTTATCCTACTTACCCTACTGATCCTCGTTGGGACAAACTTTGCCACTTACTTAGTTTACTTAGCTTACTTAACTTACTGTGGCAAGGGTGGTATAGGTAGTAGGACAGTTACTTACCTTACTTACGTTACATAGAATTCTACTTCGGTTACTTAGTTTACTTATCCTACTTACCCTGCGCATCATTGTTCGGGATGACAAGGTCGCCAACTTAGTTTACTTAGCTTTCTCAACTCACTTTGGTATTGGTAGCGTTGCAGGTAGAGCAGTAACTTACCTTACTTATGTTACTTAGTATTCTACTCAGGTTACTTAGTTTGCTTATCCTACTTACCCTACTCATCCTCTACAATACAGACTTCGCCGCTTACTTAGTATATTTAACCTACTTAATTTATTCTGGTATGGGTGGAGTGGCTAATGGAGTAGTTACTTACCTTACTTACGTTACTTAGAATTCTACTTAGGTTACTTAGTTAACTTATCCTACTTACCCTGCTCATCATTGTTCGGGATGACGAGCTCGATAACTTAGTTTACTTAGCTGACTCAACTTACTTTGGTATTGGTAGCGTTGCAGGTAGAGCAGTAACTTACCTTAGTTATGTTACTTAGAATTCTACTCAGGTTACTTAGTTTACTTATCCTACTTACCCTACTCATCCTCTTCGGTACAGGCTTCGCTGCTTACTTAGTTTACTAAGCTTACTTAACTTACTCTGGTATTGGCAGAATGGCTAACGGAGTAGTTATTTACGTTACTTATAACTCTACTTAGGTTACTTAGTTTACTTATCCTACTTACCCTACTGATCCTCGTTGGGACAGACTTTGACGCTTACTTAGTTTACTTAGCTTACTTAACTTACTGTGGTGGGGATGAAAAAGATAGTAGGACAGTTACTTACCTTGCTTACGTTACTTAGAATTCTACTTAGGTTACTTAGTTTACTTATCCTACTTACCCGGCTCATCATCTTTAGTACAGACTTCGCCGCTTACTTGGTTTACTTAACTTACTTAACTTACTCTGATATGGGTGGAGTGGCTAATGGAGTACCTTACTTACCTTACTTATAATTCTACTTAGGTTACTTAGTTTACTTATCTCACTTACCCTACTGTTCCTCGTTGGGACAGACTTTGCCGCTTACTTAGTTTACTTAGCTTACTTAACTTACTGTGGTAAGGGTGGACTAGGTAGTAGGACAGTTACTTACCTTACTTACGTTACTTAGAATTCTACTTAGGTTACTTAGTTTACTTATCCTACTTACCCGGCTCATCATTTTTCGGGATGACAAGGTCGCCAACTTAGTTTACTTAGTTTACTCAACTTAATTTGATATTGGTAGCGTTGCTGGAGAGCAGTAACTTACCTTACTTATGTTACTTAGAATTCTACTCAGGTTACTTAGTTTACTTATCCTACTTACCCTACTCATCATCCTCAGTACAGATTTCGCCGCTTACTTAGTTTACTTAGCTTACTTAACTTACTCTGGTCTGGGTAGATGGCTAATGGAGTAGTTACTTACCTTACTTATAATTCTACTTAGGTTACTTAGTTTACTTATCCTACTTTCCCTGCTTATCATCGTTGGGACAGACTTCGCCGCTTACTTAGTTTACTTAACTTACTCTGGTATGGGTAGCGTAGCTGGTGAAGTAGTTACTTATCTTACTTATGTTACTTAGAATTCAACTTAGGTTACTTAGTTTACTTACCCTACTTACCCTTCTCAACCCCGTTCGGAGTGACCATCATGCCTACTCAGTTTACTTAGCTTACTTAACTTACTCTGGTATGGTAGGTGTAGCTGGTGGAGAGGTTACTTACATTACTTATATTACTTATAAGTCTACTTAGGTTACTTACTTTACTTATCCTACTTACCCTGCGCATCCTTTTTCAAGTGACCAGGACGCCTACTTAGTTTACTTAGTTTACTTAGCTTACTTAACTTACTCTGGTACGGCTGTTGTAACTGGCAGGACATTTACTTATGTTACTTAGAATTCTACTCAGGTTACCTAGTACACTTACCCTACTCAGCTTACTCATGCGCTGAGAACGAAACCACAATACTTACTTACTTTACTTAGCTTACTTAACTTAGTCTGGTGTCGCTGGTGTTACTGGTATATCAGTTACTTACAATACTTATGTTACTTACCTTACTTAACTTACTTATCCTACTTACACTGCTCATAGTCATAGATGAAATATATAACCTCAACTTAGGTTACTTATCTTACTTAGCTTACTCTTAGCATTGTTGGTATGGTAGTAGCTTGTCATAAGAGACATGCAAGGTTACTTAGTTTACTTAGGTTACTTAGGTTACTTACGCTTATTCTTGTACTTATCCTGTTATATCAAGATTGACTTTCGGTGGTTTGATTAGTCAACTTACATTACTTACGTTACTTAGCTTATCTTAAGAGTGAGGTTGATGCATATACCATCCTTGGCTAGCTTTACGCCTACTTATGTTACTCATCCTACTTAGCTCATTTCCGTATTATAGTATCATGCTTCAGTGTTCTGGACAGCAAATTGTAGATATTTCTCTTAAAACTATGTAAAATCGTTCTTTTTTTATCAATTAATTATATTATTGCACTTAATTTTATGTAGCATGTTTTTTTGATCGAGGGGCATAGCTTTTTCGACATCTACTTAGTTTACTTAGTTTACTTATACTGCTGTAGTGCCAGGTAAGTAAACTGAGTAACCTTAGTAGAATACTGTTAACTTGCTTATTTTACTTATAGTTTTGATGTGAAGATCAGTAACGCAAGTAAAATGAGTAGAATTCATTTAACAGTGAAATCAGAGACTTCAGGACACCCCGGAACCTCTGAATGCCTGAATTTCATTCTGTGTAATGTGTCCTGAATCTCATGCCTATAAGTGTGTTTATATGAAACCCTTGTACTATGTACTTCATACTCCGTGTCCTGAAATCTTAGACCTATAAATTTAGATAGAAACATTTGCAAGCATCAATTTTTAAAGCACTGATTTACAAGCACAGTTGCCCAAGTGAGATTTCAGGACACGGAGTATGAAGTACCTGCCGAAGAGAAGTTACTTCTTCAGTAACAAGTATAATGCAGGAAGTTTTTCTTGACATCACAAAAACATGTCTTTCTAATTCTGACCCCCTTGAACCCCACTTTTATATAGTAAAACTGGGGTATTGTGGGTACTCGTAAGAACCGCCTCGATGAGGCGTTTCTAACATTTACCAACTATCTATATTTTGAGCAGAAATAAGAAAATATATAACATTTTTTCATCTGAAAATTGTCGTTTTTTTTTTTTTTTTTTTCGGCGGTAAAGTTTACTACAGTAGAACTTCGATGGCTCGAACACCGATGGCTCGTTTACCATGGATACGTCGAACCCATTCTTGAGCCCCTAGCGAAATCCTCTACATTAGAAATAGTTGGTGATAATTTAGGAGATTTTAGTTCTTTATCTTACAAATGTATGCTGTGTGTACTCATTAGAATCGCCTCAATGAGGCAATTCTAATGAGTACACACAGCATACATTTTTATTTACGTACATTTTTATTCTAGAACACCGAAAAGATGTCCCACATTATATCGTTATGCTCCTAACAGTAACCCTCAGTGGCTCGAACTACCCCTGTCTCGAACAGATTTTCGTGGTCCCAAAGCTGTTCGAGCCATTGAAGTTCGACTGTATGTATTTGTATAGGTGTGTTTTCGTAATGTTTTCCGTTAAACTTACATTGAAACTTGGTATGCGTTGAAGATGTTATCATTTTTCGAAAGCTGTTATTGCCTGTGAACTTAAATGGTTTATACTATAATGTTATTAATCAAATAATTTCGTATTGGCCCAGTTACAGGTCCGAGGTCTGCTGTATTGGCACGAGGCCGAAGGCCGAGGCCAATACAGCTGACCGTGGACCTGTAACTGGACCAATACGAAATTACTTGATTAATGACAATTTTATTAATTGACACAATTAAAAACATGATTTATGATTTTTGAATATTGGTTGACATTGTGTAATATAGGATAATCAATTAATAAAATCAGCCAAACGTGTTAATGACGAGGACACATTATGTAACTCATATTGGCCCAGAATCACGCAGATATCAAAATATTAAAAAAAAAAATACTGGGCAAATTAAGCTATATTTCAAATGGAGCCATTATGCAATAGAGAAGCAAACGTTTGCTCAATTAAATGGATTAGGTTACCTGTCCAAGATGACTGCTATGGTAAACACCCTTCAAACCTCTTTCCAGAGCGATTCAGGACCATTGGTCCTCTGGTTCTATTTTTTTAATGGATTTTTCCATTCACCCTGATCAGACGCCGTATTTTGATAGATGGGCTGCATGATGCTTTCACGCAGAGCTGAATCCGACCGCACACGAGTACTGGTAAACCGCTAAGAGGATCTAAGCCTGTCCAGGCAAAGCGGTGCGAGTCGGACCGTCCATCTTATAAACCCTATTGGTTTCATTCGGCGACAGGGCTTGAGATGTCGGGTAAAAGTCCCACAAAATCGGAATAACCGTCTCCAAAATGACCTATACAGTGTTGACGGGGACGTTAAACCTCAAATCAACCAACCAGCCAACGCCTTATTTGGTTCTGCAGTGTTTGATCCGGGTATGAACTGGTTTGACGTATGCCTTTTACGGGTTTCCAGGTAAGAGTGGGCAACCCGTTGTATAGAAGTGCACTCTCCCATTGCTTTATGTTGAGCAAGTCCATTTGTCATATAAGGGATGGTAGGCCTATTTTTTTCGTTCTTATTCTGTTTTTGACGGACAATTCTGTAAGCAAACAGTGCAGGCCCTGATCAGACGCCGCGTTCTGCGGCGTCTGATCTGGGCCTGCACTGTTTGCCAAGGTACCCCTTTAGGGATTTCCCACCTGTATTTGGGTGTAATAGATAAGCGTCTGAGTGGTGATCGGCAGGTCGTGGGTTGACACCTACCGGGTCGGCATCATTCTTCCGTTGAGAATTATCTTCATGAAATCTATTATATGGTCATTCTCGACATTCCGCTGATTCTGGATATGCAATATACTGGTTGACCAATCCAGTAAAAGCCTGTCCAGGAAAAGTGTTGTAATGTTAATTGACCGGCTCGATATGACCTAAACTGGGCCGTGAAACTCCAGTCCAGTCAGGACAGTTCAAAACTTGCCTCCTTACAAGTTATGGGAGCTTAAGTAATGATTTGTTTGTTTTGGAGTTTAACTGTTTAGTTCATGGTGAGCCGGTCAGTTTCTCAGCCACACTTCCTTGGCTGGCTTATTCTTAAGCGGTAAGTCGATCCAGTGCGCATTCTTTCGACAGAAACTGCCATTTTTCAAAACCTGAATCATTGAACACTTCGAACTCGGTGAATGGAAAACGTAAGTGAAAAAAATAAACGATGGAAAAGGGATTTAATGTGTGTCTAAAGTAATGCTTACTTCTAAGCAAAAGATCTGCTGTTCTACATTACGATAACTCACCCGTGCGCCATAGTGCATTTTTCACATCTTCAAAATGGCTACTTTTCTGATGAAAAGCCTTGATATTTTTGTTATAAATGTTCAAAACATAGGTTGAGGGTGCTCGTTAGAACCGCCTCACTGAGGCGGTTCTAACGAGTACCCACAACCTATGTCTTGGAGCAGAAATAAGAAAAATAATATATACCCCCGTAGACCCCAGTTTTCTCTATATAAAGTGGGGTTTAGGAGGGTCTTCATTTCACGGACTCGTTCACGTGATGAATGTTGACACGCTCATTTCAGAAATGAAACTGTAACGTCTCTTTCACACTCTCCCTCTCTCTCCTCTCAGCAAGACCTACTCTAAGAGTAGTCCAGCACGGTATTACATGTACCTAACAAAATATTGTAGCCAAATCTCACTATCGCATGCCACTCTCTCTCTCTCTCTCTCTCTCTCTCTCTCTCTCTCTCTCTCTCTCTCTCTCTCTCTCTCTCTCTCTCTCTCTCTCTCTCTCTCTCTCTCTACCAAAATCGGAGCTGTTTAAATAAATTACGAAATTTAGCAATGCGCCGGAGCTAAATTATAAATCATAACTTTAAAGTATTATTTGATTAGTCCATATGGCATTTGTGACTCTTTGATGCCAGATTGTAATTGGTGGAATTGTATTTGTTTAATGCATTCAGGCGTCTGTCGCTTACAGATATAAGGCTATTATAGACAATTTATTCCAATTAACATTTTACTTGGCGCATATTATAATTGGCTAATGTATGGTTACTGGATTCATAGAATGCTGCCCGCTCTGCTTTTGCAATGGTTGACATACCATTACATTATAAATGTCAGCTCGGTGAACATCCTTTATTCCATTACGAAAACACGCCTATACAAATGCACTGAAACTTTACCTACGAAAAAAACGAACATTTTAAGATGAAAAATTGGGATATCGTTCTTATTTCTGCTCAAAATAAAGACTGTGGGTACACGTTAGGCGGTTCTAACGAGTACCCACAATCTTTATTTTGTACGGAACCCGGAAGGGACATGATTTTTTTTTTATTTTATAAGTTGTGCGCACAAAATGATATCTTGTGCGGACCAGATAGTATCTTGTTCACACAAGATATTATCTTGTGCGCTCAAGATATTATCTTGTCCGCACAACATATTATCTTGTTTTATCAAAGACATTAAGAAATTTAGGCGGATTTCTAAATTTGTCTTGCTCAGAGATTATACATATTCCCATACTCGTATGTATATCTATGCTCCTCAACATTCTGTCGTGGAGAGTGATCATGAAATCTTTTCTACGGTCATTCTCTCCCTTGCACTGATTAAAGAGGGGCAGTTGTCAGATTCTGGCGAAAGAATGGGCACTGTACTGGTTAACCGCTTACGTATAAGCTTGCCCAGGAAAAGTGTGGATAGGTAAACTGACCAGCTTAACAATGACCTAAAATAATGTTGACTGGGCCGTTAAACTCCAAAACAAACAAAACAAACTTTATGCTCCGCGGCGAAACAAGAGAACACAGGAGGTCGGAAATCCCACAGTTTACTTTTCTATCACTTTTTTCTCTTTTTCTCTTCATTTGTGTAACTTTATTCTGATATTGACTATTCTGTCGCATTGTTGCATAACATGAACAAAACCGTGATATAAAGACCCACCTATACCCCACTTTATATAGAGAAAACTGGGGTTTATGCGGCGCACATTATTTTTCTTATTTCTGCTCCAAGACATAGGTTGTGGGTACTCGTTAGAACCGCCTCAATGAGGCGGTTCAAACGAGCACCCACAACCTATGTTTGCAGTATTTTTTAAGAAAAAAATCAAGGATTCTTATCAGAAAAGTAGCCATTTTGGAGATGTGAAAAATTCACGATGTCGCACGGGTGGATTATCGTAATGTTATCTTTTCATTTGCGTGCTTCATTCTCATATTTATAGTTTGATTATTTTGTCGCATTATTGCTTTGTATGGTTATTGTAGAGGGCGATTAGTTGAAACATATGTTCCAAGAAGTTGTAGCTCAACACTTTTGCTTTATTTCAAAGCAATAAGGTAGAGGATCTCTCATGAGTGTTCATGTATTATTGAATTTATTAAACGAGTTGAGGAAAAGGGATAAATGCGAGGTTTCGCCGAGTATGTCATCCCTTTTTCTCAAAGTGTGTAATAAATTCAATAAAACATCAGCACGAATGCAAGATTCCATTTGTAATATGAAATTTAAAATGCATTTCATTCACGATTGTTTTACAAAAAAATGTCAATACTCCGCCATTAGTAAACGCAATGTTGTTACGTGTGTCGTACGTGTAACGTTACGGGGCGTAAAAGTTAGTTAAGTTAAACATATTTTATTGCCTTTCATGATAGCATATGGGGTTGGGCCACAAGTTCTACCAACATTAGTTTCGGCCCTTCCCCTGCAATATTTACAAAAAGTGAACAATGGCCAAACTTACATAACACATACAAAATGATACAAATTAGAGAAATAATTAGAGAGAGAGAGAGAGAGAGAGAGAGAGAGAGAGAGAGAGAGAGAGAGAGAGAGAGAGAGAGAGAGAGAGAGAGCTGGATAGAAGTTGTTGTATGGTCCAGTCACGCGCTGCCGCCGTTCCAAAGTGGACATGAACACTGCCCATCATCTGTTAACTATATAAATGCTTGATTTATTTAAACCTTCCGCTGTCCTTGATACATTGGTGCACTGCCTGAAAAAGAAAGAAATTATCACTATCAGAAACACCTTGTTTACCGTATAACAGACTGTAAGTATTCAAGGGGTGTTGGTTACGTGTTTTCCTAAACATATCAATTCGTACCACAGCATAATTCGGACAGTCAAAGAAAAAATGTTTAGCGTCTTCAATATCAAAGCCACATCGGCATGAAGGATCATCTGTCAAATGGTTTCGGAAAAGGTCATGGTTTAAATTACTGCAGTTGTTCCTTATTCTTGCCTGCAATACACTAAGGTAACGATTACCTTTAAGGAAATATTCAGGGATTTTTCTTGAACCAAATAAGTGCAGTTTAAGTTTATACTGAAAGTTAGAAAATGAATCGCACCGTTTCACTTCGGGCGTTAACTCGTTCCATAAAGAAACAGAAGACGGCATGCAGGACTTACGAAAAGTTTCTGTTCGAGTATAATAATTAGAAAGATCTGAAGAATTTCTTAAGTGATAACTAGAGACTTCGCCCACTAAAGGTGGCATAAGTTGCGATAAATATTCAGGCGCCTGTCCATTCGCAACTTTGTACATGAAACATAATTTTTGATATTTTCTGCGCTCTGCTAAACTTGCCCATCCACACTCATTATATAGGTTTATTAATGAGACTGACCTAGTTAAGCCAGTGACCACCCGGGCTGCTTCGTTCTGTAGCTTTTCAAGAGCATCGCGATCTTGATTGGTACACCCATCCCAAACAATAGATGAATATTCGAGCAACGGCCTTAGATATGAAAAATACATTTGGTTAAGAGCTTGGCGACTAAATGAAAATTTCAGTCGTCTCATCATCCCTAAAACCTTGTACCCAGACTTCAAAATATTTTCGATATGCGTGTGCCACTGTCCATTACAAGATAAAGTGACCCCTAAGTGTTTATGAGAATCTACAAATTCTATATCCGTATTGTCAAAACGTAAATTTGGCATAGCATGATTTCGTCTCAGAGAGAACATGATGGCTTCTGTTTTAAGTGGATTAAAAGTTACTAGCCATTGCTTAGCCCAAAGAAGTATGACAGATAGATCATGGTTAAGGATACCTTCAATATCTTGGACACTAGATGCAGAGACGAAAAGAGAGCTATCATCTGCAAATAGCCGGGTCAAACTTAAAAGATTGTTCGTTATATCGTTAACATATACGAGGAAAAACAACGGACCCAACACAGAACCTTGTGGAACTCCCGCAGACACATGCTTAACACGGGGCGTATAGATCTAGTGGATTATCAAATATGTTACATAGCGTTACAGTAGGGCATCAGAGTGGCCTGCGTAGGTAGATTTAAAAACAAACTTCTCGTGCGTCGATTCGCACTACTTGCAATTTTTAGGCTTCCAGTCGACTAGCTGCTTTCAACTGTCGTTTATTTCCGAGCTTTGACGATGACAAATATGAAAAGTATATATCGTTTTTTTCCCGAATATGTCTCAGTGTACATGCATCAGTGGTTTGAAAAATGACTAGTTTTCAACCCTACTAACACCACACACAAAAAAAAAAAAACACGAAAAATAAACATAATCTTCCTCGCGATTGTTCTCATATATATCATCACCTCCGGCATAGTTTCATCTGTCCACATAAAAATTTGTCAAAATCGGCCAGGGACCATTTTTGTGCCATTTTGTCTGACCACTTCCGGTCTGAAAACGTGCAGAAGATCGGTTTCATATTTCCAAAATGGCAGTTTCCGTCCAATGTGTGTAGAGCAACTTATAAAATTCCTCTCGTGATTCTAAAATGCTTTCTGTTCAACGTGTTGAATTCAGGTCTCCTTATATCATACTAGATATAGGAACCATACACATCATGTTTGTTTATAATTTGCATTGATCAACAATATATGTCACAAAACTGAATGTAGAGTGCAAAATAGAAGTGGAGGCAATGATCAGGATCAACCCACAGCTCCAATCAGAGACACCAAAGGGAAAGAAACACAAACATTATACTACAGACCCTAATAGAAACATCAATAGCGGAAAGCCAAAGGAACAGTTACTTTCCCACAAAATGGTCAATAGGCTATCCAAATAAAATAATATATTCTTCTAAATTATATTTCCGCAGGGAAAATAACAAATAGTCTTCCTGTCAGCATCACAAGATGGATGTCACTTAGTTGTTCGACGAATTAATAGATTCCTGAATAAGGACAAGGGCCGAAAATTTGAAAAAGAGTGGTTTTTAATTCATAGACTAAAATAATATAAGCGACACAAACACACAACGACAAACCATAACAAAAATAAATCGCTTTGGAACGGTCAGCGGAAACGAATTCCACTGGGGGGTGGGGGGGATAAATCGATTTTACGTCGCCACAATCCTCGCCCTTACTTCTGTCATGATTTAGACAAATAATTTGTTCAGTCCGCATGAAGGCCCCCTTACTCATCAGTGCAACATCTCCGTGAATTCAAATAATCAAACAACCACAGAGATGAAACAACGGTGAGGACTCGACAGCAAGAAACCACTGAAATGCTGGAGCAAAAGAAAACCAACAGTTAGACTACTATGGGCCCGATCAGAGACAGAACATCAGGCACCAACCAACATTACCTTGAATTAGATATCTCTAATTCTAAATAAGCCTTTACGCTGGAACCGACATAGAATCTGAGGCCTGACCCACCGGCGTGCAATTAAAAAGGGAAGCAAAGTTGTCAACCGTGATTGGGTTAACTACCATGCATGCAGCCTGGCGTATAACATTTATGTTGTACCCAGTCTTTTGATATCGAAGAAAGATTTTACGAAATTTGGTGCTGAAGATATTGTTGTTATATGTTTTTCTGAATTTATATACTGTCACCATAAAATTCGGGTTCCGATAGGCTTTGTTGCAGAAGAGATTTAAGTCCAATATTGAAATTTGAAATTAAATCAGAATGACGTCTATAAACTTCTGAAAATGCTTTGCATAGTTTATGGTACCGATAACCCTGATTCAGAAGTTTAGCAGTTAACAATTTATTACGAGTGTTGAAGTCAGTTACATGACTACACACTCTCGCAAATCGAATTAATTGCGAAATATAAACGCCATAGGATGGCGCACGTGGAACATCACCATCCAAAAAAGGAACATTTAAAATCTCAAAATCAAAATCATCGCGTTTATCATAAATTTTGCACGAAACAAACCCATCTACAATAGATAGATGTAAATCCAAAGACGGAGCCTCGGTATCAGATGAATTTGCTTTATTTAACTTAAGTTCTTGGGGGTAAATTTGACTGATCAAACCATCGAAATAGGTATTATCAAATATTTAATAAATCATCCAAATATCTAGAAGTGAAGCTAAAAGCTTCAATGATTTCAGACTGGTTTTTAGCAGAAAGGGACATCATGAAGTCACTCTCATAACAAAACAAAACCAGATCAGCCACAAGTGGTGCGCAATTAGTACCCATCGGAATACCCACAGCCTGTCTAAGTAACTTAGTACCAAATCTTACGTAAATATTATCAAGTAGAAAGGTGAGAGCTTCACATACTTTCTGACATGACCATAAGTATAATTTTTCGGAGTGGCTATTGACAGTCGACTGGTAATAGCCAAAACACGTTAAAATGGCTAGTGACAGTCGACTGGCAATAGCCAAAATACGTTAAAATGGCTAGTGACAGTCGACTGGCAATAGCCAAAATACGTTAAAATGGCTAGTGACAGTCGACTGGCAATAACCATTTTAACGTGTTTTGGCTATTACCAGTCGACTGTCACTAAGGAATTTTAACTTTTTTTGGCTATTACCAGTCGCCCGTTTAACGTAAGTTTGCATCAAGTTAAACTCTTAGCTGCTGGCGATTTTCTCAGAAAACACAGTAACAGACCCCCCCTGATCACTCGGGAATTCCTCTGTCAGAAATTAAGTCCGATTAGCCAATACAATTTGTATAGAGAAAAGAACTAGGGTTGTTCAGGGTAGCGTTGTTCATGTTCACATTGAATTGACTGCATTTTATTCATATGGCCGAGTGTTCATAATGTTTTGCTATGGTTTGACCTACTGACCTACTTTTTGACCCGACATGACGCATATTCGAACTTGACCGAGATATAGTCATGTTGATTATTCTGAGCAAGTTTGATGGCGATCGGACCAAAACTTTGGCCTTTAGAGTGTTCACATAGTTTTTATTTGATTTGACCTACTGACCTAGTTTTTGACCTGCCATGATCCATATTCGAACTTGACCGAGATATTGTCATGATGACCATTCTCACCGAGTTTGATGATGATTGGCTCAAAACTGTGACCTCTAGTGTGTTCACAAGAAAAGTTTACGCACGGACGCACGCACGGACGCATGACGGACGCATGACGGACGACGGACGACGGACAAAAAGTGATCCCAAAAGCTCACCTCGTCGCTACGTGACAGATGAGCTAAAAGTCACGGAAGAAAAGTCACAGAATAGCCAAAGCGTAGATTATTGTTACTCTTTATAACCCACAAAAAAGCATTTCTTACATTACATGCAAGATAGAGGGAGTCTTCCCTATGAAATGTCCATTCAATTAAATCGTTAAGTTTTTCTTTTATAAGATTATGGGGAAGTGTAGTGTAAAGGGTGGAAAAATCATAAGTAGACAGACTTGAAGCACGAAAACGCCTGGATTTCAATTTATTTAAAATTGCATGTATAAACTTTTAGTTTGTTGTGACGAAATCAGTGACGCCAAGGAAAATAGTTGACGGATTGAATCAAAGTTCGCAAATTACTAATTTGTTTTCCAGCTAAGAACTGAAAATTGTGCTCTCTCTCTCTCTCTCTCTCTCTCTCTCTCTCTCTCTCTCTCTCTCTCTCTCTCTCTCTCTCTCTCTCTAATCCATGGATTGAACCAAAGTCTGCAAACTTTTTTTTTTATTCATGTTGAAAACTATCTCTCCCTCTCACCCCCTCAGTCTCTCTCTCTCTCTCTCTCTCTCTCTCTCTCTCTCTCTCTCTCTCTCTCTCTCTCTCTCTCTAATGGACCCGGTCAAAGTCTGCATACAACTGGTCGAGTACTGGCAGTCTAGACTCTCTTTCTTTCTTTCTCTCTCTCTCTCTCTCTCTCTCTCTCTCTCTCTCTCTCTCTCTCTCACACACACACACACAATAACACACACACACACACAGGAAAAGTCTATCTCTCTTTATATACACGCATGCGCCATACGCAGCATGAAATGTTGGTGAAGGAGAGAGAGAGCAGTATCAATATAATATGTTTTGGCACTCAGATGTATATTGGCAATACCTAATAATGCAAGCTTTATAAACAGTCCAACCGATGAAGTTTTCTTTAATAACTTTTAATTTCATTGACCAGCTTGTGTTGACAATGGTTAGAATTGGTAGATGAAATGTGTTTTTTTTTTTTTTGCGGGTCGTGCACCTTAGCGTAAGTTATTTTTATTTATTTTTGGCTCTAAGAGGGAACGGTATATAGGTCAGTGACATTCACGCTGTTTATTTTTTATGTTTATTTATTTATTTATTTATTTTTCATATTGAAAACTCACCTATAAATGATACACTTCTCAAATCTGAGTGTGGCAACAACTGCGTGAACCTCTGCGACGGGGATTTTCCAGCGAATTTCGTAGGGAGTCACATAGGCAATATTCTTGTGAAGTGTGAATCAAATTGGTCCAAGGGTTTAGGAGGAATTCACGCTGAAACAAATTTACGTTTCCTTCTATTTTTTAGATCTTGCAGCAAACTTGTTAATCAGAGCAGAACGAATTTAGCTATATTTGTAGGGAACCACCTTGGTAACATCCCTGTGACGTTTGAAGCAAATTGGACAAGGCTTTAGGAGGAGTTTGTATTTGAAGCAAATTTATGATGTTTGTGAAGTTTGAATGAAATTGGCCCAAGGATTCAGGAGGAGCTGTCGTTCAAAGATTGTTTTCTATTTTTAGCTATGGTGGCCATCTTGTTCATTTTAGCTACGTTGGTAGGAAGCTACCCAGGCACCATTCCAGTGAAGTTTGAATCAAATTGGCCCAAGGTTTAATGAGATGGTCGCATTTAAAGCAAATAGTTAACGGCAAACGACGCACGACGCATGCCGCACCACGCACGACGGACATTGATCACAATATCTCATCATGAGAACTATGTGCTCAGGTGAGCTAACAATGCACTATCTCACACGGATGTGTTATTATTGCCTTTCTAAAATTGGGGTCTTGTCAATAAGTTGATTTGTCAACTTCCACCATTATCTGCCTCATTTTGATCCCAAAACATAGTTTGTGGGTACTCGTTAACGTTAGAACCGCCTCGTTGAGGCGGTTCTATTGAGCACTCACAATCTATGTTGAAAGCAGAAATATGAAAGATGTCACAATATTTACCTTTTATTTTTTATTTCTGGCATCATGTTGGACGCCATTATCTCATATGGACATGTTTTCCCAATTACCCTATTAGTTGGCTCTGTGACTATATACTAAGAAAAACAATTGAAGGATATTGGACTTTCGCGCTTAATTTTGAACAAATTACAAAATCTGCTGAAATGCCATTTTTATACTTTGAAAAACAAGTTTTCGAAATGTTTCGTGCAGCCATTTGAAGTCATACTATAGATTATCAACGACCTTTGAGAGTTCAACGTTCAAGCGTGCTAAGACTATTCCATGTTTTAGGGGAAGCAGGTTTCGGATTTCTTTTTTCACAGGATTTTAAAATTATAAATAAGTTTTTGGATAATGCCATTATGTAGAATTCGTGGCCAAGTGGTTACTATTATCAAGTACGATCCTCAGTAAAACTATATCGCCCACTATAAAATCCCAACTGAAGGCGATTTACCTAAAACGCGGACTAGCCCAAAATTAAAAGCGCATTCACGTCTCACTGCGTTTTGAAAGACTATACAGTGGTTATCTAAAACATTGTCCGTAAACAAGTATGGGGTCAAGCAGCAAAATTCACGTGCGCTGTAAAATCGATTTCGTACATGAGGCTATCGGTCAGTTCGGTTATTTGTACACGTAAACGAAGTGTTGGGTATCTTGGATAATTTTGGATATGGTTGGGCGCAGACGATTGACCGATAGGCAGCGCTGGCAAGTCGTTACTCGGTTAGACGTAGGTCAACGTCAAATCGACGTCGCTGCTAGATTTGGCGTTTCACAAAGTGTGATGAGCCGGCTATATGAGAGATACCGCCAGACGGGAGAAGTGGCCGAAAGACCTGGTAGGGGACGAACGCGAGCCACTTCTGCTCGGGACGACCGGTATTTGGTGAACCAGGCCACTGTTCAAGGACTCTTAGTGCGCCTAAGTTACGTCAACGGCTCAGGAACGTGCGTAATGTTAACGTAAGTGTCCAGACTGTGAGAAACCGGCTAAATGACCGAAATCTTAACGCCCGAAGGCCTCTGAAAGCAACGCCATTAACACCTCGCCACCGTCGAGCTCGTGAGCAGTGGGCTAGGACCCACTTCAGATGGAATCGCCAACAATGGAGTACTGTGCTTTTTACAGACGAAAGTCTGTTTCATTTGTCACGCGCTGATGGCCGGATTCGCGTTTGGCGACGTACGAAAGAGAGATATGCCCAATGTAACATTGTTGAACGTGACCCATACGGAGGCGGAAGTGTTATTGTTTGGGCAGACATCTCCCATAACCTAAAAGCGAACTTGTTGTGTTGGATGGGGCGATGACTGGTCAACGTTACATAGGCAAAGTATTGATCCACATTTACTGCCATTCATTCAACGTAATGGGGGACGTTTGACGTTCATGGATGACAATGCGCGTCCGCATCGACGGAGAGTCGTCATTAACCGTCTCCAACAAGCGGGAATTCAAACCATGGACTGGCCAGCTCGCTCTCCAGACCTTAATCCCATAGAGCATGCTTGGGATGAGCTTGGGAGACGCGTACGTAACCGACGTCACCAGCCATCAACGTTGGCCCAGCTTCGACGAGCGCTTGTGGAAGAGTGGCATGGCATAGCCCAATACGTTCTCCGTCGACTTGTCACCAGCATGCGACGCCGGTGCTAGGCCTGCGTCCAAGCTAGAGGTGGCCACACCCGTTATTAATGACGCTTGACGTCTTGTGACTTTTGTGCTGAATGTCAGGGACATTTAGGAAGGCACTGTACCGAAACCAATGAACCGAGAATGAATTTGTTTTTGCATATCGATTGATAATTGATTAGTGTATCAATTTTTGTTTAGTTTCAAAAATTTGGTATTTACCAGTAATTGTGGTAAACAAATGAATTTCAATATCCTTCAATTGTTTTTCTTAGTATATTACGATAACACATCCGTGTGAACATATCTCCTACATGGTTAATTTTTCTGCCAAAGATCGCGATATTGTTTTTCTTATTTTTCTGAATACTTGAGCTGCGGGTGCTCGTTAGAACCGCCACAATGAGGCGGTTCTATGAGTACCCATGGACTATACCTTTGATCAGAAATAAGAAAACTATCCTATACCCCTGTAAACCCCGATACAAAGTTGGGCTAAGAGTAGGGTTCATTACACAGACTTGTTAATCTGATGATAAATCAGAGAATGCCAAGGTTTCCTTTTCCATTTGAAACAAGAACATACAGTCAACCCTCTTTATACCGACATTCGTTATTACGGCAAAACGCGTTATAACGGCAATTTCAATGGAATGAATTCTTAGCTCAAGGCTTAGCCTCGATTCCGAGCGACGTGGACTTCCCTCAGGTTGGAAATGCCCAAAATCGAATCAATAATCATGAAAGATTCTTGTCGTTTAATACTCCAAGAAAAATGTTATATATATTTGTTAGAATCGCCTCACCGAGGCGATTCTAACGAATATATATAACTTTTTGTGAGGCGATTCTAACAAATCTCCTTATTTTTTTTCTTGGAGTAATGATGTGGAAAAGACCTGTTTTAACCGATCATACTTCTAACTGGGATTCTTTATAACGGCAAATTCATCATAACGGCACAATAATAGGGAACAAATACTGTCGTCATAACGCGGGTCCTCAATGAGGCGGTTCTAACGAGTACCCACAATTTATATTTTGAACAGAAATAAGAGAAATATCACACAATTTCATCTTAAAATGTTCTTTTATTGGCGGCTATTGTTACAATGCATTTATATAGGCGTGTTTTCGATATGTCAATGTGTTCTATCATTTCCTTTGTTTCAACACTGTTTCATTTTAGTCACGTGGATAGGTCAAGTGCCACGCAAGGATTTAAAAATGACATCCGCGAATTTAATAGAAAACTATTATGAGTTTCAACCCTTTCAAACCAGTTCACGGGTACATCACCTTATGCAAACAGTGTAGATACAGATGAGATGGCTCATGATGAGGTCATCATCAGGATCAACACTGTTTGGGATCCTGGTAATAATTATTGACTGAACCCCCAGTTAACATTAATTGGCGTGTCCTCGTCCAACGGTAAACGGTCTACTTCAGAAACGAAGGGGTGAAAGGATGGACAGTGTCATAGGTCAAAGCACAAACGAAGGTTATTGACAAGGCAGCATTTAGTCCTAAATCCCACGCACTACGAGCAAAATTGTTGATTGAAAATCGGTTTTCATGCATGTATATTGGCCCCCGCCCATCGGGGCTTGAAAAAATAGATGGGCTGCATAATGTTTCCACGCATCCATGCTTATAAACCGTTTTAGTTTCATTGAGCGTCAGATCTTGAGATGTCATTTTATCTAAATGTCGGGTAAAAGACCCACAAAATTGGAAGCAACGTCTCCAAAATGGCCTATACAGTGTTGAGGGGGACGTTAAACCTCAATTCAAACAAACAAACAAATCATGCATGAAAATCTCAACACGTATATCCAGTGAGCAAGTGTTTGAGTTTTACGTCTCACCAACAGCTAAGGTCATACAGAGACGAACCTCGGTTTAAAGACAATCCGAAAGTCTGGAGTAGCCTGGGATCGATCCCGCGACCCCTGGTTTACAAAGTGAGTAGCATAACCACTACACCACAGGCTTCCCAACACGTACATCTAACGTATACGGATCCCCTTAACATCACGAAAACACGCCTCTATAATTCTGATCTCTTGAACCACACTCTTATATAGTATAACTGTGGTTTACAGAGGTAAATCTTATTTTTCTTATTTCTTGTCTCAAATATAGATTTCGAGTACTCGTTAGAACCGCCCCAATGAGGCGGTTCTAACGTGTATCCACCAGCTATAGAGAAGGGATAAGAAAAATAAGGTTTACCCCAGGCCTGTAAATCATGATTTTACTTTATAAAATTGGGGCTCAAGGGGGTCACAATTATAAAGGCGTGTTTTCGTGATGTATAATTCTGGCCCCTTGAACTCCGCTTTTATACAGTAAAACTGGGGTTTTCTTATTTCTGCTAAAACATATAGATTGTAGGTACGTGTTAGAACCGCCTCTATGAGACTGTTCTAACGTGTACACACAATATATAATTTGAGAAGAAATAACAAAAATATCAAAAATTTTCATCTGAAAATTCTCGTTTTTTTTCGGCGGTAAAATTTACAATGTATTCAAATAGGCGCGTTTACAATAAAACTTCTATGGTTGGAAAACTGATGGCTCATTTTGCCGTGATTGATTCGAATTCGATATTTAGTCTCCTAGGAAACGCATCCCATATCTCCAGGCAAAACATATTTTAGGGATTTTTTTTTTTTTTTTTTTTTGCAATTTTTTCTGAATTCTCTTTTGAAAAGCTATTATGTGTGCACTCGTTAGAATCGCCTCCATGATTCTAATGAGTCCACACGACATACCCTTTTTTACTGAAACATTTTTAAAAGGTACGCGTACACCTAGTAAATAGTTATAAAAACCCCTGGCGCGCAGTCACGAGTTTTTCTACGACATGACTCGAGCTATGACGAGTTATAACTCGGGGTTTGTCGTTTGTCTGTTCGTTTGATTTGTGGTTTAACGTCCCCGTCAACACTGTAAAGGTCATTTTGTAGACGTTACTTCCAATTTTGCGGGACTTTTACCCGACATTGAGATGAAATGACATCTCAAGCCCTGTCGCCCAATGAAACCAATAGGGTTTATTAGCATGGACGGTCCGCCTCGCACCGCGGTTCCTGGACAGGCTTAGATCCTATAAGCGGTTTACCAGTACTAATGTGCGGGCCGGATTCAGCTCTGCTTGGAAACATCGTGCAGCCCATATATTTCTTCAAGCCCCTATGGGCGGGGGCGAACGGGTTTTGTCGTACGAGTTAGCGTGATTTGTTGCTCTGTTCTTTTTGGCAATCATGAAAACACACCTATATAACTTTAACCACCTTAAACCCAAATTTTATATGGTAAAACTGTGGTTTACATGAGTATACATTTTTTTTATTTCTCCGGGCAAAAACATAGTTTGCAGGTACCCAGAAGAACCGATGCGGTTCTAACGAGTACCCACAATCAAAGTTTAGAGCAGAAATATGAAAAATGTCGGATTTTTATCGGAAACTTTTCATTTTTGGTGGCAAACTTTTCTAGATATTTGAATGGGTGTGTTTTCGTATTGCGCAAAAAATTTAACGAGCCTCTTACGACATGTCTACGACATAATCGGGAGTACTGCGATACATTTAGCTTTTACGAACTAAGTTGTACAGTAATCAAGTCCCCTCGAAGAAATGTCGTAGCAAACTAGTGATATCGCGGCATTATATCGTACTTTGTCGTAGCAACTCCTGACTATCTCGTCCTGAATTCAGTTGATCAACTAGAGTTCACTCTTCTGACGTCAAGAATCCATTCTTGTAACCAGTAAATCGAAAGTATAAACAACATGGCGGACGCAAATGGCATTCTCGCTCTATCCATTTTTCTTCAAGTTGAATGTGAGTTTTGAAACAATTGTGCCTGAAAATGAAGCCAAACTTTTTAATAATTGGCAGATGTACAGGTATTTGAAATTATCTAATTTTGGATTGTGATTCACCGTCCGCCATGTGTATCAACAGGGTTGAACTCGGGTTAACTCTAGTAGTCGCAATATTCCTCCTCCGCGCGTTTTTGGTGTCACACTAGTTCACTTTTACTGGTCAACTGAACTCGCTCATGGTATGTCGTAGTGGCTAATGGCAGACTGAACTAGCACGAGATCCCATCTTTACACTATTTACGAGATCAGTACGAGTATGCTCCGCCATCTTTAGACTACAAGTTGTCCTGAGAATTTTAAACTATAGGCTCTTTCCGACAAGCTACGAGTTGTGGCGAGGTGAGGCGAGATGCGTACGACACCCGTCGAAATAAGGCGACATCACTACGACATGCTACGAGTTGATAACTCGTAACAACTCGTAGCCAAAGCAGGGGTACATGTATATCCCAGCGCTAAAAGTAATTACCAAAGGCTGGAACCAGCCCTGTCTCGAACGCGTCCGTAAGGTTTTCGAGACATTTAAGTTCCACTTTATTTCACTGATGGAATTAATTGTTGTTGCTGTAGTTGTTGTTGATGCTGTTGTTGTTGTTGTTGACGATGATGATGATGATGATGATGATGATGATGATGATGATGATGATGATGATGATAATGATGATGACGACGTCGATTTTCATTATTATTATTATTCTCATTAGTATTATTATTAAATAAAAATCAAAAATGAGTTCCTTTAAGAGCAATGACAACATTCATAAGAAAGAAGATGGGTCATACTACGTAGTTTCGGCTAATAAAGCCTCATCAGTGACCCTGTAATGATCCGGCAAAGAAAGCCAGAAATTCATACTAAAAACCAGAAGATAAAGCAAATGTAGTCGGCTGTACGAGAAAACAAACCTACGAACGTACGGGAGGTCGGACGGACGGATGGATGGAAATGCGTTTTGCAAGTATATATATTTTTTTTGTTGTTGCTGTTGTTGTTGTTGTTTTTTGTTGTTTTTTGTTTCTTTTTTTTTCTTCACGTTTACCCAATATGTAGTTCCTGGGAACGCGTTAGAGCTGACGTGTCTGTGTGCAAGATGTCTTTCTTGTTTTTTTTAATTCATTTTTTTTTCTCACGAGAAAGATTTATTTATGTACCTTTCAAATATATGATGTAAGTGCTCACTACAACGCTCCCATTAAGGCGGTTCTAACGCGTACCCACAACCTATCATGAGTTCAGCAAACATAAGAATATTTTGGTAAACTCTAATTTTATTACATCAAGTGGGTTTTACAATGCATCAATAAAAACATGCCCATATAATTTGACCCCCTTGAACCCAACTTTTATTTAGTACAACTGGGGTATACAGGGGTAAACCTTACTTTTCTTATTTCGAAAGTATAGATTTTGGGTACTCGTTAGAACCGCCGCGACGAGGCGGTTCAAACGAATACCCACAATCTATATTTTAGAGCAGAGATAAGAAAAATGTCACAATTTTTCATTTCATCTTATTTTTTTTTTCGACGGTAAAATTTACAATATGTTTGTATAGGCGTATTTTCGTTATGGTTAACGGTGCTTAATTACTACTTGGTAACGAAACAAGCTTGACAAATGAGTAATAATTGAGTCAATGAACAAGGAAACCTACATTAAAATCTGCGTAATCAGAAAAAAACACTCTGATTAGGCAGTGCAACTTGCCGATCTGGTCATATTTTTCACTTTTTTTTAATTTTCAAATAGCCCATAGACTGTATTTTAAGCTCATGCGAACAACGAAGATTCTGATTAAAGTGCGCTTATGCACAGTCTGATCAGGGTCTACGCAAGGCACACATGTTCTATTCTACATTTTGTCGAGCACTTGCTCAAATGACAATATCACGTAAATCTGTTCCAGGATTAATTCATACTAATTTAATTATTTCCATAGTTTCTGAAATTGGCATAAATTGCTCTCTTTGTTACAACGCGAGCGCTCGACAACCACCGCATTTGTAACCTCTAATAACCGCCTATAATTAAGTCCCATTATAATGCCCGTTTAACAGCGCTTATAAATGACAAAATTCCAAATACTATTGTCATTAGAATCAATTGGGCGTTGACAATAGCATGCGGGCGACAAATACGCCGCCATTTATTTGCAGATGCAGTTGTTGCGCTATCGTTTAAATGACACTCCACTGAAATACTGTCGAAAAGGAATAAATTTGAAAACTTAAGGTATTTTTGACTTGTTATTGTACTCGTCTTTATAGTAATTATATAGGACTTCCAAATGAGCAACAGATAAGGTTGGTTTTCTATGAAAACTGAAAGATAGATTTTGCCAATTCTCCATAAAAACCTATGTTGTGGGTATTCATTAGAACCGTTGTGGGTATTCATTAGAACCGCCTCGACGAGGCGGTTCTAATGAATACCGACAATACAGGTTTATATGGAGAAATAAAGAAAACCATCTTTCAATAATCACAAAATACGCACCTTAATCTGTTGATATGGTACTAGCAAAAATGGCATAGTTTTGCTATGTATTTTTATTTATGATATATTTTTCTTGCTTTAGCCACAGACTGTTGGTGCGCGTTAGAACAGCCTCATTAAGGCGGTTCTAACGTGTACCAACAATCTATCTCTTGAGTAAAAAAAGGAAAACGATGTATACCATTGTAAACTCGTCTTCTCTTAGATTAAGTTGGATTTACAAGGGTATTCGACGCATAGACGTATTAATATCTCAATGCATACGATGTCTTTGCTTGTTTGATTTGAGGCTTAACGTCCCCGTCAACACTGTAAAGGTCATTTTGGAGACGTTGCTTCCAATTTTGTGGGACTTTTACCCGACATTGAGATGAAATGACATCTCAAGCCCTGTCGCCCAATGAAACCAAAAGGGTTTATTAGCATGGACGGTCCGCCTCGCACCGCGGTTCCTGGACAGGCTTAGATCCTCTAAGCGGTTTTTACCAGTACTAGTGTGCGGGCCGGATTCAGCTCTGCATGGAAGCATCGTGCAGCCCATATTTTTCTTCAAGCCCCTATGGGCGGGGGCGAAGGATACGATGTCGATTTTAATTAAGAAAATGAACAAACCCTATTATTTACAAGAGAGGTGAATTTCGCGCGCAGTGTTATTCTCGCTTGTCAACGCTATGGCTCGGATTCGAATACCGCTGCCGGCAATTTTTCTGATGAAAATCCGTGATATTTTTCTTATAAATACAGCAAACATAGGTTGTGGGTGCTCGTTAGAACCGCCTCATTGAGGCGGTTCTAACGAGTACCCACAACCTATGTCTTGGAGCAAAAATAAGTAAAATAATGTATACCCCGGTAAACCCCAGTTTTCTCTATATAAGGTGGGGTATAGGAGGGTCTTCATTTAACAGACTTGTTCACGTGATGTAAACATAAATGCATTTACTCCCTCGTCCTCAGGATTGCTGAGAATATTATCTGGTCCGTTCATAAAAATTAAATGGAGTGTCTATTGCCAGACGTCTGGCAATAGCAGAAACTCGGTAAAATGGTATTGACAGACGTCTTGCAATAGCAGAAACTCGGTAAAAATGCTATTGACAGACGCCTGAGTGATCTTTGCGGAAAAAAACGATATGTGAATGTCACTGTTACCAGTCGAAATTTGAAAAGTGGGTGATTTTTGTTGTTGTGGTTTCTGTCTTTCTTTTCTGTCAGAAACCGAATATATTAGATTCCGCTTAACATTTTTTCTAATATCATATTACATATTTCTCCCACTACGACCCAAAGTTTTGTTTGTTTGTTTGATTTGAGGTTTAACGTCCCCGTCAACACTGTAAAGGTCATTTTGGAGACGTTGCTTCCAAATTTGTGTGACTTTTACCCGACCTTCAGATGAAATGGCATCTCTAGCCCTCCGCCCAATGAAACCGATAGAGTTTATTAGCATGGACGGGCCGACTCGCACCGCTTTGCCTGGACAGGCTTAGATCCTCTAAGCGGTTTACCAGTACTCGTGCGCGGGTAAAACCCAAAGTTACCAAAGTTACATTTTGTTTTGTTTGTTTGTATTCAATTTGGCGTTCAACGGCCCACTCAGCACTATTTTAGGTCATTTTTGAGCCGGTCAGTTTACTTATCCACACTTTTCCTGTGCAGGCTTACAGGTTAACCAGTACAGTGCTTATTCTTTCGCCAGAAACTGACAAGTGCTCTTTGTATCAGCGGTAGGGAGAGAATGACCGTAGAAAAGATTTCATGATCAATCTCCACGAACGAATGTTGCCGAACCCGGCAGGTATCGAACCCGCGCCCTCCTGATCACCAGCCAGGCGCGCATCCGACTGAGCTACCGAGGACGGCAAGTTACACTTTGAGGTCATTCAGAATTTAGATTTTGAAAAGCCTTTTCTGCTTTTACTTACGAATCTTCGTTGGATGGAAATATATGGGTGTGGGTACAACAAATCGTCAGTAGAGCAACATTGTACCTTACCGGATGCTGAATAAGCCAAACGTCTCTTAAGACTTCATATGTTTCCGTGAGTTGTGGCAATGAAAATTAAATGTTGGCAATATTGCATCACGTGAACAAGTCCGTGAAAAGGTAGTCCCACTAAACCCCACTTTATATAGAGAAAACTGTGGTCTACGTGGTATACTATAAGAATCTTATATGGGTGTGAGGGGTGGATGGAAAAATCCGTCCCGAGGGTCACTGTCCGGCATCACGAGGCTTGCCGAGTGATGCCGGACAGTGATTCCGAGGGACGGATTTTTCTAACCACCCCTCACACCCATATAGGATTCTTTTTCTTGCATACCTTCCATTACTATTGCGAATTTTTAATGCTACTGTCACTTCGGTTACCGACGTCCGCCATTTGGAGATGACACAACAGGAATGTTTAGTGACGTCACGCATGACGACGTCGCGCATGAGGTTGTAATCAACCAGTGCATTTATCAAACACGCGATTATATTCGATTTGGGGTCGGAACCCCAGGGTCAGAACATAAATTTCTATCCCAGGGTAAAATCACGGATTTCCTTGTCTGGTGCGCAAGAAATTATTTTTCTTGTTTCTGCTCCAAGACATATGTCTTAGGTACATTTACTCGTTAGCACCGGCTCAATGAGGCGGTGCTAACGAGGAACCACAACCTATTTTGCAAAATTTCACGGATTTTCATCAGAAAAGGAGCCATTTTGGATATGTGAAAAAATGTACTATCTCGCAAGGGTGTGTATTATTGTAATGATGCGCAGATGTGCTGAGCATGAAGAATGCTTTATATCCTCGGGCCCAGGCTTTCTAGTCGTCTTTGTTTATTACAGTGCATAATGTTGGAGCATATTCCTGGACCAAGATGGACGATTGATCTGACGTCACAACCTCCGAGTTACCACTCCGTGAAGGAGAAGAGACCTAGACACAGGTATGAGCCAAATGGAACACACAGATATGTGTCCTGCTCTATTTACACCGAAACTTAAATGGCTCGAACACCGATGGCTCATTTGCCATGACTGAGTTGAACCCGTTCTAGAGTCCCTGGGGAATACATCCACTTTCTCCAGATAACTTTGGATTACTTGCGGAATTTAAACGCTGTTTGTTATGTGTTCTCATTAGAATCGCCTCGATGAGGCGATTCTAATGAGAACAGACAACATACCTTTTTATAGAACACCGATAAATATATCTTAATTATTTTAATTATGTCATCTGACCTGGCAACCCTCAGTTGCTCGAATTGTACCTGTCTCAAACAAATTTCAATGGTCCCAGAGTTGTTTGAGCTATTGAAGTCACAGGTGGTAGCACGAGAAACGTTTCTCAAAGAATTTCTGTAGAAGTCCGACCTTACTTTCTTCAGAAGTTCTGGTTTGGTTTGGAACGTAACTACCAAGTAAACAGTATTAAGGTCATATCGAGCAGATCAGTTACATTTTTTTCAAGTCCAGGTGCGTACTTTCGTTGCATTCCGATGAGATTCATGTCCGAACAGTTAAGATATGTATGTGATTTTCTTACGCCTACATATCCATCCAGTATGGTACGGGGGGGGGGGGGGGGGGGCTTAGGCGGTCAGTGAAGACTGTTAACACCGGCTTTGCTTATACGATGCCGTTCATAGTATGGACTGGTTGACGTAATTCACCGGTACTTGTATTTACTTTTTGATCCTATATGTTAAGTTTCTGAAACGATTTTACACCCAATTAAGACAACGCACCTATGTGATATTGCATTTGTTTCATAAATCGAAAACTGACATTTTTTCTGATGAATATTTATCATAGACTACATTTCTTATTTCTGCTCCAAACATAGACTCGTTAGATCCGTTCGTTGGGGCGGTTATAACGAGTATCGACAATTTATAATTTGGAACAGAAAAAGCATACGTCCCTATAAACTCCAGTTTTCCCTATACAAAGTTGGGTTTACAGGAATGTGCATTACACGGACTTGTTAACTTTATGTCCTTTATATACATATTTTAAGGAGTTTTCCAGGGTATACAGTATTGTCACATTTCTGTTCAGCCACATAGAGTGTTGGCAGTCTATAGTTGAGGCAAACAGTAGAAATTAGAAATATGTCACAAATTTCATGTGACAAGACGCCTTTTATAAGAACAATATAAAACAAGTTTTCAGTTTCACATACGTGAGGTTTCCTTAACGAAGTACTGGCGGCACTGGTGGATCAATTGTCTTTGTTTGTACGCTGGACGATTGTCTAACCGTATCGGTTGCCCCCGCCTCATCCCCACCAAAACACAAATAAATAAATAAATAAATAAATAAAAATTAAAAAAAAAATAATGATAATAAAAGATAAATAAATAAATAAAATACTCGGGCTCTTTATTTTCATGGTGTTTATTAACCCTTTCCCACTCAGATTTTGTGAATTTCGCTGATTTTCACAGTGCTGCACCTGACAGCAACTTCAACTAGCCATTGTTTCATAATGGATGGTCTGTTTTACACCAAACTCGGTATGGATGTTCATTAGGGAAGTGGATGTTCATTAGGGAAGTAGCCTTTCGAGTGCAACCTTTCATGACTTTATCATTGTTGTCATTGTAATGAGGGGACATCTTAAAGTTGGCAAAAAGTGTGATTTCACATGAATTTTTGACCAAATCCTAATCTTCACACAGTTGTTAAGGCAACAATTAAGGGGTTTGGCACTGGCCATTTTCACTGTTTGCAGCATGTTTTATCAGCATCGATTTTCAGGTATTTTTGACCCCAGACACCCTCAGATATAAATTTTAGAAAAAATATAGATTGTGAGTGTTCGTTAGAACCGCCTCAATGTGGCAGTTCTAACGAATACCCACAATCTATATGTTTTTTGAGCAAAAAAAAAATGAAAATAATGAATACCTTTGAATACCCCAGTTGAATCTTTAAAAAATTGGGTTTAGAGAGGGCTCTCATTTTACGAGCTTGCTAACCTAGTGAATGGTCAAGCTAGCCTATTCAGGGTCTTAGGTCTTCGAGCCATGAAGTTCGACTTTAGTATGAAACAGTTCCTACTTTGTCGTTGACATAGATGATCCTACATCAGTGTTCATGTATTATTGAATTTATTAAACGAGTTGAGGAAAAGGGATAAAATGCGAGGCTTTGAACACGAATGCAAGATCCTATTTATCATATGATATTTTAAACGCATTTTATTCACGATTGTTTACAAAAATGTCAATATTCCACCGTTAGTAAACGCGACGTCGTTAAGGACGTCATACATGTAACGTTACGGGACGTATCTAGCTAATTTGCATGTTTAAGCCGCAAGTGGATTATCGAAAATATTACGTGGCGTTATTACACTCTCAGACGCGACGTCATATTATAAACAAAATTAACCTTAAATTGACTTTCTTTCAGGACAACATTTAGCCAGTACCAGCTGAAGGAGATGGAGCGAGCATTTAGGAAAGCCCCATACCCGGATGTTGTAATAAGGGAGGAACTGGCCAGAAAATTGGGCTTGAACGAGTCACGAGTCCAAGTAAGTAACGGAACTGCGTGACTATGATAACGCCGGGTTTCCGACAGAATATGGAAGAATATGTTCTAGTATAAACTTTATTAGCATATCTCAGTCATTTTCGTTGGTGAGAATCCGGGCACGTGTAAGTTGACATGCTAGGTGATGAAGCCCGCTTATATTGTATTTTTATTTTTTTCACTACAGAGCGTTAATAGCCCCGTCTAGAAAGTCTCTAGATGTTGCTTATAGACATTACGAAGATTGTCACATACAAACTTGGGTCGAATGCTATCTTAAAAGGAGAAAGTTCAATAGTTCGTCGTCTGTCATTACTGACAATGGTCAATCTTAATCAGGTTTGAGAAATGTTACAGTTCGGGTTTCTAAGATCGTTAATGAGACTATTCTAGCCCTGAACTGTGTGTTGCAGTTACAGCAACAGAGGCTAGCAGAAGACAGCTCTGTTGGTGATGCCTTAGCTCTGGCTATCCACTGGCACCACCCATCCCCCTCCCCTCCCCCCCCCCCCCCCCCCCCCCCGATGAGACCTCGCCACTTTGCTCTGTCCTGTGCAATTTGTTCCCACGATTATGTTGGAATGTTGAAGTCCCTGAGGGAGGCTTTGAGGGTGTCCTTGTAGCGCTTCTTCTGACCGCCTTGGGAGCGTTTGCTCATTTCTAGTTCTCCATAGAGAATTTTCTTTGGCAAAAGTTCCTCAGGAATTCTGGTAACATGGCCTGTCCATCTTAACTGTGTTAATTTCAGAAGAGTATGTACACTTTGCATCCCTGCCCTGTTCAGGACTTCCGTGTCCGGAATCCTGTCTTGCCACTTAATCTTAAGGAGTTTTCTAAGACAGCTTGTATGGAAATGATTCAGTCTTCTGGCGTACAGTTTGTAAACTGCCCATGCTTCACAAGCATACAATAGTGTTGACAGCACCACGGCTCGGTAGACTACGTCTGATTCCATTTCGATCCCAGACACTACCACGTAGTCGGCCAAATGCTGCACTAGCTTTGGCAATCCTGGCATTGATATCATCATCAATGTGCACGGCTCGTAACAATGTGCTCCCAAGGTAGGTTAACTTGTCTACCACTTGCAATCTTTTACCTTTCACCGGGATGGTGCTTGCCAGTTGCTGGCTGATAGACTACCGCAGTCTTTTTTATGCTGATTGTGAGGTCATAGTTATCACAGGAGTCAGGTACTTAACCTATACCTTTTTGCATCTTCTCTTCTGTTGGAGCACCTTTTGCCATGTCATCAGCAAAGAGGAACTCATCTGGCACCTCTGTCATAATCTTTGATTTGGCTTGCAACCTGCTGAGATTAAAAAGTTTCCCATCCAAGTGATACCTAATAGGTATGCCTGTGGACATCCAAACTTTACCATGATCTTCCAAAGGCCCTCACAATTGACTGTGTCAAATGCTTTGGTAAGGTCAACAAAGGTCATGTATATGTCCATGTTCTGTTCCTGGCATTTCTCTTGCAGCTGCTTTTCTGTGAAGATCATGTCAATTGTTCCTCTGTCTTTCTTATGAATTTTTTCATTGCTCTTAAAGGAACTCATTTTTGATTTTTATTTTCCTAAACACAAACTTCCTTTCTGGTTGAAGCCCTGACTGTTCAAGGTATTCAATCAGTCTGTTACGTAGGACGTAAAGACAATAAAAGTCCGAAAAAGTCACCGGCAAACACGCGGCGTCGCTATATACGCGCCAACCGACTCTAAACCGAAAGGATCAATGCACTAAATGCAACCTTTCGAACTCTACATGAATCTAGCTTTATCGACGGTCCTTGGGTCTAGGTCGGGACCTCTGAGGACATAGTATACCACTCGGGCAGTCCATAAATATAGAGCCCTCAGCTAAAGGTACAAAATACGTACATGATGTCGCCGCCAAATTTCACGTGCCCTCACGAACAGTGGATACCAATCAAACGTCTTCACTGAAAACGTCTTTATTCACCCCTGTCGTGTCGGTTAAATGATAAAAATCTTCATTCTGTAATTGTAAACATTTTACAGTAAATTTATTTATTTATTTTTGTGCAAACAATGCAAGTTCACGCCTCCAAGACATACATGTATACTGCAAATTTGAAAAATGTCATAACTAGCGTCTTAAAAAGGTGCCTCTAATGTATTTGCTTATGCATGATGTTTGGTAAATTATGTTCTGGACGCTCTTCATATTTAGCTACATCTTAAGAAACGTTGATGGTACACTTCTGAAACGTCGTTTACAAATTATGTCAAATGCACCTAAATTAAACACACGCTTTACTTCTTTACGCTGCTATAGCTCATAAACCAACTCGGTAATCAAGGACGTTTTTCATCTCATTCTAATCAACAATAAATACGACAGAAAATATCAGTTTTAAAATAAAATTCTATGCAGCAGGGCATCAGAGTGGCCAGCGTAGGTAGATTTAAAAAACAAAATTCTCGTCACGCGGCATCGATTCGGTGGGACTACTTCCGATTTTGATGCTCCCATTCGACTGACTATTTTGACATCAAATTACGTGATTGTCGTATAATTATTAGCTTTGACAAAGATACAAGCGATAAATATAAATTGTATTCAATATAAAGACTAAAACAAGAATTAGCATTTTGGTGTGGGCAGACCAAGGGTTTGAAAATGGCGAATTTTCAACCATGTCGGTACCATCGGGAAAACCAAAAATAAACTATTATAATATTCCTCGCGATTATTCTCACCTATATCATCAATTCCGGCATATATTAATCTGTTCACCTTGAAATTTGTGCCAAAATCGGCGAGGGAGCATTTTTTTGTGCCATTTTTTTCTACCCACTTCCGGTCGAAACGTGTGTACAAAACCATTTTTTCTTTCCAAAATGGCAGGTTTGGCTAAAAGATTTAAGTGAAACTCACAGAATTCCCCTGCATTCGATAACATCGAATGAAAAGCGAGTTGAATACAAGTCTTGAGGTATCATACTCATCTTCTTCACTGAACAATCCACCTTTCAACCATGTTTGTTTATAATTTATATCAAAAATATGTCAATACACTGAATGTACAGTATATTTAGTTTATTTACACAAGCAAGACACAGATGTGTAGACAGTTTGGTGTGACGAAATCATATTAAATTACGTCATATTAAATGACGTCAGTAAATCTGTTCGACTAAATCAAAGTCCGCATACTACTGATTTTTTTTTCAACTGACAGATTGGTCTCTCTCTCTTCGTCGTCATTTCTTTCGGTTCATGGTGCATTCCTTACGCGTATCTGTAAACGTTTATTTTGATTCTCTCTCTCTCTCTCTCTCTCTCTCTCTCTCTCTCTCTCTCTCTCTCTCTCTCTCTCTCTCTCTCTCCTCATCCTAGCACAAGATAGTGGGCCAACGTCCGGCCCGGACAGACACGTCGTATCGCTGTCGACCCGACGTTGGTCCGACATGCTCTGCTGGCTGGATCTCTCTCTCTCTCTCTCTCTCTCTCTCTCTGTGTGTCCCAAGTATGGTTAGATTACCAAAATAATTCAACTCATCAGACTGCACAGCACATTAAACAATACCCCCCCCCCCCCCTCCCCGTAATCCTGAATCATGCGACATGTGCGAGAAAATAATGACTTGATAAGATATCGAAACGCGCATGCGTAACCTCCGTAACCAAACGCAGAATTGGCTCTCAGTTGAACACGGTTTTTGTTAATGTAACACGCTCGAGACAACTCTCACTCAGTCCGTAAGACGGACTGATATGTCCTTGACAAATGTGCGAAAAATTACCTAAATCTGGAGGGGAGCATTTTTTTGTGCCATTTTTTCCCGACATGTGTATCGAAGTAACGGGACGTCAATAAATTGAGGGGTCATGGTTTCGCGGCGTCTGCTTAGTCGGTTTAAGCATTCAAGTTATCTACCATTTTCTGTAGACCTCAGAAAAGATGATTCTCTTTATTGTCTCTCGTTTTTTTCCAATCTATATCTCGTAACAACACGTAATGGCTTATAAATTACCGGAAGTTCTTGTGATTTTCTTCCTTATTTTTTCTGACAAAATATAGTCCCAACCGGCGGAAGCAGATTGCGAATAGAATCATAGCAACGGCCTTAGATGCCGCCCTACTGATGGGCCAGTATTTTTTCTATTGGCGTAAAGCTTAAAAAATGGCTATTTTTTGGCTTTCTATACAAATGATTCCAGTTTTTGCGCGGTCATGGCGCCTAAACGAGCTTAGTAACGTATCGTTTTTGCAGAGTGTTGAGATGTACGAGCATGTACAATTCTATGGAACCCATTTACGTATTCTTGACCTTAAGTTAACAGCTTCTAAAACCAGGAGCTCCATCAATACCTATATCCTGCAAGATCAATCTGACATCGCACTGCTGCACAATTTATACGTCATTCATACTGCAATTCTGTAAAAGTTATATCAGATTGGCTTTTTATGAGACCTGCTTTTCAATAACCGAATTTCGTATAATGTCCGTAGTAAATGATGTCATCGAGCACAAGTAACTGAAAGAGGCCCTTATCATTCTCCGATGTTTGTTATCATCATGCAAACAAGTCCGTGCAATGAACACCCCTTTAACCTCGACTGGATACAGAGAAAAATGAGGTTTGCAAGGGTACACAATGTTTTTTCTTATTTCTGCTCCGGTACATAGGTTGAGGGTACTCGTTAGAACCACCTCAATGCGGCGGTTATAACTAGCACACACATCCTATGTTTGGAGTATAAATAATTTTCACCAGAAAGGTAACCGTTTTGAAGACATGAAAGAATGCACGGGTGTGTTTTCCTAATGATCAAATGTGCGCGTGCAATCAAAAAAAATATTTTTGCGTTTTTATATTTAGATATGGTTTCAAAATCGTCGGGCAAAATGGAGAAAAGGTCTACAACCTAAGATTGACATCTCTCCTCCAGAACCGGGTAAGTTAAAAGCACTGTTTCAAATTTCACATCTCAATCTGCAGCTATGATGTAATAATTCCAATTCATTATGTGCTTTTCGAGCGATTTGATTGGTTGAAATAAAAGTTTTATACTTCGATAAATTCCCGTAATGAGCAAGAATTCATTTCGCAAACACGCCTATACAAATACATTGCCACCTTTATTGCCGAAAAAATGAAAATTTTAAGATGAAAAATTGTGACATTTTTCTTATTTCTACTCAAAATATAGATTTTGGGCACTCGTTAGAACCGCCTCATCGAGGCGGTTCTAACGAGTACCCACAATCTATATTTTAGAGCAGAAATAAGAAAAATAAGGTATACCCTCGGAAACCCCAGTTTTACTATATAAAAGTGGAGTTGAAGGGGGTCAAAATTATATAGGTGTGTTTTCGTGATGCATATCTGTTTCACATAGCGGCAGGTAGTAAAATATAACCTGACGTCAAAAATGAACGTCGCATAACGTCATATATGGGGATTCTATTTTTGTCACGAACTAAAAATAGATCTAACTAGTGTTCGAAACCTAGTTAGGGAATCCCTCTCAAACTCGTTTACCTGTCATCATAATTGTTCGCATTTTTGCATAAAATGCATTCATTTGTATTGTTTTAAAGACAAATACCGGCTATATGTATTTTATTTTTGGAAGCATGTTTTCCAGATAGCTCAATAATGCACCTTTAAAGACTTGATTCTTTTCGCTTGGGTTAGTTTCAAAGATGGCTGCTTCTAATTGAATAACCGTTGGTAAGTTTATTCTTACGCTTTCGAAAGATTTCCATAAATTTACCATTTTGTTGACATTTTTGTTAATATTTCGATGGCAAAGTTTGAATTATAAGGGATGAATTATCATTTTTGTGGATTTTATCGATGCGTCAACTCCGGCGAATCAATAACTAACTGCATGAAGCATTACTCACAATCTAACATCACGAAAACACACCTATATAATACACCCTTGAACCCCACCTTTATATAGTAAAACTGGGGTTTACAGGGGTAAACCTTACATGTATTATTTATTTCTGCTCTAAAATATAGATTGTGGGTACCCGTTAGAACCGCCTCGATAAGGCGGTTCGAACGAGTACCCACAATCTATATTTTGAGCAAAAATAAGAAAAATATCACAATTTTTCATCTTAAATTTTTCATTTTTTTCGGCGATAAAGCTTACATTGAATTAGCGTTGGCATGTTTTCGTAATGAGCAGAAAGCCCTTCGGGTTTCATGCAATTTGTGAGTGATTCGCCGGAGTTTACACATCGATAAAATCCACACAAATGAAATTCATGCCTATAATGAATACACACGATGTGAACAGTTGATGGCCCCCGCCCATAGGGGCTTGAAGAAATATATGGGCTGCATGATGCTACCACGCAGAGCTGAATCCGGCCCGCACAATAGTACTGGTAAACCGCTTAGAGGATCTAAGCCTGTCCAGGAACCGCGGTGCGAGGCGGACCGTCCATGCTAATAAACCCTATTGGTTTCATTGGGCGGCAGGGCTTGAGATGTCATTTTATCTCATTGTCGGGTAAAAGTCCCACAAAATTGGAAGCAACGTCTCCGAAATGACCCGTTTACAGTGTTGACGGGGACGTTAAACCTCAAATCAAACAAACAAACAAACAAACAGTTGAATAAAACGTCCACATAGTAAGTCACACGCATCGACAAAGAGACTCGCAGGGAAAGCATTGTATCGAAAGGTCAGTAATACAATAATATGTGTGTGGGGTGGGGGCTTTAGCTAGCTTTACGGGATTCGGACCTCGCCTTTAATTTTTACAGGAATTCAAGACATCTGTTTGGTAGTTCGGTTCACATAATGGCATCCTAATTCAACAATGGGCAATAATTAAGTTAACATCAATAAAGGCTATGATGAACTCTTAGGATAATAGCGTGTAGAATCTCTGAAGATCTCCAGGGTGACAGAGAACAACATTGAGCAAAAGAAAACCACCAGTTGACTTTCGATGTGCCAAAACCAGGCTGACGGAAAACCGCACAATCCCCAAGTTATGTAATGCATATCTTTATGTCAGCGTCATCATTCACTCCGAATTCCTATCCATTGGCGTGCAGAAAAGGACTGATGAACAATAAATTTGCAATTTAATGTTTCAATAGCAAAACAGGGTGATAAAATAAACTTTATCATATGACGTCGCGTCTGAAAGTGTAATAACGCCATATATTACATGCATTACAGAGAAATACTATGATTTCTACCAGACATAAACTTAGTATTTTCCTTTTTGCTAAGAAGAAATATTTCCTCTTAGCCGGGGAAATAAATCCCTTCAGCTGGAACTACTTTATGTACACGATACGAGATACCGCTTTGCAGTGAAATTGTTCTATTCAAACGCGGGAAAGTTTCAATCACGGCGACGTTATTCATGACGTCATTGTAATGGCGTCTAAGAAATATCAACAGACGTTCAGAATGCGTGACGTTTGAGTCGGATGCAACGCTGAAACAAAAGAAAACATGGATATGACCATTGATTAGGATGTAAGTTTTGCTTTATTTAATCTAACGTTTTACTTGTTTTATCACTGAAACACTTTGTTTCTTCTATTTTTGTTCAAAACTGTAGAAAGTGCTTTCAAAATGGCGCCCATCCAGTTGTTCTTCCACCCAGATTCTGTAACACTTCGCTGATTGAACCGTTTACATGAGCTGTAAACAGTCAACTGAACGGGCATTCAGATCCAAAATTCAAGATCCAAACTCTCCTAAAAGTCTATGGAAGTGCATGTAATATACAGATTATTCATTTCTCCTATTTGAAATATGGGATTTATAAACCTCGGGAGGTAAAACAATCCGTTAAAGAAACTCGTGCTTCGCACTCGTTTCTTTATCGGATCGTTTTACCTCCCTCGGTTTATAAATCCCATATTTCAACTAGAGGAATGAATAATCTATATGTAATATTTTCGATAATCCACTAGTGGATTATATATGCAAATTAGCTAGATACGCCTACGTAACGTTACATGTACGACGTCCTTAACGACGTCGCGTTTACTTACGGCGGAATATGGACATTTTTGTTAACAGTCGTGAATAAAATGCGCTTAAAATGTCATATGATAAATAGAATCTTCCATGTGTGCTCATGTATTATTGAATTTATTAAACGAGTTGAGGAAAAGGGATAAAATGCTCGGCTGCTTGCCGAGCATTTTATCCCTTTTCCTGAACGAGTTTAATAAATTCAATAATACATGAGCACTCATGTAAGATCCTCAATGTCGTACACCATCCCATTATAAACCGAGGGCGTTACCTATCGGACTTTCGGCCAACTACGTACTAGAAGGTACACGTACATGTACATATCGAGACCATTTCTGGGAATGATTAAAATAACGAACCGTGTGTTTATACTGTAGCACGTGATTAGTGTTCTAAACTGATCGGTAAAACAGGTTTCCCGCCAATAGAAATGTTTTAATCTGACATTGACAGAAGAAAATATTTCTGAAGTATATGGCACCGATATACGGTTGTAGAAGTATGGCTGTCAAACTTCGATTTCAAGCAATGAATAAGGCCCAGAGGTTATAAAAACATTTTCATGCTCAACTCACTTGAGGAGTATATTTTTTACTGCTCATAAATTTTAAGATTTACGAATACGACAAACAGCATTCTTTTATGATTTGAACAGGAAAACTGCTTCATTTGTCATTATTTTAGCTCGGCTGTTTTCGAAGAAAACGATGAGGTATTGTCATAGCTCTGGCGTCGTCTGCGTCGTCGTCGTCGTGCAAAAACTTGGACATTTTGTAATAACTCTGTCATTTCTGAATATATTTACTTGAAACTCGGACTAGTTGTTCATTATGAAAAGGGGAACTCATACCAATAGGTGAGGTAACCCTCAAAATATTTTTGGCACAGTTATGCCCCTTTTTCGACTTAGAAGTTTTGCTTTCTAAAAGAAACTGCAGCCGAGTGTTAGCACCCGCATGCGGTGCTCTTGTTAATACTTACGAGCATTACAAATTTCATGCCCATTTGAGTTGAGCATAGAAAATACTTTATAACCTCGGGATCTGCTCCCAAGCAAGGCGAATAAGTTGAGAAATGTATACACAGCATGAAAGGGCTCCAGTACTATCGAAAAATGGAAAGTTAACAATATCAAAATCAAAGTTTTCTGGTGTATTAAACATGATGTATTAAACAAAAGTATTGATAAATGTAAATGCAGAAAATGGGGCTTCGGCATCGGCTGTATTCGACGTCTTGCGGGTGCATTTCATTGACCATTCCCTCCATCACGAAAACATGCCTATATAATTTTGACCCCCCCCCCCCGAACCCCACTTTTATATAGCAAAACTGGGTAAGCCTTATTTTTCTTATTTCTGCTCTAAAATATAGATTGTGGATATTCGTTAGAACCGCCTCGATGAGGCGGTTCTAACGAGTACCCACAATCTATATTTTGAGCAGAAATAAGAAAAATATCACATTTTTTTTATTCAAAAATCTTAGGTTATTCAGCGGTAAATTGCACAATGTATTTGTATAGGCGTGTTTCGTAATGAAAGTAAGGACTGTCAATACTTAAAGGTCATCCGAATATGTAAGACGTCGAGATAAATGTTTCAGTCATTTCAACCTGGTTATCAAGAGAACATATAAGAGATCTCTTGTAGAAAAATAAAAACAAATCAGCAACAACAGAAGCACAATAAATACAAAGTCAACAACTTGTATGTGTGACTCAATGACAAACTTATTATCAATGTTAACTAAAGGATAAGTTAATGCACGTTTAGGCAAAATCATAGTCCATTCAGTTTGGGGCTTCAGAATATCTTATTACAGGCAAAATAAGTAGAACTTGCCTTCTCTTTGACAAATGTGTCGGGTAAATAATGGGATTATGTTGTGTAGCGCGTAGAAAATCGTGTGCTGACAGACTGTGTGGCACTGAGGTTTTTTATTTAGTTCCTCTCCATGAGACTATTTGCACGGGCCTCCGTGGCCTAGTGGTTAAGAGCGCTGACTCTTGATCAGTAGGTCTCTCACCGCTGTGGTTCGAGCCTCGCTCGGGTCGCGTGTGAGACGCCAAGTTCTGCAACGGAAGGTAAGGTGGTTTTTCTCCGGTTTTCGCCCACCTCTGATTAACGATCGGCTCGATATGGATGAAATAATCTTGAAAGGGCCGTAAAACTAAAACAACAACATGAGAATATTTAGTAGACAAAACAAATTTGCCCGATCTTTCATATAGTTTCTCACAGTAATTAATAGTATGATCTTAACAGCAGTGATACAAGATGTTACATGTAGTAATTTGGAAAGAACAGTGATTGTACAAGAGCGTGAGTCGGCAATGAATCGTTCTTTATAAGGTATTTTTTGAAACATATTTATCATATGACGTCGCGTCTGAGAGTGTAATAAAGCCATGTAATAAATTCGATAATCCACTAGTGGATTAAATATGCAAATTAGTTAGATACACCCCATAACGTTACATGTACGACGTCCTTAACGACGTCGCGTTTACTAATGGCGGAATTTTGTCATTTTTGTAAACAATCGTGAATAAAATGCGTTTTAAATGTCATATGATAAATAGAATCTTGCATTCGTGCTCATGTATTATTGAATTTATTAAACTCGTTGACAAAAAGGGATAAAATGCTCGGCTAAGCATCGCATTTTATCCCTTTTCCTCAACTCGTTTAATAAATTCACATGTATTATTGAATTTATTAAACTCGTTGAGAAAAAGGGATAAAATGCTCGGCTAAGCCTCGCATTTTATCCCTTTTCCTCAACTCGTTTAATAAATTCAATAATACATGAACACTCATGTAAGATCCTCTATGTAATCCATGCATCACACGAAGTCTGCAAACACAAACAGGAACTTTAAGGTTAAATTAGTGAGCCTCTTCGTAGGCCTTAGTGCCAGTCAGTTCCTGTTTCAAAGCATTTATACAGTAGAACTTTGATGGCTCGAACACCGATGGCTCGTTTACCATGGCTGGGTCGAACCAGTTTTAAGTCCCTTTGGGAATTCCTGTACATAATAAGTAATGCGGGATAAAAAAGGAGATTTTCGAATTTCATCTTGCAAATGTATGTTGTGTGTACTCATTAGAATCGCCTCGATGAGGCGATCATAGTCTAATGGGTACACACAGCATACATTTTTATTAAAGAACACCAAAAGATGTCCCAGAATTACCCCTTCATGCCTACTGGCAGTAACCCTCAGTGGCTCGAACTACTCCTGTCTCGAACATATTTTCGTGGTCCCAAAGGAGTTCGAGCCATCGAAGTTCGACTGTATAATGTAACTTCGGACAATTACAACATGCTATAATTTTGAATTTCAGGTGCAAAGAAAATCCTCGAAAAACGAGAAAATTTAGAAAAACAAGAAGCACCTGCACGTGTACAAAGTAAACCCACGATGACACCGGAGAAACAGATACAACAAACGTGGCAACCATGGTTAATGCCACGCGAATCATTCTGGTACCCGCCGCTGAACCACACTGGTGTCCTGTTTTCACCGCAAAATGACGATTACGCAACACAGATATTGAGAGTTCTGTCTCAGTGCCATGAAAGGGACTTGTTCGTTCAGCAGATGAACATAAGAACAGTGCCACGACCGTAACGTCTTTCAGTAAACGTTTTTTTGTTTTTTTGTTGTTGTTTTTATACCCCCGCAAGCGAAGTTTGAAGGGGGTATATAGGAGTCAGCTTGTCGTCTGTCGTCGTCGGTCCGTTACAAAAAACTTTAACATTGCTCATAACTTCCTTATTCTTTGACCGATTTCTTTAATATTCACACACCACACACCTTGCCACTAGTACTTAAGATTGATATACACAAACCTGACCTTGACCTTTACGTTGACCTTGAGGATGCGGGGGTATAATTGGCGCCCGTTAGGCGGCAGCTCTAGTTTTGTTTAATAACTCATGTAAAATAACAATATTTGGACATTTTTTAAGTTGTTCTCTGTACCTCTTTCATCACGAACAAAAATGCTTATTCATTACGAAAACATGCCTATACAAATACATTGTAATTTTTTTCAGCCGAAAAAACTAAATTTTGTAGATGGAAAATTGTGATCTTTTTCTTATTTCTGCTCAATATATAGATTGTGGGTACTCGTTAGAGCCGCCTCATCGAGGCGGTTCTAACGAGTACCCACAATCTATATTTTAAGCAGAAATAAGAAAAATGTTGAGGCGGTTCTAACGAGTACCCACAATTTATATATTGAGCAGAAATAAGAAAAACGTTTACCCCTGTAATCCCCAGTTTTACTATATAAAACTGGGGTTCGATGGGGTCAAAATTATATAAGCGTGTTTTCGTGATGATGTATTGGATCTAGCCTTCATACATGAACCTCTGCAACTTCTATTTGCAGATAAACATTGCCATTTTTCACACACAAATTGTGTTGTATGTAATCGGCACATCACGTGAACAAATTCCGTGAACACCAAACTAAACCTCACTTTATGTAGCGAAAAATGGGGTTTACGGGGGTATACATTATCTCATTCTGCCTTATTTTTATCTCAAAAACACTGATTGTGGCGGTTCTAACGAGCACCAACAATATATGTTGAAAGAAGTTACAAATTTTCCCTAATATTTGTCATTTCTGACACCATGTTGGACGCAATTATTTCACATGTTTTCCCAATTGTTAGAACTGACTCATAGAGAGCCTTCTAGCCTAGAGTGAACATAATAATGTACATCCTCCAAGGAGTGGGGTTTACAAGTAGTGATAATCTGTTTCTAACATTGGATATCCAATGACGAAGCGCTGTGATGCAGTGGTAAATCTTCGGATTTAAGATCGAGAGGTAGCCGGTTCGATCCCACAAGCGACAAGTATTGTTTCTTTGAGCAAGTGACTTTATACACATTGCTTAGTACCACACTGGTAAAGGCAAGCGCGCAGGGTAAGGAACAAACACACCGGATAAGGAAATTTTTCCGATCATGATAAAAAAGAAAATGGCGGAATGGGTATCACATGTGCAGGTTTGTTGTTGTTCTAGATCTCGTGTTATGGTTACTAATCAATACGGCTGCTCACATTAGCTTCACGGAAGACACATATTATTCACAAATTTATATTCGATGGTCCGAATGCGACAGTTACTTCCAGTCAAACGGAGAACCGGACACAGCGGAGCTACTCCACCGCGAAATCTCATTATTTTACATGAAACGCTCTTCTGGGAAGATGGCATGCACTTTTTTGTTTGTTGTAGACATACACGTGATAAATTGGACTGTTGCAAATACGATTTAAGGGAAATTTGAAATTAGAAGGCACGCAGTGAGAAATCCTAGTTCAATTTTCAAAACAACGCCCAAGGAGATGGGTACAACGCATATGATAAGACACACTTATTTTCCGGGAAAAATGGTTGTTGTATGGTCGTAGCACTAGGAAATTTCCATCTCAGATTAGGTTTTCCGATATTAATAATTAGTCCTACATAGTTAAAAGCACCAATTGTGATCTTTAGGAAACGTTCAAAGTTTTTAGCAATGCACCCCACCCACCCACACACACACATACACATACACTATGAATCTAGTACGATTTGGTCCGGACGATTTGACCTAGGAGAATTCGGCCAAGGAGAATGTGGTCCGTAAAAATATATTGGGTAGGACAACTTGGCAAGGCTAATATAATGTCCTGTGCAAATTGACATTTTGGGTTTGTTTTCAGTAATGCCTCTTGGTTTGTTTGTTTGTTTTAGAGTTTAACGGCACTGTCAACACTATTTTAGGTCATTTTTGAGCCGGTCAGTTTACCTATCCACACTTTTGCTGGGCAGGCTTATACGTAAGCGGTTAACCAGTACACGGTACATTCTTTCGCCAGAAACTGACAACTGCCCTGCTTGAATCAGCGGACGGGAGATAATGGTCGTAGAAAAGGTTTCATGATCAATCTCCACGAAAGAATGTTGCCGACCACGGCAGGTGTCGAACCCGTGCCGTCCTGATCGCCAGCAGACGCGAATCCGACTGAGCTACCGAGGCCGGCACAATCATTTAGTTACCAATACATGTACATACTTTAATATTTGCCTTGCCCATCGGGGCTTAAGAAATAGATGGGCTGCATGATGCTTGAAGCTTCTACGCAGAGCTGAAACCGACCCACACACGAGTACTGGTAAACTGCTTAGAGGATCTAAGCCTGCCCAGGCAAAGCGGTGCGAGTCGATCCGCCCATGCTTATAAACCCTATTGGTTTCATTGGGTGGCAGGGCTTGCGATGTCGTTTCATCCCAGTGTCGGGTAAAATATCCACAAAATTGGAAGCAACGTCTCCAAAATGACCTTTATAGTGTTGACGGGGACGTTAAACCTCAAATCAAACAAACAATATTTGCCTTATATCCGACGACGAACTGCGTACAAAGGGCCTGTTAAGATCTCCAATTATATCTGCACCCCCTCCCCTCTCCCCGGAATATTTGTTTCATAAATGTTGTATGGTGATTGATAGCCAAAGGAAGTTATATGAAAAGATACAGCTTCAAAGAAAACAAATCAACTAAATGTTTGGTCATTCACAAATAAGGTATGTTTTTACCATGACTCTACCCCTACCCCCAGCTGATTTTGACCAAAATTGCAAAATTTGTCACCTTTATGGCTTTCAAAATATAATAGCCCAGCCTTTCCTGTACATATTTTATATTTTGTATACAGATACCGTTTTGATCTGTTAACATGTGGTGAAAATATATAAAAAATGAACTGTGAACTCTGTGTTTATTTTTTCATAAATTAATTTTTGGTCATTATCAGAAATATCAACATAAAATTGCCATAACTCCGTTCATAGTAAAGCTAAATGTATGTTGTTATTACTCATTTTCTAAGTTAGAAACCAAGGAATAATTTGATACTTGTTTTTCATTTTGATCCTGTAATTTTTCATTTTTCGTATATCTCCATGATAACGCAAGTGGGTTGGGTAACAAGATACGACTAAATTAGTGTACAAACGATGAGCAGTGCTACCTGATAAATTAATGCGCCAATTGAAACCAGGTTTCTAAGGGCACTTTCTATTGCCTTTTTTCTCTCGAAGGGGTATACTTTTATCACACTTTTCTTACTATTTTCGTCACAATTTATTAACTCAATACAGACACATCAAACGTCAAGTTATTTTGAAAATACTTGAAGACGAAACAACTCGTTTCTGTGTATGTTTCCATTAACGACGCCTGTTAGCAAGTGAAACGTCGCACACTGAAGAGGATTTGAGTGAGGGCCGAAAAGAAGCCAAATCATATCAGGCCCTTTAATGACCATGTAATAGGTATGTCTCACGAATTTGGCGAATTTATCTACCTTATTTTCAGCCAAAAGAACAAGCATACAATTTTCTACCAGAAAAACTGTATGGACAAATACATCATTTCTCTCTCTCTAAGCCCCCGCCCATAGGGGCTTGAAGAAATATATGGGCTGTATGATTCTTCCACGCAGAGCTGAATCCGGCCCGCACACTAGTACTGGTAAGCCGCTTAGAGGATCTAAGCCTGTCCAGGAACCGCGGTGCGAGGCGGACCGTCCATGCTAATAAACCCTATTGGTTTCATTGGGCGACAGGGCTTGAGATGTCATTTCATCTCAATGTCGGGTAAAAGTCCCACAAAATTGGAAGCAATGTCTCCAAAATGACCTTTACAGTGTTGACGGGGACGTTAAACCTCAAATCAAACACACAAACATCATTTCTCTAATTCATGATCGCGATGAACCTAATCCATCTATCCCCGTAGGGGTGATTATATTGCTAGAACCAGAGCAATGCGTATGCCAAGACAAGGCACAAAAATTTTGAACGTTTCCTAAAGGTAACAATTTGTGCTTTAAACTATGTAGGACTAATAATTAATATCGGAAAATCTAATCTGAGATGGAAATTTACTAGTGCTACGACCAAACAACAACCATTTTCCCCGGAAAATTTTGTGTTTTATCATATGCGTTGTACCCATCTCCTTGCCCGTGGTCGTTGTATTGAAAATTGAACTAGGATTTCTCACTGTGGGCCTTCTATTTTCAAATTTTCCTTAAATCGTATTTGCAACAATCCGAGTTATCATGTGTATGTCTACAACCAACAAAAAAGTGCATGCCATCTTCCCAGAAGAGCGTTTCATGTAAAATAATGAGATTTCGCGGTAGAGTAGCTCCACTGTGTCCGGTTCTCCGTTTGACTGGCTGTAACTGTCGAATTCGGACCATCGAAGATAAATTTGTGAATAATATGTGTCTTCCGTGAAGCTAATGTGAGCAGCCGTATTGATTAGTAACCATAACACGAGATCTAGAACAACAACAAACCTGCACATGTGATACCTATTCCGCCATTTTCTTTTTTATCCTGAGCGGAAAAATTTCCTTATCCGTTGTGTTTGTTCCTTACCCTGCGCGCTTGCCTTTACCAGTGTGTAGTACTGGTTTCTATCCAGGCAGAGGAGGAAAAGAGGGCCACATGGAAGATTTGTACTGGCTTACTAAATGTGTTGCCGGCCTCGGTAGCTCAGTCGGATGCGCGTCTGACTTGTTATCGAAGGACGCGGTATCGACTTTAGCCGCGCTGCATGGTGTTGAAATATTTTGAATTCATGTTAAGCAAAATAAGAGTCAATGGTCCATAACTCTGGGAGTTATGTCCCTTGGTAGGTTTTCAAAAAAAAAATGAAGTGCATTTTGCTTAACAGCCTTTATGTCCTATTCGATGAAGCTTTTGCTTATTCTTTAGAACTGTAATGTTACAAAGTTGAAACCTGGTACACACATGAACAGTGCGTTGATGAATTGTGTATACCATTATTAGGGCTTATGGCCAAGAACTCATGGAGTTAAATCTCTTGATAAGTACCATGTTCTACAGTGATGTTTTCTGGTTGTAACTATAGCATGAATTCGAAATATTTCAACACCATGGGTCTGTCTCCTCTAATGGTGCTTCAGCGGGGCTAAAGTCAGATCCTCCTTTGTAAAATTCTTTTTGTAATGGATATTCCAATGAAACTTGTTGTACCTATTTGACAGTGACAATACCCACAATTGTAGCAATGCGCAACAGCTATAGCTAAAATGAATTTCAACTTATGCCACTTTATCTACTTAAAACTTTTTACATTGGCCATAGTTGTAAAACCATGCAAAATTTCCTCAAGAAATTTGGTATAATTATTCAAAACGACAAAACTCACAAATGTAGCAAGGGGCAACAATTCTAGCTTTAATAAATGTTGACTTACTAAGTTAGTTCTCTGTACTGAGGTGCAGTAGCCACCAATGTTTAAAATAACTAACAAGAAACCGGAGACTACCGACAGTGCAACCCCATTGTACGTCTTAATTTTTCTACCAATTTGTCCCCCACCTACCCTCCCTCCCCACACATACACATACATACTCACCCTCTCGCTCAGAGACACCTTCAAACATGCTATCGCGGGGTCCTGATCACGACTGTGATTGTTACATTACGAAAACACGCCTATACAAATACATTGTAAACTTGACCTCCGAAAAATGACAAATTTTAGATGAAAAATTGTGATATTTTTCTCTGAAACCGACCACATGTGTACTGGTAAACCGCTGAGAGGATCTAAGCCTACCTGGGCAAAGTGGTGCAAGTCGGACCGTCCCTACTTGTAAACCTTTTTGGTTTGTTTGGGTGGCAGGGCTTGAGATGTCATTTCATCTCAATACCGGGTAAAAATCCTAAATAAAAAATAGAAGCAATGCCTCCAAAGTGACCAAAATAGTGTTGACGGGGATGTAAAACGTCAATTCAAACAAACAAAAACATGAACATGTACCCCTGTCCCGAACAAAACGAACAGATTTTAAAGTACATGTATCAAAAGTGTTCGAGGCATTGAAGTTTGCCTGCAATGTCTTGTCAAGAAGATGATTGTTTACATCGGGATAGGATTGTTTCTGATGCAACAATTTTTGTTTGTTTGATGGCCATTTCAAGATTATTTCACTCATATCGAGCAGATCGTTAATCATAAGTGGACGAAAACCGGAGTACCAGGAGAAAAAAACATCTGACCTTCCGTTTCAGAACTTGGCGTCTCACCTGTGACCCGAGCCAGGCTCGAACCAAAAACGGCGAAAGACATTATGATTAAGAGGCGCGCTCTTATCCACAAGGCTACTGAGTCCCGTCTATTGAAACCTTTACCACAACAAAAAATGAAACGTTTCATATACAAATTCTGATATTTTTCATATTGCTGTTCAAAACGTAGATTGTGGGCACCCGTTAGAACAGCTTGGAATAGGCGGTTCTAACGGGTACCCACAATATATGTTTTGCGCAGAAATAAGAAAAAAATATTGTATACCCATGTGAACCCTAGCTTTACTATATAAAATTGGGGTTTGAGGAGGTCAAAATTATATAGGCATGTTTTGTTATGTTTTATAGTTGTTGTCTGGTTATATCATTCAGTAAAATTTCTATATTAAGACCCCCTTTGGGATTGTTCAAAAGTGGTTTTAAAGACCACTTTTGAACAGTCCCAAAGGTGGTCTCCAACTAGAGCACACTGGATGTAGAAAACACAAAGAATATGTATCTAAAAACTCCTAAATAATTATACAAAAATCTTATTTTCATAATTTTTTGGTGGTCTTAATAGATTTTGTAATGAAAAGGCGGGAAACTGTGCAATATGAATATTCATAGCATGTCACTTGTTAGTCATTCGACAATTACCGGTAATTCATAAAGTAATTAATAAACAATTGATAAAATAATTAATAAACATATAAAACATTCGTTTTTGCACTTTCTTTTCTTTCTTTAAGTTTATGTTTCAGATCTTGAAATAAAAATGCGGGAAAATGTGCAATATGGATATTCATTGCATATCACTTGTAAGTCATTCGACAAGTAATTGATAAAGTAATTAATAAACATATGCAACAATTTGTTTTGCACTTTCTTGTCGTTCTTCAAGTTTTTGTAAAAAATACAGCATCTAAACGGAGATTGCACTGACAGGACCAAGGCTCCGGTATTTACATGCATCTACAGTATCTTTAAACTTAAAACCGTGGTTTGAAGATTTATTGTGAATTTGACGTTGAAAATGTAATTATAAGTTTTAAAATTAAGGATTGAAGTAAGGGTATTGGAAAATGGATCAAACCCTCAGTTTGAAAGTTGAAACCATGGTTTAAAGAATTATTGTGCATTTTTCTCTGCAAAACCGTGGTTTGAAGTTTCAAACCCTAATTTGCCAATCATAAACATTTCCCAGCTACACCTGGCTTACATTGTTACTGAAATATGTTCCGCACAAAACGTAGTCCAGCAGATTTTCAGTTTTAGGCGCAAATTTCCGGCGCATGTTTGCATGTAACATTTCCATAAATGATCAGAAAGCACATGCCTTTTCAAAATGAAAACTGAACATCTACGCAATGAACAAAGTTATTAATCCTTAAAAACGCCATATATATTTTTTTAAAACGTAGACTTTCGACAATCAAAAGTGTTTCTTATTTCTCAGATATAATCTTAGCATTACCTATAAATCATCTACCAGCAGATGAATCATATAGAATGTAAGAGCTCATTATCTCTGACTCAATCATGGTAAGGAGGGGAAAAAAGAAAATGTCACCTGTTGCAGCCGTAATATGGAGTTTAAGAATTACGTATTACTACGCCAGGACAATGTCGTTGTTCGCACATTACGAAAACACGCCTATACAAATACACTGTAAATATTACCGCCGCAAAAAGATAAATTTAACATTAAAAATGTGATATTTTTTCTTATTTCTGCTCAAAATATAGATTGTGGGTACACGTTAGAACCGCCTCGATGAGGCGGTTCTAACGCGTACCCACAATCTATATTTTAGATATTTTGGGTACACGTTAGAACCAACTCGATGAGGCGGTTGTAACGCGCACCCACAATCTATATTTTAGAGCAGAAATAAGAAACATTAGGTCTACCCCTGTAAATCCCAGTTTTACTAAAAAAAGTGGTGTTCAGTGGGGTGGGGGTCAAAACTATATAGTCATGTTTGCTTGATGAGAGACTACTTTGTCCAGATATAAAATTGTATAACCAGTTATATAGATGTGTCGCTGTCAAAACTGAATGAAGATTCCGAAGACGCTTTATGCTGCATAAGCAAATATAGCAAATATTAAAATAAATATAAGCAAATATAGCAAATATTTTAATAAATATAAGCAAATACAGCAAATATTATAATAAATATAAGCAAATATAGCAAATATTATAATAATGCTGCCAAGAGAGTCTTTTCCTATTTTTCCTAATGGCATAAGATAGATTTTAAGGTTTTGGACAGGCGCTGCAAGGATGCATTATCGGTAAGAGAGTATTTCAGGCGATGGTCTCAGTTATCTCCCCTCGCTTGTTGTCTTATACAGCGGAAGCTTCAAATACGTTGGCTTTGAATGATAAATTGTTTGTTTGTATTTGAGTTTATAGGCCCAGTAAACACTATTTTAGGTCATTTTTCAGCCGGTCAGTTTACCTATCCACACTTTTCCTTGGCAGGCCTATTTTCGATTATTTGGTGTATTCTTTGCTTCCAAAGGATTTTACTATTCAGAACGTATTTATACGTAAGCTGCTAACCAGTACGGTGCACATTCTTTCGCCAGAAACTGACAACTGCCCTTATTGCATCAGGGGAAGGGAGAGAAAGACCGTCGAAAAGATTTCATGATCAAAGTCCACTAGGAATGTTGCCGAACCCGGGAGGTATCGAACCTGCGTCCTCCTAAGTACGATAACACACCCGTGCGATTTAGTGCAAATGTTTACATATCCAATAGGGCTACTTTTCTGACGAAAAGCTGTGATATTTTTCTTATTTATTCTGCAAAAATAGGTTGCGGGTACTCGTTAGAACCGCCTCACTTGAGGTGGTTCTAACGAGTACCCACAACCTATGTCTTGGAGCAGAAATAAGAAAAATATTGTTTACCCCCGTAAGCCTCAGTTTTCTCTTTATAAAGTGGGGTTTAGGGGGACGATTATTTCACGGACTGGTTCACGTGATGTGATCTTGATTCTCTTGTTGTTTACAATGTAAACCTGAGAGTACAAATAAACTTGAAAAAAAAAAAACAGCCAGACGAACATCCGACTGAGCTACCGAGGCCGCTGTAGCGTGAGATTATTGAACCCGTGAGATTCTTCAGTCGCACCGGAAGTGGCTGAAATCCCTCACGGAGGGGTGTGAGAGAATTCAGCCGTGAGAATTGTAATACGATAACTCTATAAGAGACTGGGGTATCGAAACTCTCTTAGTATATTAAATGATAAATTATGCTGGCACATTAATTATCCCCACTTTTTTCGAATGGTCTTCGTCGTCCGTCCGTCCGTCCGTACGGACGTACGTACGTACGTCCGTCCGTCTCACCGGATAACTTCTTCTTTGGGAACTGATAGATCTTTGATCTGGGAAGTGCATGACACTTTCGGAATTTTGATCACTCACCTAGGGGTGGGACCAGGGGATGGGGCCCGCGGGGGGGGGGGGGGGGGGGTCAAAAATAAAAATTTCCAGAACATTGTCGTGTAATATATCAAAGCGAACGGCATGATGAGTAGAAAACATTACAACCAAAATTTGACCCCTGGGGTCAAATTTGAGGTCACCAGAGGTCAAAAACTGATTTTGACCCCTTTACCCACACACATTGCTGTTACCGGATAACTCCCCCTAGACCGTTAAAGATAGAAACTTGAAACTTTGGGAACTGTTACATCTTCGGTCTAGGGAGTGCATGACACTTTCGAAATTTTGATCACACCCCTAGTGGTGGGCCAAGGGGGTGGGGCCCGCGGTGAATCGTGGGGATATGCGATTGCGTGTCATCGACTGCGCGATTCTAGTTAAACTTTAATTTTCTGCTGGAGAAGCCTATCTAAGTAAATTAGAAGCTGTGTTACTAGTGATTTTACCAAGCCCTGATTGGCGGGAGCCCAATGACAAACATATATTATAGAATGTAGGAATAAAGACAACTATGTCAAGCTGAACTTATATTGGTGTCCGACTTGATCAAAGCCAAACTGCAACGCCTGAGATCACTCAGGGCGACTGGACTTAGGGTTAAATGGTCCGTATTCATAGTGGTGCTGATTATCCAATTACAAAAAAAAAATAATAATAATAATAAAAGAAAAAGAAAAAAGAAAAGAAAAACTGTAGGGACATTTCTTGTTTGTTTTTGTTGTTTTATTTGAGGTTAAACGTCCCCGTCAACACTGTATAAGGTCATTTTGGAGACGTTGCTTCCAATGTTTCCCGACAATGAGATGAAATGACATTTCAAGCCCTGCCGCCCAATGAAACCAATAGGGTTTATGAGCATAGTCGGTCCGACTCGCACCGCTTTGCCTGAACAGGCTGAGATCCAATATGCGGTTTACCAGTACTCGTGTGCGGTCGGTTTCAGCTCTGCGTGGAAGCCTCGTGCAGCCCGTCTATTTCTTCACGCCCCGATGGGCGGGGGCAAGCTGACCTCGTACTTCTAACTTCTGCTTTGGCGTTGTTTAGGTAGGTAGGTAAGTAGGTATGCGGTTTGGTGGCTAGATAGGTAGGTAGATGGGTGGCTGGGTAGCTGCCCAATGAAACTAATAGAGTTTATATGCATGGACTGTCCGGTCCGACTCGCATCACTTTGCCTGGGCAGGCTTAAGCGGTTTACCAGTACTCATGTGCGGTCAGGCATCATGCAGCCCATCTATTTCTTCAAGCCCCGATGATCGGCGTAGATTTTAGTAGGTAGGTAAGATGTGTCTTGGTGGGTCGGTAGGTAGGTAGGTTTGATTTGAGGTTTAACGTCCCCGTCATTACTATATAGGTCATTTGGAGACGATGCTTCCAATTTCGTGGGACCCGACTTTGCGATGAAAAGACATCTCAAGACCTGCCGCCAAATGGAACCAAAAGGGTTTTCATGGACCGTTCGACACGCATCACTCGCCTGGGCAGGCTTCTGCGGTTTACCAGTACTCAGGTGTGGTAGAGAATCATGCAGCCCATCTAGTTCTTCAAGTCCGATGGGTGTGATAGATTTAGGTAGGCAAGTAAGAGGGTATCTTGGTGGGAAGGTAGTTAGATGTTTGTTTTTTTTTTTTTTTTTTTTTTTGTTTGTTTGTTTGACTTAAAGTTTAACGTCCCCATCAGCACTGTGAAAGTCATTTAGGACGTATTGCGACCAATTGCGAACAATCTGTTGGACTTTTACCCGACATTGAGATGAAATGACATCTCAAGTCCTACCGCCTTATGAAACCAATAGGGTACTTAGGTATGTAGGTAGGCTGGTAGGTAGGTACAAACAAGTAAATGTATGTCTGTCCGTCCGTTCCCATACGGAAAGAACCTCCGCGGTGTAGTGGTTATGTTACTGGCCTCATAGACCCGGGGTCACATATTCGATCCAGGGTTTTCACAGACATTCGGACGAGTCTTTTAACCGAGGTCCCATCTCCGTAAGTAGGCCGTAAAACTGAGTGACAAACTCTTGCTGTCGAGTCCTTACCGTTGTTTCATCGCTGTGGATTGACTTTTGTGTTCACGGAGATGCTGCACTGATGAGTTAGGAGGCCTTTATGCAGACTGAACAAATTATTTGTCTGAATCGCGACGGAAGTAATGACGATGACTGTGACCACGTAAAATCGATTCAAGCCCCCCCCCCCCCCCCGCCCCCCGGCGGTTCTTCTGTCGCGGTTTATTTTTGTTATGCCTTGTCTTTGAGTGTGTGTACCGCCTATATTATTTTGTTTTGGCTAGCAAATTGACCATTTTGTAGGAAAGTAACTGTCCTTTTGGCTTTCTACTATTGATATTTCCATCAGGGTCTGTGGGTTAATTGTATTGATTCCTGATCATTGCCTTCACTTCTGTTTTACGTACGATCCTACCTACCTACCCACCTATCTACCTACCGGCCTGCCTGCCAACATCACCACCATCCTACCTATCGAAACATATATACCAACTTCCCTACCTACCTGCGATCCTGCCTACATACCAACCTACCTACGAACCTATCTACATTCCTACCTACCTCACCAACAACCCACACCTACTTACCTACCTACATATGGACACCTTTCACCCTACCCCCCCCCCCCCCAGCCACACACACACCACACCTACCTTCCTTCTACGTATGTACGTGCGTACCTACGAACGTACGTACGTACCTACGACGTCGAAGTTAGAAGACAGAAGTTTTGAAGTTAGCGAAAAGAATAAAAAATAGAAGTCAGAAATAAGAAGTTCGAAATTAGAAAATTAATGTCTGTCTGTCTGCCTGTCTGTCTGTCTAACTGTCCGTCCGTCCGGCCGTCAGTCCGGACCTACCCTCCTATCTACCTATACTAAGCCACTCTACATACATACAACTCTACATACATACCACCCTATATGCCCATCGGGGCTTGAAGAAATAGATTGGCTGCATGATGAATCGAAAAGTTAAAAGAAACAATCTAAAACCCCGTTCAGGATCTCTTTTTTCCGAACCTACGGCCCCCGCTCATTGGGGCTTGAAGAAATGGGCTGCATGATGCTTCCTCGCAAAGCTGAAACTGACCGCACAGGAGTACTGGTAAACCGCGTAGAGGATCTAACCCTGCCCAGGCAAAGCGGTGTGAGTCGGCCCGTCCATGCTTATAAACCCTATTGTTCCGTTGGGCGACAGGGCTTGAGATGTCATTTCAGCTCAATGTCGGGTAAAAGTCCCACAAAATTGGAAGTAGCGTCTCCAAAATGACCTTTACCGTGTTGATGGAGACGTTAAATCTTAAATCAAACAAAACAAACAAACAAACAAACAACGTCGAATGAAGAAGTTAAAAGTAAGCCTAACCTACCTACCTACCTGCCAATCCAGCCACGCACCCACAAGACCATTCACCCTACCTGCATACCTACGTACCTGCCTACCCAGTGACCATGCAGCCCATCTGTTTCTTCAAGCCCCGGTTGGTGGGGTCGATTTTGATTGGTGAGCAGGGTAATCGGAAAGAAGGTATCAGGAAAAAAAGTATCGGAAAAAAGTATCAGTTTTGGGTAGGAAAAAAAGTATCTGGAAAAAAGTATCAGTTTTAATCAGATTTGCTTCTGATGTTACAATGATATGATGATAAGGATCCTTTTGTATGTTTTGGTTTGTTTTTCAGTTTGATAATCAATTTTGCAACCTGTCTCTGTAATCCTTGCCTTATAAAAGGGACGAGAGGTCACCTCATCTCAATGTCTGGTAAAAGTCCAAAATGACATATATAGTGTAGACGGGGATGTTAAACCTCCAATTAAAGAAACTAAAGTGTGCAAGTCAGACCTCCATGCTCATGAACCCTATTTGGCTTCAATGGGCGGCAGGGCTTGAGATGTCATTTCATCTCAATGTCTGGTAAAATTCCCACAAATTGGAAGCAACACCTCCAGAATGACCTATAAAGTGAAGATGGGGATGTTAAACCTGTGCAAGTCGGACCTCCATTCTCATGAACCATATTTGTTTTCAATGGGCCGCAGGGCTTGAGGTGTCATTTCATCTCAATGTCTGGTACAATTCCCACAAATTGGTCACATTAAACTGAGACTTTCTTCCTGATATTTTTTTTTCCTGATACTTTTTTTCCGGATTCTTTTTTCCGATACTTTTTTTTCCTGATACTTTTTTTCCTGATACTTTCTTTCCTACATTCGGTGAGCAGTGGGTTCGGTAATTACTTCTGTTTTTATTATTATTATTATTTATTGAAACGGTTAAGACAAAACCTGTTCGGTTGACATTAGGCATTATTACCCCATATAAGCAGAAAAGGTGTGAAAATTAGTCAGTGTGTTTTGATAAGCATGGGGACAACAGGAAATGTCAAACCATAAATCACACATGTTAATCACGTTGGTATATAAAAAAATTTAAATTCCATGAAACCCATGTTAAAAGCGTGCAATATCATTTGGAAGCAAGGATTTTTTTTTTTTTTTTTTTTTTTTTTGGGGGGGGGGGGGGGGGGTTTACGGGAATGTAGGACGATTTGGCCAGCGGACGATTTGGCCCGGACGATTTGGCCTAGGACAATTCGGCCTAGGACAATTTGGCCAGCCAAAAATATCGGGTAGGACAATTTGGCCAGATTAATATAATGACTAGTTTAAACTGAAAATTTAATGTTCTAGGTTTGTTTGTAATATACAGTCATGTTTGAATATGTGGAAGGAACATTTTAAAGAAGATTTTAAACAATTAGATTTTTTTTTGTTGTTTTTTAAAACTAATCTTTTGGCCTGGGACATTCTTTATGAGCAAATTAATAAAAATGGTTATCTATAATCAAAATACAAAACAATAAAAAAAAAATAATATAATAAATAAATTTAATGGTTTTGTTTAAAATGACTGGAAAACAAGATTAATTACATTTTCTTGTATTTGTGGTTAATTGGCTAAGTGATTTGCTGACTGGTCTTGGTTCCTTGTTTTCTTAATTAGCTATTCCACACTTATTTTGTTGTTTTTGTTTGTGTAAACATTGTGATTTTTAGTTACATTTGTTGGAATACAAAAATAGCATATTTTCTTGCATGCATGGTTCGTTGGCTGGTTGATTTGTTTACTGGTCTTGGTTTCTTTAAATACCTTTTTTCAATTATTTTTAATTGCCTTTTTTAATTACCTTTTTCAAATTTTAATTGTTGGTTTTGTTTTATTTGTATAAGTGACAACTTTTGATTGCTATTAAAATTTTCCAAAGAAATCATAGTGTATCCTCACATTTTCATTAATTAGTTTGTTAACACATTAAAATATTTGGTGACATTTTTGAAATTACTGAAAGATCATAGAAAATCAGAAGGTTTTGTTTGTTTCTTGCACAATATAAAGTACATGTATCATGATTTCATGAAGTTAGATTTCAATGATTCTATGCATGTTAAACAATGGAGATCACTACTGCTAATATGACCTAAATAGTGTTAACTGGGATCAGATACTGTAAATGAGCAGAAAATATGTAATGATGTATGGTAAAAATATGTTGTCAAATGAAGAAACTGCTCAAACTATGCAATTTTCCTCTTATACCAACATTTGATTTTCACTCATCAAAGCCAAGAAATGAAAGATGAAATCACTAAAAAAAAAAAAAAAAAAAACATGAAATATTTGATGAAAATATGTTGCCAAATGAAAAAAAATGCTAATAAAATGATTGCTAGAATAAGAATTGGTAAAACTGCTAGAAATCAATTTGGCCAAATTGTCCTATCCGGTATTTTTGGCTGGCCAAATTGTCCTAGGCCGAATTGTCCTAGGCCAAATCGTCCGGGCCAAATCGTCCGCCCACCGGTTTACGGCCCTTTCAAGATTATTTCACTCATATCGAGCCGATAGTTAATCAAAGGTGGGCTAAAACCGGAGTACCCGGAGAAAAACCACCTGACCTGCCGTTGCAGAACTTGGCGTCTCACACGTGGCTCGAACCTACGGCAGTGAGAGACCTAATGACTAAGAGTCAGCGCTCTTATACGCTAGGAATACATTGTAGAACTGAAAAGGTAAGAGTGTACATGTTTTCTCTAAGCCTCGGATTATGATTAATATTATCATTATTATTTATTATAATAATTATTATTCTTATTATTACAATAATTATAATTATTATTGTCATTATTGTAAAAGGTAATTTATATTGAGGCTTATGCTACAGTGTTCAAATCCATTTAGACAGAATAATAATTTTAAAAGTTCTAACGAACTTGATTTTAAAGTATTAATGGGGAGAACACGCCTATTAAAAATATATTGAAATTTATCATCCTTTTTTTAGATAAAATATTCTTATATTCTTCATCTTTTCGCTGGAAAACATAGATTGTAGGTACTCGTTAAAATCGCCTCGCCGAGACGGTTCTAACGAGTCCCTACAATCTATGTTTTCCAGCGGAAATATAAAAAACAATATACACCGCTGGAAACCCCAGTTTTACTGTATAAAAGTGGGGTTTAATGGGGTTTAAAATATAGGAGGTTTTAGGAATTCCGTTTATGACGTCATTCTTGCGCATGCGCAAAGTACTGGCCGTCAATTGAAACGGCCATCGCTATTCAAATGTATTGGCGGAACTTAAAATGGTAACAATATTCAGACATTTTGAGAGAAAATATACCCGTTTTCATTGAAATAATGCCTCGAGAAGGAAAGAATGATATTTCGCTTTTATTACCGAAATTCATTTATCCTAAATCCATTTTAATTGACGAAAATCTTTTCGTGAATGACCCATTTCAATGGCTTGATACCGTTATTCACGAAAGCTTAGTTACAAAATAAGTTTTTGCGTAACTTTCGTTTTATTCGCTATCTATCTATCTATCTATCTATCTATCTATCTATCTATCTATCTATCTATCTATCTATCTATCTATCTATCTATCTATCTATCTATCTATCTATCTATCTATCTATCTATCTATCTATCTATCTATCTATCTATCTATCTATCTATCTATCTATCTATCTATCTATCTTTCTTTCTTTCTTTCTTTAGAAATATGTCCAACGATCTGTCTACATGTGCATACTGACAATCGAAATAAACTTATGAGTAGACTAACGGAGGGGCGTTGAGTCAATGTTGGTTCGACGTCATGTCGTCGACACCCACTCCAACTCACTTCATTGTCACATGACCGTTGGCATGAGAGAGAGAGAAACAGAGGGAGAGGTTTGACTGACAAACTGACAGTAGACAGACAGACGACACACAGACCGACTGAATGATTGACTGACTAACAGACGAACGGACGGACTGTTAGACAGACAAATAAACATGCTGGCAGTCGAAAAAAACAACAACCAATGAGTGGACTTACAGACGAGCGTCGAGTCAACGTTGGCTCGACGTCATGCCGTCGACAACCACTCCAACTCACTTCAATGTCACGTGACCGTTGAGATGAGAGAGCGGTTTGATTGATCCCTGTATCGAAGAAGCCCATAACCCTTTTGTACCAAATGGAATCATCCTCTTTATATATAGCAGGAGTCATTTTCAAAATTAAGGGTTGTCAGGTTGTGTTTTCTTCAAACTTTATTTGGAAAATGGCCAAACGTTTTGCTAGGCCCCGATCAGGCGCCGCGTTCTGCCGCGTCTGATCTGGGCATGCACTGTGTGTCACTTACCCCTTTTGTGGTTTCCGGTACCAAATGCGTTAATGTAGACCTAATGACTGGGCAGGTTGAACCAATCTACAAATCTACCAGATTTTACTGTAAAATCTTGCACTTGCGAAGGAGTGTTTCATTTTTATGCACTGAACGGGTAGGGTGTTCTACGTTTGTTTTGAATTTAATGTTCCAATCCCACTGAGACTTGATGGGTCCGAGTACTGGGCAAATGACATTTTATTAATCGCCAACGCAACGTTCTGACGTTTTATCGACGTTGCAATGTCAAATTCAATGCATCGCTTTGAAGTTGGTTTGATGTAGACACGACGTTGTTGACACGCTACATGTCGGTTGACGTGGCGTCATTTAACGACAAACTGTAATTAACATTTGCCAGCGCTCGCTAATTGTTGGTGCGCTGAGAGAGAGAGAGAGAGAGAGAGAGAGAGAGAGAGAGAGAGAGAGAGAGAGAGAGAGAGAGAGAGAGAGAGAGAACTCTGTTTGGTCGTATGTGCAATATATCATTTTCGTAATGCAAATTTCACATCTGGCAGCATATCGATGTTTCTCCCTTTATCTTACATTAGAATTCGCCAAAAGTTTAAAAGAATTCCACTGTTTTGCGCTGTAATTAACACTTTATCTGTCCCACTGCCTTTGAAGCAATACGACAGATGACGGCCAGGGCTTTTCCCGTTCTATTTTTAGAACCGGAAGTACGTCACGAAAAAAGCTCCTATAGGCGTGGTTTCGAAATAATTCAACGAAAATACATGTATCTGTATATATTTTGTTCTTTTTGAACACATGGAAACCTATTTATGGCATATTTAATACAGGTATCTTTCGAATAAATAAATAAAGCCTGAAATGAATAGTGTTCTATTTAAAGTTCGTAATGTAAGCAGATTTCTTTAGACATTTTAAACATAGGCTCAAGTTGAAAGGGGCAGGGGCTAACAGGAAATGGATGACATTTCTCACGTCCTTCTTGCGCATGCGCAGATATACCTTGGTATTAAGGTTCTCACGGGTTTAAAGATCTCACGCTACACCGGCGTTGAATGATATCTCGAAAACTAATAAAACTTGCATAACTACACTGTACGATATATGTAAAGACTTCCAAGAATTTCTTGAAGAAATAGTCGAGCTGCATGATGCTTCCACGCAGAGCTGAAACCGACCGCACACGAGTACTGGTGAACCGCTTAGTGGATCTAAGCCAGCCCAGGCTAAGTGGTACGCGTCTATGCTTATAAACCCTATTGGTTTCATTGGGTGACAGGGCTTGAAATGTCAATTCATCTCAATCTCTGGTAAAAGTCCCACAAAATTGTAATTAACGTGTCCAAAATGAGCTATACAGTGTTGACGGGGACGTTAAATCTCAATAAAAAAATCAAGAATTTCTCGTAGAATATGTCATTCAGTGCCTTTGGCGCTTTGATTTACAAACTGTATACTATGAGTATCGCACATCTTTGAATGTTTAATGCGGAAACATGCCTATTCAAATATATTGACAATTGTACCACAAAATTTGAATTTGTAAGATTAAAAAAGCTCATTTTTTTTGTATTTCTGCCAATGGAACTCGTTAGGACCGCCTCGTTGACGCGGTTCAACGAGTACCCACAACTTATGTCTTGTAGCAGAAAGAAGAAAAAATAATACACCTGTAAGCCCCGGTTTCCCTAAATAAAGTTTTAGCTCCACTCAGGGAGCTAATAAGATGGTGGACCTCCGTCGTCCGTCCGACTGTCCGTCCGTCCACCATTTTCATGATCAACATCTCTAAAATCGTTGAGCTTATATCAGCTAAATTTAAATTTTTATCCAGCCTCTTGACAATTGGGAAATCGAAACATCACGAAAACACGCCTATATAATTTTGACCCACTTGAACCCCTCTTTTACATAGTAAAACTGGGGTAGACATGGGTAAACCTTATTTTTCTTATTTCTGCTCTAAAATATAGATTTTGAACAGAATTACGAAAATATCACAATTTTTCATCTTAAATTTTTCATTTTTACGGCGGTAAAATTTCCAGTGTATTTTTATAGGCGTTTTTTCATAATGGTTACGAGGAAAATGGCCGCCATGCCAAAATCTGGCATAAACCGTAAAATGGAGCGCTGTGGTGCAGTGCTAAAGCATCGGTTTTGGGATCGAGAGGTACATGTTGCCGTCTCGATTCCCGCCGGCTACAAGATCAAGATTCTACGAAGGAAAAAGACGGCCACATGGAAGATTAGTACTAGTTTACTAAATAAGGTCTGTTGTTATTATTATTATTCTCCTGCAGATTGGTATGTAGCAAAAGGTCTCAAAGTAAAGACCAGTGTGTTCAAATGAGAATCGAAATATATTCACATTATAGTATGTGAAATGTGGAATAATACATGTGTAAATTGTATTAACGTCCATTTGGACATAAATGCATCACTAGCGCTGCGTTCTCGTGTTTTGAGGCCACTTTACAACTGACCTCCAAACTGTGATTTACGAATACTGTCCACGCCCTCGCCGGAATTTTCGGCAGGTGTACATTACATACACTGAAGATTTGCAGGATGAAGCCTACACAATAATCATGTAATTACGGTATCTTTAACCAGCACATGGGATGTTTCTCCCTGCACAGGGGGCCTCCAGTTAACGACCCGATCCGAAGGATTATGCGCTTTGTAGCATTCATCCGTGCAACTGATGCCACTGGAGCATGTTCGGACACCGCAATTTAAGTACCGCCGCCGGGAATCGAATCGGGGGCCTTTAGCACCAGAAGCAATTGCACTAACCACTGAGCTTCCAGGCTCCATATTTCTCAAATAGCGTAGAGTACATTCAGTAGATATGCCCAAGTATGACACAAGTCTTGGAGCTATAGATATACAGTGAAATCGGCAATTAAGACAACCTAAAATTCAGACTAATTCTGCTTATTTAGTATGTTACAGTTATTGTTTCTTTGTGTTTTCTGCATACAGTGTCCACTACGCAGAGACCGTCCTTGGAACTGTCCAAAAGTGGTCCGTATAAGGACCACTTTTGAACAGTTCCAAAGGTGGTCTTAATATAGGTATTTTACTGTACGTTTGCAGCTTAACGTGTTGTATTATCCAAAAAGGAAACTAAGATGTGGATCAGACTGTGCGGATGCAAAGGATGATCTGCATACTGTGTGGGCGTAAGGGCTGATCTGCGCTTTTTCCGCTCGCAAGTGGCAACAACATGTTTTTTCTGTCTTTTTTTTTTTTTTTTTTTCGTTCAAATGGAAACGGAAATTTATTTCGAGGTAACGTAGTTTACATGTACCAGGATCCAATACTCACAGTGCTAACGCGTTAGTCTTATGGGTTTTGAAAACCCTTGGGGATTATTCCTAATATTGCACTGGCGTTCGATCCCAGTCAATGAAAAAAATAAAATAAAATGAGCACTGATTTGCCTATCATCTCTTAGAGTAGGCTTGAAAAAACCTGGAGTTAAAGAGTGTAAACCCAGTTCAGACGACGCATTCTTCAAAGTTTACATCGTTTGTTTATATTTCATTTTGGATCCTTTGGCATTTGTGGGTCAACCGATTAAGAAAAATCGTTTTCTCATCACGGGAACAAGTCGTGAAATGAATACACTCTAAACCCCACTTTATATGGAGAAACTGGGGTTTACGCGATATACATTATTTTTCTTATTTCTGCTCCAAGACATAGATTGTGGGTACTCGTTAGAACTGCCTCAATGAGGCGGTTCTAACGAGCAACAATAATATATGTTTGCAGTATAAATAGTAAAAATATCACGGATTTTCATCAGAATAGTAGCCAATTTGGAAATATAAAAAAATGCATTACATCACACGGTGTGTTAACATAATGCATTTTGGAAGCTTTGACATATATGGGACAACCAATTCAAATAATAAATAACACTTTCCGGTCTGACTGATGATCAGAAGGACGCGGGTTCGATACCTGCCGGGGTTGGCAACATTCTTTCTTGGAGATTGATCAGGAACTCTTTTCTATGGTCATTCTCTTCCTTCCGCTGATTGTCAGTTTCTGGCTGTACAGGTTAATCGCTTTACGTATAATCCTGCCCAGGACAAGTTTGTCACAGAAAAGGTGACCGACTCAATAATGACCTAAATAGTGTTGAATAGGCCGTAAACACATTTTCATTGCGCTTTGTAAATAATTTAGCCAGCGCATGACAAAACCTACAACAAGACATGTGCGCCCAACGAAGAATAAGATCAACCTGTGCACCCACGCAGTCTGATCAGAGTCTTCGTTGTGCGCTCTAATGATAGCGTAGGGCTCAATGCTCCTTCATGCAGCAAGATAAGTCTCTTGTTAGACTATATGGATGCGCAGGCTGATCTGAGTCTTCGGTTGGCGCACATGTCTTGCTGTAGGTTTTGTCGTGCGCTGGCTCAATTTATAATTTGCGGTCGATTGACAAACAGAGGAACTAACAAGCGTTGGATAAAAAAAGAAAGAAGAAACCGGTATATGGGTAGACGACGGTCAATACTTTTACACCTGGCTAACTTAGATAAATGACTGGGATGATTTGTCAATGAATTTTCCTATTACATGGCTAAGGTTTCAACGTTTATCCAATAACGAGTAAAACCCAATAAAGGGCTTTGTGTAAAACGTCTGGTCGGCATTCCAGTTTTAAGTATACTGGAGGAATTTGGCTCATTACTTTTAAATACACCTATACTTTGTTTGGTGTTTACCCCGGTTAAGACACATTTGTGTATCTAAATTCGGATTATCAGTAAAAGGTGTATTTATTGACAAGACATCTATTTTTAGTTTCCTAAACGAGAGTGTGAAATTAATGCACAAATAAATATATTACATGCTTCTGTACGGTCCAGAAAGGACGCCGTTTGACAGTGATTTATATTTAGAACATCTACCTGTCATTGTTTATGTCATATTGTCACACCTGAGAACAGTGTAAATATAGCGCAATATACATTCGTTTTTTACACCTCAGAGCAACATGTATTCAATCAGCAGAAAAAAATGTGTAGTTTATTCAGCTGTGTGATTGGAAATACTATAGCTATGAAAAATAAGGATTTTCTTCTGCAGGCTACATTTTAGGATTTTGAGAAAAGGGTAAATCGACATGGCAACAAACTACGAACCCAGTGGGGTGAGTCTTTATTGGAATAATACACTCGTACTGAATAATACTTTGTGGGTCTAGTTGTTCACACCTAACGCTGTTGTTAAATGTAACGTAAATAACGCATCGTTAAAACTTTGCATTGCGACAACACACCCGTGCGATATAGTGCATTTTTTCACATCTCCTAAATCACTGTAAATGGTCATTTTTCTGATGAAAATCCGTGATATTTTTCATATAAATACTGCAAACATAGGTTGTGGGTGCTCGTTAGAACCGCCTCATTGGTTTTAACGAGTACCCACAACCTATGTCTTGGAGCAAAAATAAGAAAAATAATGTATATCCCCGTAAACCCCAGTTTTCACTATATAAACAGATAAAGTGGGGTACAGGGGGTCTTCATTTCATGGACTTGTTCACGCGATGGCATTACGATATTAGATCCGTGTGACATAGTACAGCCTTTCATTTCTTCAAAACGGACAATTTTTTGCTGATTAAAATCTTTGATAGCTTTCTTTAATTTGTACCTCAAACATAGATTGTGGATACGCGTTAGAACCGCCTCAGTGAGCGGTTCTAACGAGTACCCACAATCTATGTTTTCGATCAGAGATAAGGAAAACATTGTATTGTGCAACTATTACAAAACAAACAAATAAGATCAGCAGAGAATGTCATGTATCCTGCTTATAAATTTTAAATGTCAGTTGTTGGCATTTTAAAATTTATGAGCAGGATGAATTTCATGATTAATCGATGTTGAGCATGAAAAATGCTTTATAATCTCGGGACCTGGTGATATTTACAACTTATCATTACGAAAACACGCCTATACAAATACATTGTAAAATTTACCGCCCGAAAAACGAAAATTTTAAGATGAAAAATTGTGATATAATTCTTATTTCGGCTCAAAATATGGATTGTGTGTACTCGTTAGAACCGCCTCATCGAGGCGGTTCCAACGAGTACCCACAATCTATATTCCAGAGAAGAAATAAGTATACCCCTGTTAACCCCAGTTTTACTATATAAAATTGGGGTTCAAGGGGGTCAAAATGATATAGGCGTGTTTTCGTGATGTTTTCTAACAAACATAGATTATGGAAGCTTCCTTCTTTCTAGCACCCATTTGAAAAAAAAGAATACACCCTCGGACCTGTTAGTGTGTTGTGTGTCAGCGGCATTTTGTGGTGTTTTGTGTGTGTGTGGGGGGGGGGGAGGGGGGGGAGGTAAACGGACATATCGAAAACCGGAGTAACCGATAAAATCCCGTCTTACCGTTAATTGCAGAACTTCACGTCTCGTATGTGACCCAAGCGAGGCTCGAACCTACAGCAATGAGGGACCTTAGGATAAGATACAGTGTTTACTATTTACTAGGCCTTGAAGGCCCGTCTCAATGACATATTACCACCTGTTACTGTATGGTCAGTTTTTGCACTACCCTTTTGTTGTAAGTGCTATTTCTTACTTTTTATCTCCTTATCTGATTAAAAATAAGTCGTTTACAATCTCAGACATGTGATCCCATACCTGGGCGTTCCAGCAGCGTCAACCCAACACCCCCGCATTTTCAAACTTGGGCTAGAATGCGTTTATCCAAGCAGAACGAAAATATCGTAACTACACAATGGAATATCTGACCTTTTGTGACGTAACAATTTCACTCACATGTGTGCGATATTGAATCTTTCTTCCAGTTGATATTGGCTAAAAGTTGGACAAGGCCTGCTGTGCTTGCAGGAGGCATGGGTAGTCTTTCTTCTGTTTCTACACTTCCATTAATATTCCACTTCTTCCTCTGTCCCTCACTTTTTTCTCCTCTACAATATCTTTTCTTTTCTCCCTTTCTCTGGGTGACGACACACAATGGCCCACAACACCATTACGAAAACACGCCTATACAAATACATTGCCACTTTTATCGCCGAAAAAATAAAAATTTTATGATGAAAAATTGTGATATCTTTCTTATTTCTGCTCCAAATATAGATTGTGGGCACTCGTTAGAACCGCCTTATCGAGGCGGTTCTAACGAGTACCCACAATCTATATTTTAGAGCAGAAATAAGAAGAATAAGGTATACCCCCGGAAACCCCAGTTTTACTATATAAAAGTGGGGTTAAAGGGGGTCAAACTTATATAGGCGTATTTTCGTGATGCAATCTCAACACAATCAATCAATATATCTTCTTTCACTGAGTGGGCCATAACCTAAGAAGCAGAACGGACATAGTGGCTGTCTTTTGTTTGTTTGATTTGAGGTTTAACGTCCCCGTCAACACCGTAAAGGTCATTTTGGAGACGTTGCTTCCAATTTTGTGGGACTTTTAGCCGACATTGAGATGAAATGACATCCCAAGCCCTGTCGCCCAATGAAACCAATAGGGTTTATTAGCATGGACGGTCCGCCTCGCACCGCGGTTCCTGGACAGGCTTAGATCCTCTAAGCGGTTTACCAGTACTAGTGTGCGGACCGGATTCAGGTCTGTGTGGAAGCATCATGCAGCCCATATATTTCTTCAAGCCCCTATGGGCGGGGGCCGTCATAGTGGCTGTCAGATCTGTTTAAAACTTACAAAAAATCACGTATAGTAAAATTCAGCCTTTTAGAACATTTGAAACTTACGAGACTAATTATGCTGTTAAGCGCATATTTGAAAGGTAGACGCCTTCGTGGTGTAGTGGCCTGGTGGTTATACTACTCGCCTAATAAATCAGGGCTCATGGGTTCGATCCCGGGCTTCTCCAGACTTTCGGATGAATCTCTAATTCGATGTCCCGTCTAAGTATGATCTCAGCTGTTGGTGGGACGTAGACACGCCCACAAGCACGCACGCACACATTTAAGTATTTTCTCTCGACTACCGACTGTGGTCTTGAAGAACAGTCCCAAAGGTGGTCTTATTTGTCGAATTTTACAGCATTTTAATAAACGTGTACATATACATGTAGCCCCAGATCAGATCAATGTCTCCTTTTCGGAATGTTATACTTAGATGGACTTTTTTTTTTTTTTTTTTTTTGTTTTGCTAAAATACGCAAAAGTAACATTTATCAGTGTATTTGAAATCACATGACGAACATATATTTAAGTGGACACATAATGCATGGACTCATCCATGACTAACAAATTCGATTGTCATCTGGTTAAGTCCTTGAACACCCTTCTAAACTCCACTTCATACAGAGAAAAGTGGTGTTAGGGTATTCGTTATTTTCCTTATTTATGCTCAAAAAGATAGATTAGGCGGCTCTAACGAGCACCCACAATCTATATTTGAATTGGAAATCATTACGATAACACACCCGTGCAACATAGTGCATTTTTCACATCTCCAAAATAGCTACTTTTCTGATGAAAATCCTTGATATTTTTCTTATAAATACTCAAAACGTAGGTTGTGTGTGCTCGTTAGAACCGCCTCATTGAGGCGGTTCTAACGAGTACCCACAACCTATGTATTGGAGCAGAAATAAGGAAAATAATGTATACCCCCGTAAACCCCAGTTGTCTCTATTTGAAGAGGGTTTAGGGGGGTCTTGTTCACGTGATGAGGAGAGATGCCATTTTTTTTCTGGCACAGAGCAGTGTTATCGTAATGACTTTAGATGCTTTGATTGAATCTAATTTATGTTATGTGGATTTTTCAACTTTTCCAAATGTTAACGTATCATAAAAGCAACCTCGTTATGACAGCTGTAATAAAACCTTGATTTTTTTAATATCTGCTTCATGTACATGTATAAATCTTTATTGTGTGTGCTTCGTGAAGAGTGCAGGTAACTGACCGGCCCGGCATGACCTTAGCTGTTAATTGGTCGTAAGACCACGACATAGACCACAACAAATAAATAACACATTACAAGCCGCTTTGAACACCGACATTGTCATTTTATCAGTGCTCGACGGGGCTCGAACAAGAGTGGCAAGTGCACAAACCGCTAAGCTTCACAGTACGAAAAGACGCCTATCCAAATACATTGTATATTGAAAATTTTTCCAACAGAAAGATTAACATTTTCTGATATTTTTTTTAACATTTCTGCACAAAAACCTCGTTAGAACCTCATCTTACGAGTCTACACAATCTATTTTTTGCGCAGAAATAAGAAAAATAATATATTCCCCTAAAAACCCTAGTTTTACTACATAAAAGTGGAGTTTGAAAGGGTACAATTATATAGTCGTGTTTTCGTGGTGAAAGCTACATGGACTACATGACTGTACATTCAAGTTGTAGCAATCAAATGACTAAACAGGTTACTTTGTGACAACAAATTAGCCAGGGACGAACAGGAATGACAAACACTGAGTTTAGCAACAAAACAGATACTCTTTAACACTTTGATACAAAACTATCAACAGTTACCACCCTGGACAGCAAACGAGTGTATTAACCATTTTTATCCCCTCGCACAACATAGTTGTGAGGGGGGATATAGCATTTGTCCCGTACGTACGTACGTACTTTGTCAGCGCTCTAGCGCCTACATTTCTTGACCGATTTTAATATAACTTCACACAAATGTTCTTTATGACAATACCTCGAGCGAGTTCGACTTTCAAGGTCATGACTTCAAGGTCAAGGTCACTGTGGCTATTTTTAGAAAAACTTTGTCATCGCTCTAGCGCCTACATTTCTTCACCAATTTCAATATAACTTCACACACATGTTCCTTATGACAATATCTCGAGCGAGTTCGACTTTCAAGGTCATGACCTCAAGGTCAAGGTCACTGTGGCTATTTTTAGAAAAACTTTGTCATCGCTCTAGCGCCTACATTTATTCACCAATTTCAATATAACTTTACACAAATGTTCCTTATAAAATATCTCGAGCGAGTTCGACTTTCAAGGTCATGACCTCAAGGTCAAGGTCACTGTGGCTATTTTTAGAAAAAAATTGTCATCGCTCTAGCGCCTACATTTCTTCACTGATTTCAATATAACTTCACACAAATGTTCCTTATGACAATATCTCGAGCGAGTTCGACTTTCAAGGTCATTACCTCAAGGTCAAGGTCACTGTGGCTATTTTTAGAAAAACTTTGTCATCGCTCTAGCGCCTACATTTCTTCACCAATTTCAATATAACTTCACACAAATGTTCCTTATAAAAATATCTCTTTCAAGGTCATGGCCTCAAGGCCATGGTCACTGTGGCTATTCTTAGAAAAACTTTGTCATCGCTCTAGCGCCTACATTTCTTCACCAATTTCAATATATCTTCACACAAATGTTCCTTATGACACTATCTCGAGCGAGTTCGAACTTCACGGTCATGACCTTAAGGTCAAGGTCACTGTAGCTATTTTCAGAAAAACTTTAGCATCGCTCTAGCGCCTACATTTTTCACCAATTTCAATATAACTTCACACAAATGTTCTTTATAAAAATATCTCGAGCGTGTTCGACTTTCAAGATCATGGCCTCAAGGTCAAGGTCACTGTGACTAGTTTTAGAAAAACATTGTCATCGCTCTAGCGCTTATATTTCTTCACCGATTTCAATATAACTTCACACAAATGTTCCTTATGACAATATCTCTAGCGAGTTCCACTTTCAAGGTCAAGGTCACTATGGCTATTTTTAGAAAAACTTTGTCATCGCTCCAGCGCCTACATTTCTTCACTAATTTCAATATAACTTCACAGAAATGTTTCTTATGACAATACCTCGAACGAGTTCGACTTTCAAGGTCAAGGTCACTTTGGCTATTTTTAGAAAAACTTTGTCATTGCTCTAGCGCTTGCATTTTTTCACCAATTTCAATATTACTTCACACAAATGTTCCTTATGACAATATCTCTAGTGAGTTCCACTTTCAAGATCAAGGTCACTGTGGCTATTTTTAGAAAAACTTTGTCATCGCTCTATCACTTACATTTCTTCACCGATTTCAATATAACTTCACACAACTGTTCCTTATGACAATATGTCGAGCGATTTCGACTTTCAAGGTCAAGGTCACTGTGGCTATTTTTAGAAAAGCTTTGTCATCGCTCTAGCGACTACATTTCTTCACTGAAATCAATACATGTATAACTTCACACAAATGTTCCTTATGACAATACCTCGAGCGAGTTTGACTTTCAAGGTCAAGGTCACTGTGGCTATTTTTAGAAAAACTTAGTTATTGCTCTAGCGCTTACATATTTTCACCAATTTCAATATAACTTCACACAAATGTTCCTTATGACAATATCTCGAGCTGTCTCGACTTTCAAGGTCAAGGGCACTGTGGCTATTTTTAGAAAAACATTGTCATCCCTCTAGCGCCTACATTTATTGATGGATTTTTATAGAACTTCACACAAATGTTTCTTATGATAATATCTCGAATTGCTTTGACTTTCAAGGTCATGACCTCAAGGTCAAGGTCACTGTGGCTATTTTTAGAAAAAACTTTGTCATCGCTCTACCCCCTACATTTATTTACAGATTTTAATATATAATTCACACAAAAGATGCTTATGATAATATCTTGAGCAAGATCTTCTTTCGCGGTCATGGCCTCAAGTCAAGGTCACTTTGGCTATTTTTAGAGAAACATTGTCACCACTCTAGAACGTACATTTATTGATGGATTTTTAAACAAATTTTACACAAATGTTGCATATGATAATATCTCAAGCAAGTTGGACTTTTGCCATTTCAATTTTTTTCACACACGAAGTTGTCTTGTGCGAGGGGATTTGTATCGCATGCGATGCCTTGTTATCATATTACGTCGATTCTAAGAATGTAATAATATATTAATGTTATTAATCTAGTAATTTCGTATTGGCCCAATTACAGGTCCGAGGTCTGCTGTATTGGCCCGAGGCCTCCGAACAATACACGATAGTCAGTTAATAATGCCATTTAATTGACTATCCTGTATTGATCGGAGGTCATCCGTGTTAACACCAGGTCAACCAATATTAACTGAGGTCAAATGAGGTAAAAAAAAATCAATAATCATGTTTTTTAATTGTGTCAATTAATAAAATTGTCATTAATCAAGAAATTTCGTATTGACCCAGATACAGGTCCGAGGTCAGCTGTATTGGCCCGAGGCCGAACCTCGGACCTGTACCTAGGCAAATACGAAATAACTTGGTTAATAACATTATAGTATTAAATTCAGTAATCCACTAGTGGATTAATCATTCAAATTAGTTAGAAACGCCCGGTACACGTTGCACGTCATTAACGACGTCGCGTTTACTAATGGCGGAATATTGACATTTTAGTAAAAACAAAAATCGTAAATCGAATACGTTTTATGTCATAGGATAAATAGATTCTTGTATTCGTGCTGCTGTATTATTAAATTTATTAAACTCGTTAATGAAAAGGCATGTAATGTCCTGCGAAGCCTCGCATTTTATCAATTTTGCTCAGCTCGTTTAATAAATTCAACTAGAGCGCGCAGTCGATGGCAAGCCATCGCAAATCCCCACGTTTTCTCCACAGTAGGTCAAAATTTGACCTTTGGACCCCTCCCCAGGGCCCCTGGGGGCGGGGACAAAAAAAATGTGCTCTTGCGCAAGCCATTCATGTAAGCAACTCGCATACCAAATTTGGTTGAATTCCGGCTAACGGTTTAGGAGGAGATAGCCGGACAGACAGACGGACAGACGGACGGACGGACGGAGGCGATAACAATATCCCCACTTTTCGCGGAAAAACGTGGGGATAATAATACATGAAAACTCATGTAGAATCCTCTTTCAACCCGGTACTCGTATCTAGGCTATGCAAACCGTGTAGATCCGGATGAGACTATTCATACATGTACCGACTCGACTCACCAAAACCAACAGTTTGCCATCGATCTTCTGTTTTTCAATATACTCTCACCGGTGGCCAGAGAATACACAACTTTGCCGAAGCGAATCCGACCGTTGATATGTTTTCCCACATCACGTGAACAAGTCTGTGAAATGATAAGCCCCCTAAACCCCACTTCATATGGAGAAAACTGGTGTTTACGGGGGTAAACAATATTTTTCTTATTTCTGCTCCAAGACATAGGATTCTATGTTTGCAGTATAAATAAGAAAACTATTACAGATTTTCGCCAGAAAATTAGCCATTTTGAGATGTAAAAAAATGCACTGTGTTATCGTAATGAAAAGGTAACCATATGCAAACGTCAAGGAAAACTGCTTATGCGCAGGTGCTGCAGGCTCGACTGAGCCTTTGCTCATCGCCGATATGATCAGTACCATTTTTATTCTTTCTTTCTAAGCGATCCTTTGCGTGAGTACCCTTTTCGGCTTTACTCTCTTTCTATGCGAGACTTTGCTTGTAGCCAATGCGATCAGAACCCTTTTCAGATTTTCTTTCTTTCTAAGGCGAGACAGTGCGATCAGTACCATATTTAGATTCACGTTCTTTCTTTTTATGCGAGCCTTTGCTTGCAGATTGTCTTTCTATGCGAGGCTTTGCTTTCAGTCAGTGCGATCAGTACCCTTTTTAGATTCAAGTTCTTTCTTTCTATGCGAGACTTTGATTGTAGCCTAGCGATCAGTACCCTTTTAAGATTTTCCTTCTATGCGAGGCTTTGCTTTTTAGCCAATGCGATAAATACCCGTTTAAGATTTTCTTTCTATGCGAGCATTTGCTTGTAGCCAATGTCATCAGCTCCCTTTTAAGATTTTCTTTCTATGCGAGCATTTGCTTGTAGCCAATGTCATCAGCTCCCTTTTAAGATTTTCTTTCTATGCGAGCATTTGCTTGTAGCCAATGTCATCAGCTCCCTTTTAAGATTTTCTTTCTATGCGAGCATTTGCTTGTAGCCAATGTCATCAGCTCCCTTTTAAGATTTTCTTTCTAGGCGAGCATTTGCTTGTAGCCAATGTCATCAGCTCCCTTTTAAGATTTTCTTTCTATGCGAGCATTTGCTTGTAGCCAATGTCATCAGCTCCCTTTTAAGATTTTCTTTCTTTCTATGCGAGCCTTTGCTTGTAGCCAATGTCATCAGCTCCCTTTCAAGATTTTCTTTCTTTCTATGCGAGCATTTGCTTGTAGCCAATGTCATCAGCTCCCTTTCAAGATTTTCTTTCTTTATATGCGAGCATTTGCTTGTAGCCAATGTCATCAGCTCCCTTTCAAGATTTTCTTTCTTTATATGCGAGCCTTTGCTTGTAGCCAATGCGATCAGTACCCTTTTAAGATTTTGTTTCTATGCGAGACTTTGCTTTTAGCCAATGCGATAAATACCCGTTTAAGATCTTCTTTCTATGCGAGCATTTGCTTGTAGACAGTGCGATCAGTACCGTTTTAGATTCAAGCTCTTTCTTTCTATGCAGCCAATGCGATCAATACCCTTTTAAGATTTTCTTTCGTTCTTTGGGAGCCTTTGCTTGTAGTCAGTGCGATTAGTACCCTTTTTAGATTCAAGTTCTTTCCTTCTATGCGAGCCTTTTCTTGTAGCCAATGCGATCAGTACCCTTTTAAGATTTTCCTTCTATGCGAGACTTTGCTTGTAGACAGTGTGATCAGTACCCATTTAAGATTTTCTTTCTTTCTATTCGAGCCTTTGCCTGTAGCCAATGCGATCGGTGCCCTTTTTAGTGTGTTTGCTTACTTTCTATGCGAAACTTTGCTTGTAGCCAATGCGATCAGTACCCTTTTTAGAGTTTCTTTTTTTTCTATCCGAGCCTTTGCTTGTAGTCAATGCAATCAGTACCCTTTTTAGAGTTTCTTTTTTTTCTATGCGAGCCTTTGCTTGTAGTCAATGCAATCAGTACCCTTTTTAGATTGCGAGCTTTGCTTTTTGTCATCGGATCGGTACCCTTTTTAGGTTTTCTTTTTTGTATGTGAGCCTTTACTTGTAGTCAATGAGATCAGTACCTTTTTAGATTATCTTTCTTTCTATGCGAGCCTTTGCTTGTAGTCAGTACGATCAGTACCCTTTTTCATCTTCTCTTTTTCTGCCTTTCTTACTTTGTTTTATTTCTTTTGTCAGCTATTTTGGGATAATTTACCCGACTTTGTATGTTTTACCATTCCAAAAACTGACCGCATGAAAAGGTCAGAAATCTATAATATACGCATTGCTTCAAGGAAAAGTATACAATAATATTTCATTAGACATTTATATTCAATTATACACAATTTATTGACACAGTACTGTATTACTTTTCGGTGCTATGTGCACCGTAATTACTCTGTACGCCAACATGCCTAAATCCTGTAGTAGGACATAACAGAACACTCACTGTACGTATTCACGTAAGAAAACTTTGGCTACTAGAAGGGGTGCTGACGGGGTGGTGTAAACAGCTGTCCTCTGTTTGCTTCAAAGTCTTGTGTCCACAACTTCTTCGCCTTTTATCGAATTAATAATTATACTTTCTACTATTTCCACCATTACTTCCCCTGCTACTGCTACTTTTACAACAAGTATTATAATTTTGATTATTCGAATATCTTTATTGTGAAAGCTCAGATAACATAATGTTACATATGAGCAACATTGCAACATAACAACATGACATGTTACAGCATGACGGCAGTAAGCAGGTAAAATGAATAAAGGTATATTAGAATAGAGAATAGGGGAGGCGAAGAGTTGATGTAGACACATGTACATTTCAACAATAGTTGTCACTAACTGTGTGGTCCATTTTGTGTAGTTCGTGAAAATGGACCACATTAGTGACAACTATTGTTGAAATGTACATGTGTCTACATCAACTCTTATTATTGTTGTTGTTATTGCTATTGTTATTATTATTGATATATATGTGTTGGAAAAAAATGAACAAACACTTGCTGAAAAAATCATCAGTAATAATAATAAATATAGAAATCGATGATTGAGTTGAAAATAATAATAATAATAATAATAATAATAATAATAATAATAATAATATTAACGCACGGAATTAATGAACTCCTGTTGTTATTGGTGTTGTTGAAAAGGAGGGTGCTAAGTACATGTATATATATGTAAATACATGTACATGTCTATGTGACTGCATCTGTCAGTTTGTTATATCCCTGAGGCTTGGCCAATTGATCAGTCAGTGTCGAATTCAACTCTGTTACACTGTTTAATTCAACACAGTTTTCCACAAACATGATTAAACGGACAAGGGAACCGGTCATGTTGAATACGATACTGCAAATTCAGTTTTCATGTCGACACGGTCAAATAATGTATAAGTTTATAAGTTTATAACTGAACGGTTGAATAATAAGATTTCATTGCGTGTCCCTTTCCAAAATAGTGCAATGAAAAATACTGGAATTTAAGTGTTACGTGTAAATAAAACAATCAAAGTCTCAGTTCAGGACTATTTTCCCAGTCTATTTTAAGAGACAGTCGACCCAATAGTGCTGCCAGTACTTTGATTATATCTGTCATTAACAGAAACATTTGAAGTTCCAGCCCCCGCCCATCGGGACTTGGAAAAATAGATTGGGCTGCATGATGCTTCCACGCAGAACTGAAACTAAAACGCACATGAGTACTGGCAACGTCTCCCAAATGACCTAAATAATGTTGACGAGGACGTGAAACCTCAAATCAAACAAACATAAATCCACGAGGAAACCTGTTTTCAAGAGATAGGCGCAAACCTGCCTACTCAGCTACACAGATCAAAACGAGTCTGGACAAATAATCTAGTTATTAAATCTGTGTAATGAACACCCCTCTGAACCCCAAGTTATAAAGAGAAAAGTGGGGTTTACGGGGCTATCTATATTCAATATTTCAGCTTAGATACAGGCGGTTCTAAGGAGCACCAACAATCTATGTTTGGACTAGAAATAAGTAAAATTGAAATCATTTTGATTTGAAAAATTCAAATTCTGGAGATAGGAGAGACGCCATTTTTACACACGGGTGTGTTAATGTCTGCGCCCTAGGCTTTCGCAAAAAGAAAAAAGAGGCCCACGGGCAGAACTATGGCAGAGAATTGCATATGTACAAGCCCAAGAGACCTATAACAAATAACAAGTATAAGCTTCCACACAAAAAGAGGCCCACGGACAGTGATCTGGAACGGAATTGATATCACATTTGTACAAGCCCATATTTGCTGTCAGATTTTTACAGGTTAATACAAAATATACATCTTCAAACTCTTGACCCTGATGGACCACTGTCTATCCTATATGCTCCACAGAAGCCTTCGGCTCTGGTGAGCTAAAACACTTGTATCGAAGCTAGCAACAACTTTTATTGAGAACCATATCAATATGTTAAGCATGTAAATTATTTTCTGTATCGTCATGACGTTTGGACATGTATAAGCGCTTAGACAGGACGGTTTCAATCAAATGGACGCGAACTTACATGTAACGCGTCGCACTGGTTTGATGAGGCCCACAGGTACCAGACAAGGATGGAAACGCACACGATCTAGTAGTATCATTAAGTGTCATTAAGTACCCGACTGGCCATTAGAATTTGGCCAAAGAAGTAAATGTATAGGACATAATTCTAGACATTCACAGTTTATATGTGCAAAGCGTAGCCCTAGCTTTTTGTAAAAGCTATACTTGTCATAATGTACAAACAGAAACTAGGGTATTTTACTACCCCCAAGAGCGTGGACTTAGGTGTTGATCAGACTGCTTTTTCATGTTCGGAAAATGCAAACAAATGTTTTGTTCCGGTGTGGCTCGTTGAAAGACATGCGTTTGATATTTTAATCTAATTCGAATTCGGGCAATTATTGCATTTATTTCTTCAACTATAAAAGTAATGCGCTACATGAACCGTTTAGATTGTAAATAAAGGTATGCTTTATATGTTGAGTAGCGTTTGGCCTTTGGCCTTTATTACTATAATTGCTATTTGGTTTAATCTTTCACCCCCGATTTTCCGAGGTGAAATTTTCAATTTTTGAATTTAAGGGGAATGAGAACACCTGGCGGATTTTCCGCCATTTTTCAAAAGGCTACTACTTACGGGACTTCCTGTTCGCTTTTCTAAAAGTCCTGTTGCACTGAAAAAGGGGTTTTCTCTAAAAGAAAAGAATTTGCTCCAAAGGAGCAATTTGTTTTTGTTTGATTTGAGGTTTAACGTCCCGTCAACACGGTAAAGGTCATTTTGGAGACGCTGCTTCCAATTTTGTGGGACTTTTACCCGACATTGAGATGAAATGACATCTCAAGCTATGTCGCCCAATGAAACCAATAGGGTTTATTAGCATGGACGGTCCGCCTCGCACCGCGGTTCCTGGACAGGCTTAGATCCTCTAAGCCGTTTGCCAGTACTAGTCTGCGGACTGGATTCAGCTCTGCGTGGAAGCATCATGCAGCCCATATATTTCTTCAAGTCCCTATGGGCGGGGGCCGTCCAAAGGAGTAAATTCTTTCTTTTAAGAGTTGACCCCTATTGACATAGGAGTCAAAAATACTTTTGCAGGAGTTGCCTCCCCTAAAGTTGTATACAATCGCCTTATGCATAATTATGCATTCAGTTTACTCAGATCACTATAAGAATGACAGACGGTAAAGATGCAAATGAGACGACTCTTTGTGAGCCGTCTTGTCTGGTCATGCACTACACAATGTACATATGTACATGTATCTATCTTCAGGGCATTAAAAGTTAAATGATCTTGCTATTCAATCTAGCCCTACCCACATTTGCGTGTAATGTACGAGGGCTGATTGATATGTTGTGAGCCTCGTATTGACGGAGGTACGCAGGGATGTTCTTTTTAAGTCCTACTATCCTCTGACTATATGACTATATAGGACCGTGTACCTAAGAACTGGACTCATTTGGTCAGTTTATATCGACGAGGTAGCAAGATGAGCAGCGTTTGCAAAATGGACAAAATTGGTGAAAGAGCATATTTGAATAAAAAAGGGTTTCACACCTAAGGATATCCTTAATGATATGGTAGCATCACTAGGGAAATATGCCACTTCATATGCTGCAATGTAAACGCGGATGGCGGAACTTAAGCGCGACAGACAGAGCTTTGAGGATGACCCCTGTCCTGGAAGTCCTGGAAGGCCTGTCAATGTTACCCCCATAAATGGTCAATAAAGTCCATATTTGTATGACTGACAGACAAGTCACAAAAAGATATAATAGCCAGTAGAGTTGGCATTTCACAGGAAAGAGTACATTTAATTCTGACAGAGGATATTGCCATGAGAAAGCTTTCGGTCCGATGGGTACCAAGACTTATGGCAATTGATCAGAAGCACACCAGGCCCACATTATCGCGTGCTTATCTTAACCTTTTTGGGGTAGATCCTGCCAACTTTCTTCAGAGATTCGTCACTATGGATGGAACAAGGGTCCATCAGAGGCCAAAAACCAATCGAATCAATGGAAGCACCCTGTCTCACCCCGCCAAAGAAGGCACAGTCTGTCCCATCAGCTAGGAAGGTTATGGTCTCGGTTTTCTGGGATGCAGATGGTATTCTGCTGATAGAGTACATGTATCTCCAAAAGGGACAAACAATCAATGACACATACTATGCTTTTTCACTTCTGACGCAGTTACGGGAAAGTATTGAACTTAAGCGCCGCGGAAAGCTCACTTAAGGTGTGTTGTTCCATCAGGACAATGCTCCTGTTCACAAGTGTGCCTTGTTATTCACGATTGTGGCTTTAAATCGATTGAACAACCACCTTATTCACCTGATCGCTCCAACAGACTCTACGTAGTATGACCCATCGTCATTCTTATGAATATTTTCATTGCTCTTAAAGGAACTCATTTTTTTATTTTTATTTTCATTTATTTCCAAAACTGAAAACGGCTATTTCAGGCACCGACTTACAGTCCGATGATGACTTTATGAACAGCCAAGAAAAGGAATTCTGTAAAAGTGGCATGAGAAAGCTTCCAGTCCGATGGGTACCAAGACTTCTGACAGTTGATCAGAAGTACACCACGCGCACGTTTTCGCGTGCTAATCTTTACTTTTTGAGGAAGATCCTGCCAACTTTCTCCAGGGATTTGCAACTTTGACAGGCCTTCCAGGACGGGGCCCTTAAACACCGTTGGCAAAAGTGTATAGGTACTAAAGGGGATTATGTTGAAAAATAATACAATATGTCTGGCAAAATTGAAATCTTTCAATGTGAGGCTCTTAACATATCTATCAGCCTTCGTATCTAATGTTTCGTCATATAGTCCGCTTTATAAATAGTCTAGAACTTGCATATTTGCACTCACTATTATCGCTAGAGGGCGTTGTATCTCATGTGAGGCAAAGCGTGTTGTTTTTTGTTTGTATTCTGTGTCTACCTTCTTTTAACTCATCATTGACCCATATGCGATTATATAATAGAATCGTCCTCATTAAAGCTTTGGTCAGGTCCATTTCCGATCTTGTGTGTGTGTGTGTGGGGGGGGGGGGGGGTGGGGGGGGGGGGGTTGGTTGGCTGATTTGAGGTTTAACGTCCCCGTCAACACTGTAAAGGTCATTTTGGAGACATTGCTTCCAATTTTGTGGGACTTTTACACGACATTGAGATGAAATGACAGCTCAAGCCCTGTCACCCAATGAAACCAATAAGGTTTATTAGCATGGACGGTCTGCCTCGCACCGCGGTTCCTGGACAGGCTTAGATCCTCTAAGCGGTTTACCTGTACTAGTGTGCGGGCCGGATTCAGCTCTGCGTGGAAGCATTATGCAGCCCATATATTTCTTCAAGCCCGGGGGGTGTCAGATTTGTTTGAAATTGGTTTGGTTCGAGTTTAACTCTGCAGTCGACACTATTACGGTAAATTCGAGCTGATCAGTACCTTACCACACTTCACCTAGACTAAAACAAAAGCAATTAACCAGTACATATTCTTTCGCCAGAATCTGACATCGTCCCTTCTTTAACTCTTATCCTGCTGAATATTCAATTTAGCCACACCCATTTCTGTCTTTGAACCAATCAGATCGATTTCCTGATTAAATGATGCTGCCGGACCCAGCGGGGATCGTACCCGCAACCTCATGACCATCGGTCAGACCCACCGCCACCGAGGAGGAAGCTGTGCATTTGATCTTCGAGATGTTTTTGGGAATTTTTTACACCATTGTATGCATTTAAAAGTTTTCTTGGCCATATGGAATGTTCACATAGTAAATGGTGCATATTTCCGCTTTGCTTTATTCGTGCGGTGGTGTTTTGCCTGGAGTCTTTGCTTTGATATTTAAACACGATACATGCAGATGTACATGTATGTGGTTTACATGGTCTTGCCGCTCAATATCATAAAACCCACCTTTTACGTTTAATGTATCTACGTTTTCGTCTTTTTATCTGCTTTATAAATAGATACTTGCATATTTGCACTGGGGTTTATTTCCAGCTATACATAGAGGGAGTTGTATCTTCCCCTAATGACCATGTTATGCAAATGTTTTCGCAAACTGTACTTTCATCAGTCGTTTGGTCTTACACTGTAGACTACTGTCACTTTTATCATTTGCCTATGTGCGTCATCGTTACAGCTTAAGTTTGTTTGTTTGACTTTAATATTAACGTCCCCGTCAACACTGTATAGGTCATTTTCGAGACGTGGCTTCCAATTTTGTGGGACTTTTACCCGACATTGAGATGAAATGACATCTCAAGCCCTGTCGCCCAATGAAACCAATAGGGTTTATAAGCATGGACGGTCCGACTCGCACCGCTTTGCCTGGGCATGCTTAGATCCTCTAAGCGGTTTACCAGTACTCGTGTCCGGTTGGTTTCCGCTCTGCATGGAAGCATCGTGCAGCCCATCTATATCTTCAAGCTCCGATGGGCGGGGGCGGTCCACCGAGGAGCAAGCTGTGCATATGATTCGGGAATTTTTACATCATTGTATTCATTTTAAAGTTTCTTGGCCATATGGAATGTTCACATTGTAAATTGTTTATATTTCTGCTATGCTTTATTCGTGCGGTGGTGTTTGGCCTTGAGTCTTTACTCTATATTTTTGAACATGATAAACTCAGATGTCATGTATTTGGTAATGATCTTGCCGCTCAATTTCATAAAACCCACCTTTTGCGTTTAATGTATCTAAATGTGCGTCATTTTATCTGCTTTATAAATAGTTACACTTGCACATTTGCACTGAAATAACATTTTTTTGCCTGCCAGAGGGAGTTGTATCTTCCTTGTGATCATGTTATGCAAATGTTTATGCAAACAGTACTTTCATCAGTTGTTTGTGCTACAGTGTATCACTGTTGACTACTGTCACTTTTATCATTTGCCTGTTACAGCTTAAGATAGACCCTCTTCACATTTTTGGGTTGCCAGATTTGTTTCTTACAAAAGCTCCTATAATTCAAGAAAACAATGTAGATCCTGATCAGACGCCGCATTATGCGGCGTCTGATCTGGGTCTAGATTGTTTTTATAGTCCGAGTTTTAGACGCTAGGCATTTATGGAGGCAAGGCAAGAAACTGTTCTAGCCCAGGATACAAAAATGAACAAAAGACCCAGTTCAACCTGCGCTTATACCAAATCTTACCAGACATTTAACGTTCCCATGCTTGCGCGATCATCGAAGACGTTAACCAGACTGTGCGAATATGCAGGATTTGCTGAATTTGCGCTGCTCGCGCAATTCTTCCAGTAGAGTTTGTCCTGCTGGTTCATTTTTACGTTGTAGATACGGAACAATGCAAACTAACTTACTTTCGTTGTAATTAAATCCTGTTGAAACTTAGTAATATAACATTACGGAAAAGTATAAAAAGTTAAAAGTGAATCCTAGGATTCACATATAAAGAGAATTCTACACGAGTGGCCATTTCACATGAAATTCACTATACGAGCCTTCGGCGAGTTTCGTTAGTTTCACATGAAATGACCACGAGTGTAAGATTCTGTTTACCAAAGAACGATTTTATATTGCAATTAGTTCAAAAGAATTTCGCGGAAACATACTCGCCCCCGCCCAAAGGTGCTTGAAGAAATATATGGGCTGCATGATGCTTCCACGCAGAGCTGAATCTGGCCCGCACACTAGTACTGGTAAACCGCTTAGAGGATCCAAGCCTGTCCAGGAACCGCGGTGCGAGGCGGACCGTCCATGCTAATAAACCCTATTGGCATGGACGGCCTCGATAGCGCAGTGGTTAGCGCGTTCGACTCATAATCGAGAGGTTGTGCGTTCGAATCCGCCACCGGTATCGAGGTGTGTCCTTGGGCAAGACACGTAATGACACTGCCCCACTCCACCCAGGTGTAAATGGGTAGCAGTGGTCTTAAAGCCACTGCCTCTCTCTCGCGCGCGCGTGAAAACACCCGGAATGAGTGTTCGAGAGCGATTCAATAAGCTTAAAGCTTTCATCGCAATCGAACTAAAATAAATTAGTATAAACTAAACCCTATTGGTTTCACTGGGCGACAGGGCTTGAGATGTCATTTCATCTCGATGTCGGGTAAAAGTCCCACAAAATTGGAAACAACGTCTCCAAAATAAAAGTCCCACAAAATTGGAAACAACGTCTCCAAAATGACCTTTACAGTGTTGATGGGGACTTTAAACCCCAAATCAAACAAACAAACAAAGGAGACATAGAGTGGCATGGACAGTTGCATGACGTTACGCGCCAGTTAACATGTGCTATTACATATGGGTTTGTAAGAGTTGGGGTACAGCATTTCCTACAATTTACATGTGCGTCCAGCGAAGACTCAGATCAGCCTGCGCATCCGCGCAGTCTGATCAGAGTCTCCGCTGTACTCTGTAAGGATAGCTAAGGATACCCAATGTTCCTTCATGCATGGTCAAACTACATTGTATATGGATGCGTAGTCTGATCTGAGTCTTCGCTGGGCGCGCATGTAAATTGTAGGAAATGCTCCGGCTCATGTTATTTTTTGGCATGATATTTTTGCGACGTTATTTGATAAACGTGCGACAAATATACATGTACCCTCCGCCAGTGGTGTAATGGCTTTGTCTGTTCTATAGTCACACCATTGATAATACAAAATGACAACCGAATTTCAACATGAATGGTATGTACGAACTCACATTATGTTCAGAGGAGTAAAATGAATATCGAAGTGTGTATCTTTATAATGACAGTTTATTATTTAGATATACCGGTGCATATATATATAGATAGTGCCGGTTTTGAGGTAATCTGTTAAAAACCCTCACAAATCACCTCTTCAACCAGCACTATCTATATATAAACACATCTTACCACATATATATTTTACCGCAGTATTTTGAGCAGACAGATAAACCGACTATTACATGTCAATTTATCTTTACCACACTGATAGTTGGACATCAAAGTCCAAAAGGGAAATCATCTACGGACTATTTCAGTATTTAGAAAACCATTCACTGGACAAAAAACTAGTCATTTATTTACGTTCAATTTCTTACTATTCTAGTACAAGCCGTGATAGCCGAGTGGTCTAGATGGTTTGGACTGTAAATGGTGGGGCATGAGTTCGAATCCCGGTAATGACATAAAAATCTTTTTATAATGGAACATTGAATAAAAATGATGACAACGTAATCGGTTTCAATAAAAAGCGTTTCTAAGCGATAAAAATGGGTTAAAAAAAAAGAAAAAAAATACAAAAAAATCCTGATAACACTGTAATCGGTTTAATTAAGAAAGATTACTAAGCAACTCGTAGAGAACAACAAATAATTAAAAGTAATATCCAAAATCTGCTCCGATAAAAGTCGCGGATAGACACTTTATAGAAACATATTAAAAAGAATTTTGAAAATTCCACTTTGGGGCAAAAACTTTAACCCCTCCTGAAAGTGCCTTTACATAATCCAATGACCACCAGATTTTGCACATATAACAAGACTTTAAGGCTGTATAACATATTAAAATTCCAAGTTCCTATGACAACTTTTGGAATTTCAGAAAGTCTTTGAGTCTTCCTAAAAGTGGAATCCCATCAACCGATTAGTCTCAAATTTTGCATATGTATTTGGGTTGCATATATACATATTATCACAAAATTTCAAAGTTCTAGCATCATTTTGGAATTTCCTGCAAGTCTTTGAATTGTTGTAAAATAACATTGGTTCAACTAATTACCACCAAACTTTGTACATATGTTTCAACATACAAAATGCACATTCTTATAACATTGTAGGTCGGAAGTGAAGCAAAAAAAAAAAATATTAACTTTCATATTTTGGTGGTGGGTCATTTACTATTGTAATTTTATTGAATAAAATCAAGCATTTTCTATCTTTTTTTTCATTTCATTCTTCGCTTGAGCCTTACCTTCCTCAATAAGTTTCTTTCTCTCACTTTCACTCAGTTTTGAATGTTTTGAATGTATGTTCTCTTTCAGTCCTGAATCATTCTCAACACTCTATCATACTCAATCTTGCAATTTCCTGCTTAAAAGGTTTTATAGAGTTAAAATATCTCTGTTTTTCTCTAAAATTCTTTCCACCACACTTATCACAGATTTGATATTTTGCTGTAGTACCTTTACCACATTGCAAACATTTCACTACTTTACTTTTGTTATGTTTTATAATAAAATTATGAGCCTTGCAGTATATAGAATGCTTTACTGATTTGTTTTTACATGGTTTATTTGAACCTAACGGCAACATAGCACATATATTTTGCATCTTTGCTTTTTCTATATCCATTTTTATTATTATATTTAAAAAAAAATTTTTATAGTTTAAAAGAAAACAAAAAAATGAGTTCTGTAGAGAGACTAATACAATTGCATAGTGAAGGAAGAATTAGTGATGAGGCTTTAGACAAGGGTCTTAAATCCTTAGATATTGAGAAACAGAAGAGTGATGCACCACAACAAACTTCTACGTTGGAAAATCTGCGTAAAAGACGTAGAGATAAAAAGATAAGAAAACGACAGCAACAAAATGCTGTTAAAACAAGTGAAAAAATTAATGATGAAGATATAGATGATGATACTAAAGAAGAGAAAAATGCTCTGAAACTGGTTGATAAACCATTATGCAATTACTTCAAAGCGTATGAAATAGATGCTCATAAATATAAAGACCCAAATATTTTGTTTAATGAAAAAAAATCTATCATTATAGATAAAATTAATGAAAACATTAAAGAATACAATGGTATTAAATTTTCAATTGGGTTATCTATAAAGTTTTTTAAAGATGAACTTAATGGTGAAAGAAAAGAAGTTATCGGTGCATCACACGGAGAACAATGTGCAGTTCTTAATGAAAATAATTTAGATGAAAACTATAACAAACAAACAACTTATATACAAACATGGATTGAAAAATTCACAAATACCGCAACAGGTTTAGAAATTGACCATTGTATCAAACTTTATCTTAATATAGCAAAATATGAACCACTCAAAGGTTCTTCGTATATTTCTCTTCCAAGTGCAATAGCAAATAAAAAAGCAATAATTAATTTATCAAATGATGATGATAGATGTTTAGAATGGCATATACTTGCTTCTAAATACCCAAACAAAAACAATCCAAGTAAGTTATCAAGTTATCGTAAATATTTAGGCACATTAAATATGGAAGGAATAGACTTTCCCACACCAATCTCACAAATACCAAAAGTTGAGAAACAAAACAATATAGCAATCAATGTTTATGGATACACATTAACAAAAAAGACAGAGAAACTTACTATATTTCCATATCATATTTCAAATCAACCAAATGATAAAGAACGAATTAATCTGCTTTTGATAACTGAAGATGTTGAAGAGGAAATTGATGATAGTGAAGAAGAAATGATAGATGAAGATTATAATCCTGATGACTATCCTCCTGATGAGTCAAAAACAAAATATCACTACTGTTTTATTAAAAACCTTAATAGATTACTTTACAATCAGAACAATAAACACAAACATAAAACACATTTCTGTGATAGATGTCTTTATGGTTTTACAAGAGAAGACCTACTAATCAAACATAAAGAAGACTGTGAAAGCATAAATAAATCTCCAATGCGAATAGAAATGCCATCAAAAGGTCTTATCAAGTTTAAAAACCATCAAAATCAAATGCCCGTTCCATATGTTATCTATGCTGACTTTGAAGCACAAATCAAACCCAAATCACAACAAAAAGGAGATAAATCAGAAATAACAAGCGAACACGAAGCGTGTGGATTTGGATATCAAGTTGTTAGATATGATGGTAAAGCAGACAAACCAGTAATATACAGAGGTGAAGATGTTGCAGAGGTTTTTCTAAATCATTTAAAATGTGAAGTGAATAACATCAACAACATCTTTAGACATCCTAAACCATTAATAATGCCAACAGAACAGAACATACAAGATTATGAAAATGCTTCCCATTGTTGGATATGTGAAAAAGAAATTAATAATGAAAAGAATCCAAAAGTAAAAGACCACTGTCATTTCACAGGAGAATATAGAGGACCAGCACACAAATCCTGTAATCTCAAACTTGCAATCAAACCAAATAAAACCAAAATTCCAGTTATCTTCCACAACTTAAAAGGTTATGATAGCCATCTAATAATACACAAAGCAAGTGGAAACATTACTTGTATTGCAAATAATTCAGAGAAATTCATCTCATTCAGTATTGGACAACTGAAATTCTTAGACAGTTTTCAATTTATGGCTTCCTCTCTTGAAAAGTTGGTAGATGGAGCAATTGGTGTAAAGACAGAATGTGAAAAATGTAAAGGTACAGAAGAAATAAACATCAATGAAAATTGGTTATTAACAGCGAAATGTAAAAAATGTCACAATACAAGATATAAAAAACTCAACAAATCAGACTTACCATTAACTGTAAAACATACAACTAACTCACATCTTCTTGCTCGTAAAGGTATCTATCCATATGAATACATTGATAGTTTTGATAGATTTGATGAAACACAACTACCACCCATAGACAAATTCTACAGCAGTCTTACAGATGAAAGTATCAAACAAAAAGACTATGAACACGCTCAAAAAGTATGGAAACAATTTAACTGTAAAACACTTGGTGATTATCATGATTTATATCTCAAAACAGATGTTCTCTTACTTGCAGATGTTTTTCAAAAGTTTAGAGAAACCTGTATGAATAACTATAAACTTGACCCTCTACATTACTACACTGCACCTGGTCTATCTTGGGATGCTCTTCTAAAATACACAGAAATAGAATTACAACTTCTATCAGATTTGGATATGCATCTTTTCATTGAAAAAGGAATGAGAGGTGGAATAAGTATGGTTTCTAAAAGACACGCAAAAGCAAACAATAAATATGTAGCAGATTATAATCCAAATGAAGAAGACAATTACATAATGTATTTAGATGAAAATAATTTATATGGTCATTCAATGAGCCAACCACTTCCATTTGGTGGTTTCAAATGGATAACTAATAAAGATTTAATAGATGGAAAACTTCCAAAATTACAAAAAGGTAGAGGAAGAATATATGAAGTAGATTTAGAATACCCCAAACATTTACATAAACTACATAATGACTATCCACTTGCACCTGAAAAATTAGCAATTAAAAAAGAATGGTTATCCGACTATCAAAATGAACTAATTGAAAATAGTATGTTAAAAACAGAAAAACTTGTCCCCAATCTAATGGATAAGAAGAAATATGTAGTACATTACAAAAACTTAAGACTATACAAACAACTTGGTATGAAAATAACAAAAATACACAGAATATTAGAATTTGATGAGAAACCTTGGATGGAACCTTACATACGTCTGAATACAGAATTACGTAAAAAAGCAAAGACTACATTTGAAAAAGATTTCTTTAAACTTATGAACAACTCAGTATTTGGCAAAACAATGGAAAACATACGTAAAAGAGTTGATATTAAATTAGTCAAAACAGATGGCAGTGAAAATGAAAAAATCCGCAAGATAATAGCCAAACCAAACTTCAATCGTAGAATAAAGTTCTCTAATGAGTTATCTGCCATTCAAGTGAATAAAACAAGATTAACTCTCAATAAACCAATATATGTTGGCTTCTGTGTTTTAGATTTATCAAAACATCTTATGTATGATTGGTATTATAATACATTGAAAAAGAAGTATGGTAATAACTGCACCTTGTTATACACCGACACAGACAGTTTATTAGTAGATATCAAAACCAAAGATGCTTACAAAGATATGTCTGAAATGAAAGATGAATACGATTTCTCTGATTATCCAAAAGAACATCCACTATACGATGAAACAAACAAGAAGGTCATAGGTAAGATGAAGGATGAATGTGCTGGTGTTCCAATATCAGAATATATTGGTCTTCGTCCTAAACTATATTCAGTATTAAGAGCAGATGAACAAGTCATCAAAAAAGCGAAAGGAACAAAAAAATATGTAATCAAAAAACAAATCAATTTTGAAAACTACAGAGATGCATTATTCAACAAAAAGAAATACACACACTCAATGAACATGCTACGCTCAATGCATCACAACATATATGGATTAAAAGTAAATAAGACTACACTTTCTCCTTTAGACACAAAAAGATACATAACTGTCGATGGCATTACGACATACGCGTATGGGTATCAGCCGGAACAATAAGTAATTCCTCTTTGACAAACCCTCTCTTAGGTGCAGGAGATTTCAAATAATAAACTCTTATTCCCTGCGTTATAATATGATAGTCAATCTTATGAATATCAACAGACCATACTGGGTCAGTAGCCCTTCTCTTTCCACCACCTTCTAATTCTCCAGGTTGATACAAATATCTAACATTTGCATAAGGACAAATTTCAGCATCAACTTTTCTTGTTATAATTGGAGGAGGTTTTTTCGTCTCCTTATTTAATGCTTTAATAACATCAGATAATCTCTTAACCCATTCTCTGTTTCTTTTTTTAGTATCAATCTCTTTAGCATACTGATAACCAAACAATCTTTCTGCTAAGGTTCTATTAAATCTTTCTACTATTCCTTGGTCTCTGTGTATTTCTTTTCTACCTCTTCTTATTTTGGTATTATGCTTTTCCATCAAAGTTGAAACGGAACTCATAAATTCTCTACCAGGATCAACTTGCAATAGTTTAGGATACTTCAAATGTCTTTTATAAATCTTCTCAAAAGCATTTGCAACTTCTTTACTATCTTTCGACGTCAAAGGTTCGGCTTCTTTATATCTTGTTCCAATATCAACCACTGTCAATGCATACTTGTATGTTTTTCTACCAATAGTATCGTGAGGTAAAAACAACAAATCAGCCTGATGAACTTCATTCTCTGCAGACACATCAAATTTTGGTCTTATTATTTTCTTAGGTGCAGGTAAATATATTTGCCATACTGCTTGTTTCTTTAAGAACTCTAATGCTTGTTTCTGACTAACCTTTGCTTCTTTTGCTAACTTACCAACAGCTGAGTGTCCTTTCCAGAAACCTTTTGGACTATAGTATATCTTCTCCATTTATTTTTATTTAAGAAAAAATATTTATATATAAAAAGATGTCAAAGAACGCACAAACGCAAAATATAGCACAATTGCTTGATGATGACTATTCACCTACAAAAGAAGAGTTTGAAGAGCTGTTAAAGGAACAAAGTCAATTTGACACAAAGAAATGGACTGATTTAGAAATCAACAACATTTATACAATCACTGACTACAGAGAAATTAACACAGAAAATGGTGTGAGTGTAATTTTAACTCTCAAAGACAATGGTGAAGTATGGAGTCCTGCACATCTCACAAAGAAGATAGAAGGTAAAGAACCACCATTTTATGTAAGACCACTTGGTTTGAAACCATGTAAGAATAATAAAAAAAATAAATATCATGCTTATGATTTAGTTTTTCCAAAGAAAGATTATGTCAAAAAATAATTTTTTTTTACCTACATCAACTTCCAAGCAACAAATCCTGTCAATGCCATACCACCAACAACAAATGCAATCTCTCTATTTTTCTGGTCTTCTGATGGAGTGTAAAAATCACTTAATGTAGGTTTTGGTGGTAATGGTGTGGATAAATTATCTGGCAATTGTTTTCCTGTAATATAGTAATACTGTCTCATAGCAGTATCAGCATCACTGAACTCATTCAAAGCATGATGTTCCTTCTTCAGTTGTTCGTTAATAAAATCCAATCTTTCTGTTCTCTTCTCATTCCACGCAGTTGTTGCTGATTCTAATTGTTCCATCGCCTTATCATGTTTTTTTCTCTCTTCATCACTATTACTACCCGTATGTGAAAATAAATAATTACTACCTGAAAAGGCTAAGGCGTTTGTAATTGCTCCTCCAACCATTAATGCTACTGCACTTGCCATTTTTATATAATGGAAAAAAAAATATTAAAATTACTTCATAATATCTGCAGGAATAATACCTTGCTTAACAAGCATATCCTTTGTTGCCATTGCAAGTAATATATCAATGGACAACATACCTATATCAGTCATATTAAAATCTACTTTTGGTGCTGGTCTTTTCAATAGTTTTCTACCTAATTCTGAATATCCAACAGTTAATACAGTTTCCACTCCAGCATGATATAACATGTTTGCAATTTGTTTTCCGTCTATTGAGGTTGTCATTTTTTAATGAGAATATTATTTTTTTAAATTAATTAAATTCAAATGGGTCAATTTCTTTTTGTTGTATAATAGGTTGTTGCATCATAGGTTGTTGTGGTACAACTTGTTTAGACTTGTACATATACAATCCTATTCCAACAACTCCAACTGTTATGCATAATGGTATATAATTTTTGTATATATTTATATTCTGTGAATTTGGAGAGCCGACTTCATCATCTTTTGTTATAGATTTTAATTCCATGTTTTCTTTCTTTATAGTATCAGTCTCCTTTCTTCTTAATTCTGCATTTCTTTTTCTTGCTTCTGCACCTTTCTTACCAGCAGATACTCGTCTTGGGTCTTTTGTTTTAACTTCAGTATCACTCATTTTTTTCTAAGGGGATATTTTCTTTTTTATTAAAATCAATATGTCTTGCTGTTGTTAGCATTGTAGTTAAAGGAGCAAGATACATTCCATATCTATAATACAATTCACAACACGAACTTGTCAAAGCGTGATTGATAAAAGGGTCTTCCTCTAAGTCTTGTATCAGTTTAGGTGGATTAACAACATTGAAATACTTTGATACACCCATCACATATAAGCTAATAAAAGAATTACCTAATGTCTTAGTCATACTTGCTCCCAATCTTGCTTCATATCTGCAGTAAAGTTTGTTTATTTGTTCTGCTGTCATTGTATCAATGTCTGATAGTTGTAAGTCTTTACCAAGATACTGCTTACTACCACCACCAGCAACAATGGCTGATAATCGCTCACGTTTTGTTTCTTGTTCATTATTTTCTACATAAGTGCTTTCACATTCAATGTCTTGTAATAATTCTTCAGCATTCATTTTTATTTTATGTAATTTATTTTTTATTTTTAAAAAATAAAACATCGCATATCCGACTATTGATAAGATTACAGTGTTTGTTATGATTATTGATAAGATTGCAGTGATTGATAATATTTCTAACAGCATTGTTTTTTAGTATTGCTATTTTACATTGCATAAGCATTACTTAAGATTTGCTACAGCATTGAATAAGCATTACTTAATCATTGCTAAAAAAATAATCAATCAACCAACCAATAACCAGTAGGCTGGTCAGTCTTCAAAATTAACTTACGATGCTTCTTTTTTTTTCAGTTCTTCTTTTATTCTCTGTCGTTCTTCCAAAGTAGGAATAACATCATTCTCTCTTAAACAATTTTCAAAACTATCTCTATCTTTTGTGTAGAACATGCATAGCCATTTTGTTTGTTCTCTTAAATCTTTTAACACAGAATTATATCTCTGCGAAATAACCCACACTGATTGTTCTGCATGCCTACCAGAAAATGCTAATTCTGATAACATATCTTTTTTCTTTGTTAGTTCTTTCGTTGCACTGCAATCATCAATAATGTAGAGAGTAGAATGACCAGCATATTTATTAAAGAACATTCTTAGTAGTTCTTGTAGTTTTTCTTCTCCATTAACAATAGGATTAACAATTGTTATATTTTTTGTTTTAGGTTTCCTGACATCACCAATCCACTCACGATTTTTATAAGCCTTGTTCCATTGAATGGTTGGGCAAAGTATAACAATATGTTTAAATACTTGACGATATTCCTCTTCCAAAAGGTCAAGGACAAACTCTGTTTTCCCGCATCCAGTTTGACCACATATAATAGCACAATGAGGATATTTTGGTAGTTCCATTTTTATTTGTAAAAAAAAAATATTAATAACTGACTTCTTTAAATCTACCATCTTCAAAGTTGATTTGTGCATCTTGTATAACAAACAAATAAAGATTGATTGGTTCATCTGCTCCTGCTTCTTTCGTTATTTGTATTGTAATACCTTCTGATGCATTTTCAATTCTTCTTCCAGAACCATGAAGTGTATTATCATCAGTTGAACGTAAATCCAACCATAAAGCATACCTGTTCGTTAGATATTTTTCTATTGTTGTATCAGTAAAATATAAATCTTTAACGACCATACTTGTTTCTTTGTTTCTTTTTGAATTCAAAGCAAAGAATTTATTTATTTCGTCCCAGTGTTGGTGGGACTTCATTCCTTGACTATACAATTGATTCGGAATCCCTTCTATTGTCATTTCCACTTTTGTAATTTCTGGATTATAATATTCTTCTGTGCTGGCCCTTTCAGGATCTTCGAATAGCATAAGAATTCCTTTCATACTTCTTGCAGGAACATTTAGATTGATATTCCATAGTGTATCAGATTTGTTTTTAGTTATTTTTCTGTGTCTTAGTATTCTGTCATACAAAATAACCATTTTACCATCAACTTGCTGTCTTATTTGTCTTGCTAATTCAGTATCAGAAACAATATCAAATTCCAAACAAATATTTTTGATTGTATAAGTTGAAGTTGCATCGCCTGATTTAATTACTTTATTATAATCATTGAATGTAAGTTCATATTCAAGTCTATCTCCTAATCCTGCTTGATAAAATGGCATATGGGTTTCCAATAATTCAAAATCAAGTGGGATGCAAAACCTGTTTCCATATGCTTTTGCGATGGCTTGATCTTCTTTATCTGCTGTTGCGTTTCCTGCACCCACTCTATGTCTCAACATGTTCTCTTTGCCAACGCCTTGATATACCATATTTACACGTTCTGTAATAGTCTTCCATAAATCAATATAACAATGATAGATGTCACTATCGTCAATGGACATAACTTCATTTCCACTTATTCTAATTGTTGTTTTCTTAATTATTGCTCTTCCTATGTTTTGAAATATAGTTGCATTTGCATCTTTAGAGGTTAGTTCAATTTCAAATGCTAATCTGACTGTTCCGGGAACAATAACATCATTACTACTTAGATTAGGAAATCTCACTAATAATTGTTGATTTTGGTCAATAGTTGAAGGGTTATTTGTTATTACTACACTTTGACGGATACCTCTCACACCTCGTGGTTCTCTTAATTTTCTGTAAGGGTTTAGTTTATCTCCGTAAGCTGACATTTTTTTAAAAGATAAAAAAATATTTTTAAATAATAAATAAATAATGGCTGAATATGAAAATCCTGAGTATGACAGGGAGGATTATGATGAAGAAGCAGAAACATCTTTTACAGATGAAGAGCAGTTTCAGAGAACATTAAATAGTCAGTTTGCTGGTTTGAATGATTTAACCGGTGATGATTGGAAAACTCTGCGTAATAGCATAGGTCAAAACATGATAGATAGATTTTACGAAAGGAATGAAGAACCTAAACGTAAAATCAAAGGTTTGTCTCTCAAGAAAGATGATATAGGGAGACCAATGTTATATGTTAAAGATGAAGGTGGAAAGAATATTGCATTAACATATTATCGTTCCAATGCACCAGATGAAATAGCAACATTTTTATCATTTAATACTTTGCAAAGGAAATATGGTGTTGATTTTGTTAGGAATGTATTAGGTGTAGATGATTTTAAACCATCTGCTACAAGAATTAAAGAAGGTAGAAAAGCATTCACACAATTACTTCAAACGAGAACTCAAATAACACAAACAGAAGAAGAAATACCTTTACAAGATATATCATCACAAGAACAAACTCAAGAACTATTAAATACAACAGTTGATGTAGAAACTGCTGTGAAAACATTGGAGACATCATTTACTAATGAACAAGAAACACAAACAGATTGGACAAAAAGAGAGATTGATGGAATAGCAAATGCAATGACAACAGTCAAAGAAGAGATAGCAAATGAATTGGCAAAACTGAATGAAACAAATAAAGACTTAGCAAAAGAAAATACAAAATTAGAACAAGCCAAAGCAGACAATGATGAATTTCAAATAGAAAGGATAAGTAGTCGAATCAAAGAGTTAGAAAGTGAGAGAAGTGCAAGATTGGAAGTTATTAATGTTAATAAAGAAAAACTACGTAGTCAGGTAAATAGAATCAAAGAGACTATAAACAAAGTATTAAAAGAAGACACTACATTGGGTGAAAGAATTAGAACATTATTCAGAGAACAAGGCATTACAATTGTTAGTATTTTAACCGCTTTTGGAATGATTATTGGAGTTATTGTTGAGGCTGTTATTCCTACTGGTGGTGGTACTACTTCAACCCCTCCTTCTCCACCAAAAGGTGGTGTTAAAGATTGGGTTAAGAAACAATTATCAAATCTTGGTAAATTACTTTCTACCCTTGCAGGAAAAGTAGCTACTGCATTACCAGGTGTTATTGGTTCTATTGTGTCTTGGTTGTTGTCTTCTGCGGGTAAAGTTGTTGGTTGGTTTGGAGAACATTTATGGGCATTAGTTGTATTGGTTGCTGGATTGTTATATGCATCTGCGAGAGAGTTTATAAGAAAAAAAAGAACTTAATAAATTTCATACATAATTAATAGTCCAATTACTATACTTCCTACTATTAATGCTGTTTTGTTGTCTTCATGTTGTATGGCTTCTTTTTTTTCTGGTAGAGATTGATGAGATTGTGGTAGAGATTTATTTGTTGGTGTGCCTTGTAGAGATTGTGGTAGAGATTTCTTTGTAGTAGATTGGTTAGCAAGTTTGTGATGATTAAACCAATCTGCTATTCTAGCATCGGAGGTACCAGCACCATCAACCCAACTTTTTGACAGATTGTGTTTCTTTGCATAATCAACTGCTTGTTGATGATAATCTGGTAGAGATTTCTTTGTTTGTGTGCCTTGTATAGTTGCAGGTTGTGTAGCAGATGCAACTGGTTTAACATTTACATCACTATTGAAACCAAGTGTTTGATTTTCTGTTGCAATTACAATTTTATTATTATATCCAGCGATAGTACCAACTTGTAAAACCATATCACTGGGAGACATATATAATCCAATACCATAAACAAAATCTACTTTACTTCTTGCATATTTGAGTGTGTTTTGATATCTTTGTATTTGACTTGGTAAATCAACTGGACTATTAATAGCGTCTTCAATGTTAGCAAGAAATTGTTTCTGAGCATCAAATCCTGTGCCTATTTTTAGAATTTCTACACGTGTTTGAGATTGTGCTGCTAATAGTGCCCATACAAACATTCTAATACTTTCGTTAATTCGTTCAATACCTGTTTTTGTTAATCCTTCTGATTTGTCTAATATAAACATTGTCCAGGCGTCACTTATATCTACTGTATGTTCTATTTTATCATTTGGATTAAAGAATGGACCTTCACTTCGATGTTCTTGTCTATATTTTCCACTTGGTTTAAAATATTGTGTGTAACTCCCTAGACCACTGCATTTAGAACTACTTTCTAATTTTTGCCTCCAATCTGTATTAGGTGAAACATTGAATTCATTGCATAACTTTTGATAGACAGCTTTGTCGTATGGATTTTTGTAATAACAAAATGATTCATCTGTTGGTAAAGGTGTTTTAAGTTCTTTCAAAATACGAGCAATACAATAATAAACATGAAATGTATATATTGTTTTAGTTAGTCCTGAAGTGTTTTGCAAATGATCTTGATAACTTACACCACATCCTGCAGTGGCACACCAGACAGCAAAATTTAATTGACATTGCCACCAGTCAAATGATGAATGAAGCCATGTATTCCACGGTTCATTGGTGTGTAATGTTGGATTTTGATAGTTTTGAAATAAGTCGGGAAACGTTACTGGAAAATGGTCATCTTTATTAACATAAATCGTTTGTTTTATAAGTTCAATATTCTTTTCGGTATATTTAGTATTGGGGTTATATGATGCATTGGGATTGTACTTGAATTCTTTAGGTATCATTTTTATTATTGATTATATATAAAAAATAAAAATGTATCATACAATTTCGAATATTGACAAGACAATAAACTTGCAACAATACATTGATAACAGAGATGGGAATAAACGTATTGGTTTGAAATCTATAACATATGGTGTTGGATGGTATAATGTTGTTGATGAATATTTGCAGAAGACTAAAGAGAGACCTCATAAGATTATAGATGGTTATTATAGTTTCCAACAAATAGCAGATTTATTTCAAAGTAATAATATTACATTATCTGTAAATGAAACAAATGGAATTGCTTCTTTAATTACACCGGATGAATTGAAGATAAGCAAGGGCTTAAAACAAATGTTGGGGTTTGGAAATAAGCGAAAGTTTGCTGTTAATGAAACTCATTATGGTGAGAGAGCTGTAGATTTTGCTGTTTATAAATCATTGTATGTTCATTTGGAACAGATTAATACTTCAAATAATTATTTAGATGGTATGCCGAGTACTGTGTTGGCTGTTGTTCCAGTGGAAAATAAAGAGTTTGGAGAGATAACAACAGTGAGATTTGAGCATCCAGAATATAAGTGTTTGGTGAATGATGCTATAGCAGAATTGAAATTAGAAATCAGGGATGAAAATAACAACAAGGTAATTAATCATCTACCAATTAATTGCGTTTTGGAAATTATATAATTATAATAAAAAAATGAGTATATTTGGTGCTAAGAGAAAACACGTAGATGCATTGGGGCTGAAACAAGAAATATTTAATATGAGAAGTCAAGCATTTACACAAATAAATACATTGGATGATAGACATACAGGACTTCAAGATAGATTTCGGGATATGTATGTCAATCATCGATTATTATATAATAAGGTTGATAATATGTCAGACAGAAAATTGATAAGCATTTGTGCGGAGAGTAAAGGTTCCTTACAGAAGAATGAAGTGTTTGGCTTTGGAAATGGTGGTAGAGAAGTAGGTGTTGGATATGTGATGAACTTTCCTGGCCAGATAATAGGTGTTGGACTGTCGAGTAAAAGAACAAAAGGCGATGTGTCTGTGGCGATTGCAATTAATGGAAATCCACAAGCAGGATATGATATATCATTGAATAATATTTTAAGAAAACACGATAACTTTGCTACACCGTTAAAGGTTGAGGCTGGTGATGCAATTGCTTTTGTTTGTCAGACTAATAATGCTACATGTGTTAATACTGTGGCTTCGATGATAATTGAATTATTTATTGAATAAAAAAATATATGTTATCAAGAAAAAAATGAAACAACCTAATGCACCGCTATATCCAGAGTTGCCTACTGAAGATGGGCAAAATTATAGATTACAGAAGATATCTGAGATAGAGAAGACGTTAATTAATGAGAGAGATGTGAGAAAAGCATTATACAAAAAATACAAACGTGGAATAAATATTACTGATGGAGTTGATACTGGTTTGATATCAACAAGTGTTATTTTGGCAGGTGTTGGATTAACTGTTCCAATTATGTTGCCTTTAGAGATTGGTGCTGTTGTGTGTGGGAGTTTGGGTGTGTGTGTTAAACTAATTAGGCGTAAAATGACTTCAAAAGCACAGAAACATTATGAGATTAAAACTATTGCTGATAGTAAGTTGAATAGTATAAAGGATTTGATTTCTAAGGCTTTGACAGACGGACAGATATCTGAGAATGAATTTAAACTTGTGTTGGATGAGTTGGACAAATATAATAAACTCAAAGACAATATACATTCAAAACAAACAGGATTGAGTGAAAGTGAGAGAAAGAAACTTATTGAGGAAGGCAAGGCTCAAGCAAAGAATGAAATGAAAAAAAAGATAGAAAATGCTTGATTTTATTCAATAAAATTACAATAGTAAATGACCCACCACCAAAATATGAAAGTTAATATTTTTTTTTTTGCTTCACTTCCGACCTACAATGTTATAAGAATGTGCATTTTGTATGTTGAAACATATGTACAAAGTTTGGTGGTAATTAGTTGAACCAATGTTATTTTACAACAATTCAAAGACTTGCAGGAAATTCCAAAATGATGCTAGAACTTTGAAATTTTGTGATAATATGTATATATGCAACCCAAATACATATGCAAAATTTGAGACTAATCGGTTGATGGGATTCCACTTTTAGGAAGACTCAAAGACTTTCTGAAATTCCAAAAGTTGTCATAGGAACTTGGAATTTTAATATGTTATACAGCCTTAAAGTCTTGTTATATGTGCAAAATCTGGTGGTCATTGGATTATGTAAAGGCACTTTCAGGAGGGGTTAAAGTTTTTGCCCCAAAGTGGAATTTTCAAAATTCTTTTTAATATGTTTCTATATAGTGTCTATCCGCGACTTTTATCGGAGCAGATTTTGGATATTACTTTTAATTATTTGTTGTTCTCTACGAGTTGCTTAGTAACCTTTCTTAATTAAACCGATTACAGTGTTATCAGGATTTTTTTGTATTTTTTTTCTTTTTTTTAACCCATTTTTATCGCTTAGAAACGCTTTTTATTGAAACCGATTACGCTGTCATCATTTTTATTCAATGTTCCATTATAAAAAGATTTTTATGTCATTACCGGGATTCGAACTCATGCCCCACCATTTACAGTCCAAACCATCTAGACCACTCGGCTATCACGGCTTGTACTAGAATAGTAAGAAATTGAACGTAAATAAATGACTAGTTTTTTGTCCAGTGAATGGTTTTCTAAATACTGAAATAGTCCGTAGGTGATTTCCCTTTTGGACTTTGATGTCCAACTATCAGTGTGGTAAAGATAAATTGACATGTAATAGTCGGTTTATCTGTCTGCTCAAAATACTGCGGTAAAATATATACAGTTAAACCGACATCAGTTGTCAGTTTGGTATTGTCAATATTATTGTAAATAAAGGTTATTTTTAAATTTATCTACGCATTTATATGTTATTTTTGGATGATCTAATTTTATTTTTGGTGACTCCCTATTAATGTGATGGTATCAGGCTAAAAAATACCATACCTGCAGTGTATCGACGCTAGCCAAGTGGTAAAGTCACGGGCCTGTAGAGCTGAAGTATGCGGGTTCGAATCCCGCTGGGGATGTTTTTTTCTTTAACATTTTTTTTTTTCGCGCCAAAAGCAAAAAATCCTCGATTTTCTCGTATGATCAACATGAATTAAATTATAAATTTCCAATCAATGTTAATTTCAAGTCATGTTATTGGTGTGCCTATTCTTTACTTTCACATGTCACATATAGGGTCTAGGCCAATCAGGTTCCATTGTATCAAATTATGGCATCTTGTATTTCAATTCTCTTGTACATGTACTTGCTGGTGTTTCTTTTTTATTCACTATTATGAATCAAATGTGAAGTTGATCTTTAAAATTGTGCATGACATGTATTGAACTTTAAAATAAACAGATAACCACTCACGAAAAAATAATAATACAAAAATAATAAACAGAATTGAAAATTAAAAAAGAAATAATAAAAGTGTAAATTCTGAAACTATTTTATAAAAAAATCAAGAAAAAAATAAATCATGCTTTTAATAGCTTTATTGCTATTGTCTGCGAGAATCGAACCTGCGACCCTCAGGAAAGTAAACCAGTCGTTGTAGGCGCTCCTCGATACTTGTTGCGCTACGAAACTGTTTACAATGACACTGCAAAATTAAGTGCTTTTGTCTTAGAATATAACCCGTTACGTACCTGTGGAAAACACCGTTGTTTGTTATGATTTATAAATAGACGAGTATTTATCAACATTGAAACCATAACACCGACATATTACGGCAGGGTACCTGTATGTGGTAAGATGTGTTTATATATAGATAGTGCTGGTTGAAGAGGTGATTTGTGAGGGTTTTTAACAGATTACCTCAAAACCGGCACTATATATATATATATGGTGCAGACGTATGTGGCCAACTTTGTACATTATATACAACCGCAGATATACTGCTGATGTTCACGCGACAACGCCTGTCGCGGCTTGGAGAAAAAGATTGTACTGCATTCATTGTTCTTCCGCGCAGAGCGGAACCGACCCAACATTTGTGCACTGGTAAACCGCCCAGGCCAAGTTGTGCGAGTCGGTCGTCCCGAGCGGTTTCTCTGGGCAGTAAGGCTTGAGATGTCAGTCCATTTCAAAGTAAGGTGAAAATCCCACAAAATCGGCAATGTCTCCAAAACGTCCATAATAGTGTTGACGGGGACGTAAAACCTGAACAAAAACAAACCAACCTTGCCAGGGTAGAAATTTGAAATAAACAAAGTGAAATGAAAATAAAGGTCTCGCAAGTACACAAAAAAGTTTTTCATAATTGAAATGATTATCCTATAAAATATGACTTAAGTTCCCAAAATGGAGCAATTGTAAAAGTGTAGATCCAGAGCAGACGCAGCTGAACGGCGCATCTGATCATGATCTGCATTGTGTGCTTAAAGTTCAGTAATTTAAGGGTGTAATGTCTAGGTTTAGGACAATTTTGCCCGACTACACTAAGAAACAATTGGCCTATCAATCATTACTAGTGGATTATCAAATTTATTACATTGCGTTATTACATTCTGAGACGCGACGTCATATGATAAAGAGCTTACTTTCATACCCAAAAAAGAGTTATTTTTTCTGATAAAAAATTGTGATTTTTTTTTATTTATACTCCAAACATAGGTTTTAGGTGTTCGTTAGAACCGCCTCATTGAGGCGGTTATAACGAGTACCCACAACCTTTTTCTTGACGCATACTGTTAGAACAATAATGTATAACCCGTAAACCCCAGTTTTCGCAGTATAAAGTGGGGTTTATTTTGGTTTATTAACATGATGGTCGCCAGAGCTGCGATCAGTTGTACTGGAAGACCCCTTTATGTTTGTCGTTGAAAAAAAATAATTGACCAAGTTGGCAGTCTTTAAACACGGTCTGAAGAATGTCCACTTCGTCATATTTGGAAACTGAAATGTAGGGTAAAAATGTGTTATTTTTCTTAGGATTATATTTTACATAAATATTTTACCGTTTATATCTATCAGACACGCTGTGTCAAATTCGTATTTTAAGACCACTTCTTTGGCTATTCAAAACTGGTCTTTGGGTTTTAAGACCACTTTTGAACAGTTTCAAAGATGGTTTTCTTACTAGAGGTTTCAGAAAACAGAAAGAAAGAAAAACTGATTTTTTTATCTTTAGCTGCGGGCTTATTATGGCGGAATTTATCCTACATGAATGGCTAGTATTAAGAAATATATGACATCATAACGCGCCCATGTGAGGTCATATTGTTGTACTGTTCGTACTGCTACATGTAACGCAAACATAGGCTGAGACCGCCTCAATACGCCATTCAGCAGCACCACAAATCAACATTTTTGAGTTGTTCAGTGTTACGATGTTCAAATCTACACAACAATCGTTTTTCTAATGAAACATTGTGATATTATTATTCTTTTTAAGGAAAACCTCGGTCGTGGGTGCTCGTTAGAACCGCGGTTCTAACGAGCACCCACCACCTTTGTCATGGAGAATATTCGTCAGAAGGTGGTTCTAAATAGTACCCACAATCTATGTCATGGAACATAAATACATGTAAGAAAAATGATGTTAATGCCCTTGTAAACCCCAGTTTTCTTTATATAAAGTGGAGTTCAGAGGGGTTATCATTACTTGGACTTATAAACGTGGTGTTATCGTACACTCAAAATCTAAGTAAGGAAACATACAAGTACAATTGAAACAACAACAACAAAATTAAGTCACTGAGAGTACTGGTGGGTCGATTGTCTTTGCGTATAGGTCGAACAAATAGCCCTGGACTATTTAAACTGTTTCATTTAATCCTAGAATTCCGGCTTTTATGCAAATAGTGTAGAATTTGATCAGACGCCGCGTTCACTGGCGTCCTATCTGGGCCGCCACTGTTTGCCGAGGTCAACCTATGATTTCTAGATAACCCTATTAGGCAGCACTCTGACTTTTCTATAGAAAGGTTATTCCGACAAGTCAGTGATACATGTAGTTATGTGGACTTTATGACTGAAAAGCTTTTCTGCTTATTAACTTTGGGTCATTTAGGAGACGTCGCTTCCTTTGTGGGACTTTTACCCGACAGTGAGATGAAAGCCCTGTCACCCAATGAAACCAAAATGGTTTATAAACATGGAGGTCCGACTCGCACCGCTTTGCCTGGGCAGGCTTAGATCCTCTAAGTGGTTTACCAGTACTCTTGTGCGGTCGGATTCAGCTCTGCGTGGAAGCATCATGCAATCCATCTATTTCTTCAAGCGCCGATCAAGAAACTGCAGTGTTACATTAAAACAGGCCGTGGATGAGCTTTTCAATCACCTCCATGAAGCAGCCATACAGAGGACACTTGTTACAACGCATAATGAAGTAAAGTAGTAATTTCTTCATTTTGATATTTTTACTTCATTATGCGTTGGCATAGTCGATGCGAAATGAAATAAAATGTAGTTTTTACTTCATTTTGCGTCGATACAAAGAGGTTTGCGCAAAATGAAAGAATTATTTCATTTTGCGGTGATAGGTGGCATACTTAATTTTACTTCATTATGCGTCGATAGTTTGTGTGTTTGATTTGAGGTTTAACGTCACCGTCAACACTATTTAGGTCATTTTGGAGACGTTGCTTCCAAATTTGTTTGACTTTTACTCGACATTGAGATTAAATGACATCTCAATCCCTGCCGTCCAATTAAACCCAAAAGGGTTTATATGCATGGATGGACCGAATCGCAGCAGTTTTCCTTGGCAGGCTTAGACCTTCTAAGCAGATAACCAGTCCAGTTCTCATGTGCGGTCGGTATCAGCTCTGCGTGGAAGCATCTATTTCTTAAAGCCCTGATGGGCGGGGGCGAATATGCGTCGACCGTATGAGGTCGGTTCTAAATGAAAAAAAAAATGCACATGTATGTTGCTTTGAGAGATGGCACACTTTTTCAAACATCACAGAAACAAAAGTAACCTAAATATTTAAGGCTAAAACATGCATGTGGAGACTTTTATAAGTAGAATGACGGTGCATTATCAACAGAAAAGGAGCGAGGAAGGTCGAAAACGTGTGGTGAGAAGTTTATATAAAAGTATGCAGTTCAAGAAGCCAGTCGGTCGTTATTGAAATTTACCTGTATTGCTTCCTAAGTCTTTGGTCTCCTTTCGTAGACAGCTATGTTCTTCCATTATTACTTCATTTTGCCCCGATATGGTGCATATCAACGCGAAATGAAATATTTTTTACTTCATTTCGCGTCGACTACGCCAACGCATAGTGAAATAAAAAAAAATCAAAATGAAGAAATTACTACATTACTTCATTATGCGTTGTAACAGACCCTCGTTATATCCCTAACAATTTGCCGCTATAGCGAATTAGCCGCAATTAAGAATTCAAATAAGGAGTAGTATAATAGGTAATAATGGACTGTTTCCCTTAATTACTCAACGAGGCGATTCTATCAAATGTCAACATTTGTTTCTTGGAGTATTAAATGATTACATTATCCTTGAATATCTCCATTTACAGTGAAACTTCGATGGCTCGAACACCGATGGCTCGTTTACCATGGTTCAGTCGAATCACTTCTTTAGCCCCTAGGGAAATGCTTTACGTAACAAATAGGGGGGGGGGGGCAATTTAGGAGAGCTCCGTCTTTTATTGTCGCGCCTGCTATTAGCATGGCGCGATATAGGCGCCCGGTTTTCCGTCCGTTCGTTCATCTGTTCGTCCGTTCGTTCGTTCGACAAGGCGTCAACATTTGCGACCACCCTAGCGTTCACCCTAATGGTCAAGTTTAGTTCTCAAGAACTACATGTATAAGAGCTTCATTAATGATACTTGGTACAAACTTGTGTCTGGGGATGACAACTTACATGCAAGCATCCATATTTGACCTTGACCTACATTTCATGGTTCAATTACTTTGTAAAATATTGCGACCACCCTAGCGTTCACCCTAATGGTCAAGTTTATTTCTCAAGAACTATTAGAGCTTTATTAATGATACTTCATACAAACTTGTGTCTGGGGACGGCAACTTACATGCACGCATCCATATTTGACCTTGACGTACATTTCATGGTTCACTGACTTGCTAAAATATTGCGACCACCCTAGCGTTCACCCGAATGGTCAAGTTTATTTCTCAAGAACTATAAGAGCATCTTTAATGATATTTGGTACAAACTTGAATCTGTGGATGGCAACTTCAATGCAAGCATCCATATTTGACCTTGACCTAAATTTCATGGTTCACTGACTTTGTAAAATATTGTGACCACCCTTGCGTTCACCCTACTGGTCAAGTTAATTTCTCAAGAACCATAAGAGCTTCATTAATGATACTTGCTACAAACTTATATCTCGGGATGGCAACTTAAATGCAAGCATCCATATTTGACCTTGACCTACATTTCATGGTTCACTGACTTTGTAAAATATTGCCACCACCCTAGCGTTCACCCTAATGGTTAAGTTCATTTCTCAAGAATTATTTTAACTTCATTAATGATACTTAGTACAAGCCTTTTATGCAAGCATCTATGTTGATCTTGGCCTAGATGTCATGGTTCGGTGACTTTGCGGCCCCACAGGCGCGACATAGCGTTCGGCGGAATTCTTGTATTACAAATGTACGCTGTGTGTACTCATTAGAATCGCCTCCATGAGGCGATTCTTATGAGTACACACAGCATACATTTTCATTATACAATACCGAAAAGATGTCCAAAAGTGTCTCGTTATGCCTCCTGACAGTAGCCTCAGTAGCTCGAACTACCCCTGTCTCGAAGAGATTTTCGAGGTCCCAATGGTGTTCGAGCCATCGAAGTTCGACTGTATAATAATCGTCTCATCTTGAGCCCAGGATACGTTCCAGTAAAACTGTCGTTATAACAAGTTCCGTCGTTATATAGAATGTCGGTATAAAGAGGGTTGACTGCATTAAGAAGAAATTAAGAAGAAAACACAACTTCAGCGTTTCAGTCATCAGACAGCGTACGAGAGAGAGAGAGAGAGAGAGAGAGAGAGAGAGAGAGAGAGAGAGAGAGAGAGAGAGAGAGAGAGAGAGAGAGAGAGAGAGAGAGAAAGAGAAAGAGAAAGAGAGAGAGAGAGAGAGAGAGAGAGATGGGGGATCCAAGACACCAGGCTACTTCCTGACTGTTGTACATGTTTTGTGATTAATGAGAAAAAAAAAACTTCCTAAAGTTAAATGATTTCCTGTTTTTAAAAAATCTTTTATCCAGTTGAAATATTTGCGGATAATTAAGGTAGAACGTATTCAAAGGCGCTAAGGAAAAAAAAATAGTTTCTAACAAAAATGTGATTGTCGCTCAGATTTCGGGTTATTTGTTTGTAAGGAGAACTATTCATTTCCCCAGATTATAATAACACTTAACTTGTAAAGTCAGCTTTAGCAGCGTCGCGCCAATGTATGCCTCACAACATATCCCTGTATTTATATTCTCCCCACATTGTGTCAGTTCGACACAGATGTCACACCCAGCACCCCCCTCCACCCCCACCCCACCCGGAAAAAAAGCATGTTGACACAACAGCTGTCATCGGACAGCATAACTCGTGAGGACATGGGCAAAAGTAGGGGTATTTAAGATTAAACCTTTAAACAGATATAGTAGTCGCAGATACGATTGACAAGGCGGAGCTATCGTTAGTACTTGCCTTTGGAATGTTCTATTAACAAAAAGGTAAACCAAGTCACACAGTTGTGTGAATTCAACTGCAACACGAGCGAAGCTGTGGCGTGTTTGGCCATATGGTCCGCTTGCAGAAAGTATGCGAAAGGCACTCTACCGAATCTTCTGGTGGACAACGAAGGCGAAGTATTAGCCTATAGTAAATTTACATAGGACTCTGCCCACGCACAGAATTTAACACTATTATGCACAGTTGTAGCCTAGGATAACAACGTTGTACTAAAGATGCATTTCCTCCTTTATCTGTTTCCCTTGCTTAAATAGGGGGGGGGGTCCAATAAAATAGACCTCAAGGTATGGGTACCCCGGAAAAAGCCATTTTAAATCTATCTAAAATGGATATTCTGGATGTGACATTTTTTGATAGAAACAGTCAATCATAGTTAAAAATGTGTTTATACACATTTATTTATTTGCTTCTTATGAGGACTTGGATCTTTAAATTTGTTTCAAGTTACCCCCAAATTTCTACTCCATATTTATTTTTTGTCACATTTGAACATTTTTTTTCTCAGGTTCAGGTCTTGTCAACCTATCATTTTAATATAAAAATAGGCCACACATGTGTACATTATTGTCGCAAAATTTCATAAAAAGTTTGAAACCAGTAACAACTTGGTTTTGGACATTAAATCAGACAAGTCATATTTGGGGAAATATTCAAAATATGCCAAAACTTGATTACGTTCTAACTAATGCTCTTAATGTATTTTGACATAGTTTGGGTTCATAAATCACAAGATATCTCTTAAGCAGGAAATGGGATGGCAACAATGAGAACAAAAAGTTTCTCAAAAGATGCTAAGTGATGAAATATGTCTGCTTACTCCTTATTTATTTTTGGGCACATTTGAACTTTATTTTTTCTCAGTTGCAGGTCTTGTCAACCTATCATTTTAATATTAAAATAGGCCACATATGTGTAGGCCACAATATGATATTACAATACAATATTAACACAAATCAATAGGATAGAGACGAAAGCAGAGTTCTTCTTATTTGGTTCTTTTCCTAAGAAAAAGTAGCATATTTAGAGTTGACTGGCGGCGCTATATACCAGGATATACTGAAAACTAGAGCAGCAGTCGATGGTATACCATCGCAAATACCCGCTTTTTCAATGAACAAGCTTTTTCTTAGAAATTTGACCTTTGACCTCACCCCATGACCCCAGGGGGTCAGATGAAAATTTGGACACCTTCATGCACTTGTGCAGTCCCCAAGCAATGTATGTACCAAGTTTGGTCACTGTAGGTAAAGAAATAAAAAAGAAGTTACATTCACAAGCTTTTTCTTAGAAATTTGACCTTTGACCTCACCACATGACCCCAGGGGGTAAGATGAAAATTTCGACAGCTTCATGTACATCTGCAGTCCCCAAGCAATGTATGTACCAAGTTTGGTCACTGTTGGTGAAGAAATAACAAGAAATATCTTTAAAAAAGATATGCGGCGTAGATTTAATTGGAAGGTTGTTTAGAAACCAGTGCTTCAGCTGAAGTGCACGACCCGCCGGATGCTTTTAGCTTGATGAGTGTTACCATATATGGGTATGGTGGCCATTTTGGTCATGTGACCTGGACCTAAAACGGTTCCCCCAATAAATGCGCCTTATCGTAAGGAGCAAAAATATATCTAATACTTTAGTACTGTATTCTGAATCGTTTGCAGGATAAAATGAATTCTCACTTTTCCAATACAAAAGCATATGTGTCAAAGTTTGACCTAGGCACAAAGAAGGTCAAGGTCAACCCAGGGTCACCATGTTAGCAATTTATGATGGGCCTACGTCCCAGATGTTATTTATCAGGTTTCGTGGAAATCTGCCAAGTGGTTCTGGAGAAGACTATTTTGAAGGGTTTTTACCATATATGGCTTGGCGGCCATTTTGGTCATGTGACCTGGACCCCATGAACAAATTTTTGTTTCCTCCATCCCATAGTGGCTCCATATGAAATTTGACCTTAATCGGCCCAACGGTTTCCGAGGAGAAGCAGTTCGAAAATTTTCACATTTTTCGCCTCGGCGAGGCTATACTAAATGGAATGTAATATTTCGCAAGTTCATTGGTTAGACCTCATTGATACTATCAGTATGCCAAAAATTGTTTAAATATTCCAAGCGGTTTAAGTCACTATCACCAATTTTCACAAACGGGTAACGGACGGAAAGACAGACAGACAGACCATACATGGCTTGGCGGCCATTTGGGTCATGTGACCTGGACCCCATGAACAAAGTTTGGTTTCCCCCATCCCATAGAGGCTCCATATGAAATTTGACATCAATCGGCCCAACGGTTTCCGAGGAGAAGCAGTTCGAAAATTTTCACATTTTTTCGCCCCGGCGAGCCTACACCAAATGGAATATAAAATTTCGTAAGTTCATTGGTTAAATCTCATTGATATCTATCAGTATGCCAAAAATTGTTTAAATATTCCAAGCGGTTAAGTCTCTATCACCAATTTTCACAAACGGGTTACGGACGGACAGACAGACTGACAGAATGACACGGTGATTTTAGGGCACTCTTAGAAAATCAACCGACTTCAGTCGGTCGCTTTTTCTGCGGGTCGTGCAATATGAGCTACAATAGTGACAGCAACAATTGTCTAGCTATGAACAGGTTTACTTTATTCAAACAATTCAGATGTCACGCGAGGAAAAATTGCTTTGCAGAGGGCGGTGTCCCGCCTGTTTGAGCTAAGATCAATGTAAAAGGTCAAGGTTAAAAACATGACCTCATTTCAAGAGCATATGATCTCAAGTATATGCACAACAAATAAGAAAACGTTATCATTTACTGTTTTTGAACACAAATTCTAGGGTTAACATGTCGGGTTGTCGCTATGGTGAACGTAAACGCATAGGCGGACGAACAAACGGACGAGCAGACAAACGGACGGAAACTTGATCTTATGGCACCTAATTAAAACTCAAATTACACTTATTCCTTTTCAGAATTTATAAAACATTAATGATATTCGAAAATGTCCATTTTGTGTTAAAATGGAGGACATAAAGTATGCTGAAGATAAATGATACACTGCAACTTTTATTTAGCATATATTGTAAATTAAACATCTGTCAATTTGTAATGCGGTTATTACATGTTTTTGTCATGCTATATCTCTTTATTGGTTTCATTGGGCAACAGAGCTTGGGTGTCATTTCATCTCAATGTCGGGTAAAGATCCCACAAACTTGGAAGCAACGTCTCCAAAATGACCTACACAGTGTTGATGGGGACGTTAAACCTCAAATCAAACAAACAATTCCTTTCGTAGAAAATTCTTCCTTTCGCGAAAGGAACCTTCCTTTCGCGAAATGGTTCCTTTCGCTATGTAGACCAACCACGTGAAATAAGGTCAAAATAGCTATTCACCGCAGCAGTTACAGAATTCACTAGAAACACAATTATACATATGACGTATGGTCATCAAAGGACAAGACGGTGAGCAAGCCGAAACTGTATATATTTTTCATTCATGTCTTACATAAAAAACGAAACATTTCCTAGGTTAAAACTTCAGTAAACTGTCGTACTTTTGAGTAGATTTATTTATGCAAATCATTGACCAATGAAATGGTCATCTCCTTGGACATGTGGTTTTATTGACCAATGGAATAACGAAAAATGTAGGACAAAAGCAAAACCATAACGGCTACGCCGTAAAAAAGGAGTTGCATTCACAAGAAATGTGACAGACGGAAGGACGGACGGACGGACGGACACCCGTGACGAAAATAATATACCCGTTTTTTTTTCTCAAACAAGAGGGTCCAGAGGGCCCTGGTTCGCTCACCTGTGTGTCACTGTCTCGAGTACATTCTAGTTTTAGCTCTTGTGGCCATCTTATTCATCAGCAGAGTGATTTTAGCTTATTTGGTAGGGAGTAACCTAGGCAACATTCCTGGGAACTTGAATCAAATTGGCCTTAGGGGTTTAGGGGGAGTTTCCGTTTGAATCAAATTTTCAATATTTTTCTATTTTTACCTCCGGTGGCCATGTTGTTCATCCGAGTGGAATTGTTTTAGTCTTTTTGGTAGAGGATAATCTAAGCAACATTGTCGCAAGGAACCTACATGCTAAATATTAAGGCTGTATCTCAAATGCTTTAAAAGTTATGACAAAGTAGGTCAAAGGTCAAGGTCATGGGTCAAAAGTTTTGAATGGCTGAGAAAACCTTGTCACAAGGAACATGCATGCCAAATATGAAGGCTCTATCTCATATGGTTCAAAAGGTATGATAAAGTAGGTCACAGGTCAAGGTCACAGGTAAAATCTTTATGAGTGGGAAGGCCTTGTCAGAAGGAACGTACATGCCAAATATGAAGGCTCTATCTCAAACGGTTCAAAAGTTATGACAAAATAACCTACTGATCTACTTTTTGATTTGACATGACTCATATTCGAACCTAACTGAGATATTGTCCAGCTGATCATTCTGATCAAGTTTTATGATGATTTGACTGAAACTGTGGCCTCTTAGAGTATTCAAAACGTTTTTCTATCATTTGACCTGCTGACCTACTTTTTGATCCGACATGACCCATATTCAAACTTGATACAGATATTGTCAAGATGATCATTCTGAGTAAGTTTGATGATGATCGGACCAAAACTTGGGTCTCTAGTGTGTTCACAAGGTTTTTCAACAATCTGACCTACTGACCTACATATTGACCAGACATGACCCATATTGGAAATTAACCGAGATATTGTCAAATGATCATTTTGAGCAAGTTTGATGATGATCAGACCAAAACTATAGCTGCCAGTGTGTTCAGAGGGTTTTTCTATGATTTGACCTACTGACCTACTTTTTGACCTAACATGATCCATATTTGAACCTGACCGAGATATTGTCAAGATGATCATTCTGGGCAAGTTTGATGATGATCGGACCAAAACTGTGGCCTCTAGTGTGTTCACAAGGTTTTTCTCTGATTTGACCGACTGACCAACTTTTTGATCCTACATGACCCATATTCGAACTTGTCCGAGAAATTGTCAAGATAATCATTTTGAGCAAGTTTCATGATGATCAGACAAAAACTGTGGCCTCTAGTGTATTCACAAGGTTTTTCTATGATTTGACCTACTGACCTACTTTGTGACCCGACATAACCCATATTCGAACTTGACCGGGAAATTGTCAAAATGATCACTCTGGGCAAGTCTGATGATGATCGGACCAAAACTGTGGCCTCTAGTGTGTTCACAAGGTTTTTCTATGATTTGACCTACTGACCTACCTTTTGACCTGACATGACTCATATTCAAACTTGACAGAGATATTGTCGAGATGAACATTCTGGGCACGTTTGATAATGATTGGACCAAAACTGGGGCCTCTAGTGTATTCACAAGGTTTTTCTATGATTTGACCTACTGACCTACTTTTTGACTCGGCATGGCTCATATTCGAATGTGACCAAGATATTATCAAGATGATCATTCTGAGCAAGTTTGATTATGATTGGACATAAATTGTGGCCTCTTGTGTGTTCAGAAGGTTTTTCTATGATTTGACCTACTGACCTACTTTTTGACCCGACAACACCCATATTCAAACCTGACTGAGATATTGTCAAGATGATCATTCTGGGCAAGTTTGATGATGATCGGACCAAAACTGTGGCCTCTTGTGTCTTCACAAGTTTTTTTTCTGATTTGACCTACTGACCTACTTTTTGATCCGACATGACCCATATTCGAACTTGACCGAGATTTTGTGGTGGTACAAATTGTGTGCAAGTTTAGTTAAAATCAAATCATAAATGAAACATCTATCATGCAGACAAGACCAAAATAGGCAATTTTTGCCCTTTCAGGGGCCGTAACTCCGTAACACATGATGGGATATGGCTGGTTCAAGAAAGGAACCCAGATCTCATGGTGGTACAAGTTGTGTGCAAGTCTGGTTAAAATCAAATCATAAATGAAGATGCTATCATGCGAACAAGACCAAAATAGGCAATTTTTGCCCTTTCAGGGGCCGTAACTCCGTAACACATGACGGGATATGGCTGGTTCAAAAAAGGAACCTAGATCTCATGGTGGTACAAGTTGTGTGCAAGTCTGCTTAAAATCAAATCATAAATGAAGATGCTATCGTGCGGACAAGAAATTGTTTACGCACGCACGGATGCACTGACGACGGACAAAATGTGATCACAAAAGCTCACCTTGTCACTACGTGACAGGTGAGCTAAAAAGCGGGTATAATGAAAAACAAAACATGTTTTGATATATTAATCAGCCGTAATTCAAAGTTTCAATAATTCAGAATAGTTTGCTGGTGAAATCTGTAGATTAGCATACCATTTTAAACACAGTTTAATTTGTCAACTTGGTTTTTGACATTAAATCAGACAAACCAATTTTGGGAAAATAATTCAAAATCTGCAAAAACTTTATTACGTTCTAACTAATGCTCTTGATGTATTTTGGCATATTTTGAGTTCATAAATCTTTATATAGCTCCACTCTAAGCAGGAAATGGGATAGCAACAGTGGGAACAAAAAGTTTATCAAAATATGCTAAGTGATTAAAAATGTATGTTTACTCCTTATTTATTTTTGGGCACATTTGAACTTTATTTTTTCTCAGTTGCAGTTCTTGTCAACCTATCATTTTAATATAAAAATAGGCCACACATATGTAAATTATTGTCGCAAATTTCATAAAAATTTGAAACCGGTAACAAATTGGTTAGGACATTAAATCAGACAACACATATTTGGGGAAATATTCAAAATATGCAACATAAAACTTGATTACGTTCTAACTAATGCTCTCAATGTATTTTGGCATATATTGGGTCCATAAATAGCTATATATCCCCTCTCTAAGCCGCAAATGGGATAGCAACAATGAGAACAAAAAGTTTCTCAAAAGATGCTAAGTGATGAAGCATGTATTGATCAAGAATCAAACAATGAAATTAATTCATACAAAATAATTCAAACTACAAATGTTCAAGTAATAAGGTCAAAATAACAGTAGATGAAAAAATAAGTCACAAAAGAATGAGGAGCAATTCAGAAATGCACTCAAATACCATTTAATGCAAAAGAGAAAATACGGTTCCGAAAATATAAGGCTCTCTCTCTCTAAAGCATGAAATAATGACACTTTTTCAAAAAGATAATTACACAAGGTATAGGAATGAACAAATATACAACAATAAAAAGTATTCAAGGACACGTCATCAACATGAAATGCTCTGTCGCTCAAAGCAATAGATAGGATAGCAACAGTGAGAACAGTAAGAATAGCAAATAACAATATATATAAAAATTCAACAATGAAATATGCTCACAGATTATAAAATGGCAACAGTTGAATATCTGAAGACAACACCTGAGCTGTTGTTCTAAACAGTTACAAGTAGATGATTGGCTGTTTTGTTTGTTTGATTTGAGGTTTAACGCCCCCGTCAACACTGCAAAAGTCATTTTGGAGACGTTGCTTCCAATTTTGTGGGACTTTTACCCGACACTGAGATGAAATGACATCTCAAGCCCTGTTGCCCAATGAAACCAATAAGGTTTATAAGCATGGCCGGTCCGACACTCACACCGCTTTTCCTGGGCAGGCTTTGATCCTCTAAGCGGGTTACCAGTACTCGTGTGTGAGTCGGATTCAGCTCTGCGTGGAAGCATCATGCAGCCCATATATTTCTTCAAGCCCCGATGGGCGGGGGCTGAGATGATTGACTGTACAGTTGCATTATTAAATTGACTGCCAATTCCAAAATGTGATTAGTTCTCTTTAAAGAAATGACACACATAAAGGATGTAAACTTTCTACATAGGAGTGAAACATCAACCTAAAATGTTATTTACAAACATAACTCTCTTCATACAGCAAACATAGTTTTCTTTCCAAACGAAAGGCTTTTAGCTTGTTTAGTGGAAACAAAAATAAGCGAATATTGAATGAATGAAGTCAAAAGCAGAACTATGTTCTACAAGAACTATAGGCTGATAGAATTTACAGCTTTAACTTTAATGTTTACTTATCCAGAAGAGTGATAAATTAACCAATGATCTAAGAAAATCTAAAGCAAGATTTGTGAACACAATAACGAAATGCATTCATAGGTTATTGCTAGACAAGATGGAAATATTTCATCTCACACGTGTAGCAAACAAGGATGAAAAAACTGTGCTTCAGCTGAAGTGCACGACCCGCCGGATGCTTTTAGCTTTATGAGTGTTACCATATATGGGTATGGCGGCCATTTTGGTCATGTGACCTGGACCTAAAACGGTTCCCCCAATAAATGTGCCTTATCGTAAGGAGCAAAAATATATCTTATACTTTAGTACTGTATTCTGAATCGTTTGCAGGATAAAATGCATTCTCACTTTACCAATACAAAAGCATTTGTGTCCAAGTTTGACCTAGGCACAAAGAAAGTCAAGGTCAACCCAGGGTCACCATTTTAGCAATTTATGATTGGCCTACGTCCCAGATGCTATTTATCAAGTTTCGTGGAAATCTGCCCTGTGGTTCTTTTTTAAGGGTTTTTACCATATATGGATTGGCGGCCATTTTGGTCATGTGAACTGGACCCCATGAGCAAATTTTGGTTTCCCCCATCCCAAAGAGGCTCCATATGAAATTTGACTTCAATCGGCCCAACGGTTTTCGAGGAAAAGCAGTTCGAAATGTTTCACATTTTTCGCCTCGGCGAGGCTATACTAAATGGAATGTAATATTTCGCAAGTTCATTGGTTAGATCTCATTGATATCTATCAGTATGCCAAAAATTGTTTAAATATTCCAAGCGGTTAAGTCACTTTCACCAATTTTCACAAACGGGTTACGGACGGACTGACAGACAAACCATTTATGGCTTGACGGCCATTTTGGTAATGTGACCTAGACCCCATGAGCAAATTTTGGTTTTCCCCATCCCATAGAGGCTCCATATGAAATTTGACTTCAATAGGCCCAACGGTTTCCGAGGAGAAGCAGTTCGAAAATTTTCACATTTTTCGCCTCGGCGAGGCTTTACTAAATGGAATGAAATATTTCACAATTTTTTTGGTTAGATCTCATTGATATCTGCCAGTTCGCCAAAAATTGTTTAAATATTCCAAGCGGTTAGGTCCCTAACACCAATTTTCACAAACGGGTTACGGATTTTTCGCCTCGGCGAGGCTATACTAAATGGAATGTTATATTTCGCAAGTTCATTGGTTAGATCTCATTGATATCTATCAGTATGCCAAAAATTGTTTAAATATTCTAAGCAGTTAAGTCACTATCACCAATTTTCACAAACGGGTTACGGACGGACAGACATACAGACCATATATGGCTTGGCGGCCATTTTGGTCATGTGACCTGGCCCCCATGAGCAAATTTTGGTTTCTCCCATCCCATAGAGGCTCCATATGAAATTTGACTTCAATCGGCACAACGGTTTCCGCGGAGAAGCAGTTCGAAAATTTTCACATTTTTCGCCTCGGCGAGGCTATACTAAATGGAATGTAATATCTCACAAACTCATTGGTTAGATCTCATTGATATCTATCAGTATGCCAAAAATTGTTTAATTATTCCAAGCGGTTAAGTCACTATCACCAATTTTCACAAACGGGTTACAGAGGGACAGACAGACAGACCATATATGGCTTGGCGGCCATTTTGGTAATGTGACCTGGACCCCATGAGCAAATTTTGGTTTCCCCCATCCCATAGAGGCTCCATATGAAATTTGACTTCAATCGGCCCAACGCTTTCCGAGGAAAAGCAGTTCGAAAATTTTCACATTTTTCGCCTCGGCGAGGCAATACTAAATGGAATGTAATATTTCGCAAGTTCATTGGTTAGATCTCGTTGATAAATATCAGTATGCCAAAAATTGTTTAAATATTCCAAGCGGTTAAGTCCTTATCACCAATTTTCACAAACCGGTTACGGATTTTTCGCCTCGGCGAGGCTATACTAAATGGAATGTAATTTTTCTCAAGTTCATTGGTTAGATCTCATTGATATCTATCAGTATGCCAAAAATTGTTTAAATATTCCAAGCGGTTAAGTCACTATCACCAATTTTCACAAACGGGTTACGGACGGACAGACAGACAGACCATATATGGCTTGGCGGCCATTTTGGTCATGTGACCTGAACCCCATGAGCAAATTTTGGTTTCCCCCATCCCATAGAGGCTCCATATGAAATTTGACTTCAATCGGCCCAACGGTTTCCGAGGAAAAGCAGTTCGAAATGTTTCACATTTTTCGCCTCGGCGAGGCTATACTAAATGGAATGTAATATTTCGCAAGTTCATTGGTTAGATCTCATTGATATCTATCAGTATGCCAAAAATTGTTTAAATATTCCAAGCGGTTAAGTCACTATCACCAATTTTCACAAACGGGTTACGGACGGACAGACAGAATGACAGACTGACAGAATGACAGAATGACAGACTGACAGAATGACACAGTGATTTTAGGGCACTCTTAGAAAATCGACTTCAGTCGGTCGCTTTTTCTGCGGGTCGTGCAATAAACACTCGATAAAATCTGAAAGAAAACTGAGAAGGTGACCTAAAACACAAAACAGAAGAATAGGAAAGCTTCAATACTAAATTGACTACTGATCTAATTCTTAAAGAAAGTCACAACGTATTTTACAATTGCTTATATAAAGATAAGGTGAATGTAAAGAGAAATCAAAATATGTGTGAATACAGAAAAAATTAGGTAACCTTTGTTGGTTGTATACATGTACTATTACGAAAAGTGTTGGACGTATACATTTATCGCAGAAGGTAGGCACTTGTCCAGAATTTCATCATTCTTGTTTGATGGAGGCTCGAAATGATCGTACTTCTGTAGAAGCAAAGCAGTCATAGATTAGGACAAGTAATGCTGACATTCTGACTGAAAGTTTAATGACAAAGGCCAGATGTTTGCTAATGATTTTAAAACCAATATTTTAGAGGATTTTGGTTGCTCTTCAGAAGCTATATACATGTAATATAAATGACTTAGTTCATGTAATAGTTTATATTTTTCATGATTTTTTTTTTTTTTTTTTTTTATCTTTTTGGAAAAAAATAGCAATCTTGCTCAAAACCGACATAAGCACATATAATGGGTATTATATGTATGTTGCCGGTTTCAAAATTCCATGATATTTCACACATTATGAGAAGACATATGTGACATATTATGTAGAAAAACAAATAGGTTGACAAGAATGGGAACATGCCTAATTTTGAAAATGAATTCAGTCATTTTATGTTTTTAACTAAACGTTTAGACATTTTTAAAGTAAAATATTTGACAATATGAATACAGAAACGAAAACAAATGAGCTCATGATATTAAAATACTCCTTGATAAAGCCCTTAAATATTACGATGGACATAATTGAAGATCAAGTTGAATTGTATTTTTAAGACTGATAATTTTTGTAAAGAGTATAAGTCTGAACAATGAGTCAATCAAGGACCTCTCCAGAGACCCAATTTTCTTTAATCTAAGAAATAAAATCATTTTATAGATGCATGGCCTCAAGTAAATTAAATTCAAACTTTGAAGAAAATCCATGCTTGGGCAGATTTGAGACCCCATGACAACACCTGAATAGCCCCGCCTTGTGGATTTTATCTGCGACTACTATATCATAAAACCATATATGAACCCGATCCATCATATCGCTTGGAAAATACGACATATGAGCTCTAAAGACTTTAACATAAAAAAGTCTGTGACCTTGACATTGGGGTCATGGTTAGGGGCATGGTCGTGTAAAATCATTCTTCTGTATTAAAAGATTGGGTACGACATAAATGTTATATGACAGACTGCATGCGTGGTAGTTAACCTAATCACGCTTGACAACTTTGCTTCCCTCTTTAATTGCACGCCTGTGGGTCAGGCCTCAGATTCTATGACGGTTCCAGCGTAAAGGCTTACTGAGAATTCGACTTTAATTTCATGTAATGTTGGTTGGTGGACATCACCCAATATCTGTCACCAATGTGATATTTAAAACAATAGACCAGCTCTAGCTGTGATTTGTTGAGCACATATACGTAATAAATAAAAGTTTGGAGGTCGGTTGTGAAGTAGACAAACATTAGCGCGTAGCGCGCGTGATTTAAACTATGATTTATTACCCAACAAATCAGTGGCTAGAGCTGATCTATTGATTCTAACACGCTGAAAATCGGCAATAATGTTGTTGTTTCCTTCAAATTCCCCAAACCTTCGCTATTATTAAAAGAAATACCGCAAATAAAATATTGACTGAAATACATGCAGTTATGTCCTTTTGTAACGGTTACAATGAGAGAAAGTGACGTCACACCGTCTAACGAAAATGAATCTACGAGTTACGTCATAAATTGCCAGATTTTATGACGTCACTCGTCACGCTCTTCCGTCCCGTGATTTGCTGCATAAAAATCACAGTTCCTTACCATTGTCTATGTAGGCGCGCTGTGTTAGAATTAAGAAATAGATCAGCTCTAGCAGTGATTCGTTTGGAGGTCAGTCATAGGGTAGATCAAATCCTGAGCGCGTAGCGCGAGCGATTTATCTTCTTACAACCGACCGACCAATTGTGATATATTACTCAACAAATCACGCAACAGAGCTGATTTTTTCGATTCCAACACCCTGAAAGTCGACTAAATGCTGTTGTTTCCTTCATATTCTCTGAACATTCCGCCATTGTTTGAAGAAATCCCGCCAACATGTTTGACTGTAACGCATGCAGCTACCTGTTTTGTTACGTATTTAATGCGTGAAAAAGCCATTACTCAGTCTAACGTCAAAGAAACGATCAATGGCGTCGCAAAACGTCTTAAAACGGCGGCTCTTTGCGTCACGCTTTTTCGCCTAGTGATTTGTCACTCAAAATATCACTGGATTTTACCATTGGCTATATAGGCGACCAGTGTTAGAATTCAAAATAAAATAAGGCAAGCATTATCTCAGCCAGCAAAGCATGTCAGACCAACGTCGGGCCGACAGCGATACGACGTGTCGCTTTCGGCCCGACGTTGGCCTGCTATTTTGTACTAGCTGTGCGCGCTCATACGCTCATGCGCATTTGATGAACATAAATTGGAGAATATTAACCCTTTTTGTACAAAATGGAATCTTCCTCCTTATATATAGCAGGAGTCCATTCCAAAATTAAGGGGTGTCAGGTTGTGTTTTCTTCAAATTGATTTGGAAAATGACTGAACTTCTAGCAAACTGTGTAGGCCCTGATCAGACGCCGCGTTCTGCGGCGTCTGATCTGGGCCTGCACTGTTTACCAATTACCCGTTTTGGGGTTTCTGGTACTCAATGGGTTAAGGACCTCTGCTCAAATAAACATCATTAAAATTTTTGTTCACCTGAAAAAAGTTATAAGGCATGTTATCTTAATGCATCATGCTGAGGTGTCCCGATTTTAGGGTAATTGCCAGTTAAGGGAAATTGAGACAGCTCTTTAGAAATAATACACGTATTTCTGTTCTACCTGTTAATCGGGGTCAACTCTTTAAGGGGTGTTTAGTTGTTTGATTTGAGGTTTAACGTCCCCGTCAACACAGTATAGGTCATTTTGTAGACGTTTCTTTCAATTTTTGGGATTTTTACCCGGCATTGAGATGAAATGACATCTGAAGTCCCGTCGCCCAATGAAACCAGTAGAGTTTATAAGCACGGACGGACCGACTCGCACCGCATTGCCTGGGCAGACTTAGATCCTCAAGCGGTTTACCAGTACTTGTGTGCGGGTAGGTTTAAGCTCTGCGTGGAAGCATCATTAAAGCATCATGGGTTCAGCCCATCTATTTCTTCAAGCCCCGATTGGCGGGGGCCTACTCTTACAGATATTCCTTTACGAGTAAGGCCCCTTTTCTAGGGGGAAATTGCCCTCTCCCTTGTGTTCCTCCTAAATGTCTCAGCTTACATTTAGTAAAGCTTATTTTAACAAAGTAAATACTATCCATATTTCAAACTGCGAGCATAACCGGTTGCTTTTGAGGTCTTCTGAAAAGATGTTGTTTGATAATAGAAAATAATTTAAACCTACGCCTAGAGACATAATTTAGATGGAAAGGGGGATAAACCTTTTAGGTCGTTTATCACCAAAAAGAAAAATCAAAGCGCCAAAGGCACTGAAATGACAGATTCTACGAGAAAATCAAAAAACTTACAGACAACCTTTCTAAAAAGATCTTAAAAGTGAAGATTTTGATAAGAAGCGCGTTCTGCAGCGTCCGAACTTGGTCTACACTGTTTGCCAAGCTCACCCTATGATTCCAGGATGACCCTCTTCAGTCTTATGGAATACCCTGATCTCTTTGCGGCTATTTTCTGCAAGAAAAAGGTTATTCCGAGAAGTCAGTGATAGTCACGTAGACGTTAGCTCTGAATCGCTTTTTTATTAGTAACTTCGGGTCGAATGCCAAACAATCAACCCAAAAATAGCCGGATCGTTTGTCAGTCTTGGTTACATGTAAGTGTTATCTGTAAAATCTGCACTTGAAAAAATGTTCGATCTGGCAAACAATGTAGACTAAGATCAAACGCCACAGAACACGGTGCTGATCTTGTTCTACATTTTTGCATCAGTTACTGAACTTCCGTTAAGTTTAAACGGATCAGTCCAAGTCCTCGTTCATGACCAGCCTGCATTTAGAGACAATCGGCATGAGTGTTGTCAGTGCTTTGATTTCTTCACTGCCTTGAAATTCTGGAATGTACTCTTCCATCACTGAAGTTGGGCTCGTCCATTCTGCTAAATATGGCACCTAGAATTATATCACAGGACCTACACTGTTTGCAAAGGTATCTGTACCATATTCCAGGGTTGAAAGGGACAGCCTTTCTCGCAAAGTCTGATATACACCTAGTTGTAACTGACCCAGACTTGACCTCAAATGTCGGAAAACCCATTAATATTCTGGTCTGCAGCTGACCGGCTGGTCTTTAAGGATTAAAATATTGACAGCAGTGTAAAACCTGAGCAGACGTCTAAGCAGATGCCGCATTGATCTATGTATACTGTCTCGCATGATGCAGCTGATTCATATGAAGTGCTGAATATATTCTCTGAAAGGTAAGATAAAATCGTCATGTCGTCTGCTTCAAAAGGTTGTATTGCGATTATAGGATGTACAATTTTGATAACTGCGCCTAACCGGACTACATTTTTGTGCGGACTCATATTTCTTTGGCGGTCAAAGCCGGAAGAAAGTCGTAAGAAAGCCGGAACTACTTTACAACACGCAGGATAGCTAGAGATGACAGATAGAATCTGTCATTAATTACATGGTTAGTCCGGGTGGTGTTTCATGTCAAAAAGTTTTAAAACATTTTTTCTCACGATCTTTTCGCTTCATTTCTGAAACGTAGCTGAAGATCTTAACAGAAATAATATACTTTTAAATCATTATATAGTCGGCCCCAGCCCATCGGGGCTTGAAGAAATATATGGACTGCATGATGCTTCCACGCGGAGCTGAAACCGACCGCATACGAGTACTGGTAAACAGCTTAGAGCATCTAAGCCTGTCCAGGTAAAGCGGTGCGAGTCGGACCGTCCATGCTTATAAACCCTATTGGTTTCATTGGGCGACAGGGCTTGAGATGTCATTTCATCACATTGTCGGGTAAAAGTCCCGCAACATTGGCAGCAACGTCTCCAAAATTACCTTTACAGTGTTAACGGGGACGTTAAACCTCAAATCAAACAAACAAACCAAAACATGTGCGGAAAATTCCTATATTAACACCTACTTTAGGACTGTTCAAAAGTGGTCTTTAAGAGCATTTTTGAACAGTCCCAAAGGTGGTGCCTGACCAGAAGATACTACTACTGTAAGAAAACACAAAGAAAAAATATCTGCATCCTTCTAAATAAGCTTTTTTAACCAGAATTTGTCTTTATTTTAGGTGGTCTTAACAGCGGAATATCACTGTACTTATGCTGTATTATAAATCATTTTTTTTTTTTTTTTGGTTTTTGGTTTTACGGCCCTTTCAAGATTATTTCACTCATATCGAGCCGATCGTTAATCAGAGGTGGGCGAAAACCGGAGTACCCGGAGAAAAACCACCTGACCTTCCGTTGCAGAACTTGGCGTCTCACATGTGACCCGAGCGAGGCTCGAACCACAGCGGTGAGAGACCTTATGATCGAGAGTCAGCGCTCTTAACCACTAGGCCACGGAGGCCCGTTGTAAGATAAATCACATTTGTTTTTCTTTCTTTCCAACTTTCTTTCTTTTGTTTGTTTCAATTGAGGTTTAACGTCCCCGTCAACACTATTAAGGACATTTTTTGGAAACGTTGCTTCCAATTTTGTGGGACTTTTACCCGACATTAAGATGAAATGACATCTCAAGCCCTGCCCCCAATGAAACCAAAAGATTTATATGCATTGGACTCATTTCTTAACAGGGACAGGCTTAGTCCCAAGCAGTTACCAGTATTCATGTATGGTCAGTTTCAGCACCATGTAGCCCAGTCTGTTTCTCCCAGCCCCGATCGTCGGGAGCGGAGACAACTTCATCTAGTCAAAGTTCACTAGTTTAAGCTAGTCATATGTACTAGCTTAATAGTCAAATGTACTGGTGTGACTGTCAAAAGTACTAGCAAGCATGGTCAGGATTACTAGATTCTTAGTACTGATTACTAGATGAAGCTAGTCAAATGTACTAGGCTAAGTAAAGCTAGTCAAGTTGACTAGTTTTTTCTAGTCAAAATGATTGACTAGGTCTTCCTAGTCACATCGACTATTTTGCATAGTGCTTTTTTGGACAATCATATTGACTAGGTTCCTTAGTCGGCATGACTATTTTTTTTCTCAGTGTCTAGGGTATATAGCTGGACACGCACACCCGTTAACACGACACGTATACATATCTACTTCCACAGTAATCAATAGTTACCAAGATTGTTTGTTTGATTTGATGTTTAACGTCCCCGTCAACACTATAAAGGTCATTTTGGAGACGTTGCTTCCAATTTTGTGGGACTTTTACCCGACATTAGATTAAATGACATCTCAAGCTCCGTCGCCCAGGTTTATAAGCATGGACGGTCCGACAAGCACCGCTTTGCCTGTGCAGGCTTTGATAATCTAAGCGGTTTACCAGTACTCGTGCGCGGTCGGATTCAGCTCTGCGTGGAAGCATAATGAATCACATTTATTTCTTCAAGCCCTAATGGGCGGGGCCGGAAAAGTATAACATTGTTTATAATATGTTATAATTGGCGGTATCTTGAATGATGTGGTATTTGAAAGAAATACGAACGCTATTGTATATGTTTTGAAACACATGCAGTATGAAATACATTCTTATTAATATTATTTCTATAAAATATGAAATATAATGTTGTCATGATTTTTTCTATCTTTTTTTTTTTTTTTTTTTTTGTTTTTGGTTTTGGTTTTACGGCCCTTTCAAGATTATTTCACTCATATCGAGCCGATCGTTAATCAGAGGTGGGTGAAAACCGGAGTACCCGGAGAAAAACCACCTGACCTACCGTTGCAGAACTTGGCGTCTCATATGTGACCCGAGCGAGGCTCGAACCACAGCGGTGAGAGACCTAATGATCAAGAGTCAGCGCTCTTAACCACTAGGCCACGGAGGCCCGTTATTTTTTTTTCTATCTTATATCTCCCTGACTCATTCACCAATTCCAGATTTGTTGAAATATCGGTTTTATACCTATTTTCACAATATTCGTTCGTCGTTCATTCGTTCAGGTTTAGCCAAGAAAATAGAGACATCCTTGTTTCAGTTATATATAGTGATATGCAGTGGCTATCCAGTTCAAAATGAGTCATTGGGGCGGTTCTAACAAGTACCCACAACCCATGTCTTTGAGCAGAGATAAGACAAATCATGTATGCGCCTGTAAATCTGTTTTCTCTATATGGGTCCCGTCAAGCGATTTTGGTACTTATCGCCTATGCGAGCAGCAAAGGTTCAAGCGAGCCTGCGCATCCGCGCAGCCTCGCCAGAACCTTCGCTGCTCGCTCATACAAGCAGTGAATCAAGAGGAACCTTCAGACAGAAAGCCATATCCCTGTCCCCTCTGAATGACTGGGCATGCGCAGTTAAAATTTGTCATGACGGAATGCTCGAAGACACAAATTCGCTTGGCGGGGCTCATATAAAGTGGGTTTTAGATGGGTGTTCATTACATGGACGTGTTAACATAATGAGAAGCTAATCCTGAACCACTAGAAGTAGCATTTTACATTTTTGGAGGCTGTGGTTTTACGGCCCTTTCAAGAGTTCACTTAGATCAAGCCGATCGTTAATCAGAGGTGGGCGAAAACCGGAATACCCGGGGAAAAAAACGTAACTCACTTTGACTCGTACTAAGTTCTACAGTTGTCACGTCTTCTCGTAGGAATGTCGTGCATGTAGCCAACTCGTGATATCTCGGCATATATATCGTACTTTGTCGCGGACTCGTGAATAACTCGCAGCAACTCATAGTATGCCGTAGTGCTAACAGCAGTTTGATATTCTCCAATATATGTTCATCAAATGCGCATTAGCAGCCATAAGGCTAAAAGCTGGCCTTTTTTATTTTGAATTCTAACACTGGTCGCCTATATAGCCAGTCGTTAAATCCAGTGATATATTGAGTGACAAAAAAGGTTAAACTCGAGAGATTACGAGATTTTCACGACATGCTACGAGTTATTGAGTTAAATTCCGCCTACTTTGACTTCGAGTTGTCTCGTGTTTAAAGTGTTCAAAAAATTACCGTAGGCTCTTCCAGACCCGACAAGCTACGAGTTGTGGCGTGTTGAGGACTGATGCGTACGGCAATCGCCGACATATGACGACATCACTACGTCATGCTACGAGTTATTAGCCCGAGACAACTCGTGTCCACACGACAGGGGTAGTACATTAAACAGTACATTAAATGGAGAGGGCCCCCACAATCGGGGCTTGGAGTAATAGATTGGGTTGCATGGTGCTTCCACACAGAGCTGAAATTGTCCGCACATGAGTACTAGTGAACCGCTTAGAACGACTAAGCCTGCCCAGGCAAAGTGGGGCGAGTCACATTACGCAAACACGCCTATACAAATACATTGCCACCTTTATCGCCGAAAAAATGAAAATTTAATGATGAAAAATTGTGATATTTTGCTTATTTCTGCTCCAAATATAGATTGTGGGCACTAGTTAGAACCGCCTCATCGATGCGTTTCGAACGAGTACCCACAATCAATATTTTAGAGCAGAAATAAGCAAAATATGGTTTACCCCTGTAAACCCCAGTTTTACTATATAAAAGTGGGGTTCTAGGGGGTCAAATTATACAGGCATGTTTTCGTGATGAACGGCTCAATTCATATCCATTGGGCGGCAGGTCTTTATATGTCATTGAATTTCAATAGCGGGCAGAAGTCCCGCAGAATTAGAACCAGCGTCTCCAAAATGGCCTAAGTAGTGTTGACGGAGACCTTAAACCTTAATTTAAACAAATAAAAGGAGTGAATGGAAAATTGATATTTTATTTCTTCATATAGACATTAACGTCATTGTAATTGTCACATTTGCATATAATGGACACGTACAAACAAGCATTTAGGACAGCTGTATTTATTGTATTTATTTATTTTACCATTACGAAAACACGTGGCCTAGTCGATAAGAGCGCTGACTCTTAATCATTAGGTCTTTCACCGCTGTGGGTTCGAGCCTGGCTCGGATCACATGTGAGACGCCAAGTTCTACAAAGGAAGGTCAGGTGGTTTTTCCCTGAGTACTCCGGTTTTCGCACACCTCTGATTAACGATCGGTTCAATATGAGTGAAATAATCTTGAAAGGGCCGTAATCCCACCCCCACCCCCCCCCCCCCCAAAAAAAAATCACGCCTATACAAATACACTGTAAAGTTTACCACCGAAAAAAATAAAATTTTAAGATTTCTTATTTCTGCTCAAAGTATAGATTCTGGGTACTCGTTAGAATAAGGGCTTGGCATACATGTACCTTGGCACATTCGGGTTAAGATATTTGTCAGTGTCAAACCGGAACAACTTGTATGCAAGACCTGTCGTTTCTGGATATAACCATTGTAGGGTCCATGGCATTGGAATGAGATCGAAATTAGGGTCTGCTGCGTGAGAGTCAAACACCGACGAAACCCCTATATTCTCCATATGGCGATAACATATGCACATCACGCAAACACGCGTATATAATTTTGACCCCATGGACCCCGTTCTTATATAGTAAAACTTGGGTTTTCAGGGGTACAAATTATTTTTCTTATTTCTGCCCAAAAACATAGATATTGGGTACTTGTTAGAACAATCAATGTTTTGAGCAGAAATATGAAAAATATTAGGATTTTTATCTAAAAATTTTATGTTTTGGTGGTAAAATTTTATCAGTTTTGAATAGGCTTGTTTTCGTATACATAATGATGCACTAAAATGATGTCTTTCCTATCTCTATATAGACATGTAGCTCTTTTCATATGGGATTTTTTTATTCTTTTCTTTTTTTTCTAGATAATCATGGATTGTTGGTTCTCGTTAGAACAGACCTAAGTAATGAGGCGGTTCTAATGAGTGCTTACAATTACGTGTATGTGTTTGACCCAAATTAGGAAAGATAATTCTTGCACACCAGACAAGCAGATCCGTCATTTTACCCTGGGATAGAAATTTATGTTCTGACCCTGGTGTTCCGACCCAGGCAACTAACATAAATGCGCTTCAATTCAATTCAACTGCCGGAACTACTTCCGCTTTACTTTTATTTTGTAAACAATATACATGTGCGAGCTGTCAAAGTTAACCGGAGCTGTTGTGCAAGAAAAAGAATCCAATATGGGGTTCTGTTGTAGATGGGCGTTTCCAACCCTCGGGATGACCGTGCTGAGCGGAACCTCGGCGTAGCCTCGGTTCCGCTCAGCACGGTCATCCCTCGGGTTGGAAACGCTCATCTACAACAGAATTCCATATCAGATTCTTATAAGAATATCCCTTAAGAAGGGTATTCCTTAGACGGACTTGTTAACCTGATGTATTTGTGGTACTCGTATTACATGTACATGGTTATGTACTAAATGAAATTTCCCGCCTCATACACAGCAGAAGTCCATTTCAAAATTAAGCGGGGCCCGGTTGGATTATATTAAGTAACATTTAGAAAAATATTTAAACAGTTTTGAAAAAGTGAAGACCCTGATCAGATGCCGTTCTGTGGCGTCTGATCTTGGATTGAGCTGTGCCAGTGTCCCGTTTTGTGGTTTCGCGTTTACATTACGACATCACACCCGTGCCACATTTTCACACCTCCAGTATGGCTACCTGTCTGAGGAAAATCCATGATATTGTGCTTATTTATACAGCAAACATAGGTTGTGGGTGCTCGTTAGAACCGCCTCATCGAGGCGGTTCTGACGAGTACCCACAACCTATGTCTTAGAACAGAAATAAGAAAAATAATGTTTACCCCCGTAAACCCCAGATTTCTCTATATAAAATGAGTGACAGTCAAAGATATGCTTCCATTGTTGGAACATTTTTTCTCTCGTTGTAGAAAGAAGCTGTTGGTAAAAGGGACAGCATTATACCCGCTCCGCCGGCGTCGGCTTTTGGCGACGACGAGGAAGATTATCGCCGGGTAACAAAACAGCAAAAATCCAACGAGAACAAGGCTGCCTCGGGACAGAAAGATGAAGCTGTCAGCTTTGGGACCGCAACATTTTCTAAAGCGCCCAAAGGCATCGAAGATCTGGTAATTTTTTTGTTTGTTTGTTTGTTTGCTTCTTTTTTCAGTTTATTATTGGGGTCGCCGGATCATATAGAGAAATCTGCTTCAGTTAAGTAATGTCCCCTGTTTGCCTATGTAAATCACAAAATTTTCAACTTGCTTCGGTACACAAAGCATGCTAGAAACGCAGATTGTGTCTTATATATTATAGGGAAGCAATTTCCACATTTCTCATTTTTATTAAAATTGTATGTGTTAAGTCTGGAATGTATTCAACATAAAAAATACTTATAATAGAAATATGAGTGAGAGAAATAATAGAAATTTGAGATTTACGTCATACGGAGACGGGATCTCGGTTTCATCCGAAAGTCTGGAGAAGCCCAGGATCGATCCTGTGATCCCTAGTTTACAAGACGAGCAGCGTAACCACTACACCACGGAGGCTTCTATAATAGAAATGTGTGAACATAAAATGATACGCATAAATTGTATGAAAATGCAGTTCTATGCATTTCGCATCAATTTCCCTGATAATTAGATTGAAAATCTGAAACACCAGGGAAGCAACAAACATTCTTTAAATTTTTACGGAAAAGATATCACCTTGAAGGGCAAAGACTGAATTTTAATGTAAACACTTTTGTGCCACTTTCCAGAAAAAAATATATATTAAATTAAACGCATTTAGCGCATTTCGTCAGTTGGTTTTGTCTGCGGATAAATTTGACATAAGTAAGTAAGTAAGTAAGTAAAGTCTTTATTTTACGAGGGTCACAAATTTAGCATAGGAGCTAATCTTCCATGAGGCCCTCAAAAATCCCCACATGGAATATAAGTACTAGTACTAAATGTGTTACGCTCTATAAAGCTTACAACCTCGCTGTAGAGCGCTGTGGTGCAGTGGTAAAGCATCGGATTTGAGATCGAGAGGTAGCCGGTTCGATCCTCGCAAGCGCCACATGTTGTTTCCTTGAGCAAGAAACTTTATCCCCATTGCTCAGTACTGGTTCCTACCCAGGAAAAGAGGGCCACATGGAATATTAGTACTAGTACTAAATGTGTTACCCTCTATAAATAAGGTCGATTATTATTATTATTATTATGATTATTATTATTATTATCCACAAGCTTGCCAGTCTTCAGCCGGAATGCCCATAATGCAACAAGATATGAACCTCAACGGACTGCATTGAAACACAGGCTGATCCGAGTCCTTGCGTGTTGATCATATGAGCCCCGCCAAGCGAATTTGGGTCTTCGAGCATTCCGTCATTACACATTTTAACTGCGCATGCCCAACCATTCAGAGGGGTCAGGGATATGGCTTTCTGTCTGAAGGTTCCTCTTGATTCACTGCTTGTATGAGCGAGCAGCGAAGGTTCTGGCGAGACTGCGCGGATGCGCAGGCTCGCCTGAACCTTCGCTGCTCGCATAGGCGATAAGTACCAAAATCGCTTGACGGGGCCCATATGGTCTTGCACGTTTTGCTCTGCGCCGTCTGAAATCAGTAATCATTGGTTTTATTATGTGGCCTCAGAGAGAATTTATTCAGCCGTTTGAAAACGTGGTCTAAGCGCAGTGAAGATACAGTTTAAGAGCTGCTCTCGCCTCTGCGAAATGTGCTATATGTACTAATTCTGCTATTAAACCGCAAATCAAACAAAAATCTACTCTGGCCCAATGTCCTCTAGAAAGAGACCACCGTTGGAACGTCAATGAATAATTTACAGATACTATTTTTCCTCAGTTTCAATTTAATTAATTTCTAATAGTACATTACACCCTTAGCAGTAGTCTGACCTTATCCTTGCCTCATACGGTTTCGGTGACATAATTACCAGTCAATGGCATATTCGACACAATAAAGTACGGCCCCGCCCATCGGGGCTTCAAGAAATTGATGGGCTGCATGATGCTTCTACGCAGAGCTGAAATCCGACGGCACACGAGTACTGGTAAACCGCTTAGAGGATCTAAGCCTGCCCAGGCAAAGCAGTGCGAGCCAAACCGTCCATGCTTATAAACCCTATTGGTTTCATTGGGCGACAGGTCTTGAGATGTCATTTCATCTGAGTGTTAGGTAAAAGTCCCACAAAATTGGAAGCAGCGTCTCCAAAATGACCTATATAATGTTGACGGGGACGTTAAACATCAAATCAAACATATCAAACAAAATTTAAGTATAGGACTGCATCATGGCGCTGACATACACTAAAACGTCAATGAATATTTTACAGATACCTTTTTCCCAATTTCAATTAAAATTGCACCCTTAGCAATTGCCTGACATTATCCTTGCCTCATATGATTTCGGTGACATAGCTACCAGTCAACGGCATATACGACGCAATTAAGTAGGGTTGTCATGTTTTCCGTAAGTAGCATAAGTGTAGTAGTCGCAGATGCGGTTGAATGGGTGGAGCAGTGAAGGTGTTGTCAATATATGTCAAATTGACCGATTCCACAGAGGATTCGGTAGAGTGTCTTTCGCATGCGTTTTGCAAGCGGACCAAATGGCCATATACACCACAGCTTTGTGTTACAAATCAGAATAGCTTCGCGTTGTCAATCTTACCTGCGACTACTATACGACAAGTGTAGAGTGACCCAATGCTGACATTTGCACTTGTCCAAACTCGTCATACTATACGAGGACTGTTCAAATATGAATGCAAATAAGCACATAAAAATGATTCCGTGACAGATTTCGATGAAAAATATATTTTGTCCCCTTTAACATATATACAAACTTTCAGTCTTCTGATCCAATCATTGAATGCATTTTGGTAGTCTTTTCGAGTATACTATGAAGGCACTGGAATATTGCAGAACCGAGGTGTTTGAGCTGTACAAATTTTCGACCAGAAAGGTATTTTTTCAGCCGCGGGAACAAAAAAAAATCACATGGGCCAAGGTCAGGGGAATACGGGGGAATCCTGCTTCAGATAGTCTTGCACAATGAACGCCTTGTGCGAGGACGCATTGTCATGTAGCAATCTGACATTGGCCAAACCAGTTGCGGGTCTTCGTTCCTTGAAATATTTCTTCAATTTTCTGAGAACTTTATTCTTGTAATACTTCGCATTTACAGATTTGCCTTTAGGCACAGCAACCTGTATAGCAGGGCCCTGATTTGAAAAGAATATGGCATACATTACCTTCTTGACGCTCATGGTCCGCTTTGCAGTGCATGGTCTTTTGCAATACTTTGTTGCCCATATTTTGTTCTGAATCTTTCGTTTTGGCTCAAAAAAGTGAACCCATGTCTCGTCACCTGTGACGACATTAGCAAAAGACCGTGCATTGTAATTTGGAAACTTTTTAAGCAACTTCTTGGCGCACTGAACGCGTGTCTTTTTCTGCTCATCTGTCAACAGATGGGGAATCCATCTAGCAAAGATCTTTCTCATTTTCAAATCCCGTTTCAGAATTGTATGAGCTGATCCTAATGAGATGCCAACCATAATAGCTATTTGCCTGGTTTCAAATCCCGTTTCAGAATTGTATGTGCTGATCCTAATGAGATGCCAACCATAATAGCTATTTGCCTTGTGGTGTATCGTGCATCGGTAGCAACTATTTCTTGCACTCTAGCAACCATCTTGGCAGATGTTGCTATTTTCGGCCGACGATCATGTGGTGCATCTTCTGTTGAGCCTAGCCCACAGCTGAATTTCTTACACCAACGAAAAACTGTCGGAAAAGACATTTCATTATGCCCATAAACCGAACATAATTCATCATAAATGTCTTTGCACCGTATACCAAGAATACAACGATTCTTAATATAGGACCGTATTTCAACGGCGTACTCTGACCTTCTTCCAACCATGTTTTGTATTAGTATACAAGAGTAGACAGTGTTAATCGAACGATATACATGGCTAAAGTGCACGGATTTTAACAGGTTTGGTATGAATGTATAGGTAAAATGTTTTTCTACGCTGTGATATTAATTTCCAGGTGATTTTCGCATTAGTGCATGAGAAAACGTTCTACTTGCATTCATATTTGAACAGTCCTCGTATTTTATGTAATAAGCTTGTGTTATCTTTAAGACGACCCTTATTAATATGGGGTCTATTTTTAAAGAAAGGAATTTGTTCCTGAGGCGCAATTTCTTTTCTGTAAAAGACGACCGCATTTTTTGGAAGGCTTGTTGACCAGAATTGCTAACCGGAAGTCACAGCAATCTTCTCCTTTAGAAAATGTTTGAAAATATGTCAAGTGTATGCATTCTCCTTAATTCTCCCCAGAATAAACAGGCAGAGATAGACCGGAAGAGTTCTATGATAGAAGACAATCAACATAATGGCGATGCTGACTCATCCGAGCAGTCTCCGGACCAGTCGGACCATTCTGAGGAACTGGGTCACGTGTCAGACCCAACCGGAAGTTGGCAGAGGTTCGCGCAGACGAAGTTTCAAGTGAAGGCGTCTCACAGTTATTGCTGCGCGGCGCTGCAGCAGCCGCTGTTACCAAAACGAGACAAAATGGATCATCTCGTGAGTGTTCAGATAACCTTTCATATTGACATCAGCGCTATGTACTGAAGAATGATGTCATTAACCAATTTTGTACCTGAAACCCCAAACCGGGTACCCTGGCAAACAGTGCAGGCCCAGATCAGACGCCGCAGAACGCGGCACGCCGCGTCTGATCTGGGGCTACACTGTTTGCATAAAGTTTAGCCAGTAAAATAAAATCTAAAGAAAACGCAACCTGATACCCCTTACCGTTTTGAAATGAAATCCTGCTATATACATATAAGGAGGAAGATTTCATTGGTACAAAATGGGTTGTGCGAGGACTGACGTACATTTCAGTTCAGTACGACAAGGAAATAGGTTATAAACATCAGTGTGAACAATAACTTAAGGAGTGAAAAACAACATTTTGTAAAATGATTAAAACCAACATTTTCTTGAGTGCTACCGGTTTTATCTGGAACATTGTCCATACGGGCTTTTCCACTAACAGACAGGCTAACAGACAGGATGAAATATAAGGTCATCACGAAAACACGCCTATATTATTCTGAGCCCATTGAACCCCACTTTTATATTGTGAAACTGCGTTGTACAGGGGTAAACCTTATTTGTCTTATTTCTGCTCTAAAATATAGATTATGGGTACTCGTTAGAACCGCCTCGACGAGGCGGTTCTATCGGGTACCTACAATCTATATTTTGAGCAGAAATAAGACAAATATCGCAATTTTTCACCGTAATTTATTTGGATTTTTTTCAACAGTAACGTTTACAATGCATTCGTATAGACGTGTTTTCGTAATAGAAAGGGATAAGTGTCCTTATTTGCCAATGCATTGCTTAGAATCGCCTCTTTGAAGGGATTATAATGAATACCAAAGCATGGAAAACTGAAGATAATTATCTTTTAGTTATCATCAAATGCCTGCTTATTATCTACAGTAACCCGCTTTATACCGGGGATGGCCCCCGCCCATCGGGGCTTGAAGAAATAGATAGGCTGCATGATGCTTCCTCGCAGAGCTGAAACCGACCGCACACGAGGACTGGTAAACTTCTTAGAGGATCTAAGCCTGCCCAGGCAAAGCGGATCGGGTCGGACCGTCCATCTCAAGCCCTGTCGCCCAATAAAACCAATGAGGGTTTATAAGCATGGACGGGCCGACTCGCACCGCTTTGCCTGGGCAGGCTTAGATCCTCTAAGCGGTTTACCAGTACTCGTGTGCGGGTCGGTTTCAGCTCTGCGTGAAAGCATCATGTAGCCCATCTATTTCTTCAAGCCCCGATGCGCGGGGGCGATAAAATTTTACTGTACATAGATTATTATCATATATAAACTGTAATAAAACACTCTGTGGATTCAGCATCTGATACTAATGTCCCTGGGGAGAAACTGTTAACTGGGTGCCTTTAAATCGACCAGATGCAAATCTCCGGAAACCGCTGTCTCTATGGAGGTAATAGAGGAGTTGGTTGCTCTCCTCTAATAAGCTCTCGGGTTAGACACTGATCAAACGCCGCTTTCTGTGACTTCTGATCACAGACTTTTTTGTTCACCAGAGTGTTTTTGGGGACGTTAGACGTTATATGGGATGACGGTATCATTAACGGTATTGGCAAATTTGCAGAAGATACCGGCAAAGGGCAACCTGGAATATGTTTGGTTGGCTCCGGTTCTCCAAAACAACTCGCGAGGCAAATCTCATATGTAACTTATGGACGCCGAAAGTGTATGCTTACATAGAGGATATTTGATTTTTTCAGTGTAAGATCGAATTTTATTTCATCGAATGAACACCAAAACTGTTATTTTCACGAGTGGCGTAGCCACGAGTGAAAATAGCAGTTTTGGTGTTCATGAGTGAAATAAAATTTGATCTTGCACTGAAAAAATCAAATTTTCTGTTTCTTACATGCTTCAAAAGGCAATATTTAGCGTCTTTAATGGTGTCGCTCACATTCGGAGAAAATTATCTTTGTTCCTGTTCGTTTCGCGTCAATTTGGTGGTGTCCATCGTGTTTAGTGGGTATACTATTGGGTGTAAACTGAAAGTTTGCACCTGAGAAATGGCCTGGGATGGTATTATTATGAATGATTAATGAAATAATTGAGAGAGCAGTTTTCCAAAGAAGTTGCTGGCATGTCTAACGTCGCGCGACAAAAGACGTGACGTCAGCGTCATAAATGACGTCAATAACGTCCCCGTCACACATGAACGGGCTATGCGTCAATTAGAACACATTTCAGTATTGTTCAGTTATCTGACAAAGATAAAATTGAAATTAGAGTTAGATTTGAAGAAAAAAGTAGTCCCAAACAGTGAAAAATAAAAAATCGTAATTTCACTGTTTGAAACAGTGAAAATATCGATTTATATTTCACTGATAAATCTCTATCATTCATTGAAAAGCATGTAAGAAAAAATGTTGCCCCCTTTCATCATCAACTGAAACGTACAGTATGGCATGTGCGAAGGCCACAGTTTTAAGTCTGCTCACCCTTGCAGCTGCATCGAGTAAGGATTCACTGGTGACGATAGCGCCTGCAAAAACTCTGACCAGACCATGCGAATACACAGGCTGATCTGTGTCTTTGGTGGTCGCACATACCGTCTTGCACGTTGTTTTTTCCTATTTTAACTTTTGTCCTGCTGAATAAATTAATTTATAAAATCAGTTTAGCCAAACTCAGTTCTGACTATCCACCGGTCAAATCACTTGATATAATGTTTTTCTTCATTTCACAAAGTGCATGACAAACAGCGTAGATCCAGATCAGATGGCTTCTGAAAACAGTGTAGATCCTGATCAGATGGCTTCTTCCGAAGCCAAGAAGCCATCTGATCTGGATCTACACTGTTTGCAATGGTATGGGTTGTCCTGTTCAGCAGGATACTGAGGGATTACGTTTAAATTTGTTTTAGGCATCACTGGCTACCTGGGTGACAATCTTACGAATTATGGGAGATCTGCCAGAAGCGGACTATGGTGAAAACATCGCCGTGGCTGGGGTAGGTTGTTTTGTAGCCCATCAGGCTAACAAGCCACCTTCGATGAGCCCATCACGAAAACAGGCCTGTATAATTCCCCACTTTTATATAGTAAAACTGGCGTTTACAGGGGTAAAATAGAAGAGACGGCAATGATCAGGAATCGATACAATTAACCCACAGCTCCCATCAGAGACACACAAGGGAAAGAAACACAAACATGAAACAACAGACCCCATATTCGGAGCAGAAATATGAAAAAATATCACATTTTTTCATCTTAACAACTCTGTCTTATGTATAGGCATGTTTTCATAATGCGTTTATACGTTCTTTGAGCTTTATTTGCAATGTAAGAAAGGCAAATATGTTACATTTCGTTTGTTTGATTTGAGGTTTAACGTCCCCGTCAACACTGTAAATGTCATTTTGGAGACGTTGCTTCCAATTTTGTGGAACTTTTACCCGACACTGCAATGAAATGACATCTCAAGCCCTGTCGCCCAATGAAACCAATAGGGTTTATATGCATCGGCCGTCCAACTCGCACCACTTTTCCTGGACATGCTTTGAACCTCTAAGCGGTTTACTAGTACTCACGTGCCGTTGGTTTCTGTGTGGAAGCATCATGCAGCCCATCTATTTCTTCAAGGCCCGATAGGCCGGGGCCTCATTCTTTCTTATGTAAGAACAGCAAACATGTTCCATTTTAAAAGCCTGAGCAATACCTCTGTTCTCCAACAAAATAATTCTACATTCAGTGACATAACTTTAGATCTAGATTTAGAATATTCTATGACAATTATGGCAATTGTATGCCGTAATCACTTCGTATAAATACAGCTTATCATGGAATATGATCGAAGTTAAATATACGTTTACTCGTAATTTGAAATGAGTATGCGGATGTACATGTAAACGCGTCCTTAGCCCTTTTTGTACCAAATGGAATCTTCCTCCTTATATATAGCAGGAGTTCATTTCAAATTTAGGGTTGTCAGGTTGTGTTTTCATCAAAATTTATTTGGAAATTGAATGAACTTTAGCAAACAGTGCAGGCCCTGATCAGACGCCGCGTTCTGCGGCGTCTGATCTGGGCCTGCACTGTTTGCCAAGGTACCCCTTTAGGGGTTTCTGGTACTGAATGGGTTAATATTAGACTGCTTTGTTTGTGTTGAGGTTTCACGTCCGCGTCAACACTATTTACAATGTAGGTGATTTTGGAGACGTTGCTTCCCATTTTGAGGGACTTTTACGGAACATTGAAATGAAACATCTCAAGCACTTACGCCCCAAGAAACCGCTAGGGTTTAAAGAGCGGTCCAACACCGACCACTGTCTTGGACAGACTTAAACCTGAGCGGTTTACCACTACTCAAGTTCGGTCGATTTCAGCCCGGCGCGATAGCTCCATGCAGCCAAGTCTGTTTCTCCAAGCCCCGATAGAGTGGATAGAGTGCTGGACTCTGGATAGAGAGCTGAACTCTGAACCACAGGGCCATGGAGAGAATTTTTTATGCAAAGGCGCGAAAACAGGATTTCGCGAAAACAGAAAACTGACCGTTCCAAGGCGGTTCTTCTGTGGCGATTTATTTATGTTGTTGTTTGTTGCTTGCTGTGTGTGTCACTTGTGTCTTTTTATTTTGGATGGCCATATGGCCATTTTGTGGGAAAGTAACTGTCCTTATGGCCTTCCTTTGTTTAGGTTTCCATTATGGTCTGGTCGCTTGATGTTTGTGTTTCTTTCCCTTTGGTGTCTTTGATGGGTGGAGTAAGTTAATTGTATCGATTCCTGATCTTTGTTTTACTTCTACTTTATTTAATCTTAAGGGTACTTTCTGGAACTCTTTCAACTGCTGCAGTCTGTTTAGCTCTTTCACATAAGGAAATGTTTTTGGGTCAAAACCGGCAAAGTTGGAATTGTATTAGCGATAGCGGGGACACTTTGTATTTGCCCTGTCTGTTTTTTTTTTTTTTTTTTTTTTGTTTTTTTTTTTTTTTGTTTTTTTTGTACGTGGACAACTTTAACGTTGGTATTAACTTTTTAACCGTTTGAGATAGAGCATTCATATCTGGCATGTAGGTTCCTTGTGACAAGAGCTTCACATTCATGCAAAACAATTTGATCTGTGACCTTGACCACGATGTGTGACCAACTTTGAAAAAAGGCCTTGCCCGGGGACATATTCGTGTTTCACAAACAAATCTTTCTTGTTTTTAAAACGAAATTTCTTGTTCAATGTTCCTCAGGAGTACTAGCTGGTTCCCTTTTAATTTCTGAGGTCTGTTTGACTCTTTTTTTTTTTTGAAAAAAAAAAGACAATGAAACACTTGTCCATAATGACGTCCTGCTGAGCCCAAATATGCCTTACCTTTCAAACAATGTAGATCAAGATCAAATGGCTTCTGAAGAAGCCATCTGATCAGAATCTATATTGGGATCTACATTGTTCATCACCCAGATAGTGGATTTGTTGCAATCATTTGCATCAAGTAATCTGATTGGTTGATAATCAGTAATGGGTGTAGCTTATTTAAATATTCAGCAGGACAAGGGTTAATTAAAGATTTGTTTTTGTGAATTTCAGCAAAGTAAACCAATTATTCAACTAGTGAGAGAAAACTACCGTCATAAATACGGTAAAAAGGACATAGAAGAAGCCCACAGAAAAATTACAGATCTTGTAAGTAAAATCAGAGAGGATGAACTTAATGAAAATGTTTTTAGTTTGGTTTTATTGTCATTTCAAGATTATCTCACTTAATCATTAACTACAGCACGTGAACAAGTCCGTGAAATGAAGACCCCCCTAAACCCCACTTTATATAGAGAAAACTGGGGTTTACGAGGGTATTCATTAGTTTTCTTATTTCTGCTCCAAGACATAGGTTGTGGGTACTCGTTAGAACCGCCTCAATGAGGCGGTTCTAACGAGTACCCACATCCTATGTTTTGAGCATTTATAAGAAAAATATGAAGGATTTTCATCAGAAAAGTAGCCATTTTGGGGATGTGAAAAATGCATTATGTCGTACGGGTGAGTTATCGTAATGTAAACGTAGAAGAAAACCAAAGGAAAACTATCTGTTGCAGTGATTGGCGTCCCCAGTGTGATTTGAACAAGGAGTGACGTTCAAAACCGCCTACTGCTCCCACGGCAGCAAGATAAAAAAAAAAGGTTGAACCGGGGATAACCCACCCATCACGAAAACACGCCTACATGTATATAATTCTGACCCCCCCCCCCCCCCCTATAGTAAAACTGGGGGTTTATAGGGGTCAGTCTTATTTTTCTTATTTCTGTTCTAAAATATAGATTGTTGGTACTCGTTAGAACCGGCTCGACGAGGTGGTTCAAACGTGTACCCTCAATCTATGTTTTGAGCAGAAATAAGAAAAAATATCGCAATTTTTCATCTGAAAATAGTCATGTTTTGGGCAGTAAAATTTACAATGTATTTGAATAGGCATGTTAGAAATTCAGTCATAATTAATGTCTAGTTTCAAAAGAATGAAGCGATCATTGTTTCATCACGAAAACACGCCTATATAATTTTACCCCCTGGAACCCCACTTTTATGTAGTAAAACTGGAGTTTACAGGGGTAAACCCTTTTTAATTTATTTCTGCTCTAAAATATAGATTATGGGTGCTCGTTAGAACCACCTCGATGAGGCGGTTCTAACGGGTACCATCAATCTATATTTTGTGCAGAAAAAAGAAAAATATCACAATGTTTCCCCTTTAAAGTTTCGTTTTTTTCGGCGGTAAGGTTTACAATGTATTTGTATAGGCGTGTTTTCATAATGCATTCTGATTCTGTTTAAGTCAAGAACAAAAAACGAACCCCCCCCCCCCCCGCCAATTGGGGCTTGAAGAAATAGATGGGCTGCATGATGCTTCCACGCAGAGCTGAAACCGACCCGGACACGGGTTTATAAGCATGGACGGTACGACACTCGCACTGCTTTGCCTGGGCCCGCTTAGATCCTCTAAGCAGTTTATCAGTACTCGTGTGCGGGTCTGTTTCAGCTCTGCGTGGACGCATCATGCAGCCCATCTTTTTCTTCAAGCCCCGATGGGCAGGGGCCGTACAGTGAAAAAAGAGGAAAATGAATGGAAGAGTAGAACTTTAATGAATAACAAAATTCTTTCTCTGCCCTTGCCTAGTGCATGGCCAACAGGCCTTGCCCAGCTGCAAATCAATATCAGTTGGACGCCCCAGTGACAAAGATTCACGACACCTTCGCCTCACCCAACCTGCCCCTTAATCTTAAGGGAAATGGTAACTCCTTCAGGGGAGGTAACTCCTGCAAAAGTATTTTTGTCTCCCAAGTCAATAGGGGTCAACTCTTAAAGGAAATAATTTGCGCCTTAGGAGCAAATTCTTTCCTTTAAGAATAGACCCCTTTTTCGGTGATACTTGGCTTATAGAAAAGCGAATAGGAAGTCCTGAATGTTGTCTCCCTTTGAAAAATGACGGAAAAATCGGCCAGGGGTCCCCATTCCCAATTGAAAGAATTTCTCCTGAACTGCATGCGGTATAATAGTTTTGAATGAGTTGCCTCTCCTGAAATATGTTCAACCCATTTTGTACCAAATCGAATCTTCTTTCTTACATGTATATATATCAGGAGCCCATTTCGAAATTTAGGGTTGTCAGTATGTGTTTTCTTCAGAATTATTTTGGAAAATGGCTTTACGTTTTGCAAACAGTGCAGTCCCTGATCAGACGCTGCGGCGTCTGATCTGGGCCTGCACTTTTTATCAATTACCCGCCCTGTGTGCCAGGCCATGTATTGTGTTTCGGTGTCCGCGGTATTATTACATAAGAATAAATAATGTTTATCGATTCTACAGGAATCGAACAGTTTATGCTCGATAATTGATTTGTCCCCAAGAAACGTTTCACACTTATAGCGAGACACGACAAGCCTGCATCAGTAAAACCAGAATATATATTTGAAATAGGCCATTTGCATTCATTAAAATTTATAGCACCAGGCCACGAGACAGAATGGGAATGACTTAAAGATATATTTTCGATCTGTTGTAAAATTAAGGAAAGTTAGATGTACTCATTGGAATCATCTCATTCAGCCAACATACCTCTTTTAGCACGTCCCTGAATGGGCCTTAATATATGGATATCTTGGGGCTATGGGGTACTCGTGGGACATAAAAATGTGTGTGTGTTTGCGTTTTACGTCCCATCAACAGCTAAAGTCATACGGGAACGGGACCTCGCTTTAAAGACTCATCTGAAAGTCTGGAGAAGCCCGGGATCGAGCCCGCGACCACTGGTTCATGAGGCTAGTAGCATACTCACTACACAACAGAGGCTTCAATCCATGGTTAACGAACCTTCCATAACCAATTTATTGAAATTTTACGGTTGAATCAGGAAACGTTCCCTAATATCATCCCTTATATGTTATTTGTAGTCATGGGAATATTAGGGGTATCAGACCTATTTCTTCATTTTTACTCCATTTTAACAGAAAATCCTGTTACCAAACAGTTCAGGCCCAGATCAGACGGGCGTCTGATCTGGGTCTGCACTGTTTACCAAGGCACCCCTTTAGGGTTTCCCGCCTGCAGTTCTCTATACAAAGTCGGCTTAACAAGGGGTCATGTGACGGATGTAGTTTGCATGACTGCTGTAGAGTATTACAGTAGAGGGCATTTAACATTATACACGAGATCAACAATCACCCACCCCACCACATCTTTAGCTTGCTATGAATATGGGGTAAACTACACCAAGTTGATAATACTCTCTTTTCAAATACAGACGGACATTCGAATACGTTTTGGATCAAACACGCACTGCACTGTTTGGGCTTCCAATGGTTCAACTGGCCAGAGAGTCATGTCTTTATGATTAATAAAGAAAGGTCTGTCAAGCGTACATTTTAGACCGTGATTAGAAATCCCCCCAACACACACACAAACAAACACATAAACTACTAAGTTACACGTATGTTTGGGATCGGCATACTTAACGTTTTTATTATGCCCATTTTAGTTTAAAGATCCTCTAGCCACAGAGATCAAAGGTGTACCATTTCTTCAAGACAACAGAGAAACTATGCTTGAGAAAGTCCAGTATGTCACTTCTATAGGAATATACAAGGCTGATATGAGGTAGGCATTTTAAATACGATAACTGATCATGAGTCGCAAAGTTTATGTAGTCATATCGGCGGATCTTTTGATTATGAAACAGGCCTCTGGCGAGTTTCATCAATTTCATATGAAAGGTTTTCACTGTAAGAAACCGTATATCTTTTAATTTTAAATCGGATACCATCGCGAAAGACGTTAAAAAGAAAACTCCCGACAACACACCCATGCGGCCTTGTGCTTTTTTCAGATCTCCATAATGGCTACTTTTCTGGTGAAAATCCTGGGTATTGTTCTTATTTATACTGCAAACATAGGTTGTGGGTGCTCGTTAGAACCGCCTGCGGTTCTAACAAGTACCCACAACCTATGTCTTGGAGCAGAAATTAGAACAATTATGTATACCTCTGTAAACCCCCTTTTTCTCTGTATAAAATGGGGTTTAGGGGGTCTTCATTTCATGAATTTGTTAACATGATGGTTGTCGTAAACGGCGTCATGTTGTTACATGACGTAATCCACATATTTTTAGTTTGAAAATAAGACTAAGCAGTATTTTTAGCTCACCGTCACGTAGTGACGAGGTGAGCTTTTGGGATCACTTTTCGTCCGTCGTCCGTCGTGCGTGCGTCCGTGCGTCCGTGCGTGCGTCCGTCCGTAAACAGTTTCTTTAAACGACATCTCCTCCTTAACCACTGATCGGATTTTGACCAAACTTCACAGGAATGATCCTTAGCTGGTCCCCTTTCAAAGTTGTTCAAATGGTTCCGGTCCGTTGCACATCTACGTCCTAGGAGCCAAAAATAGATTTTTTTTCACCAAAAACTTAAAAAATCTTCTTCTCTGAAACCACAAGGCCCAGGTCTTTGATATTTGGTATGAAGCTTCATCTAGTGGACCCCTACCAAGATTGTTCAAATTATAGTGCTGGGACCAAAAATACCCCCGCTCCGGGGCCCTTTGGTTTTGCATGGGCTTATATAGGGAAGAGCTTTAAAAATCTTCTTCTCTGAAACCATAAGGCCCAGGTCTTTGTTTTTTAGTATGAAGCTTCATCTAGGGGACCCCTACCAAGATTGTTCAAATTATAGTGGTGGGGCCAAAAATGCCCCCGCCCCGGGGCCCTTTGGTTTTACATGGGCTTATATAGGGAAAATATTTAAAAATCTTCTTCTCTGAAACCGCAAGGCCTAGATCTTTGATATTTGGTATGAAGCTTCATCTAGTGGACCCCTACCAAGATTGTTCAAATTATAGTGCTGGGGTCAAATATGCCCCCGCTCTGGGGCCCTTTGGTTTTACATGGGCTTATTTAGGGAAAATCTTTAAAAATCTTCTTCTCTGAAACCGCAAGGCCCAGGTCTTTGATATTTGGCATGAAGCTTCATCTAGTGGACCCCTACCAAGATTGTTCAATTTATAGTGCTGGGGCCAAAAATGCCCCTGCTCCGGGGCCCTTTGGTTTTACATTGGCTTATATTGGGAAGAGCTTTAAAAATCTTCTTCTCTGCAACCGTATGGCCCAGGTCTTTGATATTTGGTATGAAGCTACATCTAGGAGACCCCTACCAAGATTGTTCAAATTATAGTGCTTGGGCGAAAAATACCCCCACCCCGGGGCCCTTTGGGTTTACATGTGCTTATATAGGGAAAATCTTTAAAAATCTTCTTCTCTGAAACCGAAAGGCCTAGGTCTTTTGATATTTGGTATGAAGCTTCATCTAGTGGACCCCTACCAAGATTGTTCAAATTATAGTGCTGGGGTGAAATATGCCCCCGCTCCGGGGCCCTTTGGTTTTACATGGGCTTATATAGGGGAAATATTTAAAAAAATTCTTCTCTGAAACTGTAAGGCCCATGTCTTTGATATTTGGTTAGAAGCTTCACCCTACAAGGCCCAGGTCCCCCTTTCCCCCCCCCTTATAAAGGGAAAATCTTTAAAAATCTTCTCTGAAACCGCAAGGCCCAGGTCTTTGATATTTAGTATGAAACTTCACCTAGTGGACCCCTACCAAGATTGTTCAAATTAAAGTGCTGGGGCCAGAAATGCCCTCGCTCTGGGGCCTTTTGGTTTTACATGGCTTCTATAGGGAAAATCTTTAAAAATCTTCTTCTCTGAAACCACAAGGCCCAGGTCTTTGATATTTGGTATGAAGCTTCACCTAGTGGACCCCTACTAAGATTGTTCAAATTATAGCCCTGGGGCCAAAAATGCTCCCGCTCCAGGGCCCTTTGGTTTTACATAGACTTATTTAGGGAAAATCTTGAAAAATCTTTTTCTCTGAGGTCTTTGATAGTTGGTATGAAGCTTAATCTTGTGGACCCCTACCAAGATTGTTCAAATTATAGCCCTGGGGCCAAAAATGCCCCCACTGGGGCCCTTTGGTATTACATAGACTTATATATAGGGAAAATCTTGAAAAATCTTCTTCTCTGAAACCAGAAGACCTATGTCTTTGATATTTGGTATGAAGCTCCATCTAGTGGACCTCTACCAAGATTGTTCAAATTATAGCCCTGAGACCAAAAACACCCCTGTCTCGGGGGCCCTTTGGTTTTACATAGACTTATATAGGGAAAATCTTTAAAAATCTTCTTCTGTGAAACCACAAGGTCTAGGTCTTTGATATTTGGTGTGAAATTTCATCTAGTGGACCTCTATCAAGATTGTTCAAATTATAGCCCTGAGGCCAAAAATGTCCCTGCCCCGAGAACCTTTTGTTTTTCATAGACTTATATAGGGAAATCTTTAAAAATCTTCTTCTCTGAAACCACAAGGCCCATGTCTTTGATATTTGGTGTGGAACTTCATCTAGTGGACCTCTACCAAGATTGTTCAAATTATAGCCCCTGCCCCGGGGCCCTTTGGTTTTACATAGTTTTATATATATAGAGATAATCTTTGAAAATCTTCTTCTCTGAAACAGCAAGGCCCAGGTCTTTGATATTTGGTGTGAAGCTTCATCTAGTGGACCTCTATCAAGATTGTTTAAGTTATAGCCCTGAGGCCAAAAATGCCCCCGCACCGGGGCCATTTGGTTTTACATAGGCTAATGTAGGGAATATCTTTAAAAAATCTTTTTCTCTGAAACCCCAAGGCCCAGGTCTTTGATATTTGGTGTGTAGCTTCATCTAGTGGACCTTTGCCATGATTGTTCAAGTTATAGGCTTTGTTGATATTTGGTATGAAGCTTCACCTTTTTAGACCTCCCTCAACAATATGCACATTGTAGCCCTGGGGTCAATAATGGCCCTCCCCGAGGCCCACTTGTTTCTCTTTCATATGGGTCAGGTGAGCGATCCAGGGCCATCATGGCCCTCTTGTTCTTATCACTGTTGCATACATGGATTGAGGTACTCGTTAGAACCGCCTCAGTGAGGCCGTCCTAACGAGTACCAACAATGTGTTTTGGAGCAAGAATGTACACAGTGTATGTTTATTCCTGCAAATCCTACGTCTCTGTATATAAAGCATGTTTATAAAATAGTATTAGCTACAATATACTAAGACTCAATGAACACGCACCACTAGTACTATACCTCAGATTTTAGTTGATTCAAAATATTTCCAGCATGTGATCACGTTTAATGAATTGTCACTAACTTATCCACAGTCTCACTACAGAGTGACAGCATTTTATTGGATGCAGAGATACGGAGATTCTAATAAGCCCACACACCAGAAAAATCAAAATCACATATCCTAATACCGGGTATGTCCACAATTAGCATCAAGTTTTGCTTTACATCGACGCCTCATGCTTCGATATAAACGCTGTATCTGATCTTGTGTGATGTTGTCCCATTCTTCCTGTAGCGCCATGGCAAGCCGCTGACGGTTGATTGGCGGATGACGTCGGCTGTACACACGTTTTCCGAACTGGTCCCAAAGGTGCTCAATCGGGAGTAAATCTGGCGAAAACGCAGGCCAAGGAAGAACTTGCACACCATTTTGAATGTAAAAGACCATGGTTAGCCTCGCAGAATGAACACGTGCATTGTCCTGATGGAATAGCTTAACGTCACCATTATTGCGTAAAAACGGTACACCCTCAGGCTCTACGAGTTCATCCATGTGCCGACGTGCCGTCAAACTGCCATCAACAACGATGCGTTGGCTTTTGTGGCGCCATGAGATCCCTCCCGATACCATTACGCTACCACCACCCCAACGTGACACATGTTTAACACAACAGTCTTGAAATCGCTCCCCACGTCATCGCCATACTTTACGCCGCCTATCAAACATTTCAACACAAAAACGGGACTCGTCCGTGAACATTACACCACGCCAATGCTGTTGTGTCCATCGGATACGTAATCGACACCAATTAAAGCGACTTATTCAACGTTACGTCATCAAAACGTTCCCCCTATACGTCTTATGGCTAGAAATACCGGATTCCTGGAGACGCCGCCGTGCCGAACGTCTTATGAAACATTGGAAATCAGTGTACACCAGATCAGATGTAGCGTCCGATCCGGGTTTGTTATGATACATGAAACTACATAAAACCCACTTTAACACAAAAAATAGACCGAATGTCACTGAAATTGGAGCTCGGAGTATTGACAATATCTTTTATTACATCTATTATTATACTCTATGAATTAAAAATCACTCTTTTTCAAATTTTCGGCCCTTTGCCTTCTTCAGGAATCTATTAATTCATCGAACAACTAAGTGACATTCATCTTTTGATGCTGACACATTGTCAGCATCACAAGATGGATGTCACTTAGTTGTGACATCCATCCATCCTGTGATTCCTGTCAGCATCACAAGATGGGTGTCACTTAGTTGTTCGATGAATTAATAGATTCCTGAAGAAGGCCAAGGGCCGAAAATTTGAAAAAGAATGATTTTTAATTCATAGACTATTTGTTATTTTCCCTGCGGAAATATAATTTAGAAGAATTATTATTATAGATTAGTTAAAGAACGAAAGTACACCTTTTCAGGCAGTCAGACTCTTTAAATAAGATAAAAATATGCTGCAGGTCTACTGGCATAGAGTCTTAGGCATCCGTTGCCTAGTGGGTACATGTACATGAGATAGCCCCATACGTTAATCCTATGTACTTTCACTGCTGTGTGTTCGAGCCTCCATCGGGTCACATATGAGTAGCTAAGGTCTGCATGCCCCGGTTTTCACCCACCTCTGATTATCGATCGTCTGGGAAAAGGTGAAGTAATCTTGAAAGGGCTGTTGGGCCAAGCCATAAAATAGGTTTTATTCTACATTCGTTTGGCCATTTTGTGGGAGAGTAACTGTTCTTTTGGCTTTCCGCTAATGATGTTTCCATTTGGATCTAGTTGTTTCATGTTTGTGTTTCTTTCCCTGTGTGTCTCTGATGAGAACTGTTGGTAAATTGTATCGCTTCCTGATCATTGCCTTCACTTCTATTTATTCTGCATATTTCTTTCAGAGATGAGCTATACTGTCAAGTTTGCAAACAGCTGACCAACAATCCGTCTCGAAACAGCACAGTGAGAGGCTGGGTACTGTTACTTATCTTTGCTGGCAGTTTTACTCCAACAGAAAAGGTAATTAAAATGGGCCCCGTCAGTGAAATATGTTCTTAAGCCATTCTATCCTTCCGCTGATACAAAAAGGGCAGTTGTATGTTTCTGGCGAAAACATGTGCACTGTACTGGTTAACGGCTTACATACCAGGTTGACAAGTCTGTTTAATTAGACCCCACTACACATCACTTTTTATCATATGACGTCGCGTCCGAGAGTGTAATAACGCCATACATTATTTTCGATAATCCACTAGTGGATTAAATATGCAAATTAGCTAGATACGTCCTGTATCGTTACATGTACGACGTCCTTAACGACGTCGCGTTTACTAATGGCGGAATATTGATACTTTTGTAAACAATCGTGAATAAAATGTCATATGATAAATAGAATCTTGCATTCGTGCTCATGTATTATTGAATTCATTAAACTCGTTGAGGAAAAGGAATAAAATGCTCGGCAAGCCTCGCATTTTATCCCTTTTCCTCAACTCGTTTAATAAATTCAATAATACATGAGCACTCATATAAGATCCTCTATATATACAGAAAAAATTGTGTTTACGGGGATATTCCTTATCTTCCTTTTTAGCTCACCTAAGCCAAAGGCTCAATGTGAGCTTTTGTGGCCGCTCGTTGTCTATCGATAGATTATAGAAAAAACCTTTAAACGACTTCACCTAATAGAAAAAGAACTCCTACTTAACCCATTTAGTACACGAAACCCCAAAACGGGTAATTGGCAAACAGTGCAGGCCCAGATCAGACGCCACAGAATGCGGCGTCTGATCAGGGCCTACACTGTTTGCAAAACGTTCAGCCATTTTCCTAATAAATTTTGAAGAAAACACAACCTGACACCCCTGAATTTTGAAATGGACTCCTGCTATTTATAAGGGGGTAGAGTCTATTTGGTACAAAAAGGGTTTACCAGGGGATTGGTTTTGAAATAAGTTCACAGGAATGTTTCTTGGGTGACCCTCTACCTGAATTGCTCAAACTGTTCCACTTGGATGAACAAGATGGCCACCAGAGCTAAAAATAGAGACACCTTTTAAACGAATTCTTCTCCCTGACCAGTGAATAATTTCACAGGGATGTTCCTTGGATGACCTTCTACCAAAATTGCTCAAACGTTTTTGCTCTGATGATTTAGATGACCTGCAGAGCTAAAAGTTGATGAAAAAAACTTTACACGGCTCCCCCTCCTTAACCACTGGATGGATTTTTGAATACTTTCACAGGAATGGTTCTTGGTTGACCCTGTACCAAAATTGCTCAAACCGGTTCCGCTCAGCATGGACATCCAGAGGGTTGGAAACGCCCATCTACAACAGAACTTCATATCAGATTCTTATATTAACCCGATTCGTTGCATATAATTGAGGTTTACAAGAGCAGTCATGACAAGAACTTGTTAACCCTTCTCTTGCTGAATATTCAGTTTAGCCACACCCATTTCTGATTTTGAACCAATCAAATTACTTGATGTAATGTATTCCTACAATTCATAAATTGAATGTCTACAATGTTTCCAAAGAAAGTTGTTGTCGTGAACAACATGATAAGAGTTACCATGATGAATGAAACTATCAAGTCCCGTAAATGCAAAATCTGAATTTTTTTTTCTTTTCAGTTTGCTCAATGTTTTCTCCAATTTCTCAAAGATGGACCAGTAGAATATGCTCAGCGAGTTGATCGGCTGTTGCGAAGAACGTTTGCAGTAGGAACACGTGGTCAACCTCCAAGTTGGCTAGAATTTCAGGTATAACATAAGTATAATTAGCAAATAGTACTAGAAAATTTCTTCTGACATTTGCAGGTAGTGTAACACATGAAACAGGAATCTATTTTTTTTGTTTGTTAAAAAAGTAATGGTCCAGCTCAGGAGAAAAATAATACACATTACATAGGCAACCAGGAAAGGCTTAAGCAAGTTTGAGCCTTTAGTACTTGCAAAAATATAGCAGAGACCTGGGGCCAGGTTTTTAAAAGCATCGTTAGCTTAACAAGCTCGTTAGTGGTCATACGATGGTAGGCTGAAAAGTTCTGAGCCTGACCAAGATCCAATGGTTTGTCCATGCTGAAAGTGCCTTATTTTTCAACATAGTCTCCCTTCTGTCCACACACTTCCTCCAGTGATGCTGGAGTCCTTGGATCCCAGTGGTATAGAAGGTCTCATCTTGGTCCCTGAAAAACTCCTCCACAGCAGCTATCACCTCATCGTCAGACCGATAATATTGCCCAGCCAAGTGCTTTTTCATGTTTGGAAACAGGAAATAATCTGATGTAGCTAGATCAGGTGAATACGGAGGGTGATCAACAAGTGTGAAGCCACAGTCATGCACAGCAGCTATTGCGATAACCGATTTATGAGCAGGCGCATTGTCCTGTTGGAACAAGACCCACTTTGTCAATTTTCCGGGTCGTTTAGCCTTAATTGCTTTTCGCAGTTGCTTAAGCAGATCTGCATAATACTCCCCATTAATTGTTCTGTCCTTTTGAAGTTAATCTATGAATATTATACCCTTGGCATCCCAGAACACTGATGCCATCACCTTCCCTGCAGATGAGACGACCTTTGCCTTCTTTGGAGGGGGTCAGCCGGGGTGCTTCCATTGCATGGATTGTCTTTTGATCTTTGGATCAAAGTGATGAACCCAACACTCAAACTGAGTGACAAAACGGTCGAGAAAACCATCTTGGTCTGCTTCACAAATAGCCAAGTTGGCTTGTGACAGGTTCAGTCTAGTCAATTTTTGGTCAGGCGTCAAAAGCCATGGCATCCATCTGGCGGAAATTGTTGACATTCCTAATTCACTGTGTAGAATGTTCTCTACTCGTTCACAGGAGATGCCAACAGTGTTAGCTAACTGATTCACACTTAAACGCCTGCCATCCATCACTGCCGTGTGCACTTGGCTGATGGTTTCCTCAGTTGTTGCCGTTGTGGGTCGTCCACACCGGTCATCATCTTCAAGGCTGTCCTTGCTCCATCATTGGAGTCTAACTGTTGGTTTTCTTTTGCTCCAGCATTTCAGTGTTTTTTTGCTGTCGAGTCCTCACCGTTGTCTCACCTCTGTGGTTCTTTGATTATTTGTGTTCACAGACATGTTGCACTGATGAGTTAGGAGGCCTCAATGCGGACTGAACAAATTGTGACCACGTAAAATCGATTTAAGCCCCCCAGTGGAAATCTGACCGTTCCAAGGCGGTTCTTCTGTGGCTGTTTATTTATGTTGTTGTTTGTTACTTACTGTGTGTATCACTTGTGTCTTTTTATTTTGGATGGCCATATGGCCATTTTGTGGGAAAGTAACTGTCCTTACGGCCTTTCTTTGTTTAGGTTTCCATTATGGTCTGGTCGCTTCATGTCTGTGTTTCTTTCCCTTTGGTGTCTTTGATGGGTGGAGTAAGTTAATTGTATCGATTCCTGATCTTGGTTTTACTTCTACTTTAAAATTTGCTGCCCACCTTTTCACGGTTGCATACGAAGGAGCATCATCCCCTAATGTAGCAACCATATCGGCATGAATGTCCTTAGGAGCTAACCCCTTTTTATGGAGGTACTTGATGACACCACGATGCCAGATTTTGTTCATTTTCTCAAAAACGTGCTAGTATCAATTTTCAAAGTCTAGAATTTCTACGTTATTGCAGGTAAACTTGAACTCATTTGAGTCAAATACGAGGGTAGGCTGAAACGTTCTGAGCCTGACCAAGATCCAAGGGTTTGTCCATGCTGAAAGTGCCTCATTTTTCAACATAGTTTCCCTTCCTGTCCACACACTTCCTTCAGCGATGCTGGAGTCCTTGGATCCCAGTGGTATAGAAGGTCTCATCTTGGTCCCTGAAAAACTCCTCCACAGCAGCTATCACCTCCTCGTCTGACCCATAATGCTGCCCAGCCAAGTGCTTTTTCATGTTTGGAAACAGGAAATAATCTGATGGAGCTAGATCATGTGAATACGGAGGGTGATCGACAAGTGTGAAGCCACAGTCATGCACAGCAGCCATTGCGACAACCGATTTATGAGCAGGCGCATTGTCCTGATGGAACATGACCCCTTTTGTCAATTTTCCGGGTCGTTTAGCCTTAACTGCTTTTCGCAATTGTTTTAGCAGATCTGCATAACACTCCCCATTAATTGTTCTGCCCTTTTGAAGATAATCTATGAATATTATACCCTTGGCATCCCAGAACACTGATGCCACCACCTTCCCTACAGAGGAGACGACCTTTGCCTTCTTTGGAGGGGGTGAGGCAGGGTGCTTCCATTGCATGGATTGTCTTCTGGTCTCTGGCTCAAAGTGATGGACCCAACACTCATCCTGAGTGACAAAACGGCCTAGAAAACCATCTTGGTCTGCTTCAAAAATAGCCAAGTTGGCTTGTGACAGGTTCAGTCTGGTCAGGCGTCAAAAGCCATGGCACCCATCTGGCGGAAACCTTCGACATTCCTAATTCACTGTGTAGAATGTTCTCTACTCGTTCACGGGAGATGCCAACAGTGTTAGCTAACTGATTCACAGTTAAACGCCTGTCATCCATCACGGCCCTGTGCACTTGGCTGATGGTTTCCTCAGTTGTTGCCGTTGTGGGTCGTCCACACCGGTCATCATCTTCAAGGCTGTCCTTGCCCATCGTAAAATTTGCTGCCCACCTTTTCAAGGTTGCATACGAAGGAGCATCATCCCCTAATGTAGCAACCATATCGGCATGAATGTCCTTAGGAGCTAACCCCCTTTTATGGAGGTACTTGATGACACCACGATGCCAGATTTTGTCCATTTTCTCAAAAACGTGCTAGTATCAATTTTCAAAGTCTAGAATTTCTACGTTATTGCAGGTAAACTTGAACTCATTTGAGTCAAATCAAGTAATAAAGGTTTGGATTTAATGAATACAAATTTTCATAGCTGTGCCATTCCTTCTTCTTGGCCAGGCTCAGAACTTTTCAGCCTACCCTCGTAAAGTAAAAAAAGATTTGGATTTAATGAATACAAAATTTCATGGCTGATCGATGCCTGCTTCTTGGTCAGGCTCAGAACTTTTCAGCCTACCCTCGTATTGTTAACTGTTCTAGCAAGTTCAATATCTAACACTTTGGTAAATTTTTATTCTAAAAAATGTGAGCAGCGTTAACATTTATAAAAGCTGCTCACATTTTTTCAGCAAAAATATAAGCATAAATGCCATGTTAAATAATCAAAGTTTTAACTAACGACATCGTTAGTTTTGAACAACTGGCCCCTGGACCAAGGATGTGCATCATGTTAATAAGTCCGTAAAATGAGTAACCCTCTAAACTAACTTTGTATAGAGAAAATGGGGGTTACAGGGGTATACATTATTCTTCTTATTTCTGCTCCTAGATATATGTTGTGGGTACTCGTTAGAACCGTCTCACTAAGACGGTTCTAACGAGCACACACAACCTGTTTTGAGTATAAATAAGAATAATATCAGATTTTATCAGAAAACCATTTTGGAGACAGGAAACCATTTACTATCTCTAACGGGTGTGTTACCATAATGGGTTCTAAGCTTGGTAGTTGTATGCACCCAAAAGGCATTATCACTTGCAGTCGATAGTATGCCTGTGTATCTTACTGCTTGATTATGTTCCGTCTTTATACAATGTGATGAAGCAGTTTACAGCAAGAAATTTGAAACAGTGTTAGCATGCAAGTTGTTCCCGATGATTTGGATTTGATGTTATATATATGTCACCAAAAGCATCTAAATGAATCATATAACACAGATATCAAAATGGAAAGAGCAGCTAATATTTAGTCTTATTAATCTTTAAATTTAAAT